>CM023481.1:288137744-289482497 GCA_013339685.2 Hyalomma asiaticum | reverse complement strand
TGTTTCTTGCTTAGCGTTAACACGTCATCACATGGCGTCACCAGTGACGTCGTGATATGGCGTCGTCACGTGATTTTACTATGTTGTGTAAGATTGCATGGGGCCATCTGAAGACGTTCCCTCTCTGTCGCATTGCTTTTGATGTCATTCGTGTTCACGCCGGACGCAAGACGGTGGGCGCCGGATTTGGCGACTCATGAACCAAGTAATGCGTAATGCCAAGTGATGTGTGAAACGACATTCGCTTGTCAATTCACTATATGATTACCCAATCGTTGACTTCGTAGATATTGATGCAGCCTGCTTATTTTTTTGTTTGTCATTTTGCTAGAATGTTGACTTGACCACTGGAGTGGTACATCCCATGAGACCTGCGACTGACACTTTAGCGTGCAACGCCTACAATAATGTGAAAAAAAAAAAAGCAGCTATGTGCGGTTGGCGTTGCGGTGTAGTTCGCGCGAACCGTTCTTTCAAGATGGAGTGGTTTTATCAACTCGCAGGCATAAATTAACAAACCTCATGGTTTAGTTGCCGCACCAGCTACAAATGTGAGCACTGAGTGAGTATGCAAGCATACCGTCCTCTCCATTTAGCCGCTAAAGAATCGTCACATTTGAATGCGTCACAAGATCATGGACTTGTGTCTGTTACGCCTCAAAAGCATAAAAAAAAGCGCGTTATGGGCATGAAATTTTGTCTTGGCCCGTGGGTGTCGTCAATATATAAATTATTGTATCGATTGAAATAAACATTTATCTACAAGTAGCGTGCACGTTGTGTCCTTCTTAGTCGCCCTTGCAGAGTTCAGGCGCGCACAACTTAGGTCGGGGCCATAGGCGGAAACTTTTTCATTTTCCGGGGGGGGGGGGGGGGGGGCGCCGGGATCTTCCCTGCGGTCTTCTATCCTCATTCTCCAACTACCCTTTCTCATCCTTCTTTCTCTAATTTTCCTCCTCACCCTCTTCCATATTTTTTTAAAAACGCGGGGGAGCTCAGGCAATTTTAATTTTTTTTTTTCTGGTGATGAAAACTGGCAAACTGCCACACGCCGGACTGGAGGAGCGATGCACGCGCATTTGCGCGCGTCGCTTTCCCAGTCCGGCCGCGAACGCATCAACATCGCTGCAAATTCACGTCTGACATTATTTTTTCCAAGAAACGTTTATTTTACAATAAATGGAGCAATGTATTCCCAAATGACACAGAAAGCACAAGAGAAGAAAAAACGTCACAGCAAGTCACTTTCGTGCAAATCATTTTGAACCTTACACGATTATTTGCACTTCACATTTGTAACATTGTCATGCAATCGTAACCCAGTGAATTAAACACCAGTTAAAGGAGTACTGACACAAAATTTAAGGCGATCGAGATAACTTGCGGGATAGATTTGTGTCGACACACACGCATCATCTACAAAATATCAACGGCTGATATAGCTTAGAACATATTTAGTATCAATTTGAACGTGCGTGTTGCGCCACTGCATGCGAAACGCGCTTTTCTGTTTCATGTAAACAACCAGTGGCCAGTTGCGTGACTAGTTTGTGTTGCTGTCATGATTCTTAGGAGAGCGCTCATCCTAGTAGACGTTTCCGCCGGAAAGAGGGGGCAGAATTGCACCCGAGTACAAACTGACGTCCTCGCCTCGGCAGCGCATTGTTGAGGGATCGCGCATGTCTGAAACTTCCCAGAGGGCATTACAGCAGTACCCAGGGAGCCCTCACTCAAAAGAGTTGTCCGCGCGGTACTCATGTGAACGCGGTTTTGTGTGCACATGTAGTCAGCTGTGTTTACATGAATACCATCCTGGGTGGTGGTATTCCATCGGATGAGCGATGAGTATTCCATCGGATGGAATACCATCCGATGGAATACTCATCGCTCTTTCAAACGGAAAATGCGTCCGGGCTCCACAAAACCGTACACAAAATATTAATAATCGCGCACTCGAGCCCTCGAGGTTTACAGCCGGAGTAAGTGGGTCATTAGCTACTCATTGCAAAAGAAAAAAAAAACAAGATGCAGAATTTTTGTGTCAGTACTCATGCAACGTATAATCAACGTATAATCAACGTAATTGAAAAATGATTTACAAAACACCGGCTGCCAAAAGAAAGATTCCCCGGGCTAGTGTACGAGGTTCCGTGCGCCGATTGCCACGCCACTCACTTCGGCGAGACAAAAAGCATTCCGGAAAGGATATGCAACACCGAAATGACGTACGCAGCTTCAGCGCTACGCGGAACGCGCTCGCAGAACACAGCGAGAAGAAAGACCATCACATCAACTTCGACGACGCCCGGGTCCTCGACACGGAAGGTAACCGCACCAAAAGGCAGTTCTTAGAGCCGTGGCGCGTCCAAACAACACCTGGAAATATCAACGGCTCAGCTGGGACCCTGCCGGAACCAATGGAGAAAACAACACCGACACAAGAAAGGCGGAGGAGCGACGGTGGAGAGAGGGACAATCACTATGAAAAGTCGCTAGCTTCGGAGCCGGCCGGACAGTCACCCCATGATGAAGAGACCGAATGGGCCTCGAAACGTTGGGCCAGTTTTTAATTTCAATATTAAAAACTTAGATTAGGAAAAGTGGCTGGAGAGTTTGTTTTTTCGTATAGGCCAATTATTGGACTTCCGCCGCCGCTGTAACGAACCGCTTTAACAAGAGGCCTCCCTTGGCGCCGCCATTATCCCCTTAAAAGGCGTAACCCCCAAAAATCCGCTGTCGAGGCTGTGCAGTTGGCCTTTGTACTCCCGTGGTACAGTCCCGAAAGGAGGTGTAACTTCTTTCATCGCCGGTCGTTCACACGCCAGGCACGTGGATCGGCGAGTGTGGCCTCACCGCAGGCTGTGGTAGCTAGCCGGACCTATGCGCAACTCACATGGGGAGGAAAGCAATGCATGCTTTCCTACCCATGTGAGTTCATCATCGCGTGTATTGGCGTATCATTTATCAATAACGCTTTGCCGAGAGCATTCAGCCCGTTACGATTATACTTCTGCACTACACATAACGATCCTCCTCTCCGGGCTCCGGCGGGGGCTATGCCCCCCCTTGGAAAGTTCGGGGGGGGGGGCTCGAGCCCCCGAGCCCCCCCGTACTCTCCGCCTATGGTCGGGGCGGTGAAGTCGCAAGACAAAGGCTGACTCGCAACTCCATATTATTTTGACGATTCAGCGCATGCACACTATATAAGAAACAAGAAACTTGCGTGGACCACCTCATGCACGGAGGGCCAGGAATAACACTCATCTTGCAATGCATACAAAAGCTTGAGCAACCTTTCTAGAAGCGATTCTTCCCTCTTGCGCAGAATCACGGAAGTGTCACTGATATCAGCAGGCCTTTGTTTTTTATACGGAACACTTCCATCAAGCCGAACGCATGCGTCTCACCTCTCTTACCAGACATTCGGATGCTATAAAAAGAAAAGGCTCGCACTGGCAGGGCCGGGAATGCACCGGTAAATGTGATACGACATTCTGTACAGCTAATGTTCTTGATCGTTGATATTGACGGCCACGTAAATTACTCGGGCAGGACCGCATACTTCTGGACCACCCACCCACCCACCCACCCACCCACACACACACACACACACACACACACACACACACACACACACACACACACACACACACACACACACACACACACACACACACACACACACACACACACATACACAAATATCTCTTGTGGTAAAAAAAAACAAAAACACATTAATACATCTCGTTTAGGAATGTTAGCGAAATTTTGTTGACTATGCCAACGGCGCACGTAACAGAAGGCCAGACATAAGCTTTTCACCACAAGGGGCCTTTTTGGTGGCACGGAAGTACGCAGCCCTACATAAGCGCGGTTTATGTGGCGCTGTGAAGATAGTAGGTATACCTAACAACATTAGTCTGTGACCCAAGCGACCGTTTTGAGAACGAGAAAGCCCTAAAGTCATGTAGATGATTTTCTTGCGATTATAAGAACTGGATTCTTTCGGATGCACACTGGTAATATGGAAGAAGCTTTGGCCAGCTTTAAACATAATGACAACGGCGTGGCTTTTACGGAGCGACGCCACAGTGGTCTAGTGGCCATGGCACTCGGCTGCTGACCGGAAGTTCGCGGAATCAAATCCCGGCTATGGAGGCTGCATTTCGATGGAGGCGAAATGCTACAGGCGCGCTAAAGCTCGAAATGTCAGTGCGCGCTAAAGAACACCAGGCGACCGACATTTCCGGAGCCCTCCGCTAACGGCGTCTCTCATAATATCGTGATTTTGGGACGTAAAAACCCAGACACATTTAATTATTTATAGCTTGTACGCATGAACATCATCGCACTTTGCAGCTTTAGATAATGAGATACCCTTTAGTGAGCAGCACATCTGCTGGACGTAATCGACCTAAGATGAACAGACAAAGAAATGTAAAACTAGCCATTATCGTGAATGTCGGCGTTAGCTTATTTTGCTCTGGAGCACCTTACGGGACCTTTAAACAAGGTCATATCGTCGAGGAATTAACTATACTGCACACAAACGAGACAAGGACGCTAAGGAAGAGTTCAAACATGCGCTGTAGAAGAGTACAAACAAGCGCCGACCGAAAGAACGCCGCCGGAAAGAACGCGACGCAACGTAAACTGGCCGCAGTTTTGCCTTATGTTCACCTCTTGCCACATGGTCTAAAGTATGTTGCGGAGTGGTTTGGCATCGGACGTTGTTTTTAGCACTCCCAATAAGCTACAACGAACCTGCTATACTGTTGACAGAAAATTGGACAGACAGAATGAGGAATAGTGTACTTGCTGCTCTAAAGATAACGATAAGGTTAAGTGCGAAAAAGGAGTAGTGTATATGCTACCTTTAACTTGCGGCCATGTATATGTAGGTCAGACTGGTCGCTGCATCAACATACGTCTGAAAGAACATCAGCAATCATCGGCAAAAAGAAGTTATTCACACTTAGCACCTCATGGAACTGCCAATGCCAGCCTGTGTGGACCAGCACCGAGATTTTGTTTCTTCATGAAAATAGACTCACACGCGAAATAACCGAGGCTTTCCATAAAAGAAGACGCGCAGGTAAATGTGTGAGTAACCTGTCGATTGTATACTGTCTGAGAGAGAATTTGCCTTTATGAATGCTAACGGATCATTTTTTTTTTTGCATATTTAAGATGTGCTGTAGATATTTCTCTGTGAATTTTGGTGATATCTTGTGTATCATTTTCCCGCTCACGCGCACGCGCTGTTGACCTAATCTGGATTATGTATACGTGCATTTCATTTTTCAATAAACTGAGTTTTGAATCGGCTCTTGTTTGTACTCTTTCCCAGCGTCCTTGTCTCTTTTGTGTGCGCTGAAGAAAGCGTCTAATATGAATTCAAACAAACTCGCCCAGCTTTCTATTCTTTTGTAACTATATTGCTTGCGTCATGAAACACCACAAGCAGTTTGTGAAGTGCATGCTGTATATACTCAATACACTTGGCATGAGAACGCATTTATATCGGTGACACTGGCCACTGCGTCAGTACTATATGCTTAAAGAGCATCTGTGCGTATATACTAGAAGACAATCTCAGGGAAGATGGAGGCTTGAATCGATGAACAGATCGCTGAAAGCGATGTAGAACAGGGAATGTCGCAGGAGCCAACGTTTCGACAAGTGGACAAGTGGACGGCGACAAGTCCGCTTGTCGAAACGTTGGCTCCTGCGACATTCCCTGTTCTACATCGCTTTCAGCGATCTGTTTATCGATATCAGCGTATAGTGTCACGAAAGCTGTTTCGAGCCATTTAGGTACCGTTGCCAGAAGTGCGGATATGTCTACGTCTTTGAGGGAGAGATTTTTCTGAAAAAGGCCAAAAACAGAACGGCAAGTAAAATTACTGAAGGGTAAGAAATTGAAGACAAGTAAAAAATTCTAAGTATTCGCTAGCTATTGCTTAAGAGACTTAAAGACGAAGCTCAGACCTTTTGCAGTCGATCCCAGGACATAGGTTCTTGAACACACAACCTTTAGCTGTCGAACATCACGTGAATGTAATTTGACATAAGCTGTAAAGGTCAACATTGAATCACGAGCTCATGGCTGCATAACCAATGCTGGTATGAGCCACACGTGATTTTATTGTTCTTAATTGTCGTGTTGGTATACATTAGGTGAACGAGACACGACTTATCAATTTTTCAAGCGAAGCTTGTGTATAGTCTGGCCTGTATGGGTGCAGTCGGCTTTGTTGTGGACGTCGTGCCGAAACTCCCGGAAAAGTAGGACACCCGGCGACCTCTAAGGAGTGCCGGAAGTTTCTTCCATCACACCACAAAAGGGAGCATTAGGGTGAAAAAAATTCGTTACTGGTGCTGGGTTTTGAAACCGCGGCTCCATCTTCCGAAGGCAAGTGTATTAATCACGACTAGGCACCAACGCTTACGAGATGGGGACGTATCTATATCTATCTTCATCTATATGTAGATGAAGGCCTTCGATTTTCTACCACCTTAGGGGAAGAAAGGAGGAAAGAAAGAAAGAAAGTAGTAGGCCAGGAAAGCATCCGCCAAGCCTCGCTTTCCCCCATTCTCGCGACAGGGAAGGGCTGCAAATTTTTAACATCCCCACTCTTCAATGTCGAGGCTGTACAGCGCGTCGGATGATCTCGTTGTGGTCGTAACACAGGAGGGGAAAGCGGACCCGCTCTTGCTTCCAACCCAGAACGCACTGCCGCGCTTGACCCGCTCTTGCCCTCAGCCCACTGCTACATGACAGCGATTATGCGAATGCCAATGTGTGACAGAGTATAAAAAAGGCTTAGCTCGAATTTGCGGGTTTGGTCTCCGTAGACGCGGCTGCATTTTCATAGCAAGAAATGTAAATAAATAAATAAATAAATAAATAAATAAATAAATAAATAAATAAAAGAAAGAAACAAACAAAGAAAGAAAGAAAGAAAGAAACAAAAGAAAGAAAGAAAGAAAGAAAGAAAGGGAAGTAGTGCAGGAGTACGTGCTGAAGGATCACAAACGTTCAGTAGATAATTATGGAGAATGGTACGACTAGCATAACTGATAAGTCATGACTTCAATAACTTGACACGCTTGCCACTTACGCCACGGTTAATGAGAGCCCTGCCACGGTGGTCTAGTGGTTATGGCACTCGGCTGCAGATCCGAAGGTCGCGGGATCGAATCCCGGCCGCGGCGGCTGCATTTCGATGGAGGCGAAATGTTGAGGCCCGTGTGCTGTGCGATGTCAGTGCACGTTAAAGAACCCCAGGTGGTCGAAATTTCCGGAGACCTCCACTACGACGTCTCTCATAATCAGAGCTGGTTTTGGGACGTTAAACCCCACAAATCAATCAATCAACGATTAACGATAAAATAACAGCTTCACCGTTCGGATGATTTTCAGGGCGTGGAACCGGCTTGAGTTTTCTTTTTTTTTGGGGGGGGGGGGGGGGGCATGCTTTTCTGCCACCGTATCTACGAGGTCATCTTCGCACGAAACATACAAGGCTGTCACCTTAAAAGTTTCTACGCGTGCCTTCAGCGGCACTATCGGACGAAGAAGTGCGGTTTCTTGGTCATGCCGCTTTAGAAATTTGATGAGCACTATTAGAAAAGGTCGAGTATTTGAGTAAACACGGCAATAAACGTCGTCCGGACGGAATCGCTTGCATTTCCTTTCCTGAAAACTCGGCGCTCTGTGCTTTCCCATCGAGAATGCTATGTCAGGCTGATACATGAACACCCTTCGTGACTAGGAAATACCGGGCGCGCGGCAATGGGTTGTGCGCACGAAAGCAGATAATATTTACTTCAGGTTTGTTGCACTCTCTGCCAACTTCTGGAAAATGAGCATGCCCACTCAGCCTCCTTTCTTTTCTCCGTCGGTTTTATTCGAGCTCTCCCCATAACCAGGAACAAGTGGCGACTCTCGCGGCCGCTACATAGAGGCACGCTGGCGGCAGCCCGACGCGAGGTGTTCTGAGGCAGCTCTCGTGGCTCTTGCAGCTGCCTGCGAGCAGATTATGCCGTGGGCCGTATTCTGACATGAACGCCAAAAGCGACAGTGCCGCCGTGCGTGACGTAGAACCTCGCGTGTCGAATGGTGAGGCGCCTGCTTGCTCACGACCTTTTATGAACCAGCCAATCAGCGCGCACAAAAGGCGACACTTTGGCGACTTCTCCAAAGGTAATCGTTCTCAGCATGCGGCACGTGACGACCCGGCAAGTGACGGATGTGACGTCACGTCACATCCATCACGAGGCTAAGCTGGTTGCGACGGTGATAATCATTATAAGCGTCCCCTTTGAAACGGGGCTGCGACCAATAGACACCTAACTAGTGTTGTGCACGTTCCTCCAAAACAGGAACGAAAACTCGTTACTCGTTCCTTCACAATTTTGTAACGCGTTACCGTTACAAGTTCCTTTGATAAGAAAGGAACGCGTTCCAGTGACACTTGGAAAATTGGAACGTGTCGTTACATTAACGTTACATTTCATTTCTGAAATTGAAAGTAGTGTAGAATAACCCCGGGGCAAATTAGAGAGAGCTTTTTAAATCTTGCATCGACCTATGTATATTTCACGAATTTGAACGTCACCGGCACGATATTATCTGGAGGCAAAGAAATATCCAAAGAAACACTTCTAGGCAAATATTTTCAAGGAACGCCGAACATGGCACAGACAACTCCTCTGCAACTTTGGTGCTAGTCTATTACAAATACAGCACATATGGCGCTTTCTACTTCTGTCTTCAAATGGGTAGCTATAGGTTATTGTGCCTTCAATGTGCAAATAGAAAGTTACTCACATGCACCAATACACGTGAGTAACTGCGATGCATCTGACACTAAAAGCTAGCAATAGACCCCTGGATTTAGCATAGCATATAAAAGTTCGTGCTTGACCCATCGTAAATAGTGGAACACGATTTACCGATATATCGTCAGCATTCCAGATCGTAAACGTCTTCGCTCGAAATTGGTAGCCTTTCTAGCTTTTTAATAGTTTAATTGGCAGTTTCCGATATATTTCTTTTACTTAGTTCTTACCATTTTAGAGTATTTATGATATACTGTTCTTTTGTTGTTATTTATGGCTGCGCTGAAAGTACGTCGGTGTGAGGAGTTTTGACACTGCTATTTTGTGAATTTACCGCAGAATTAAATAACGTGCGGCTTTCTGCTTTTCTTCGTGGCACATTAGGAATAAGTATTAATTGCCTGCTCTGTTTGTAGGCGCACAGACCTTCATGCAAGGTCGAAATGCTATTGTGGTGCAGAAATTAAATACATAAAAAAATAAATAGCCCTGCGTGCATTATTTGACGGGACGCCAACCAAAACTGACACACCCCACACAGGGATGGTTGACAGAATATTGTTACAAGCAAATGAGGCCGTCCTGTAAAGTACGGTGTCCGGTGCGTTAAAGTGTTTGGTAGAGATGGGTCGGTCAGGAGTGAGCCGGATCTTTTGAGCGGCTCTTTCGAAAGAGCGAGTGATCCGCGGCTCAGTAAAACTGAGCGGCGGTTGGTTCTTTGGGAGAGCGGACAGCGGTTCTCTCTCGCTCAGTGAGCCGAGGGCGGGAGGCGGTTCACTCTCGCTCAGTGAACCGTGCGTTCTCTTTCGCTTAAAGAGCCGAGAGCGGAAGGCGGTTCTCTCTCGCTCAGTGAACCGAGGTGAGCCGTGCTTTGTCTCGCTCGGAGAGCCGAGAGCGGAAGGCATTTCTCTCTCGCTCAGTGAAACAAGGTGAGCCGTGCTTTCTCTCGCTCAGAGAGCCGAGAGCGGAAGGCGGTTCTCTCTCGCTCAATGAGCCGCGGTGAGCCGTGCTGAACTGGAGTACCTGGATCGCTTTTCGTTTCGACGGCGGCGACGAGTGTTGGCCGTCGTGGGCTGACTCGCGCTACTCGCATCTCGCTCGCTGTGCGCGCTGCGTGAGGCAGTTCATCGTAAGCTGGTGCAGCACTTCGAAGACGCACTGCACATCTAGAAGGGTGTTTGGTGGCTTTAAAGACAACAGGTCAACGTAGCTTACGTCCGCATTAGTGCTCATTAGTACAGTCATAATTATGTCACCCATGTCATCCAGTCCTCTGAACTTCCTGAGCGTGTATTTTAGCACATCAATAAAACGAGTAACATGCCGTGTTGTTTCAAGGCTTCATATTGTGACGCGCCATGGTCGGGGGTGAAATGAAAAAGAGGAGGACGACGGATCTTTTCTGGTGTGGAGCGCAGAACGACTAGGACTCGCCTGTCTTCCCAGACTCGCACCTATCATTTGCCAATAAGCTCGCCTCGTCCGTAACATTTTTGTGGTGGAGGTATCTCGGGTAAATCCTTGTTTGCGACCTCACCTCCGTCGGTCGCGCCGGCTAGTTTCCCGGCGGGGGTGGTGGAGGAGACACGTGGCGTCGCGGTGAGGGCGAGCGACGCTGTCGAGCAGACGGAGGTGTCAAACTGCAATCTGATGCCGGGGAACTACTGCGCCTGTTCTGCTGTGGTGAGGTTCTCCGGGAATAGGGTGACCAGGAATCGTTGTGGTAACCATTACCAGCGCGAGGAAACGTTGATGGTGGGTCGTATTGCATTGTGGGTCTCTGCCGCCCACAGAACCGAGATATGTGTCCGGTAGCCCCACAACGGTAACACACAGGCAACTGGCGGCTAGGTGCGTCGTCCTCCTGAAAATCGTCATCACGGTGCTGCGGCGTGAACGCATCTTCTCTCGGTAACCGGTGCGTAGCTGCCGGCTGACGAGCATAACTGAAGCGGCGTTCGTACCTCGACTCTTGGCACTGATTGCGTTGCGGCCTTGGTGGTGAGCGGTAGTTGTAGCCCTCGACAGCAGTTGCAGCAACAGAAGCGTGATGAGGAGACGAGATCGGTACTGGCGGTGAATCATAACGTGTTGAGTGCAGGTGTCGCGTGAGCTCATCACGTACGATCTCCCGTATTGTCGACGCCAGGTCAAGTGATGTGTGGTCGTATATACTAGCGACAGTAGTGACATTCGGCAGACGACCGAATTTGGGCGTGATACGGCGCATCTTCAACGCCTCGAAAGTACGGCAGTGTCGTATGACGTCCGCTACTGTTCCGAGGCTCTCTTTGCCAATGAGGAAGTTATATACGTCCTCGGCAATGCCTTTCAATAGGTGGCCGACCTTGTCCTCCTCTGACATGCGAGCATTCACGATCTTGCACAGCTTTAGTACAGCCTCAATATACGTCGTGCATGACTCACCCGGGACTTGGGCTCTCAGTAGCAATGTTTGCTCGGCCTGCTTCCTCTTCGCGGTGGAGTCTCCGAAACACTCCTTTATTTCGGACACGAAGCGACCCCACGTCGTGAGAGTGTCCTCATGGTTGTCAAACCAAATGAGGGCCGTGTCCGTCAAGAAAAACACGACATTGGACAGCTGAGTTGTCTCGTCCCAGCGGTAATAGTTGCTCACCCGTTTGTAGTGTGTGAGCCACTCGTCAACATCCTCGCCAGATTTGCCTCCGAAGGTGTGAGGCTCTATCAAGTGCTGACGCTGCCAGGGACCGGTCGCGCTTGAAGTCAGGACCGAAGGGGCCACTGTAACTGGTGCAGGATCTGCAGCTGCAGGAGCTGGTACATTGCGGGTTCCGTCTTCACCACGAGACATCTCGACCACCGATGGTAACGGAGGCAGTCCAGCAAGGCGGCGGCTTCGTCGTAGTTCTGGCGGTTGAGGGACCGTCTTGCTAAGTCGAGTACCCAGCACCTCCACCACAAAAATATTATTTCATCGTGGCGCATGTTGGAAAAAGATATCATGGCATGATCGCACTTCGTTGAGTTTTGATCTGTTTATATGGGCCGCACAGACATTGTTCGTCGTCTTTGTTTCTATCAATGGGTGACGGAAGCTAAGCATCTCTTCAAATTTACGGCACATCATGATGGCACCCAGACTGACGGGGACTCTAAGGTATTTTAGGTAAATGAACGTCTTCCAGAAATGCATCCATTCAGAGTGACACACGTTAAAATTAGGCGCTTGGTTTAAGACAAGTCCCGACACGAGACAGCGAAAGACGGCAAGTGCTGCTTTCCGGATAGTTCAAAGCAGATCTCGCATCTACTTTTCAAACGTGAAGTGTGTTGTCTCGCACACAGCGTGGGGATTTCTTCATTTTATCGGTTTAACGCTCCCTTGCTACGGCTGTAATTACTTATAGAACTGTTGTATATATGCGCGGCGCCTCAAAAGCGCGCTCTCTAGGCAACGACCCTTTCTTTGCACTGCCGTGCAGTAGCAGAGAAAGGAGATGCTTCTTTTTTTCCGTTGAAAAATAAAACCCGCGCCAATGAATAAAGGACAACAACAGGGCTAGCTTACAAATTTTCTGACTTTTCGACATGATGGCACATATATTCACAATGTCCGTACACGGTAGCGCCGCTCAGCAAATAAATTTTGTGACAATCTGCTAATCCTCCACGAGGAGGATTAGCAGGCGATGCCACGCTTTCATGTGGCTAGTACGGACTTAGCCAACACCTGACGAGCAGGAACAGGGGCTTTTGTTTGCCTTCTTCGCATTCACGATGGTCAAGAGTCAATGGTAGCAATATCTAATAATGGACGTCGCGCTCCAGTCCAGTGCACAAACCGAGTCCTCAGCAAGAACATGTCACGCTCTTTCTAGCGAAATGTGCCGATGGAAAATGCATGGCGACCGTATATGTGGTGATTTGTAGGCGAGCCGGCTCCGCGCCGATAAGGCTGATTGTATGCCATTCCATGAAGCGGAGGCGGGCATACTTTCTAGGAAGAATGAGAAAGCACGAACTGGATACAGAGTCACAGACAGAAAACACACACTCATACACACGCGCGCAGCGGTTTAACATTCTTGGTTATATGATTTTCGGAAGACGTGTTGGTCGAATCAAGTTTTGTGGTATTGTTGTGAGATAAGCTTATTATGTATGTTAGTATCTGCTGAGCGCCTCATAATTTCGGCCACCCACCTCACCCCTCAGCGAATGAAAATGTGTCTCTCCTAACAAAGCTGCATGAACCGGAAACAAACAAAAAAAATAGAGAAAAGCTCTCACATACCCTGCAGGTAGTTTTTTAATGGTTAGCGCATATTACCCTTAATACTTACGTGTAGAACGATCACTGCAATATAAGGTCCCTCGCAGAGTTGAATTGTGCGGAAGTCATATACGCGGAAGTTATGTGTGCTTCGCTTGCCTTAAGCAGGGATGTTAACAGGGCCCCCAGTGACATGGGCAAACCACGGACGCGAATGCAAGGCAGCGGAACGACCGCCCGCCGCTCCGATCAGTCCCGTTCTTTCCTCGCGCCAGAGCGTTTTCCCTCGGACCCGGTGAGCCGGTGAGCCTTTGAAATGAACCGGATCATTACAGTGAGCTGAGCCGTTCTGAGCCGTTCACTCAAGTGAGCCGCTTTGCCTTTGGTACTGTGTAGGTAACCCTTTGGTCGCGTAGCAGTGGAGCTGTAGACTTTATTAGAAACAAACTGGGCATCGCCGAACATAATTAACTAGGTGCGGGTTAGAAAGGTGTTATCTTTGCTTAGCATTACAAATGATACGGACATAAGCATGTTCAGCACACGTTCATGTGAGCACGTTTGGGAAAAGCCTTTCGTTTCTGCTTTTTGCAAAGGGCAGAGGGTTGTTGACGCTAAAGTGAAGCGCGTCGCGTTCAGGTTCAACTAAGCACTTTGAAGAGACTGACGCATAGAGTGTCTTAGACGCGTGGACAACCATGGCCGTAAACGCGTTCTCAGAACCGATGCGGTGAGCGGCGATGGTAAAGCGCGCATTGACAGTGTTTTAGTTCCGAGGGAGCCGTGGCGGCGGGATTATATGAAACTGAAGGAACTTCGCTGTTGCATGCGGTTCCTCCCCCGTTTCCGTACACTTGTACAGGGCTGGATGACAGCCGGAAACTATCCAGCGGCCACAGTAAGCAGGCGCCGCCAAGGAGTAGCTGGATACCCTGACGACGTGCGGCCACAGTGAAGAAGGGGAAGCGTCACGCTCGTCGAAGCAACGGAAGCACGGACAGAAAAAGTATGGTGTCTTTGCAAGTGATCTTCTATGAGGAGGGAGCAATATTGCCGGCAGGGAAACGGGGACTCGAGGGACGGCTGGTGGCCCGGCCTACCTGCCCTGCATGATGCGCTGCGTACGTGCGATCGTCGTGGAGTGGAACGTTTATAGAATGAACGTCGTTCCCTTTGCCGTTCCTTCGTAAATGTAACGCGTTACCGTTACAGTTCCACCTATCCTAAATAAAACGATGGCGCTCCTTCGTTCTTCCCAAAAGGAACTCGTTCCTGGAACGATGTTCCGTACAACACTGCACCTAACCTCTTCGTTGTAGGCATGTATCACTCCATCTATTACAGACTGAATGACATTCTGGGTGTCTCATTCATTTTCCCTTTTTATGGGAGCTTATTTCTTACAGCGAAGCTATACATTTGGCTAGGAGCCCGAGGTGCGAAAATGTGGTGGTCTGTAAGTGCGCAGAAACTATCATCATGATGAAAAAAGAGCACGAGCGTTTCTATTGTTTCGGGCTCGACTCACTCTTGCCCTCAGCCCACTACTAAATGATGCCAATTATGCGAAGCCCAATGTGCGGCACTAGGAATAAATACTGTAATAAACCCAATCCAAAAGTGCGTGTAACCTCGATAGGAAGCCAAGTGATGCACACTCCAGCTTCTCTGATAGGTCATCTTCACGGAGTGGAAGGGCCGCACAATTTTTTTTTTAAATGACGCACTGCTTTCGCTTGTAACCACTCCTGCTCTGCCAATCTCATACCTGCATTTTTTTCCCCACCATTGTTCCAAACGTATCTTGCTTAGATGAGCCGCTGAGGAATTAATACTTGCACCCACTTTGAAAATTAGAGCCTCATCAAGATGAGCGCTTACCACGGTTGTTGTCGGCGTTCTATTACAATGGCATTCCATTACCACGTGCTGCGTACAGTTTCGAGCGAGCTCCCGCCGTGCATGGCAGCAACACGTGGCAGCACGCTTTCCGAGAGAAAGCGAGGCGCTGGCTGCAATTCTTACCGCGCACAAGCAAACCGCCTGTCACGCACGCGCGTTACATTTCCTTTAGGGCCACCGAGAGGCGCCCCGGAAAAGTGAGCCTTCGTACACGTGTGCGCGATCGTACGCATGAATACTCCCGACCGAAAGAAAGGTACGCCTTTTACATGGACGGTATAGAAACTGCGAGGACCTTGACCTATCCAAATACGTGGCGGCCTTCATTTAGCTCGAAGTTGCTTCAAGCGCGGCTTTATATCGTATACATCGAGAGAACTGAGACAGCGGAAAACTTATCGCGGCTCCGTTTTTCTTCCCATTAAATATACTTCGCGCACCGAAGAGAGATATGGACTCCCTTTGTCCTAATTTATTTTCACTTTGTTCGAGCAACAGGGAAGTATTCTTCCGGCAGAGCTGTCGGTGCTCGTTTAGAGCGACATCGATTTGAGCCTCGTGCGCGCCCTGCCCTTTCCTCCGCCTTCCGCCCGAGCCAGCCGAACATTCAAGAAGGAAAAAAAAATGTAAACGTAATAATAACGAAAAACTCACAGAGAAAGAAAGGATACACGAGGCGAATTATTTTTGGCCATTCAGTACGCAGTACAAAAAAAAAAAAAAGAAGGAAGAAAAGTTAGGGTCCAGTTCCGTTCGCATATATCTCTTCTCTCCTCGAGACCTTCATGTGTTTGTAGTGGTAGAGTTTTTATTTCTGGGGAAGAAAGAACAAAGCTCGCGCAGCACATGTAACCTTTCAGGTGAAAAAAAGGAGAGCGGTGTTCTTTTCCTCGGTTCAACTGATCTGAGGCTCATGTACAGTGAAAACATATAGAGACTGCACAGCGAAACGAAAGCATAAATATTGAAGAGAAAGATAGATGGACCTAAGTCAGGCACCTGCGTCGCTTCTGCGATGGCAGCGCGAATATTAGCCAGCCGTTCTCAAATATTTATTTTCACCATCGATTGGCCAACTGGCTGCAGGCTTCCTTCGTCCAGGCACCAGCGGGGCCATCTCGCTCAGATTTACGCATAATTTCGGGCTCTGCTAATGTTTCAGGCCATTACAGCGGCTGAGTACAAAATCTCGGTCCGCGCATGAACGCTAGATCAGGTTACTCAACGGGCCGGCTACTAGCGGCCCCTGCGGGGTATTCATGATTATTGCTATGAATTTGCTGCGTCCTTTTGCATGCTTGCGTGCTTAAGTGTGTGTGTGTGTGTGTGTGTGTGTGTGTGTGTGTGTGTGTGTGTGTGTGTGTGTGTGCGTGCGTGTGTGTGTGTGTGTGTGTGTGTGTGTGTGTGTGTAGATCTTTTGTTTTTACTGTGATGAGACATACTTGGGCGTGTTACTGCATAGAAAGATATGTACGGCGTGAAAGAATGCGAAGCGAATAATTGAGTAAGCGGGGACGCATATGCGTTCATAAAAGCGACAGATGTCGGATAGCCGAGAAACCATTAAGTGAACTTCGCACTCGCGCATACAGCGGGCCTTGCTTTCAACAGGAGGTTAAGTAACACCTTCGCGTAATGTATTCTTGCGCTCCGATGAGACTGCGGAATGCGCCTTCATGTTTCCCGTCTCTACGTACATAGCGAATCCTCAGGGCCGGAAATATTACGCAACAACGCAAAAAGAAAGCGAAAGCAAAAAAGAAAAAAGAAAGTGTGCGCTGGAAGGATTGCGTTTCGCTCACATTTTAAGCGCTCCGAAGCACACAAGCTGCAGTGAGTTAGCTGCGAAATATGTTAATACGAGGTGGACAAACTCTTGTAGTCTGAGCACGGCCCGGTGCTGTTCGTATGATTTTCTCGGCGTGTGGAAAATTTGCTACTAGACTTGGCTCCTTTCCTCGAGTGCTTATTTAGGATATACTTTCCCCGAGAGGACCCGACTCGAGAAGGATTGCCCCACGCTCGAAATACGAGGGAACTGGGGACACACGTCCCCAGTGAAAAACTGAGTATATGACGCTTAACATGCGTCGAATGTTGACCCGGACAGTCAAAATTAATCTGGCTTTCAAAGCTACGGGTCCTCTATTTCTAGAATGTTACTGTTAAGCGTTTATAGGCCCTCGAATCACACGCACGCACACATAATAAATGACCCGCAGAGTTATAACTTGGTTAAAACAGTCTAGTTTAAAGGAGGGCGAAAAACGCAACAGAGGCAGGCAAAGGGTTAGATGGAGCGATGAAATTAAAAAGTTTGCGCGCGTAAAGTGGAACCAACTCGCTCAGGAGAGGGTGGAGTGGAAATCGATGGGAGAGGCCTTCGTCCTGCAGTGGACCTAAATAGGCTGATGATGATGATGATGATGATGATGATGATGATGATGATGATGATGAAGAAGAAGAACCTTTAGCGCCTATAGGAAAAAGCACGGGCGTATAGAAAAGGAAATACGTTGTGGTCTATAGCCTATAGCCTCACGTGACCTAACTAACGTAACCTGGCTTAAGGGTTCGAATGTGCGCGCAATACAGCACGCTTAGTGTGTGTTCAACGGAACTTGAACTGAGCATAGATATACGGCGTATCGTGTTTTTAAAACAGGCGGTTGATGCGCATTTCTGTATGGGTGCTAAGTGACAAAAACTAGTATCCCCCTTCCCATCACACACACACACACACACACACACACACACACACACACACACACACACACACACACACACACACACACACACACACACACACACACACACACACACACACACACACACACATACTTCTTGAGCTATTACACTTTGAATTTCGCATAAATAAATCTTATTCGTGGCATTATCTGTTGAAGGAATTTGATGAAACACGCATTTGCAATCAGAAGCCTCGCCAGCCGTTGTTCAAAGCAGTCGGGAAACCGTGTGCTCCGCAATGTTGATATATTACAGTCGGAACAGTTTATCAGTGCTAAATACTACGGTTGCATTACGCGCCGTTATAAGCGAAAAATCGAATGTATCACTAGAGATGTTGGGTTAAGCATTAGCTAATTACACTCGAATCGAGAGAATACAATGAACTTGAGCTTACCGAAGTCGTCAGCCGTATCAGAGGCGCAGCAATACAAAGATTGCGCCACTCAAAAATTACAAAAGCTGCATGACTTTGCAAACATAAGCAGAACTCACACAATAATAGCGATACTACTGCTTTGTACACACGGGTTAATTGGCTGTAGCACGACCCAACCAGATCATACCCATCTGTAACAGCGTGCTATAGGGGCGCCGCCGAGCCAGCCTTTTCAATATTTATTAGAGATAGCTTTCCTCTTCCTCTCTCAACTAGGTTTAAAAGCGCGGAGGTGTGGCGTAATTATAAATTGAAGATTTTTTTTTCGTTTGCGTCACTCTCAGACACCTCACGCTATTAAAACACGCAAAGAAACGCTTAATTAGCCGACGGTCGAAACACCGCTTCTAAAATGGGCTCATTATTATACATGGGGGTTACGACTCCAGAGTTGTGACTTAATACTTAATTCAAAATTATCTGTTTTGTTATTTGCCCGATCCTTGTAGACGGTTCTAATAAAACGTACAGATGCATCTGTGAGCACTAAGGATGCGTAGAGGAGACAAAAAAAAAAATACGAAAGTTGATTTGCGTTAATACGCGGCGAAAGGAACTTACGACAGCAAGTTCTGGCCTATTTTTCATGATGGTAGTGATGACGTGTGGAGTGCGATTTTTAGTTACTGACAATGCTTCTTTTAAAAGTGTACTAAAGTAATTCCAATTTCATGAGCGCTGGAAAATGATGTACCCGAACGGTCACGAACGGTTAAATGGTTAGACTAATTGAAATCAGCTCAATTGTATCTTGGTGGTAGTCATGTGTACTTACAACCAGTATATTTTTTTCATCGCTAAATATCAGTTATGTAATTGTTTTTAACTAGACAACTTTTTATAAATATTGACTTCGTCGTTTACTTGTCCATTCGAATGTTGTAAGCTACCTGAAATCCCGAATCAAGCATTTGCTTCATACTGAAATTGGTCACGTTGTTTCCTTTTTTTTTTCTTCGGGAAAAAAAAACAGAAGCCCGCGAAATACGTGAAATGCGAAATAAATGCTCACTCCCGCGCCGCTACTCAAGTGCCCCCGAGCGAAACACGGCTGCAAGCATTTATTGCCGCAGTGTACGGGCTTCGCCATGTAGGCTGTTTGGATAGGTTTCACTAGTTAACTGCCAATGAGATAAAGCGTATAAGCCTGTGCCACCTTGTATCATGCCATCATATGTATCTGTCAAGTATCGCTTGGGAGTGCACTAGTAGTGGCATGCGAGCGAGCATTTATTTCGTATTTCAAGCATTTCGCGGGCGTCTGTTTTCTTTTTCTCAATAAATAAAAATAATAAAAACTAACAAAAAAATCACCGCCATATTCACGAAGTGAATGATGTTAGAGGAGCTTACTCGGAGATGATCGGGTACCCGCGAATCCTCCGTACACATTCCTCTACCATCATATATAGACGTGACAACGTTGTTATATATACATTACATACACAATGTTTATTAATTTACATTTGGATGCACTATATACATTTTGATGAACTATATACATTATATATACACAGGACATGTTATTTTACGAAGTAAAAGGAGGGCGTCGCTCGGGGACTCGTTTCCCTTTAAAGATGATTGCTTTATGATGGATGAACTCCCGCTGCGCTGCTGCCTTGGCTGGGGTGTTCATGCAGCGGAGCGGTAACGAAGAGTGTGCACTGAATGAGCTCCCGGCGAACAGAAAGGAAGCTCGCCAAACGCGAGCGCCAAACGAGAGGCGCGGCCATCTAGCGGTCACCTATCTAACTAGCGCACGCGCCGAGAGTGGTGTGCGCCGCCTTGAGCGGCGGCGCGCCATCTAGTGAGCACTCTTGAAATTACCGGAGAGAGCGCAGCTGCGCCTATGGCGGGACCAATGAGAAGTAGTGTACAGTGTACACGCTGCCGACAAGGGACAAGGCGCGAGCATAAGAAGCTGTGGGCCGATTGATGGATGGATTGATTGATGGATGGATGGATGGATGATGGATGGATGGATGGATGGATGTTAGGAGCGTCCCCTTTATAACAGGACGGTGGCCCGCGGGCCACCAAGCTCTAGCTTTATTTTTTCCTCTACCAAAGATTGTTTTCCTAAATCACATATATTTTCACAACTAACTTTTCTCCTCGCCTTCCTATTTTATCTGTTAGCGTTCCGCTTTGAAGTAACAATCTTATCCGAACTACCTTGCGTTTCTGTTTTCTCCATACCTTTGCGCCACTAATGCTCTAAGCGCCTTTTAATTATCTCTATCGCCGATATGTTCAGCTTTCCCGTGCTATCCCTGAAACCCATGGCCTCCGGCAGGGTAGTGTCCACTGCTACACGTGGGTGGACATTTGTACATTCAACCAAAATATGATCTGTCGTTTCCCTAGCTTTTCCACAGCATGTACGTACATGTATCGCCTTCTTTATTGAATTTCGCCCTGTAACTTCGGGTTCTCAGGCAACCTGACCTTGCCTCAAACAGCAAAGCGCTTCCCTTTGAATTATCGTAAACGTTTTCTCTCTTGATTTCATCTTTTCCTTTTCTGTAGTTGCTCAATGCCGGTTTCTTCTCCATTGCTGCTATTCAATCCGGCTTCTCCGCCGCTCTGACCATGCTCTTCACGCTCTTTTTCGTCCCATCCGTTTCGTTACTGGCTGTAAACTTACTGGTAAGCCTACTAGTTCTCTTCCTCCATTGTGAGTCAGCGTTCTTCCTACACAAATACCTGAATACTTTCGCTGCCCATCTACTTTCTTTCATATTCCTTAATCTCTGTTCGTACCTAATTTTACTCTGAGATTCCCTTCCCTCAAAGTCAGACCATCCCATATCCCCCTTAACAGCATCATTTCTGGTCGTTCCATGGGCGCCCAATGCGAGACGTCCGACCGGACGTGAATCTATGTCTGATTCACGTCCAGCCCTGATTGTACCTCTGATCTCATACTCACCAGTGAGTTTCCGAATGTAAGTCCTGGCACCATTACACCTTTCCACAAACCGCGAATTACCTCGTACCTGTTGTAACCCCACAGCGCTCTACTTCATTATTGCGGAATTCCTCTTTCCTTTAACTATCATAGCTTTTTCATGTACTTCTATGTACCTATTCCCATTATTTATCCATATCTCCCGAGGTATTTGTACTCTCGTACTCTGGGTATCTCCTCGCCCTGTATTGATATGGTCTGATCATTGCTGTCATTGAATATCATCCAACCGCATTTTGTCACACTAAATTTTAGTCCTAAATCTTCACTTTCCCGACCACATATATTAACCAGACCCTGCAAATCTGTTCGACTGTCTGCGAATAGCACAATATCGTCGGCATAAAACAACCCGGGGAGATTTTCTTCTACCACTATACCTGCCTGTCTGTGTGACAGCTTAAAACCAATATTGCTCATCTCCAATGCTCTCTCCATTCTCCTCATGTAAAGCATGAATAATAGTGGGGACAACGGGCATCCCTGCCTCAACCCTTTACCTATATCGACAACCTCCATTCTACCATTACTCGCCATACCTTCCCATTCCACACACACTGTATTTCTACTGTATATTTCCTTTAAGAGCTCTATACAGTGGTCCCCTATACCAGCCTCTTTTATTATGTCCCATTAAATATTCTGATTGACATTGTCGTACGCACCCTTAAAGGGCCACTAAACAGGCTCCTACTTTTTTTTTTAAGCCGCCCAAACAAGCTAACTCAATCATAGAGAAGGTTGCGGCGATCACATTCTGCGAATATGACAGCGCTGCGCGCCACACAGACGCCGTATTTCAAAAAACAATTCCCGCGCCTCTTTCCTGCGATTGACCAGTCGCGCTCGCATCCTAGGTGTCGTCACGTTCTACCGCGAACAACTTTGCGTAGTTGCAGCTCGTTGATTGGTCGAAACCAGGTCTATGTCAGATCCTGTGGCCATCCCAGCGCGTGAGCGCCGGAGCAGCGCTGGCCGGAGCAACCGGTACTGCAGCGCAAGCGTCAATGACGTCAATTGCTTACGCCATGTCACGTGTCAAAAGTGGGCGGAGTCACGACGGCGCGCCGCGCCTACCCTCTCCTCTGCAGAGAAGGGTGGGGAGGCCGACCGAGAAAACGAAACCGACGCAAGCGGCCACTTAAACCCGTGTAACTTCTTTATTATTGCACCTATTCGCAATATTCTTGCGGGAGCATGTTCACATCGCACAGGAGCGCAGTTATATCTTTAAAAGAAGTTTTGGACCTCGGGGTTGTTTAGGGGCCCTTTAATGTCCAAAATGCCATGTTTAAAGGTCTGTTCTCTTTTACGGCTATTTCTATATACTGCGTAAGCGCAGAAAGGTTATCATCTAATCTCCTGTCGACTCGAAATGCATTTTGGAGTTCGCCAAAGGTGCCATTATGCTCTGTCCATATCTGCATGGCTCTGTTCATATCTGTAGATGGCGCACCGCCGCCTTGAACGGTGGCGCGCCATCTAGTGGGCATTATTGAAATCATTGGAGAGAGCGCAGCTGCCTCTATGGCGGGACCAATGAGAACTAGTGTGCACGCCGCCGACAACGGACAAGGCGCGAGCATAAGAAGCTTGGCGTGCGAAAAAAAAAAAGCAGCGTGACTAACTTCAGCATGAAACAAATGCTTGATTCGGGAGATATTGCAGGCTGCTTACAACTTTCTGATTGACAAGTAAGCGATGAAAGCAATATTTATGAAAAACTGACTAGTTAAAGACAACTAATTATTTGATGTTTAGTGATGGAAAACATCGTGGTAGCAAGTACACACGACTACTACGAATATATAATTGAGATGATTTCGTTACAGCACTTAGATATTTAAAAAAAAAAAAAACAATTGGTGCACGAGAGTTGGGACGCTCTGTATAATGCTTTAGAAAGAAACCGCCTTCTTCTGCGCAGCGAATTCCGCAGGAATAACACAATCAACAGAGCATCCACACCCCAGCAGGGGGAAGGAGACGGAGAGTTTCGGACTTAAAAGCACATAGATAAGCTGAAAGGGGCCATAGGTTGAATGATGAGAACAAAAACATTCGCATCTTTTGCGTAGCGGTGGTCAAGGGTAGCGCGTCCGCTTCCGATGCGGGAGGCACTGGGTTCGGTTCCCAGTGCCGCCAGGCACACACCGGATTTCAGTCGTATCCGGCCTGGCGCTAGGTGGAATGACTATCCTCGAGAAGGTTTCCTCTCCTTCCTTTTCACTCTCTTCTTCCACTCTCCTTCCCCGCTCCCTCCAACAACCCTGCGCCGTGCTCCGTTATGGGCTGTAGGAAACAAGAGTCTATCCCAACCTCAAACCACTACCTCCTTCCACAGCAGCTAGCTCACTGAGGGAGAAGATGGTCAAGTGCGTCTGTTATGAGTCTTTGCCCTTACTAAACGCTCCAATAGGGCTTAGGGATCTATTAAGCGGGCCCAGCAACACTTTTTGACAGTCTGAAAACCGGGACAGTCAGTCGTGGAGGCCCCCGTGAACACGTGAGCCAAATATTAGTGCATCAAGGAATTCGCAATCTGGTTTCAAATACAGCTGGAAATCGCCTGCTCTCCTTTCAACAAATGACGACACAAGTAGCACCGATTTCGTCGCTTAGCTTCTTTTGTTGCTCTGAAAGAGAGAAACGTACGTTTTCCTTATTTGTTGAACTGAAAGCGAACAAATGAAACATTACCGACGACATTCCTGCGATGATGGGATCACTAATTCTAGTTCTACTTTAAGTGGCAGAGTCAATGTTCCCTGTGACGTCATATGTTGAAAGAAGAGCAGGCGTTTTTCAGCAGTATTTGAAACCAAATTGCGAATTCCCTGGTGCGCGATGCGTACCAATGTTTTGTTCCCAGGGTCCTGCGCAGCGGATGGGCGCCATTTTCAGATTATGTTAAAGTGTAGCAGGGCCCTCTTAAGGTCCGTTCGATTTACCTGCACTGCCGGAACTAGTTCATGTGGTGCCGCACTCGACCATTCGTTTTGGCAGTGCAAGATGGCGCCCTCTGAACTTAGCCGTTCGTTTTAAACGAATGTAGATATCGTGCAGGGTTAGTTCAGACAGATCCCTGCACTACCTGCACTGACGTGAGAGCTAGTGCCGCTCGTGCAGAAGCATTTTCAACCATGGCAGCAGACGACATACGCGTGTCAATCAGTGGCGTCCTGACGACATTGACGCCGATCACGAATGAAGACGGGACCCGTGCGCCCGCCAAGACTTCCTCAAAGTACCTCGGAATTCTGTTGCGTTGTATCAGTTAGTTTGAGAGCGAGAACTGGGACGACATCGTCGAACTCTTCGTCTTCGCTGTCAGAGTCTGTATTTGTCTAGTGGCTCTACTCGGTTGTTGATTCGAGGTTCGCAGGATCGAATCCTGGCCGCGGCAGCTGCATTTCGATGGAGGCGAAATGTTGAGGCCCGTGTACTGTGCAATGTCAGTGCACATTTTAACGTGCACTGACATTGCACAGTCCTACCCCAGGCGGTCAAAATTTCCGGAGCCCCTCCACTACGGCGTCTCTCATAATCGCAGCTGGTTTAATTTTGGGCATTGCTTTGGGACGTAAAACACCGGAAACCAATCTGCCAGAGTCCAGCAGTTCTACAATAGTTCGAATGATGCATGACTACAGATGGTGCAACGCAATCCACAGCTCTAACGCAATTAGCCAATTTGTGCACCCAACACCTCCCCAAAAGCGTGCAGGCAAGGAACAACAGCTGGATCAACGCGAACAAACAGGAGCGAAGTGCGGACCAGTAACGAAAGGCTTGCACTACCTGCACTACGGCATTCGTTTTAGTTAGGCGCTAGTGTCGTGCTAGGCCTGCACTTGTTGAACTGGCGCTGCACGAGTGCAGCACCGACACGACTTTCGTCTGAACTCCCTAGAACTAGTTCACGCCGTGCATGGTAAATCGAACATACCTTTAATAGATCTGCACGCCCTATTGGAGCGTACACTAAAGGCACACTAAAGGAAAATATGTTTGACTCAATCATTTTTTTTTTACCTGTGTTGGAGTCTGTCACTCGCGGGCTCGTCAATAACCCCTCCCCCCCCCTCTCCCCGAAAAATGCCACCGGATGTCTTTGGTGTCGCCGCTCAATTGGAAATGCCCACGCCAAAAAGAGCACTTGACGTCACGATCTCGGCTGCCGACACTACGGTGCAGTGAGCTCGACGGACGTAACATGTAGCAAGATCTGCGCACTTATTTATTGTCAAAGTGTACTCAATAAAACTTTCATTTATAACCTGGAGCAGTAGTCGAGTATTCAAAATAGATGAGCTGACGTCATTTCAAAGCAGTCCCCATAGGGCGGGACTGACGGCGCCACTCCAATTTGTCAAATGCGTCGTTTTCTCGCTTACAAGACTTCTCTGATATTGCCAAGAATGGCGAACTCCGTTATCGCACAAACATAATCTTTCAACCTTGCTCAACTTAGCAAATCAATTTAAGCTATCGTCTATCAGTGTTGAGTTAGAAACGTTTTATACCGCGTTTCTGATGTTTAAAGTGATGCCCGAAATATAGCGCTTTAGCTCGAGCTGAAAATTGACGAAATGGCTTCAAAAAGAAAAAAATGAAGACTATGAAGCCCGCAGCAAGAGAATGGTTCGCGTTAAAATGCAATACTAAAGTACACACACGTGGAAGCAATTATTATCCTTATTATATGACATAAAGGCACACATATATCAAGGACAGAGAAGGAAGTAGGGAGGCTGCAGGCAGCTTAGTAACTGCCAACCTAAAGGGACTCTACGCCTGTGTGCCTGCTACACCTGCCTGCATCAAATTATCGTTAATCGTGCCGTAACTGACGAGCATGTCACGTTATTGGTGTCATGGGCAATCAATAATGTTACTCATACACTCGTACCCTTCCATATTAATTTTGTTAAGTGGACGAGACATGTTTTCAATTTTTGTACTGTACTTATAGTTCCACATTTTTGTTTCCTGTGCTGCTGCTGCAGTTTTTTTTTTATGGTCACATGCGCATGGTCATGTTCGAGCGAATGTTTCTAAAGACTATAAGTTCAGCGCCTGCATAAAGATGAATGCACTGTGATGACTAGCCAATATCGAGGAGAATTCGCGGTGTACCTTTCATTCGCACCTGCCTTAGCGTAGGACAAATATTGACGCAATATCTGTATGGCGGACAAGTTCCTGTTCGCATTAAGCACATATATGTGTTTAAATTTATTATAGCAATTAATTTTCATTGTCGTTGGGAAAAGCAATAAACGTGGAGCAGTGGTCGTTTTTTCCCATCATTTGCCGCGCCAGCGGCGAATACATGCGTCCAGGTTCACGATAAAGACATTTACTAAATATTGAACAGTTCATACATTTGCATGGATGTACAAATAACACCATGGTAGCCACAAATGTAAAATTTTTAACGCGTTAATGGGATAATAAACTATGGCTGGATGTCTAACGACGAGGCATTGAATATTCCAGACAGTCCTCGAAAAGGTTCCGGGAGGGCACTTAGCAGAAGGCGGCCGCCAGTTCTACACGTGGATGTTGATATAGTCTTTTTTTTAAGGATACGTCACTAGGAAACCGCCCCCTCGAAATCAAAACCGAAAGCCAGCTTTTAAGGGAGCCGTATTAAATATATATTCATTGTGTTGCGGGCCACCATGACACTGTTTTTGGGGTTTTCCACGCCAGTGCTTTCATTTACAGCAACAATACGAGAATGTCAAACATTCGTGTCAGTACTCCTTTAAGGAAGGCTTCAGTAAATTTCAGGTTAAGGAGGTTCTAGAAGGTGACGTCGTGGTGAACTTGTCCTCAGTTCCCCCTTCTCCTCCTTCCTGCTTCTCTTCTTCGTTTTGGAGCCGAGCTCCTCCAGCTAGCGTCGCTGCTGTGAAGAAGGAAGGGTGGAAGCCTTCCTGCTACCTGTCCGCCGTCGCGTTGCCGACTCGAAAGATGAAGGCCAGCCTTTCACTCAAGCACGACACGACTTTATATACCACAGACAGTACATACACTTTACAAGCAGTGCTTCCGACCCCTTTGCCAGGCAAAGGGGCCACCTTATAGGAAGCTTCTCATAATGAAGCTTAATTTACGTAAACAAGGTCGTGTCTTAAAGCACGTAGTTTTTAACGTGCATCACCAGTCCGCAATCACGAAATTGACTTCGTGTAATGGAATAACTACTGCACGTCCCCAGTAATTACCGTATCGCTTTCTTATGGGCTCCACGCTTCAGATAACGTCAACTGTGGCGTACGAAGATAATGAAAGAAAGGGAAATGTTGTCAGCTTTTCTGTCATATCAGTGGCTGAACGTGTCATAATATAGAAAGCACGCTTTTCGACTGCGTCAGAAGCCTTAATTTAGATGGTAGAAGACATTTTTGGTATGCAGCGTCGTATGTAGAATTAAAAAAAAAAATGCAGCACCTAATGCATGCACACGAAACTTGGACACTCTTGCGTATAGATCGTCAATTAAGTGCTGACCACTTGGTCAGACGATGTTTTATGTTTGAGACTGGGACTGACGACTGTTCGTTCCCTGTTTCGCGCTGCTGTTGAGCTTTTCAGACTTGTACCGACTAGCCAGCCTTAGCGTCTTTAACAGATGTCTCATGTCCCTTACTTTCTTCCACTACACACACTCTTCATTAGTCCCGTTTTTTTACAATGGCTTGTGACAGCTTTTCAACAGCCAGCGCGCAGCACGCGTAACGACAGTGTAAAAACGACCAATACAGGCGCTACCCTGTCCTTGTGTGCGTCGCACGCTAAGGGCTGAAATGGAATACCGTTGTGGCCAAACTGCCGTTTCTATCACTTCAGTTTCGGACAGGACATCAGGTAACAAGCTCATGCTGTTTTGCGCTTTGAGCCACTACCGAATGAACGCATAGTTCGATCGTAGCCTCAGGGACGGACACGGGAGGGGAATTGTACAGATTGCTTTGACCCGCATTATCGCGATGCTTCATTTTACGCCGCCCCAGTAACTCCCCTATAGAAGTTGAACCGCCAGTCCTGCTTCGTGGTTCTGCATATGCATATTGAGGTGAACTAAGCAACTAATTTGACGGCAGTTATTTTGATCTGGAGGGTCGCATTCTTAAGTGCGTAAACACAAAATGCGGCGCTTTTCAGCTTTCTAGTTTAGAATGTGTCGTAAAGATTACGCCTAAGAAGCTAATTTTGATCAGTGGCCGAATCGATGTCTTTTTTTTTTTTTAAACAATGTCCCCCTTGGCAAGGCTGTACTGAGGCTATACTGAGGCTGGCAAGGCTATACTGAGGCGGTTCAAGTAAACCTTGTAGGCTTGGAAAAGAAAAAGAAAGAATTTTGACCTGTGCGTTTTTGCCATGAATAATCATGTCTGATTTGCATGGAAGAACTTGCGGTAAGGACGTAAGTAATATTCGCACTGAGTCGGTATGGTTCACCGCTGAAAGCTATTATGGCTCAATTAAAAAAAAACAAATGAATAAAAAGCACTCGGCAAGCGGCGAGCGTCGTCTTCGACATTTCGGCCATCACTTTTGCGTTTTTTTTTTTTTTTTGACGCGATTCGGCATATGACGCACAAGAGGCTTCAGACAAGTGGTCACATGAGTTAACGCAAACACCATAACCTGCTACTCTAAGCAAACATTTTGCGCAATTACATATCACGGATACGCTTAAACACGACAGGCAAGAAGGTCAAGAACCATTGCAAACACTGAGCGATGGCGTTCAGCAGGCCAGGAATGCGAGCTCAGCGTACAGAAAGAAACGGAAGAGTGCAGCGTATTCTCGTAGTGCTGCAGAGCTCTCAGAGTGGCCTGTACGCACGGCTCTGGGCTTGAATGCACATTAAAGATGTGATGGGGTTATATGCTGCGGACGAATGCTTAACGCGCAGATGAGCCGAATGCGCAATGACTCCGTGCTGCAGCCTCGGAGTTTTTGCACATTTGACTTTCGCCTGGATGGCGTAACACTTAAAGTAACAAGCGCCACAAGCATAAAAACACTTTGGTATATTTGCACCTTTCTATTGCTGCGTTAACCACAGCTACATACTAAGTCCCATCCCATCAGCATTGGGATATTGCAACGTGCATAACGCTCGTTCAGACACCGTGTATAATGAGGCGGCAACATGATGCTGAAACGTTCATAGAAGAATGCATGGAATTCTCGCGTCTAGCTATGCTTTCCATTGTACGAACAGTTTAAAATGAAACTCAACAGAATGAAACAAGAAGCAACGCGTTTTATGCGTCACACCAATATACGATTTCACCTGCATGTAATTAAACGTAGTGTTAGAGTGCTAGTCATTTTACGATGGAGTCACGTCACTGACACGCGCACTGGCGAACGTAAAAATGCATAAAAAGTGTCTCAGTTTGTTGTACGTTGTTCGCGTTTCGTGTTGCTATAAAAGGGCGTGTATTGCGATAAAGTGAATGAGCTAGCGCAAGAGCATTGAGTCCGAACGAGCAAAGCTTCGGTTCGTACGTGTTTGCCTTTGCATACGCTAATAATACGCCCATCAAGATTCACCAAAGTGTTCTGTCGCGAACAAATTTAACGAGCTGAAATGTTCGCAAATAGCGGTACTGATCGCTCGGTCGCAAATGGAGACCAGATATTACGCTTTGCAATAGGAATCATGCACCCGGGCAAAGGAAGGGCCATACGGAGACCAAAGATACACAACCGGTCGTTTATTTTGCGCAGACCTTAGAGTCGACGCACACACTGGTGAAAATGACGGGATCGGCTTACCAGGTTGCGTTTTTACGGTCGTCCCTGACGTCGTCGTAGGCACCTTGGACGGACTCGACGTGGACGGTCATGTCGATGCGCAGTTCGGAGCGTGACCCTTTCGACTGACAGTGTCGAGCTGAGAAGCGCTAATGAAGCTCCGTCTCGGCTACCGCAAGCTGTTTGCATATCCGCATAGGCGCGCCTTGCTCCCTCGCCCACGGCGCGCGGCACCGCCCAATTATATGGCATGACTCAAGGCTCGACAGTAGACGCTCCGCAGTGTATAAACGGAGCGTTCGCTGTAAACGACCCGTACGCTTAGCGAGTCAGTGAGTGTCGGCGCAGTGGAGCGAAGAATCACATTGGCACATTAATGGTTGCAGCTCCGCCGTTGGCTGCTGACAAAATGTGATTTTGTTTCTGGCACCCTCCTCTCACCTCTTTATTTTTTTTTTCCCACGCATTCGCTCGCTTTGCTTCTCCTTTGTCATCCTTAGTTAGAGGAGAGTGCTGTTCGAATAAGCTGCGTAAGTGTGTTGTTAGCAAAAACCGCGATCCATCACTGGGTAATGTGCTCGGCGCGTGTTGGCGCTGCCGTGATGGATTGAAGCAATCCTTGCCGTATTGCCGCGCGAAGCATGGGGGGCTTCTGTATATAGTCAACGAGCATAGTGTACCTATAGTGAGTCTCAGTTCTCAGCAAGTTTTCGGAATGTGGTGAGGCATCCTAATAATAATTAAAAAAAAACTACTTTATAAGCTTTCTAGAATCAAGCATGGAACAACGAATTTGGCGCTGACCTCAACTTGCGAAAGAGAGGTGTCACAATTTTCAGAGAAACCCGTTAGTTATATGCACTAGGTTCTCTTTAGTTTCATGTCTTATTTCATGGCTTAGTTCATCGCGAACGAGCCCGCATTTTGTGTTCAGTGCTGCTGTTTTGGTGTTCGCTTTCGTATAGGGTTCTTCTCGCTTTTATAGGTAAGAGTACGACATAACGAGGAAAATCTTTCCTGTTAGCCCTTGTACACGAAACCCGCATAACCAGAAAGGCTGGTTAACCGGAACAATGATATCCATAAACTTTTATTTACCGCCCTTAGGTACAAGGTTAGCACATATTGGCTAGCAAAACGACCTTTTTCTAAACTCCGGCTAAACGCAACATTCACTGAAACCTGTAACTACCTTCCACTCCTTCAGCGTATGCTACAAAAAAAAAAAAAAGAGTCCAGTAATTATGCATAACTATGACGCTGTGAATGATGAAGAAAATCCAATATAACAAGGCAGTTGCGGGAAAGCTGTGGTGAAACTTCAAGATGGCCAACTTGACACGGCGCTTCTATTATGAAAACATCTCTTTCAGTATGCATGGGATTATTCCAGAAGAAGCAGGAACACTACGGAGTTAATACAATCTTGAAGTCACGCTGCATCTACATTTGGTTCAGACTGCCAGGATAAAAGAGTTCAAAATATTTCTCCTTGCTTGCTCGGAGAGGATGGCTGGTGATATTATCGGTGGTCAATGATGAAGAAGATCCATATGTTACTTTTCCAGCCCCGGGATACTGATTCGAATGAGACACAAGAGATGCAAGAGTTGAAAGCCTGCAGCGCTGTCTTAAAAGACACGAGGACTGCGCTGAATATATGTATATACAAGGAACCCCTTTCCATGGGAACACAGTCTCGAGCAAAATAAGCTATACACTTTTAGAAGAGCGCTATAAAGTTCGCTCCTTTTTAATAGGAATACTATTAAAACACTGGCGATTGCTGGTGATTTTTGCTTTCTTCGGTTATATATATATATCTACCCACCCTTCGCAAAAAAAAATTGCTTGTATGCATAAAGATTGATTGATTGATTTGTGGGGTTTAACGTCCCAAAACCAGCACTGATTATGAGAGACGCCGTAGTGGAGGTCTCCGGAAATTTCGACCACCTGGGGTTCTTTAACGTGCACTGACATCGCACAGCACACGGGCCTCAACATTTCGCCTCCATCGAAATGCAGCCGCCGCGGCCGGGATTCGATCCCGCGACCTTCGGATCTGCAGCCGAGTGCATAAAGATTCTAATAAAGATGCATAAAGATTCTAATATATATATATATATATATATATATATATATATATATATATATATATATATATATATATATATATATATATATATATATATATATGACGAATTCCTGCCTCACCGGATGTGTGAAGGAGGCTTTTTTTGCTCTTGCACGTACTCACGTTTCTGTACACAAGCCAACCACTATATTCGTAAGTGTACGGCGGCAACGAGCACGTGCTTGCACGACGTACACAAGAAGACGAGCGCCAGACAGACTCAGTTACTCTGACGACGACTCTGTTTGTCCGCCCAAACGCACTGCAACGTTAAGTGCGCCGTTCGAGGGCTCACGAGGACGAAGACACGAAAGCCTACAGCCGAGTTTACACGCACTGAGTGCTTTCTCCGTGCGCAGAACGATATTTGGCGATTTGTTTGTACTGTCCGCGTTTCTCAAATGGCTACGCGCGAACTTCATATTTATCGCCTTCCCGATTTCTCATGCGCCTTTTATCCTCCGAGACGGTGAAATGCATCAGTATATAGACGCAGAATCCTTGCACTTCTGACACGAACAGGCACTTCTCATCTTCGTAGCCCAAGTATAACACGCATGAATATCGCGAAACTCGAACGGTGAAACAAACGGAGAAAGTCGAACGGGTTTTGGGCATTTCCTTTCGTTTTCTCCCTGCCATCTCTTCTTTCGCTACGTTCAGGTAGGCGCGTTGTTTTTGCGGATGCGATGGAGCGAAAGGAGCCGGTTCGGTATGTGTCAACATTTATTGAAGACGGGAATAGCGTGCACTTGTCGAACCAAATGCATGCACCGATGCTCCTGGAGCGCGTTGCATCTTGAAGTGTGATAAATCGTATAGCAGCTTTCTGTCGAATGGAGTAGAGAAAACAAGTTGGCGGTTGTTTACAAATAGATTGGGACGTGCTTGTTGAGAACGCGAAAAAAAAATGTAGTTTTTCATACGTGAAGAAGAAGAACAAAGATGGGCATTGTGTAATTTGTTTGGCTATGTATGACTATAAGACGCCAAAAAAAAAAAAAAAAGAAGAACACAGTACCATAAACCAATGAACGGCGAATGGACACAGTTGGCCTGGATCTGAGTCTGGTGACTCGCGGCCGCACCGTCACCTGCAGCACAAAATATTGTTTTTAAGCGTCTTTTCTGGGGACGAATCTCGCGTTTCTTAGGCTGCAGCCGGGTTTACAGGACTTAGTTGCTCGTTGAACAATAATAGTCCCAAACGTATCTAACAAGACAGAAAAGTGATGTTTACAGTGGGGGATTACCGAAGTGAGTTGGTCGGTGCCCTTAAGAAAGTATTGTTACAGGGTGTAGCTGTGTCGACCGAAAGCATATTTTTAATCTCAAGCAGGGACACGGATCGCTCTTACGTGTGGGCGGCTATGTTGACAACGGAACTTTCCGCCTCAGCCCTTTATTGAGAATGAATTTCTATTCACGCACGCACGCACGCACGCACGCACGCACGCACGCACGCACGCACGCACGCACAGCACAGCACACACGCACGCACACACACACACACACACACACACACACACACACACACACACACACACACACACACACACACACACACACACACACACACACACACACACACACACACACACACACACACACCTAGAATATCATTTGAATAGTACAGTTCTGCATCATCAATGCTACAGCAAAATGCGGCAAGCAGCTGTTTATATACAGTCGAAACTTGTTCTAACGAATTAGCATCGGGTCTCCGTATTAGTTTGTTATGTCTGGTGTTCGTGGTAACTTGTAACAGTAGCGATGAACACCTGGTCACAATTCGGCGATCTATAGCTCGCGCAAGAATCCTAGATGCAATAAGCGCTATTCGGAGCCTCAAGCTCACTATAAAAATGTAATCCTTAACTGTCTCCTTGTGGCATGTGTAACTAAATAGACGGGAACATAATAACGCTACTGGGTGGCGCAACCATTCAAATACGTTTTTCTTGTGCGCTGGATGAAGAAAAATTTCGAAAGTTTGCAAATAAACGGGGTTATGATTTGTTCTTAAATATTTATTTCGCATTTTATGCCACATTTCGAGCTACGAGCCTCGCGCGAACCAAATATTTCCTCGTTACAGCCGATCTCGCGGTGAACCTCATGCTTTCTGTTTATTTAAGAGAATAATCTCATCGAAATGAAACGTTACCAACGAAAGCAATTATTTAGTACTCTGCAACCAACAACTCGCCGTATCAGCGTTCGTTATAACGAGGTTCAACTTACATTTTACCGTCGGATACTACCATTGAGAGTCGACGTGTTGAGACCGTAAACTGAAAAACTTAAGCTCCAATTGTGGACGAAAGCCCCGGGTATTATGCCGAGACCATGATATGATTATTAGGCATGCCATAATGGAGGCCTTCAGACATTTTTACCATCTGGGTGTCCTTAACATACAAGCGTACCGCACAATACGCGGGTCTCTAGCACGTCTCTTTCACACAGATGCGCCTGTCGCAGCCGGGATCGAACCTGTATCTTTTCGGGCCAACAGCCAGGTAGCGTAACTACTTTACCAGATTACTGAAAGTGCTAATGATTACACAATATAAGAGTCCGTATTTCTTTGCGGCCGCTGCAGGAGATTATGAAGCTTGTGCTATAGTTGGAATTCTTGGTACATTGCCAGTGTACACTGGAGATGGCACATGCATATCTGGCTAAACGTATGTGCATTTTAAAGGCGAAGTTGTTCTATCTCGAGGTAAAATGTTTGTCGTGAATTGAAAACTCAGCATATCACCTATGCGTCACTGGGGTACTAAAACAAAGCTTCAGCGTCCTCTATGGTTAAACTGAAACGATTCTTCTTCGCACGTAGTTAATATATCACGCAACCAGATAAGAACGCTTTAGCTACAATATACTTCAAGATTCCTTCGAGTCCTTCATGCTAAAATCGCAAGAATGCTAGCTGGGTGCGAGCGGGGAATCGAATCCAGGCCGTCTGCGTGGCAGGCGGGTTTGCTATCAAAGAGGCAGGCCAGCGGCTGGCGCTGCTTCTGAAAAAAAAAAAAAAGAAAAGAAAAAAGAAAAGAAAAAAAAATACCTACACGTGGGGAAGAGCGACAGATATCCATGTATACTATGATACAGCAAGTAGGTGGGAAAGGGAAGTGAGGCTGAGGACGAGGGAAAGAAGGAGGGCAGAGAGTAAAGCACAGTATAATCTTGTATAGCCTTGTACAGTATAGTATAGCAAGGAGGTGAGAAAGGAAATTGAGGGTGGGGAGATGGGATGTGAGAATAAGAAAGAGGGAAATGAGGAGGGGAGCGGGCAAACCATAGCATACCCCTGTATAATGTGGTATAGCAAGGAGGTGCGGGGGGGGGGGGCAAGAGGGAAAGAAGGAGGGTAAATCCACCAGCGCCGCAGTATGGTATAACGAAGGGGTGGGAAGGGAGGTGAGAGTGATGAGGAGTGGTGTGAGAGTGAGGAAGAGGTAAATGAGGAGGTGAGAGGGTAAAGCGTAGCAGGCCCATGTATACGGCCGCATAGCAAGGGAGCGGGAAACGGAAGTGAAGGTGAGGCTGGGGAAAGCAAGAGGGGGAGGGTCACTAGCTCCGCTGTGACCTATAGCCTTACGCCGCTTGTGCAAGCTGCCCACAATTTTTTTGTTATATATCGGTTGATTGAAGTCCAAATAATCTTTTTCCGCCACGAATTCATCCTGCTTTTGTAACATATTGCGAATCCGTAGATAATATCCGCTAGTCGTTTTAGAAATACTAGCCGCATACTGATACCACATACAGGAAGATCAAAGCTAGTGCGTTCAGTATGCAGAGCTTTCGAGGTGTACAAAAAATATTTTCATGGTGGAAAAGATTGAGTCTACATGCTTGAGAAATATTCGATTACATTGTAATTGTCGCTGGTACCTTTACTTCTTTTTTTAACGCGTGCTTTTTCTCGTAAACCACTGAACACCTTCCATGAGATCCTCATTTGATGAGACAGCATTGGCGGGCGCTCTGCCTTTCGGGTCTCCGCCATTTTACTGCAGAAAATTTGTGCGATCTCCGGCGCGCACTTGTTACGACTCTCAGTCGGGCGCCCCTTCCTAATCTTCGCCGGTCGTGCTCTGCCGGTTGAAGCCCCGGCGTCGCGTGTTCCTGTAAGCCCTCGGTAGGCAGCTCGTGGCGTTCGCGCGCCTCTCCTTGGGCACAGCAGCCGGTCTACCGATAACGGTGCGGCCGTGGTCTTAGCGGTGTCCCCGAGAGAACGCGCCGAAGGGACGCGACCTCAATGATGGGCTGCCGTAGAACTGCCCGAGCGTGACTACGAGCCGTGCTCGTGGCTCTTAATGAACGCCGCCCGTGTTTCTTGCCGACTCACGACGCGCTTTGGCGACCGCCACTGGCGCGCGGCGCCTTTAGAAAGTACCCGTGCTACACACACACACGTGCCACTGAAGCCGGAACTGAGCTTGGTCAACTCCGCTCTGTATTGTAGTGGCACGCTCGCCTTTTTCGCGATCGACACACTGTGGCCCGGCAGCGCTTCGGAGGCGCGGTTTCGGATAAACGGTTTCTAATATTCTTTTGATACAGCCATGTCTGCTGCGCTTGACTAGGGTCGACAAGAACGTTTTTTCGTTTCCAATTTCCAATATTTCCAATTCATTTTTAATAGGATGATTTGGTGAGAGAGTTGGCATGCTTTCGCAAGCATACGACGAAGCGTCCAGATGCTGCATTCTCTATTCAGCTTGTGAGCAGGTAAACGACTGCTTTATTTGCTGCGCTGCTTTGGTGATGCGAAACACACTGTAAGGAGCTATGCGACGGCGCGTGGCTCCTCAAACATTAACTCTTTTCTTTGCATGCGTTCATTACGCGCATAAGACGCAGAAAAGCCGGAGGAAAAGAAGGTGACACAAGAAAAGCGCTAACATGATAAGAGTTGTTACAATGCTATTACCACATGGCCGGCTATCTTCAGGTATTGTACTGAAATTTCTGTGACGAAACCTTCGCTCGCATTGCCACTGTCATTGCAATATATATATTTCAGTTAACCCGCTAAGTTGTAGGTAACGTTAACCAGCAAATTAATCATAGAAGACTATGGGATTAAACGCATTTATTGAACAAAACTGCCCGGATTCCTCCCGAAATTTTGGTTGAGGGGTAGTGTTAATAAGTACTTACAATATAAAACTTAAGCCTATTAATAGGTTGAATTCAAAATTTCAGCCGCATCGCTTTCAATTAGCTTGTTTGAGTGCCCTCAAACAAGCTAATTGAAAGCGATTGCTGTGCCTGTCGCACATCCGAAGAGACAGCGCATCAACTTGATAGTGTGTATGGAAGCAGCAGCAAGCTTCGCGGATTACCAACGATTCATTCCTGTCACTTATACGTCCCACGTCTTATCCGTCTCTTACGGCTTACTGATCCACTTGATAAGAATGGCCTTTGATAGCATGAAATCCAAACTAGAAGAGAAGCTCAGGGGAAGATGGATGCGTGAATCGATGAGTAAATCGCAAAGTACGATTTAGAACAGGGAATGTCGCGGGAGCCAACGTTTCGACAAGCGGACTTGTCTTCGTCAGGGCGGCAACTTGCCGGGCCTCCGCGCGGCAACTTGCCGCCCTGACGAAGACAAGTCCGCTTGTCGAAACGTTGGCTCCCGCGACATTCCCTGTTCTAAATCGTACTTTGCGATTTGTTCATCGATTCTTTGATAGCATGAGTAACTCAGAGGAAGCCTGTTCGGGGGTGCTGCTTTACGATGCGGCTGGGAGTGCTGTTACGTGGTACTTTTCATATTTCGCGGGCATCGTTTATCATTCAGAAAAGATGAGAACGCAATTGTACGTCACTGAAAATAGCGCAGTGAGATGCCCGACGTGACTACAACTGCCTCATTGACACTTTGATGATTAGAACAATAGTTCTCGAATTAGATATTTAATTAAAATTACGTAATTAAAGCTAATTAACGAAAAAAAATTACTCGCGTCTACACCACTGTACTAGGAACAATATGCACTAGGCTTTCTTCGAGTAATGGGAGTGTCTTTTTTTTAAATTGTGCTGCGTGATAATTGGGACACCCTGCATAGCTGTAAACAGCTAGCTGAAAGCCATGGGGATCGACGGAAACCACTTACCTTTAATTCATGTATTTCTCATTCATGTATTCATGTCCTATGCTTATCGGAGGTTTGCACTTTGAGTACCTTGCGAAGTGGATTTTGCGATCCACTTTTCTAGTGTTACCTCTGCTCTTGGATGTTGCCGTGGCTGACCTCCTGCGAGGGTTTCGTCGCAGCCGAATATAGCGGTAAAAAGGCTCACGAAATAACATCACTGAATCAAGTCAGACTTACCTGTTAGGAATGTATGTAATTTATTTGCGAGGGATAATACTAGGTTTGTAGCAGAGAATGTGCAATAGGTATAGGCTTGCTAACTTGCTAACGTTCTTTTATTAGCAAGTTAGCATTTATCATTGCCTCATACCTCCGCGTCATCATGAGATCTTTAGATCTTCGAAAGACAAGTATAAGGGTGCGGCTGTACTTAGTAAATGTAAAGGGATACAAGGAAAGGGAAAGGCAAGGCAGTTAACCGGACGCGTGTTTGGTTTGTCGCCGAACAGAAACGAAGGAAATAAGAGAACATGAAGAATACCGCTTCATCCGAGAGTGTATATTGTCACCATCGTAAATCACCAAGTTTTTCAGTGGTTGGTTTCTATGCTTCATAGACGTATTCGTGGCATGGAGGTCGGTCATCGCAAGAGGAAAGCATGAGATACGACTGCTGCGTGCGCCATTTCTTGAAGGCTAATAATAGACTTTACATTCTAAGAAAAGTTTGGCTTATTCAGTAACTAAATACTAACAGTTTATTTGTCACAAAAAGCAGTTACCTCTGAGCCACGGCAAGTAGTAAAGTGATAGGTAGTGGTTTTCTCTACCCGCTGGAACTTGTGGACAGTGCTAAGTCAAGCTCGCGCTCGTGGTAAAGTTGAGAGTGCTAACTAGATGTTGGTAAACGTTCGTCGATGTATTTACTACCTTGTTAGCACACAGATATTAAGGCGAGTGTCCTGCAATACCGCTAATTACATTTACGCCTATTCGCTTTATACGCGTCGTTTTTAACTGCTACGCCATGTCAGTCCTGTCACAAGCATTTAAGACCAAATAAAACAATATGACAGTGTTATGTTACGTTAATAAACAATTCATAATTTCTTCATGTAATTCCCATGGTAAATGCGCAGCACAGTGACATGTTCAGGTCACACTATACGTAGAGACACGAGCGAACTATTTATAGACAAGAACAGACTCACAGACATGCACACGCGCACACCAAACATCGAGGCTGCTACGCGACGTCTTTTACAGCAATCGTACCGTTGTTAGCCTCGAGAACGAACATGGGCGTTGATTCGGTCGCGCTTGTGACGTCCCGGCAAGGGCACGAGTCCCGCTCGCCTTCTCCGCCGCCGGCGATCGCCTCCTTCTGCGCCGGCCGCACTGACGGCAGTGTGCCCTCCAGGCTCAAACCCGTGCCCCCGAGGATGGCAGAAGATATTGCTTATTATGTACCTTTCCGAACCACCATATTTACGCCCGGTTGCTTTTCGATACGACGGTTCGTGCATCTCAGTTCCGCAATGAAATCCACGCAATGTAGAAGGTGCAATTTTGCACTACTGTCGAAAGTGAACAAATCCGAAGAAGTTTGGATAACAAAATTTGGGAAGAGCAAGCTCTCGCCTATATATAAAAGAAGTTCGCATTGAAACAGGTGTTCTTTAATCGGAACAACAGAGGCTTTTCATCACAGCTTGAAATGCAAAGGTTTCATGGCGTATTCCTAGAAATTGGTACCAGAAATATATTTCTGCTAAATTGTTGAAAAATAACTACGAAATTCATTTGGACTGTACGATTAAAGTATGTGCACCAGAGCGTTATAAATGTAATTAGCGAATATTTAGCACTAATTAGCCACACTGCTGATTACTTGCGGGTTACGAGTACCCTTCAAGTATAATATGTAGGTTTCACAGAATCGAGCTCTTGGCAGCAGAGGACTAGCTAAATCTCTCAGTCATGAACAATAACTACCATTAGCGAAAATTATGGGCCCTTGGCCTACACAGAAATTACAGTACGTCGCAGCACGAGCACTCGTGAACTTCTTAGAGGACTCAAAGATACCGGAAAAATATTAAACTGCATCAAGTTGGTGCCTGCATCTCTATTATTAACAAGCACTATGGGTTGCATATTTCCTGTACCTTCTACTTGTTACTGTATTTGTCACTATGGACATGTCCGTTGTGGTTAAGGTGCATCAATTAAGAGACATTCTGCAATCAGTATGAGCTATGTGATCATGTTGTGTGAACATTTGCAATCTATGAATTTCTCGTTTAATGGACAGTTGTACTGGAAAAGGGACACTATATGTGTGATGTGATGTGATGTGATGTGATGTGATATGTGTGTCGTGCCCGAGTGCTTGTGTGCATTCACTTTGATGAACAGTTCAAAATTCTGTGATGTAAACCACCCTGTAAGAGAAGAGGAGTAGCCGGCGCCGCACATGGGCACCAACCTCTCATCCCAATTACATTTATTAAAAAAAATAATCGGGAATATGTGAAGAAATTACACGAAATAATGATTCCGGTCTCGTAGCGTTTCCGAAAATACTGAAATATTAGTGTCTTGATCATGCAGAGATTTCCTCCCGACAGTCGCCAGTCGGGAGGAAATCCTTCGTGCAAAGCAGTACTTGCGCACTGCTTTGCACGAACGGGAGCTCCGATCGACCGCCGCGACGCAAACAGTAACCTCGCACTTCATGCGGAACGTTCCCGATGGCAGTCATTTGCAAAACAAGCGCCAGAAAGTCGAAATGAATGTACAGTTTCGACGGCTCACTCAAACACGTGGTACGCGTAATAAACTATCTCCGCTTCAGTGAGGCACCTACTCGACTCCCATCCCTTGGCCACATACCGCTTGATATTGCTCAGGGGGTAATCCAACTGCAAGCAAAAATAATTTACAAGTACTGTGTCTAAACTTGTATATATGAGCTTGACAGCGCCGCTGCTACGATGCTGCATGAAGAGGGAAGCTGACAACAAAAAAGTCTAGCAATTAACATCAATCGATTTGTTTTGGTAGTGAGCTGAGCCACCAAATATTTTGCAAAAAATAAAATGTGATACTAAAGAACAGGATGAGTGAGCGAGTACACAAAGTAGACTAACGTATCAGCTGGGATAGCATTGTGGGGAAAGCATTTTCGAGATATTTTGCGAGACTCGACTGGGCGTACGTGGCGGTCTTGGCAGAAATGTTGCCTGCAGATACACAGAAACGCGGATTCGTCCGATGCAAAAGAAAGCTTGCAGAGGAGAAACCATCGGCCGCGATAAACGTAACATAATTATGTAATTATGGGGTACGTTTTACGTTCCAAAACCGCAGCATGATCTTGAGGCACGTAGTAGAGGGGGATCCCGGATTACCTTTGCTGCCCGGGGTTCCTTACGCCCTCTTCAGTCGAAGTACGCAGATATTCTTGAACTTCACCGGCACAGAAATGCACCACTCGGCTGCGGCGGCCGCATTTCGATGGAGGCGAAATGTTGAAGCCCGTTTGCTGGGCGTTGTCAGTGCACGTTAAAGAACCACAGGTGGTAGAAATTTCCGGAGCCCTCCACTACGGCGTTTCTCATAATCACATCCTGGTTTTGGGACGTAAAACGCCAGAAATCAGAAATGCGCCGATACCGGACATCGTACCTGCATTATCGAGCTTAGCAGCGCGACAACGTATAGCACAACATGATCACCGCTTCGGAGCATCCATGACGGAGTGAAGGCATAGATGACGATTGTGCCCACAAATATATCATTATTTTCGACCTGAATAATTTTCGCTGCTGTTTCCGCTATTTATTTGAAGCTTCAGGTATGAAAGAAAAAAAAACATAAATACAACCGCCGTGCCACGCAAATGCGACGACGCGAGCGAATGTATCCTAGGTGCGCCACGGCAGGAGGAGAGAGAGTCGAAACGCGAGTCCACGGCCAGGGCTAGCGTTTCTACTCTTTCTTTATTTCAGGGACTATTTAAAGACTAACAACAGCTGACTTAGCTTTAAGTTCCCATGCAGTTACTCGTCAACAAAATGGGTTATGCTACACTTGCACTTAGTTCTCTAACACTTAGTTCTAATTTAGTAACACTTAGTTCTACTAAGTAACACTTAGTCGAACTAACACTTAGTTCTCAAAATTTACACGCTACTCGGGTAATTATTAGACCCTCTACAATTGCATCTCACTATACGAACATTTAGTCCCTATAAATAGCCGTCTCATGATGATGTGTTTATTCAGTGTAGATGGCCTGTTAGTCCCCAGAGATGATCTTCTATAGTTAGTGTCCGCAAGAATCAATATTTTTTTCGCGTGCATTTTTTTTTACCTGGCAAAGAACAATTGGCATAAAACAGAAAAACACGCGAGAATAATCGGTGTCCGCAAGGCGTTTGTTTCCCTGCTTTCGCAGATCCTGCGACAAGTTGAAAAAAAAAAAAAAGAACGAAAATGACGCAAAGGTGTTCCATTTTTACTATAAATTTATAACTTCTGCGCTCCTTAATTCGCTGAAAGCATTATCAAGTGTCCAAACACTGGGGAAAGTCCGTCGTCGTCACATGTCGTGGCGTCATCGATGACGCCATGACACTATCGGACGCCTCCACCAATTGTGGTAAGCAAGTGAAATTACGACACCCTCATTTGCAGATGGGCTGTTGCGCTCGATAAGCGTTAGGGAGGGCTAGGCAACCGAGAACAACTCTGGGAGGCTTTGACACAGCGCGTTATTTCCCACTTCTTCTGAGGCAAGCCAAGATCAGCAGCGGCAGCAGCGAGCTGCTCTCAGACTGCCACGACTGGACACAGCGGCGCACGAAATACGAAGCTTTCTCTCCGTGAGTGCTTGTAGTGGTTGCGCGCCGCGATCCCGCGGCGTGTCCAATGTTCCTTGGTCACGTACGCCTCGGCGCCTGCACGACCGGCGGTCCGAAAAAGCCGCTGGGGATCGCCACCACAAAAACATGAGCGGCGCTATACGGTCACGTCGCCATCGCAATAGGGCCAATCATTTCCATGATTTCACAATTTCTCGACGTAACTATGGATAACTTAGTACTAGAGGTAAAATTGAAAAAAAAAATAGAAAGAAAAATAAAAAAAAATGATGTCGCAGTGCCGACCGAAAGCTGAAGCAATGATAGCGATGCAGATGTCTCAGAAAACTGCGCGAAATTGAGTCCGTTGTTTTATCGACCATTGCATTAAACATTAACTTACTAAGTAAACTTAGAGGCTGAAACAGAAACAAAATTTACTCGATAATCGTCATGATCATTATCAGCCTATTATAAGTCCACTGCAGGAAGGCCTCTCCCAGTGATGTCCTGTCCCGAGCGAGTTGAGTGCACTTTATGCTTGCAAGTTAATTTCATCGTCTCATCTAACCTTTTGCCTGCCTCTGCTGCGTCTCCCATCTATTGGTATCCATTCTGTTGTTATGATTGTTCAACGGTTGTCGCTTCTTCGCATTGCATGTCCTGCCCAAGTCGACTTTACTTTTTTTTTTTTTGATTGACGTAAGGATATCATTTACTCCTGTCTGCTGCCTGTTCTCTGCTCGCTTTCTGTCTCCTAAAGTTCTGCCTATAATTTTTCGTTCCATAGCACGTTGTGTGGTCCTTATTCTAAGCTCGAGTTTCTTTGTTATCCTTCATGTTTCTGCTCCCTATGTTAGCACAGGGAAGAATAGAGCGGTAGTACACTTTTCGCTTTAAAGACAGCGGTAAGATTCCGGTCATGATTTGGGAATGCCTGTAGTATGCGCTCCAGCTGTCGTGTTCTTCGGAGAATTTCCTTTTGGTGAGCAGGTTCTGCTGTTAGTAATTGTCCCAGATATACGTCTTCTGTACACATTCTAGAATGTGGTTGTCAATTTTAAATTCTTGCGCTTTAGCCGAGCTGTTGAGCATTATTTTTGTGTTTACCTATTCATCTTTAGTCCTACTTTGATACTTTCTCTATTTAGGTCATCGATCATTTGTTGTTGTTCGTGGCCATCAGTGCTACAGAGCACGATATCGTCTACGGACCTTAGATTGCTGAGATATTCGCCGTCAATTTTAACTCCCCTGTACTCCCAATCTAATTTTCTTCCTGTAAGCATGCACTGAATAGCATTGGTGAGATTGTATTGCCTTGCTTGATCCTTTTTTTTTTTTTGATAGGAATGTTTTCGATTTTCTCATGGAGGAGAAGAGTGGCTGTGCAACCTTTGTAGATGTTAGTTATAGTTTTCACGTGTGTCTAAAGTACTCTCTGCCGTCGTAAGGCTTCTAAAACTGCTTGTATTTATACTAAGTCAAACACCTTTTCGTAGTCTGTAAGAACCATATAAAATAGTTTGTTGTATTCTGCAAATTTCTCAATTACTTAATTGATAGTATGGTTGTGATTTGTTGTGGAATATCCTTTCCTGAAATCACCTTGCTCCCTAGGTTGCTTAAGGTCGAACGTTTCTCTTATCCTAGTCGCAATTGCTTTCATGAACAGTTTGTTTATTAGCGAAAATACGCTGATTAGTCTGTAATGCTAGAGATATTTTGTCTCGTTTTTTATTATATTGGCATTTTCATAGCTAGTTGGCACATCAGATGCCCTGAGGCATTTCATGAAGAGTGACGCGAGTTTTTCAAATATCTCTCCTTCGTCTTTGGTCGAGTCGACTGTTATGCCATCTTCACCGGCTGCTTTGCCTCGGGACATGCCTTGTATAGGTTTTCTGACTTCGTCGGTAGTTACACTAGGAACGTCATTGTTGTCTTCCACTTGGGCTTCTATTAAATTTGAGTGGTCCATTTGAGAGCTGTAGAGTTCTGAGTAGAAATCTTCTGCTATCTTCACTTTTTAAGGTTGCCTTGGAGAAGAAGTTTAAAGATTTAGCAGAGAAAGAGGACCGCATGGAACTACTGAACGAAACCATAACCAACGTGGTCTCGAAAACAGCGTTCAAACTTGGAGGTAAAGCAGCATGGCAACATGTAGGCAAGCTGTCTCAAACCACCAAAGATTTAAGAATGAAACGAGAACAAATGAAAGCGACAAGCGGGAAGGATAAAATAGAATTAGCAAAGCTGCCAAAGCCAATGAGCAAAGCTAGACAGAGAGATATAAGGAATTACAACATGAAATACATAGAAACGGCCCTAAAGAATGGTAGCAGCAAAAAATTGGCGAAAGAGAAACTGCCCAATACAAAACAAAATACATGCAATAAAATAGAAGCAAGGTAAGATTATCACAAACCTTAATAAAATAGCGAGTATCATCGCAACACATACAAGTTATCTGCCTAGGCCGTCATCTCTTTTAGTGAAAACCAAATTAAGTAATACACGCAATTAAATAATTCAATGAGTTAACATTATTTGCTACAAAATTTCACGGCACACATCTACGCTTAAAATCTGAACGAATAGTAAGAAAAATCTAGCTTCGCGTCTGTAGGGCTTAAACTTCTCATGCATATATTCGAAATAACGGACCTTGGATTAGACCTTAGATAACGGACCTTCAAGCTTGTCTGATTTAGCGCGTGAGACGGTGCGCATGTATAGTGGTTTTTCAGTCCAATCTCGCTGTGACATAAAATGTGGGGCCCTATCACATATGCGGACAGTAGTTCTTTCGCCTACTTTCATTTGGTTTCATTTTTTCCTTTTCATTTAGGCAAAAACGAAGTAACTTTTTATGCTTCTCTTAGTTCCCATGGTCTGTTTGCTTCGTTATGATTGTCATCAACTGAAATGCAGCTTCGCGCACCTCCGGGGCTCCAGGTGTTCTGTACCCGAGCACAAGTTTCTGTTCTTCCTTAGCACTGTCAACATCCGACTTTTTAGACTTTCTAGCAACCGTGAAATGATTCAGAAAATCAGCTAGTCCGCAAAAACAAATGCATATTTTTACTGCCCATTTATGCTAACAAATGCGATCGCTATACACACTAACTGGTAGGCACAACATATACATCAAGCCACTGCGGCGCAGTCAGCGAATACAACGAGTTCTATGTATACTGCGTCGGGAATTCGACGCAACTGCCCTTTAGCCGTTGGCATATTTATACTGTTTATGTATTAATGATGTCTTACCGATAGGGCACGGTTTCAATAAAGTACGCGCGCTATGTCACATGATAGTGGCCCCTTCCGAGTCTTAATATGCTTCACAGCGCAGCAATTTCGCATTGCGGTAAAGTTGACCTTTGGAAGCCGCTACGGCTGCCATCGGATACGCACGTACGAGAGCGCTGACTCAAGGCTGGGCGATAACCATCGCGGCAGCATTGGAAGCTTCAAGAAATGCTGTTTAAAACCTGTGATCAGAGCTGAAAGTCTGAAAAGTTACGTGGTATTTCTACAAGGTTTCTAAGAATGTGGCGGCTAAACTTTAGTTGCCGCTTTTGTTGATCGACCCTCACCGGGCTGCTGCGGCACCTTCATGCGCTACCTCCCGACGTTGTTGATGGGCGGAATGTGGAGCTACTCTAGCCTCTTCGGCGCAAAGCCTAGCCCCTAGCCTACGCTAGCCCCTAGCCGCTCGGCGCAAAGACGAGCGTCGCTAACGCTCGGCTTCGTGCGCAAACAGCGTTGCGAGCCAGTGCGGAGAACCGCCTAAATCTCACGTTTATTTCTAACAGCGGAGCTGCCTAAGGCCGGTGTTGGTCCGTAGGGAGCGCTGTTCGCAGTTAACAGCGCACCTGCCCCGCAGAACAGAAAAGCGGACCCGCTCGCACCCTTGACCCACTACCTACACTGTTACCCGTGAGTGACTATGCGAATGACAAATAGCAAAAGATATAGAAAGCAAGGAAGCAAGCGAACAAAAAGAAAGAAAGAAAGAAAGAAAGAAGGAAAGAAAGAAAGAAAGAAAGAAAGAACGAAAGAACGAAAGAAAGAAAGAAAGAAAGAAAGAAAGAAAGAAAGAAAGAAAGAAAGAAAGAAAGAATCGGGTTTTTCAGAAGGAAAAAAATGGCAGATCCCCCGTGCAGTGGGAATCAAGGAAATGCGAAGCACGCATCGGGAACGTAAAATGGATCTGCATTGTTGTCTCACTATACCGATTTTGGTACATATGAAGTCAACGAAACGACCGCAAGGGCACCAAGACAGTGGTAGATAAATCATGCCGCTCATGACACGCATGTCATGATTTTCATGTTATGACGGGTCATTTATGTTCGTCATGCAGTCGTGTTATGCCATACCAATTTTCGTATACACCCCATTAACGAAACGGCCAGGAGAGCACCAAGACCGTGGCATGTAAATCATGCCGCTCGTGACATGCATATCATGATTTTCATGTTATGACCTGTCATTTATGTTCGTCATGCAGTCATCTTGCTGCATACCGATTTTCCTATACATCCAATATAACGAAACGACCAGGAGAGCACCAAGACCGTGGCATGTAAATCATGCCGCTCATGACATGGATGTCATGATTTTCATTTTATGGCCTCTCATTTATGTTCGTAATGCAGTCATGTTGTGGTTTGCCAATTTTCGTATACATCCACGGCCAGGAGATCACCAAGACCGTGGCATGTAAATCATGCCGCGCATGACATGCACATCGTGATTTTCAAGTTATGACCCGTCATTTATGTTCGTCATGCAGTAATGTTGTGCCGAACAATTTTCGTATACATCCCATTAACGAAACGGCCAGGAGAGCACAAAGTCGTAGATAGATAGATAGATAGATAGATAGATAGATAGATAGATAGATAGATAGATAGATAGATAGATAGATAGATAGATAGATAGATAGATACGCTTAAAGTCGCCGAAGTTCACTAAGAAGTGCTTCGCATTTAAAAACGGACTCACTCTTGCCCTCCATGTACTATACCCTCATCTTTGTCTGGCTACTGGTACAGAATAGTGATAGTAAGAAGAAACCCACGGGGATTGAAGCAGCTCCGACGTTTAGCCAGCCTTCGTGACGTTAAGTCAGTGCAGCTGCTTCACATTCGTTTTAAAAGCGCGTCTTGGCGAGACGCGGACAACTTCGCTGCAAAACGAAGGCGAAACCAAGAGGACGTACCTTCCAGGTCTGCTTAATCGCCTTGACAGCGAAGCGAGAGATGATGTGGCTGATGCTTCCGCGCGCTTCGATTTTCTGTACCTTACAACGCGACCTGTAAACATAGAGATCTAAGGCTGTCGCCTTAAATAAAGTAGGTAACAAAGAGTTGCAGTGTCCGTAATTTGAGAAAATCCCTATACATAGCCTCAGTGGGGACTGAACCGACTACAGCGCGCAAGACTCAAGGAGAAGAGAAGAGGACACACACAGCGCTGACTTTCAACAACCTTTATTTGCGGAAACGCGCCCCATGTATAAGTAGTGATACGACATGCGTACAAGGGTTGATAGTAAACACGTGTTGGTGACGAAGGGATTGCAGTTCATTTCTTTATATGCTGTTACAGCGCAAGCAAAGACAGGACAAGCAAAGAAATTGCTGATTGCAGTCTTTGCATCTGTCTGAGTAGAGGTCCGGATAAAAACGGTCATACGCGATCGGATTCGGGAATGTGTTTGTTTGTATTAGGCGCCATGCTGTCGCTTGCTGTTTACTTAATGAGGTGTGCGGTGGGAGGTAATACTGCCTTCCTAATCTGTAATGCTTGATTATTTCATTAAATTTTACCATGCGGCCTCTCTCCGCACTCGGGCCCTGCGTTGTTACTGCCCCTGCTCGGCTCACTAAATCTCGAGCTAAAGTGTGTGTGGTTTCGTTGCCCGGGAGGGAGGAGTGGGCGGGCGTCCATATGACGTAGACGTCACGCTCCCCGCGGAAGTTAGCCATGCTCCTTAGTACCTCTTTCGAGATCCTACCCTTAGCGAAGTTATGAATTGCGATTTTGGAGTCACTAATAATTACCACGCTAGCCATTGTGGAGGCGAGTGCGAGTGCTATGGCCGGTTCCTCCGCAATTTCCGCAATTCATGTATTAATGGTTTCCGCCACGTCTACATAGACAACATCCGGGTCATTTTGAAACTTCTCGTGCAGTGGTTCTGCTCTTGCATTCCTCCGCGCCCGGCGATGTTCAGGGTGCATGTTTCTGGGTAGCGGGGGTATGATGATGCCCTCTCTGGCTTCTCTTGGAATGTCATACTTTTCTCCACTTTGCCGAGCATACGTGACACCAAGCTTGTGCAGGATGTGTCTTCCCATGTTACTTTGCGCGAGTCTCTCGTATTGGGATATCGTATGAGCCTCGACGAGTTCGTCTAGCGTGTTGTGCATTCCTAACAATTCGAATTTTCGTCAGGCCGAGGGCCTGCTTATATGACCGTTTGATTTTACATTCTATCTTCTCTTTTTCTGCCGCTTGTAACTTGAGGTATGGGGTTACATATACTATACGGCTGATCACGAAGGCTTGGATGAGGCGCACTAGGTTGGGTTCCTTCATGCCGTAGTTCTTGTTGGCGATTCGTCGAATTAAAAAAAAAAAAAAACGATTTTCTCTGCATCTAGGTTCAGCGTTCTAAGCGATTGCGTTCCGGTCTAAAAAAGAAAAATCATCTGTGGTTTTAAACCGTTGTCACGAATTGGTAGTATTCGGCAAATCTCATTGACGATGCCATATGACGAGGAGATCAAGTAAACAAGAGCCGATGTTGTGCTAATACGGTTCCTAACTTACCGTCGTGAAGACATATTTATTTACCAGGGAATTCTCTCGAAAAACTGAGGGTCACTATACCTGAATCAGACTGTCATTCTCATGACTATCGCGAAGTCCACAAGCCTTATCTAATCACGTGCCATCTGGCATTATCGAAAACATAGGCAAACTAACTATAGTGCGAAGTAAGCGCCGAATACTTTAGCAGTGATTCCATATGTATACCATTAGGCGCCGTTTCATTTCAGAAAACCTCATTTTCCGTATTTTTTTTCTTTTTGTATGGTTCCGTTAATTATCTGTCACTAATGTCTATAGTTTCTGTACGACGCAGTATTTTACCGTGCACGCACCACTAAACGCCCTGACCATTCATCCTGTTCATGATCGCGGTAACTGACCAGTGTGTACTTCCTGTAGTCCGGCAGTAATGTCACGTGGTGCATTATTACTTCCATGTTTCTATTAATATCTAGCAGTCTATAACGATGAGTAAACTAACGACTGGTCTCCGTGCTATGTGCCGTGTGGGCACTAGCCTGGCACAGTCTGTTATATTACTTGATTACTTGTGATCGGAACATGACTATATGTATAGTGTAGACTTTTCTCATTGTCCTTGCCTCTGTAAGAAGCGTTCTGGTAGCGCTGTCGCGAATAATGAATGTGTGAGTGAATGTGTGAACTTATTTTCCTCTCACTTGTAGCTATTGCTTACCACGCCCTTATGATCAGCTTTATGGGTACTGTCGCTGTTTTACCTCGTAATTTTCGTTTTCGCTATCGCGTCCAACATTATCTATTGTACAGCGTATCTACGGGGAAACCAAAGGCACGTATACTTCTTTTTTTTTGGCAAACGCTCGTCCAGCAGCCGAAACGATAGCAACATACATTGTACAAAACCAATTGATGTTGTACTCTCTTCCTCTTAAGTCGTGCTATCTTTCTCCTTCTTTGTTTAATATAAGAAAATACTGCAAGGATTCTCTTGCTCCGATTGTGGGGCCGAATTTATAAATGATAAACATTTTATAATTCTGGGTCCAAACGATAAATATTTTATCGAAGAGCGTTCTATAAAGCACTCTTGGAAATATATTTTAGTTGCATAGGAGAACACAAAGTGACAATGCAGAAGTGAGGAACAATTATACTCTTCCTTTGTTCTTTTTTTTTTTATTCTCAGGGACGGGTTCCGCAAAATGCAAAAATGAAGAGATTTCGTGTTAAGGTGTTTAAAGTATTTTTTTTAAAAATTTTATCTCCTATCGATTAATGTTGCACATTCAGTGCAGACTCTTGCACAAGCGTTATTAAGACATTTCTCAATGCCCCAGTCGGCCGTATCCTGGCAAACTTCCTTTTTTAACACAACCTCTTGCACAAATAGGCGTTAGCTCCTTTGGGCCAGAGACTGCATTGCACAAGATCAAACGTTTTTGCGAATGCCGTCCGTGGTATCGAAGAATGTCCGAATAATTACATATTTGCTAAGATTACGATAGCATCCTGTTGTCTGGCGAATACGGCTGTTTGAAGCACGAGAGCGCTAAGGCCTTTTCTTTCGATTCCACCATGTACGCGCTGATATGGCCATCGAGAAAAGAGTAAATCGAGCTGTGTATCCATGCATTTGCCATGTAACATTCCTTTCATGTTGTCGGAGAACGCCGGGCCATTTGCAGGCAGCAAACTTCAAGATCGGCAGCAAACTTCACTGAGCCTGCAGTCGTTGCTAGGCATAGCTGACACGCAGTCACTTGATTCATGTTTGGATACACACTTTCCACGGTATAGGGCTCCTTGGAGGCAGCTGGTGCCTTCGGCTGTGAAAGAAGACGCGAATGTATTAAAGTTGAGCATGAATACCTCTTCAGGTTCCGGCTGATTTGCGACTCAGCATCTTGCGAAATATGACACAAATGTTTGATGTGGCTTTGATGTGCTTTGCGGCATTAAAGAAAAATCAATTAAATGCTGGTGTGTTACTTGCCGAAACCACAATGGGATTCTCAGACACGTAGCAGTGTGGGACTGGATTAAATTTATATCTCCTGAGGTTCTTTAACACACGCCTGAATCTTTAAGGGCACGGGTGTTTTAAAATTTCGTCCGCGGCCGCCTTGACCAGTAATGGTACCTCGCTCTCAATTTTAATAATGCGATGCTTCGCGTGGAAATGTAACGATTTTAGTAATTAATTGCTCGTGTTTTCCTTGCCAAAACCACGGATTATGAGACACGTTGTAGCGGAGGGCTCAGCTAATTTTGACCACCCGGGGTTCTTTAACGTGCACTGATAACGCAGAGCACATGGGCCTCTGGCATTTTGGCCTCCATCGAAAGTGCCGCTACCGCGGCCAAGATCGAACCCGCATCGTTCAAGTCAGCAGCCGAGCGTCATAATCATTGTACCACCGCGAGCTACCAGTCATAAAAGTACTAGGATCCAAGAATGTAACACTACGTACATCTTGTGGAATGAAACAAACAAAAATGACGATAATTATAATAAGTATAGAGCACCTTGAAGTTGAACCCGACGTCAGAATAAAGTTATTTGCAGATGGCTGCCTCATAAAAACAGTACGAACGGAAGCGAATCAGGTTAAATTGAACATATGTTTACTCAGTATTGCCAAGTGGTGCGAAATATAGGCAATGAAAGTAAACGTAACTAATGCAACATGCATGTCAATAACAAGGAAGGAAAAGCCACTGCTCTTCACCTGTACGACCTATTGCCCCGCCACGGTGGTCAAGTAGTTACGGCACTGAGCTGCTGATCCGACAGCCGCGGGATCGAATCCCGGCCGAGGCGGCTGCATTTCGATGTTGAGGCCCGCGTAATATGCGATGTCGGTGCACGTTAAAGGACCCTAGGGGGTCGAAATTTCCGGAGTCCTCCACAGCGGCGTCTCTCATAATTACAGCGTGGGTTTGGGACGTAAAACCTCATCAGTAAATCAAATCAATGACAATCTCATGGGATCAAATATTGCACAGACAGAATCGTACTAAGCACTAACGAGTACATTGTAATGGAACACACACATTAATTATACGTGTCAAAAAGCGTTCACACAAGTGGGGTTTTCTGCGAAAGAAAACTTGCAACAGCACCTACGAACGTCAAGATATCATGCTATAAATCTCTGGTACGCCCCATTCTCGAACGACAGTGTGGTTTGCGATCCATACAAAGTCTACCTTATCAACAAGTTAGAGGCAATCCAAAACAACGCGCTTCGTTTCATTTATTCTAAGTGCTGCAGGAACGACTGTGGCGCACACGTGCTGAGATACAGACACTTGAAATCCACCGTCGCCTTACTTTGAAATTTGTGTATAGCACAATGAACTTGCTATTTATAAGAACGACTGTCTCAAACCACCTTATCAGTATTCTTCCAGATTTAATCCCACAGAGTGTATCAGATTACTTTTTTGAAATTCGTATGTACCACGATAAACTTGCTATTAATAAGAGCGGCTGTCCCAAACCACCTTATCAGTATTCTTCCAGATTTAATCATACCATAGCCACTAGCCCAGCCACGGTGGTCTAGTGGCTATGGCACTCGGCTGCTGATCCGATGGTCGCGGGATCGAATCCCGGCCGCGGCGGCTGCATTTCGACGGAGGCGAAGTGTTTAGGCCCGTGTATACTGTGCGATGTCAGTGCACGTTAAAGAACCCCTCCAATACGGCGTCTCTCATAATCATATTGTGGTTTTGGGACGTAAAACTCCAGAAACCAATCACCACAAAATATATCAGGCCATATGAAACACGCTGCGACACTTACAAGTATTCTTTCTTCCCGTCTGCCGTAGAAAACTGAAGCGCTCTGCGACGTGCACTGACATCGCACAGTACGCGGGCCTCAAGCATTTTGCCTCCATGTTAAAGCAGCCGCCACGCCGGGATTCGATCCCGCCGCCTTCGTATCAGCAGCCGAGTGTGATAGCCACTGGACCACCTTGGCGGCGCGGACAGACGTTTTATATCAATAGGAGAGCAGGCCTCAAGAAGAGCTTAGTTCAAGGATTGAGTAGGAATGAAACTTACTCTTTTCGCAGCACACTTCGTCATGGTGGCAACCAAATAAAAATGGTCTGAACATCCAATTCTTGCATACATCTTTCGAAATACACTTGAAGCCTTCCGTCTCGCAATCTAGCAGTTTACCTCCTGTATGTGAACACGAGTGTAGACGTTAGTCACGTGGTTGATGAGGCATACACGACAAAGAGGCTTTTCAGGGAACAAAAACGCATTGCATTGACACACAGTGCCTTTCCAATGAAGGAACTAGGTGCGTGCTTAGATAAATTGGACATGTCCAGGTTTGCAGTCGTAAAGCTCCCGTCTCTCGCCTGAAGCCGAGTTCCACTACAGCTATAGCTAGCAGTGATCATTGGATACATATAATCAGGTATACCTTACTTCAATTTATACACAACTCGGACCGTGTAAACCCACATACGTATGATACGCACCAAGCAATGTGCGATAAGTTCAAATTCAGTGCATCCCACTAAAGAAATACAGAAAAATGAGCACAGTGAGCAGGAGGTGCCCCATAAATTTACAGAAACGACGTATAAAATCAATGCACTGACTATAAGCTCGTGAAGGAATGCCATTGCATGAGCTAAGTCGGCACACGCGCGGTGCATGCGTAGCGAGGCCAGGCATCGTGCGACCAAAATGAGGAGTAAAAAACCATTGGGAAAGTACGGAGCAACACGGAACGGTTAAAAAGAACAGACATTATAAAATGTAATGACTAAAATGAATAAACTCAAAGCACACTCCCTTAAACATCCAGGAATGCTACATGTGCAATTCAAGGAGGCAGAGGAGTTGTTAACGTTCACATTTTTTCCCTGCTACATTCTGGCTTGAGCGTTCATTACGCGCTGTGCTGAGTGGAGCCGGATATGCGAGTTTACAGCACAAAAAAAAAAATACAAAAGGCACAAAGAAATGGTTGTTGTCTTAGACAGCACCGGTAGTACAAATCGCATGTGCCATTATATTTTATTATTTATTTCCCTGTATGCGATGTAATTAAAAAAGCCCAATATGGAGTATCCGGTGATACAGTAGCAACGACCACTAGACGCTAATTTAATAGTAGAGTTATCTGACATAAAATATAAACGTAAACTAGGATGTTTAGGATGCGAGAAAGTTTGTCTAGTTGATGTAGGGATCCATATTGTACAGAATGCTAACACCGACAAAAGCCTTTGCGTTGTTGGGCTCCGTTTTCTTGTGTCCGTGTTGGCACCCCTTACTTTCTTCTATGATCACGGTTAAGAGTTCTTGTTAACGTTTTAGCTGTAAACGAACAATAAGGATTTTTATCCCTAGAACTGAAGTTTATCGGCTTGTCTGCATGTGACAAAATGTTTTTGTGGCACGCAGAACCCATTAACTTTCTCTAAATTACTTCTGCCCGAATTTTATCATTAACGTGGCAACAAATCATGAAGTTCCACATTTACATAACATCACCGCTCTCCGGCTGCTAGTTGTTCAATATATCTAGAATATGTTTCTTTTATCTGATGTCACGTATTATCGACACACACTCGAGCTTCGATCAAACGCAAGCATTACAGGCTACCGTGCGTGATCATACTTCGTTGTTTCCTGTTTGCAGCGCTGAGCAGTAGAGATTGATGCCATGATTGATACAGAACACTTGATTTGCGCCACACACACATTTATACCAACGGAGAATACGATCCAGTTTGCCAAATTTGTGGTTCAGTTAAATTGGCTGCACAGGGACGCAATCTGCGGGAATGCGAGAGCTCCCCTCCACCCAATTCGCTTTTGCCAGCTCCCTCTAAAGCGACCTCGAAGGAACTCACCAGAGTCCTAGATCTAGGGAAGCAGCTAGCCATAGTTGCCTGGGCCGAATGGAACGCTTCCAGAGTGGAGCCACACTAGGGCACAGGGGCAGAGATCTTGCATTTCTCTACATGAAGTTCCTACCAACCACTACCATGTGGTTGGTCACACACAGTATCCCTTTCAGAAACGCAGATATCGTACTTATAAGGATTAGGGGTGTGCGAACATGACATTGTTTGACTACGAATCGAATACGAATATCTAGCTGAGAATACCGAATCGAATATCAAAACGCAAACGCGCCTTCAGTAATACTATTTTATTTAACACATACATAATAAAGTTAGAAATTCACTAATACACTATCAGCGCAACATATATTGCTGTCAGAGCGCACTGTTTAGACTAGCTTAATTTTTCACCTGTTTCGGTAAAATATCGCAGCACAAAGCAAGCGATAATAAATACTGAAGGCTATCACGAACGAATATTAATTGCTCCACGGAGTGAGGTCGCTGCAATATATTCCGAAGAGATCCTCCACAAGGATTTGGCCACGAATAGCAGGTCAGCACGTTTTCACTTTTGATTTTCTGTTGAAAGTATGCGGTGCACCAACATAGGGCCCTATACGGTATCACGGAATACGGAATAGTATTCCATGTTGATCGTTCTTGATTGGTCAGTTCTGCCTGTGATGGACTGACCACCAATCCCAAATTGGGGATTGGTCAGGGATTGGTCCGTTCTGTCTGCCAAGGCAGAGTTGACCAATCCGGTTGGACCAGCAGGGAATAATATTCCTAGACCTATTCCATGTTAGTAAATAGTGGTAGGGACGGCGATATATCCAGGCGCTAGCAGCGACGACGGGGCGCGGAGGCTCCGCCCATTGCTCGCCACCGCCCTACACGTCACGCCACCGCTGCTAACGCAGCATGTGAAAAAGCCGCCTCTGAGCAGCGGGCGTCGGAGCGCCGGCAGCGTGTTTACAATAAAGTTTGCAAGGGGTGGCCGCGAGAGAGGAAGTTGCAGTAGCTCTGCAGGAAGTATTAAACGAATATCGAAAATATATATCGACGTGCACCTATGACAAGCCGCGAGAAACTGATTGAAATGACACGCATGTCACCATGAATGTGAATGACTCGCAAGTCATCTTATCGACGCACTGTAGTTTACGTCAGGCATTTGCGTTTTAGTTCAGTACCCAGCAGAAGAATGAACCATCTAGTACAGAGAGATGTGTAAATACGACTAGAAAAATGCCTAGGAGATACTATTGCGAACTAAAGCCTCTAATCGCTACTCTAAATCCTTGCGAAGAAACAAATGGAACGAATTAGTTTCTTACGCATACTAAATAGCAGTATTGGTGGTGCTGTCATCTATGTAAACATGGCTGCCATAACGCAAAAAAAAATATAGAGCGGTTATGGGCCAAGAAGAAGGCTCTCGGATAACCGCCAGCAAAGCCCGCGTAACCGCGGCGCGCGGTCCTCCCCGTACACTCAAGTTCTGATCGCGAAAGTGTATAAAGCTGTGAAACGACGCGACAAACTCAAGCCTGTAGTTTATTCGTGTAATCTGACAGTCGTGAAAATGAAAAACGCGTCACAGCCACTGCATAAATGCCCACGACACTTGTGTTAGGTATGCCGTCGCAGCTGCATGCAATTTTCAAACGCATCGCCGTATCAGCCTTTTGCACGCGGCTGCATGAATGAACGTGTCATGTATTTATTTCGATGTAGTATATCCGTCTGATGCATGTAGAACATGTAGAACATGCCCACTTCAATGAGAAAAAGGCAGACCGCGGTCAATTCTATACATATGACAGCATGCTACGCTATCAACAATAGTAATGTAGTGCGTGCTCTGAGGTAAGCGTCAATGACATGTATTCACACTTTGTACTTGCCAAGAAGCTTGGTGTTGAGCGTTAGATTTAAGAAAGATGTTTCCCTCAGATGAAACAGGCCGCGCTAGCTGCTAATTAACACACAAACTCGGCTGTGAGGAAATGTTTTGCCCATAGCCAATGACCCGGCGTTACATCTTCGTTTTATTCCTTAAGACAGTCATCAGCAGGCCAACAATAAAAAAAAATCACAGCATATCCTCGGAGTGAATGATGATGAGTGGGCGAAGCTCCGGAGGTTCATCGTAGATCGTGCCGAGTTCCGGATTAATTTAGTTAACGCGCACGCTACGAATCCTTATGGTTCAACTACGCACAAGTGAAATCTCCCACCGGCACTTCATTGCAAGTCAAGATCCAGTGCATATATATATATATATATATATATATATATATATATATATATATATATATATATATATGGGTGGCCGATGAACGGTTCTCCAGCGCGAGCAGTCGGTATTTTTCAATCAAGAAACTCGATAGAAGACGCTGCCTGCGTCAAGCTTGTCTCTCGCGGTTGAGGGCGCGTTCTCCTTCTTTGCGAGCTGGTAGCGCGTTCATCGAAGAAAGAGCGTTTCCATAGTCAACGCGCGCCTTTCGCTCTCTCTCTCTCTCTCTCTCTCTGTCTCTCTCTCTCTCTCTCACAAGACAGCAGATGGAAGAGTGAGAGAGGTAGCGCGCCGGGAGGCACGCGCCGAGCGCGAGCGCGAGCCTCCCGGCGGCGCGAGCTGGCGGCGCGAGGTGGCTACATAGATACGACTACTACTACTACTACTACTACTACTACAGAGGAGGGAACGACCCACACCCTAAGGAGCTTCGCCCCTAAAATGTGGTTGATTCCTCTGTCATAGGAATCAGTATAAAACAAAAGTCAAACCTGTCTTCGCGAAGCTGTGGAATGCATAAGAGGCAATCTGGCGAATCGAAGAACGGGATATTGGTTGGGTACTCTGGACATGTGAACCCGCTGCATGTAGACGCCTGCGGCACCTCGTCACTGAACAGAGAGGTTAGTCAGTTGCACACAAGCGAAAGTTTTCGAACGACTCCCATTTCTCTGGAGACACTGCAGTGCAAGCGCCAGAGCCATGCGCAAATCTTTCATAAACCAGGAGCGCCTGCAAACGTTGGAACCTTAAGTGAAACCGAAGGGGATGTCAGCGGATCGTTTTGTGAACACAGTCCACTGCAGCGAAAAGCGCATCATTTGCTTGTCGACGGTCGTCTTTGCGTTCCTGGAGAAGCGCACGTCGCAACACAACTGGCCACACAAAAACAATTTTGTAGCGGTCGTGTAGCTTAACTTTGACTGCTTTGACCAAGGAACGCGCCGCAACTGCCGGGACGATGCCGCGGAGCCACGCCCCTTATTTCTATTGTGATCAACGCGCTGAGAATACCGACGCGCTCTCTGCCGGAGCGCATTAGCGCGACAATCTGCTTCACTCCATCATTCCTAGATGGCGGTACCACCGCTGCGAATCAAGAGTGTGGAGGGGAGGTGATTTTAATTTAAGAGTAAGTTTGCGTGCTAAACACCTTTGATTTAACCGGGCATCAGTTACATGCAAACTGTAAAGCGGTGTAGTGAAGATATAAGGTCCGTTCTATCCTTATGCCTCGAATGTCTCGGTGGTGTAACGGTAGAGATTCCGTTCACCCGGGATGCTACGATAGTAGCATCCCGGGTGAACGTGGATTCGAGTACGAGCGAGGGTGGTACTTTTTCATTGTAAATGTGTGTTCATTTTTTCAAACATCTACATCTGTTACGGAAGTACGTCACTGATTTCTTGGTGGACCCCGGCATAAAACACTTTCGTGTTAAAACGTATCGCACATTTCTTGTTCGTTGCTGCAAACCGCGGCGCAGCTCGTACCGCTTTTCTTCGTTGGGCGGCGGTGAGCAGCACCCATGCAAGCGAAAACACAGCGGCTGCTACGGTAGGCGCGGCGGCAGATGCCAACCATGTGAAACCAAAACATCCCACGACAGCGCCACCGCTTCTTCGTAACGTAGGTAGATGGAGTAGGTCTATACCGTGGTTGCAGAGCTCTAAGAACGCTACCGAGCGCTATAGCTCAAGATGCTTATCGTGATAGCGGATGCTGGCGCCGATAAGCCGTATACGTACTGGAGCGCTCATCTTTGGCCGCCATCACGTCTGCGTGCGCTACCGACCGACCCGTATAGGCATTGCTGGTATAGGCACTTTGCGTAAACGCGCGAAGACCAGTAATTTTACAGCGAAACGGTATACCTCTCGGTGGTCGGAAAATTTCGCGGCGCAAAAAAAAAAAAAAAAAACACCCACCAGGTTAACAGCTGAAAGCAAGCGGCATATCTTTCTTTGCAATCAGGCATACAATAGAGCGCGCGGTATTCACGAATAATAATTTCGCGCAAACAAGGGCTTTTCGGTAGAAGCTCATCTGTTAGTTGTGGAAACCAGTATTGTGGGTGGAAAGAATATAAATGTGTTCGTAGCCTACATGACTACACCAAGAAGATCGTAGTAAGAAACGTTTTGCCAGTCCGGTGTCCGAAAAAAATGAGCGCAGAACCACAAAGAAAGAAAACCACAAAACAAGCATCAAAACGGCATGATGATGATGATGGTTGTGGTTCGGTTAAGGACGCTATTTTCTGCAGTCCATTTCGTAAGCATGGCTCAGCGTTCGTAGGTGGGCGAAAGGGAATGAAAGAGATAGAAAGGAGAAAAAAGCCTTATTGGAGGGTCCCGGAAATTTTGACCACCTGGGGTTCTTTAATATGCACTGACAACACAAGGTACACGGGCCTCTATTATTTTCGCCTCCATCGAAAATGCGACCATGCGGCCGTGGTCGAAGCCGCGTTTTTTGGGTTGCAGCCGAACACAATAACCAGTACACCACCGTATGATGGATAAGGTGCCCTTGAACAGTGGGAACACCCTCCAACGCTTTCCCGGTAAAATTAGATTGCAGCTGCTTTCGAAAGGGCCGTTTGACGTCATTCGAAGCCCTTGCGTAAAGTGCAAACCGCATAATACGGCATGTGTGGTGTTTGATACAGCTTCGCTGGACAACCACGTTTGCAGGGCGGGATGGTGGAGATTTTTTTTGGCAAGATGAGTAAATGACACATTCAGTATTTTGGAATCATTGAATCACCTTGAATATTTGAAAATTTCGAATAAGTCATTATCGAATCTCGTACGAATGCCGAAAACGCAATATTCGACAAACATTCCAAACTTTCGAATATTCTCACAACCCTAATAAGGATGTGTCAGCTGACTCTGCACAGGATTTTTAAAATAACTATGGCGAAGTACCCCGTAGAATAACGCGACCGAAGGCCCTTCGTTTCACACCGTATGAATCAATTTACGCGTTTTTTTATTAATATGGTGTTGTATGACGCAAAGGCCAAGTAGGACTGAAGAGCTAGACTAAGTTATGGAGCAATGATCTGCGAAGTGGAAATGTGACTTGGCTGTAAACGGGCCTAAAGAGAGACACTCTAAAGTGGGTAAAATATGTATGTGACAAATATATGTAAATGCCCAGTGACATTTGCCTATAAAGGTGAAGATACGAGAGAAGCTTGTGTGATACAGTCAAAGACGACGATAAAGTACCCTTCGTATAGCACGCCTTCTACAAAGAAGTCATGTCGTAGCATCATCATCCCGGTAGAAGTCGTGTTGCTGTTATAATGTCTTGTACCGATAGCATGCACGACATCCTCACTTCACAGATGGTTTTGGGACGTTAAACCCCACAAATCAAATCAATCAACATCATCACTTATAATGTTTATCACAGCTTCGTTGTCGAATAACACTCGGCGTATGTTTTCTTTTTCTTCAACTTAACTCGATATCGAATTCACAATTAAGCTACTTCGCAAGTTTTCGCTTTGGTATAAGACCTCTGATGTGAAAGATATCGAGCATTATAGAAAATACTCAGTCCAGCAGTTTTCAGCCTCATATTTATTATAGACTTTTTTTTTCTGCGTCCTTAACAAAAGAAGAAAAAAAAAAAGAAAAGAGAAAAGAAACATGCCACTTATGAACGAACAGCGCGTTTAACCTAAAGTGTGGTGCGATTTCAAAGTATCCAGGCAGCAGCGCAGGTGTTGGATGCGCAATTTACATCCGTGATAATTACCGCTAGCGCTGGGTATAGATATACCCTTCTTAAAGACCCACCAGGCTAAATGCCCTGCTCTTTAATACCCGGCGATAGCGAGGCATGTCTGCCGTACTTTCCGTTTTATTTAATATTTCATGGGTTTTATTCAGGACGCCCCAGAAAGGATTGCGTGGAAAGTAAGAGGTTAGGATCAAGAGGGATCGTATATGTTTCATAGGACACTGTAAAGTTTTTTCATTGGGAACTTTATCCAAAAGTTAATGCCTAGGGAGTTGCTTAATGAATGCTGATTAATTGTTCAGTTAAGAACAAAGAAATGAGCGTGCATTTGGTCGCGTTGCTCCGAGTTGTCTTAAACCTAGGCTAGAGTTAGCCGTATTACTCTGTGTAGTCGATTACGAGCCAAGCACATGTGCAGTTACCGCCTACTTTTACAGCGTAAGTTGTTATGGGCTACGCAAATTGGCCGATTTTGGCGGCGATGGTGTTCACCGCGGCTGCCGCCGGTGTCCGCTATATGGCTCACAATGAAAAGCACTCTCACGCCTGCGCGGAGGACGCGCAAACGTGGGAGCTAGACTTTTTTGCGTGCTCTCTCATTCTTTCTTTACTTCTTCTTCTTCTTCCGTTCTTTCTCACATCGCCCTTATTGTTCCTCTTCTTTTTCGTCGTCGTCTGCTTCCTCTACTTCGTCGTCTTCTTCGTCGCCGTATTTTTTACTCTTGCCTTCTCCTTCGTCATCGTTTTTCTCCTCCGCTCTGCTCAGCTGCTCTACCTTGTGCGCCCAGCGCGCCCTGGTGGCGAATGCTCAATCAACGGCCGCCTTAATGGAATTCCAGAGTAAGGAGTTCAATTAGGTGTGTGTCTCCCCTCTCTTTTTCGGTGGCAAATTCCCTTGCATTTTCTCGAATAAATGTTTCCACCACTTTCACTGCTGGGAGGGCACACGCTGTAGATCTTGAAGGGCTTCTGTGATGCAACGGTTAAGCGGGCATTCAGCAACACCCGAAGATGGTGCGTCCAAAGTGTAATGCCACGTGCTATGTGCTGTAGCTTCACAAGAATCACAAAACAGCAGTCGAACCATTCGCTTTTTCAGAGCGCCAGAAATGAACAAAATGGGGAAGCGTCAGACGACATGGATGACCTAACCCAAACCGACGAGTACGCGACTCTCCCGCGTCAATCAGAGAGTAAGACCAACCGACCAGGCCACTGCGGAGTGAGCTCCTCTTCACCAATGAAGTGCTTCTTTGACGATACACACACAAACCCGAAATGCGGCCTCTCTGTGAAGTAGTGTCGAAGAGAGAGCGAGGTGGTGGCAGTGGGAATAGCTTCGCAGCGGTTGCGTCACATGAAGTAGGCTTCCGTAATAACGAGAAAGTGCGCGAAGCGGCATCATGAACAAAGATCAGAATAAGTGAAACGATTTATTATCAGGTGGCGACATCTGACTTGCGCGGATCTCCCGAAGACTTGAGCAATAGCGTATTGCCTCAGAGCGTACTGGGTCGTCTCGTGGAGGGGATGTTTCAGACAAGCTGTTCACTTGTTCATTCTCCACCAGCCAGGCCGTGTAGAGGAGGAAGCACGCCCAACCAGAGGCACCGCATGAAGGCAGAAAAGGCAGAAAAGGTGCAGTTAGCGGCCTCGACCACGACGGTCGATTTTCAGTGGTGGCGAAATGCTAGGGGCTTGTGCGCTGTGCGACGTGAGTGCACGTTAAAGAACCCCAGGGGGTCGAAATTTCCAGAGCACTCCACTACGGCGTACTTCACAATGATATCGTGGTTTTGGCACGTAAAATCTCAGCAACTATCATAATTGCAGGTAGCCTTTGCCAGGACACATGACAGGAGCTGGTAGGACGCACAGGGTGAACCTGAAGGAACAGTAAGCGCGCTGTAGTGGGAACGGTTGGACTGTTTAATATACGTATGTCTATCCTGGAAGAGCCCATTTACATAATGCTAATTAATGCCTCGCCAGCGGCCTCGATAGTCTGGGGATTTAGCGAGACACACTGAGAAACACCTTAGGAAGCCACTGGCGAAGGTTAATGTATAAGTAACAATACGTGAGAAATTGGTCGGGGCATTCATTACGTTGCCCGTATAGGGCAAGGTGATGAATGATTGGAGAGATCTCTCGATGCGAAATCGGGGTTGCAGAGGTATTTATAGGAACGGCCACGAAAGATGAAACATTATTTCCGTTCCAGGGCTGCGTTCACACTAGAGCTAGAAGCAAGTGGAAGCGGAAAAACTCGCTAGAAATCCGCCCGCGTCCCCTCCCAAGCGAGCAGAAAGGCAATACACGCATGCGCTTCAATACCTCCGAAAACAGTACCGTAAGGCGGGGAGGTAGGCGAAAAAAAAAAATAAAGCTCGCGTAATGGCGAAATTACGAACAACTAAATGTTGTAAGATTCATACAAAATATTTTAGTTGTCTTAAGCTCACACGCATTGACACGCTTAACATTGTCTGCAACATCGGCCGTTGAAGCCTTTATGAAGTGCTCTTCCTCGGCGAAGTTCGTGTTTGAGCTACAGCAAGTCGGTTGCATCTAGTTTTTTAGGTCTTCGCATATTCTTAAATGAATGGCATGCAAGTCCATGGGCCTACACGACAAGAACAAAAAAAAAAAAAGAAATTCGACCTTTCGGTTCCTTACATTCCAAACTGATTAAAAAGTGTGGGGAAGTCGATGAAGACGAGGGGCTATCTGAGCTCAACTCGTGCTCGGCACGCTCATGCTCGTTCTTGGCTGGCTGCAGCAGCCGGGCAGTCTCACCTGGGCCGCGGAAGAGTAAATACGCTTGTTGTCTTGCTGCCTCTGTGTTCTCTCTGAGAGCTCTGGCCGACCACTAGCCCTGAGCCCACATTTGGCGCCCAACGTGGGGCTCGAACACACGACCCTGAGATTAAGAGTCTCATGCTCTACCGACTGAGCTAATCACCGATAACGCGACTTACTTCACGAGTCGCACGTTCACGAAGAAGTGTTCGTCGTTGGGCATCAAACACAAAAAGACATCGCTCTACCACCCACAGGCGAGCATAACAGAACGCGTAACCGAAACTTGAGGACAATGCTCAGGGCACGTACCGCAGATCACACGGAATGGGACGTTAACCTTTCCGAAATGGCGTTTGCTATGCGTACAACTGTAAATAGATCTACTGGTTACACCCCTGCATTTCTGAACTTTGGCAGGGAACTCTCATTCCCACTAAGCCGCACCCTGGTACCGCCGGACTCGTCACATTCAGATAACCGTACGTTTGCTCAATCACAGCACAGGCGCCTCACCAAAGCTGTCACTGCAGCCCGTGAGCAATTAGATAATGCGAGGCTCGAACAAACATGTCAGTATAACGCACGGCGTCGTGACATTGAGTACGAGCCTGGTGACGTAGTCTTACGCCGCGCCCATGCCTTGAGCGACTCGGCTAAGGATTTCTCAGCGTCCTTAGCACCAAGATGGGACGGTCCTTTTGTCATTACACGTAAGCTTGGCAGATTAACTTACCGCTTAAGAGATTGCACGACCGGCACGTTATTTGGACCAATACACGTCTCCGAACTTAAACGCTACGTCTCGTGTCCCTCTTAAGAATCGCGATATTCTCGTGAATCACTTATGCTGGCTCGTTCACCACAGAAGCTGCAAGATATGAAGCTCAACATTTGAAGTTTAAAAATAGCATTGCCATGCCAGCCTGTTCATGCCATGCTATGCGCGCTATCCAGATGAATCGTGGTCATCGCCCTTTCTACGGTCCCGCCCGCCACTGGACACGACCTTATCCCCCTGCTTCGGAGTGTCCCCACAACCGGCACCAACGTCGCACTCCGGCAGGCGGCCACCGCACGATTGCAACCTGGACAATCCTGGACTCGGCTGGTTCCCCCGTTGGCTGGGCATCACGGCTCCCCTGGGAGCTACAACCCAGACCAGCCATTGGGGACCCACCAGCCGCGGCTTCGGAGTCGTTCCGGGGAAACCTTCTTACGGAGCGGTACCCGTTGGAGCCCCTGGCCACTTACACACCTGAAGAGGCCCGCCTCCTCGGCCCCACTTGTGGAGAGCCCGAAATACACCGGCGCCAACACCAGAACGGGGCCGTTCACCAAACTCGCGTCGCCGCCACTGCGAGTCATTGCCGGTCAAGCCTTCAGGCCTCCGCCTCCCGTACTGCCATAGAGGCTGCCGTAGCTATAATCCGTACTCTACGTCCGCAGCTGCTCCGTGACGAGCCACCCCGCAACGAAACACCACCATCGGAGGAGACCATGCATCTCCTGGACCTAGATATGGATAAATGAGCAACCTCCCTCCTCCCTCTTCCACTTCCGCCCCAGGGGGAGGGGCAGTGTGGGGAAGTCGATGAAGACGAGGGGATGTCTGAGCTCAGCTCGTGCTCGGCTCGCTCACGCTCGTACTTGGCTGGCTGCAGCAGCTGGCAGTCTCACCTGGGCCACGGAAGAGTAAATACGCTTGTTGTCTTGCTGCCTCTGTGTTCTCTCTGAGAGCTCTGGCCGACCACTAGCCCTGAGCCCACAAAAGGGAATCACACAATCGTGTTTTAAGTGACTCCTTTGGAAGTTCTGCGCAAGCAGGAACGTTCCTTGTTGACGTTTCCGGGGCATACTGGCCGCATGCATATGGTCTTGATGCATATTTTTCTCTCTCTTTTTAATGAACGTTTACAGTAGTCAATAGCACTTGACCTTTATATGTCGCCTTACTTTGTCATGTTGACTGATCTTCGCAGTGATCAATGATGCATTACCAACTGGCCCGAGTTTTACATTTTCAAGATCAATATCACTGTGATTCTTTACACCGTGTGCACAGCTTAAGTGAAGAATAAACGGAACTTCAGTCCAATAATACTCTCGCTGCCTCACCTAAACAAAAACAAAAAAACGCTGTCCGATTTCTAGAACATCGTTCAATTAGAAGTGATAATACCCGTGCTCGCCTTGCATTCGACGTTGAAAAAGAAAGGCAGAAAAAAAGGAAAGCTATTGATTACACCCGTTTGAATGCACGAATGTCTGAAAGAAAATAATTTAGTATTATTTTCTTGCTTGTAAAAAAAAAACATTTCAAACTACAGTATAGCTTATAGAAATGACTTATGAATACGTAGCCGGTCCGAGAAACCACTTAAAATTCAGAGGAAGGATATTTCAAACGTAATCTGTAAGGACAGGGAACCACTAACCTGGAGGCACACTTCCACTCATCGACGTCCAAGGGGTACGCTGCAAGGAAATGTTAATGCTTACTTTGGCCCTTCAAGATGAGTTCGAGGTTTCGTGGTATATTCTAGTTCATTGCGGCCGTTGCCGACATCAGCATAGTGGGAGCTCGATGCGCGCATACATTCTACTTGCAAAGTTCCACTTTCCGTCTCGAATCGCTGCTGTCAAGTGCTAGGACGGAACTCTTTTCGAAGACGCGTCTTTGTATGACAGAGGCTGAGCCGCCTGTAAACTTTGGTCCCCAGCGGGATTCGTTTACACGGAGGGGCGAGGGCAGTTCTCGCGTCGTGGGCTTTTCATCCACTGTCGAAGTATTCAGAGCGACAACATGCGAGTTCTATCCTCCACTGCGTCCGACAAGCGAACAACGCCGATCGTCGCTTGGCTATCGGCGTGCCTAAGAGCTACTGTAGGAAGAATGCCAACTGGAAAGCAAGCGATGGTGTCGGCACGTCGAGCGTGGCACACGTGTCGGAACGCGCATAACGTGCAGCGCCAATGGCGCGAGCAGCAGAGCATTCAACGTCGACCGACGCACGTGTTTACTGCCTCGCCTGAGAGGCCGAGAAACGTGGTCTCGTGTCAACGATCGAGCAGATATTTTTGTCTTCTGCTAGAACTTGCGGAGACAAAGGCAGTACGACGTATACATGGCCTCCATGACATCAGAAGCAGTCGCCACCGTCGTCAGTGCCGGCTTAAGAGAAGGAAACGCAGTGGTGTAAGAATGGAGCGGCGTAGGGCCGAACGCAGCGAGATGGCTGTTCTCACGGCGTCTGCACGGGCCGTCACATCCGTTGCTTAGCACGTGGGTCCTGTACGCCGCAATGACTACGGACTTGTGTGGTGCGATGAATGCGGAAGCGGTAGCTGGAACCACATCTTAGACACACGCTGTGAAGTACGTTCCTTCAAGGGCTGATGGCCTTGCGCTCGTCAAACCACTTGTACGGGAGATAATTTCAAGCCCGCCGCGGTGGTCTAGTGGTTATGATGCGCGACTACGCACCCAAAGGACGCGGGTTCAAACCAGGCTGCAGCGATCGCATTTTCGATAGAGCCGAAAATACCAGAGGCCCGTGTACTTTGCGATGTCGGCGCACGTTAAAGAACCCCAGGTGGTCCACATTTCCGGAGCCCTTCATTACGGCGTTTCTCTCCTTTCTACTCTTCCATTCCCCCTATCCCCATGATCGCTGAGCTGTACTCCCGACAAGGGCTACAGAAAATAGCGACCTTTCCTTAACCCAACCACAATTTATATTTCCGTATGGAAGAGGACCTGGCCATAGGCTTTGACAGAGACGAAGTGCGGTAGGAATAGACAAGTGTAGTTAAACACGCGTAGAATAACGGGGATGATCGGGCACCCTCGCCACCTATGACCAGGAGGCGACCGTCAACGGCTATAAATTCGTGGAGCCCCTGCTATTAACTGCAACCGCGAAACGTTGTTCTTAATTCTGTGCAAAGTAGCCCCTGAAAGACCTGTTAACGAGGCCGTCACTTAAACGATCATTTCAGAGCCCCGAAAGGTCAACGACGACGTTGGAGACCAAGGGAAGTTAACAACAAGCCGGGACGCGCGAGTCTGAACTCACGTAAAGCAGCAGCTCTGTAACCACCTAACCATGAAGTTTCAGGGTCTTTATAAAACTCTTAGCATGTGTTTCTCACAGAGTAAATGACAGGTCAGTCATAAAGCAGGCGAATTTACCTGCGCACCTTTGCTGGCCCTGTGCCGGTGACCGGTTTTGTTCTTTACTGGTCGACTCAACGAGATAATAGAGGTGTACTTATCGGTCCACTCTAACCGGTTTTGGTCTTTACTGGAATACTCAACAAAATAATAAATAAATACTGATTGGTCGAGGAATGGAGCGATGAGTATTTCTTTATAATTCCATTGAGTCGTACAGTAAAGAACAAAACCGGTCACCGGCGCAGGGCCAGTACAGGTGCATAAGTCATTTCCCCTGCGTTATGACCGACCTCTCGTCTACTCTGTGAGAAACACAGGCTAGAGTTTGATAAAGCCACTGAAACTTCAGAGATCACCCATTTTATGCCAGAAAGTCTAACTTATAAAATACAAAAATAAATACGTTTAAAAAAAGTACGGAATATCTACACTGCAGCAGACTGCAACAGTTATATGCCTTAAGGGAACATAGCTATTACAACAACGCGAAGCTTCATCTTCCTACCTGTCCCGTGTTTAGGGTGATGCTCAGGCAGTGCCAGTGGCAATAACAGCCACGCGAATACAATGTAATGCGGCAATGAAATTGGCGCAACAGGGATAGGCAGGAGGATTAAAGGGACTGTCTACCGCTCGGAAAACTTTTCTAGATTGTGGTAAAAATGGGAAGATCATGCGTCACATTTACGGGAACGCTTTTACCCCACAAAGAGAAAGGAATTATGTTTTTAATTTTCCTCTGGAAGTGATGGAAAAAACGCCGCTAGCGTCGCCCAAAAGCGTGTTTGTCGATTTCCAAGTGTAACAGAAAACACCCACGCAGGTATACTGATTCTGCTGGAGAACAATTATATGTGCCTTACAAGTGTACTTCGACCCTATAAGACTCCTTTTTATAGCGTGCAAGAACTAATTCTTATTTTCGCAGTTTTCGAGGTAGAGAAGGTGGCGCTGCCTTCGGATTCGTCTGCCTGTACTGGCATGTACTCCTGCGCTTGTCCAACAGGAAGCGTTGGCTTGTCACACGTGCGGCACTGTCTTGTTTTCACGATGTCCGAGGCACACCCCAGTGCGCCGACTCTCGCCTCTCCTCCTCGTCGCTTGTGGAATGTCGTCCTTGGAACCGGTTCCTGTTGGGAGGAGGCCGCCACGCCAGAAAGGGTCGCTCGGGAGACGACGACGCATCGCGCCCAGTAAACATTGTTGTCGGCGTCTTTATACGTAAAAAAGGAGCGTGTTCGTAGATGAAAAAATTCTGTTTTTAATAATTTTTACTCACTTTCTGGATAAACAACTGCATCTGGGATACTTCGAAAGGTACTCTTTCTATTGAGCCTAAAAACTGGAGAGCGATGAAGGACAGTAGGCAAGTCCTTTAACGTGGGACGCGCCCGATGAAATGAAAAATGAAAGAAGAATGAATAATGAAAGAAATGGCAAGGGAGAACAACTATGAAGTTACTGTGAACACACTTGCAGAAGAAGGTTTCACAACACTGCAACACGTCTTCGTGCAGTCGGATTAAGGTACCTTAACGCGGTCGCCTACTGTGTCGTAAGTATGAAAGCAATGTGTGATGCTTCTGGAAGGCTGAGTGTTTGTGAAAGGCGTGTATGCACAGTAAAGTGCTACCAACATTTAAAAAATATCAAACACTTCTTTGCTGTGCTAATTCTTTCACAGCGGCATATACCTATTCAAGAATGGTCTCCTGCCCATTCAGTATGACGTGGTGTGACCCGCAAAATAGTGTACGCGAAACATATAACCCACTATTTGATTAATACGTGCGTGTGCTTTAGAGATTATTATGAATCGATATTGTTTATATCTTTGTCTGCCTTTTGTTGTTTTCTTTCTCGTTTATAAACTGTATATGTATCAGCATATATTTTATGTCGCGAGGCTCTGTTTGCGCAAAGGACTGGTGAGCTCATTGGTACCACTATTTCCTTCAAGATTTAGAACTATATAAGTTGCAGACTTCAGCGAGAGACATTATTTACGTAAGTAAACTCAGGTTGGTTAACAAATGATTGCTTTACTTCGATGGTTAACTAGAGGCATGAACCTGGGGACCTTGAAATCCGTGATCGCGCAGGTCACATGGGTTACGCCGCATTTCTGCTCCGAGGGCAAATTTCGCAGTTCGTCATGGGACAGAGGCACATTCTCAACGGCGAAAACAAGCTTCATGAAGAGCAGGGATGCATTCGATATGCTGTGAAATGTGAAATAACACGAGTAGCTGCATGCGTTTTGCTATGATACCGAATGGCAACAAGATCTGTGATGTTTTGAAAACGAGAACAGCTCCTAAAAACGTAGTTAGGAATAAAATAAGTTGCACGTGAGATGTAGCCATTCTAAAAACAAGTAATGAAACCGTCTCAAGAAAGTTTCCGCTGACGTAAATCCAAACAAATGCATTGGTTCGGCCCTAACGTTCTGTTTCGAAGCCTGCTAGGTTCACCGTATGCAAGTTAGCAGCGACAGTTATTGGTACTGATGCGAGTGTGTTAAACGGGTAGGAAACAATGATACTTACGCTCTGCAATGTTTCCGGATACATAGGGAAGTTCGCCGGCCCTTCTCACTCTGTTCCGCGGATACCCCTTTGCTCTCGCTCCGACAATATGAGGCTCAGAAGTGCGTCCAGCCGACCTCCAGTGCTCATCTGCTTCGAGAGAGTTTCGGAGCGAAATGAGTCGGTCCCGTCCCATGTAACGCATACACGCGCGATCACAGCCCGCACCAATGGCCACTAGGTAAACGTAATGACTGTGGACGTCGTTCTGAACACCGGGAACTACCGGGGGCGACGCTAATAAGCCGTACTATACATAACGGACAATTAGTCTATACGCGAATTATACGACAACGGAATGCGGTAAACAATTGATCGGACGCCGTGTTTACGCAGATCACCTATACCTGTTCTAATGACGCATGGCTGATAGCGTTCAGCTTTCTAGTGATATCGCTAGTGATAGACGTACTTGCATGCATTCGCGCCAACTTCCGCACAGCTGAATGTGGAAGACTGTACGTTACACCGCGACGCTGTTATCACATTTTATAGCGCATTTAGCTTGAATTATCTGCTGCGTGAACATGCACGAAAAGGACTGTAAGTCATGAAAGGCTGCCATCCTTTATGCCATAAGACGCTCGAGCGTTGTGGTCGGCCGAGCGCGTAACTCCAGGAAAAAATGCCGAAGCAGTGCACCTTTCCGGATACGGCATCCTTTCGGCAGAGGCATTCAATTTACCGACTGCTATGCGCGACTACCCCAAGGAGCATTCTGCCCGTCTTGGCCCAGCAGCCGAGATAACTGTGGATTTTCTAGAAAGAGGATAGAAAGAGAGAGAGGGAGAAGACCAAGAGGACAAGAGTGCGGTTATGTGGTATTATTGCTTGTTAACAAAGACTTGGAAGGCTTGTTCCTGATTCCCTGAGTTTGGAACTTCGCTTTTGCCGTAGTGTTACTTAGTGTCAAAATTTTTCTAAAATTTCTTAATCTGAGCTTATTTGTAAAAAAGAGCGCGTGAAAGAAGTAGACCGAGTCAAATGGAATAATATGCGTTGTTTCGGTTTAGGTTGTGTACGGTAAGTGGCACTTACTGCACATAAGTGCCTCTTGCAATAACCGAGAGTACAAGTTAAGAAAATTAATCAAAAGTGGTGTCAGTGGAATTAAAAAAACAAAAAAACAAAAACGAAGAAACAAAAAAGAAAGAAGAGAGAAAGTGGGCGCAAATGACTTTTAATGTTACCACTCTGCGGTGGTTTCACTTTCGGAGTGCCCGACAGTGTTTCTTTCAGTAGGGCGTGATCCGTATAATTCTTCACAACGCAAATAAAGGAAAGACTACACTGAAAACTGGCTCTCATTGTTTACTTCGGAGTTCCTGAAGGCGTAGCCAAAAATATTTTTAAGGGTGTGTTATAGGCCGGTAGTAAGGAATTAAAACGAAAGCCTGCGCCCAAGGAGTATCTTAGTCGTTTCTCTGTTTCAGTAAAGCCGGAGGGTCAGTTGTTTCGTATATTCTGAAAGCGCGCGTGATTTGAAAATGTACCACGTGACTGTAGGCCCTTGCGCGAAGTGACATCAGCGCCTTCAAACGTGCTACGAATGAACCTTCGATGCTGCACTCCACCCACGGACGTGAGTAAGCTGAAGCGGCGAAAGTTGTGGCCAGCCCTTATAATTTCCCCCTGTAGTCGATTTGGTATGGTGATCGAAGTTCTGACACAACTTCATGGCTATAAAAGAGCATTCGTTGTGAGTGCTTTATGCAAATACTATATGTCAGTTTTTACCATTCGTTGGGCGTCTACCGAACGTTTAATGAAATTTATATGTTTCTTGGAATTCCATGAATTTGCCACCGGCCTCATAGAAGACAAGGCAAAACAAAGAAGTTTTTGATGTCCCCATTTTCCCCTTCCTTTTCAAATAGTTCCTAAAACTAATTCCTTGGTGCAACGCCAAACCATTTCCGCAAAAGCAAGTAACCACCGAATGCTAATCAAACCGCCGGACTGGAGTAAATGAACAAAACATTTTCTGAAGATCTGGCTACGCTAACGAAAACACGTATACGAACCACATATTTGAGAAAGAATTACAAGGCTCGGAAACACCATTTCCTAAATGCCACCACGTGACACTGCTAAAAGGCAATTGAATCGTTTCGCGAGCCATTCTCTCTTGTAACGTAGGCAGGGTGGCGGTGGTAGAAGTCACTGAGGATGACTTAATTTGTCACCGAGAGCCACAAACGCAACGCCAAATGGTCCTAAACCGTGCGCCTCTTGCAAACATTCGGATTGCCGTCATCTTCCTAACGCAGCCAAAATTAACCCTTCCTTCACTAACCCTCTCTAAATGCACTTGGCAAACAATGAGTACCACAGTTAGACGGTATCAAGCGGTCCTTAAACACTAAGAAACAGAACAGAAAATTAAACTCATGCGTTTGACATAACGTAAGGTGGCAAACATTCGACACTGGCGCTCACACCAACACGCGCTAGAAGGCATGTCAGAATGTACGTTCAACAGGCATTCATCACGAAAACAGCGCACAAACGGGACGGACACAAGATAGGACAGTAACACGCGCTCTGTGTTACTGTCCTTACTGTCCTTACCGTCTGCGCCCGTGTTCCTGTCCCATCTTGCGTCCGTTTCGTTTGTACGCCGTTTTTTGCGACGCATCGCGGCGCACAAAAATGAATCATAACCATTTTTTCAGACAGGGGTTCCTGACATATACATCTCCATTAAAACAACAATAAAGGCAACGACATTAACATTTTCTCTACTGGAGCGTTAGTCTTCATGTTTAGATATGCTGAGAATAAACAACGAGTAGAGATGTAGCTGCTTACAACGACATCGCGGTCTGACACATCAGCGCGCAATCTATCACCACCATACAGCACGCAGTTCTTTCAAAGTTGAATACAATACAGATTCTCTCAACCCAGTCTTTACATGGTTTTCTTCCAAAATGCGCCCAAAAACACGCCCTTTCGCACGTGCTCGAACGGGTGGCACATGCCAGCTTTTCGCTACAGCTGGCTCGAGTTCGTGCTTGGAACTTCGAGGGACGACGTAATGACGTTCAACAGCTTCAGCATGCTTTTCACTCGCCGTCTCTATCGAGGTCTCCTTTCTAAGCTTTCGTTTTCTTCTTTTGCCCTCGGCACGACTTATACGGTGCTTGCGGCCTCGGAACTTACTCACAAGTAGGCTGCTTTCTATTTGCGGTGACAAAGCTCCGAACGGCGGAACAAACGTATTCGCGTGGTCGTCGCTAGATGAATATACCTCTGACAAAGCATGAGTGCATCCGACATTTGAGTTAGCCGGATCGCCATGAGTTTTAACTAAACAGTCTTTATTACTGCCGACAGCAGTATGTAAAGCTTCTAACTGGTTTTCCCACTCGGCCTCCGCTCCTGTAACATCACCGCTACGCACGCACAACTGTCTCCTCGCGTTGGTCGTCCCGCATTCGCGCTTCCGACGCCCGAGTTTCCTCATCGCTCTCCCAAGCAGCCGTTTGAAGTGCTCTGTCACCGTCGTCTCGGCTTTCGCATGTATGCTGGACCTGAAACGGCAAAGTGCCTAAACAGTCTCTCCAGCCGTATTCAACTCTCGGGATTTGTCAACGGATAAACGCTCAAAAACGAGAGCGATATTCGCGGTATAGCAACGTGACCGAACTCCCAAACCCGAGATCCCGACATTTTCGCAGGCGCTTTCAACATTGCAGCAGAAAATTCACAATGTTCTTACAGATTTCAAAGATGTGGATATGGTCTCCTGTCGCTGCAACTTGTGATCTTGAATACTGCGCTCAAAATATTTCACTTTAGAAGCGTGTTCGTGTGTTTTTCGCGATGTTTCATGCTTGCGCTAGCTGCTGAGCTTTTCGCTCACGTCTTCCTCGTTCCTTTTCCTCTAGCTTTCTGTGATACATCTCGACAGTCGTGCTCGCAAGTAAGCTGCTTTCTGGTTGTATAAGGTCGAGGCTCCTGACGGCTGAACTGGCACTTATACTTGGGATTGTTACTACTATGAACTGCATTTTTTTGTTTTTCATCTGGGTATTCTTACTTTTTCTTTGCCATTGCTTCTATTTGTAATATCACTTCGCAAGCACTTTTTTTTTTTGTAATGCTTCTTGCCTCCCCTTTGTTATCGTTTCTTTATGTGCGCGAACAATGTTAGCTTTGTATTCAATTTTTCTTTTTTTGCTTGTGCTTGAGCAATGTACCGCTTCGCATGTTATTATGAACTGTATTTTTTTGCATATGAGCACTAGAACTTCCAAACAGGGAAAAGCCGCTCTGGGTCTGTCTCTTGGCTGGGCGAGCGTGAAGAGTGCAGAGCAACGCGCGTGGTGGAGAGGAGAAAACATTTAGGTACAGCCGTGAGCGCGCTTAACACATGCTCTCTGCAGCGTGGCCTGGACCACTTGGACTGAGGCCAGCGCCGCGAAATGGTGGACGCCATTGCCGAAATAATAAATAAATAAATAAATAAATAAATAAATAAATAAATAAATAAATAAATAAATAAATAAATAAATAAATATTTCTGCAGCAGCACCCACCCCTTCGGGGAGCTAGCCTCAGTCCAAGTGGTCCAGCTAGGTCACGGTTTGGAGCGTTCGCGCTAAGTTCGAATTGTTCGCACAATTCCACGATGGCATCAGCATCTTGAACCCCATGCAGTCTTTGACATGCATTGGAACGTAAATACACGGACGTTCTTGGATTTTGTTCCCACTGAAATGCGGCCGACGCAGCTGGTATTCAAGACTGCTATCTTAATTCTCAGCTTGCAACGAGGTTCTATCTTATACACAGTCTTGTTTTTCATGAGATATTAAACGCAAACATGTCAGTTCTTGAGAGCGCGGTATGCTCGAGATGATTAAAGGAGAACTTTTTCAGTGTCCACTGACCTCAATGAAAATTCCATTACATATTCTCCTCGGTACTGTAACAACACATGCCAAGCCAGACGGCTGCAAGTTAATTAGCTTTCCTGGAAATGAACATTAAAAATTTTAGCGGATTCCCACGAGGGTCACCCTGTGTCTTTTTTTTACGTCATCACGTTCAACGCTTCCTAGACGAGTCGGCGGGTGGTCAAAAGCAAAGCGACCATAATTAAGCGTTCAAATCGTCGCTGTCAAGTTCGGAAAGCCTGGTCTAACTCAATACATCGTCGGATGACCTCGCCACTGTCATTTTTCTGGCACTAGCTCCATATTTCTGATGGCGGGGAGGCTGTGACGTCTTCGCATACGCTGCACGAAGCGTCTATTCGTTTAGGTTTTGGTTTGTACCCGCCTTTCAGTCGGTTATTTAAAATTATTGGTGCGTCTCTGAGCAGTCTGAAGCACCCTGGCTGCTACAGGGCTATCAACACCATTGGAAAACATCGACATCAGAACATGGTGAAAAAACCGCACCTCTTAGACAGACGCCCGCGCGGCCGTCGATCTTGTACCGTGACGGCGCTGCGTTGTATGTATACCAGCTACGGAGTTATTAAAGACGATAGCCTTTCTTGTGCTACCTAAACGTGAAAAACTTAGTCCGTCTGTCTTTATTATTATTTTTTTTATGCCTCACAATACCAAATGTCTATCTACCACTCGTTTCTAGAGCCCGGCCAAAACGGATTCTACCGGGCGGTAAAAGCTAACCCAGCTACTACCACTGGTGGCACAGGGTCAACTTTATAGAGCGCAAAGTAATCTCAGGCCTATTTGAGGCAAGATATATGCACATAACTGTGATTCGCAGTGCTAGTTTAATTAAGAATACACATTCGACTGGTTTTTAGATTAGTAAATGAAAATCAACGTGTTATAATGGTCTCGAAGCGACGCCAAAGTAATAAAACGTCCCAACACATGGCACGAGAGCAGGGCGAACGCGAAAAATTTGAATTGAATTCAGTAAAACCTCAATTGCATCCATCATGGGAGGAGTGGGAGGGGAGGGTGTTACGTATCAGGGGCGGCAGAAGGCTATCGTATTTCGACGTCATTTGCAGCGATGAAAGCAGATATGTGGCCATTTTTCTTTCTCGCCACCCGACATATGCTTCAACATTGTCATCAGGAGAACTCTACCAAGGCAATAACAAAGACACGAAGTCTTCTTTTTGCCAGTACATGTGCGTTTTAAAGGAAGATAATATTTTTCGAGCTGAACTATTTCTTCAGTCGTGGAAGGAATCGGCGGGCGCGCTTCGGACATCTGTGCAGGGTCTCTGCTCTCTTCTTAAGTTCTATCTCCATCCTCTAAAACTTTCCCTCCCCTTCCCCCTTCCCCATTGCAGGGTAGCCTACCGGGCTCAGCCCAGGTTAACTTCCCTGCCTTTCCTATTCCATTCTCCTCCTCCTCCTGCTCCTCTTAAGCTCTATGTTAAGCTGGACAGGATCATCCAGCTCGACTGAGTCTACAGCGGCCGTTCTGCTCTAACATTTCGACGGCACGACCTTGAGTACGCTCAGTTATTGGTTTGGCGGCCTCTCCACGGCTTTTGGAAAGAGGGTGTAATTCGTCTTTCCAGTAGAACTCACTCTGCGTGAGCAAGTCAGCATGGCCCGTCGTAGGGCTGACACCGCCCACGCTAGCACAGGTGATCTTCATTCCTCCCTTCGGCACTCAGTTTGAACCTTCTTCCATGGCCTAGGTTTGTTTCTCACAGAAATTCATTCTGTCTGTGCTGACGGTGCGGGATGGTTCGCTGTAAGCCACGGAGGCTGACCGTACCGCGCTTGCCCTTCATTCCTCGGTTTAGCGCTTCTTTCATGGCGTTGGTATATATATGTATATATGTGTGGTGGGCCTCTACGTATGTACACATGGCGTACGTCAGGACTCGCGGCATCTTTAGATCGAATGTTGATGGTGTTGTTATCAAAGTTTTCCATGCGGGGGGCTTTGTAACTCTGAATTCGCAAGAACGGGGTCGCTTTGCGTCTATATCAGCCTTCACACATCGGCGTTTAGAAGGATCTCGTGGGTTTAAGCTTGATTTTTGTGAACAAAAGTACGTGATCGTTTCTCACAAGCAACAGAAAGTAATTTTTTTTTTTGGACAACGTTGCATGACAGGGATTGTGCAAAATATGAATAGGCTATTAAAGCTGCACATTTATTACGGTCGGACTAGTGCTTGTAACACGTCATGAAAGTTTGATCTGCTTGTTCTTTTATGGCGCGAGCGCATAGCGACATTGCGTTTCTTGCTCAATACCTCCGATTCACCTCTCGATGTGAGTTGTTACCGAAGTGAAAAGAAAAAAAAAAGAGTCGGGAAAAATAAAAGTTGCATAAAAACATCAAATTAAGAGTTGTATGAGGTAGCAGTAATATGAGAAGATTAGTTTAGCGCAGAGACGAGCCATTTAACCACCAGGGTAAAAAAATTAAAATGCATTATATGGAGGTAGCTGCGCACCGCAATGGAGATGCGGGTATGCGCCAGGGATATGCGGGTGTCGTAGAAGTTTGCTTTGACCACTTACATGATTCGGAATTTCCCTCGCTGAAGCTGCTCCAGCAGGCGATAAGCAGTGCGGCAAGTGTAGCGTGACTAGCCATGTCAGTGCTGAAGGCCTTTCTTGTCTTGAAAACATCAACATTTTCGCTTAGTAAACGTCGCAATTCGCAGCTCTTGAGCGTTCTTCTTACTTTTCTTTCTTTCTTTTTTTTTGGCGGAAGGTGGAGGGAGGGGGTTTGTTTTTGTTTCGTGTCTTGCTGGCGTTTCAGCCCATCTGGGGCCTTTGAACATCTGTTTACACGAAGCCGTATGTTAGGCGCTGGGGGACGACGGCCATTGTAAAACGAAATTGGGTGCTTTGTTTACTTGAAAACTTTATGATAGCTCTGACACGAATTCTGAAATATGCAGCTCAAGCGGTTTCGCCAAGCCGTCCTTGTTTTATAGCTGTGTAAGTGCTGATAAATAAAAAAAAGGGGGCCTATAATTGCCGTAATCAACCCTTAAAGTTGTTAATAAGAAGTAACCTGTAGTTCGAAAGATAGCGAAACTTTTATTAATTTCATCCTAATAAAAGGAGAAGTGGCAGGACCAGCGTGAACGTTGCACTAGCCGACATCACCAAGGCTGCTAAGCTTCTTGGAATTGTGAACGAACGATAAGACGAATTGCAGCACACCCAACGTGGCCTATCGTAATTTGCATATAGCGAAGCTCGCTCGCATCTTCATCTTTTCGCCCAACGATCCGATGCGCACAACGCTGTCTTCTTATCGGTGCCTTTCAGGTCCGCACTCCGTCATTAGCGAAGAACCGTTAGAGGCCGTCTTACAGTCTCAATATCTTGACCGCAGTGACGCCCGTTGTCAGCGCTCGTTAGCGCTCGTGATGCACTGCTTCGCTTTACCTCCGCAAGATGGCGCCACCATTTCTAACAGGGCAATGAAGAGCTTAGAGGGAGAAAATATGACTAGAGTTGGGACGAAAGCCCAAAGCTAGCCATATTAAATAGCCCCAACACTAGCTTTCGGCTAAGGGGCCACACAGTGTTTGCAATCGATTTGTATTTACTTCATGTCAATAAAGTTCAAACTTCAAACAAAAAAAAAACAAGAAAGAAAGAAGTGTGCCTGCTGTACATTGGCTTAACGGGTGTACAGCGCTAGCTGCTATATGTTGGGGAATAGGGACTCGACTGGTTCGAAGCCAAACATGCAAAGGAAGCTGACAGTGTGTTTAGGTTCCACAGCGAAAGCACGACAGAAGTCATAGATGGACATTTTTGAATCTTCACAGACGTCACACTTTATTTACAAAAAGAAAGAAAAAGAGCAAAAGTGAACAGCATCCACATATAGTAACGCATGGTTCAAACAAGTTGTCATCATTGGCAAATACACGCCTATGTGCTGGTCATGGTGTGTTTACGACAATCCAAAAAGGTGACACACAACACTAGACGTAATCACAAATCACGAACGCAGATAATACGGCAACGCTTTGTTATCAGCTCGCCTCCAACTCACACGCGCTGAACAACACAAAAAGAACTTCGCAATAACCCAGCTGTCGCTCTCTTTCCGTGAGTTTGTCTGGTTTTTTCATTCCGGGCGACTACTTTACAGACTATCGTAACAGCTGAGAGCTGTAACACGATTTTTGATATAAAATAGAGAATATAGGCTCACTTTCTGTTTATGTACACTTACACTCTGACACACACTGACACACGCACACACACATTTGCACATGTACTTTCAATTACGTGCACACCGACTCTGCAATGGACACGGCCTAGTCAACACTAAGATAATGTGGAACAAGTGTAACTGACGTTTCATGTCACGTGTTGCTGGATCTTTTTCGTGCGTGTTAAGCACACGGCAATTATACAAGAAGGTGCCTCCGGAAAAAAAAAATAGAAAAAGTCCACACGACAAGTGACTGCAACTGGCATGATTACTCTGGGTAGAGGGTTTTTCGCGGGTGCCATAAAACAAATAGCTCGAAGAGACAGTGAGGGCTACCCAAGTGCCGTCCTTTCCGCCCGATTTGCCGCAAGGATTTCATCGTGGCAATTTTCTCGCGAGTGAGCACACATTTATGACGGTCGCTCAAATCCCTGGTACAGCTAGGTACATTGTGTGCTGTCCATCATACGTAGACTGTGAGAGCCGCGCGGACATTTAGTTCTCCAACCGATGAAGGAGATGCTTTGCTGTATGTGTGAAATAAATGGAACCACTTTCCAAGAAGGATCGCACATATGTCCAGCAACGAGACAATTTAGGTACATATGACGAAAGCAACCATGTGAATACTAGAGAAGAGAGTGTATAATTACCGGGGCATCTATGTCATAACCGTCGGAATGCGTGATGGATCTCACGTTGGTCCAGTTAGGTATAGCACACCGTAACGTTCTGGAAATGTCTTAAGAAAGTCGGCATTTGATAACGATATCTGCTAATAGCTAAAAAACCAACTGTAATTCGAGAAAATACAAATTTCTAGTCCAGCATTTGGTGTTTCAGAATGGCTGTGTGCCTTGCGTCAGCCTTTACGTTACCATGACGACAGCTATGAAAGAGAGAAAGAAAGAAGTTCACTGTACAAGAAAATGCATTTATTCTAGAAAGGACACGTCGGTATTATGAGCCGCTGGGGAAAAAGGAGTGTCGCAAGCAAAATGCACCTCAAGCGATGATTGCGGCAGGTAACGCTCCCACAGAGGTTTATGTTTCTGGTCTTTCAACCGCAATAACATAATTTGAGCTCATTCCGGTGCAAGAAAAAAAAAGAATAACAGAAGTGCAGCAACCAGAATTGTGTTTTTTAGGCTTTCAAGAAAAAATGACTATGAAGGACTGCCGAAAAACTGTACTCATCTTTGGATTATTGTTTAAAAGCCTTACTGCACACATCAGCCCATTGCGCACGTATCCATTGCTTTCTCTTGTGCATTGTAACACCTTTTCATCGCATGATACCGCTGCGATTTGTTTCATTTTGGAAGCGCCCTTTTGAGTTTTCAAAAAACGGATAGGGGCGGACAGGGGTGGGGAAGAACTGAAATTCAGGAATTTCTACACAAGAAGCTTCGGCGAACGCAAGCACTAAGAGGCCGCTGAACGCTCACCCCCTTAAGCGATAATTTATAAACGCACCGTAAGCAACATTCAATGCATGTTCAACGCATATGTAGCGACGAGACTAGTGGGATCTGTCTATTCTTCAAACGACTTGCTAAGCTGCGGTGTGTTGAAAACTTTTTCCATACGGTATTGCAGTTAATTCAACAGCCAGGTACGCATAACGTGCACTTACATAAAGACGCATTTCTTACTGAAAAACTCGGTATATTTTATGTGCTCCCTATATATAGATATTCAATGAATAACTGTATGTTGCCATAATCACATCGTGGTTTTGGCACGTAAAGCCTCAGAATGTAATGAAATAATATAAACCGATATTGCCACGTAGCTACAGGGCCGTATGAGTAAAAAAAAAAAATGCAGCCTTACCGGTGTTCCTTTGTTTTATAGGTAAAATGTCCTTATTTTTACAGCTAAAAAATTATTGCACGCGACAGTGAGCTCAAATTACATATACAGTCAGAAAGGGTGACATTGAAATATTTGTAATAAATCTGATTTCTGCGTGCGCACAGAAATATCCATCACGAGAACTTGGCAGTGATATCTGCGAAATTTTACTTATTGCACATTTCGTGTCTTCTGCGGCAGCTGTCAACGCTTATATTCGGCGTCAAAGGTCGACCAAGAAATTATGAAACATAAACAAAAAGAATGTTAAAGACTTCCCTTGTGCCCTTTAACAATTCTATATATCTCAGCCCTTAAACTGGAGAATATTAACCATGGGGCAATCAGGAACCCTTTACATAGCCACATTTGTGTAACATACTAAATGTGTTTAAGCCTTTTCATATTTAGACAACTGCTAATTATTCGCCAATACGAACATCTGTGTAACGAAATACAAAGCGAAAACGTGGCCGGCCAAGTGAAGGCGAAAATTAAGACGTGAACAGAGGCGAATAGTTATGATTGATTTATATTTAACGGGCTGATGACATCCGGGGTGAAATAATCCTACGGGTATGCGCACGAGTAACCAAAATGGTCATTTTGCCACATGCGAGCACACGGTGGTGCGCTTGCACACTGTGTAGCAAGGGGTAATAAAAATACGAATGCGGTGAGGTATTACAAATATGTTCTCATTGAGTCTGTCCACTGAAGTGTTTTGCCGATTTGCCCTATGTTAAAGGGCTTAGCGCTAGGTGGCGCTTCCAGCGGCAACGTTCCTGTAACAACAGCAAATAGCTGATGGTTCTTGCAGGAACACCGCTACATGAAGCATAGTCGTCTGTAACTTAAGTTATTAAATGAAAGCATCTGTATACGTTGAAGCTTGTTTATGTAGATATCCGTACAGCACTTTCTCAGCGCTTATGTTTGATCAAATGCGGTACGAAGGCCTGTGTAGTCGAGTAATTGAACGATTTGTCAGCAAAGTTTTGATATGGCGGCTACGTGTTCATTATGGCCGCGGAAATTCCTTATTCAGTCTTGAGGATGAATATTAGATGGTCTTTTGTGACAGAGTGCGTATCGTAGTGGAAAAGCCTAATTAATACCTTTATAGCACGGTGCACAAGATTGATATCGTGAGACGCAGAAACTCGCTTCGTTATATATGAAGGCGGCGAATCCTTATTTTTTGATAAGATCTACAAGTGCTAATAATGACGTTGATTTATTCATAAGCTACGAGCTGGTCGGTAGAAGCGCATTGCAAAAGCTGGAACGAAATAAAGTTTGAAAAATATGCTCTGGTAATCGGTCGAACGAAAAGCGATGTTGCTGCAGCTTTCGTACCGACACTAGTGATCAGGAGCACAACGACTCCGCGGCTGTACCACTCCACGCGTCTCTCACCACGCCTGCGTAGTGTGTTCATGTATCACAATTTACTCATTTTTCAATGCGTATACATAATCTGTGCTTTCAGTAATGTGTAAGCTGTGCTTTCACTAGAACAAGTGGAAGCCAGAAAGCGCCTGAAGCATAAATGCCAAAGGAATAAATGCCTGCCGTTGCGCACGACGATCGCCCTCTCCCGGCAGTGAAAACATGCGCTGTCTCTGTCGAGAATCCCCAAGCCAATACCATAGTGTCAGGAGAGCTTCTGCGTCACCCGAACTGACCCCTTTGGTGCTACCGGCACTGCACTAGTGCGAAAGGCAAGTATACTGGGTGCAGAACTTGGGCCCCAGAGCTCTTGTCCCGAGCTGAGCTCTCGCTGGCCAAGGTACAGTTGATGGTGATGCACTTGTAATGCATCTGGCACAACACAACAAATGAATCGGTCTACAAGTGAACAGGAGAGAAACACTGTCAACAGACATGTATGCAACAAATAACAAACGCACTCACTGATGGTATAACGGAATTCGTCCACACGAAAGCGGCCGTATAGTGGCCAGCAGGCGCATATGATTTCGTAACACGCGGCTCTCCACTATTTCCTGCACAGTCTTATTCCGTTATGTTGACCTTATTTATGTGCGAAAGAATCGACAACACTGCACAATTGAGATGCAATTTAGTGGCAGAATTATATGCGCTATTAGAGTCGACATTTTTGCAAAGGGTCTGGAACAGATACACTAGAAGTAGTGATTCTGGTCTCAGATTCAAGACGACCACGACGGCGTCGACAAATGAACTTGCGTATTTTTTAATCACTTTGAACGTAAATATAATGAAAAACGTCGACAGCACTTTAGTTGCCTCAAACTGACACTAAATGTTACCTCTTAGCCACATATACAGTGTATGAAGGAGCTTTTACTAATCCAAGAATGTTATCGAAATAAGGCCACACCAACTCTCGACTGCAGCGTATTTTTGCAGACAAAATGGCAACAAAATTTCTAGCGAAGCAAAATAAAAGAGTATACATTATGTATTGGAGGTCTGTGGTTACACGCTGTTCTGTAGGCAGGTAGTTCTTTTAAGTAGCACTATGAGGTCCGTGGAAAAGTGCTGCCACAAACTTCAAGCCACAGGCACCTGTCTCGAACGCGACTTGTAGGTGTTTGTACTAACCGTTATCGCCCATTTTGATGTGACTTATACGATTCAGGTGCAAATAGTGCGTGCGTGGGAGTGACCCAATATAAGAGGACGCACCATTTTTATCAGAACTTAAATTGTATCACTTATACTAACAAGTACTCAAAAGTTGAGGGCAACACGTTTCATGGCAGGAGCCCTGTTATATGTTTCACCGAACACTATGCGCCACTGAGACTATGTGATCGTACATCTAAGCAATGGTCGCTTTCCATCGCTACAGAGCGCTCTGGCGACGCGGGTCACATTCGGCTTGTCGCGCGTTGTGGACACATTCGGCTGGATTTCAGATCACGGCGCTACCACTCAGAGCACTATGCGGTGCTCTCGTCTTCGATCTCGGAGCTTGATCGACATCTGATAAAAGTGCACACAGATGGCTCCTGCTGCTTCCACTGTTTGCATGAGGTTGGCCACAGTGGCAAGCGCGATGGTTCCTCGGTGCCTGCGCACCTTCCTTGCAACAGAAGACGCGCTGACGTGCTCCCTATTCCAGCCTCCGAATGCTCTGGCAGGCGGCTGCCCGTTAAGCTCGGACAGGATTTCTCTGGCTCGGATCTAAAGTGGGCTCCGCGTTGTTACAATTCAACTTAGAGCACGGAAGCGGGCAGCCGAATGTATCGCCTTTTACGTAACAGGAGCCAACTACCTCAGCGAGTTAGTTGGTTCCTGTTTAACGGCTCCTGTAAAACAGTAGTTGGTTCCACTGAACATCGTGTAGGGTCTCGCGCATCGCTCTTACGATGCACGTAACCCTACAGTATGAAATCTAATGTCTGACGGCAACCCGTCTGGCATGGTGAAATGCTTGCTAAATGGACGCGAAAAGATACACCGACCAAAAAGAACACGTATTTAGTGGCGTTCGGGCTCCCGTATAGGGAGCCAAGCCGCCAGTGTCAAAAAGAACATGAATTTACTGACGTTCCTGCTTCCCATACGGGAGCCTTGTTCACAATAAAGATTGGGAACAAGGCTCCCCTATGTGGAGCCTACGTCAGCAAATTTATGTTCTCTTTGGTGGGTGTATCTTTTCATGATCGAGATTGTGAATAAGGCCCCTGTAGGGGGAGCTGGAACGTCAGTAAATTCATGTTCTTTTGGCCGGTGTATCTTTTCGCATCTATTCAGCACGACCCTACAAGATGTTCAGCGAACAGGCACACAATTATCACGCTGTTATTTTCCCGCTTATCTCCCTCTCTCTCTTACCCTTGCTAAATATGTGCGTATTGATGAAACAAAAAAAATCGCACATGTTGATTTTGATCTTAGTGGCACAACAAGACATCCTGTTGCAAGATAATAGGCGAAACGCTGCGAGTAATTAAAGCAAAGAAATGCGACGAATAATAATACAACGGTTTTTAGCTGACGCATTGCTGGTAACTCAATAGAGGTCAATGTAAGACTGGGCAGTTGGAATAGCTCAAAGTGCTTTTCAGGAGACTGCGAAATCAAGTTTTCTTGAGTAGGCAGGAAGGCTCGCCATGCTATCACGTCACTTCGGACGTCGTATTCCTGTAATTTGTCCTGTTGTTATGGCTTGAATATTTTTAACTACGAGGTATACATGAAAGTTACTTCTTTAGTTGAGAAGCCAATTAAGCTTGCTTTTTCGTTAGTAAGTTGTACCGGAACAGTTCGTATCTGACGATAGCATCCAGAATGCATGCCCAGCGGCAGCAAAGGTCGAACCTTCAGCTGTTCCCTTTCTCTCTGAGCTTCAGGTCTGTAAGGAAATGTGCAGACTTTGTTGTACGTGGCTCTACCTTCCAAGAAATAACTTAAAGGAGACCCTGTACTCCTAAGAAATGATTAGCTGATGATTTGCGTAAAACCGTGGAAATGACTAGAAAACAGTGTCATGTCAAAATGGTAACATAGGCGCGATAGACAACATAGGACTGCGCTGTGGGCGTAGTAGGCTTCTATAATGGAAGAAAAAGGAAACGAAGAATTCTCGAACACATGCAAATTTAAACCGTTGCAAATATTATTGCTCACAGCAGGCAGTTTTCTACTCATGTGAAAGAAGCCTATATGATTGTGAAGCTTTAGCTGTTCTGAAGAAGACACACGCAAAAAAGAAAGGAATGTGGAGCAGAAAAAAAAGGCGAAAATGGAAGATTTATAAATGCGTAGCATAGGCATAATTCTTGTTACTTTCATAACAGCGCTTCTTTACAGTGGCGTGACTTCGTAAAAGAATAACAACAATAACAATAACAAGAAAACTTTCCTAGTCGAACCTTACGCCGCATAAATGCTTGCGGAGAGGGCAGCGACCCCTTCGAACGCGGAATAAAACTGTTATGAGTATATCGCATGAAAAGTTGATAAAAATAGTTGGAGTGCACATCTTAACATAAATAAGCAACTTACAGGCGATAAAATACTTGGAGTGCACAACGTAACATAAATAAGCAACTTACAGGCATTCAGTACAAAATATTTTTTTGGAATGCGCCTCTAAAATTACGAAGAGCAATACAAACGCTATTAATTAAAGTGCATTTTTTCTATAGTGTTGCCATGCGTACATATGCTATACAAATGTAAAGGTGTAGGTGTCACAGGTAAAAAAAAAATAAAAACCCTAGCCGAAGGTATAATCGTTCTTGTTTTCATACAATTCAAGCTCTTCGGTCGAGCTCCTTCACAAAATGCAATAACAATGCCTTCACTGCACAAAGTCGACATTTAAATTTTACTATCGCATTATGCTCACCACTGGGCGTAATCGCCGTGACAAAAAAAAGAAAGAAAAAATGATGCACAAAGAAGGCTTCCGTTAAAACAGAAGTTGAAATTTTGCTTGTGTAATTGATCTTTTATGATGTGTACGTTACGGGTGTGAGTGCACCCGCTTAAATACTTGAAGAAATCACCTTGATTTACGGAATAAAAAGTAATATACGCAGAACAAGAAAGAATGCCGGCAACAACTTCGGCGTACTTCATTTGAGAGCTCGGTGCTCTTGATCAGTTACTGGCGAAATGGCTTTCATTGTGTTTTAAAAGCACAGCTACTGTTTATACATACGGGCGTGCAGACTACACGGCACTCCCTGTTAGAGACACAGTGCTCTTGGTACAAATTTGTGCTCCGTGGATGCAGCTTAGTAGACAAGTGACCGCTCGAACTGTTCTCGAACGCTCTAGGATGCTCGCGGTGAGCGCAGACCCCACAACTTCTGGGCTAGACAAAACGTGAAAGAGATCATACTGTTGCGCACAAGTACGAGTCAAGTGCGCGTAGCATCGTAGGGACATTCACAAACGTCTAGTAACAACGATACACTTAGTGTGTACAAACAGTTAACAACTGACCGTGTGACAAACGTGTGGCAGAAACGCTCCGTTACTGGCACGTTTGCTCTGTGGCTATAGTGGTGATTCACGTGGGTGAGGACATTACAGCCGTGAGGTGGACACCGATAAAGTCACTACAGCATAAACACGCAGTGCAGTGAGCGGGTGAGGTGCAAACAAGCAGCGGTGTCCCGCGGGAATGGCCCGACAGCACGGGCAGGAGAAGGCTGTGACCAGGATTCTAGGGCGACTCGGCGTTATCCGGGGGTGCGTCGTCGAGTACGGTGAGCATGTGGATCTGTTTGATGAGTGACGAGACGCCTCCTTCTTTGAGGCGGCATCGACACAGGATGCGCTTGAAGGCCAGCCGAAAGTCCTTGCTGACAAGCACGTAGATGAGCGGGTTGATGGCCGAGTTGCAGTATCCGAGCCAGAAGAAGACCGAGAATAGCAGGTTTGGGATGCAGTGCTCGCAGAATGCCCGCACCAGGTACACTGTGAAGAAGGGCAGCCAGCAGCATATAAAGCCGCCTACGATGGTGCCCACGGTCTTGGTGGCCTTGGCCTCAGTACGGAACCGCTTGGCCTGCCACCGTTGACTGCGTTTGCTCGAACGCGAGCCCTTGCCGCCGCCGCCGCTAGACGCGGAAGTGCCGTTGCGTCCACTGCTGCGGGCGCTGCCCCTGTTCGACTTGAACGAAGGCGGCGCCGAGCGCGTGGTCCGCTGGTCACTCTGCTGACGCGCCTTGCTGGCCGACGACCGGGCGCTGGCTGAAGGCTCGTCGCGCGACTTCTTGAGTCCGGGCCGGCGACGGCCGGTGACGATGCCATCGATGCAGGTCTCAGCACCGAGGTGCTCGCTACCTCGCTTGGCGTTCATAGCAGAATCGTTACCGCGATGGACACGCAGTGTGAGCCTCTGGTCCGTTGTGCGACCCTTGATCTTCCCTGACTTTGTGGTTATGAAGCCTCGCTCAAGGGCGCGTCCTGTCTGGATGGCTGCGCGGTATATGCGGTAGTTGAAAAACAGCATGAACAGCATCGGTATATAGAAGGAGCCCAGAGCCGAGTAGATGACGTAGCCCTTGTTGTTTATGAGCACACATTGTGCAGACTTGCAGAGCGGCAAGGGGCCATCTGTAACGATGCTCGAATTGTGCAAGGTCTCGTTGGACCCGTGGTAAGGCACGCTGTTTTGAGTCCCGTCGTTCCAACCGACGAGCGGCGGGAAGCAGATGACAAAGGCGATCACCCACACCGCCACGATGAGCAGCTTGGCGCGGCGCGACGACATGAGGCTCCGGTAGCGAACCGGGCGCGTGATGGCCAAGTAGCGGTCCACGCTGATGGCGCACAGATTCAGAATGGATGATGTGCAGAGCCATACGTCCACTGCAAGCCAGATCTGGCACCAGGTGTGGCCGAAGATCCACACCTCGAGCACCTCCAACACAATTGAGTATGGCAACACGGTGAGCCCAACCGATAGGTCGGCCACAGCCAAGGACACCACGAAGTAGTTGGTGACCGTGCGCAGCTTCGTTGAGGCCAGCACGGCGATAATGACCAGCAGGTTACCGAAGATGACGAGCCCATTGATCGAGCCCAGTATGAAGAACAGGGCCACAGTGACCGGCTCATGGAGCTTCTCCGGAGGTACGCGAGACAGGCACGTCTCGTTCATGCTGCTACCGGGCCGCCGCCACGGTGGCTACCTTGTGTCGCAGCTCGCTGCCTGCCGCCAAGCCTCGTCCGTCGGGGCTGCCCCCGGCCGCATGGCGTGCCTGCGAAAACATGACAGACCAGACATTACTGCTCCTGCTCTCACTTGCATTGAAACTGCTTTAAAGAGGCTAAATTCTCATCAATGTGCATTTATCTTTGGCAGTAGCTGGTAGTTGGGGCTATGTCGGTACGCAGATGTCTCTTTTTTTTTTTCCGAATAACATTTTTCTTTTTGTTCTTCGTGGGTATAAGTATTGTAAGCTATATTTTTCGCGTTTGCCTTTTTGGGCCTTAATGATCAGCTACACAAAACCAGCTATAGAGCGTGAGAACGAGTTTCAATCTGCACTGGCTTTTGTAATTCGCCCTAGCAGAATTACATTTAAACAATGTAACTGGAATATCGAAGAACAAAAAGCAAGTTCTACTTTGCAGGACAAATTCAAATTAGGCAATTGTGACACGATCAGCAAAGTGTGGTGAATTTAACAGTGCGGGAGCATAAGATTGTGCGAGAGGATAAAAATGCTAATTACGTAAAGTGTCAAAGAAATGTAAAAAGCACCGTACAAGTGAGAAGGGAATGCTGCCAGGTAGAACCAGGTTTAACATAAAAAAAGAAGACACACACACACACACACACACACACACACACACACACACACACACACACACACACACACACACACACACACACACACACACACACACACACACACACACACACACACACACACTCACGCACGCACGCACCCACGCACAGTTCGCATAGCCCGGGCCGAGCATTTCGGGTATGAGGCACAGGTGATAAGCGTACGTGATGAGTATACCATTTAATTATGTCTAGTTGAGTCATTCGTGTTCGTCACGCATTGTACCCTACCTTCCCAATCTTATTATGTACAAAGTGAACGAGACGACCAGGAGAGTACGGAGACGTACGGGGTTGGACAGGTAGATACATAGATATGGTCAAAGTGGTTTAAAATCGCAAAAGAAAAAAAAAATGCTTCGCATTAAAGATATATGACAGTATTCACTTGTCTCTTATCACATACTAAGACGACTTCGCGGCAAACACTACTCTGCAAAGTCATAAAGATTCTTTGACGTTTTCCTTTGTCATTCTTTTACGACTTTTGCTTAGCGGTTGTTGCGACATTCTATTGGAGACAGAAACCTTTGCTGTTTGTCGATTGGCATTGACTGTAAAAGTTAATATTCAATCACGCGGGGCTCATAACCGCATACCCCAGGTAGAGATGGCAAGTTTATGATACTTTTGATGGTCATGACCTATCACTCACGTCAGTTTTACATTCGTACCCGACCATGTTGATTTTATTATATACGAAGTGAGCACGTTGGAGATTTCAGTGTCATCGTTTTGGCACCACCGCCGGTGAGGCAACACTGGTGAGGCGGTGACATTCACGATCTCATGAGTTTCAGGCTTTCGCCTTAAAAGTTGTATCAGTCAGTGGGTGTCGTATTCGGCTTGAATTTCATTCTTCTGCGCGAAGAAAGTTGACAATCTGTCATGGTGTTTTTCAGTCTCATTATTGCCATTATTTTCATTTGGTCTGGGCACAACATCAAGAACTACCCTTGACTACGGCTCTGGCAGAAGAAAGCATGGGGCATATTACTGGTATTACTGATGGAGCACACAATACAAACTTTTTTGTTACGTATGATTGTGTCAACATTACCACTACTTTTGAATATCGACCCTTGTATTGTATTAGATTTTTAACTGCTGCGGTGACTCAGTTTTTTAATGTCTAGCTGCTATAACCTTAAGTGTACAGCTTATTGTACTAAAATTCTCCGAAAAGAGGACTGTTCTTCGTGCCAAGACGGGCTGTGTAACCAAAAACTGCAACCACGCCCTATAACTTAGCAGCGCGACACCTTACCTTCTAGATTGCCATGACGGGTTCACTATCACTGTGCTGTCCAATTCAACAGGGCTGAGGGATCTCTTATCTGTTCCATTTGTGTGCACTTGTGGCAGAATATAATGTCTATGAGGAGCAGTTTTATAGAGCGAAGTCTAATGGATGAAAATAAGCGTCTTTTTCAGCTGACCAAGAGTTACCGAGATACCGCTCTTGCAGTTAGTAGAAGATTGTCTTTGTCTTGCAGGTGATGATGCCTTGGCCGCTATGTAATCCGCTATGCAATAAGGTCGGTGTGAGATTGCGGGATGTGTAGTGGACATAGGGTGCTGCACGTTGAGTGCATCGGGCTCGCTATTATAGCGGATGAGTGTGCTGCAAATAGGTGTGCCATTTGCACCCATTAATTATTCACAGTGTACACCATGTATGTCGCCTGGGGAAGGCTAGTGGAATGGCGATAGAATCATAGTGGTCTATACGAGTGAGAATGTGCCCTCCCTGTAGAGTGGATAGAAGGCATATTTGCTGCGTCTCTATTGTGGCAGTCCTCTCCGATCAGTCACTGGGTGCTGACATCGAGAAATACTGTTTCAGCTTTGTGAGGCAGCAATTGTGGTACGATCTGCGATGCGGTTTACATTGTAATGAAGAGAAAGGAGTTAAGGGGCGCCGGCAGCCCGAGTAAAGACACAGGAGATTGTTGTTGTTCTTTTTGTGGGGTTTTACGTCCCAAAACCAGTTCTGATTATGAGAGACGCCGTAGTGGAGGGCTCCGGAAATTTCGACCACCTGGGGTTCTTTAACGTGCACTGACATCGCACAGCACACGGGCCTCAACATTTTGCCTCCATCGAAATGCAGCCGCCGCGGCCGGGATTCGATCCCGCGACCCTCGGATCAGCAGCCGAGTACCTTAGCCACTAGACCACCGTGGCGGGGCAACACAGGAGATAAAACCTCACGAGGCAAGGACAGTGCTCCAGGCGCGATCAACAAAAGCTGTATTGCTGCAGGCGCACTGTGCATTCATACAGGACACGGTCCGCAATAGACCTCACACTGCGGTCAGGCGCGAGGCCCCCAACCCTATCCTAACTTGCGCTTAATATGGGTCAAGAGTTAAAGAACTGGGGAATATAATGGACAGATTACAAGGCTCTACTGCGTTCGCCTCTAGAATGCTCGTGCATCGGCGACTAAACACACAGCACTGCATATAATTTAGTGTCAAAACTGCTACATTCCTAATGATTAGATTGCCTCAACATATTACTTTGCTCTTTCTGAGCATGTACATTAAAATTGTAGGTCCTTGCCTTGAAGGTGTGCTTTTCTTTTTTTCACTGAATAAAATAAATAGAGGGCTCCTCACAATTTTTTTTTCGCGGCAGCTACCCCCTTTCACTTGGTTGGTTGTATAAAACAAATATTAAAAAAGAAGATGAAGTTTAGCGTTAATTGTATACTTCAGCTTGAGAATTCATTAGGCTATGCTGCTGTTCCTATCTGCTCTCTCTCTCTTTATCGAAATCAAGACAAATGGAACATAGTATCTTTTTTCTTCCATGGAACTGGTTGTTTTTGTCGGACGAAACTCAGATATGCTGCTGACAAAAATAGCATTACAATCCCGGTCGCAGCGGCTCCATTTCATTGGAGGCGAAATGTTGAGTCCCGTGTATTGTGCGATGTCAGTGCACGTTAAATAATCTGAGGTGGTCAAAATTTTCGGAGCCCTCCACTGCGGTGTCTCTCATAATCAGATCGTGGTTTTGAGACTGGGACCTAAAGCTCCTGGAATTATTATTTTGGCTGGGTTTAACTTTTCTCGCGTTTTCTGTCCCTCTTCGCTCCGATTGCTCAGAAATATTTTCAAAATCCTGACAGAAAAAGAAAATTGTAGTAAAGAAAATTAGTATTGAAAGATAGCGAGAGTGCACACTAATGTGGTGAGTACAGCACGGATTGGTGGAAGCACACATCCCGATGAGAAAGTTCAGCGAGAAGTGCCATGGGTGAGATGCGGATTGTCCCTATTAAAAAAATATCCTTGTCATTTTGACGGGTAAAAAGTAATCTAAGTAGATCCGTGTCCACAAGGAACGTAGCGATACGAAGCATAACGTTTTCGCATTGCGAATACTAATTGGCCAGCGTAAGATGCAAAGAGTGCAATGGTTGTGTGGCACGCGAACCTCTCCTGAGCAACGAACGCATACTATGAACAAATTGCGATGAACATCGCTAAAGACATTTTCATTTGAGTGCTTCCTCGCAACTCTCGTTTGCCTACCCGGTCACATGAGAGTACAACGTGTCTTAACGAGCAGTCTGTGCCAGCGGCCAATTCCCGGGGGTGGTAATGCTTGAAAAACGACAGCAAAAGCAACTGTGGTTTCAGATGCTTTGCATCATCGGGTCGCTAATTATTTTTGTTGATCAGCCGCCGGTATGTGTTTATTTGCAAGCCGTCGAACCGAGAGGGCAGCTCTGTGAATCCAGATCCCCCTTGATTCGCTCGGTTTTTCACAACGCCGTATCATGGCACACGATTTGAAACAGAGGAAGCATTTTTGCCTGTATATATGAAAAATCTTGAAATAGACACCATTCATCGTTAATTACCTTTTGTTAGAATAATAAGAAAAGAAGAAAAATTGCGTGCACGTGTAGAACTTCTTCGTTGATCTGCAAGGACATAATTTTCTGTATAATCGCGGTTTGATAAAAACGATATGAGAGAAGCGGAAAGAACGCTTAACTGCCGTTCATGGACGGCACGCTTGCTTGATGTTCCATTCTGATGCGCGCGTGCGTACTTCCAATCTGAAATTCCAAACCGGAATGAGTCCCTCATATACCAGTCCGCTTTAATGAAAAGCCGCCACGAACGGAAGCGCTCGGCATGCTCACAGCGTTGGCCACCGAACGAACTTTATTACGTTCCCTCAATTGGCCTGCACGTTTGCGTGCGCTACGTGGCATGGCCAACCACTGCATATTGCGAGGGCTCTGGTATGTGTGTACGGCTCTCCGAGCGTGCGCGCATTTCTCTCAAATGTGTTCGCAACAGAAATGTGGCCTAATTGCGTTCTAGCGCGAGGAACGACCGCGAAATGAAATCTAACACTCAAGGAAACGTAACTACGAGAGGACACAATCTGTTCCATAACACACTGCCTACAGGCGCGCGATGAGGTAACATGCACGGTGAAACGTGATGCTATGGGTGCAATGAAGCTGCATAACAGTGGCGGCTATTCTTTGGTGAGGAACTTGGAACTCACTAGCACTGCCTTATTTGCCTTAGATAACGACGAGACGAGGAATAGCGCAAGTAATGAGGGATAGTTAAATAGTAAGTATAGTGGGCGTTTCGGCTAACTGGCGGCACCCTGTAAAAAATATTGACCGCGCATCTGCGTGCTTCGCTGCAAATGTCGTCGAAAGACGATAGTCTTCTGCCGGCCGTACTACGCTGCGTGAAATATGGGCGCCATCTGGCAGCGCCGTCGGGAAACATAAGCTTGTGCAGAATCCCTGGGCAACTGCCAGGTGGCAGCACAAAATCGTCGGCAGAGGCCTTCTTCGTGCATAGCGTCGCATTTTTGGCTCAGCCTAACAAACACTAGTGTCTTTAGAATTACGTATCCATGTATTTTCTAGTAAAGGAACACACTACCTAATACGTATTGATGTTGCGCCTCAGATATGCCTAATATTTGCTTTTTGATCGACAATGTTCACAAGTATGAACGCAGCTACCAATTCAAGTTGACTGGGTATTAGGCCAGTGCTTAAACTTTGGCCGGGTGGCTGAATCGTGTGATAGACAGACAAACAGACAGACCAAAATTTCTGCGTTCAAGTATCCCAAAAAAGACTATCGTCTTTAAAAATATCCACGTGCGCACTGCGTGGATGCAACCGGTTTGGTATTATTCACTTTCGTCGTCCTTAAGATGACGTCGGATAAATAATTAAATATTGTTAAGTAATTAGCCGAGGTTGTATTAATTACCAACTCAGAATAAAATAATCTCAGGTAATTAATCAATATTAATTAATTTCCTGAGGTAATTCTAAGGATAGTCTGAGGTGGTCAAGACGACAGTGAATAATACTAAGTTGATTGCATCCCCGTAACGCGCATGTGGATGTTTTACAGCGGACTTAAGTTACGCCGTTTCTCGCCCATAGAAAATTGTGGGCCGGTCCTGGAGGAAGTACAGACAGTTACGCTCCTGCTCATGTCAACTTGCAACCATCTGACATAGCCGCGCTAACTTAGCATAGCTTAGAGACAGCTAGTGTGACTGCGTAAGATGACGTCACAGCTAATTTAGGGCACTTAATATGAGGTTACCTCCACTCAAGTAACTTAGCAGCTACCAAGCATGGCCGTTCTTGCATAGCCTAGCTTATTGACAGGTCGCGTAACCACGTAAAATGACGTCACAGCCTGTCACATGACACGTTCCCGCCAAAACCATGTAACAGCTAGTGACGTGATAAATCGCGCGACTTATTCGAGCTTTTAAAAGTCGGAATAAGCTAGGTCGGCCACAAGCCCCGCTGGTAGTCCAGTCTTGCACCAATTGTGCAGGCTGCCCATATTTTTTTTTAAGGGTGGCGCAAGTTAGATGAAATATACTATATTGTGTAGGACTCCTCAAGCAAAAGCCTAAATTTCCATTTTAAATTAAGAGAGGACGTCCTTACGTGGTAAACCACCACAGGATTATGAGGCGCATGGCAGTTCATCATGTTCGCCTGGGGTACCTTAACGTGGCCGCAAACTAAAGCACACGGATGTTTTCAGATGTCACCTCCACCGAAAATACTTGGAGTAGAACCCGCCTCCTCATGCTTTTGCAGCGCAACATCTTGCCGCTGTAAGCTACAACGGGATATCGCGAAAAACTCACATGACAACGATAATGACGCATGCGATACGACAATGGTAATGTTGACGCCTTGCAACCGGACGGCCGTGCCAGTTGGGCAATGACGGCCAACAGACGCTGACCATGATAACTCAGAATACGACACAGTGACATTGGTACAAGACCTGTGGTCCTGGTACAAGACCTGTGGTACAAGGCCTGTGGCACAGGACCTGTATATGCAACTCTTGGTGAGAAAAATAGAGGGGCACTTTCTGAGAATTTTTGTCATAAGAAGCGTGATGATGGTAACCAACCATAAAAATTGGCTATGATACAAATAACGGCCAATCCTGTAAAAAAGACTGTTCGCGCGACGTAGATTTTGCACAGAGTCGCAACAACCAATAATAAGGCAAACAGGTTGCAGAACCGGTTCAGCAATATGGATTGCATTAGTCAGGTTACAGGAGAAGAAAGAAAATAACTCTCGACTGTAAGGGACTGCTCAAAATAAATTTTGTGGCTTAATGATAGAGGTTGAAGAACACCTATAAACAAATCGCTAAATTTTTATTATTCTGAGGCAGTCGCAGCGCTAAAATCACGAAGCAAGGCATGTTCAGATCATTGCCTCCCCCTCCCTCCCCCCCTTCGAAATTCGCACCCTCGGTCATACAGCACGCTCCTTAGGAAATGATTGTGATCGAGCGTGTGTTCGCAGGCGGGAACAAGGAAGTAACGCTTAACATTAGTCGTTGCGTACTTACACGACTAGAATACACGGTCATACAATGAAGCTATGGCTAACAGTTTCATGTTTTAGACAGCACTATATGTGCACAGAATCGTGTCCGATATTGCCTCCCATACACTCTTAGCGCGGTAACCTTTATTTTGTTTTATAGGTACATAAAAATGTGAAAATATGCTCCTTTACTAAAGGTTAAACCACTTTAACCTTTAGAAAAGGAGCATATTTAACCTTTAGTAAAGGAGTAAAGGAGCATACCGTGCTAAGAGTGTAGCAAGCAGAGGGCCTTAGATTACGTGGTGAAAACTGAGACATTTCCTCAGCGTGGTACGTTAAAAAAATATTAAAGAAGAAAGAAATGAAAAGAGTAACCGAACAGGGAATGCCGCAATGCAGGCGCTCCCCGACATTAGAACAGAAAGGCCAAATAACGCACGGAGATCACTCGTTGGCCGCAGCATAGCATCAGGCCCACTTCAAAGAACAGAGTTCACTTCCGGGACACGCGCAGAGTAATGTCTAAAGCTGGGACAAATGCAACACGATCGAAGGAGAAATGAAAACTTTCAACGGATGAATCGAAGCGCACCGAGTGTTACCACGACGATACACGGTGTCCCTGATGTAAACATAAAAAAATTACCCGTGCTCTTCCTAATTCTGCATTGAGTAGGCAGGCTGCAACGTGGTAAGGGCAATAATGAAAAGAAATTGTTCGCTGCCTGATCTACTTGTGACAGTCAAATGCGAAACAACCTATACATCAATCAAGTACGGGTGGCAGGTCCTCATAAAAAAAAATCAAGGAAAGAGAGAGAGAATGAAGTTCGCTTTGGCACCGGGTGCCGAAGGATTCCGTTGTGCAGACTAACGATCCTTTCAGCACCCTCTGTACGACAGCGAAAAGGGCTGTGCACTTTGGCCGCCCGATGCGCTCAATAAGTGCAGAGTTGAACAGCGTCCACGCCCGGGGAGTTCGGTTGAAAAACAGCGCGCCTATAGCTTGGCCGGCGGCGCGATATAATGGGACTGGGCGTCGTTTCTTTTGGCTGCTCGCATAGCGCGCAGTCTCCATAAACGACAGCTTCCAGGGCTTTTAAAGGAGCTGGCCGTGACATCGCCATCGTTTTCATCGAGGCTTACTTGTTATATGTGTTCGTTGCATATATAATACCGTCATCGGTTCCTTCGTGTCGGAGAACTTCGTGCTAGGAAAAAAAAAAAAAGAGGTAAAGTTCTACAACGGGTCGCGGCCGGTCTTCTTCGTCGCATGTGGGTTAGAACTTAGGCGCCCCTAGTTTGCGCTGTGGCACGGGAAAATCAATGGTTATTTGGGCGTCACATGGAAACGTCCTGCCGTCTGAGCGTTGTTTTTCGGCTCATCGCTTTTGCTAGTTTAGGCTGAAGAATAGTAACAAAATGTAGCCACCGCGTCATCTCGTATAGAAGTGTCAGTGCGAATAAAAGCTCTGAGAATGACGCTCTGAGAAAAAGTAGGAGGTAAGAGACGCTCGGCGAAATCCGCGTAGATAATTTTATGCATCTTAATAGCACAAAACCTCTCCTTTATTTTCACAGCCGACCTTTCTGAGTGCATATGTGTAGGGTAGCTTTAAGATTTTCTTGCGGTTTTCGGAAGCATATTGATAAAACATTTCGTTACTACTAGCTGAAGTGATTTAGTAACATCTGAGCAGATAAAATAAATATCGGCACCGGACATGGATGTAGCCGTGAGCTCATAATGTGTACCAGTGTTTCGGACGCAGTAGCAATGACATAGCTATACCACTCATTTTATGACAATTTTGTATGTTCAACGACCTCCACGATGGGATTTTCTATCTCCCGTATTCTCACGTGCATTATTATTACACTTTATTTTTTGTTCTTATGGGGCATCGCCGTCGTCAGAAGGCGTAAGTAAAGGCGATGAATAGAGACATTCAGTATAGCGCCACAAGCGCAGGTCATATGGCCGAACGGGTGTATACCAAGCGTGTAGACCAGTTACAGATAAGTGACGTGACGAGGATCGACTATAGTATGGTCGGATTATTGCTGAGCAATACTGTCGCTTACCCCCTTTTGTGTTTTTGTGTGTGCTCTTTTTTTTTTCCTGTAGTTAGTTTGGTGTGCGAATTCGGCGCATGAAGCCCGTATATTGCAGTGTTTCCCAGCATGTCCTAAAGATTAAAAAAAAAAGGACAAATGAACGCGACTTTCAAATCTCTTCCATATAACAATGTACTCGGTGTAGAACGGCAGAGATTGAGCAAAACTGACGATCAACCGAAAGTACTCTGCTGAAGCATTTAAAGGGAACCTTTCTTCGCAAACCCTCTAGAGATTACTCGCTGCGGCTGGCGTGCTGCCGGATAGCCAGCTTAACACAGGACAGCACACATACAACGAGTCTACGTAATACCAGGTGTCCCTCCTTAACTGTGCCAAAATTTAACAGCATGTAAGTGCCACGTAGCTGTGTGGAAACAAGGTTATGCTTCACGCCGCTTCTTGAGAAAAAGCGAACTATTTTTCTGTCTCGCTGAATTGCGTAAATAGTTATTATTAATTAATTGTGAACCCGTACTGCACGTTTTCGCGTCTCGCGGGATACGTTTCAGGCTTGGCAAGCACTTTGATGTATCACCTATTCAGAAACAAATAACTCCGTAGTGTTCAATGAGATATCCTTTGCAGTATACGTTTTTGATCACAAAACATATCTGTGAGTAATTTTATTAGTGTATGCACATTAAACAACCACTTTCTATATTAAGAAATTAACCTAAGAGCTGTGTATACGAACGGTCTTAGAAGGCCGCACCTCCAGCTTACGGTGTCGTCGCTGTGCTGCGTGTTCCGCGCAGGCCTGCAGCCTTTTTCATGAGGGTGTACAATTTTTTGTCGGCTCTTTCGCTCTAACTGTAACAACTGAGAAGCGATTTAACTGACTTCAACTAATTATGCAGTCAAGAATAATAAGGAAAATAGCCGGACATCTTCCAAGCCACGGCAAGAAACGTTACATTGGTCCAGTCGTCCGGCTGGACCAATCCTAGTGGGAAAATCACCGTTATAACCAAATTTCTAAAGCAAATGCTCACAATCCATGGAATCAAAGGCTTTTGAGAAGTTCACAAATACCCTTAGGACAAATGGTCTTTTTAAAATATTGTTCAAGATAAGCAACCTTTTTCCTGTAGAGAGAGATGCATGGACCCGCTTTTTTCGAAAAACACACTACTCGCTCGTTAATAGCTTGTGCTTATTCAAAAAGTTATATAGTGTACAAGATATTATCTTTAGTAAATCTTTCGAAGGAAAAGTGATAACTGAAGGTGCTCTATAGTTCGATATAATTGTGACCCTATCACTGTTTAAAGTTATGTGTGTCACTTTCTATATCTGCATTTTATGCAGGACCACGAAGGTATCAAAATATTTATTGCATATAGTCAGCAAAAGGCTGGAAATGACAAAAACGTCCTTCTAACACTTTATGCTTTTCCTGCTATAATTCTGGAACATCTTTATGCACTCTGGCTGATGCACTCAGCAGTGGTTCACTATCATAAATTCCACTCTGCAAACTTGCACAAGCCAACAGGTTTATGGAGATTGTAGCTTCGGTATTCTTCGTCGTAAACGTACATGGCTCTTTTTCTTTCTTTTTTTTAATGGCCCGAATGTGCTTTTTCTTAGCACTCGAATCTTTTTAGTTTCATGAAACACGCAACGCGAACGCAGCATGAACACTTGAGAGGTACAGACTTAAGGATAATGCTTTTTATGCGAGTTGAGCAGCTGCTTAGTGCGCAAAATGGGTTTAAAATTTTTTAAACTGCTCGACTCACGTTCTTGCAGAGTTCTTGGTCTTGGTAAATGTGCTTGATACTATAGGCCTCTACACACTAAGGGCACAAAGTTAAAAAAAAAAAAAACGCGGAAATGCTCTCTAAGCGTATAGTTTCTGTAAGGTGTCAATAGCTGTTTTTATTTTTGTGTCTTTTCATCCTTATTCCCCCCCCCCCCCCTCCTTTCTTTTCTTCTTTTTAATAAAGCCTATAAATTTGAATGACGAACTATAGAATATCTTCTCCGCATAAGGACATCCCCAAGCCGCAGGGGCCACACTTCAATAGGGCCTAAATGAAAGAGCACCCGCGTACTTGGTTCATTTGCATGTTGGAGAAACAAAGCGAGTCAGAATTAATCTGTAGCCCCCCATATACGACGCAATTTATAACTATATAGTAGTTTTGGCATGTAAAACCCCGGAAGCTAGTTATTAAGAGCACATTTGCAAGTATATCCGCCATCATCCAACTTTAGCACCCCCTCAGCAGTCGTTTTCTGGACGTTCTGAATAATGGATGCCGCACAATGGGGTCATTCAAGCTGCTGCCAGGCAATGAGAGGACTTTATGAGAGGACTGCTCTTTTGGCCTCATGCAGTATGAGTCCGACAGCGTGCTTAATGTTAAAAAGAATCACAACGACGCTTTATTTAGGGCGATTTCTTTAACGTATTACGGTTAAGAGATAAACTTACTAACACACGTAACTGCGTAACTACGCTTATTTCTACTCAAGCTGACGTATACATTCACTATGCGTTGGCTATGGAAGCCGTTTCACTTAAGTCGAGTTGACTGCATAGGGATAAATAGAAGGAGAAAAAATAACGTCATGCAGTGTCGTAGCCAGGAACATTTTTTTCTTAAGAGGTGGACGTCAATCTCCTCCACAGGATTGAAAGAAGGGGGAAGGGAGGGGAGCACTTGCACGCTGTACCACCCCCTGTCTACGTCACTGGCTTCATGGCACCGTGGCCTGGAACAGCAACTTCTCTTGCATGTAGCAAGCACCGACGGTTCTTCAGAATAATCGCGGGTTAATGAGAACGATGAAGAACGACGTGGTAATAAAGGCGCTCAACCTATGGTAAATTGGTTTTTTAGATTTAAAAACCTTCGCGAAGTCGCGCATCTATGTATACGTTAGATCGATTTTTGAGGATCGGCTCTGGCTGGTAGTGATAAGACATTGTGAACCTCTTTATCATCAGTTCCATCGGTGTGCTTTTTCTTTCCTGCAACCTTAACAACTCTGCGATAATATATCACAACCGACGAATACAACCGTGTAATGACAGATAATCTTGCTGTTCAATAAGGTTTGGTAATTACGCCAAAGTATTCCTGGCGATAATTTTTTTGGAGTGGTAACGCAGAAATTAACTGTGATGGCTTAATATGCAAGTGACCTAAGGAAAAAAAAATCCCACTTTGGCGATGTACATAGTTAAACCTCTGCCAGTTACTTAAGACTTGTCGCGCCAAACAAAGATGACCATTATTAATGTTATTAAGAAAAGCAAAAGGAGTGAAGCAGGTTATGTAATGCGAGGGGCTGGTCTAGAAGCGCATAATGGATGCGAAGGTAAGAGAGAATCAGTCAAAGGCGACACAGAGTAAGGTGATTAATAATTATGAAAGGTTTTCAGTTAGTCCGCAGTTTGACAAATTAGGCGTAGAGAAAACGTGCGCCGGAGCAATTCAAAAGAAAAGCTATATGCCCAATATCAACTTTAATAATAATAATAATAATAATAATAATAATAATAATAATAATAATAATAATAATAATAATAATAATAATAATAATAATAATAATAATAATAATAATCGCTGGGGCTTTACTCGCCAAATCCACGATATTATTGTGAGGTACGCTGTAGTGGAGGGCTCTGGAAATTTCGACCTCCTAGGGTTCTTTAACACGCACGGAAATGGCAACACATCACTATCATTTCGCCTCTATCAAAATGTGACCGCCAAGGCAGGGATCGAACCCGAGTCTTCCAGGTAGCACAGTAAACACTGTGCCTTCTCCGCGGCTGTCAGCTGTGAAAAACTACTGCTGCTGTACTGTAAAGCTAAGGCGTGAAGAAAAAAACGCAACAAAAGAAAAAAAAAAGAGAAGTGCATGCATGTTTTGCCCGTTATGGAGACGCGTGTGCACTCGACATAATGCGCCCATCTCTGACAATTCTATTTAAAGTATAATAAAAGGCTCGCTTACTCCCTTTGCTACCGTAATTACCAATATTGGATGCCTTTTATCATTTAGTTGTTGATTCCTGTCCAAGGAGGAGGAGGAGGAGGAAGGGGAAAACAGAAAGGCAGGGAGGTTAACCAGAAGGGCGTCCGGTTGGCTACCCTACACTGGGGGAGTGGGAAGGGGGAATAGAAAGATGGGAGAGAGAGAAGGAAGGGGAATAATGAAAAAGACGTTGTCGGACAAGTCCAACTGTCAAAGGCGTTCACGCAAACCAGTCGTCTTGAGAAAGCGTAAAAGTGCTTTTAGTGCCTTGTGGGCCGACGAGCGATGAGGGCGGTGTTCGAGTAGCATCTGTAAGGACAGTGGCCGATCGTCAAGGTGCTGTAGCGTCTCAGCAAGGATTTTCCTTTCCTCGACGAATCGCGGACAGTGGCACAGCAGATGGTCCAGGGTTTCGTCGGTGTCGCACATCTCGCAGGTTGCACTGTCGATCGCTCCAATTAATGCGGAGTATGCCTTTGTGAAGGCAACTCCCAGCCAAAGTCGACAAAGAAGCGAGGCCTCATGTCGAGGAAGTCCTGATGGAGGGCGGAGATGCAGGGAAGGGTTTAGCTGGTACAGTCGCGTTCGTGTGATGTTTGGTGAGTTCCACTCAACCAGTGAGAGACGGCGTGCCAGGTGTCGAAGCTGCATTGCAGCATCTGTCCTTGAGAGTGGAATTGAAATAATGTTCGCCTCTTGATGTGAAGTGCGAGCTGCGCCATCTGCGGACTCGTTGCCGCTGATTCCGCAGTGACTGGGCACCCACTGAAAGTCAATCTCGTGGCCATTTTCTCGGAGGCGGTGGTGAAGCACGATTACATCGTACGTCAGCTGCTCGTGGCATCCGCGCCTAAGAGCTGACCGTATGCACTGCAACGCCGCCTTCGAGTCCGAAAACACAGCCCATTTCCTCGGCCTCTCAGTACGGATGAATTCTAGCGCACGACGTAGAGCCGTGAGTTCTGCCGCCGTGGACGTCGTGACATGAGACGTCTTTAGTCGAATCGTTATCCCCTGCGTTGGTACGATCACCGCTCCGCCAGCACTGGACGACGTAGTCGATCCATCGGTGTATACGTGTACGTGGTTACCGTACCGTTCGTACAACAGGTGTAAGCTGACTTGCTTTAGCGCAGATACTGGTAGATCTGTCTTCTTCTGTATCCCAGGAATTGTGAGGTGTACTTGTGGGAGACTCAAACACCACGGAGGGAGCACTCGCTTAGCCGCAGGCGTGTACCCTGGAGTAAACGCCGCACTGTGTGCATTGACATTAGCGCTGAATGAAGTGCGGGGCCTTGCAGCAACGAGGCTCGCCAGATGGTGTGAGGGAGTCCTAGCCACATGCCTGAGGTGAAGTCGCATGGTCTCAACGGCGATGTGCGTCGTGATAGAGTAATCCTGCGCTATGGCAATGGTTTCAGCCGTTGACGCGCTGCGTGGTAAGCCAAGGCATATCTTAAGAGCTTGTGCTTGAATGCTCTGTATCGTGCGCAGGTTAGTCTTGCAGGTGTTGGCGATAGCAGGTAGGCTGTACCGCAGGAATCCGACGAACAGCACTCTGTACAGCTGTAGCATAGCGTGTATGGACAGGCCCCAGTTTTTCCCTGCGAGGAATCGGAATAAGTGGCAGATAGCAGTCAGCCGTTTCTTCACGTAGTTCACGTGCGGAGTCCAAGACAGGTCTCTGTCAATTACCACTCCCAGGAACCTATGACTTCGGCAGTATGGTATTACTTGACCGTTAATGGCGATGTTATATGCAAACATCGGTTTCCTGGTGAATTCCACCATTGCACACTTTTCGCATGAAATGTCTAGTCCTTGTTTCTGAAGGTAACGTGACGTCGTCGTGACTGCCTTCTGAAGCCGAGCACGAAGCTGAAGCCGTGTCACAGCGGACGTCCAAACGCAGATGTCATCGGCATAGATGGAAAGTCGTACGGTGCTGGGCAGATGATTTACTAATCCAATAAGGGCTAGGTTAAAAAGCGTTGGACTTAGCACTCCGCCTTGAGGGACTCCACGGCTAACGTGATGCTTTGATGTCGGGCCGTTCTCTGTGTGGACGTAGAACGTCCTCATCTGTAGGTAGCTGCATACCCACGTATACATCTTGCCACCAAGTCCTACAGCGTCTAGTGCGCTCAGAATGGCTTCATGGGTGACATTGTCGTAAGCGCCTTTAACGTCCAGGAACGCAGCGGCAGATAGTCGCTTACAGGCTTTCTGGTGTTGGACATATGTGACCAGATCAACAACGCTGTCTGTTGATGAACGACCGCGTCTGAAACCGGTCATAGCGTCGGGATAAACGTCATAGTACTCCAAGTACCATTCAAGGCGCGTTAAAATCATTCTCTCCATCGTTTTGCCGACACAACTGGCAAGCGCGATCGGACGATATGAGGAGATGTCCAAAGGAGATTTGCCGGCCTTAAGGAGTGGAATTAAGCGGCTGCATTTCCATTCCTGCGGTACCGTGCCCGTCTGCCAGTAGTCGTTGTAAAGGATCAGGAGTGCCTTCCGTGCTTGTTCACCCAGGTTGCACAGGGCGCGATAAGTGATGCCGTCCGGTCCTGGCGCTGAAGAACGCCGGCACACAGCCAGTGCAGCTTCTAGTTCTTCCATGGAAAATGGACATTCCACGCGAGGATCACGTGAGGAGAGAGGGTGGTCGGGCGACCCCACCACCGCTCCATCAGGATTTGCCTCACCAGCAATCCTTTTACAAAAAGACTCGGCGACTTCTATCTCACTGCACTTTAGATGGAGTGCCAGAGATTTAAACGGGTGGCGCTGACCGGGTGTTGTACGAAGGCCACGAACAGTTCTCCATATGAGCGACAAAGGCTTTCGCGGATCCAGAGACTCGCAAAAAGATGCCCATCGCCGCGAAGCCAGCTTGTTGATTTGACGCTGTATTTTCTTTTGTGTGCGTCTAGCCCGTCTCAAGTCGTGGATAGACTTCGTGCGTCTATACCTTCTTTCCGCACGACGGCGAATCGCACGAAGTTTTTCCAGTTCGATGTCGAAGTCCGTGCGTACGGAACTCTTCCAGAGTGATTGGGTGGTGGATTCCAGGGCGCCCTTTATCGCTTCCTCTATGTTGTTCGATGAACCGTCGTAACAAGAATCTTCCATGATCATTTTGTATTTAGACCAATCAGTGCTCACAACAGCTCTGCCGGATTCAGATCCCGTGAAACCGTCGATCCTCAGCTAAGTTGGGATGTGGTCGCTGCCTCGCGCTTCCAAGTCCGTAAACCAATGTACTTTTCTCGCAAATGAACGTGACACGAAAGTAAGGTCCAGGCAGCTACAGTACGCTGCTCCACGTAGATAAGTGGGGCTTCCGTCATTCGAGAGGCAAAGTTGACAGTCAGAGGCAAAGGAAACCAATTGTTTACCTCTGGAGTTGACTTTCGAGCTTCCCCATAGGTAATGATGAGCGTTAAAATCGCCTGTGATTACCCAAGGCTGTGGAATCGATGCCAAAATTCTTCGTAAGCGTTCGCAATCTAGCCGGCTCGTAGGGGATATGTAGGTTCCCAGAAGTGTGAAGGTTACCTTGTTCTTTTTCACGGTTAGGCAAACATATTGGTTTAATTTAAAAGCCCGTAGTCTAAAATTATGAAAGGGAACTAAGTTCTACGTGACGTGCAATGAAAAAGAAAAGTACTGAAGTCCAAATGATAAGATAAAGGAAGAAGAGGGATGCCAGGAAGGATTGCACCAACTTCACGGCCGTTTGATAAAGCGGTCATTTACCTGACTAGAAAAACAAAAAACAAAAACAAAGCGACATAGTGTGAACGCTCCCAGACATCACGCACCAAGAAGCATATAGAGTTAAGGAGCACAAGTACAAATGTAGATTAAATGGATCACACACAAGCTTATGATATGCTAAAAGAACGGTATGCACAACGACAAGTGACAATATGCCGAGAACATATATAGACGGAGGTGCGGTGGGGCAACAGAACGAGTACCGAGGAAGTCGGAGCCGACGTAGCGTGCAGGGAGGCAGAGTTATATGAAGTGATAAAATTAGCAAACTGCCAGAAATCCGGTGATACCGCAAAATTTTGGGAGAAGCTTCAAGGGCTGTTTGTGACCATGATAACAATATCGCACTTAAATCGCTGCCTCAACGAGAGACTTCGAGGAGCGGCGTAGGCGTATATATATCGGCTTCGTTATACGTACACAGCGTGCGGCCGGCGTTTTTCGTGTCCACCTAGTTTTAAGAAATGCAGCAGACAAAAGACATTGCGCAACTGGCCGACATCAAATTTTCTCTTACTTGCCGAAACAACCCTTACAATGTTCGTTCTTGGATCCTAAACAGTGTACTCCGCCTTACCACCGCCGCCATACATGTGTAGATATCTACCCCCTTTTCTGTGCGCCTGCTGCAGTAAGGGATCAAGGCAACCCACGAGCTGCCCTTTAGAGCTGATGGCGTAAACGGGACGGTGTTTCTTTCTCTCTTTTTTTTAATCCGGATGCTTGTCAGTTTCTGTTCTACGGGGCTGAAAGGTGCGAGCCGTCGTTTCGCGCCTTGGCGGTAGCGAGGAAGAAAGGCTGCCTCTGTTTTTAGATGGCAAAGCCGAGGCGGCCTTTTTTTTATTTCTATCATCTCGAGCTGCTTCCACCTGCGCAGGCACTGAGGGAAACCCTCTCGGCGCGCCGTTCGCGACAGCTGTCGCGGCGTCCAGGCTCGCAGGCGCGAACATGCCGGGTGATCGAGAGCGCTGGAGAAATGTGCACGCCCCGGCCCTTTAGCTCCCCCCCCCCCCCCCCCCCCACCCTCTTTCGCCCTTAACTACCGTTCTTCGGTACTGCACCATAGGCGCCACCGTCAATGGCGGTGTTACGATGTGCGTCTAGCGAGAGCGATCTCCCGCTCACCGGCAACAAAACTTTTGCATCGTCGGCGATTCACCTGCACGTATTTGCTTCTCCTGGCAAACAAGTGGGGCAGTGTGGACAAGGCACGCTACTAACGCTTTCGCACGCACGGCCGCCGGGTTGACCGTAACGCTAGGGGTACCGCCGCAGCGACGCTCAACGAGTTAATCGGCCGAGTATGTGCAGATGGTCCAATTAAAGCGACGTGCGTGCCTTAGAAACAGTGTGACAGCGGTATCGGAGAGCAACGTCAGTTCGCCGCGTCGACTGTATGCGAACTCGCTGCCCGTTGTGGATACGCAGCCGTGCGAGAAACAACTGGGTAATCAGCACAGAAGCGAACTGAGCCTTGTTTGAACGCGCTCTGTGGCGCACAAGTGAAAAGCGTTTCACGCATTTTTCACCTGGCTGCGATGCAGTTAGAAAGCTGAGCGCTTCGCGGCTCCGGGACGGCTGTTGTATGAGTGAATGCAGGCACGTAATGCATCGAGAGAGAGAGAGAGAGAGAGAGAGAGAGAGAGAGAGAGAGAGAGAGAGAGAGAGAGAGAGAGAGAGACGGGGGGTGCCAGCCCCAAGGCCATCTGCACGTTATTTGGAAATTTTGTTAATTTCACTTTGATTTTTTAAACACCTGTCACTGTTCTACTCGTAAAATTATGGCACCGTGTCCGCGCGCTCATTCAATGAACCGCGGCACGCACGTGCTGATGTCAAGCACATATGGAATGCGCATTATGTTTTATTTGAGCGCTAACCAAGCAAATCGCTCACTGCGCAACGAGTGAGCTCACGCGCGCCTGAAGCTACAAAATAACCCTCGAGAAAGCAAGGGTTCGAATAATACTAAAACTACATAATCATGTGTTTCGTGGCATGGGTATGTACGATTAACTGAGCTGTAGACCTTCGCGCGATAATCATGATTTTATTATAAACACAATTATAACTACTATAAGGAAAAAATGCTATCTAATTCATTATGAAAGATGAAAGAATATACGGAAAAGCAGGAAATGTTTGCGAGTGTCACAATCGTGTTACTTAAAAACGTCTCTTACACGCCGTTTCTTTTTCCTTTTTTTGCACACCAAGTTCTGAAGAACAAGATATCGACATCAACACCATGAGATCAGCTGCTCGGGCCACCTCGGAGGCAATGGGAATATTTCTTGCGTTGTTGCCTTTTTGTTATATTAGTTTCGTTCATCTATTGTGTTGTTACTTGCCTCTGACTTAAGAGAACTGGCGTGAAGTGCTGAAGTTAGTGCGTGGTATGCTCGGTCCATCAAACCCGTGCCAGTTTCAGGACGATTAGAAACAATATACAAAATTCCACGAGTGCATTTCTCCGTATACGCGTACTTAGCTCGATCGCCACAGCATGGCGGGGAAGTGAAAACAAAACGTTCACCCGTGTTCGTGTCATCATCGCTGTACAGCGCCACTCCCCTCTCCAGCGCTTGTCCTTGCATTTCTCCATCTTCAGTGTTCTCGTCGCGTTCTGTGGAGCGGTTTCATAATCGGGAATCCATATCAACTCGCCCAATTATCAGTGCTACTCTCTTGTACTCATCCACGCTGCTTACACGCGGCTCTGATCTTCACTACATCGAGTGAGCTCGGCGCGGTGGTTTAGTGGTTACGCTGTGCGAACAGCTGACTCGGAAGACGCAGTTTCAAACCCGGCTGCAGCGTGGTCGCACTTCAGTGTAGGCGAAATGCCAGGTGCTCAGTAGTGTGCGGTGTCAGTGCACGTTAAAGAACCCAAGGTGGTGAAAACATCCGGAGCTCTCCACTACACGGTGTTCATTTCCTTTCCACTCCTTCATTCGCTTGCTCCAGTCCTGGAAATTTGTGTTTCTGTAAGGGTAGTCTGAGTGCGAAATAAGCTGTCTGACGTCTGATGTCTTTCCTCCATGCGTTCCCTACAAGGGCTGCAGAAAACAGCATCCTTTCGTTAACGGAACCACAATTATTACACCGGGTGCTGCACTCGCAGCAACAGATGAGTGTTCACTTGTATACACTATTTTTCATACGTTCCACTGCGGCACAACGGCTATAAGGCTGAGCGCGAGGATGTAAGTTTGATTCTCGGCTGCCTCATTTTGACGGGGGCGAAATGCCAGAAAGCGCGTGTACTTATATTTAAGTGCGCGGTAATGAAACCGAGGTGGTCAGAATTGAACCAGACTACTCTACTCGACGTGTATCGCAATCGTATTGTTGTTACATACGACATATATTCAGGTTATCTTATTTCGCATATCTGGTTCCTGCTGCGCCACCGATGTTGTCCATTTGTTGCATCGAGCTGCATTTCTGACTTGGTTAAATAGAGAGACTACGCTGCATTGTCCACTCTGACTGTCATCGTAATTATGAGGTTCAATGCCTGTGAGTCTTTACACGCGTTTTTGCTTCAACCTAAAGCTTCAAACACAATTTAAAGTCAAAGCCAATGGAACAATGTAGATCGAATTAAAGACAGCAGTGCGTGAAATAGCAATATAGTTGAATATTTTGCGTTGCTAGAACGAAATAATATTAAATTTAGATTAAGGGCACTTGATTTCCAGATAGGCATAAGATAGTCAACTCCTGATGACCGTGCTCTGTGAAAACGTTGCGTATGCCGACTGCTGCCCCTGAGAAAGAAGATTGTATCCCGTGATAAAACGAAGGAAAAAAAAAAGTCAGCCTTATAATTTCTCTCGCAAACTATGCAGCTAGAATGACCTCTGTGAACGTGTCTGGATCGTGCCCCAACACCGCTCAAACGGTTCCCAGCCCTCAGCACATGCTTAACTCCAGCAGTGCCAGACGGGCGCCCACGTTGCTAATTGCGCCACCAATACAGACAAGAGCGGCCAATACGACCAGTCGCTTATTTACGCAATCTCTGCAGCAGCTCACAGCGCCACTCATGGAACCCCACGGCTGATATAAAACAGTGAGAATAAGAAATTTATTTGCCCCCAGGGTCATTCGCGGAGTGGAGGCTGCCATATGGCGCAGGCCTTTTCATACTTTCAACGCGAGTAATGATTGCGCCGAGAGCGACAGCCTGAAATCGCCGTCTGATTTCCGTTATTGCTGTGATATATATGAAAAAAAAAGAAAGAAACGTTCCCATTATATTGTTGCGACGTGCGCGAAATCAGTGGTTTCCGCAGCGTGCATGAACAGAAAATGAGTAACGCAACGACCCGACTGCGCGAGACGCAATGCGCGTCTCTCGATCAAATCGCTCCCCACCCGATCTTGGTCTGTGGCCCCAATCCAGCAGCCCACTCCTCCCTCCCTGAACAACCATCTATTGCAATCACAGACGCATTTGTTTACGTAACGCGTCAAAGCGGCTACGAAAGAACCGAATATCCCTGGAACGCATAGCGTATAGTCAGACTCCCCGGAGAATCTTCTGCATCGCAGGATGAGGATTTACTACGTCGTTCCAAAGGAAACGGCATGGTGTGATCTTTCAGTGCTTCTCCCGTCCTTAGTCTGTATGCGGCGGCAAGGAAACAAAACCAACCGAGAAACGCGACAAACAGAATTGAAACGAAAGCGAGCGGGCGGGACGTGGACCTATGGTTCAATGCGTGCGCAAAATTGCGTTAGAGTTTTATTAGTTCGCTGGTGCTCGCCAGTACTCCGCTATACGCGGCGAACGTCTTTGAATTCTCAAGAGATGGCCTTTCACTTAACGACTGCAATTTAGAGTGACTATAACGCGTACTGTTAAGAAAGCGAGGCAAGCAGGCGCACTATATAGAAATAACAGCGGCAGTGATACACTAACGCCCGAAAGCTAAAACGAAAAAAAAAAAAAGACAGACCCGTGTAGGCGATCAATCCTATGTTATTGGCCAGACTCATCCTTCCTCATTACCACACTGTGCATGTCTAAACCGGCGAAGTTAGGCAATTAAAAAAGCGAGAACAAGGTACTCTACGACGTGTACGTACTTTTTAAATGCCTAACGGAACTCGTAATTGAAGGCGATCGTGTCTGCTAAGCATGACATCGCTACGCGCCGAGGAAAGGTCTGAAATTTCTATGCAAACGCCGTCTGCTCTTCTCCTCGCGGGCGCCGCGCTACAATATCGGTGGATGACATGCATCAGCAAGCGCGCCTGTGTACACGTATGTGCCGTGACGTCTCTCATAGTGACACGTGACACTTGGAACGTCAACGTCAAGCGTATGGCGACCTGCCAGAACCATTGATGAGGACCTGCTTTCCAGCGACTACTTCTGGGGGGAGGACGAGCAACTGCGAGCGCAACAGCGTGCACTTCGCACCACAAGGGCGGGAAGCGGCAAGATTGTCAATATTAGCAGTAAAGCTCGCCTCTTGAAATCGTGGTTTAGTGCCGCTTCGAACATTTTTATCTCTGCTCATAATGAACCAACTTGAAAAATTCTTGCAGCGGAACGCTCCCTACTGGGCACGTAAGAATTTCCACGATCCTCCTTCCTCTATCTCCTCTATTATCCCCCCCCCCCCCCTCTTTCTCCGGCGTAGGGTAGCCAGCCGAGCACGCGCTTGGTCAACCTCCTTGCCTTTCCTCTTCATTTCTCTCTCTCTCTCTCTCTAGCATATAACCAGAATTTCCGATGTAGCCTGGTTAGGGACCCTGGGCTGATACACGTTTTCATATTTCCTAATTGTTTGTTTTTGTTGGGTTTAACGTCCCAAAACCAGTTCTGATTATGAGAGACGCCGTAGTGGAAGGCTCCGGAAATTTCGACCACCTGGGGTTCTTTAACGTGTACTGACATCGCACAGCACACGGGCCTCAGCATTTCGCCTCCATCGAAATGCAGCCGCCGCGGCCGGGATTCGATCCCGCGACCCTCGGATCAGCAGCCGAGTACCATAGCCACTAGAACACCGTGGCGGAGCATATTTCCTAATTGGAGAGATCCAAACTATAAGAGGAGGTCTGGGGAAGATGGAGGCTTGAATCGTTGAACAGATCGCTAAGCACGATGGAGAGCAGGGAATGTCGCTGGAGCCGTTTCGACAAGTGGACTTGTCTCCGTCAGGACAGCAACTGTTGCCGTCCTGACGAAGACAAGTAATTTCAGTAATTGACGAAGACAAGAATTGCAGTGAATGACGAAGACAGCTAATTGCAGAGAAATAGAAGCGGAGTATATGATAGAAATGTTAATCAGATACGAAAATTGGGCAGTGTTCAATGAGTGTTTGGTTCTTTGGAGACAGGGATCAAATGATTAAAGGCCGGCACAGCATTTCCAAAGCAAAAATACCTTAGCCCTTCGAGAAAGGTGGCGTGTGTTTGAATTTTGCATTTCGAGATTACTGTGGGTACAAAGCTCGCTACTCGGCGTAATTAGGGTGACTTTCAATGTTGCATTTACTAAGATTGCGCAAACAAGGTTCATAAGAAACCTAAATTGTTAGTGGAGATTTTAGCTCGCATTAACGTCCCTTGCGGCATTGAATAACGGGAAAACCAACAAGGTGGAACTTATGAAGTTTACCACGATGACTGGACTCGGGAGGGGAGGGGAAATAAGGAGGGGAAACTCGCGCAGAGAAAGTGAGAAATTTGTCATATCTCCCACTGCCTTGTTCACTGAATTAGCAGCTTCATGTTCAGCACGTTGTAAAAGTGCTACCTGGGCTAGATCTGTGTATAGTCGTTTGGCATGCCATAAGCGCGCAGATGTGTGCGATAAAGTGTCACAGTTACTAGTATCTTGCAGTTGTCAGCGCCCGGTGTACATCGGACTAATTAGCAGCGCGAACACAAGCACAGAAATGCCGGAAATGTCTGCATATTCTCTTCCTGGCGAACGATGAGCATATCGCGCATACGAGCCGCGGCTTTGTGGCATCAGCTTTTTCTTCATCGGATCTACGTCCGACGGTCGCATGTAGCCTCGTTAAAGCAGTTGCTGAGGGCGATTAAAGTAATCGTAGCACAGCTAGCGTTTAGATTCAGAAATCAGTCATCAGTGCACATCCGGCGCTCGAAATGACGGAACTAAGCTTTGAGCCCTTATTATTGGGATAGCAATTATATGGACAGTCTTGAAGGGTTTTTGCCGTAGCCGTCATGTCCTGTATAAAGCCCAAATTGATACAACCCCCCGCACATCGTACGTTCTACCCGCGGGTAAAAGAACGCGAGCAGGGGAGACGAACGTGGCTGAAGCAGAGATCAAACAAGCCCGGCCCATCTCCGTCGCTCGAAGGGCGCATGCGATAACATTACCCCGCTCGGGAGGCCTACGTCGAAGCGGAGAGGAACGCCCCACCCGCCTTTAAAGGGCTAACCACATGCACACGATTTTCGAGCGACGGCGACAGGCGACAACGACCAACGACAGGATTTCCCGTCGCGGGGGTTCTTCCGTCGCCGTCGCTTTTCGTGTCGCCGTTTTCTGGCGAGCTAGAAAAGGGCGCTCGTCGCTGAGTGATTTCGCAACAACATTGCGGTAACCAAAGCACCCGCTTCCATTCCAATCAGCACTAGTTACTTGCTATTCGCACCGACCGCAAGAGACAAACAATAAATTGAGTCTTCTCTTAATCTCATGTGCTAAAGGGGACGAGGTATTTCCAATGCTTTGCGGTCATTATTTAGAAAACGTGCTAATTTTGACACTGCTAGGCCTAAGTGCTACCGTGAGCCTCACAAGTAGTTTTATTCTTGCACACCAGATGGCGCTATAAGCAGCCTTTACCGCTAACGGCATGAGATTTGTTTTTGGTGAAAATGGTGCGTCTTCGATCTAGAACTAGTACAATAATGTGAGAACGCTGGCCTCTCGGCGTTTCCAATATTTTCGCAGGTGTAGGATGTTACTTATTACTACAACGACATAAACATGGTCATGACCTCCGAAATTTGTGCGCGCCAGAGCTGCCGGCGCGCCAAGTCTCGAAGGCCATGAATTAGTATCACTCTTTTTTTTTGTTTTTACTCTGCCTTGTAGCGTCGTTTGCACGTCGTTGCTCCACAACGCGACGCGTCAGCACCGCAGTGTCTGCCTGTCGCGCCGCTTGTCGCTGTCGTTCGGATACCGCGTGCATGTGGTCAGGCCTTAACGAGCATGAAAACACGTGAGAGAGTGGGGGGTCGCTCGAGCAGAAACTGTGGATTTCCCGCGGTCGCCATCTCTGCGCGCGCGCTATCTCCGCAGCCATCAGACGTGCTGCATACTTCCAGAGTCCTTAAATGCGTAGCAGCGCCTTGATCACGTGCTCCGTTCCAGGAGCCTCGCATATCGTCGCAACGCCGGCAATGCCATCGCCACATAGCGCTCACGCGAATGCGTCAAAGTGCCGGAAGGAACGCGCCCGGTTGATGCCGCTGTGTTGGGCCAAGTTTCTTGATTGTGCAAAGTGCACACTGCTTAGCGCGGCCGCGCAATGTGAAGCGCGTGCCAGAAGGCATCACAACAACATGACTTAGCTCGCAGCTCTGCTGAGCCGTTGTATGTGCCGCTCGACCGTCACATGGTACTTTACGCACGTGAATGCTTACTTATGAGCCCGCGTTGACTGCTGTTCAGATTGCTCCTAAAGCTCCTACACTTACTTGATATATTATATCAGGCATTTCTATTGCATTCGTTGCTAAGGTACTCGGCTGCTGATCCGAGGGTCGCGGGATCGAATCCCGGCCGCGGCGGCTGCATTTCGATGGAGGCGAAATGTTGAGGCCCGTGTACTGTGCGATGTCAGTGCACGTTAAAGAACCCCAGGTGGTCGAAATTTCCGGAGCCCTCCACTACGGCGTCTCTCATAATCAGAACTGGTTTTGGGACGTAAAACCCCACAAAACAACAACAAACAAAACAACAACATATTGCATTCGTTGCTTCGCCCTTCTGGCGAAACTGTGATTTTTTTTCGGTACCAACTTTCTACAGAGAAACAAAGACTGGACCACTCAGATATACACGAATCGGATAACCAGAGATGATCACATAAGTTAGATCAGAAAAATATAACTGCTGGACACAAACAGCAGCAGAACTTTGCCAACGACCACCCCATCTTCGGAAAGTTTTGCGACTCCGAGCATTCTGTCTCATTTGCCGAATTGCCGCACCGTTATGAAAAGCTCCAAGTCCTGCACTCAAAACTATAATCGACATACTAGTATAGAGGCAGGTTGTCGAATTACCGAAGTCGCTCCTGTTGTCTTTTTGGCCTGCCTTGCAGCACAGTTGCTGAATACAGATATCCTAGCAGGGGTCCTATAGGTGGCCCTTTAGGCAAACATGCATATCTTGCGTATCGCCCTGCAGACAAACCTTGCAGGCACTGCAGGTCATGAGACATGCATATGGCCTTGTAGGTAAACATGCACTGAAGAGCTTGAATTAAGCTGCCAGATGTGAAAATTGGGCATCGTCACCGAAAGAAAGAACGACTGCGGAACAGTACCTATATCCTAAATACAAAGGCTGTACTATATACTTTGGTGAGGTTTACCTGGGAGCGCATTTTCTCACAGTTTACCCGCCTTCTTACTCGCGAAGTCACTTATTCACGTCACTCTTCAAATTAGCCAAGGAGTTGGCTCTCTTTGCTGGTCTTGTGCTCTCTTTCATCCCTCACACTGCTGTACCACATTGCCCTCATTTTAATTTAATAATAACTAGTATGGTTGCTGTAGCGGGCAAGCAGCGGCGTGCCCCTTCTGCGTTTTTGACAATCGCAATCATAAGACACCAATAGATCACGGATAAAAAGTAAGAAAAACCTAACATTATACATATGTACATAGACGTATACGGTTTGCTTTCCGAAACACTAATATTTACTTCCGAGTGATTGATCCGAATAGCCCTTTGCGAACTGTTATAAGATGGCTGCTTTTCTGTCAAGCTTTATAACCAAACCTAGCAGTAGCCAAACTAAGATTTGATTGATTTGTGGGGTTTAACGTCCCAAAACCAGCTCTGATTATGAGAGACGCCGTAGTGGAGGTCTCCGGAGATTTCGACCACCTGGGGTTCTTTAACGTGCACTGACATCGCACAACACACGGGCCTCGACATTTCGCCTCCATCAAAATGCAGCCGCCGCGGCCGGGATACGATCCCGAGCCAAACTAAGATAATTATACCACGCCGTCTTCTTTGTTATCTGAGTGGTGTTGGAAGCACGTGCAATAACGCCGAAGTACAAGTGCACATTTGCCGAAAAGCTATTTCTATTTGCGACATCCTCCACTTTACGCTGTGGCGTAGAAGAATATGGTAACCTAACGTGTACAGTACTAGTCAAGGGTTCGCACTCATCTTAGTCTTTCCTTCATTGTTTTGTTCTTCTTCACTAGCTGGGTGTAGTTTTATAGCACGTGAGACAGCACGAACCTACTAGCGTAGCAACAAGTGCTACGTACTGCACATTGACGTGGCGTTCTCGGAGACTCCTAACACATCGCAAAGGCGTAGATTTACTCCACTGAGCAGCTATTTCATAATATTGACCCTGAAAAGCATTCGGAATCACGGTTATTTAAGACAATGAAAAAAAAAAAACCCTAGTAGTTGCTTTACGTTGTATCTCCCCAAAGTAGCGTTCGAGAGGATAAAAGAGGTTCCAAAGCTTGGCTGACAATTGCAAGTTGCGTGACGTGGCATCTGTGTACCAGGCAGAGACCCAACTCCAAACACCTACACAAAGCTGAAGTATGGAGTGCTGACTCTTTATTTCACGGCGCCATTAAGGGCTGCTATTCCGAACGTAATAAAATGATACAAACGTGAGAAAACTTGGGCAGCCACGTTTATTATGCGACGACGACAGAAGCACCGGAGCTCGATCAAAAGCACGCAGATGTTGAATGAAAGCTGAGAATGAGAAGGGAGGGGGGGGGGGGGGGGATCACGTACACAAGTACACAAGCAGCGTCACAAGAGGAATGTGGCACGGGGTTCGTATTCTAAAGAAACAAGCAAAAATGATGGGCGCAGACAGGACCACAGGCGAGCGTTCTTTACCGCCATTCGAAGATGAGGCAGATGCTGCTTACTCCTTATTGGTCCCACCATGCCCCGGTAGCCGACAGAAAGAAGGCGAGTCAATCGAGTTGGACGTAAGCACCATCACAGCCCAGTTAGAAGGCTGGCGACTGCTTCTGCTGCTGTGATTGAATGCCGACTCACAACGTCTCGTAGGCCCACTGAGAAAATGAGGCTTCGAATGGTTGTCTGTATAGAAGAAATAACGAATCTCGGAATGGAAGGGGTGGAGGCACACGCGGCTTTGTGTGCACTCAGAATTCAGCGCGGCTATGTCTCCCTAAACGCGCATCGAGCGTTATTTTTTCTTTCTATCTTTGGTGCTTGATATTTGGCTCTTGCCCACTACGGGGGATTGGCCATGAGGCCGGCGGTTAATATAAAGAGGAAAAAATTTGAGCTAAAACAAAGGAAGAGTAAGGAATCGGTAACGTAAGGAAGAATGAAATATTAGAGAATGATAGACTATTTATAATACAAATGAACCATAATAAAATAATTTGAGGTTTAATCAACTAGTGGGAGCAATTTAGAGGTACCAAGTTTTGGTTGGAATGATGATTAGCAATGAATTCTTGTGTCACGAAGGAAATTGCACATGGCTAAACAGACGTTCCTGTTGCTTTAGCCTAGTGAGGACGCCCCAAAGGAAAGAATATTCTGAGAATTCAGGGGAATTTTTAAATTCCTCAATGAAATTTCGAGATGCCTTTTCCTCTGACTAATATAACGCTGTCAGGTAATTAAAAAGTGATCAATGTTTTAAGGCTCTTGACAATAGCAGCACAGCGGAGATGGCACCAGACCAGACCTGTGTAAATAAAAATTCAGTGGAGGGATACGACAGCGAAATTTTGTTATGGCCACTTCCAGTTTACGAGAGGGACTCCACTGATTATTCCAAACAAAAGATAGATGCCCATATTCTTCAAAACGTAACTTCATTTTCAAGGAATCTTGAACTAAGGAGTACTTACGGTATCTAGACAGAGTAACAAAGGCAGTGGTAGGCACCACGGACATTATCGGCCCATCTAGGGACCACCGCACGAGAACATCAGCCATCTCGTTTATAAATATGCCACGATGGCCTGGCACCCACACCAATCGCACTTCACGCACGTGGGGAGGGATTAATGATGTGAATGCGTTTAGAACAGAAGACTCGGAAGGAGAAGCTGAAGCGAGTGATGTGCATACCGAAAGCGAATCAGTCACTATAACCACTGCCGAATTTTGTACAGGAAGTTTGCGAATGGCTAAAAGAACGGCTAAGAGACTTCTTTTCTCACTTCTTATAGCTTGAGTGAAAAGAACGAAGAAACACACTTCTTCCGTAGGAACACTAGAATATGTAGTAAAACGCGGCCTAGTTCACGCTGCCAATATATGCGTCCGTAGTGCGCGGCATCATGAATGGCCACAACGCGTGTTCGAAAGTAAACAGCACACTTAAGCGATTTATCCGCCCCTGAACGCGTTTAAGTAATCGTATGAGAGCAACCATCGGAGCACGATGGACATGCCCATCTACTCGAGAGTAACATCAATGCGATGCATTCAACGTCGTCGTCGTCAGCTATACGGTATAAGCTGTTGTCACCTCCAAAATACATGCAGACGTCATTATTCCGCGGTCTTGCACGGCGCTCAAAATACCGCACTAACTACCGAACGTTGGAGCTGCGGGTTAGCGCGTTAAACTGTAAAGTGCAAAGTGCATGTCGTTCATCCACTGCAATCTTTTTTTCACCCCATGGTGAGTAAAAACGGACGCCGCTGAATGTGCAGAAATGTAGAGGGAAAAGTATATATGCAGGAAGATTAACCAGGTTGAATCCGTTTTGCTGCTCCCTCTGCACTGGGAGACGGGAAAGGGGTAAAGAAGGGAGTGAAATAAGTAAGGTGCGCCCGTTCAGAACAGCGTTCATCGCGTCTTAAAATGTGCAGAGGGTACTGAATATAAACATGTTTGTGAAGCTGCGTTGGGACTGCTTGTGGGACAGGGCTGCCGTGTAAATAATATTGCTGCACCCTCTTTCCCCCAGCAGCAAGTATTTGGGTAGAGTATATGACCGTTGGTTTTTTTTTTTTTCCAAAGAAAAACCTCCACAACTGGAAGTCCTCGTCCTTTTTTTTATTCATTATGCGAACTAACCAACTCGCCTAGCTTTCTAATCTATGAATTTCTTTCCAAATACAAGGTCGCTGGTTTCCTTTTTAAAACGGTAGGTGTGTTCAGTAATTATTTCGCATTATCAATCATCAATCAATCAATCAATCAATCATCAATCAATCAATCAATCAATCAATCAATCAATTGAACGTGCCCAGGAACGAGCGAGAGGTCTTGGTGATGGCGCACGCAAAGGAATGCTAATATTATGCATAAAATCGAGGCAATATGCATGGCTAGTACAAAGAAATTTAAAAAAAAGAAAAAGAAAATTTCAATGATATTCACGACAGGGCAAAATGCAATATGAGAACTATCGAGGAAGAATAAATACTAAATTTAAGACAACATGCAGGAGAAATATAGAGAAAGAAATGCAAGAAAACAACAAATAAAGGTCCGGATGACTAGGCAAGCTACGTGAGAAATAGAGCCGGTCAATTATAAGTGCAGTTCACATCAAGGCATTAGGTAAGCTAAAGAGAGAGAACCCTACAATGGACGATACTATTTTAGAACAGTGCAGATCTCAGGCGGATGTGCGTAAGCCTTTGTGTGACAAGGAGACTTGAGAAATGTCAAGGGCCAGAAAATAGCCATTATAAAGATTGTGCATTCTCTGGATGGCCGAACGTTGGCATAGGTATAGGCACGTACGCGAAAAGGCCTATGCTGCCTAATTATTTAGCGTGGAATTAGAATATCGGTGTAGTGGACCAATTCTGTGGTGGTTACAGTGCCGTTTAAAAGTTTAGAAACATATAGGAGGTCAACACGATTCCGGCGGCAGTGAAGAAATAGCAATGACAATAAACCAACAGTGTTTGTAAAAGATGCAGAATCCTGTCCAGCAAAACGATGATTGTACATGTCGCGAATTTTTTCTGCACCCGCTCGATGGTGTTACTGCTGCATTTATAGTTTCCATTCCAGATCACAGAGGCAAAGTCAAGTTGGGGCAGACAAATCGTGGTGTACAATTCATTCTTTCGACAGTCTGCAAAGGGAGCCGTGAGATCGAAGACCTCCCATATATATATAGCAACGCGCTTAGTGTGCAAAGAAAAGTGTAAGATTGTGTCAAGCACCTATGTTATTTACCTCACACATCTTACATAACGCTACAGAATTAACAGAGTATGGAAATGATACGCATCCAGTTTTGTGAGAGAAGGTCACGAGTTTAGACCTATTGGTATTAAAGAAAGGTAATTGTTATTACATCACTCTAAAAGAGAAAGCAAAGGTGAGTGTAGAATGTGACGGTAATTTATAGTATGACTTTCCTTAAACATACGGATGTTATCTGCATAAATAAGGAAAGAATTTTGAACGGCGGAAGAAACGTCGTTCTCAAAAATTAGAAAGAGGAGTGCGCTTGTTACTGACCTTTCAGGGACGCCCCGCTAGTTGCCTTGTACAAGGAAGAAGTTTGTCCATTTATGGCAACATGGGGCACGCGATCTATCAAAAATGGTAGCTGCGGAGGAGGTCGACAAGGGAAGAGTGGACGTCAAAGCAGTGAGGAGCTGACAAATCGGAAGTCTTGCTATAATAATAATAATAATAATAATAATAATAATAATAATAATAATAATAATAATAATAATAATAATAATAATAATAATAATAATAATAATAATAATAATAATAATAATAATATAATAATAATAATAATAATAATTCTAGCCTCCATTGAACGGTTCATTTGCAAGGAATAACGATGCTAGGAACTCTGGCACACCATAATAGAATAGTTTCGACAGTAGGGACTTCCTAAAAGCGAAATAAGTTATAGTATACGAGGTTTTTAGCAGCGAAGTAGCGTAACTTTGTCACTCCCAGACTCCGAATTCAGGGAGATCGAATTATTTGGAAACGTAGCATGTTGCACTAAATTCATCAGCACAGGACTATAGTCGTGTGCTGACGAGTTGGCCATGGCTCGGTTTCAATGAGACATAATTAACGCAAAAAACGCACAAACCTCATACAGGAGACAGACGCACGTGTTGTCTGTCTCCTGTTTGTGGTTTGTGCATTTCTGCGCTAATTATGTCTCATCTCATTCAAGTACACACCAACTAGCCCAGCTTTCTTCGTTAATAGGGGCTGTGTTGCATGAAACGACTTAGTTAATGAAAAAGGAAGAGAAAAAATAGTCATATTTTAAACAAGGCCGTACCGACGGGCTCGTATAACAATATGGTCCAGACTGTATATGCTGGCGCGGCGTTAAAACGTTTCTATGGTAGAATGAAGTTATGTTCGCGAGACTCCATCGTGCAACCAAAATTGAGTCCGGTGTCCAGTGAAAAGCCCGTTAGATGGTCGTCGGGCATGGTCGCCCTCAACGTATGTGAGTTTGGCCTTCATTTACCCGGTATAGCAAGACTCTCAAAACCTGCCAACAGGTCTCAACTTTTTCTTCCTTTTGCCATCATCGTAACTCACTTGGACGCAATTCACTATTTCGCCGCATGTACCCGAGCATTTTTTTTTCTTTAGGAGCAACTGTTTCCACCATATGAGTTGTTTGTTTGCGCGAAAGTTGTGTCTCGAACTACCGCAGTAAAGCAAACGCGCGTACGTGCCACGACCGCCCGAATGTTTCCCGTTCTTCCACCCGCTTTGTAACCGTCGTTCAAAACACTGCGTCCTTGGCGATGTTTACGTCGAAACCTCAGAACCCAGGTGGCCGAAGCTTAATTCCAAGTACTACATTAAGGCTTCTCACAAAATTTTAGTTGCTATACGTGCTGCCACGCCTATAGAAAAACACTGCACAATGCCCTTCCGTTTATGTTGGTTTTAAACGATCGCCTATACAAAAAGGCTCCACGATAATACTCTGCTTCAGGCTGTAAAATCTGCGTGCCGGGCCCGTCGTTCTCTAACGTCTTACTCGTCTTTTTTTTTTTTTTTTGTCGCGCTTTACGCCGAGTGGAGAGATTATGGCGGCGCAGCGGTGTCTGTGTCGTGTTTGAAAAGGACAAAGAGCCTAAAGAATGATAGCACATAAATTGAATCGCTAGAAAGTACCGCTGCAACTCATCTTTTTGCCTACTCTTTAGCGAAGATGCAGCTGTATGGGGATTCGGAGAAAATAGTTTGCCGCAGCGTGTCTTATACACATGGTAAAAAAAAAAAAAAAAACTTGGCATTAAAACGCAGCTTTCCCGCGGAAGCGAGTCGCATTTCAACGAGCTAACAGTGTTATACACACGCGTGGAGCGGCATTGCTGTCACCCGCTATTGTTATTTTCTTGATAATTTCCTGCCGTGACAGCCTTGCGTCGACTCGCAGCTTCGCCGGCGCGTTGCATGCTATACGCATGTGCTTCTGTCACATAGGCGAAAGTTGGCTGGCTTAAAACATGGATCGCGACTCAGGCTCGGTAGGGAACTAACTCTTCGAAAGGGCCCTGCTGCAACAACCCTCGATCACCGTCTCTCTCGCGTTTTAATCCTTCGTAAGCTTTTGTGTACACTGGGACTGCAGGGTGTAAAATAAAATATTGCACGGTAAACAGTAAAATCAACTACGGCCGGTTCCTTTACTATTTTTTTTTTAACGGGGAACAAAGCCCGTTAGCTAGAACATTGGCAAAGCGCTTTCGATCGCCTTGAGTGCAACGCGCGTCAGTAGTAAGAGAGGTCGGTCTGAGCCGATCTGATCCAGAGCCGTGCGTTGAGAAAGCAGCAACGGTTTGCGCCCTGGCGAGAATGATGAGCGTGTCAAGTGAATATCGATGTCTGGTCGCCGCTGTGGTCCATAGTGACGCCGCTTAAATAATTGTTCCCTTACGACTAGTTGCATCTCTAAATAACAATGGTCCATTTCATTAAATTTATTTTCTAGTGAGGCTTTGTCCACCACACCATTACTTATTAGCAAAATGAGAAAATTTTGACCTTCCATCCGTCTTGGTCTTTGACATGATAACGTGATAACGAATGTGCTCTTTGAATGAAATGACCGGAAGCATATTGGTGGAACAAATGACGAATGAGCGGGCTGCCTATATCGGTGACACCAGAAGTCCCCTAAAGGATGTCCTTGGGTCATTAACCATTCTTGTTACGCATTAATTATACTGTTAATGTACCTGACGTTGGCATTATCGCAGCACCGGTGCCTGAAGGATGTATCTTCGTCCGCAGTGGTTTCTGTCGCAGTTACCACGTTCAGCTAAACGACGAGTTAAGTAGTAGTTTAGAATGGCTCAATTGATCAGAAGTACCACTTAGCACGCACGGACGCGTCCCCCCCCCCCCCCGCCCCTTAAAAACACACACACACACACACACACACACACACACACACACACACACACACACACACACACACACACACACACACACACACACACACACACACACACACACACAGCCCCGCCACGGTTCTAGTGGCTATCCGAAGGTCGTGGGATCGAATCCCAGCCGGCCGCGGCGAATGCGTTTAGATGGAAGCGACATGCCAGAAGCCCGTGTATTGTGCTATCATTGCTATAGCAGTGCACGTTAAAAACACCTCATATGGTAGAAATTCCCGGAGCCCTGCACCACTGTCTCTCATAATCATATCGTGGTTTTGGGGCGTAAAACACCAGAAATCAATCAACATACACTCACACACACAGAACGACCTCAACCTGCACTTGCAGTGCGGTTCTATCGCGGAACACAGTTGGAAATAAATACTGCTGCTGACAACTGAATTGAGGCAGTCGTTCGCATCTTGCTTCCAAGAGCCATGTAGATAATTTCTTGTTAATACCCACTTCTCCTTCCAACGGTCGAATAATCTGGAATGTTGCGGAGTGGGCGGTTGCAATTCAGGAAGCATAGGATAACGAAAGTGGAGACATGATGGCCTAACGTACTCGTGCTGCGTCTTAGGGCCGGCCAACTGTATAGGTATCTCGTTACTAAGTGCACGATCCTAATACAGAGTGCATGGTTATAGGCCGACGAAGTGACATCGTGCTTTTCGGGTGTATGTGGGCGCACTGTCGACCACATTGCACCTGATATGCGTTGACGTGATGTTGCACTGTTTGCTTAACCTATCTTTACTGGATCGACATGAGCGTTGCATAAGTGGCAACAATGAACGTGTCGTGACTTGAGAAATCAGAAATAAGCATTTTTACGATTATGTTCAGCTTCCCAAATTGCCCCTGCAATGGATCCCGGCCACCACACTTACTGTGCAATTGACGCGCTCATAAAGAGTGACGCGAACGCGCTATAAAAATGTCAGACAATCAATTGAAAGAAAATGACGAAATTTCACTTTAAAGTTGCCCAAAGTACTGCTGAGTGTGGGAAAAGGGCTATTAAGACGTTTACTTAGGAAGAAAAGTGCCGCCGACTTCTTGGCCAGACGTATTTATGCCACATACTGAAAAGGGCGCAGTGAAATGAACTCATCATCACCATCATCATATTGTTAAGTACACTGCAGGACGAAGGCCTTTCCCAAAGATTTCCAATTTGCCCTATCCTGAGCGAGTTGGGTTCCACTTTATGCCTGCGAATTTCTTAATTTCATCACTCCATCTAACCTTTTGTCTGCCTCTGTTAGGTTTTCCTTCTCTTGGTATCCATTCCGTCGCTCTTACTGTCCATCTGTTATCTATCCCCCGCATGATATGCCCTGCCGAGGTCCACTTTTTCTTTTAATTGATATAAGAATATCGGCTACTCCTGTCTGTTCTTTGTTCCACTCCGCTCGCTTTTTATCTCTTAGCGTTACACCTATCATATTTCTCTCTATTGCACGCTGCGTGCTCCTCAATTTAATCTCTAGGGTTTTAGTTACCCTCCATGTTTCTGCACCATACGTTAGCACTGGGAGAATGCAGTGATTCAGTGCTTTTCGCCTATGTGACAGTGTCAAGTTCCCAGTCGTGATTTGGGAATGTCTCCCGAATGCGCTCCAGCCCATCCTTATTCTACGGAGGATTTCCTTTTCATGGTTACGCGTCCCTGTTAACAACTTCCCCAGATACGTATTCGTTCACACATTGTAATGGCTCATTGTTAATTTAAATTCCTGATCCTTAGCTATACTGTTGAGCATAATTTTAGTCTCTTCCCTATTAATTTTTAGTCCTATTTTAAGACGATCCCGGTTTAGACCCTCAATCATGTTTTGCAATTCGTCACCGTCATTTCTGAAGAGAACAATGTCGTCTGCAAATCTTAAATTGCTGAGATATTCTCCGTCTATCCTAATTCCCTTTTCTTCCCAGTCTAGACGTTTCAAGATTTCCTCTAAACATGCAGTGAATAGCATCGGGGATATTGTATCTCCCTGTCTCACACCTCTCTTGATCGGAATTTTTCTGCTCTTTTCATGTACGAGTAGTGTGGCTAGGCAATCTTTGCGGATATTACTGATGGTTTGCACGTATACGTCAGGTACACCTTGTCGGCGCAAAGCTTCTAGAACTGCTTGTATTTCTATCGAATCAAACGCTTTCTCGTAGTATATAAAGGCCGTATAAAGAGGTTTGTTACATTCAGCGAACTTCTCAATTATTATATTGATAGCATGGCTGTGGTCCATTGTTCAGTAACCTTTCCTAAAACCAGCTTGTTCTTTTGGTTGGTTCAAGTAGAGTGTTTCTCTTATCCTAGCTGAAATTACTTTCTTAAATAGCTTGTATATTACTGGGAGCAGACTAACTGGTCTGTAATTCTTTAACTCCTTTAGGTCACCTTTCTTGTGTATAGGATTATATTAGCGTTTTTCCAGCTGAGCGGTGCACTAGATGTCTTGATACATTTAGTGAAGGGCGACGCAAGTTATTCAAATATGATGTCCCCTCCGTCTTTGATCAAGTCGGCTGTTATGCCGTCTATACCTGCTGCTTTACCGCGGGACATCCCTTTGACGGCTTTTCTGACTTCGTCAGTGGTTATACATGGAATCTCAGTGTCCTCCTCTATTTTGATTTCTACTAAGGTTGCATGCTCTGTCTGAGAGTTGTACAGTTCAGAGTAGAAATCTTCTGCTACCTTCCCTATTTCATTGAAGTTGTTGATAACGTTTCCCAGTTTATCATTTAGTGCATGCATTTTATTTTCTCCTAATTGCAGTTTATTTTTGACCGGTACCTTTCTCTACTGCTTTGTCTATTTCTCTTACGTTAAAGGTCCTTACATCTCTCTGCCTGGCTTTACTGATCAGCTTTGATAATTCTGCGAATTCCATTTTATCTTTTGACGGAATCACTTTCAACTGCTGGCTTTTCTTAAGTATTTAGTGGATTGGGACAACTTGCTTACCTCTTGCTTTGTTTTTTTTTTTTTTTTTGCCCCCGACTTCAATCGCTGTTTGGAAGATCTCTTCCGTTATGGTTTTGTTTACTACTTCTAAATCTTGATTGTTTTCATCTAACGCGTCAAATCTGTTTTTTATTCTGAGTTTAAATTCTTCGTTCTTTGCTTTGATTACGTCTAGGTTTGCCTTTTTTCTAGTAAGTAATTTAGTTCTTACTTTCTTTAGGTTAAGTACAATTTTTTGCCCTTACTAATCTGTGATCGCTACATTTTATCTTGCCTACTACTTCTGTGTCTTGAATTATGCCTCGTAGCTCGGACATTATCAAGTCAATTTTGTTCTTTGTTTCCCCATTAGGGCTTTTCCATGTGCACTTCCTATTCTTATGCTTCTTAAAGAAAATATTCATGAATCGGAGTCGGTTCCTTTCTGCAAACTCTACTAGCATCTTTCCATGATTATTCCTATGACCGACACCGTAGATGCCAATCGCTTGTTCTCCACTTTGTTTTGTTCCTACTGTTGCATTAAAATCCCCCGTGACTATTTTGTATTGTGTCCTCCAGAAAAGGGCCAAAACCACCGCGCTGTTCTTTATACATAAAATGCTTGAAAGGCTTTAGTGTCACAATTAAATTCACGGCAGCGGATCGGTAAGAGGATTTAATTCTTTATCAAGCCTCCAGGAAGTGATGACGGATTTAGTTGTTAACTTCTTAAGTCCATCTTCCGCTTGCACTACTTTTCGTGCCCTTTTTGTGCGATTTACGTGACTGGATCGCAGCAACACACGGCGAATGTTGTGGCATACGAGGTAATATCGAAATGTTCATGCGACTTGTGATGTCTTGAGAGTGAACGTCCGCTACGTTTCAAAAGTTGAAGTGCATGTAGCTATGCGCGCCAGCAAACGAAGAACGCAGCGTATTGGCCCTCCCAGGTGAGGTATTTTTATTCAACCTTTTTCATCTTACACGATACGTGCTGAGACAGCTGTCTGCCTCATGATTAATGATTCGCGTAGCGAGCGAATTGAGACGAGCTACTCGCTTGCCTTGTTATTTGTACGGCAAGGTGTAGCTCCACTGGTACCTAAGCTGTCACCGGAAGGACTCCATGGCTGCTTCATGTTTGGGAATGAACAGCACAACACATAACTCTGACAGAGACCGACGGGGGGAAAAAAAAGAAAAGAAAGAGCGTGGCGCATCACATTTACAGATATACCTTTTCAACGCGGTCATGCACGACAATTGTGATGAAGTGAAGGAAGGATATTTTTATTTTCCTTCTCAAAAGAATAAAACATTCGACGATGCGCTGGTAAGAAGAGCACGAAATCTCGAAAAATCTTCCACGCCGTAGAAGCAATTTGTTTTTGCAGTATCCGTTCGTGTACAGCCAGGAGTTACTCGGTGCAACGTTCCTGATCAGAATATACAATGAAAATGTACATTTACAAATTCGGTATTGATTTTTGCATTATAGCTGCTTTCCTTGCACCAATCGATAATTTCTTTCTGGCAAGATGATTGATTCCTGCACGACGAACAAAAGGACGCCGTTTCGCCTATAGGAGTGGCGGCACTGACTGGATTTTTTTTTTTTTGTTCTGGCGCCGGCAACGTTGTGAAATGAGCAAAGGTCAAGGAATTTCCGAAGCTGCGTTCTCTTGTGGGCGCCAGCTGCTCGTTTTTTTTTTTTTTAATTCGACCTCGGCTAGTTTTGCCCACTGTTTCACAAAAACCAGGTTTGCGTCTATGCGCCACCATGTAACGAAGCTTTTCATGCGTTGAGCAAGAGTTTAAAATAAATGATCGAAATGCGACGGACAATTACAGTTCGTTGTCCTCGGTCAAACTTCTTGAACTATTCATTATTTTTTTCTTTTTGTAACAAGCGCGCACAAATATACAGACGCCCGCGTATTGAAGTCACCAAGCCATACTGGCAAGGCTAGTGTACGCAAAAGTCGGGGCCTCTTTGATGGGTTGCTCTTAGTGAGTCGCAGGCATCATTGTTTTGCTCGAAAGCGATCAGCCTGGGGAAAGAAAAAAGGCAGCCCATTTATATAGAAAATACAGAAAACGTACGCCATAGCGACAGGTTCAAATCACGATATAATTTTCCAGTGGATTACCAGTCACTCTAAAATCTTGGGAAATGTCACAGCGGATTGCATTGCTCGTGCAGCGCATCAACAGAACGATATACCACTCTTACCTCTAGCGGACAGTCATGCGCGATCTATTTTGAACGGACTATGTAGACGTTTTTCCGAAGAAACTTGGTTTATAAATGGTGCAAACAACTCACAATTGTTTAACATTGAACCTAGAATGAAGTGTGATATTCGGTTTGGGGTTAGCCTATCTGTGGAAGCAGTAACACATAGGTTACGACTAGGTACTGCCTATGCTACGAGCTTTCTTTATAGGATAAGGAGAACTGACAGCGCCACTTGCTCATGCGAAGAGGCTGAAGAAGACATGGACAACTTCTTCTTCACTGTACAAATTATCATGCTGCACCTAAAAGAACTTCTACGGACAATAAATCATCTGGATAGATGTCCACTATCATTAGCAAAAATTCTGGGCCCTTGGCCAACAGAGAAATTGTAATACGTCGCAGCACGCGCTCTAGTAGAATTCTTAGAGGACTCAAATATATCGAAAATATATTAAACTATATAAAGTTGGTACCTGCATCCCCGTTATGAACAGGCACTGTGGCTTGCGTGTTTCTTGTATCTTGTTGCTATATTTTCTGCTGCGGACATGTGTGTTGTGGTTAAGGTCTGGCAATTAAAAGACACTTTGCAGATGATCAGCCTGCGCTATGTGCTCATGTTGAACTCGACTGTGTGGACGGTGGTGGAGTGTGAACATGTGTAATCTAGGAATCTCTCGTTTCATGGACAGTTGTAGTGGAATAGTGACCTTGATCATGTGTCCGCGTCCGTGTGCGAGTGCTCGTATTCATTCGCTTTGATGAACTGTTCGTAACTTTGTGACGAAAACCACTTTGTAAGAGAACAGGAGTAGACGGCGCTGCACATGGGTACCACATTTAAATGCGAAGCATTTCTTAGCGAACTTCAGCGACTTTGAGCGTATCTATCTATCTATCTATCTATCTATCTATCTATCTATCTATCTATCTATCTATCTATCTATCTATCTATCTATCTATCTATCTATCTATCTATCTATCTATCTATCTATCTATCTATCTATCTATCCGCTTACGACTTTGTGCTCTCCTGGCCGTTTCGTTAATGGGATGTTTACGAAAATTGGTATGTCGCAACATGACTGTATGACAACATAAATGACAGGTCATAACATGAAAATCTTGACATGCATGTCATGAGCGGCATGATTTACACGCCACGGTCTGGGTGCTCTCCTGGCCGTTTCGTTAATTGAATGTACACGAAAACTGGTGTGGCACAACATGACTGCATGAGGAACATAAATGGCACGGCATTACTTGAGAATCATGACATGCATGTCTGCTCTCCTGGCCGTTTTGTTAATGGCATGTATACGAAAATGGGTATGGCACAAAATGACTGCATGAAGAACATAAATGATAGGTCATAACATGAACATCATGACATGCGGGTCATGAGCGACATGATTTACATGCCACAGTCTCGTTGTTCTCCTGGTCGTTTCGTTTATTGGATGTACACGAAAATTGGTATGGCACAACATGACTGCATGACGAATAAATGACAGGTCATAACATGAAAATCATGACATGCATGTCATGAGCGGCATGACTTACATGCCACAGGTTTCGTTAATGGGATGTATACCAAAATTTCTATGGCACAAGACGACTGTATGACGAACTCAAATGACAGGTCATAACATTACAATCATGACATACGTGTCATGAGCGGCATGGTTCACATGCCCCAGTCTTGCTGCTCTTTCGGCCGTTTCGTTAACTTCGTATGTACCGAAATCGGTATAGCGAGACAAGAATGCAGGTCCAATTTTCGTTCCTGATGCGTGCTTAGCATTTCCTTGATTCCCAATGCACGTAGGATCTGCCATTTTTTTACATTACATTTAATTAAAAAAAAAGAAAAGGAACATGTATTAAACAGCCCGAATAAGAGAACGACGGCTGAATACACCGAGCTGCACGAAGAATCGTATGTGCGGGAGAAAATAGTCCACATGATGACCACGATGTATTTCTGAAATAATGCAATCTATTGCGATGCTTGTAAAGGACAAATCTGTAGCGTTTAACATTGGCTACCTTCCGTTGCTCTAGGGTGACTGTCGCTAAAGTGTAAGTTCAATGTGTCAACGTCGTAATCAAATGCTTCTATCGTCCTTGTCTCTTAATGTGTTGTTATACATCTACACAATGTCACACCAACAAGGCCGAACGTCAGTGATGGTTCACTGCATTTCCCCACTATTTCTTTTTTTTTTTCCGTTTCAGTCTTGTACTGTAAAACGCGAAAAAGGAGGGCACCCCGCGTGCGCGAGAGCAGTGCTCTCGAACAGCCCTTAAACCATCTACTGTACTTAATTTCTGCCAATGACGACGTCACGGGAACACCACGTGGTGGTGCATAGCTGTTGGCTACTGCTGTAAGTGAGCACTTGCTTCACGCTGCATACTAAAGCAATGCGCACTAGCTTTGTGCGACAATGAGGCGTGTGACCTAAAAGGTATTAGAAAAAAAAACATCGTCGGTGCTGTTACATTGCCTCCTATGGCCACTTTTACGCGGCCGTGAAGCGAACCATTGATTAGCGCGTTTTTTAAAACCCCATTCAGTGAGTGTTACTGTCGCGCCGGTGGTGCTACACTTCTTTCGCTCTGGACAACGTCACTGAAACGCTTAAAAAACAATATAAAATTGTAGTAGGCCTTATCTATCGCTTAAGAGACGTAAATACGAGAGCCAAGACATTTTGGTAATCCAAGCTGGCGGGACCAATAGGAGCTTCGAACCCGCAGTCTTCGGCAGTGGAACATCACGTGAACGTAATTTGACATTGGCTATAAAGAACAACCTCCAATCGCGTGTAGCTTATACCCGCACGTTCCTGGTTCGTACCTGCATCTCCAATGTGGGTATGAACGATACGTGATTTTTATGATCGGTAATCGTGACGTAACTGGTGAGTACGCAATGTTTCTGATGTCGTGACCTATCAGGGATGTTAGTCATACATTCGCACCCTTTCATGCCAATTCGATGCAAACTTTCAATTTTTTGTACCATATTTCTTCCTGCCACTTTTTCTTTTTTCACGATCACCTTCGCATGATATATTTGCCTTAAGATCCAGCTGCCTACTGTAAATTATGATGTCCTGAAATGCGACACACAATCTTGCCCCAAGTATACGCACGTACATGTATTTATTAAATATGCTGATTAAATAAGCCGTAAAACAATAAAAGCCCATAAAATTCCACTTTGCGAATGGGGGCTACCACTAAACTCATTATTGTATCTCGTAGACACCGCCCTCCCTCTTTTCCACACTCACCCAGGCTCTTATTGGAGAGCTTGACTGCACTTCTCTGGGACACCTTGCACACGAAAGCAGTCTAGCATTTTGAACCAACAAGCAATCCAGAAGCTGGATAGAGATTACAACAAATGAGCGTGACGTATGCAAACCACACATACACCAGAATTTCTTCATGTAGACGCACACTTCATAAATCGATTTATGGCACGCATTTCAGCTAAATATGTCGGAGATATGTAGAGATACAAATTTTAACGATGTTTGTTGTTTTGTGGGGTTTAACGGCCCAAAACCAGCTCTGATTCGCTGGTGATGTTAGCCTGGTTGACGTCATGGCTTGCCACTCCATGTGCCCGGTGACAACAGTGGCTTATACGCAGTGATCACATAGACAAACGAATAGGATATGCGCAGTCGCAGACGCACGCATACCGAGAAGAGTCCTTTGTAAGGTCATGGCCGGACAGCGCGCGCCTCTCCAGCCCGGTCGTGGCAAGGTTTTGTTGAGGTCTGTAGACTACAGGATCCTTAGCGCCGTTTTGATGTCGGCGTAACTCGAAGACAGCGCTTTGTCACGGGTGGAGAATGCAGCGCAACTCGCAGCTCGAGCCTCGTTGTAAGTGTGCGTAACCCACCTTCAAACACCGTCTCTTCGAGAAGGAGCAACGGAAGTTACACAGAAGACGTGCTGTGCTGGCGGGTCATTCTGAAGAAATGCACGCCGAGAAGATCGGCTGCTTAGACCGTGAAATTTTTCTACCGTTCTCGAGAAATGACGCGGAGACTTTGGTGTACGCATTTGTCTAGCGTCTGAAGTGATCATTACGGTGCGACACAAATCAATCATTACAGATATCTGCATAAAATTTTCATATATCAATTTTTTATTCAGCACTTTTCTAACCAATTTTGCGTAAAGAAAAAAAAAGGAAGAATCAGAGCAACAAAACTGCTGTGTTGGTAGCTTGACGAGTCTCCTACCTTCTTTTTCTCGGCATTGAAATTCGCTGCGCACAGATACTACACATTTGTGCAGTGTTCAAAAGTCACCAAAAGAGCACAATAGAAAAAACAGTTTAGGCTTATAAAAAAAATATAAAAGGGGTACATATCGCCAATCACGACTGAATCCACATGTTGCTAAGCGATTAAAAATACTACAAAAATGATTATAATAAGTGCACAGTATAAAATAACCGAAGACGATTTATAAGACGATTCAACAAGTGGAACGTTATACTCATATGAGTCCCTGAAAAATATATAAACAAAGCAAGCAATGTAGGATGTCTTTCCTTTCTTTTAAATTGATTTCTGGGGTTTTACGTCCCAAAACCACGACTTGATTATGAGAGACGCCTTTCTTATCCTTTAACATGCAGGTTTTTAACGGGATCAGTAGAAAAGTAGACTAAAGTACACGCCACACGCCACCATTTAGCAAATGTTTAAAAGTTTCTTTTGATATGTGAAGGGTAGAAGCGCTTTTACATCGAAGTTCTGTGTGCATGGCTATGGTTCCGTATATTTTTGCCGTACATCAACCAATACTGTGTGCCGATCCCGATCGAACGTAGTGCTTTCTGACGATCACCACATGATATGCGTATCATAACATTTCTTGCGTCCGTGCGTGAACAATAAAAAAGGAGAGCGTGGGCGGACCCTGGAGATAGTGAAAAATACCAGGCCGAACCGAGGCGAAGGTGAAGCAGGCTAATGCATATGGTTTGTGCTAGCATAAAACTCGGTCTGAAGTTCCACATCAAGTCACTCAACCATTCACCAACGATCACGCATAGATTTAAACTTGGCCAAGAATCCAAGGTTTTGACCAAAACAATCAACGTACACCACTGTAATGACAACGTTATCGTCACTACCATTGTCAAACGATGAAAATAAGCACACGTGTGCCATTGTCTAACCATATGCAAGTGCAGAAGTTTAGGGGAAGATGGAGCTTCGGAGCAATAAAAAAATATCTTAAAAGGGGTGAAATAAACAGGACATGTCGCCAAAACAATGACGCGTAAAATGTGCAACTTCGTTGGTCATCCACCTTCGCACAGTCAAACGTCTCCTGATTTTTTCAAATTTTCAAGTGAGTTAGAATAAGCACGAACACAGTGTTTAAGTCTCTTTATATCGGGGCTAGTAGCAGAAGAAAGTACAGTCAAAAACAAAAGCTTGGATACCACGGCACCAGCAAGCATATTAGGTTCCATGTAGCACAGTTCTATAATGCGGAACTGCTTCAGCGCGTTACATTGGGCGAACATACGCACTTAGTCTGGACTACTCACTTTCAGCCGATATACTCAGACTTCAAAGAAAAATAGGCATTTGGAGCGCCCATTGGTCCCTAAACGTGCCAGTAGCCTCAAACGTACCTCCAACCGTTCCTACAAACCAGTAGGGTATCTACCTACTGCTATAATGTGATTCTGTTGCTTTCCTAAGATTACATATCTGAAAAAAACAAATGTTATTTCATGATTTATTTTTGATTTCTGGGGTTTTACGTCCCCAAACCAGCTCTGATTATGAGAGACGCCGTAGTGGAGGGCTCTGGAAATTTCGACCACCTGGGGTTCTTTAACGTGCACTGACATCGCACAGCACACGGGCCTCAACATTTCGCCTCCATCGAAATGCAGCCGCCGCGGCCGGGATTCGATCCCGCGACCCTCTGATCAGCAACCGAGTACCGTAGCCACTAGACCACCGTGGCGGGGTCAAATGTTATTTCAACTTGTATTTCATGATCAAGCTAAATTGACGTATCTGATCGATTGGTAAGATATTAAATTCTCTGAACAATTCGCTGATATGTGTATCGAATTGTGCGTTTACAAAGTGACGAAAGCCTTCTTTTTTTATAATCAAGCCATCTTGCCCCTTTCATATGCCGCGACGCTTAAGCAGGCTACATGAAGCACGCGTTCATCGCATGAGAGTTGTCGTAGCCTACATAAACCGGATATTTTATTCAATTACCTAAATGACCAAATAAAGAAGAAAAAAACAATATGTATTGTCCACCTATCAAGAGAGGAAAGGCATGAATATACGTTTACAGATACCATTTGAAAAATAACTAAATAACTGCTGGGTATCCACAGTAAAAGTGACACAACTTAGGATCACCAAAGGAATTTCGGGAAACTCCTGGACTACGCCATGAGGTTACCCGCAACGTGAAGGAGCAATGGCCGGTCGTACGCAGCAGGATATATGTGTATGAGGCTGAGGTGCATGTGTAGGGTTTCTGCATTCCGTTTCTCTCCTGCGGTGAGAGGAAGAGTCCCAAGCATCGTAGATGCGTGCGGCCCGTAGCGCCCCCCATTTCCTAGCCGAGTATGCAGGACACGCCCGTTAAGCGAGGCCCTCCGCGAGGTGGCCTCTGCTGAATTTGCCTTTACTCCTGGCGCATTTTTATTGCGCATTTGCTTGAGGAACTCGCAAATCTCGCAGGATGAACGTGCAGCGAAAAACAAACGCTGCCGGAGGAAAGAGAGAGCGCGGCGCAACGCACGTGCTCCAACGTCATGGGCTCCGCGTCTCGAATCAACGCTGTGGTTTGGTGCACGAGAGGAGCTGGCCATACGGAGAACTCGTCGGCGCTGCTGAATTGAAGTACTGTATCTTTTTTTTTTTTTGCAATCCTGTATCAGGTCAAGTACGATTGATTATTTACTTCTGCCTTTCAAGTACTTGTGTGTTCTCTTTGTTTATCGTTGAGGTAGCGGCCCATTGGTCCCATGCATATAGGACTTGCCTTACGATAGCGGGTTATGGTCCGTATCCAGAGTGCAGTGAATCTTTGTGCAGAAACATTTAGTGCCTTAAGCTTGGCAAATTTGTGCAATTTGCTATACCTTTCTGCACGGGAAAAACGTGTGCATCAGCGCACCTGCCAGTTATAAGGTCCCCGTTTTCAAAAACTTTAGAACCAGTGCGACGGCTTCAGCTAACGTCTGTTTCATGCACAGCATGGAGTAAGTGTTTGAATTCGTGACTGTGTTCAACATCATTCGTAACAGTGGGTACCAACATTAGGATTAACTTAAATTTTGTTTTGCGAACAATCCGTGCGTGAGCACGCTTTCAAGGTACCTACCGGTATAAAGGCGACAATGGGATGTCTTTCTGCCAGAGAACAAAAATTGGCGGATCCCAAGCAATGTAGGAATCGATGTCATGCGAAGCGATCTGCGAGGAATTAGCCTATGCCGACGGTTGCCTGCATCCAAGTGTTACTAGGGGATTTTGTGTCTGTGCGCAGACAGACAACAAGCGACATAACCACGACTACAGATACGATAGGTTTATTTACAATACGTGTTGCGCTCGAACAGCAGCCGTGGACGAGTGGTGGCGTGCTTGCCTGGCACCTCACTGTCCCGGGTTCAGTCCCTACCTACATAAGGAGTGGTACATGGATGCTTGTCTATGAGTGCCCGCTTGTTATGGCTGCATTTTAATCGCAAGCTACAACAAACGGTGTGCCTTTCTCTTGCTTCTAATCCACGCAAAGTACGTTCTTGAGGAATATTCATTTGGTTGGTCACTGATTAAGATGAGCTGCGATGTTAAGATTCAATCAGCAGTGGCGCATACCCGCATAACCCGGGCCGAGCACTACCGGTATGGGCTACACGTCATTGTATTGTTGTTAATCGGGACGTACGTGACGAGCATATCATTTTAGCGATGTCTAGATCAATCATGCATGTTCGCCATACATTGATATCCTGCCATCCAAACCTTGATATGCACAAAGTGAAGGAAACGACCAGGAGAGCACCGAGACGTACGCGGCTAGCTGGCTAGCTAGCTAGCTAGCTAGCTAGCTTGCTAGATAGATAGATAGATAGATAGATAGATAGATAGATAGATAGATAGATAGATAGATAGATAGATAGATAGATACGGTCAAAGTTGTTCAAGTTTCTCAAGAAATGTTTCGCATTTAGTAATCATCTGTCTTGCTGCCCTGCTTGCGTTATCGCCATGCGCATTGTACTTTCCAGCCTAGAACGGCGTGGAGCTATCAGCATCACACACCATTCTTAAGAGGTAATATCGAGGACACAGTTTTCTAGAGAGGGAATGCAAGCATGTAAGGTGAAGACTATTGTGGTGGGTCAGAAATATGCCTCCTTTTTTTGGGAGAGTGCGGGGCACGGTTTAATAGTGCACAACTGCGTATGCACCAGCACACACCGCATTGAAGCTTTGCGGTGTAGTTGTATTCTAGAATGTGTACGGCTACCTTTACTAATTTTACGTGTATTCGAACAATGAAGCGAGCTAAAACTTTTTTTTTTTTTTTTTTTTTTGCAGCGAAGGTGTATATGAATGACCTCCACGGTTTCGTGGCGTCTGAGCACAAAGAATTTAGTTTCTTCAGGCTTCCCGAGAATGCGGTAGCGGTTTACACCATGCCAGGACACACGCGCCTCGGGGCAACAGCAAACTATCGTGAAGATGCTCTTGTGACGAGAGAATAATAAAACCTTGTCTAGCGAAGGAGAGGGACGCTAGTTGGGCTAGCGCTAGTGGGTCTAGTGTTTGTGGGTACAGTGATATTGGGTCCAGCGCTCTTGCTCGGCAACGGCGCTCGTGCTTGGGAGCTGTGCGCCTGTTCGGCTGTGCTGTTGTGCATGGTGCCTTGTATGTAGCGGCTGTGATAGTGCAGTGGTTTGAAAGTTGATGGGCACGTGCACAACCTGTACTATGACACCGAACTGACCTCCGACATATTTCTGTGACGATGTGTTCAGCTTCGCTAGTCATTCATGTTCACGGAGTGGAATAGGTCCCAATTTGTTTCTTTTGCGCCAGCGATTGAGTGGTACTGCAATGTTGCATTGAGTGGTACAGCAATGAGTGGTACTGCAAACGAACAACTTTATATGGAACGCAGGCATTAAGAGCCCTCGAGGCAAAAACTTGTCATAGACCACATGACGGGACCTGGGGGCCGTGCACAAAGCAGAAATGTTGCATATGAGAACAAAAATTCGAAAGGCTTTACATCACTGGGCATTTTGAAATGGTGGCAATATGACACAATGTAAAATACAAACACAGTTATGATAATTATGAGCGTTTCTTTTTTTAGGGGCGAAGCTCCTTAGGGCGTGGGTCTGTACATCCCATGGTGTTCGTTGTTGGTGATGTACGTAGCCACGTCTACTTTTATGAAAAAAAAAAATTCCGAAAGGTGTGTCCTATGCCTGGATTCGAACCCAGGCTTTCGGCGCGGCAGTCGATCATTCTACCACTGAGCTACGCCTGTGGTTGAAAAATTATCGCTAAAAGACCTAAACAGGTATAATGTCTCCCGCGGAATCGCATTAACAAACGTAATGTTACGTTGAAAAATAGTAATACACCGCTACACGACGCGAAAATGGATTGTATAACGACGTCGAGGCATCATTTGAAAGAACACAGAGCTGCGTGCTTTGTAGCTTTGAACCCATACGGAGGCACTGGTAATTATGGCGTAGTGGGTACTTCCCTACTTGGCAAAATGATAACTTATGGCGCAGGAGATACCTACCACTTCTACTTGCACTAGTTTCCTCAAGCGTTTAAAGTGGCCTCTAAGAAAGTAGCTCCTCCTGCTTACGCTGTCACTGTCCTGCAGTTCCGCGCAGGCCTGGCTCTAGCACAGCATATCCCCCTTAAACGCGAGATCCCAGCGTACGAATACAGTGTTTCTCACGCCTTTACATGATGATCGACTGGGCGATTTACGCGAAAGATTCACGGTTTACCGATGATTCCCTCCGGAGCTTCGCCCACTCATCATCATTCACCCCGTGGATATGCTGTGATTTTCCTTCACATTCAGTGTCATAGAGTACGACAATGTAATAGCCTATACAATCGTACCACGGCGCCTGTGTTGCAAAGAGGATTACGAAACCTAAAATATTATATTTGCAATTTAAATACACAAGTGGGCTGCTAGTGTTTATTGGTGAAGGACCGCCATAAATAATTACAGGTAATTTGATAAGGAAGGACTGACCTTCCGTAATCTGACCGTGTCCATGCTGTGCTCCATGCTCGTTGCTTAATGAATAACGGGTTGACGTGACGTGTGCTGTGTGTAGCAGGCTTCATGTATCTGCGGGATAAGTAAGCTTACTTAAGTATAATTAATTCGCTTCGAGAAAATTGTTTTATGGGCAGATACGTGGTTGGAGGGTCTCTGGGTTGACCATAATTATTAAAAAAAAAAAAACTGCTCTAAGTTTAACTTCGGCGATTTCTGAATCAGGAGATATAATTAAAGAAAGAAGGTGGCCTATTATTAAAAAAAGAGAAGCACTCATGACCTGGGAGCATTGTAAAGCAGCACCTGTATCTTGTTTCCTTTATTTTTAAAATGATCGCGAAAACACGCCGTGTTCGCATGTAACAGTGCAGGCGTGTTGAATGGCAACGTTGAATGCGGGCGTAGAGGAGAGGAGAGTCCTCTGCGTAGAGACCATCCCTCCCCCTACTCTAAGAAGGAAAGAGAGGACGAGAGGAGCCATGGCGTAGGTCACACAGTCTGCTTTCACGCGAAATGATGACAAATGTTCCTCTCGCGCTTGCATCTTCACGGAAGTGCTGACGGGTACTCATGGGAGAAAAAACTCGGCACGCGGATGTTACGGGTCGCAGCGAAGCAGGTCGCAAATGCACGGGGAATGTCGACAGAAGCTGCGGCAGCGGGCGCTAAGCGTAATAGGCTTCAGAGAGCAACAACATTTCGCCGGAGAACAACTCCTGTATCGCGCACGAGAAACACTTTGAATTTTACGAACACCCAATCTTGCTGAAACAGCTACTAGAAAGTTTCGAAGGCGCGGTGTTTCTTTGAAAGCAACGTGTTTTTCAACAGGCGCTAGCAATAAATGCATGCTTTAATTACTGCACCGTGAGTTCAGCGCCTCTGAGTTTGCTCATATAGCAAGCTAAGCTATATGCGAAGTCCTGGTAAGCAATGATGTCAGCGTGTGCTTTTCCCGTAACCGTTGGATCACCTCTCACACGGAGCAAGCCGCACATCCGATAAGCAACAAGAGAGAGAGAGCGAGATAGATAACATTTGCAGTAACACAGCAGACACGTGAGAGTGAGAAGAGTTCGCGGGCAGAAGTGTCTGATTTAGCATTGAACCTTCCACGTGCTACTCTGTCCAAGGGATTACCGGATAGGAAGTTACCAGGCTTCTCGTTGTCAATCGGAGTGACAAACGCACTAGCAGAGATGCTCCGGAATCCGCCTGTCACTAGATAAGCTTCGCTTTCAGTGTACAAGCGAGAATTCCGAATGCAACGCAAGCGCAAAAAAAAAAAAAAAAGAGTGAAGTGGAGCGTCTGATAGGAGCGGCGCAAAGAAGCAAATGAGTATCGATCGTTTCTTATTTCGTCGTTTGTTTCAAGGACTGCAGAGAATTCGGAAGGTGTGATTTAGAGGCACCGGCAGGTTTTCCCGACTCGGTTCGCGGACGCCTAAGTGGTGGACACCGGTTAGGATTATGGTAACGGTCAAATGATACGAAGACAAGAAAGGAACTAAGCCTTGCCCTCCGGTGAATAATGAGAACGAATGTTGCTGAGTGCGAGAATTTCGATAACCTGAACGTGGATGGTCCTTTCTGTCTTCTCACTGTTTAAATTTATTATGAAATGTAGTGTGCCGCAACATACGTAACAGCCTCGAGATGCAACTGCTTGGCTTGCGTTAATCCTAGTTTGCTTCCATTGTTATTTACTTTCTGGCGTGTACTTCGTAATAAGTCTGTACAGCACTGACTATGAGCACGTTATGGCAGTATGGCGCCCTCTCTCGTAGTACAGAATTGGTTTGAAAACTGGATTTCGCATTCTGCTTGAACTCGGTGCTTTTATCAGTTCTTCTTCTTCTTCTTCTTCTTCTTCTTCTTCTTCTTCTTCTTTCTCCCACTCTGATAGTTAGGATTTCTTTGAAGAGGCATGCGATTTTTGCGCATGTATTAAACGAACAACGAGCACTCGACGCGTGCGCGTTCTCTAGGTTACCACGTTCATATTGTGTAATAAATAATCGACAACTTGATTTCCGTATTGATTAAAAATTTGCACGGATATTGAAAGATATTAGAGGGGTATATACATGGGTGAACGTCACTGACTCCCTTTAGCATTTAAATCGAGGCTGATATAGACGAAAATAGGTAGAGTTGCGCCTCGTTATAACAAATTGTCGGCTATGGCAATCTAACTACGAACTTTCATTGGTTGCGCTTTGACTCGTGGCATCTATTCTTTCTATACCGAAACCTATAATGCGAGAGCTGCCATGATATCGGCTGTAAGGAAGAAATATTTGGCTCGTGCGAAACTCGAAAGGTAGCATAAGAAGTAACGTAGATATATCGAAAGACAATTCACAACCAGTTTATTTAAAAAGCTTGCGGAAATCTTTGTCATCTAACGCAAAAAAAAGAAAAGAAAGCGCATTTGACTGGTAAGCAAGTAAACGATAAGTATTGAACCACAGTCAAGCAGCGTGGACGCCGCGCACATGGTCAGTAGGCTGAGAAGTTACATTGAAAAACTCTCAGAGAGCAAAACTGCTGAAAAATGTGTCTTTGTGTCTAGCTACATTGCGCGAGCCAGATAGTCGATTTCGTATAGCCGATTAATATCTGAACTGTTACAACAAATATCAGATATAACGAAATAATTTATGGTCCTGATGCGTTTTTTCTTATAACGAGGTACCACTGAGAAGGCGTCAATAATCTCTTGCCTTACTATATGCACACTCTGACTGCACAATATATGTTACGCGCAAACGTCCAATCACGGCGCCGGGTAATATGCTTATCTATAGCGTAAGCACGTGTCAGACTGTGTCAGTGCCAGAGAAAAATAAAAGAAGAGGAAACGCTGTGCAAATGGTCGAATAGAACAACACTACTAAATTACACACAAGGAAAAAAGAAAAAAAGAAAAGCACAAGAGAGACATCTCGCGCGAGCTCACATGAGCAGGAGTAAACACAAATTGTGAACATATCAGCGCACAACCTTCCTTCAGGCAGACTGCACAAGGTGCAGTCAAGAAGTTGTATTAATAAGGAGGTCACCAAGCGTTGTGACAGCAGGTGTTTGTTTACGAGGACAGGACCTGGGTACGCTGACTGAGAATGAGGAAAGCGTATTTAGGCGGTTGAAACAGCTGTATGTGGCCTGGAGACTATATTGCAGCCGCTCTTTCTATAGTGTCGCAATATATTTGTGCCGGTCGTTACCGCAGAGGCAAGCAACCGAAGACTTCACCCTGGTTATGCTTTAACAGGCAATTCGTGTGCTCCGTAAAAATAAGTGGCCATTGTACAACATGAAAGCGTGTTTGCATTGTGTAACACGTGTGAGCAACCTCTCCAGAGGGTGTTGTAATCTGCTGGCACTAGGCCGACAGCGTCCCGGCACGAAAGTTGGTTGCCTTTGAACCAACATGCCACGTAGAGAACAAAAAAAAAAAAGTAATAAAAGAGCAACAAAAGTTTAACAAAGCCGATTGATAACATTTTGAAAGCAGAGACGTCTTACGATCCGATTATAAGCACCACATTATTAAGGCAGGCGTTTGACACTGTACTGTAAGCTGTGTTGTATTGAAAGAGAACAAGCAGGCATACATTAATTTCAGAGAATCACGATGTAATGAAAGCGCACTGACTCTCAAGACATACTATGGGGTCAATTATGTTTGACTGTGCGCTTTTGGCGCCTGAGCGCTCCAAGAATGCGGTATTCGGAAGAGGCCAATGAAGAAAAGCCTGAGCGATGTACCGTCTCACATATGGGTACGTGATAGAAGAAAGAAAAAAGCGTACGTAAACCAAATCAAATCTTTATACCACAATATACCGGTCAATATATACAAACAAAACTGTGTGTGTGGTCTTCCACAAAACAATCGAACCCGGCGCCATTCTTGAAAGCACAGTAGCAGCGAAAAGAAGCAATGAGTCAGGTACGGCTGTTTGTAAGCCTGAAACTTGAGTCTCTAAACATAAGTTACCTGTGCGAGGTCGAACCTAAAAAGATAAACAATAATCAACTCCTGCAATGAAGCCACAACTCAGGACGGAGATATAACACTTTCATAAAAGAACTGCTTCATGTATTCCGTCAGCACAAGAAAACACTGGTTCAGTGAGAGCAATGCTGGATCTCTTGATTTCAATTTCTGTTTTATGTGGATTAGACATTATGGTTGTTGCACTGATGGAACGAACCGGACAGTTGGCGGGCTGAATTAAAGATATATTGAGATGCACGTTAAAGAACCCCAGGTGGTCGAAATTTCCGGAGCCCTCCACTACGGCGTCTCATAATGAGAACTGGTTTTGGGAGGTTAAACCCCACAAAACAGCAACGAGATGGTCACGGCAAAACGCAGCAGTGAAGCTGGAAGTCTTAGCTTCAAATGTGGGGGAACCGCCAGTCGTACAGCCCACCACGATGAAGAGAAGTCTATAGAAAATAGTTCACAATGAGTTTACAGAGGCGCGAAGGAAGGTTCCCATCGATAGTAAAAGCTACCTTTTTGACACAAAATATTCATTCCGTCAATTAAGTCAAGGGACGAGAGAGACCGGTGTTTTGTTTTCTGAAATAGAAGAACAAGAAATATACGCATACCTAAAAGGCCCGATTGATCCTGAAAGGAGCTACCAGATTACAATATCAATCGAATCTTGTAGGAGACGTCACCCAAAGAAAGAAGTATGATGGTTAAGACCATCGTAACAGCTAAAACGAAATGAGTAGCTTCACATTTCATATTTTGAAAATACCAAAGAGCAACAAACTATTACGAAAGTACGAGGTCCTTAGAGAATGAAATAAGTCTAGGATCACTGACAGGTAGCTCGACGAGGGTATCCCCCCCCCCCCCCCCTTTTTAACCCCCTATCCTTTTGTAACAAGAAAAAAAAGAAGAAAAATGTGGCATCGCCGCGAAGGCGTCCATGCAGGGAGGGAATTTCTTCGTGTAGATTGTCGCCACGCACGCAACGACACGTCGAGAATGGGTCACAAATCTCGAGCGAGCAGATGCGTTTCCGAACGGGGCCTGCGATAAAAGAAGGAAGTTAGAAATGGTGCACGCGTCCACGACAAGGAGCTTCGCGACGATGCGTTAGGTGCCGTGGAACGTTTCCTGAAACGACTCTGAACTGCGGCAAGATGAGGAGCAGACCAAGGTGCGTGAAAATCAAACGACACCCACCAGGAGACATTCGATTTCTATCGCTGCAGCGGTGATGATGAAATTTCTTCATGCGCTTTGTCCACGAAACGGACCCCGGCAGTTAGAGCGGTGCTCGCGAAGGACACTCATTGAGTCGCGGCGCTGAAGGGGTCCCGGAACAAGCGTTGGGCTGCTACTATACAGAGTGAAGATCAGTGCCAGAAAACGTCGTTTCCATCGCAGCACGACGTTCACGACGGGGATACGTGGCGGAAAACGAGGCCGTTTCCCAGGCCAAAATGGCCGTACGTTAGCGTGTCTCCGCAGTATATGGGCGCGGGATGCACACCAAGAAGTATGACAACCCCACTATCCGGCCTTGAGGACGGGAGAGAATAACCGTGACACCAACGCACAGCAGAAAGAGAAGCGGAAGTACGCGATGAAGTTGGTTTTTTATGCCCTAATATGAGTGCGCTGAGTGGCCCCAACTCCCACAAATCGTCAGCATTGGCACAATATTCTACACACAGGTCTTACAATACACCTGCGGAAGAATGTAGAAAAAAAGAAAAGGGGGGGGGGGGGCGAGTTTATGATAACATTTGCCTGCTTTCTCGGAACAAGAGTAAAAGAAAAAAAGCGAGATGCACATCACGGCGTACTTCTCCAAATTGCGCTCCCGTTAACTGGCGAAAAATTTTGGCACCTTACAAGAAAAAACAAACAAAAAACACCTAATACTGAGCAGCGCCCGTATTCACAAAACCAACTTACGACCAAAAGTTCGTAAGAGCCAAAGCCGATGCTGGACATATCAATAGAAAAGCCGACAGACCAATGGCAAAAAAAAATAAATAAATACGAAAGAGAAGTTTTCTAAATTCCGCCCCTGATCTGCGCCCATGTTCATGCAAAAAATAATAATAATACTAATTACTAATACTAATTGCCGGGATTCAATTACGCGACCTCGAGTTTCGCACGCCAACCCCTAACCGCTAAGCTATACCACGGCAGGTTTGAATAGAAATAGATTAGAAATGATTAGAAATAGATTAGAATAGGAATAGATTAGAATTGAATAGAAATAGAATAGAAATAGATTGAATAGAAACCACGGCCGGTTTCTATTCAATCAAAAAAAAAAGACATACTTCGCTAGAGTCATTCGCAAGAGAAAAGTTGGAGGACACCTAAGCTTCGCCTTTAGCAGTAAAACGCTATATAGCGCCACTGGGCAGGAGTGTAGCCAGAGGCGGTGTTTCGGTGCCAAAACACCCCCCAAAATATTCCGAGCGCTCCACAACCGCACTCTCCCCCTACTTTCCACGTTTCTTTTTTTCCGCCCACATTATTTAGACACCTCGTCGCATTATACCCTCGAAACACGTGGTTTAACAGCCCCATAAAAATACATCTGGCTATACACCAGTGCTACTGGGCCTCGTTCGCATCGCCTTCTCGCAATATTAATCAATAATTAAAATTAGCGCCTTCTCTATAGAATGCTGGAATTATTTTAGCTTTCTCATAACAGAATTCTGTTCACTCGCAGATTCCAATTGCCGTCCGAGCTATCTTGTGCGTAGGGATTTAGTCAAGTCGCGGTCTACAATTTCTGACGAATTTCGCTTTGATAAGTTCCATATTCGTACCCTGCCACGGTGGTCTAGTGGTTATGGCGCTCGGCTGCTGATCCGAGGGCCGCGGGATCGAATCCCGGCCGCGGCGGCTGCATTTCGATGGAGGCGAAATGTTGAGGCCCGTGTACTGTGCGATGTCAGTGCACGTTAAAAGAACCCCAGGGGGTCGAAATTTCTGGAGACGTCCACTACGGCGTCTCATAATCAGAGTTGGTTTTGGGACGTTAAACACCACAAATCAATTTTCGTCGTCTGCGCCACAGCGCAGGGCTTGCCTAGTCGCGTTCTCCGGGTTGCTTACGGTAGTTGTTTGAAATGATTATTTCCGCCGTGGACGCCTACACCGACACCTTCGCCGAATTTTCTGCGGCATGAGCTCTTTAACGCCATCGCGTTAGAAGCTATGCTTAGCGCCGGCGCGAGCCGTGTCCACAACCTTCGCATTAACGCCTGCGTTGCATTCGCGTGCACAAGTCCTCATCGCGTGCACGTACATAGAAAAAGCTGTGCGCACGGTACTATTATAGGACACGTACGTAATGACGACCATTGTTCAACACCCAGTCCAACTGATAAATTCTATTTTATTCTCTGAAGTGCCTGCGCCGTGGCAACGTGCCTGCGTGGTCGGATGCTCCGGGTTGCTATAACGGCGGTTGTTCGAACTGATTGTTTCCGCCGTCGACACCTATGCCGAAGTCGAAGCCGGATTTATTGCCGACACGAGATGCTTAGCGCTATCGCGTGAACATTTTAATCTCGACTCTGGGCATGCAGTTAGCGAAGGCAGCCGGCCAATAGGAAAGAGAACTTTCGAAAGATAATGTTGAGGAATTCGGCGTTTGTTGGCCAACTTTCAACAACTTGACACCACAGACGATAAACTGCTGCAATACAATGCGTTATCAGAGCGCCTTAAAGTGCACCAGATAGTAAAAATTTCCGGCGCCCTCACTACCTTGTTCCTCATAATCATATTGTCGTTTTCCCACGTAAAACTTTGTCGATTATTGTTACAAACTGCTGCAATTCTGCTTCATTATATTAGCTTGTTCACGACTGTTTAGTGCGCACACAAGAAGGGGCAGTGGAGTATCGCGCTTAAAAGTGATTTTTATCAATCATAATTACGAACTTACTGGAGCTCTGAGAGTAGCCAATATTATGTTTGCCTTTCACGAGTGCATTTGCTTTCCATATACTAGTACATGAGGCGTGTGCCACATTCGTAGCTCAGTAGCTCAGTACCGCCTTCGTAGCTCAGTTGGTAGAGCATCGGACGCGACATCCGAAGGTCGTGGGTTCGGTTCCCACCGAAGGCAGGTTTGTCTTTTCGTCCACTTTAATTCCTTTCTACTTTCCCCACAATTACAATGCCACAAGTAACTTCCCCTATGATTTCCTAGGCTTCATTGTCTGTTTGCTCATTAAGTTGTTTCTAACAAATAAAGAACGAGCCCTTGACCCCTTCCCTTTCGTTATTTCATAGCTTGGGCCTCGTTGCGGCAGACTTGGTGCCTTAGGTAGCATGCGAGGGCTTATTGGGCAGCAGCCATCTCGTCTAAGTTCACGTTCTACGTGACGCCCCCTGGCAAGAAAGTGTGTTCTACACACGCCGCCTTGGCCTCGAGTGGCGCTGCCTAACACTCCCAGGATAATACGTACATAAATACACAATAAAGTGGACGGGGGGACGACCGCCTTCGTAGCTCAGTTGGTAGAGCATCGGACGCGACATCCGAAGGTCGTGGGTTCGGTTCCCACCGAAGGCAGGTTTGTCTTTTCGTCCACTTTAATTCATTTCTACTTTCCCCACAATTACAATACCACAAGTAACTTCCCCTATGCTTTCGTAGGCTTCATTGTCTGTTTGCTCATTAAGTAGTATCTATGAAGGCAACATGTCAACATCGAGAAACTAATGCTGAAAGGTACTGATACTCAGCATGTGCTTATATTGCATTCTGCTGAACACCTATAAGCACGATTGGCACCTTTATTTTAAAGTTAATTATGTGCTATATATAGCTGTTCATATGTCCGAACCACCAAAATTTGAATCTGCACTGATGTGCTTACTTTGTGTCATCAAGGCCTTGCAAAAACACTAACGTTTGTATGCTCTATTTGTATTTTGAATGTGATTGTTTGCAACAGTTACCATTGTTTTCTGTCCTTCCTGTTATAACCCCATCAGGGATTGACGGTATGGTTAAATAAATAAATAAATAACCCCGTAAAGGACAGACAGTTGCAGTTTTAGCCACTCTAAGAACATCAAACAAGGTATTGCGCTCTTCTGTATCCATTCATTCTCTTAAACATATATGTGCGTCGATGGTCGGCTGGTCTGTGGAAACCGAAGGCAGGTTTGTCTTTTCGTCCACTTTAATTCCTTTCTACTTACTCCAAAATTACGAGACCACTGCTGTTTCCATTACCACCAACATTTCGGAGGTCGGATGCTGAACTTCTTTAAAAAATTTGTTCTTTATTTCATAATCTGCTAACTACACATCTTTAGTCGCCCCATTTTTAACAATAAGTTATGCTACGTGCTAAAAAGGCCATATGTGACGCGAATACGATGTTTCGCGGATGAGCAGGTTTACGAAACGTGCATACTTCGGGGCATTCTAGCTACAAGCTTGAAAATGCCATATTTACTGAAAGTTCGTTCCCTAACATATTTATCATTATTTTAAGGCCCGTTGCTTGTGTTGAATTTGGAGCAAATAATGCTCATGAAAAGTGTTCCTAACACGAGATATTCATCGTGGAACTTTGTTGCTCAGCATATCCCTACGCATCGCCGTATCGCAAAGCGACGCGGGCATTACTTCAGTTCTTATATTCGACCGGGCTGAGTGACCACTTGTCTGCAGCGCGTGTGCTCGACACCCCCTGACAGTTGCACTACCCTTTCTTTCTCTTTTTCTCGTTTAATGCCTTATTCATTTTTCCGCAGTGTAGGCTAGCAAACCTGATGCGCGTCTGGTTGACCTCCGTGCCTTTTTCTCCTCGTCCTTATCGTTCCCGGACAAAATGGAAGCCAAGCGCATTGGGAACCCGGGAAAGCCATCCCCGCGACAACGTAAAATGGAAACACCGAAACACACACACACACACACACACACACACACACACACACACACACACACACACACACACACACACACACACACACACACACACACACACACACCTGTCCCTGATGTTATGAGTAAGTTGAGCGACCGCAGTGGAAAGGAGGCGTCGGTCCGGGCTTCGAACCCCGGACCAACGCAAATTTTTCAACTAGGAATCTTCTCTTTCCCAATTCTTCCTCTACCGCTTGGGATTCTGCAGAGTCGTTTGTTTGTTTGTTTGTTTGTTTGTTTTTGTGTGTGCACGCGTGTGTGTGTGTGCGTGTTTGTGGTTTGTGTGTTTGCGTACAAACTGTACCTTGCCGAGCAATAACACCTCCTTGGAAGTTACCACTTGTGTCGGCATCGTCACGCGTTATTGTGCCTTAAACCTGCCGTCATGATATCGAGATACCAAGTTGGACAATTCAAGGGCTGAATTTAGTTAGGTCTGGAGAACAAAAAGCTGGGCTAGTACGTATGAATTTATAACGGAAGAGGGTAAGGTGTGCAAACATGCACACAACAGAACCAGAAAGCACGAATGCCGACTATGAACTGAAGAGGAGCACCGCAGCGTAAAAGAAAGTAGATATTACACTTATCTGCCCATGCTCAAGAATGACAAAAGGGAAGGGGTCAAGGGCTCGTTTTCTATATTTGTTATAAACAACTTAATGAGCACACAGACAATCAATCCTAAGAAAGCATAGGGCAAGTTTATTTTAGTATTGTAATTGTGGAGTAAGTAGAAAGGAATTAAAGTGGACGAAAAGACAAACCTGCCTTCGGTGGGAACCGAACCCACGACCTTCGGATGTCGCGTCCGATGCTCTACCGCTAAAGTGGACGAAAAGACAAACCTGCCTTCGGTGGGAACCGAACCCACGACCTTCGGATGTCGCGTCCGATGCTCTACCGCTGAGCTACGAAGGCGGTCGTTCCCCCGCCCACTTTATTCGATATTTATGTACATATTATCCTAGTAGTGTTAGGCAGCACCACTCGTAGCCACGGCGGAGTGTGTGGAACACACTTTCTTGCCAGGAGGCGTCACGTAGAACGTGAACTTACGGTGAGATGGCTGCTGCCCAATAAGCCCTCGCATGCTACCTAAAGGCACCAAGTCTGCCGCAACGAGGCCGAAGCTATGAAATAACGAAAGGGAAGGGGTCAAGGGCTCGTTTTTCATATTTGTTATAAATAACTTAATCAGCAAACAGACAATCAATCCTAAGAAAGCATAGGGGAAGTTTATTTTAGTATTGTAATTGTGGAGTAAGTAGAAAGGAATTAAAGTGGACGAAAAGACAAACCTGCCTTCGGTGGGAACCGAACCCACGACCTTCGGATGTCGCGTCCGATGCTCTACCGCTGAGCTACGAAGGCGGTCGTTCCCCCGCCCACTTTATTCGATATTTATGTACATATTATCCTAGTAGTGTTAGGCAGCACCACTCGTAGCCACGGCGGCGTGTGTGGAACACACTTTCTTGCCAGGAGGCGTCACGTAGAACGTGAACTTACGGTGAGATGGCTGCTGCCCAATAAGCCCTCGCATGCTACCTAAAGGCACCAAGTCTGCCGCAACGAGGCCCAAGCTATGAAATAACGAAAGGGAAGGGGTCAAGGGCTCGTTTTTCATATTTGTTATAAATAACTTAATCAGCAAACAGACAATCAATCCTAAGAAAGCATAGGGGAAGTTACTTGTAGTACTGTGATTGTGGAGTAAGTAGAAAGGGATACAATGGACGAAGAGACAAACCTGCCTTCGGTGGAAACCGAACCCACGACCTTCGGATGTCGCGTCCGATGCTCTACCGCTGAGCTACGAAGGCGGTCGTTCCCCCGCCCACTTTATTCGATATTTATGTACATATTATCCTAGTAGTGTTAGGCAGCACCACTCGTAGCCACGGCGGCGTGTGTGGAACACACTTTCTTGCCAGGAGGCGTCACGTAGAACGTGAACTTACGGTGAGATGGCTGCTGCCCAATAAGCCCTCGCATGCTACCTAAAGGCACCAAGTCTGCCGCAACGAGGCCCAAGCTATGAAATAACGAAAGGGAAGGGGTCAAGGGCTCGTTTTTCATATTTGTTAGAAACAACTTAATGAGCAAACAGACAATGAAGCCTAGGTCGTAGCTCAGCGGTAGAGCATCGGACGCGTTATCCGAAGGTCGTGGGTTCGGTTCCCACCGAAGGCAGGTTTGTCTTTTCGTCCAATTTAATTGCTTTCTACATACTCCACGATTACAATACTACAACTTCCCCTATGCTTTCCTAGGCCTCAGTGTCTGTTTGGCATGCCCAAGAATGCTAACGCATGTGTCGATCGGCTACCCGTGTCAATCTGCGCGAAAAATGATTGTTTAGGCGTTCAATCTCTTCTACGTACAAGACAAAGAGGGCGTTGCATCATTGTGACATCAATGGCACCTGAAGGTAGTTAACCGGTGGGTCGCTTTTTAATTTTTCGTTGCGCTGTCGCGATTGTAAACGCACGCCGGAGATAGAATGAACGCACAACCTTGTACAGGTACAGCACTGAAGAAATGGGTCTAACGGCCGAGGATTGGGAAAATAATAGTGGAAGAATAAACTGGAAGCAAGAATTTGCCTAGATTGGCGCTTTTGTCAGCGCGTCAGCACCCAAAACTCCGATGCTCCTATCATTTACTCTAACACAGCGGAGGGAATATGGTATATGTCATCAAGTGTATGCGTGAATCAGCCTTCAGATGGAAGCGCATATGGAAGCGACCAAATGCCTGAACAGTTATCCCTTGCGTACTCCCTCACGTTCACACGATTGACACATGGCGCTATCATTCCTAAAAAATGGCAGGTAAGTTCAATTTGTGCTCTATTTTTCGCCACCGTGGTCCCGTTACTACTACTTTTTTTTTGTGTGTCCATCTTTGCACGCTTGGCATTGTTTCATTAGGAGTACACATGGCTCTTCCTTCGCCACATTCGCTATTAGTATGTTCGACTTCAACAGCGACAAAACCTTTTCCTTACGAACAATTCGAGCTTAGAAGTGTACTGTAAATACATGTCCGGTATTCTACTTAGATGTCAGTGTTGCTCGTGGTGCAGATCTGTGCGCATATAGCTAAAGTTCCTTAATTTTCACTCGTTTCTTCTCAGAGACATAATACGTATGTTAAGCATTCTAGAAAGAAAGGACCACTCTCTCGGTAAACCGTGGGTGTCTATGAGAAACGTACACAAATAAATTTTAGAGCAGCAAAATAACACACAGAAAAGACCTGGAAAACGTTAAACGTACTACTTCCCGTGTTTTTGCGCGTTACAGTGCAAGCTGGAAATGAATCACAGAACGGAGGGCATCTTTTGCACTTGTCTTGCAGCTGATGGCGTAGCGTGCACATTAATTAAAAAAAGGAAAAAGAAATCTCGTGCCAGTTCGTTTTTGCAGGCAACAGCCGCCCGGGTTTTAGTTTATGTAAGCGTTTTAAGTAGTTATTGTAACTGTTGTCGCAGATTACACGTTAACAAGCTCCTGTCCCTTAGCCTCTTGCATGCGACGTTGCCTGGGCAAACTAATAAATACTGAAGCTTTACGTGACCTGCATGAGACTGCTGCGCCCTTTATGCGATTTAAAACTACGGGTACGAAGTTTACGTTACATGCATTTTAACTGCTACCTCTGATATTTTGTTTTCTAGTTCCGTTTGCCAACATTCTCAGTGCTTAATCCTATTAGCTACGCATGGATAACGACAAGGTAAGGGTATTAACATTATACTAATTCACAATAAGAAAGAGGATGGATATAAAATTGCTTAATTATGGTCTCATTAGAGAGAGAAAAGATTAAGAGGAAAGGGAGGGAGGTTAAATAAACGCGTGCTAGGTTGGCTACCCTACGCCTGTTGATGGAGAGAGAGAGAGAGAGGACTAATAGAAAAGACACACGAATGAAGAGCAGGAAAAATAAACAGGAGGACACTTAGTGAGAAGCAATGCATAAAGCGTGAAAGCACTAGCAGGGGTGCGTCTTTCACAAGCGTTCGTGAAGTCCTGTCGTTTTCAGGCCGCACAGTCAGCGTCTTTGCAGCCTTGAGCATGCAGGAGCGCGTAGGCCATGGACCCAGGATCTTCCGTACGGAGAGCAGTCGTCCATCATGGTCTCACTAGGGGTACATTCATTAATGTACGAGATGCTCACGAATGGAATTGCCTAGATGCTCATGGCAAACTATTCAGACAACAAAAAGAACGGGCTCGTTTCAGGGCTGCTTCTTTATTCTACAGTAAGTTATATCGAAGTAATCAGTCCCGTAATGGAAAAATATTCTGAGTGTAACCAATCTTTCTATGTGGCTTTCATCAGTTACGTAAAAGGCCCGTGGTTCTGTTTTGTGGGGCTTAACGTCCCAAAACCAGCTCTGATTATGAGGGACGCCGTAGTGGAGGTCTCCGGAAATTTCGACTATCTGGGGTGCACTGACATCGCACAGCACACGAGCCTCAACATTTCGCCTCCATCGAAATGCAGCCGCCGCGGCCGGGATTCGATCCCGCGACCTTCGGATCTGCAGCCGAGTATCATATAGCCACTAGAACACCGTGGCGGGTCCACGTGGTTTTGTAAAGATACCGGCCATCAAGGAGGCATTGTGCAGTCACGGGGCACAGGAAACCTTTGCAAATACCAACAAAATTGAAAAAAAAATACCAATCACGAAAAGGATTAAGACACAATATTTTTAGCGCTACTTACCGCTTGTTAAGAGGCTTTCACCCCATTAGAGTAGGAAGGACTAGAAGTAAGCATTAACTGCAAAATATCAGAAACACGTGGTTTGCACATCAGACAGTCCTGTTAAGCCTCGATGGAGATAAATTGCAATAGATGATTAATGTTTTCCGTCAAGAAAATGCCGTTGAAGATGGACGAGAACAAGAGAGAGGTAATGTTCGATAACCTGACGAGAAAACAAATATTCATGATAGTTAATCAGCCTCTTCAATATTTGCATGAGGATGTTTATCTAGTGGCATGTCGACCTTTATTGTGAGAAAGTAGTATAGAAGAAAAAGCATTAGTTGGACATAACGAAACATCACGGGACGCGTACTGTTGCCCCTAAAAATTAATGTGCGCGACTATCGTGTTTTGTCGGTTGTGACATACTAGGCAGAAACTTATTGGTTGACAAGGAATTTTTGGGCGTTGAAGAAGGATGTTAGGAGTAAAATGAGCACACCGGAAGAAGGCATTGTGGATTAGAGGGCAAAGAGGCACGTTCGATATTTCAGAAGAAATACAATATTCTAGGATGTGCACCAAGCCCTTAATTATTAGACTGCGCGCAAAACAATCAAAACGTGAATACCAGCCAACGCAGGTTGTTATACAATACTGTTTTAGATAATATATGTTATCTCATTAAAATTACCCTGGATAATATCGCAGGTTATTGCAGCTGGGCGATAGATGTTTAAAAAAAGAGAGAACAGCTGGACCATTGAAATGTGCCAGGCTCTAAGAGAGTTACTGTCTAGTAATGCTGTATGAACGTCCTGTTTTCGCATTATTAATCCAGATGTTCAAACTTAACCTTAACCTCCGCCGAAAGCCGGACTAAAACAAAATAAAATAAATTGTGTGGTTTGACGTGCTCGAACTGCGCAGTATATTGTGAGGGACGCCCCACAGCGAGGAGCTGGCGATTCATTTTGAACGACCGCGTTTCTAACTTGCACTAAAATTTACGTACAAGTGTATTTTTGCGTCTCGCAAGGCATCCAAAATAGAAAGTTATGTTGTGAATCAGCGCTTGTCTTGTATTCTACACTGTCCCTTCCTTGATATTCGATCTCTTCACTTTCTTCTAACGATGCTGCTCTTGGCCATTCCTCAGTATGGTTATGCGGTAAATGTAACGAAACAAGTATGGAAACCGTAAATGCAACTTCATATGTGTTGCACGTCTTTCTGCATATGCCTTCTCTTCGACTAACATTAAATGCCGCCCTTTATTCGCAACGTCGACGCAAGCGTACAAGCACAGAGATACTGAAACTCACGCGAGTATGAAAGTGGTCTACAGTGGCGTTGACTACCGAAACACCAGCAAAGCTGAGTTAAGTAACTAGCGGTAATAGGCAATGGTCGTGTCGCGTTGCGGCATGCTATTTTGCGAGATGGCGGACATGGGACATCGCTCCAGCGGGCGAGCACCCCGACGACGACGACGAGACCCGTGACTGTAGCCACAGACTGCACTGTTGCCGTGAAAGGGGTCCACACATAATCACCGACCTGTCCTCTTCGCTCGGAGCGAAAACAATCTCGCCCAAGAAGTAACGACAGCACGGAGGGACGGCCGGCACAAAGCCAGCTCGGTGGCAGCATTGTTGGGAGCCGCAGTTGGGCGCGTGATTTATAGCGCCCCTCCTCTCCCCCTGGCCATTCCAGTCCCCGCGGCACTGGGCCGCACCAATTTGGCCACTGCCGCTTCCGTAGTTGCCTTTGTTGGCGCTGCTCCGGCGTGCACCTGGTCGCAACGCTTTTTTGCCGAGAAATCCTGCCCCGAAGCCAATTTCGTTCATACGGGTGAGCGTGATTCTGGGAAAACTCTCTTCTTCCGCCGTAGCGAGGTTTTCGAAACGATTTTTCCGTGTCCGCGCGATGCGTCGAATACTTCGCGTGTTTTTTATATTGGGCTCGATTGCATCATCGGCGTGCGCGGGTCTCCCACCCCCGCATTCCGGCCAAGCCGTTGCATACGTGTCAGGCATGAAGAGCGCCGCGACGCGACGCCCCAGAAGCGCTGGTGTGGGGGAAGCGTGAGGGGTGTCTGGCGACCCTTTCCTCTGGATGACTGGGGGCAAGGACAATCGCGGCGCTGCCTCCTTTAATCTGATTAATTGGACACTGTGCCACGATGGCCTCAGACGCTGCGCCCGTCCACATAAACAACGGTGCCATTATATGCCGCCCCAGAATGGGCACGCTATATGAGCTCAGCGCCAACGTCGGCTCACCGAACGAGTTTGAAAGTCGAGCCGACGACGGGCTGTTCGTATCCCCCTGAAGCGAACTACTCCGTCATTCTCGCGCTCTTCGCCACTACGCATGCATGCATTATGCATCCCTTGTGCTGCGTGGCTAATAACGGGAAAGATATGAAGAAAATACTAGGTGCCCGCGTAAGGGGCCTTGACTTGTGTATGCGTGCGTACACGTGCTCGAAATTATTTCTTTTTCTGCGAAAGGCAGTTCTCGAAACATAAAACTACGGTATAGCTAAACCCGCGCACTGCAAACCTCCCACGGCTAGGTCACTTGCGGCAATGGTAAATGTGTACGAGACGCTGCCGTCGTTGCGGGAGATCGCGTGATCGGCGATAGAGTAGACTGCAGGCGGCCTTTCGAAAATGCTGAACCTCTGCTGAAACAACGAAACTACGGCTTGACGTCACAAAAATACAACTTAGTTCTCGTGAGTATGATCAAACAATCCGGTACACGGTAGATTGTTTACTGTTCTGTGCCAACGACAGCGGCGTGAAAGCCTGTTCACCGAGAACCGGTGTATTCAGAACACCTTATGCTAAAAATATTAGTAAGAGAATATTTCAGAGAACGCTGATGTTCGACATATCATTGCAGAAGCCGGCCGGCCAATGGGAAAACACACTTACGAAAGAGAAGTTTTGTAAATTCGGCCTGTGAACTTTGCGTCAGCATATCTAGCGCACAGAGAAGAATACAACTACGTTTCTGCTGTCCTTAGGTTTAGTTGGTGGCTTCAGAGAAGCTCGGCTGTTGATTCTTTCTGGTTACTCGCCGTGTTAGATTAGCGGCTAGGTGTTGGCTGGCGAAGCTCGAAGCCTCAAGATCGAATTCCGGCCATGGCGGCCACATTTCGATGGTGGCTAAATGCAAAAAAAAAAAAAGAACACCTATGTACTTAGATTTAGGTGCACGTTAAAGAACCCCAGATTGTCAAAATTATTCCGGAGCCCTCAAATACGCGGCGTGCTTTGTCATCAGAGCTGGTTTTGGCACGTAAAACCTCAGCGATTATTATTAATTATTCTTTCTCATTCGACATCAAAAACAATGAAAGGACAAAAATTACACTGCACTCTTAAAAAAAAAAGAAAGGTAGTAGAAAAGATAGTAACGGGACTGGTTACCACCGTTTTGGCACCCTTACTAGCTTAGATGTACGCTAGAGGTCGTAAATGTCAAGGGTAGCAACTGTCACTACATGCGTACGCAACAGGTTAGTAACTTCTACTACCTCCTATGACAGTAGTATATTATGCTGCAATTGTGACAGGCGTACGCAGAATTTAGACAGACTATAATTGATTTTATTACTTTTGAATAAGAGTCCCATGCAGCGTCGTTGTGTACATATACGGAAACAGGAAAATGCAAGAATCTCGATCGAAAACATTGATTACTTATCCGAATCCACTTCTGCTTACCGGAACAACGTTAGCGTCCTTATGTATGGGCATATATAGCGTTAACTTTGCTGTTAAAACACATATCGCGTAGAAACTTTGATCTCCTGTGTGCGATATAGTGTGTGCTGTCGTTTCTGGTTCGAACATGTTTCTAAGCTGTCATCTAAACATTTCTATGTGAAGCGTATTCACAGGGATAATCACATGAAGTAATTAGCGATCGTTAATTTGTGTAACACGGTGTAATTAGTCAGCACCAATCAGTGTCACAGGACACTGCCTTACGGCGCTCATTTTTATTTGATCTTAATCTTTTGCAACACAGTCGACTTGATGTGGAAACGATGGAGCAAATATAAACCGAATATTGCCATGGTGGTAAAGTTACTAACTTTGGTCACCACTCTTACCCATAGGCAGAACTGCAAGTAGTAAATGACAAGGTATTAATGTTACTACCTTGTCGTTTACGAGCTGCACTTACTACTTAGGTCGTGAATGTTGTGACAAGCATTTACTACCGCAAAGTTAGTAAGTAGCACTACCTTTTTTTTTTTTGTAAGAGTGTACATTGAACGTTGCATTTATATTAGTGAGTTTGCGCCATGGCTAGCTGGATATAGTTTATGTGTTTCTATTTGCAGACCATGTGATTGGGACATTTTCAGTGCATGTTCTTGATTACGTCGTAGGCCTTCGAATTGGCTCTCGTAAATGGCGTACGATTTAAAGTCGTCTGCGCTGATTTTGTGTGGGAGAACTGGGTGATATCGTGTGACAGGGGAAGGTGGTATGGTTAGCCGGTTCAGCACTGTGCTACTCGGCAGTATAGACATTTTCACAGTAGGGATAGAGCACGGCCATGTTGGGCTGTGGCATGGTAAAAAAAGAGAAAAATAAAATACAAGTTCATTTCACTACGTAGTGCGTACAAAGCACAAGTGAAGTATCAGTTTATTTCACGTAGTACAAAGGCTGACCTCAAGCCTCAAGAGAAGGCTGGCATAGGTGATGTGTGCGTGCCGCTGTTTTACAAGACTAGTGATAAAATAGCCGGCTACGTCATTGATATATATGGCTACGCATTCACGGGGTTCTCGCCAGATGAAGCGTTTCTTCTTCGTCTTTTTTTTTATTTGTATGAAGGGCCGAAGCTCGAAGCCGGGCGAATCTGACTCATGAAATAGATGCAGTTAAACGCTTGTGCAGTTACATCAACCGCGCCTCAGATGGAGCGCAGTGATGATGGATGAAGGGAGCGTCAAATTCCATGAACTCGATTACCCCCTTGACACTGCGGCAATCACGCTTCATTTCCCCTCAAGGCTGAGCTTCGGAATTGCAGTTTGATAATGTACTCTTTTTTTTTTTTCTACGCCAATGAAAGCGTGTGCAATAGTCCTTTCAATTCGCAGTGCAGCTATTTGAGCTGGCCTTTATAACCGAGAAATTTGTATCCTAATTTAGTCGTTGATTCGATTCGAAAGTATCTGTCGATGCCACTACACGTAAAAGTTTTGGTCCGTAAATGTTGCCTACGATTGATCGCCGCCGCGCTGACAGCGTCGCTAACATTACGTAGACTCTGGGAATTTTGACGTCTGAGGGGCTTTACGTAAGAAGTCATTATCGAACAGAGGGTCAAGCAGCCGTATATAGACGCTAATCGCACATGAAGACACAACCCCCTTTAAACCAGCAATAACCAGGAATGAGAAACGTTATGCCCGTACCAGAGAGCACTTCCTTTAGCGAAACTTCTAATGTGGCTCATATAACATATATCCAGTAATCTATTATGACCACATCAGAACGCGTATGAATCATGCGTGCTTTCAGATGGCCATACGAGATTATTAGACATGTGCCACATGGGTCATACGAGATCTTTCAGTAGGGGCTATTTAGTGACAAACGCAGACGACGGCTCACTTCCCATACAAACAGGCGCGCAACACCGCACTTCCGGCGGCTTCACCTGCATCCGGGTATGCGAGCGGCGAAGTGAGCTTCTAGCAAAATAAAACCTCAGAAATATCAGTCGTCAAAACAAGGCCATCAAGCCACAGTCAAAATAAACGCAGGACGCATCAGTGACAAAGTAGGTCACGTGCCACATTTACGTAGGTGAGCTCAGGTGACGTTAACGTTGATGAATAGGGCGTCACATTTTTGACGTTATCGATAGGTGCTCCAATTCATGAGCATAACAGTAGTGGAAAAGGCGGCTCAAAAACAGCTTTGCCTCCCCGAAACTGGCTCGTGCGCACAATTATCATATCGATTTTCACTGCGAAAATGCCCGCACGTGTTCTTTCTGGCGTCTGTTTGGCTCTAGCGCGTTGGAAGCAGGAGATGACCACGTGTCCTGGCTATCTGTACCAGCTGCGGAACATTTTCACCACCTCACGCACGACCACGCCAGTCAATACAATGGGCCTTCTAGAGGAAAACCAGCGCTTCCTTGGCGCGTGCCAAGGGTGCGAAGTAGGTCAGAAAAAAAGGCGAGCAACGTTGTTCGCGACATCAAAATATATACACAAACTCACCATCATTGATGATCACGCTGCGGAGTCGCAGTGCTTGGCATGAATAATGAGTAACAAAACCTGCCGCTTAAGCTTACGCGTGTAATTCGCTGCACGTAAAGGCGATTTACGGCATTTGCAGGGAAAAAGCAATAAAAAAAAAAGCTCAGTGAACGTGCACTGAAAACCGTTACACTACGTGGAAGTAAAACGCTTTACTCCCATAAAGCCTTCCTGTAGGTTCCTCCTGCACCATCTGCCCCCCTCACAAGCACGCTCGCAACTACCAGAACAAAAGTATGAACAAAGATTTTTTATCTGTGTCAGTTGCAAAACATAATTGTGTCCATTCGTTGCAGCATTGCGAGAAGCGCTAGCAAGTTTTAATTGCCTTGTAATGTAAAATTTTTCTATAGTCGAGCGCGTTCCAGCGAACCATAGAATGCGAGATGCACATTCTAATTATGAATGAGCATATTTATAAAATGCGCACAAAATGAAGAGCAGCTGATGCCTATCACGAACGGTAAATAAGAAAGGCCGTTAGCGTGTAAATACAGAAAAAAAAAGAAGAAATAGCACCTGTTGCTCGCACACAGTAAATCACTTTATCGGGACGTGCTTACCAAACCCATTCTCATGTAGCGTACATTAAGCCTGCTACGGTTGCAGTGGGCCCCGCGTCGCAAGCGTGCATCACAAGTTTGCTCGTTCGCACGCCTGGACGCTCGTAGCCGGGCAGCTGCGAGGTTCCAGGCACGGTATCCGCGAAGCTAATCAAGCGGTCACTTTCATCCATGTAACCTTGGCGATAACGAAAATCGGCTCACTAGCGTTACGTTAATGCTCTGGCTTTCGGCTCGCTTAAAATAGGATATCATAATAATTTCTCGCGTTTTACGCCCTAAAACCAAGAAATGTTTACGAGGCACGCCGTTGTGGAGGTCTCCGGAAGTTTGATCCCCTGGGGTTCTTTAGCGGGCACTGACATCGCACAGTACACGGGCCTCTAGCCCCTCGTCCCCATCTAAATGCGGCCTCCGCGACTGAAAATCGATCCCGCCACCTTCGCATCAACAGTCGAAGTGCTATAGCTATTAGACCAGCGCAGAGGGTTACTAAATAAACTATAATGTATGAATATGAACGTGAAACTTGGTGTTCCAAGAAGATACACGGAACAAAGGTTGCTGCGGAATTAATCGCAAGATGCGCGGCCCGCGACGTTCATGAGATCGGCGAACACGCAATGTGCATACATAACGGCACATGAATTGGTCTTGCACGACGTTTATCAAGCGTTTATTACAAGCATGCCAAGCGACACACACGGGTATTGGTGAAGAGAAGCTGCAAAGTTCTTACTATCGTTGAGATAATAACTGCTGGGTTTTCACGTACCAAGACTATCATATGGTTAGATATGAGACACACCATGCCGGAGGGCTCCAGTAATTTTGAGCATGCACCTGGGGTTCTTTAAACGGGTCGTGAAAAGAATATAGAGAGGCCCGTTTCTAATTTTCACTGCTTCAATATGAATTCGACAAGCCAATTCCGAAATATTTCGGCGAAATATTCAGTGCTGATTTAATACCGCCCGTTTGAAGCCCCAGCGTTCTTGCGCTCCCGAAACGACTATGCGACATTACCGACCGGTATGGTACTACTCAATGACGTTGCAGTAACACATTTCTAAGTGCAAAGGTATAGTGAACTCGCGTTTGCTCTAAACATAGAATCGATTTACTTGAAAGCTACAAAGAAATAAAACACTTAGAAACCGTGCGGTGCCGCCAATCGGAAGCAAAGATGCAGCACTTTTTTATTTCCCATGGCCTCCGAGGGCGCGCCAATCTCGGAGGTCTGGTGGCTACTATCATGATGTCAACTGCAGAGTTGAGAGGACGCGCACAGTGAAACCGAAACTGCGTTTTTTATCGCTCTAAATGAACCCACACGATGCAACGGAACAATGCATATTGTTGATTGGAGGGTCAGGATCCCGAATACGCACGTAGTACAGAATGTTCAGAAAACGTTTCACGACCCCTTTAACATGCGCTTAATTACCTGGAACAATACACGGGCCCCTACCAACCGTGCTGGTCGCTCCGTTAAAATGCGACTACCACGGTTGGGATCGAACCCGCGTCTTGTCAGCAGCTGAGTACCGTAACTACCGGGCCACAGCGGCGCTCTAACGTCGACATAAAACAACCGCAAAGCACCCATTCACGTGTAACTGCTTCCACCTTCACTGGTGGTTGCCCACGGAATGTAATTTTCTAGCATCGGCGAGCAGATGCTTGGTTAGTCAAACGAAATGGCCCCTCGTCAGATGTAGCGTTTACTTATTGGAGTAGCATGAGGAATCAAACGTAAGCAAAGTGGCGGACATGTAAAAAAGCGCATGAGCGCATCTGAGCCCACCATGTATTAGAAGAAAAAGAAACGTGTTTCCGATGGGCACTAATGCAACGCGCCTAATTAAGTAGCACCAGCAATCTTCAGAGCGATAACGAACGTAAACTACACGAGCAGCATTCAAATGATGCAGCATTCGAATTATATGCATAGCTGTGGTTATCGAACTAACGTAAGGGTGTTTTCGAGAACTTGGCAGCCCTCGTATCGAATTGGGACTAGGAAAAAAGAAAAAAACGAGACTGCTGAACGCGTTCATCAAGGAAGGCGGGGAGGGGGGTCTTCTCTCTGTATTTCTTTTATTTTATTTTATTTTATTTTTTTTGCTCTCCGAGGTAATGGTGAAATCGGCACAAGTTCGACGACTAATTCCCCCAGCAGCGCTAGTTTTATAGTTAGATGCTGCATTACTTTTGCCCCGGCAGTTGGAGGCAACCGTTCTTAAGCGCACCCGGCGGCGGGGTCCAATTTTCCGCTTGAGAAGAGAGATGCGATCTCAGGGCAAAAGGCGTGCATTCCGCAGGCGAAATACAAGATTCCCTTTCGTTCTTCCTCAAGCAGAGAGCCAAATAAAAGGGTGAACGAGATCGCGACAAAAAAAAAAAAAAAAATCAGACGATGATAAAATTTTCAAACTTCACGCATGGCCACCTCTACACACCGCTATGCGACTTCGACGTAAAATTTATTGCCCGCGGGCAAATTTATAAAAATTTGCTCGATTAATTTCACCTTGAGCGTGCTGTTCGCACGCGGGGGACATTTCTTTTTAAAAACGCGTCCTAGATATCGAACTACCGCATATGTCGCCGTCGGATAAGCCTCAATAAACGCGACGGGCAAAAAGAACAGGAATGATAAAAAAAAAAAAAAACCATCGTGCGTACAGCCAGAAGACGCGCGAGTGCTCTTCTCTTGCGAGACATGGACATCAATTACGCTGCAACGGTAGAAAGGTAGCCTTTTCCCGCCTCTTTTCACTTCAGGAGGAGCAGCGCACGCTATAAATAACCGCTCCACGACAGCTCGGAGCTGCTCTCCGATCGGAGCACGGCCCTCTTCAAGTGCATCCACGCTCTGCCCGCTGGCCTGCACGCATTGCTGTGTCGGATCAATGTACCGACATAAGTAGGAGCCAGCGGCTCCCGCGAAGTGCGCGGCCCCTGGATGCCGGCGATGTGCCGCGAGTCCTTAAACAGGCGGTGTTGCAACGCATAAAATTACGAGCGCACAAGTGTTCGCTGTGCCAGTTGCGCAGCTGCCAGTTTCGAGACGGGACACTGTGGGAACTGTTGCGAACGGGCACATAAATTTAGCTTCCGAAGCGTGCTGCTATTCAGTAAAAATAAAGCAATAAATAAGGCCATGATAGCCTTTGATGTTAAACTGTAGCACTACGGATGCTTGAGCAAGCAGTAACCAGCAAAGCAACAGCTTACATTGTTGGAGGACAGTGTGGATAAAGAAGCTCCACTGCCGAGTGAACGAACCTCTATGAAGAGGCGCGGCTAAAATGAACGGAGTAGTTATAGTCGTGTCACTTATTTCTTTTTTTTATTTTTCGAAGCACAGTATGCTTTGAGTTTAAATGATTCCTCCACGCGCTGTTATCTACCAGGCTGCTGGTTAGAGGCACTGGTTCTGGGTACCAGTCCAGAACAAGGACGATGCTTCCTGTAATCAGGGAGCTTTCTGTCTGAGGAATCCATGCGGACTACTTTTGTAGATTGGTGCTATAAAGCAGGACATAATATTTTTTGTTTACTTTCATGGGCCTGCTCTCGACTTGCGAGCTTGCGCGGAACTCAATTTCTACAGCCGGTGGCACTGCACTTAGTTATGAAGCGTTTAATTGATCGCTTTGTTTCATTATTTGCTTGAAATGGATTCGAACTTGTGCGTTGAAGATGACGCTTTAAAAAAAACACTAAAGCATTTTTATCTAGGAGCCTTAATGGACGGAGACTCCGATAACTTGCTTAAACGCTTATTTGTACAACTGGTGGCGCTTAATGATGATCAGAGTCAGCGTTATAGTGTTTTGTGACGAACGCGATTAAGAAAGATGATGCGCGTTTCAGACCTCCACGTTGCACTTGTACTATGGGACTTTCGTGCACACAGGTTTTTTTTTTTTTTCAAATAGTGCCTTGTGTAAAATGTAATTGATTAAGTTCTGCAGTTTTACGCGCCAGTACTGCAGCATGCTTGTGAGGCGCACCGCACTGTTGGGCACCGGTACACTTTTGATCACTCGGCGTTCTGTAACGACAGCTTAGATCTAACTGCACAGGCGGTTCTACAATACCCCGTGTCGAAACTTGGCTGTCGCAGCCGAGATATCAAATCAAACTGCCACTTCTGCATAGCAGTGTACCGCCCTAACTGCAAAGCCGCAACGCAGGGCTCTACCCTATCTCCCCCCCCCCCTATCTCTCTCTCTCTCTCTCTCTCTCTCTCTCTCTATATATATATATATATATATATATATATATATATATATATATATATATCACAGAGGGTAGCCACCACTAGCGATAATGCTCCATTAGCTGACCACGTACAGATGACGAAGATGAGCCCCATATTACGTATAAGCGAATCATGAGAACCGAGAGCTACATAATGTGTGAGGATCTCACTTTGTTAAGTCAACGGTTTCGTCTTAATTCTCGTCGGCTTGTCGCCTCACGTTTTCCATGGTTGAATAAAGTGGTTCGACAGGTTTTCACGAAAGGCGACAGCTGAGAAGGAAACGTTGCATAAAGAAAAAAAAAAAAGACTCCTTACAAGCTGTTAGAAACGTGCATAAATCTGGGTGGTAAAGGAGGGTTGAGACAGTCATAGAACCACAAAAAATAAAAATAAAGCGTAACGAGCGCGTTTGAAGCGAAAATCCAATGAAACTGAATAACGGCGCCACGGGCTTTGTGAAGAGGGTGCGCGGAGGTCTTTTGCATAATCTTTATAAATCCTTCCCAAGTGTAATGTGGTTTGCGAAGCACTTTTGCGAAGGGCATAAACAGATCGCCGAGTCGCCTTTATTTTGCATACGAAAATGCGTCGATCCCGAGCACTGGCTCCTCCCTTTCGAAATGAGCCTTCACCCAGCGCACGCGCCACGCTGCTTCGAGGACTTCGGGAAACGACGGCCGACGAGAGCCGAGCAGTGCGGAGAGAGGCTGCCCCGGCAAGAGCGCCCAGCTAGCGCGAGGCAATAAAATGGCACGGCATCACTGCCTAAATGTATACATTACTACTAGTATACGCCTTAGATGTAGTTACTTCGATCGGCGTAATGGCGAAATAAGGCGGAGCGTCGAAACTGGGGTAAACAAGGTACTGTGCTATTACACGTGTCTACCGAATGTTCCGCTTATCTCCGGATAAAAGATGCAGTTGGGCGTGCGTGACGCGCTGTATAGTGAGCAGCGCCCTTGCCTTCCCCTGAAACGTGCATGAAGGGTCGAGAAAATATTCTTCCGCATCGTTTTTCTCTTTTACTAATTTCCTTTTTTGCTCGCCCCCCTTCCTTTTGGGCATAAAGAGTAATACTGCAGGCATGACCTTCGAGCATGTGGGCCGTGCTTACGCTCGCTGTAGTTGTTGTATTCCGCGGACGAAAAATCAATCATTTAAACTCGATTGCCCGGAATTGTTTCCGGATATACGCCTATCGCGTTGCGAATTGACGCGGTTCGTCCAAAGCGATTCAGCCCGGCTCGCTACGTAACTATAGCCGCATCGAGGAATGGGTGTGCGCGTTGCTGTTGTTGCCGTTCTGCTCAGTTTGCGTAAGGATTGACGGCTTTCAGGGGCGCACACATTGCATGCTCGTGGAAATTATACATGCGCTGTGCATGTGCTAATGGTGTTTGTTCTTATTCTACGCCGGTCGGTGTTTGCATAACACGTGTATACACCGATCAATCCTATGGGAAATGCGCCATCATGGGTGGACTTTGGCTCTTCTCGCGCAGGAAATACGTGGGCGATAACAATACTCAAACGACACAGGGGCCACCGTAACACTTTTGTATTTATTGAGGCGAAACTGAATAAGCAAATGAGAATGCCGATAAAGCGAAATCGAGAGTTTTTAAACATACCGCGTTCCTGTTGAGAAATCAGCATTTGTCGTGACTGTGTGTTCGTGCCGGCTCTCATGAAAGGTCAAAGTGCACGTGGGCGGCTGACGATAACGTGTTTTGCTTGCTTCTAAGTAGGTCAAGGTGCTCGCGGCACGCTCTACTCTATCGGTCGGTTTTCTGAGATATATCTTCGGGTTGTTTATAGTAATTAACGAAACATGTTAGTGCCTGTGTATATATATTCGATAGTTGCTTTAATTCTTCCAACACGCAAATTTTATAATTTTACAATTTTCATTGCAAGTTGATTCTGTATAAGCGGTGGAAAATTTGCCTGCACATATACTTAAAATCGTAGAGATTCACAATACATCCTCAGGATTGACTACCGCCTCACCGTGACCGAATATTTTCATTGCTTCTGTAGAATTCTGTGTATTGTATGTTGTGCGTCTGAGCATCACACGTAAGCTGAACGGCCTGTGAGATAAGGAGCAATCCAAAGGACGGGTTGGACAGCACAGCTTGCAGAGAAAGGTGAACGTGCACCGCCACGACAGGGGCTTGAATCGGCAAAAAGTTCATAAGAGAATGTTTCGGCCACACCTGACGCTGGATGGCCAACAGCAAAGAGCACTTGCGGAAAAAAAAAAAAAAAAAACCAGCCCTGCGCGGAATCGCAGGACAGTGACAGTGTAACCTGTAGGAGCGATCTTCTTAGAGGCCATTGTAAATGCTTGGGGATCTGGCCAAGTGATCGGGTCATCAGGTATATCGAAGAGCCAAGTCAGGTTGCTGTCGGGGCTGCGCACGTCGCCTGTCGCGTGACGCATGACACGATACGACAAAACTGCTTCACGAGGCAGCGCTTTGTAATAAGTTGTTGTTGTTGTTGTTGTTGTTTCCCTCAATTCTGACACATACCCACCCTGGGGGATTGACCGAGATGTCAGAAGTTGAAATGGTTAAGCCTGAGGTACTATGGAATCAGAATCGAACAATCAGGATGAAATTAACAGTGAAGAGTACGAATTTATGAAAAGAAACAGTATTTTGAAACAGTAGAGCACACAACCCCGTGGCAATGTCCTAATGAGGAGGCTCCCAAAGACAGAATACTAGAGACGGAGAATTCCAACCCACCCCTATCAAAAGAATCTTCCAATTTTTGTGATGACGGAAAAGTTGAAGAAGATCGTTTCATAATGCTGATGCTGATGATGCGTCTGTAATGGGTGCAGAGCTACAAAGCGTGCACCCCTGTGTTCTTTCAAATGATGCTTCGCGCTCGTCATGCAATCCACTTTCCGCGACGCGTAATGGGGTATTACTGTTTTGCCCCATAACATTACATGTTAATGCGATTCCGCGGCAAGTTTTATACCTGTTTAGGTCTTTTAGCGATGGTTTTTCGACCACAGGCGCAGTTGAGCGGTAGAATGCTCGACTGCCACGCAGAGGAACGTGTGTCCGAATCCTCCTCAGTCCTGGTTATTTTTTTCAGAGATTTGCGCGATAATGATTACGGACACCGGCGGCGGCGGACAACTACGGCGCCAAAAACGGCCGTACTTGTGATCTCCTTACAGCTTACGCTGTAAAAGAATATCTTTGTGAATTCAGCCACTGTTGATTGAAAAGTGTAGCTTAGGTCATGTAGTAGCTCATGCATCAGTAAAAAACGTGGAAAATCTATGGGTGCTGCACAACTGCTATTTTGTTTTCGGTCGCCCATGAAGAGCCGCACACGTAGGGGCTGTGTACTCCATGGGTATACTCGCCGAACGAGTGCTTACCTGACAACACAGCCACCATGCAATCACAGCGTTCATGGTTTAGTAAGCATGATCTCGCTTTTATATGTTCCCTCCTCGTCTCTCACTATTCATTAATCTGTGCAGAGAACGCCGGCGTGGCCGATTGCTCGGAAGACAGGCACCCGCTTAAGCTTGTTATTCAAACACTCCACCAGGAACAATACAGATACCGAGCTGTGCTCCAAATTAATGTGACCGAGTAGACCTCTTCTAGCTTACTCTACCAACAATCGGGGGATTGAACAAAAATTTACCTCGCCGATATTCGCATGGACTCAATGCTGCTCCTTTGACTAGTGGTTCGGTTTGATTTTTCGTTCCGACTATCCAAGACTGTCCGAGACACTACGTGCACTCACGCCAATTGTCTGAAAGCAGCGCCTCGGACAGGCACGGTGAGCTTGGACTTACAAGTAAAACATGCATTTAACAATATCATTTCTCCATTGCTTCCTCTTCGTATTTAAGTATGGACGTTCTGTAAGAAGCAGTAGCCTGTCCATCAGCTTCTACGTACAGCCTTCCCACAGGCTATACGTGCCAGCGAATACAATAGTACTCTTTTCGGCAATGCGCTCGTACTTGTGCTGCAAAGTTTTAATGGCAAACTAAGCCACTTTGACCGTATACCGATCAGTCAATCAGTCAGTCAACATGTATGTATGTATGTATGTATGTATGTATGTATGTATGTATGTATGTATGTATGTATGTATGTATGTATGTATGTATGTATGTATGTATGTATGTATGTATGTATGTATGTATGTATGTATGTATGTCCGTGACCCTACGTCTCGGTGCGATTTTTCAGTGTCCACCGATCTCCATGATACTTTCAATATATGCTCTTTTCGGTACTATAACATTTGCCAAGCCAGGCGGTTGCTAGTAATTTATTGTTCCTGAAAGCTATTTTTTAAATTTTTCAGCGGACTCTCATGCCGGCCTCCCTGTGTCTTTGACGTAGTTATTTACAACTCTGCTTGCCCGAGCAGGCGGGTAATCAAAGTCAAAATGGGGATATTTTCTGAGCACTCAAATAATGACTGTAAAATTAATAAAAGCTGCCATAACTCCAAACATCATCGGATAATAACATAACTTTCATTTTTCTCACACCAGCCCCATATTTCTGATGAAGATGTTGTGACGTCATCGCATACGCTGCACGAAGCGCCCGTTTCGCTTTCGGTTTGAACACATCGTTCGTTTGGTTATTTAAAATTATTGGTGAGCTACTGAGCAAATTGAACGAGCTTATCTGCTACAGGACTATCAGTAGCATTGGAAAAGAGCGACATCAAAATATGGCGGAAAAACCGCCGTAGTTCCCGGAGGAATTAAAGATTTTATGTTATGTAAGAAGTTTGCAATTAAGTATACTATCAGTCAATTCGCACAAAGATATTGATCCTTCTCCTAACACTTGGCTCGGTGCCAAACAATTCGGGGGAGTCAATTTATTGGCTGGCTGCTTCGCATCACATCGACTCGCACGATTCGTGTCAACTGCCGGGTTTTCTAATAGCGAAGCTGTTATGTTCTTGGTCGCCGGAAAATGGAGCGCGCATCACAAAACTATCGTAATCATTTTTTGAAATGTCTTTATCTCTGCATTTAATAGGTTAAACCTTGCGGTAGAAAATGGGTGGTCTAAAATAAAAAGATCATTGGTACTGGTCCTGTACTTTTTCTATGCAATGGGCAATGTGCGGCCTTCGAACGCGCTCTTCTTTTCTTGCGCTCACGCTCTCAGCACTGGCAAAACTGGGGTTCGCGGGCGCACGTGTTGCTCGTGCAAGCAGAAGAAGAAGAAGAAGAAGAAGAAAGAGAGTGTGCTTCCATTTGTCCGGTGCACAGCATATCGCAAAGCTCTGCGTTTGTGCATAGCTTTGCCCTAGCAGCCGGGAGCGGACTAGGGGCCCCATGTAGTGTGCCTCCTCCATGGCGCGAAGCTAAGCACATAGTAGTATAGCAAAGGGGTGGAATGGCGTCAAGCTGAGGCCACACGTGCCACGTCTGCCACAGTCTGTGGTTCGACACGAACGTCTTTACGCTGAGCTCAGGGCGAAATTTTGAGAAGCGTTCGCTGGGCCTAGCAGTGCTTCGGAGGGCGTTTCCCGAAGCCTCGGACCACGACGAAATACGGGTGTGCCGGAGATAAACCCGGACCAGGGAAGTGCCCACCATCTTCGCTGCTTCGCTAGCGTTGCGCCCCTAGTGCAAGCTTCACTGATTTTTTCGTACATCGTGTGCTCTTTTTAGTAAGATGACATGAGACATGACATGACATGAGAGGAGATGGAAATTTTTGCTGCTGTGGACGAGATAACAAGACCTTATGAGATCGTCAGAATAGTTCTAGACACAACGCCAACCAACCCTACGCAGAGCCATGAGGTATCGGAGGCTACAGCTCGAATATGTGAGATTGTATTGATGAAACCTCACTCAAAAAACAACCTCCTGGAGCGAGAGCGAAAGAGAGAGAGAGCCGACCGAAATTTAAGCTTCTTGTCTGCTACCCTGCACTAAGGTGAAAAGAGAAATAAGGACAAAAAGAAGAGTGGTATAAGCAGGTATACGTGAAGCAGGTATACAAAACGTACGTATACGTAAAAGAAAGATGGATGGTGAGCAGCACAGTTGTTAGTCACTGTAGTAGGCCATTTCCACGTGAAAGAAAAGAAAAAGAAAGATGAGAGAAAAATTTCGATAATGCCTTATTCGTGTTTCAGTGCGACTACTGTTTCGTGTTTCAGTGCCAGCGACAGCCTATGCGCTTTTGCGAGGAACAGGCGCAACGATGTGTAACAAAGAGCGAATGGCAAATGTAAATTTAAGCGACAATAGCTCGCTTAACGGCAATAACTTGCATATATATGTACGATGATTTACAGGACTAGTGGCGCTGTGATACGAATCGTGACGAAATGGGGCATGCCTGTTTTTGCAGTGATTTCGATTAGACGTCGCGAGTAGCTGTGGAAAACAAATGAGGGCTTGCATTAGAAAACACAGATTTTAAAAGCATTTTACGCTAGCATTGCTTGCAAGGAAAACTTCAGCCAATACTGATGTCGGACACATATATGGTTAGCGAACGCTGCTGCCTATTGCAGAAATTGCTCATGAAAAGAATGGTTTTTTTTTTAATTCGGAAGCCACGTGTTTTTTTTTTTTTTCATGTCGGTGTTAAGAAATCTTGTGGAGCCAGTATTCATCACGGTATCAGACGCCATGTGTGACGCAACTATAGTTTCGAAATTCGTCCAAGTTGCGAACTGCGTCGTCGATTTCTCTTTGAATAAGAAATCAAATTCTGTGCGGTTTCGTACTTTTTTCTAAGTGAGGAAACCTGTGGCACTGTGCAGCCTTTTCGCGGCCGCCCCAGAAGCACACAAAGTAAACACACGTGCATATATGCCCAACGAGTGTGAACAGCGGGAAAATGATTTCGCAAGATAATGTATATGAATAACTTGAATATCGGTGTTCTTGCGAAATGTCGAAGAACTCTTACCTAAGCGCCTAAGCATCTCTGCACGTGTCAGGATTGCAATGTAATATTTTAGCGCATTATGCAGTGAACGTGAACCCAAAAGACGAAGAGAAAAGGTGGCACAATTTAATACTGTGAAAGTCCGGAATTAGAGGGTTTTAGTTTATTAAATTTTGAATTTTTCGCCCCTGTTGATTTCTGATTCGACATGCAGCTCTTGAGTTTTCCTACGAAATTAGGTTTTTCTTCTTTTTAAAAGGCTGCAAATACTGTTTATGAAAGACTGCGCGCTCAGTATTATACTGGAGTCATGCGATTGCCGTTGAGAACGCGTTTCTAGCTCATAAAAGTGCAAGAATGTTTGCGTTCAATATTTATCGCGCTCTTTGTATGAGCGCGGAGGTGTGCTTGAATGTTGTCTGATGGCACCCGAATAAGGAAAGGTTCATTCACTCGAGCTTACACGAATAACAATTATTTGTTTCGATTTCGCAGCCATATGATTAAATGCCTTCCACGCAGACTGAGGAGAAAGAGAGAGAGAAAGAAAGAAAGAAAACGAGAAAGGCCGCATTTTTCTCATCAGTTGGACCTTTCTTTTTCTTTTGAAATTTCCACTCGTGAGTGAACGTGTCAGAAAGCAAAACGAATAAAGCGCAACAGATGGGCATTGCAAGAATTTCTCTGAACTTCGTCGATATACTTCGAACTCACTGTTCCTTGCTTATTAAATTTTATTACTTTCCATTCTTTTTCAAAGTTTAATCAGGTAACTTACTGCAATCTCGTTCTATGGTAACGCTTATTGACTTATTTAGCCTATAAGGACTTCCATTTTACAGTGCTTAGATCTCTATCGGTAATGAAAGGCCCTCAAAAAATTAAAAAAATGATAAATTACATGAGGGATGCAGCTACGCTAACGTGCCCCGATTAATTCATTCGCGCCAAATTACGCGAAGAAATGGGCCAGTATTAGGGCTAAAGCACTTCACTGCTTCATTATAAAATAATGACGAAGATAACGTTTCGAAGCAAGAACAGCAAGAACGGAAAATAAAGGGAGAAAAAAAAAAGAAGATGAAGAAGAAAACAGGAAGAACAAGCGAAAGACGTCTTAGCCTGCTTTCTAGGCCATACCGGACCCCGGAATATGTACTACAATTGATTCCCATAAATTTCCTTCTAATGTTCTTAGCATAAAATTCGATTGTAGTTTGTGATTCGGTAGATAGATAGATAGATAGATAGATAGATAGATAGATAGATAGATAGATAGATAGATAGATAGATAGATAGATAGATAGATAGATAGACGAAGAAAGACCAGGGCAACAGCCAGACACTATTCTGGCCGCGACACTACAGGGAGGCAATGAAAAGTTGAAATTTATTTATTTATCGTGAGGTTTTAGCGCAGAAAGATACTACAAGGTTTGAAATACTATATATATATATATATATATATATATATATATATATATATATATATATATATATATATATATATATATATATATATATATATATATATATATATATCGTGTGTTTGTCTTTTTGAATACCTGCCTTACCATTAGACCATAAACATGTAGGCCTACACTTTTGGACAAGACACTCTAACACATTTAGAACGCGAATTGATCTGGAGAAGTTGTAATCAACCGTCAAAGCATTGGCCGCCCTCAACTGTCACACCTACGTTCAGTCCCAAGTAAAAAGGTCCCAAGCACTGCGTGCGTACTCTCAGTCTGGCTACGAGCCCCGCCACGGTGGTCTAGTGGCTATGGTACTCGGCTGCTGATCCGAGGGTCGCGGGATCGAATCCCGGCTGCGGCGGCTGCATTTCGATGGAGGCGAAATGTTGACGCCCGTGTGCTGTGCGATGTCAGTGCACGTTAAAGAACCCCAGGTGGTCAAAATTTCCGGAGTCCTCCACTACGGCGTCTCTCATAATCAGAGCTGGTCTTGGGACGTTACCCCACATAACAACAACAGTCTGGCTACGAATATACCATCAAAATAGGCGGCCCTTTCTTTAAGTTGAGTTTCGCAAAGCTTAATGTATTACTGGACTTATAGATACTGCGCAGTCAAGGCACGCATTCTATATCTTATGTTGCCGGGAAAAGTTGCATTTGTATTCGTTAACTACGGATAGTTCGGTCACGTTCATCTCATACATGCTAATACATTTTGCCCGATAAATTCGGAAAAGTATACTTTGCCATAGTGCAGTCTTTAAATGAAATACAGTAGTTATGAAATCAAGGGGAAAATTATTTAATTGGCATGAAAGAAGATCTCGTCGTAGGTGAGTACTTAAATCGCAACCTTCGCATTACGTGCGCGATGCTCTGCCGGCAAGTGAGCTACATCGACAGTCGTTCTACCCTCCGCTTTCTTGGATACTTTTGTACGGAAAGCTCTTGAGTATTAGGCAGCGTCACTCGTGCCTATGGCGGCGAATATGGAGCACATTTTTTCTTTTCCAGATGGCATCACGTATGTAGCATGTGTTCTTTTACGAGCTGGCAGTTGATCCTCGCTGTGAAATGAAAGAAAGATGGGCATTGGATCGAAGCGTCCATTTCTTACGGCACTAGCGCCCAGCGGCATTATGTTTCAGGCGGGGGACCCTCCGTTCGCCTCCAGAAAACCGAAAGTTGAGGTTGTTCATAAGGTACCAGGAATTCTGATAAAAATAAGAAAAGCTATATAAGAATGAGACAATGTTTCAATTGAACAGTTCTCGAATACATATGTCAGTGCTCACGCTCAGCACAGAAGAGAGTCAATTACATTCATGATAATCAAAATTAATTAAATGGACCGAAGTTAGGGTTGTTCATATGCGGGTTGTCAATATGTGGGTATGAACCACACTTGGAAAGAAAGAAAGAAGGTAAGAAAGAGAGAAAGAAAGAAGGTACCAAAGAGGGAAGGACGGAAGGAAAGAAGGGAAGTAAGAAAGAAACAGAGTGTAGCATAGCCATGGCGTGCACATAGCAGCGCCGGATCAGGAATGTATTAACGTTGTCAGCAGAACGAAAAAGAACGTTTATTCAAGGAGTAGAGCGTATTTATAGGCAGCTTAGTGGTAGAACACATAACGATGAACACGTGGTAGTAACGATAGTCCGATGTGGTGCAGGCGGTAAGCTGAGGCGTACCAACAGGTGCGCGCGGACACGCACACAGAGAACACGTGAAGACGCAGCGCAGAGACAGAAAAAAAAATAATACAAGAGATCATGTATGGCTTATATCCGCATTGGATGTGGGGGCATGCGCCACACGTGATTGAATTCACCTAATCTGTGCCTAAGCCAACGAAAACTTCACTACTCTAGGGTGTCGAGCCTTTAAAACAGCTCAATAAGACATTAAGGCCGCATACAGCTCTTGTGTGGCACAATCATACGAGCGCAACAGAAAATGAAGCTGAGAACACAGATGACCTTACTTGTAGTTTTCGGTTGAAGTGTAGTAATCGTAAAATAAAGAAAAAAAATAAATTAAGACGGACGAAGAAGCAACTGTTCTACTCAGTAACCCAGTGTGAATGCATATACTTTTCTGGCACGCTTTCAAAAATCGTGTTAAAAATGGAAAAAGAGAGCGAAGAGAGAGAGAAATAGAACACTGTTTTATCTAGATACACATAAGGGTATTAGGAAACCGCTAATGGGCTAATACAAGTATAATAATTGTCACGAGAAGTGTTACTCGTTGCGCTCACCGTGCTTTTAAATCCAAGCAGAGCGAATAAGATCAGCGAATAAGACCAAAAAATGACCATTGGCTTTTGTAGTTCACTGTGGCTGCCCACAAAACGCACATGCTAATGCATGGATCAACGCATCTTTGTTGATACAGCACTCGAGTGGAGCATTGCGAAGCGAATAAAGCGATTTTCATCTCAACTGCAGTCGTGCACGCAGGCGTGCATGCGCTGCGGCGAAGTTGCCAGCACATGCATGACTCATCTTTTACTTCTTAAATTTTAATAATTTCTCGTGTCTTGTGGACAACCTCAACTTTCGGTTTTCTGGGCGCTTGCCACGCCAGTACCTTGAGGCAAGCAATTACCGTCAGATTAGAGATTTTTTGTAGGGCTGAGCCGCTTGTGTACTTAGATACATCGCGTGTATCGTATAATGGTTGGTTTGTATAAGGACTAGACATCGTTTTTCGGTAAGCGTTTTTCTTTCTTATCGCAACATTTTTCTCTTTTTCTTCGATTTCCAGCAAGTATTTTTCTTTTGCGCTTGCAGCGTGTCTCTTTGAAACTCCTTCCCGTCTCCCTTGAGAGAAAAATTGAACTCGAACTTTTCCTCGAAATGTTACCTGTATAGCTGAGACCCGCGTCGCCATGGCCTTTTGCATTGGTCTCAAAGCTATATCGGCGAACAATGTTGACCTTACAAAACAAGATTTAGTTTCGTGGCAGCGTTGAGAAACTGCGCCCTGTATTCCGTAACCATCGCCTAACCATCAAACGTAGGTGAAACGTTATACGTGCTGCATTTCGCTGTCGAGAATGTTCCAAACAGCAGCGCCATGCCCAACGTGTATACATCTCGCCTATCTGCTCCCTTTCATTTCACATTGCCCTGTGAAAACGGACCGCGGTCGTGCCTGGGCGGGGGAAGAGACAAGAATTACTCAGTGTTGTCAGCGATGATCGCTCCAGGGCGTACAGCGGCTTGTAACGCTGCGGGGCGGCCGTTCCGACGATCACACCGCCGCCACTTGGCCTGGCCCAGTGCGCGAGTGGGGAGAATGGCGAGCGCACACTCTGACGACGTGGCCGCCGTTAGTCGGGGCGGGGTTGCAGCCGTGATCTTCACGGGGATCTTCGCGCAGCTCGGTTTCTGCGCGGCAAAGATTATTCTTCGTTTACTGCGAGGGGAAGAGGCGCTGAGCGGGATGGCGCCGCAACTGCGAAGCCTTCTCTTTCATGACCTGGCTCCGGTTTGGTCGGGGCCCCCGAGAAGCGCCGAAAACGGCGTCCATTTCTTCTTCCATGTTGCTCCGCTAAGCCGCATCCCTTGCGTAGTGGCCAGGGTAATTTCTTTTCCCTTTAGCGGGCGCCAGACCTTTCGCGCGTTCTCACCACCTCTCTCGTCCCAGCCACGCCTCCTCCACCTTCACGAGCGACCGACGACATCAAAGCGTGGGCGGAAATCTCGGAACCACCGAGCTCAGTGTTTGTCATTTCAGGCTATCCGGCCTTGTTAGGAAACGCGCTTTAGATCTCGAGCGACGCGGCCCAGTGGGCGCTGGGCCGCAACCACGCTTTCCTCTGCAGGCAATGGCTCATATACGCAGCATCAGTCGCTCGTCAGCGGTGTCTGCGCCTGGCGAACCGAGACAACGACGGCCGGCTTTGCGAGCTCTTCACGAAACAAACCAGATGTTATAACGAGCATTTATCTAACGTATTTTTTTTATTGCAATGACATTTAGGCGAGGGTGCACTAGTTGAATGCAACGAACACGGCCACCACATCATAAATTTTGTAAGCGGATTACTATAGCTCTAGTATTTCAAACATAGTGATGAAGCGCTGTAGTGAAGGAGACTGGCTTGGAATACTTTTGAGCAGCCAGAGTTTCTCGATTGCGCATTTAAGTGGCTCAACTCGGCCAACTTCGCGTTTTATGCCCACCTGTAGAACGAAGCCGTGGAGATCGAAAATCGAGCCTGCATCCGCGTGGAAGTCGGTTTTGAGTAAAAAAGATTGACTTATTTGTCAACTTGAATTATGCGTGCTCTTTTCTATGCGCGCGGCCTACATGTACAAGAAGCTTCACTCAACAGCGGCAGTCTTTTTGCAGAGGATTCATGGTGATTGTTATATTTAGCCTAGAAACATGTGACCGGCCGCGTCACAATGGCGTTCCACTGGCTTACGCTCGTCCACTGCGTTTGTATAAATAAAATGCGATGATTGCTTGTAAAGGCTCTACAATTATTTTATTAAAAAAACCTTTAAGAACGTTTAGAAAATCTTTGAGCGGTCCTTTCATGATTGCAATTTAAGTGCCTACGTGTGAAGTATCGCAACTACAACAGAAGCTCAAGAGAGGTGGAGACTTGAATTGACGAAGAAATCGTCGAAAACGATGAAGAACAGACAACGCAGATAGAGCCACCGTTTCAACAAGTGGACTTGTCTTCGTCAGGGCAGCTACAGCCTTCTCGAGCGTTCGTTTCTATACGCTTTGCGCCCCCTCCTCCACCCTTAGGAGGAGAGGAGGAGAAGGGAGGCTGGTGCGACAGAAAGTAGATACACCTTGGCGATGTATAGACACACCTTGTCGTAATAACGCAAGTTTCAGAAGACTAGTAAAGTATACTGCCGAATTGACTTTTGCGTAAGCCCTGCCGCGGTGGGCTAGTGGCTATGTGACTCTGCTGCTGCTACGAGGGTCGCGCGATCAAATTCCGGCCGCGGCTGCTGCATTTCGATGGAAGCGAGATGTTGAGGCCCGTGTAAAGTGCGATGTCAGTGGACGTTCAAGAACCATAGGTGTAGTAAATATCCGGAGCCCTCCACTACGGCGTCTTTCATAACCACTTGGTAGCTTTGGGACGTAAAACCCCCTATATTATTATTTTTCGTACAGTTTGCATAGATGGCTTGCACGGTTGTCATTGGGAGCTGTTACGTTGCCGCTTCAACGTGGTAGGCAGATAGATTCGTGACGTCACGTGAATCTTATCAGTAGATCGAAGGCTGGTTCTGTTGTTTTAAATGCGAATCATTTTTTGGCGAACTTGAGCGACTTTGACCGTATCTACAGGCGGATACGTCTTGTTGCTCTCCTGGTTGTCTCGTTCACCTGATATGCACCGAAATTGGGAAGGTACGGTACCAATGTATGAAGAACATGTATGATTGATATTTCCATCATTAACATGATATACTCGTCATGTACGTCACGATTAACGATAATGCAATCACGCGTGGCTCATACCTGCAGTGCTCGGCCACTGATATTCGGCTATGCTCTACAAGTGCTTGAATTTTACATAGCCCATGTCAATCTCGGGCCAATTAAACTAGGCATTTCACATAACATTACAACACACCTAAAAACAACAAAATGCATAGAAGTGAAATGTACACATAAGAAGCGCACAGCAACGCGCTGTAATCTCCGAAGGCAAGCTTCCAAGCGGCAGTTACGTATCGAACGCGGGGCCGCGAGGTGCCGACCGCTAGGCTACGGCGGCTCCTCCGAAATGGTGAATATAGTAAATAAAGCGAATGCACCCGTATGATGACTGTACTTGTGTAACGTCAATCGCGCTTCCAATGCGTGTTAAACGTAGTCTTAGCAACGTAATAAACAACACATATGTCGTACTATCACTCAGCGTGCTTTTGTCTCATATATTGCTCGATCCGGTAGGAATAGCTCAGCGAACGACGCTCATGATACGCACATCAGCGCCCCATATCCCGCATTTTTCTTCGACAAAAGAGGCTTTCGTGCTGTGCACTAACGCGAGTGTCATCGTTACGCCCTACCATGAGCTACCATTCAGTCGCGACGGTGCTGCACAGTTTCCTTGTTAGCCCATGCTAAGCATACACTTACTCATGCACTTTGCACAAGGGGGTACATCCTATTCGTAATATTTCGCTGAATGGCACAAGATTTCCCATAGGCAATTTCGTCGTTGACTGCTTCACATGACACCGATTCCCACAATGCGTGGAATCTGCAGGATTTTTTTTTTCCTGCACATAGGCGATTAACGTTCCCATCGCGTCTTTACTGCAATGAAGCAAGTAGTCCGCCGCATTGATTATGACCCGTTGGCTTCATTGTAGCCGCAGTACTGTGATACCAATCTGGTAAAATGCTGTGCCTTGTTGCGCTATGTGAACATTATGGAAATACACATTCGAAGATGGTTGCATGTTGATGCATTTCGATTTTGTCAACTGGAAATTCGCGCTTATACAAGGTATTCGTACTCAAATTTCAACGTTATCAAGATATGTAAAGCGAGCGCGCTGGGCATCCAGCAGAAACATCCCGTCACGGAAAGCACGATTTCCTTTAAAAAAAAATTATCGCCATGGCCAGCCTGGACGATTGTGATAAGGCACGTTTTACCTGGCGGTCATCTATCGCACCGTGCCGTGTCTGCAGTTGTTATGGCCTTTAATTTTCGCCACACACTTTATCGCCAGGCGTTTAACGTGTGGCGTCATTAGCGGTTTATGTTGATTGACTTCTGGGGTTTTACGTCCCAAAAGCACGATCTGATATGAGAGACGCCGTAGTGGAGGGCTCCGAAAATTTCGACCGCCTGGGGTTCTTTAACGTGCACCGACATCGCACAGTACGCGGGCCTCTACATTTCGCCTCCATCGAAATGGAGCCGCCACGGCCGGGATTCGATCCCGCGACCCTCGGATCAGCAGCCGAGTGTGCCATAGCCACTAGACCACCGTGGCGGAGCAAACCGGTGAATGCTTTCTTGCGGTTTTCTTCAAGTACCGTCAAAACCCTAAGATTCTGTCAGATAATAATAATAATAATAATAATAATAATAATAATAATAATAATAATAATAATAATAATAATAATAATAATAATAATAATAATAATAACAGCGAGCACGTCCAACTATAGGGCAAAAGCATGTCAATGCGTCGCCAATTAACCCCGTCTTGTGCTAACCGCGGCGACCATACCATACTAGATGCCAACGTTCTTTAAGATTTATGTGCAGAGTTGTGCGCGTATGGTATTGAAACAGCCCATTTCCTGCTACCATTTTCTTTTCTTTCCCCTCTTTTTTCTGCTTATTCCGAAAGCCATTGCGTACATAACCAGTCAGCTTGTAGGCTTACTTACATAGTGCGATATTCTCCTACAGGGCATTCTTGAGCCTGAGAGTTGGCTGAAACCTCCATTAATCTCTTCCGAGCCCGGCGTCCGGTGGCGCGGTGGTAAATGAACATGAAGTGTTCTGAAATAAAGGTGTTGCGAGTGCAGCGAGCGGTCTTTTCTTGTCTGCCTCTGCTTGTCCTGGTCAAAAATCTGCGCTCCTTCACCCGTACAGCATGATGATTCATCATCAACTAGCTGAATTTTTCGTCTTACCGCCTGGTTCACCTTCGTCCATTTCCCTTCCCTGATTTTTATCTCTCTGCAAACGACCTTGCTTCGTTTTTCTTCTCACAGTTTTCTCTCTGCTCATGCAGAGTGTCCCTAGCGGATACTGTTGCACACTAATTCTACGTATTTGCAAGAGCGCCGTACGTTGACTTTTCAGTGTCATATGTTGCACGCATGTTCATCTCGACTTCTTGCGTTGCTTGTTAAAGCTGACAACACGCCTTTGATCTAAACAAGAAAAAGAAAAGAGAAAGAAAAGTATTGCGACCCTGCACATTTGCAGGGTAAAAGATCCCGGCAGAAACACGAAGAAGCAAGTTAGCCCGCATTTTAAATCTAATCCCACGCCACCGTGCAAACTCCTTACACGACAGAGGGACATAAGATCTTCATTTCGTCCGGCTTTGTGTTCGTGCTGTGCACTCGGCAGCCTCCTCGAGAGGGCCTCACCTTGCGGTGAAGCGGAAACACACTGGAATACTGCGCATCGTACTGGAATATCGACCTCCTTCTTAAACACTTGATAACAAAAAGCCAAACGAGAAGACAAAGAAACAAACCAACAAGATTAAGTTGGTCCCTGCTGAGCGCACACCTTTTGGTCCGCGCTGAGGGTCTTTCGAGAGACAAAGCCATGGCGAGTTTGGGTCGTAAAAGCCTCGACACACCCAGAGAGGAACCCTTTCTATTCTTGGGAATAAGGGCATTGCGGCCGCACATTTGCACAACAGGTGGGTCTGGTCGCACACAACTTTGTACTCACGCTCGGCGGGTCGAAGTGCACGCACGTTGTAAAAAGTGTGCACACATGCATGTACGCAGCCAAGAGTAGAAAGAACGAAAGTAGAAACAGGGACGACTCGTTTTACTAACGTATACGGAGACGCTATACTCCAAATACCGCGAACCGTATAACCTTTGTTGCGCGGTTGCAAGCTCTAAAAACGGCTGACAAAGCCTATAAGCTAAGCAGATAGTCTAAGTTCAGCTTGACATGTTTTACGAACAAGCATTTTAACCGTCAATTCGAACTTGCGGTAATTTCTGCGGAGTCTATAGGCAGATATCCGGACATGACCATGTGGACAACTAGCGCACTGCAGCAACCAAATTTTAAGCCGAAACCCTTAACTGGCTCATACGAAGCGGAGTATGCGGGTCGTAACCGCGGTACCAAGAATACTAATAGTAAACAAACATTCGGAAACTCACGCCTCATTCCACCTGTATTTACCAAAATTGGTATGGAAGCATACAAACGTAAGACTAAGATTACTGATAAGTGGTGACACCAATAGTTTGACATGCTTGCCACTTACGTCAAGATTACGGATAAGAATATCCTCGGCCAGAGATACGCGGGCATAAGCCACACTGGCTCGTGGCCACATGTCCGAAGCAGACGAAAGAAGCACATAGCCTTGCTTGCTGTTCAGCTCATCGATTTTTATTATCGAGTATGGAGACTAATTGGAATTCGTGAGCCACATGCATTCACGCATTAGGTATGAACGACAGTAGCCAAAAATACCGGCGAATTAGCCTGCGGCGGGTACTGATGGCGAATTTTGCTTGCGAATGCGTCGTCATTCTCTTCGTAATCCATCGAAGAATAAGCCATTTGAAGAGTAGCTAGCAACGCTTCTTTCACGCGATTTGTGATATGTTTGCGTTTGCGGACAAAAGTAAATACACACTTAACCATTATAGTTGTTTCATTTACTTCTAGTTACATTGGTATTTGCAGTTCTGCTGCTGTATTCCGACAAAAAAAAAAGGGGGGGGGGGTACTCCTCCTTTTTTTTTCTTGTATTTTCTGTCTCCGCTGTTCTATCCCTCTTTATTTCCTTTTTCACATTCCCTAGTGCAGGGTAGCAAACCGGAAGCCTAGTTCTTATTAACTTCCCTGCCTTTCCTTCTTATTTCACTCCCCCCCCTTTCTTTCTTTTTGTTGTTAGCTTTTATGGAACTGTAGTACCACTCTCCGTGCAGGGCGTCGACTCCATGAAATTTTTGTCATTGTGGTTCTTCGCCTACCGCATTACGACATGACAAAAGAGCGAGACAAATCGTGATACCATCACCATTGGGAATGATGCATCGCTGTCCCTTCGACGGTGGGGATTGGTAGGCATTCCAGCCTGTCGCATTCAAAGTCTTCAGGCACAGTCAATTACCGTGCGGAGAGGGGGCCAAGAAAGTGGTGCGTAATGTCTACTCTTCACGCTTGACGGATCAGTGATTTTACACAGATAAGCGGCTTAACGATTAAGGACCTTATTCAAAGTACTCTGGCACGCTGTCAAAATGGTTCTCGTTACAAATCACGCGGTCCGTTCCCACGAGCGCTTTCCCGGCAAACTTTGCATATTGACTACCGAAACGATTGCTCTTCGTGAACGCGAAGACTCCGCGGCCAACTCCATATATCAAGTCGTGTAGGACATTGCTGCGTTAGGGAAGCAGTAGGCAGTGAGAATCCTCACATAGAAGTACAAGTCAAGAGACGACGAAGGCAGGCAACAAAACCCCACCCTTCCAAAGAAAGGAACACAAAGCAAGCGCCAGAGAAGACAAGCGAAGCCGGATTTCCAGGAAAGGGCAATGCGAGTTAAACGCCAGCAGCGAGAAAGTTAACCAGGGAATTCGCAATAAAACGCAGAAATAAATTGCTTCATACCAGGGATACACAGTATATTGATGAATATAATCACGAAACACCCACAGACACAGTAAAAGTCATAGTAACAAGCTAAACATTACATATACCGTAAAACAGACAAATCACAGAATATCACCAAAAGATCAATGAAAATCGCAAAGCATCATATAAAAACCAAGCTAACCACAGCTTCACTGTTTCAGCAGTTTTAGCAATACGTAGAATTCGGTTTGGTTTTAACAGCGGAGCTGTTTAAGCTTGGCAAACCGCCGGGAGGCGTTCGCAGACACGTAGGCCGATCCTGATGGCAGCGCACCGTGTCAGGTGCAGGAAACTCAGGTCCACCGCGCGAAGTTGTGGGTTCGATCCCCGCAGCCGCGGCTGCATTTGCATACACACAGAGAGAGAGCGAGAGAGAGAGAGAGAGAGAAACACAAAGAACGAGAGAGATTGATATAGAGAGAAAGGACAGAAAAGAACACCAGCCACAGCTGCACCTGGCCTCGCCTAGCTTAGATACTGCTTTAAATGAACGCTCAACAGCTAGTCACGTAATAGAAAGCTCGTAAAATTACGTAGCAGCTAACCATGTGTTCGAAACCACGTAAAATCGCGTAACAGCTATAGTCCCGTGACGCGTTGCCGCTTAAACCGCGTAATATCACGTAACAACTAGTCACCAGACGTGTTCCCGCCAAAACCACGTAAAATCACGTAACATCTAGTCACGTGACGTGTTCCCGCCACAACCACGTAAGACCCCTTAACAACTAGTCACGTGACACGTTTCCGCCGAAACCACGCAGTCTATAGGTCAAGCTAAGCACACGATACACTAGCTCCACTGTTGCTTCCAGCCTTGCACCACTAATACAAGCTGCGCTATTTTTTTTGTATAAACTCTACAAATTTATGCACTAATATTTCTTAACATCGACCGAAGCGGCCAGTACTCCTATGAATACACCTTTCACTTTCGCGTTATCACATTTACTAAGGAGGAGCTTTGAACAATGTTTTCATGCCTCGCATAACAGCATCGTCTACACGCTTGTTGGTAGAGATACTCCCCCCCCCCCCTTCCGCCTACGGCATGTTTGGTCAAGTGTAGTTATCCATATTTATGAGAGTTTGGACAAGTATGTTGGGGAATCCGCCATGATAGCTTAGCGGCTAGGTGTTGGCTTGCGAAGTTCGAGGTCGTGGGATCGAATCACGGCCATGGCATTTCCATGGGGGCGAAACGCAAAAACAAAACAAACAAAAAAACGAACAAAAAAAAACTAGTGTACCTAGATTTAGGTGCATGTTAAAGAACCTCAAGTGGTCAAAATTACTCCGGGCCGCGCCTCATAATCATAGCTGGTTCCGGCACGTAAAACACCATCGGTTATTATTATTAGAATTAAGCATGTTGGGCAAGTAGTTATGAGCCTTAGCCTGACGCGAAGTACATTTATCACCGTACGCCTGTGGTATCTATATAGGGCTCACTGAGCCTTTCGAAAGCCGACGCGAATGCGTTATGACTTAAAAATACCGCTGACTTGACTCTCTGATGAGCCCCATTCACTCACACGACATGTTTTCTACTCAAACGCCCCCCCCCCCTCCCCCCCAAACACACACACACACACACACACACACACACACACACACACACACACACACACACACACACACACACACACACACACACACACACACACGCGTACATTATACAGCCACGTAGCGTTTACTTTTCTCTTTTCTTTTTTTCTTTTCTGTAAAGTTGCGGTAGGCTCAGTCGCTGTCATGCGAAACACCTTCCAGACACGGTTTCACAACCGCAGCAAGTAGGAGATCTAGGTGCTCGTGCTTTCGCTTTTCATTCTTTTGGAACACAATAAGGGATAAGAGGAGGGCGGTGAGGAGTTTCTTGGCGGCTTCGACGACAGTTGAAAATCCGTCGACGGGCTGCACTTTCCTTTCTCGCGGGAAATGTCTGAGGTGGGGAAAACTTCACTTGAAGTCCGCGACAGCTGGAAAGCCGCTCGAACGAAGTCACAAGGCGAACAGTCGGTTGCGTAAGAAAGGCAGTGTAGAGCGCGTCAGTCGACTGTGCACATTACCGCTTTTTTTTCTTTTTTTTTTTTGCTTATTTGCTGTCGCTACGTTCGCCCAAGTGCAGCCGGATTGCCTACATGTGCAAGGCTGCCTGCACGTACTTGATTCTATGCCCGTACGTGCGCTGTGGTGCTGAACATAGGCAGCCGCAAGCATTTTCTAACTACTTCACGTACACAGTAACCATATGTATTACAGCTGACTTCACAGCACTTTGGTTAAATTAGCCAGCGGTGGAGAGGACAGAAGGAAAGGCCGGAATGGATTGCTAAGAGAATTGAGTACGGGAAGGCCTTTTAGGCATTTTTTTTTCAGAAAGGCAGGGTAGTGGAGTAAACAGTGGATGACATCTTGGAGTAACCGCACCGATAGCCGAATTCGCCGCGTTGCCGGTGAGAGTACCTATGCAGGAAAGATGATTTTGCTTGATTCAGGCGTATATCTTTCTGTGAGCCATTGAGCCTTTCTCACATGCAAACACTTTGTCAAACGTAGTTGCTGCGAAAGTTAGCGTTCAAGCGATGCTTATCCACAGTAGTGTTTATTGTTCGCGCATTGAGCGATGCCCAACTCCAATAATAAGAATAGATAGTGGCGCCATTTTTTTATACTTTTCCACAGTTGATTTACTTCTACGGAAGTGTACTGAGGTGTCACATAAATAAATAAATAAATAAATAAATAAATAAATAAATAAATAAATAAATAAATAAATAACACTGCTTAACTGAACATACAGCGCACCCTACTGCCGCACAGTGCAGATACAGCCTACACTGCTTCAGTGCTTTTGACCCCCAATGACACCAAGGAAAAAGAAAAAGAAAAGCAACGCTCATGTTAACTCACCTTAAATAACTACAATATTGCTTAAAACCAATACCGAGCACCCACGATTGTGTTCCTAGAGAGTGATTTCGGCTAGCAAAATCCTATAGTTGTTTGAACTAGGGATACGCTTGCAATTCTCATTTCTATTATGTGCTTATTTAATATTGTCGAAATGAAATGACGAGTCAAAGGGAACAATGAAATTGCCACAGAAATACGTGACAAGACTGATTCAATCGAAGCACAACATCTTTTTGCTCTGATGGCATAGAGTCAGCTAAGTGTACCAAGAACGGTATACGTGACGTATGCAAGAGAATGAAAAGCGCATCAGCAAATCAAGCCGCTCATACATACAGTACTCTCATGCGTGCTCACCCCGGCAGGCTTCAGCCTAAAACACAGAGGAAAATATTTACGAATTGGGATCCTATAGTGTTCTTTTTTTTTTCCCTAGTTCGGGCTGTTTCATTCTAATCTTACGTCATTAGATCTGTTGGACCAAGACACACAAAACTCTCATTGCATTCGAAAACGTTGTTACACTTTCCTGCTAGTTAGGGTGTTGTAGCAACATAAATGCCGCACAAATAATTCGGATTATTATTATTATTATTATTATTATTATTATTATTAGTTGCAATACATGTTGAAGATGCATAATATTTGGAAAGATCGTGGTAATAAAACCACAAATAATGCCCTGCTGTTCTCATTTTCTCATATGTCTTATAAGGCTTCTGCATTGTTCTCCGAGCTATGTAAGAGAACTCTACTATTGCTGCTTTGTATGGATTTGGCAGTACAATGCGGATAGTTGGAGCCTGATTCAAATCTATTATTTGCCCACAAATACATCAGTGGTAAGATACTGCGAAAGATTAGACAAAGCGGGGGGGTTCTCTGCGCGGTATTGAGGCATTAAGGAAATGTGGGCGTAATGAACCCTTCATAACCGGCCATAAGAAAGCGACTCGCTTACGCTTCGACGGGTCCGACAAGACAGCTTGCCACGGTGGCTGAGATGACGTTGAAGTTCTGTGATAGTCAAACAGAAGGCCGTCATGCATTTCAGGGCCACACCTCGAAGGAAGCAGATGGCCAGGTTCTCTGACGGCAAAGAAAGACGCTAGGCGTTAATGTACATCATTTGAAAGTGTCCGTGGATTTCACAAGTAAGCTTCACAAGACGTAAGTTCTGAGCAACCGCTCAAAGTGTGGCACGAACAAACAAAACACGAGTGCTGCCGTTAATAAGTTTCGTGTATAGCCGGAGAGTTTTGCTTGCAACTCTCAGTGAAGCTTACAGCCTAAGCCCACAAATGGACTTAGGCTGCAAAGTTCACTGAGAGCTGCACGCATATTTTGAGCCTAGCACTGAGCCCGTAGTCGCAAAACTGTCTTTCGCAAGAATCGCTACCAAGAGAACATTCCAGGTTAACGCGATGCTGCCCATGTCATTACCGAAGGCGCATGACCAGTGGCAGAGAGCACTTACCAAAGAAACTTCTACGAATCCGCCGACCTCTAATATTTATCTTGTGCACAAAGTACTTTTCGTTCCTTCTTCGCGTGTGAAGTGAGGAAAGGTGGCTTGTAGGGCGCATCACAAATTCGTGGCAGGTGTGTCGAAATATCAGCTTCGTTAGTACTCTTCTTAGCTTTGGAATTTTTTCTGGGATGCATACAAGGACAGTTGTTACAGGTGCATTAAAGACCTTGTACGGAAAGAACACCATGCACTGCAGTGGAAAGCGAACTGCGTCACAATCGATCCTGTCTCAGTCATGGCGCATCGCGTATTTCTGCAGAGGCAAGCAGCCACGTAGCGCGGATAAAAGTAACAAGGAATCAAAAACATGGAACACATAAGAAGGCAGGGGCAACCCCACCGTTAGCGGTGCCTTTACTCTTGCTCCTGGTTTGTGCTTCGCATAGAATGCACGTTTCGTGCTTCATTTCAGGCCACCCACACTTAACGGAAGCGCTTTGATATAACTGCTAAAACGAAAACGAATGGTTGGTTCTGTTTCAAAAAAATTTGGTGGAGTGAGAATGCGAAAGCCTGCATTTCGACATATAGCCCGCAGGGCACTTTATCGGAAAGAAAGCGACGGTAGAACACATGTCAAAAAAAAAAAAGAGAAAAGAACGACAGAGAGAGCCATAAGGTCCCGCTTCAAGGAAAACAAACAGAAACCGAGCGAAAGATAGAGGGAAAACAGTCAACAGGAAGCGGGCGCTAAGAGTCGACCACTTTGGCTAAGAAACACGAAAACAACCTCTGAATTGCCAATCCCCGTGGCGGAACAGTAAAGAAGCGAGGTTGAGAAGAAAAGCCAAGCTCGACACAGCGCAATTGTTCCCTGGCGTCGTATATTTTGTGGAGAAACGCTGACGGCAATTTCTCCGCAAGGAGCTAGGCGACTTGGAGTTACCGACTTCGTGATGGTCGAGAGTCAGTGAAAGAATAGTTGGCAGAGGCGGCGTAAAAAAAGTATATTGGTGGTGCTGGGAACCCTCGTAAACGGGATGTGTGCGCGGTCCGAGGAAGAAGCTCTTCGCGCCAGCCGCGCTTAACGGAGACACGCGATTGGGCGCAAATTTGACCAGCTCGTCTTCCCTCCGGCCATGTGCACTGGGCATCACAAGAAACACCCCCGCCCCTGATCAGGGAAAGGACAATGCTAGAGCGGTTGTCGCGAGAGTCGATCCCATGGCAGTCGACGAGGCCGCTTGTGGGAGAGAGAGAGGGGGGGGGGGGGGCTTGGAAGTGAAGTCTGCAGCACTGCGATAGTTGCTGCTTAGGCTCATGTCAAGGGGGCTCGTTTCTTCAGCAAGTGGCTCCTCTCTGTCCATCGAACCTAGGTCGCGAGTGGCGGGTGCTTCTTCGGCCGGACGGGCGTCGAGAAGGGAAGCGTACCCGCGGTCGTCCGCGAAGGAGTTTCCATAATCGCCTCTGAGTGGACAAAAGATTTCCGCCGCGTCGGCGCTAATCACGTCCCCAGGTAATTAATCTTTATCGACCTATGCGCTCGGCTTCGGCGCATTGTGTCTTCGGCTGAAACGGGCATGGGGGAACAAAGCGGTGCCGACGAGCAAAGCGAACACGACACGGGGGCGTCGTACCGGCTCGCTCTGTGCTGGGCATATCCGAGATGGAAAGACTGCGCGTTTCGGCGCCGTCCATCTAATATGGCCTTCCCTTCTCCCTCCTGCAATAGTGGCCTGATATTTGCACGCTGCTGAGGACACACGTATCGCTCTTCGATGCGATGAAAAGGTCGAGTGGACGTGTCCTCGGTGTACCAACGGCTGGCATTCAGGGGCGCACAATGACGGGACAGCGAGTTTTAAGAACGCGACGCGTTTCAAATGAAGTGACCGCGAACTGCTGACACTCGCATAACACGCGTAGAAAAGGCTGACCTTTGTCCGCTCAGCCAGCGTTGTTTGCTCAACACGGGTCTGATAATTACTCCCGACAGAGAGCGATTGAACAGAGCTCAGATTAATGACACGCCTGCGCGAATATTGTGGTGGAAAAAAAAAAAAAGAGAGCTTGCTAAAGGTCACAGCGGCATGTCATCCATTCGAAGGCAACAGCGCTTCGGCTGCCCAGTGCAACTCGTGGATATTGCGCAAAGTCAATAAAAGGAGGCTTTCTGCTGTTAAAGAGGCGCCTTTCAGTGTTTAACTTTGGTTACACGACAATAATCACCGTCGAAAAACTCCTACTAAGCAATTTGGCTCAATATTACAGGGAGTGTAGCAATATGTGCTTCCAACGATCACTCAGGTAGAAAAAGGGGTGGAGCATACACACAAGAAAAATTCTGGCAGCTCCCCTGCACTATGGGGATCAATGTTATGCGAACCATGCGTGCAATCAGCGAGGACTCTTTGGCCAAGAGTTACGAGGCCAATAGACGTCTTTGTATAGATCGAGTATAGCTGTAGTCGTCACGCGGGTTTTCCAGGCACGCTAGATACACTGTTACGCGTAAAGGACACTCGGACATAATGGCGGCATCTGCGTTTGAGCGCACACGTTAGTTTCATCGGGGAGAGATGAACTATTCGAAGTGCCGACGTGCCGCTATTAAAGAAGTGTTTGTTGGTGCATTCCTGCGGGTTTGAGCAACGCCAGACTGTAAGTTATAATGTCGTTGTGCATCATCGTCATCATCTTCATCATCATTAGTAGTAACAGCAGCAGCCTAATTCCTTTCCACTTCAGGACGAAGGACTCTCCTAATAATTTCCAATTTGACCTGTCTTCTTCTAAACGCCGGGGCAAGTGCCCTTCTATGGTTGTGTCTAGTTTTCCTAGTTAATAGGACGTGCACAAATTGGCATATTTACTCTTGTATTACCTTCACACCAGCTATAAAGAAAAATCAGCATGCTGAACTTTCTGAGGAATAAAGTGGAGAGGTTGTATTGTTTCCTCTATGAATATTTCACTAATAAGGAGGATGTATCAGTCATGTCAGTGTGACAGCCACAGGAAAACATTATGGTTTTGCATCCACCCGTGAGCGGTTTTTTTAGGTTAACATTAAGAAGCAACTACACGACGATCGGATCCGCTTTTCTTTGTAATTATTCGCGCTTTGGGCCTTATTTCTTGTGTATTCAGATTATATTGTCATTTTCTTAGATGATTGATACATTTCATTTCTTGAGATGTTGTGTGCAGGGTTTCGAAAGTTCGTTAGATATAACATTCCCTCAGGGTTTGATCAAGTCGACTATTATGCCGTCTTCTCCAGCTGCTTTGCGGGACATGCCTTGTACGGCCTTTGCTACCTCACCAATACTTACACGCGGAACTTCAGTGTCCTTTTAGGTTTTGATTTCACTTCAGGTTGAATGCCTTATGTGTGAGCTGCACAGTTGAGAATAAACAGTGTTTTGCCACCTTACCTATTTCATCGAAGTTGTCGTTTCCTTATCGAATCTATAGTTGTGTGGGGGAATTTGTGTCTTGGTGATTTACCTAGAACGTCAGTTGATACTTCAGGCATTACTTTAGTTGCAACTCCACTTATTGTCAAAATGTAATCGTTTCTTTTTGTTTTAAAGCATCGGATTCGCTCTCAGGGGCAATGATAAGTTCCCTCGTTTTTGCTTTGACTACGTTTAGGTTGCCTTGTTTATTTAATGATTACTTTTGTTCTTTCTCCCTTCAAGGCTTAAGGACAATATTTCACCACACTAACCTGTGATTGCTGCGTTTCATCGTACCAAATACTTCTGTGCCTTGTACTATGCCTTGGTCCCCACACATTGTGAAGTGTATTTCGCTTCTTTTGTTTTTGTGAGGAAGTTTTCATGTCTGCTTCGTGTTCTTATGCTTTATGGGGACTGTATTTATTATATGGGTTGGTTTCTCCCTGCAAACTTTTCTAGAAGGTTTCCTCGGCTATTCCTAGAGTCAACGCCGTAATGACCAAGTGTTTGTCCTCCTCCTGTTTTCTTGCTAGTTTCGCATTGAAGCCGTGCTTAGCCAATATTTATTACATCTTCATAAGTCTGAATAATGAACACTAGGCGACTCCGGCAAACATTAGGTAACACTGTAACCGACATTTAACAGAGATTGTCTAGTGCTAACCATCATTAGGCCGCTGTAATGGGCACTATCGAAAAATCAGCCAATGTTATCCAGTGCCAGCCCACTTTACCCAAACATTTACGGCAATTGGCGGACAGAAGCCAGTAATAGCTAACAAATGACCGCTACTACTGGAAACTTGCACACACTAGCTAACACCAGCCAACAGTTAGCCAACTTTACCGCGAGCAGTTGGCCGCCACTTGCCAATATTAACGAGCACCAGTCAACATTAGCCGACGCAAGCCGGCAGTCAACTAATATCAGCCAAAATTTATCGACAGCCAACTTTACTCAGTGCTAATCAAAACTAGTAAGCATTGTAGTAGTAATCACTAGCTAACATTAGTCAGGGGTTAGCTACATTAGCCACCACTGACTCTCCCATTAGACAGTTTTAGATAACAGCTCTCAAACAGATGGCACCACTACACAAGCACTAGCAAAATTACTGGCCATGCCGTGTCACAGGATATATGTTATGCAATTGATCATATGTGGCTAATACTTAGATTCACATACAGTTAAAGAAAGAACTCTAATTACATCTCGTAATTCACGAAATTCCTCTCATGCCGATCATGACATGTCATGATATGTATGCCGTGAATGTAATTTAGTAGAGCACGTTTGCCATACATACACGCACATTGTGATACGTACAATGTTAATGAGACGACCACGATGGCTTCACGACGAATGCATCGTGTCGTTTTGTCTTTCGTGGCAAGGTACATACGAGATGCACGTCATCGATGTTGATGTCAGACCTGTCGTTCATGTCTTTGTCATCGATGCGCGTCAGGTAATGCACATACTCGTAATCATAGCAAGGTAATGAAACGACCACCATGACATCACGTTAGCACCTTGTCGTGTACGTCGTAACGCACATGATACACGATAAGCATGTCATTGTCATTCATTTGCGCTCTTCATACATATATGCCATGGCATGCCTATTTCGGTATATACCAAATTAACAAAACAACCATGAAAACCCCAATACGTGACCGGCATGAAAGATAGATAGATAGATAGATAGATAGATAGATAGATAGATAGATAGATAGATAGATAGATAGATAGATGAAAGAATCTTGTAGTCTTTGTTCTATGTTTATTCTCATTTTACCCTCGGAAAGAAAGCACGCATTGCTGCGCTTCTTGAAAGCACGTGATCTGCACATTTTGTATGTAACTCAGTGAGCCCGACGCTACCTTCCCGGGAACCCTGCGTGTATGCGCCCGCGGTGCGTCTCATAAGCAAGCACATGGCACACTACGATGTAGTAGATTTGACGACAAATATATTAAGAACATGAGGGACAGAGGAACATCCCAGGAGATCGAAGAGTTCAATAGTTCAAATGGGAAGGAACTAATGGTTTTAGTTCTTAAGTCAAGGTATATCATGTATTGCTTGTAATATTCCTTTATGTCATGCCACCGCAGCCGTGGTTGCAGAAGTGGCTATAGCCTTTCTATAAGCCTTTGGGTTAGGCGCAGGGATCTAATCAGCGTATCTTCCTAACTTATCGTCGTTATCAGGCTAACTGTTCTTTTTCATTCGCACCTCAATTTTTCATTACCTAGTAGCAAGCCAGAGCAGCCTATAGCCCAGACCGACCTCTCTGCTCTTCTACAAGTAAACACTCCCTTGATTCGCGCAGATTTCTAAATATTTAGAATGATATCACGATAACACATTGACATTACTGGTGCACCATGAAAGTATACTGTGAGCGCAGGTCTCGTATACGTGATCATTAGGATAAGCTGCATTTACTTGAATGCGATAGCAGCACATCTCACTTATTAAGGCTTCACGGTAATATTAAACTACAACGGGCCCCGCCGACGGCTGGCGTGTTTTTTCGTCCATTTATGTCATATCTATTACACTACAGCTAATTACTACAAATAACTTCCCATGCGCCTTTCTTGGCATCTTTGTATGTTAGCTTCATGAGGTTGTGTCTAACAATTAAAACGAGCCCTTGTCCTTTCCCCCAACGTGTTTACAGGTGGCGCATCCCCTCTCCTCCAGAACAACTGCCATTCGATAAGCTATGGAAATTAAAACTAGCCAAATATGTATACACGGTTATCAATTACAACCACCCTTTTAATGTGTCGATGTTTTCCGCCCCTTCTCGTTCTACCAGACAACTAACCTTTGGTAAATGGAATATACCGCGAACTAACAACGTATATGGTGAACGGATTTTACAGTTTGCTGGTATTAAGATCTGGAATGACATACCTTTTGAAATAAAAGTGTGTTCAAACTTTACTAAGACACTAGAAAAACACTATTTAGAAGAATGTTCTGATTTATTTAATGACCGGTCATGTTTAGTGTGATGGCTGTCTTCATTTTAGTATGTAAGTAGAGGTGTTCCATTTTTTTTTACCCTGTGTTGTGAGTCTTCTTTTTTGCTCTTTTGTGGTTATTTCATGTACTGTACAGCTTCTTTCCAGATTATTTGTTAAATATTGTATAACTTCTTCAGTTATGTTTTTTCCAAAGTGCCATTGTAAAATGTATCTTTTTGGACCCAAACTAGCCTATGGCTATGGGTCCACACAGTTCGTGCAAATTTCATGTAAAAATTGTGAGCAATAAAATTCAAATTCAAATTCAACTCGGCAGACGTGAGTGCCATAGCCGTTACAGTGGGTCCCTCGATATTCACCAGCGCTAACGCGCACGGCGAAACTCTACTTGCCCATGGCATGCGTCCTCTTCTTGTGCATTAACCGGAGTGGTCATCTTAGCAAATTACCTATTTTCTGTACCGATGCGAAGTGCTACCGGCACAATCACCTAAGCACGGCTGTATTGACATTAGTGCTCAATTATTTCTCGTTTATTATAACACACGAGAAGCGTTTTGAACTTTCTATGCATTCGCTTAGTGAATTAGTGAGCATCAGACATTTTTTCTTCTTTTTTTTTGGTAATACGTCAAACCTTTTCCCACTTTCCAACTAGGAGTAGATGCACCGTTTTCAGGTGCTAAAATCGAAACTATAAGCTTGGCTAAAGAAGTCCTTCTTTGTTCGAACGTTTGTCACGCGAGAAACAGCGCTTTGTCGACACCCCGCGCTATTGAAATTGCTCGGCGAGGCACGTCGCAAACTGATATATAGTGGTAAACTCAAGGGGTCAGCTGGTGGATTCCACCGGGAAGGGGGGGCATTTCTCAGCCAGAGAAATGTCAGCGTATCTCTCACACGTGGTTTCATCGTTCTACACTGCCTGCACAGGGAACAAAACTTTCGACAAGAGGTGCGACGCGCGCTGCCTGTAGCGTCCACCACAATAAGTATATACCCAATCGCAGTGAACCGTTGTCTGCAGTAGCTCCTGCCCTGTCGTTGCCACTTGGCTTCCTGCGCCGTCTATAGTCTTTACCCAGGAAACCCTCCGGCTTCGGCGTGCTTGTGACGCAGTTTGAGCATGCAATCTGTCTTCCTTTTTTCTCTTCCCCTGTTCTCTGTCCTTATCCGCTGGCTGGAGCAAAGAGAGCCGCTCTTGTTCCTCTTCGAAAGCGTCCGCTGACCGAACGACTTCCACTCTGGTGGGGACGCAAGTTCAGCGACGCGGACAAGTGAGAAACAGAAATAGACTGGGCGTCGTGTTTTTGACACACCGATTAGCCACGCGGGATTCCGTTGGACAAAGCATGGTCACACTGCACCGACCCGACAGACGTGCGCCGCCGTGCCGAGCGTTCTCCGGCGTGAGTGGCCTTTTATTCGTTCTTCTGTACCGTCGCCTCCAGTAGGATGGTTCCGGGTCGCACGCCAACGCGAACGACTTTCGAGCAGTTAGTGACGTACATTCTTCGAAAGCCGTTGCCTCGCGTCAACGGTTTCTCTTCCTCTGAATGATGTCGGCCGTGTATTGTGCGGAAGACCTCGGCGTTTAGTAGACCTCGGCGTTTTTCTCAGGAAGCTTATAGCTGTATTGGTAAATGCGAGACAGGTTGAAAGTTTTGATAGCTATGTGAAATGGTGTTGTGGAAATGGTCTTGAACACGGGCCCCCGTTTGAAGCACTAACCGAGCATGTTGGTATGTCCATACGTATTACCGGCATCTCGTTACAGAGCCCACGTTGCAAGGGCTGTAAAGAGTTGTAAGTCTCTGAGAAAGTGTTTTGTAGTCTACGCGAAACAAGCTACCTTTCAGCGCAGCTTCAGTGGCAAGTTTTGCCGTCGACTCTGCAGACAATGTGCCGTGATTCAAAACGGTTTAAACCTACTGCCCGCATGCGTCAAATAAGTGTATTTGGTCTGGTACCCTCATGTACTACTGCGGCTGTATAGTACGGAGACACGATTAGGGATCACTGCCAATTTCATGAAAAGTCTCACAGCACTGTTATGTTACCTGTGCGTTAGAAGATTAAAAACAAATATCTTAAATAAAGATGTAAGCAAACTTTTACATCTTCATTTTCTGTGCTTGCATCTTTCTCGCTCGCGACAACACTGACTACTCTGACTTGTGTATTTAGTGCATGCGCTGTGCCGCTATACTGAGTTTGCGAGTGGAACGAAACCCTGTCAAAATTAAAATGAGCAAAACTATGCACGAGAACACCGAACGGCCGAAATTTGACTTATTGTGCAGGGATTCGTCGCGGAAGAAAGTAAGACGCGCAGGCACGAATCAAAGAGAAAAGAGACAGACAAAAAAAAAAAAAGAAAAAACACGCCGACCATCATTCCAAAGCTCGCACTGCGGGTAAAAAGAAGGCATGCTCTGTATCGACAGCCCCAACCGTGCATCTGGCACACGTGTGGGTCTACGAGAGAGATAAGCGTTTTTTCCTTCGTGCAAGGCAATTGAAGGCTGCCTCACACAAGTGTTTCTAATGTGCCAAGTCTAGACCATATGACTCGTCTCTTAATCCTTGCGATTGCGCAAACCTTCGTATTCATCGAGCTTTCGTGTGTATTTGCATTTACGCTGAATTAGTTGACATTATATTTGAGTACAAAAAGTTGCTAACTGGGAGATCCCCGTTTAAGCTTTCTTTACAAAGCGCGGTAGTAAATGCTGACCCTAATCACATGACCGAGCAGTTTTATACATGCACAAGAACGAAGAAAGAAATCGTGTGGTTGATGCTTGTCATGGTAGTATTAACGGAAGTGGTGCCCTGCTACGGTGGTCCAGTGTGTATGGCACTCGGCTGCTGGTCCGAAGGTCGCGGATCGAATTCCGGCAGCGGCAGCTGCATATCCATGGAGGAGAAATGCTGAGACCGTGTACTGTGCGATGTTAAAGAACCCCAGGTGGGTCGAAATTTCCGGAGCTGTCCGCTACGGCGTCTTTCACAATCATAGCGTGGTTTTGGGACGTAAAACCCCAGAAATCAATCAAATTAACGCGAGTATATGCGGGAGCTAGCCTTCGATAGCCTTGCATAACGAAAAAGTATCCTGTTCAAATTGTTATATCTCTCTCATAGACAAGCACGCGTGTCATATTGACGTGCGGCATTGTCATCGCTGATGAGCATATGCGGCTAAGTTTTGTGTCTACTTTCCTCTCCATTACAGTGCGACGTCTGAGTTGATAGTGGGCCTTTGTGTTGACTTTCGGGTGTGCTCACGTACGCGCGCGTCAGGTCCTTTGTTAAACCAAATGATAAAGGAGCCAAATAACGCCAAAGGGAAGTTAGTTACTGTTTGTATACTGCAAATTTAGGCACCATAACCTGAACGGAAATAAACAGGACCAAAAAATAAAATCGGAAGATGCTTAAGCTTCGCCTTTAACAGTAGAACGCTACATAGCGCCACTGGGCAGGAGCGTAGCCAAAGGGGGTGTTTCGGTGTCAAAACACCGCACAGAATATTCTGAGCGCTCCACAACCGCCCTCTCCTACTACTTCCCACGTTTCTTTTTTTCCGCCCGCAATATTTGCGCACCCCATCGCATGATACCCTCGAAACACGGGGTGTAACAGCCCCATAAAAATACATCTGGCTATACACCAGTGCCATCTGGGCCTCGTTCGCATCGCCTTCTCGTAGAATATTCATCAAAAATTACAATTAGCGCCTTCTCTATAGAATGCTATAATTATTTTAGCTTTCTCACAGCAGAATTAAGTTTACTCGAACATTCAAATTGCAGTCCGAGCTATCCTGTGCGTAGGACTTAGTTAAGTTGTGGTTTACAATTTTTCTGACGGATTTCGCTTTGATAAGTTCCATTTTGGTGCCCCGCCACGGTGGTCTAGTGGTTATGGTACTCGGCTGCTGATCCGAGAGTCGCGGGATCGAATCCCGGCCGCGGCTGCTGCATTTCGATGAAGGCGAAATGTTGAGGCCCGCGTGCTGTGCGATGTCAATGCACGTTAAAGAGCCCCAGGTGGTCGAAATTTCCGGAGACCTCAACTACGGCGTCTCTCATAATCAGAGCTGGTTTTGGGACGTTAAACCCCACAGATCAATGAATTTTCGTCGTCTGCGCCACAGCGCAGGGCTTGCGTAGTCGCGTTCTCCGGGTTGCTACTGCGGTTGTTTAAGAATGATTATTTCCGCCGTGGACGCCTACACCAACACCTTCACCAAATTTTCTGCGGCATGAGTTCTTTAACGCTATCGCGTTAGAAACTACGTTTACCGCTGGCGCGAGCCGCACCCACAACCTTCGCATTAACGCATGCGTTGCATTCGTGTGCACGAGTTCTCATCTCGTGCACGTACACAGAAAAAGCTGTGCGCACGGTACTATTATAGGACACGTACGTAATGACGACCATTGTTCAACGCCGTATGTTTATTTTCGCAACTACGCAGCCACAGCGAAACCGCGCCAATGCCAGACGTGAGTCCATAGCTATGTGAAACGAGCACATTTGCGCGTGAATGTATTTCGAAGACGCGGGGAATAAAATCTCTCAAGATTTGATTAATCGCACCGGAATGTATACTATTTCAAAACGTATAGTATAGCGCTTCTGTGCCCTACCAAAACAAGTAAGGAACGAACGAAGTTTCCAGTTGAACGCTCGAATGCCGCTCAAGTGTCCGACCGACGAACACAAGAACGGAGGTGGCTTCAGGCGGACGTCACTTACAGCGCGAGGAAAAAAATAAAAAATAAAAAACAACTGCAAATTCTACGCACTCAGGTATGATTTTTGGTTGCTCGCGCGGCCAAGAATGCGCACGAAGCCCGGAAGCACTGGGAAGATTGGAGACCACTTCGATTCTGAGTCACGTGATGGGACTGATCAATTGACGCATGCCCGATGCGGTAGCGAAAGGAGCCATACAGCGACCAAAATAGCTTCGGGAGCGGAAGAGATGGAGATGAGAGTACGAGAAAGAAAGAACAGCCTCTCTGTCCTTTCTAACGGCCAAGAAGAGGGAATAAAGAAGATACCAGAGCAAAATTTTTAAAAGGTACAAAATAAAAGACATAAGATGGAACGAAGCGGGCCACTCTTCAATAAGTTTGTCCCGCTGCTGACGGTGAGGAAACGTGCGTGAAGTACTGATCAGCGCGGAGTTTGCAAGGTAAAGGGCAGACCAGCGACACCCATTTCTCACCGTGTCAGTTTTGTTAGCGCGCGCCAGACAATACGAAGCGGAAGAAAATAAACGCCGCATGAAAACGGCGGTCTTCCAAGGTTTTTTTGAAGAATCGACTCGGAAATGTTCTGGCAGTGACGCTTGCAAATGGATCTCGTCGAACTGCATTGCACCGGTGACGGTTGAACAAGGGAGAAGGTTGGGAGTGCGAGGAAGTGTAAAGCCACCTAAACGGTGCGCAGTCCCTCGAGTTTTTTTGCGAACAATGCCAAAGTTTGGGATCTCATCCGTCTTTGACCGAGACTATACCGCATTGTTGAGAGCGCTATAGTTGAGGGTGAAACGCGCGGTTAGCGATACTTAGCGCCTTAAATGTACGCATGCTGCTTCATTGGCGGCTGAACAGAATTAAATAAAAAAGAAAGGGCAAACCAATCACGACGCACCTTCGATCATGGAAAATGGTCCATATTCCGAGGCTCGATTAAGTACGAGATCATCAGGTGGACCTTCAAGAAAATAATGTTTATGTGAAGATCACATGCATAGCCAGATACATTTCCTAACTAAAGATTCGGTCGCTCCGTTTGGGTGGCCGTAGCTGAAAAAAAAGTGAGGTTAGCTTCGCTTGTAGTGGTCGAAGTCGCTAACAACGCACGCACGAGGGTGATGTATTAAGCAAGTCCGTGTTCTTAAAAAGCGCTTGCGTCACAAATTTTTGAAAAAGTTCCACCAATCCCGTCACTGAACATATCAGTGAAGGGCATCCGCCCAATGACACAGGAAACCTGCTAAAAAGAAGCTTTCCGATTACGGTCCCTAAAGCCCAAGGTGTTCCCACACTATCCCACACTATGGAGTGCATAAGGGACGTTTTGCTCCTTCGCAGCCACTAGGTCGAAGATGTGCGTTGGCGACTATGCTGGTCCTGTGCGATAATGGGTTTTAAGTGTGATGGTGGGCTGTATGGGTCGTTGACGTGGAATGGAGAATGCGCAGCCGGTTGTGATCCCTGTCATTGGGCGCTGTAATGTTACAAAGTGCAATGTGACTGGCATCATCATCATCATCATCATCATCATGAAACAGTTGCCGGCAAATCTTGTAAGGCTACAGGTTTATCTGCTGCTATCAATATTCCTTCTCCTCCTTCTGAAGAATAGCAGGTATCTTTGTGAATGGCCCTCTATGCTCTCAAGTCCTGGTTTACACTATGCTGATAAATGAACAAATAACGGTAACAGCTGATACGCACCTACTGCATTACTGGCACGGCATCAGGTAAGGACTGTCTTTTACATATATGCTTTTCTCGATGTGAACTCTTTTCAAACCCATGGCAGCCACCTTGAGTCCTGAAAAGGTCTCCATCGCGTATATCGTAATGGCATAAAGGCTGTACAGGGTCTTTAGACAGCACATAATAAAAAAAAAAAGGCTGTTCAGTAAGGCGCTTGATTGTCGCCTTCGCAGACAATCTCTAAGGCGAGGCGAAAAAAGTTTTGCCGCCACTAAGGTTACCTTAAACAAAATAATTCACAAACATTTGTTAATTAACTCTTTACTTAATAACTTCAAGGCAGTTGTTTATATGAGAAAGTTGTATGGCGTAACAATTTATGGCATACGCATTTCTTTAATTTGAAAAATTACCCGTGATCCGAGATATTTGTCATCGACTTGTCAAGGGGTCGGGACCCCGTCAAGCAACTCTAGCTTTTAGTCCCGCACTCCTCCTCTCAAAATGAAATAAAGTTGATTGATTGATTGACTGACTGACTGACTGACTGACTGACTGACTGACTGACTGACTGACTGACTGAATGAATGAATGAATGAATGAATGAATGAATGAATGAATGAATTTCAAGAGCCAGGTAAAGGCGATATTATGAACACTCCGTGAGCGTCGGAAGGTCGTTATGTCAGAATCGAAAAACATCCCGCGCGAAACACAAGTATGGCGTTACATCGAGCACAGCCTGCAATCCAATGAAAGCCACTGAAACGCATCTATGTGCTCTGGCATTCCACCTAGAGACACCCGCGCTCCAAGAGTGCTGCGCCGTCTGAGCTCGCCGGTGAAGCAGCAACCTTCTGTGCTCTCGTAGAACACTCACTTTCGGTATCGGCTGAATCGATACCTTCAACTTTAACAAAGACTATCTCGGATCAGGAGTGACTTTTCGATATAAAAAAAGAAAAACGCGTATACCATAAACGTATACGCATATACCCTACATACTTACTTTATAAACTGACCTTATGTTATTATTTTAGAAGTTAATTAACCGTGTCTCTTAATTAGTGTAACTAAGGTAACCTTAGTAGCGACAAAGCACTCCCGTTTCGCCGTAGTGATCATCTGTCAACACAAGTGCCTCAATGTAATAGCCTCTTCTTAATAAATTCTATGTTGTTAAAAAAAAAAAAGACACCCCGTAAATGGTTTAAGAGTGCGCCAACAAACATCCATGCTTATCCAGAGAGAGAAAAAGCTCTTTACTAATATACAAGTGCGCACGCGCGTATACATGCTGGTCTGCATATGGAAAGGGATCGGGGTAAGAAAGGCCATTGGAGCAGAAGAAGGAGCAGGCGATTCGAGCTAGAGAGCAGGAAAGTAAAATTTAAAGGAAGAAAGTATATGACCGTTGTATTTACACGTGAGAGGAATGTAATGGTTGTGATGTGGGCCTGTTTAGGGCTTATCAATTAAGCTAACGTGTTCGAACAGCACGAAAAGAAAAGTTAATATTTGCCGATGCCGTGAAGGAGAAGACATAGGGCCAAGTATTCTCGGAAACTGAGCTCATTGTACTGCAAAGAACACATTTTTTAGCGTAACATGTAAAAAGTCAGAAAGGAAGAAGAAACAACAGGTCAAGCGCAGCAGGTTTAACGCTTCACCTGTTGTTTCTTTTTCTGTCTAAGTCTGCCTTTTCCACGTTACTCTAAAGGATGTGTTCTTATAATTTCAACCAAATCGCCCAACAACTTCTGCATTTCTACTGTAAACATGACTTCCTTCATCTACGTAGCCCTGGTAATTTAAGAAAGTATGTTCCACTGTTTATAGGGCACCACAGTTATCGCACATGGGCTTGTGCTCAAACAAAGGCTGAACAGGCAATCATTTACGAATGCGGCGTTCAGACGAAGTCAGTGGTGGATTTGAGTTTAATTTAAATCGTAAAGTTCTACCTCCTGAAACTGCGCAGTGGTTTATGAGGGATGCCGTGTGCACACAGTGCAGCGCGGCGGTTTAGTCTACAGCATCTGGGGTTATTTAACGCGCATCTGATGCATGATACAAGGGCGGCTTTGGACAGACCGCTGCCTCCGCGGCCGGGATTGAACCGGTGTTGCGCTCCGCAGCGCAGCGCCGTAACCATCGAGCTACTGCGGTGGCTAACTTTCTATAAGTTGAGTTCATTACAGCCTCATTTAATCTCCGCGATAAGGTGCCTTGCGATATCATTCACTGACTACGTACAAGTATACTGGAGTTGCCAGGTGCCTTTACTTTGGCAACCTTTCGTGTTGGAACTTTATTGGTTGTCTATCTCTTCACGTACAACTTTGTTCGTACGAAAGGGAAAATTAGCATCCACCCGATTGTAGGCTTGTGCTACAATCGGGTGGATGCTAATTCTCCCTTTCGCAAAAACGTTACTCCACCTTGCAGGTTTCCGCAGAACTCATTGGCCAACTTTGTTCTTACTTGCTGCTTGGTTGGCGCAAATGGCCGATCACAACGTTTAGAATGCCACTAAAGAGAATTCCTGGCCGCATTAATGTAAGGGTATAATTTTCAGCACTCCTTGCCTCTCCTCCAACCCTTCATTCTATCATAATTCTATGCGAACGTCTTCGGCTACGTAGTATAGTGCATTCTACTAGACGTCAGCGTATTACTTACTAAGTTTCTTTTTTCCTTCCCTGTGTTTCTGTCCCCTTTTCCGTTCCCCGGAGCAGGGTAGCCAACCGGACGCCTGCCTGCCTGCAGGTTGTCCAGAGTGAAGTGCCGCGCAAACTGCTCCCGAAACGCGAAAAAATATAACATTGAAACACAGAGAGAGATAGAGAGAGAGAGAGAGAGGGAGACAGATAACCGTTATATCACATTTGCCGTGGTGCTCCTCGCAAATGTAGTGACAATCTGTGTTAGTTTATTATACATAACGAATTTAGATGTCCTTGTTCACTAAGCGCACTTGACGATCGCACATATTAGGTGTTGTCGCAGTGCTGTATCCAAATTGTTCTTACGTTTGCCACTGACGCTTTTGGTTCACATGGCCTGGTTGGAATATTTTTTTCCCGCTATGTTCCTCAGTGAAAAGCAAGCATAGGACATTAATCTGCACCAAGGTGCTACTATACTACAGTGCACCCCTACGCGCACTATTGAGCCACACAACAACAAAGTTCACCCCTAAATGCCACAAATGACTGCCTTACTTATCGCACGCGCTGAAGTTATCCTTTTCTCTGACGCGCGCAGTATGTTCAATGTCGCGGGACCACGTCCTATTGGGCCTATTGAAGATAGTCCCAAAGCAGTGCCCGTTTATGTGAATACGGTGTGACCTCAGCTTGGCAACCGTTCATACCTGCCAGCTTCTGCGCTCAGGCCTGAATTACCGGGAGCGCATCTCCCACTATAGAGCGGCGGAACAAGCTCCGTGAGGCGCGTCGCGTTTACGTTTTCTTTTTCAACTTGTCTCCGGTCATTAATCAGCAAATCGGGGGCATTCTAGCCGAGCATTGAGACCCCTGTCTGACCTTTGGTGCTACTAATAAGCCGAAGCTGCAAAACCACACCCTGGCTCGGCACCCGCGCCGTGGTGGCACGCCCAAGGCTGCGGTGATTACTGGAACAGCGATGCAGGTCTCGCCCGAGAGTCACGTAGGGGGCGCGCTCGACGCCGACTGGTGTGTCCCACGTGCCCCACGGGATGACCCTGGGACGAGTGACATTAAAGACCTCACCCTCATCCTGGCACTGAAACCAGTTCACCCTCCCCACGAAACCTCCCGCCTGCGCGTCAACTTGAACTGTGACAGGCTGCGCTGCTCTCCCCAGCGATTCTTCGTATCTTCGCTGCTTTCCTTCTTTACTGTCGTTCATCTTTGCACGCGCGCACTTTCGAAACCAGGCATCTGCAATACACACGTTCCAAGGGCTCACCACGCGCACGTTCGCGCCACGGTCGAACACGCTCTTATGGTGTTTTGGTGAACTTTGCTGGGACATATGTCGCATGGGGCTTCTACAAACGAAAGCGCTGCTAACAACGTCTCGCACGCACGCACACACACACACACACACACACACACACACACACAGACACTCGAGCGCTAGCACGCATGCACATAATAAAGAGAAATAGACCAAGGGAAAGCGCAGATAAGGAGTGAGAGCAACAGCAGCTCGAACCTTTTGAAGACGCGGAACAAAAGCGTGTCGAAGGGAAATAAGAACAGCGGCATCATTCGCCTTTATAGGTCCTCCTTCGTTTATGCCCCCTTTCTTCGTCGTCCATTTCAGTCTCTTTAATATATAGCTCAGCGATGTTTCCGATAGCGCACGGAGCCAGTGTTTGCCGTTACTGCAGATTCCTCTTGAAATGCGAAGACAATTCGCTGTCTCAACACGGTACTGAGAACATTGTGTGTGTCAGCCGTAACACTGTCGTGTCTGACGGTCTGACACTGCTATCCGTAGGAATCTTCCATCTTCGCCCATTTGAAGCTAACATCGGTTTCCATCGCGTGAGTGTCACTGTTGCGGTAAAGCTATATTGCTCGTGAGAACCTTCACCCGCAACGAAAAGCAGCGCTTGCAGGTGCTAGCACCGTCATTGCAAGCTGTCCATTTGGACGGATGAAAATGCGTATTTCGTAAGAGCAATACGGCCGAAACAACGTCATAAACCAAACGATTTACTAGGTCTAGAGGGCCGTTGAGCGTAGTGGATGTCTTCTTTCAAGCGGCGCTATCCCAAGCTGTTACCAAATCTTTGTCCCGCTCTTCGACGTTTCATTCTCTGATATTGAGACGTTCAGTTTTCTTAGAAATCCCTTAGAAAGGCTTGGTATGTGGAAGAAAAGCAACACACTTCGGCAGTTTCTGCCGCTCTGGGCTACTACTCCCGACAACGCCTAGCAGCCATTGTTTTGCAGAAAAATTCGAGGGGCCATTCCGGCTGCATTAGAGACATCACGACTGTACTTGTACGAGGTGGACGACTACGGCGACAACTCTGCTGAATGACATACAGACATCCAAGAAATGTTGTTCATAGTGCAGCGCTCAGAATGCTTACTGCCTTAAAAACGCCTCTAGGCGCGAAGAACTGCTGCATCGCGCATTATGCATACGGATATTCTTTTCTAGTGCGCGGCTTGCTAGACATTTGAGCTATACGAACAGATGCCGTCGTCATTTTCCTAAGTGGCAGCGCACGCTACAATACAGCCACACGCAGCCTAGCGTAACAGTCTAGCTCAGGCATTACCGCATCAAACAGCACAAATTTGCGCTCACGAAACGGCCTTACTTCGTGCAGTACTCCTGTTGAGTTAAAAGCGAAGCGACGCGCTTGCGGTACGTACAGCGGATGTAACTTGATAGAAAGTGTGCGTTTGAACCTTTTGCAACGTGGAGTGTTCTACAAAAGGTATGTATTATTCGAGTAGCGGTAGAGACCAACGTCGTTAAAACCTTTGTTATATTGTTTTTGCTTTATTACCATATTTCATTCTTCACTCATTCCTTTGTTTATCATTATTGTTTATGCCTTTACGTTTTCTCTATAACACCGATACCACGCAGCCGAAGAACTATTGACTTTACTCTCAGCACTGGAAAACATATAAGGCTAATATCGAAATTTTCGAATACCAATTGAATGCGAATACTTAGCTTGAAATATCGAATTGAATATTGAATACGAAAATTATGCAGTTTTAGTACTCATGTATTATTTCACACCTAATTGTATTAAAAATGCAATAAGAAATCATCAACACGAGACGTATTACAATCAGAACACAGTGTCTAGACTAGCTTTTTATACTGTGACTGCACTGGCGAGACATCTGGGCATAAAGAAAGTCAGATAACAAAATATTAAAGAACATGACAAAGGGATGTTAGTTCGACATGGTCAGGCTGCTGCAAAGTATTCTGTTGCGAAAGTCTAACGTTCCGGCATTCCAATATTGTTTGCTCGGACAGCGGTCGGTCATCGAGGCGCGCCAGTTCTGTGCCGAAAGACTGTCGCCAGGTGCAGTACCGAGGACAATCGCAGAGAATGTGAGCGGTCGTTTCCTCGCTGCCGCAGTGATCACAGCAAGCACTGTCTGCCATTCCTATGCGATATGCTAAGGCCCTGGTAAATGACACCCCTAGCCACAGGCGGCAGATAGGTGGTTCGTATAAGTCATTTTGTCCATGCACCACTTTATAGACTGTATAGCCTAGTGGTTATCATGCTCGACATCGGACGGTGTATACACGGTATCGAATCTCGCTTCGTCAAGGAATTTTATTTTAAATGCGAAGCATTTCTTGGTGAACTTGAGCAACTTTGACCGTATCTATCTATCTATCTATCTATCTATCTATCTATCTATCTATCTATCTATCTATCTATCTATCTATCTATCTATCTATCTATCTATCTATCTATCTATCTATCTATCTATCTACGTCTCGATGCTCTCCAGGCCGTCTCGTTCACCAGATACGCACCGAGATTTGGATGGTAGGGTACGACTGTATGACAAACATAACTGACTGATATTTGCTCCGCTAACATGAAATACTCGTCATGTACGTCACTATTGTATCATATCTGATGAAAGCACATGTGCTATCTACATGCACGATTGCCTCGTGCATACACCTACCTGGCCCTCACCTTTGCTAACCCTTTCCACCTTCGACTATAACTACCAACGCAGAATAAACGATGGCGTTCATTTGTTTCTTGACAACCCAGCTGTCTGGTCTGTTCAGTCTACACGCGAATGAAACATGGTGTCAGAAGTGGGATGAAGTCTACCAGCGTAAGCGAATGGTTCCTGGGATAAGTGAACGCAAGAAGCAACGACGTGGAGCACCTGAGGCCACCCGAACCGTTACGTTTGACAGCTGATGGAGGAAGGAACTGGAAGCGGTTTCGTCAGCGATTCGAGTTTTTTCTGCAAGCGACGGCATGCAAAGCCAATCCGAGGTCGGAAGCGGCAAAAACGGCCCTGCTCCTTCAGCGTGGCGGGGGAGGAGGCCTAGGATGTTTTCAACAGTTTTGTGTTCAGCGGCGAAGAAAACAAGGAAGACTTCAACACCGTTATTGCCAAATTCGAAGATTATTGCCTGGAGCAACAAAACGAAGTACATGAGCGATATGTTTTCCGTTCCCGCAGTCAAGGTGAGGCGGAGCCTTTTGAGCAGTTTCTACGCGAGCTGAAAAAACAAGCGCAGCACTGCAACTTCGGGACCATGGCGGACGACATGGTGCGAGACCAAATCGTTTTTGGGACAAACTCGCCAAGGCTTCGAGAAAAAATGCTCAGGGACAAAAACTTGACCTTGGAAAAAGTTACCGTCCTTTGCAAGGCGGCAGAAACATCAGCTCGTCATAATTATTTCTGGCAGAAAGCAAAGGAACTCGATATGAACGCTGTCACAGCCAGTAGGAGCACCCCTAGAGAGTCCAGGAACGACCGAAAATGCATCAGTTGCAACCGAAGGCATGCCTTCAGACGCTGCCCGGCATACGGCAAAGTATGTTACTCGTGTAATGGCCGAAACCACTTCGCGTCTTGTTGCAGCGAGAAAGAGCGCGTGTATGAAGTGCAACATCAGAGTGATGACTTCGAAGTACTAAATGTCGCCAGCAGCAGCGCAAGTAGAGAACGAGACTGGCGTGTTAACGCCCGGATTGACGGCAAGTACGTCACCTTTAAGGTGGACACAGGATCGCAGGCAAATGTTTTGCCGCTTTCAATGTTTCGCAAGCTCAAGATGGCAACCCTGATGCCCAGTAGCGCTGTTCTGAGATCCTACGGTGGCAACATGATCAAGCACATCGGCAAGTTTTCAGCGCTCATCGAGATTGGTGACCGTAAGGCGTGCGCAGAATTTTTTGTAGTAAAGAAGGACCACAGCACTATCTTAGGCTTGGACACCAGCGAGAAGCTTGGAATCGTACAGCGAACTGTTGACAGCGTGACGACGAACGACACAGAAGAAATTGTCAAGGAGTTCCCACGTCTCTTCCATGGAACAGGATGCGCCCCACGTGAGTACAAGATTGAGCTGCACAGGGATGCCGTACCAGTCGCCCAGCCAGCTCTGAGGGTTCTCCTGTCCCTGCGGGAGCCTCTCCGTGCTGAACTGGACAGAATGGAAAAGGAAGGCATCATCCAGAAGGTCAGCAGCCCCACAGATTGGGTAAGCCCCCTTGTGATTGTACTAAAGAAGGACGGCAAATTGCGGGTATGCATGGACCCAAGACGTATCAACGAAAACATCAAGAGGGAACACTACCAAATGCCACGCCGAGAGGATATTGAGGCGGACTTGGCAGGCGCACAGTTCTTTTCGCGTCCCGACGCAAATGCGGGATTTCATCAAATCGCATTAGACGAACAATCATCGAAGATATGCACAGTCGCGACGCCTTTCGGCCGTTATCGCTTTCTTCGTTTACCGTTCGGTATAGCGTCGGCTAGCGAAGTGTTTCAAAAGGCTCTTAACGAGGTTTTTGATGGTCTCGCCGGTGTACGCGTCTATGTAGACAATGTGTTAATTTGGGGAAGGACCAGGGCTGAGCATTATGGAAGGCTGCGCAGAGCATTAGAAACAGCTGAAAAAGCAGGCCTTACCTTCAATGCATCCAAATGTCGCTTCGGACTACAAGAAGTTCTCTTTTTGGGTGACATCATTAGCGACAAGGGTATTAGGCCAAATCCTGATCTTGTTGACGGTCTTTTGAAAATGCCAAGACCTCAGGACAAATTGGCTGTCCAAAGGCTACTGGGAGTAGTTAACTACTTCAGCAAATATCTACCATCTCTCTCACAGCGTACGTCTACTTTACGTTCCCTCATCAAACATGGCGCCATCTTTGATTCGACACCAAACCACGAAAGCGAATGGCAGGATATATGCCGGGATTTAAGTAATGCGCCATTGCTTGCTATATTTGATCCAAATCTGGGGACAAAGGTAACTGCAGATGCCTCTCAAAGTGGTGCGGTGCGGCACTTCTGCGACGTCATGGAGACCGCTGGCAGCCGGTAGCCTATGCCTCGAGAGCTTTAACGGAATCGGAGCAAAGATATTCGCGGATTGAAAAAGAGGCTCTGGCTTTAGTTTTTGGTTGCGAAAAATTCAATCATTTTGTTTATGGCCGCCCCATTATCCTCGAGAGTGATCACAGTCCGCTGATAGACATATCAAAGAAAGGCATAAGTGATATGCCACCCAGAGTGCAACGATTCTTCTTGAGGTTGATGAAATATGATTACACGCTGACGTACATTCCTGGCAAACAGATGGCCCTTGCTGATATGCTGTCCCGATCACCTGTTCCTGGACTCAAGGCCGCTGCATGCACGAGTAACGTCGAGATCCATGCCGTCACGGTCGTATCTGCACTCGTAAGTGAAACGACAGCTAGAAAACTGGCACAGGAAACAGCTCTCGATCCACATCTTGGCACAGTGCTAAGAAAGCTTGCTAAGGGAGAGCCTGTCGATGGCCCCCTGAAACCAGTGGCCGCCGAGCTATCCGTAGTAAACGGCATACTATTGAAAGGAACTAAAGTGGTGATACCGACAAGCATGCGTAGCGACATGTTGAGACGGATTCACGCAGGCCATCTTGGTCAGGTAAAGTGCAAAGCTAGAGCAAGACAAATGGTTTATTGGCCGAATATAAACTCAGACATTCAGTCCTGGATTGAAAGATGTCCAACTTGCAAGACATACGCTTATAAGCAGCCATCGGAGCCTTTAATAATGCAACCAACGCCGACTCAGCCATGATACCGTATCGGTGTCGATCTCTTTCAGTACTCGGGAAGACATTATTTGTGCGCCTATGACTCGATGTCCCATTTCCCCGAGGTGGAGTTACTGCCAGATACAACAGCCAGTACTGTCATCGATAGAATGAGTGCAATATTTTTTTCAAGGTACGGCATACCAGCCGAGGTTGCCACGGACAATGGCCCACAGTTTAGCAGCCAAGAGTTTATTGTTTTCGCAAAGCGTTACGATTTTAAGCATGTGAAATCAAGCCCGCAGTATCCTCAATCGAACGGGCTTGCAGAAAAGGGTGTACAAGTTGTAAAACGTATCCTAAAGAAAACAAAAGCTGCAGGAGTGTTTTTGTCTGGGTTTGTTGAATTACAGGGCGAGTCCTGTTGAAGATGGCCGGTCTCCGGGCGAACTCTTGCAAGGAAGGCGGCTGCGCACACCATTGCCGGACTTCAATCCAATGTCGGCAACTCTCGTCAAGAAACACCGGCAGAGAAGTCATCATAGGCGCACCCTACCTGACCTCTGCGACAATGACGTGGTACGCTTGAATGGGACATCATGGGCAACGAAAGCTAAGGTGGTCGGATCGGCCGGCCCACGATCCTTCTACGTGCGCACACAGAACAATACAGTGCTGAGGCGCAACCGTCGGCATCTTCTGGCGACGAAGGAGCCATGTAGTGTTGATTCATCAGACGACGAAGACATTGCCAACAACCACACCCCATTTCAAGCTGTGACGTCATCGACCACCGCAGCCTCGCCCGCGGAAGCTCAGCAGCCGTCTCCTCAACCACTGAGACGCAGTCAACGACAGACGCGGCCGCCAGAGCGTCTGGGTTATGACCAGAAGTTCCAGCAGACAAGCCAGCGGTCTTAATTTCGTCAACTGTTTAGAAGGAGGATGTATCATATCTGATGAAAGCACATGTGCTATCTACATGCACGATTGCCTCGTGCATACACCTACCTGGCCCTCACCTTTGCTAACCCTTTCCACCTTCGACTATAACTACCAACGCAGAATAAACGATGGCGTTCATTTGTTTCTTGACAACCCAGCTGTCTAGTCTGTTCAGTCTACACGCGAATGAAACAACTATTAACGACACTGCAATCCCATGTACAGCTCTAGTACATTGTTAGCGTCTTCAAAAAACAAAATATTCTTTCAAAGTTTAAGGTTGAAAGAATTTTGAATGTTGAAGAACGTTGAGAAATTCCGGGTTCCAACCCTGTACCAGGGCGAAATTTTTTGGCAACTAAAGAGCTTTCATTTCTGAGAAATCCGTATGGATTTCCATGTAGCCTTGAGCTGCAAGCGGGCGGATGTTGATTTTCCCTTCCTAAACGTTACTCCACATTGTGGGTTTCCGCAGAACTCCTTTGTCACATTAACGTTGCTACTGATTTGTTGCCTAGAATTTTACAAAATAAACCCGATAAGAGGTCTATCTATGTTAGATAAGCTGTGTGCGGCTGCCCTTGGCTCATAAGATTTTATTTTATATTTGCAACTTACCAGTTTCATTAAGACCGAGGAAGAAGGACAAAGCCTGCTCTTTATTGTCTTTCCTCATTCAAACTGGCATTATGGTGTTCTACAATAAAAAATTATTCCTAATATCGCTTGTGCCCTGTTTGACTACAAATTGGATGTTATGGCTACTCTGGCTACTTTTAGCTTGAGTTCTGGCTCCTTTTCAAGTTCGCCCAACGGCAACCCTGACGTCACCACTTTCGTCACGCCTGGAATGGCAAAGCTCGAAGGACCACTCCGCAGCGCTCAATTGGGCGTTAGTGCGTTCGTATTCGCAATTTTAAGAAATGTCTTGGCTTGCCGAGGTTTTCTTCAAAAACCAATGAAAGTAATAAGCTATTCAAAACTTTGTTTTTGTTTACTGCAACGTCAACGTCAGAAACCATTATTAAGAAAAAAGTTATTTTACCGATTGCACCATGGAGGCAGGTGTTGTTAACACGGGATAGAATAGGTTTACAGTCGCGGCATCCTCACGTTTTTTGCACACAACTCCGCACGATGGAGGTAAACCGCGCCTCAGGACTCTCTCATTGTGCAGTTTTGATTCCCGCGTCAATGCTGTAGTCACCAAAGGAAATGAATATCTTTATTATTTTTTCCCTTTCGTTCGGTCCTTGGAACGCTCGCAGTGGCGACCGCCCTGTATGATGCTTCTATTTTTCGCCTTGCCCGATGGAAACGAGCTCCTTGTTGGCCAGATCGTTCATTGCTTAACGACACGAAGAGGGCGGCGAGATTATATTCGATTTTTCGTTTTCTCTTCAGCATTCTGGTCATTGCATCTTGTCTGGCGACCATTTGTAAAGGAAAACCAGGAAAACTTAATTGAACTGAGTAAAGGGAGAAAAGCTACGGCTGCTCGGAAGACAGCACCGAGGCGTGGCCACGAGGAATTGTGTAGCCCCGGAGCCAATCTTGGCCCGACCTGCGCGAGCGAAGCCGGATAGCGGCACCACGCAGTCCACGGTGCCTGTGAGACGGCCAGAAGTATACCGACGGGCAGCAAGATTTCATCGCCCCCGGCGCTGTCTGCGGTTACTATATCGAAACGAGTCTCTGACGACAGCTCCACCATTCCAGCCCTAAGGGCCTTTATGCCACATGTTGTTTTCGCTTGTTGCGCTTGCAAACTTGTTCATCGCGTTAAACTCTTGCAAGATTTTCATTCTCGTTCCGGGTTTTCATTGTGCTTACTGGGAAAACTGACTGCTCCGGCTTGTAATTCGATGCACGCGCATATCGCACACGCGAGACAAGGAGATAGCGTGGTTTAGTGAAAGAGGTGTGGGAGGAAGGGGGTGGGGGAGGGGGAGGCAGTGGGTATCTTGCGTTTTTGTTCATTTATTGACACTGCTAGCCCTTTTGGAACCTAACGCAGGGTGCAACAAATACCCCTAAGCTGTAACAGTACGCGCTTAAATCGTACTTCAGGCTGCGTTCCTACAGCCGTGAATATGATGATTGCAACAGATATAAAAGGCTTGTGCAGAGCCTCAAGAACACCACCGGAAATAGTGCAGATACAATTTACGGCAAATAACACGGAGCCGCTGCCGATCATGTGACACTGAGCTTAACATGTGATTTATTATGTGCCACGTATAGTAACAACAAGAAAATATTGTTTACAAAAAGCCCATAAAATTACCTTCAAAATAATAGGGCAGTGTGAGACTTGGAGCAGGAGCAGGCAACCGCTGAGCCTGAGCATTTAGCATAAAAGATAGTTCGAGGCCATTTGGGGGAGGTGTCTGTAGCGTTATCTTCAAGTGGATTGCACGTTTCACTAGATCTGGAGAAAACGCTTCTTTCCATGAGTTCATTCGTGTCATTATGGGCATGAATTGGACTTACTTCTTTCTCATCGCGATGAACGTTGCCTTAAATACAGTTCAGTGTTAAAGTTGAATAGGTTGTTATGTACGCGTCAACAACAAATTTCAGCGGAGCTATAATTTTCCATGTCCCGAAAGCAGAGACAATTCGCTTTCGACATATCACTCTGGCACTTATACGAGTTCCCCACACGGGAAGCTGCCTACTCGAGCGTTGCCCATTATCTGACTTGCGGGATAGCCTGATTTCTCTCGGAGCAAGCTTTAACTTTCGGTTTAAGGTCGAAAGATGCCTCTCGCCTCGTTGAGCATACTAAATGTACATGTTTCACTATCGAGACCCTCCGTTATTGTGGTACCAAGGCAGTTAAAACCTGTGACGTTTTTTACGTACGGCCGTACGTACTGTAATAATGGAGCGCATATTCATAACTCGTATGGGGCGAGCGGCAGGTGATTCTTACACATGTTTTGTTTCTTTTTTATGTAGATGATTTTAGTGTTCCACGTTGCGCATCCGACGTGAACTACATTTAATGCGTATGTACTGTGGTGTTATCCTGATTTGCAGTTTATTTTAGAAAGTAAGCTTGACAGCCGTCGGCGGGCGAGCGTATGGTATTCACGGAGGGAACGTATCTGGCTATCTTTTACGCTGCCTATAAACAGGACCAGTTCCAGCAAATGAGTTCTGTGGAAACCCGCAAGGTGGAGTAACGTTTATGAAAGGGAACATCGTAATGCTTTTTTTTCCCCTTTCAGGACCAGTTCCAGTGCCTAATTTTGACCAACACTCGACACGTAACAGACAGAGTTTCCGGCATAACGTCGTCTACTCTAAGGAAGTGTGTGTGTGTTTAGAAAAAATAATAACACATAATTACACGTTTTTTTTTTTTGCGCCCTGATAAAGGCTAGTTTCTCCGCATGCGTGGCATAGTCTCATTATCTTGCCATGTCAACGCATGCCGGACGTGTTTTACACCGCTACCTCGATGTTAACAAATAATTACAAACTGATTCAGTGAGTCGGTTTCAGTTGATAACCTTTGTATAAGACCATGTTTATCTGGATTAAAGATGTTCGAGCTATTCAGGAAACTATATGCGCTTTCGGAGAGGATATGATCTTATATGATACAGATCTTACATTTTATGGTGCCAGTTCACAAGTATTGGCATCGGTGTCAAGCAGAAGGGAATCTATTTCTTGTTCTGGTATCGCTACACTGCAGCGTGCGTGATTTTTTTCTGTTGTCAGATGCGCGAGGAATTGTAAAAATGGTGAAAATGAAAAAGCTCATATTTACTGACAATTTCTGAAGACCTGGTAACGATGAAACCATTCTCCTCGAGTAGCGATGATATGAGTGGCAATAAATATCCTGCCTCTTTCTGCATCACTTTTTTACGCTTTATCTTCCGTTTTAGCTGTTTAACTTAGCGGATCACCCAATGGTTGCTATTTTTGCTTCATTAGTTCCTGCAGTGAGAAATTCTATGAGAGGGAATGTGAACGAAGTTCTTCACCCAGGGTTGGCACGGCTCCGTGGCTCCCTGGGTTCCTGATTCCAAGGCTCTCTAGAACAAGGGACTGTAGATCATAAGCAACAGAAAATTACATTTCTGAATTGTTGCCGTAACGCACTGACGTCGATCACCACATCGAATCAGTATAATATCATTTCTAGATAAGTTTGGATGCTACACTGTCGACTTAGGAAAAGTCCCTCACCTGAAAAGTTTTTCGCTTCCCATTTTCGCTTGGCAAAGAGTGCTTTACAGTATGTATGCAAAATAACCTGCACAAATACTCTTCACGATCGGTTAACTTATAATCTGTTATTAAGCTTCTTAAACCTACCAGGTCACGTAACGCGCCCATATTTGTTTTTAACTTACTTACTTTGTCAATGACATGCCTGATGTCATTGTTTAAAGCAAGATCGAGCATTACGATGTGTCACAGCGGTTGCAGCCGAATTTAACCATCAAGTTTGAGAATCTTGAAGTTACTTGTAGCAATAACGCCTTTGTTAGTCGTTACGTTATTACCACGACAATCTTAAATGGACTGTGATTATGCACCAGTGGGGTTTGAAAGCCTGTAAACATGCTGCTCTCATTGTAAAAGAAGTTTCAGCGAATATTATCGTACACTGGATATTTACGGTCTTTCATTCTAAGCAGTGAGAGTTATTTGTAAATGATCGTTACACGATTTGTCACGTTTATGAGTATGTTGCGACTCAATTCGCATAAATAGTGATTATGTCGTGGTTACTTACTCTGGGTGGGAACCAAGTAACTGTCATTGCAGGAATATTGACACCGCAATGCACCAGTAGGTGATCAGATGTTTTTAACAGCGAGGCCTCGACATTTTGGCTGGATAAAGCGAAATCTCTAGTTTTCTACCCCCTTTTTGATGCTAACTTGTTAAACACCGTGGAGTCAGCGTCAAGTTTCGCACTGTTCTGGGTGATTGCTTTATAATCGATATGTTTTTATTATGGGATGACCTCTTATGAACTGCCGAACTCTGCAGGCTAGGTTTTCTCTTTTTTTTTTTGCGCTTATCGCACATAGTTTTTTAATCACCATAAGAAACTAAAATTGTGGTGCCCTTGAACAGGGTACAGTTGCTAAATATTGTTATTTCAATTCTAGTTGTAATTCAAATCGAGAACTTTCGCAACGAGCTGGCCGGGTCTCGTTCTTGCCCGTTTGAGCAAGTATGCGAAGTCTTTGAGTATCAACTTTCAGTCCTACGGCCTCTCGTAAAACGACTCAATACAGAACTTTTTTTTTAAAAGATCACTCAGAGTTCTAGCGTATCTTTCATGAATTCCGAGCACAACAAAATTATTCCGATGATGCCGTTACACAAGATCGAGGGTGTTTCACTGCTGTAAAAGGTGAGTAGCATCCAAACCTTGTGCCGTCTTTTAAAGTCGATCTAGCGCATTTCAATTCTGCCACATTTTTTTGCAGTATTCCAGAGATTCTACGCGTTTTATTGATTACATATATTGGTTTGATAGCGCATGGTGTGAAATTATCAAGACGTGTTGTGAAGGGCACAGCAGTTTTCCAGTCAATAATCCACAGTGCAACGCTCACTCTTCGTTCCTGGTCGTTCCGCTTGAAATTGGCAGCACTCGTGAGTCTGGTTGCCAGTAATTTTTGCAACTAAGACAGCTTACACGGTGGCGAAATTGGCGCTGCTGGTCGTAGTTATCTCTAAGGGTCAACACTCATGGCTGCTAAAAATATTTTGCTAAAAAAAAATAATACGTGCCTACGGCAACTCTAAACTTCATCCGTCAAATACAAAAAAAAAAGGGAACATACAAATGGCTTTAAAGAACCAAGTAGTTCACATCAACACGTAAGAGGCTGACTTTCAGAAAAAAAAAAAAAATAAGAGGGAGGGCAAAACAACCTCAAGTGAAACAAGGAATGTAGAAACATAACCGCGCGCTTGTAACACGGTCGTTAAAAATAAAAATAAAAGTTGCAGCGGCTCTTCAACGCTTCAATTCCCCCTTCCGCAGAGACGCACATTGCGGACACTGTTATTTTCTTCGCGGTTTGAAACAATGCCTGCGGTTATACGACATTTTCGATGTAACAGGCGCTACTGCAGAGGCGTGAAACAGGTCACGATCTAAACGCCGTACCTCGAGACCAGGGAAGGGTGTTCGGCGTAAAAATTTTGTCACCCCTCCTTCTTACCCCGGAACAAATGTCTCCTTTTTTTTCTCCTTCTCCGCTTGATGGAAAAGCTATCAATCACGTGTCAGTATTTTTGAAGTTTTAGACATTCTCAGAACAGTGAGATGATGTTGCGCTTTCTAAGCGGCTGAATATTTACAGAGGACCCCTTTTGCTCTTACGTTGCGGAAAGGCATCGATATGCGTGGGGAGCATGGCACACTCGTGGTGTATATACTTCGCATAATATGATCGAGAGGAGAGAGAAACTAAAGGAGCTCGTCGGACCCCTAAGAAAACCGGAACAATCACGCAAGAACAAGATGGAAGCTGTGAGCCATAGACCCATATGTCGAATAACTTGTGGGTCAAATAGGCGAATGGATGGTACAATGGCATATTTGGCCCTCTCAGTATTGTTCACCTGTAATCGCGCCGGCTCGTTTGCCTTTGTGCGTCCCGAACTTGACCAACTTTGACCATATCTATCTATCTATCTATCTATCTATCTATCTATCTATCTATCTATCTATCTATCTATCTATCTATCTATCTATCTATCTATCTATCTATCTATCTACGTCTCGGTGTTCTCCCGGTCGTCTCGTTTAGCTGGTATACACCAAAATATGGATGGCACGGTGTCAATATATGACAAACATTAATAATTGACCTCTACATCTCTACCATGATGTACACGTCATGTGCGTCACGATTAACGAAACCTCAATCATGTGTGGCTCATACCCGCAGTGCTCGGCCCGTGGAATTCGGGTATTAGCCACAGGTGTTTAAATTTTATACAGCGGATGCCCATGTCAAACCAAGTAAAACAGACATTTAACATATCATGAGAACGAAGTTTAAAAAAACCACAAGGGCATACCGACTGTCGCAGCCTGGGAATGCAATAAAGACATAACACACAGACACACACGAGCGCGCTGTATTTTCCGAAGACAACTTACGAAGCGGCAGGCGGGTATCGATCCCGGGCTCCTCCCACGTTGTATATATAGCACACAAAAATAATGCACCAGTCGTTGTGATGAAGGCGCTCGTGTAACGTCACTTGCGCTTCCCAGCAATGTAATAAGTGATACATATGTTTTACACTAGCACTCGGCATGCATTTGTCCAACTTTGCTCGTTCCCTTAGGAATAGCTGAACGAACGACGCTCATAATATGCACATCGCCGCGCCGTAGCGTGCAATTCTCGATATAGCAGGCGTCCGTGCTGTGCACTAACGTCAGTGCCAATGTTACGTCGTACCATACCTCATACACTTTGCACTTATACAACCATACCATGACTCATACACTTTGCACAAGAACGTTCGTGCTATTCGTAACACTTCGCTGAATGCCACACGATCCCCCAAGGGAATTTCCCCGCTGACTGCTTCACATAACACCGATTCCTACAGCGCGTGAGATCTGCAGGATATTTTATTATTATTATTTAACAAAAAGATCAAGGGATATTTATGTTCTGTCTATTATAACATGCAAGCTAGCACCCATTCCTGGCGAATCAAAATGAAAAAAAAATTAAATCATCTTATTTCTCAACCACTAACACTAAGAACTACGCATGAACTGTTCATGCACTTTACAGACATTGCGTGTGATGAACAGTGCGCAACTTCCGGGAAGTTTTGGGGACATCTGCTACATTTGCGCATACGGGAGAAGGGGACTGAGGCAATAGAAGATAACTTATGCATTACGTGACGTCGGAAACGTCTCCAGGTAGGCCACCTTGCGCCCTAATGCCGTAGCTCTTGGAGAACTGCATACTAGCTCACTGTATATATAGTGTCTGCTGATCAATTGCAGACGCAAGAAGAAAAAGAAAGAGACCTTTCAGTAAGTGTGTCGTGCATTGCACATCCGCAGCACGGGTATAATGCGTACGTGCACTATCGGCTGTACGTATACAAGATATACTCGTGAGCAGACACTCTGCCCATAGCGCCTGGTATAAACAGCGCAATTATTCTGGAAAATGGTACTAAGCACTTTTGCCTCTCCTTCGCTCTTCGGAGGGAAATGCATACGGTGATTTCACTTTCATGAAAGGGCCGCATGATAGGCATAACTGCAATCGTCTGAGTACTTGCGCCGTCTAGACGACCTCTTTTGCACACTAACAGAATGTAGCCGCCGGAACGTTTCCAATCCGTGGTAACGAGCAAGTACGGAGCTCGAGCGCACGAAAACGTGGTTCCAAATATGGCCGTATAGCCTTAGAGGGATCCTGACTAACTCCTCGGGCTTGGTGGAAAAAAAAAAGAAACGTTGGCTCTATCGTAATTGAGAGTGAGATGTAAGCATGAAATGGGCTACCGACATAGCAGAGCTGAATCTCGTTCTAAGTCTCCTGTCGGACAAACGCCGCCCATGCCACGCCGAACGCAGCCGACGTGGACACGCAGAGTGTCTCCATCTCTCGAAGGAGGCGGCGCAAAGCCTGCCCCGCGATACTCATGAGACGTTGACGTTGGAAAGAGCACAGACAGCCCTGTCTCAGCTCCCAAAGATGACAGCCAAGTGTTTGGCGCCCTGTATCTGCCTTTGGAACGTGGTTATCAGAAATGACAAATAAATGTTGAGAGTACTATAAGAGGGATTGTAAGGAAACTCTCGACGCTCTTGAATAATAACTTTGAAGCAATATATTTTTGGACTTGTTTCGGCAGTGACTATTGCATGTAATGCGGTCCTGTAAAAAGGGTTAAGGGATAGAGATCGCATTTTTAAACCTTTAAATGTGTGCCCGCATGTTCTCGTTTGAGTGCCTAGATAACGGCTTCGGTTTTTGGTTCAAAGTCACTGAAACGACGCTGACAACGAAGCTGAAAGTATTTCATGGTTAAAAAGTTTCGTTGGCCTTGCTACCGCGAACACAAATGATTAGCGGAGCTGTGAAGGTTTGGCTTACTTTGCTTTAACTTTGCTTACTGGATTCTTACCTAGCGGAGATGAGCGCATTGCCGATACACGGTACGGCGTGCGTTGCAGTGTATCGTGTCCTCACATTCTTTAGTGTCTTCTTCGTCTTCTTCTTCGCATACGCTAGGTGTACGATCACTATCACTCATGATACCACTATCGCGATATCACGATGGCATTATCATGTAGCGCTATCACTATCACTATCATATAGCACTGAGCTGTCATGTAGTAATGGGAGTACAATGATGTGGGTAGCGGGTTGACGGCATGCGCGGGTCCGCTTTTCTCTTCTGCGCACGACGAAACGGTAATCAGAGCGAGGTTCTAACGGATCCGCTGTAAAACACCCCATTCTACCGACAGCGAATGCTGCTAAAAACAACTCAGCCAAATCTTGTAGTCACGCACGGCACGCGAAGACCACAGGTGGAACTCAGCGTCACTTTCTCAAGAGTCCTTGCTTCAAACAGATGTTTCTCTCCTCTACTTGCCCTTTTCACCAGCTCCCGTTCTCCAGTCAAGGCCTGAAAATTTCCGCCCCGGCGATATGTGTGTGCCCCTGCAGTGTAAGGTTTGCACGGAGGAGGTCTCTCTGCGAAGACTTTGGACTTACAGGGGCCATCACTTGTACTTGGGGCAAGGGGACAGCCATCGGAAGATCAGTGTGCAAAATGCTGAACGTTCCCAGCTTGTTACGTGCGACGAATTAGCAGAAGAAGATATGCCCGCATCGTTCAGCTTTCGGAGATTAAAAATATTTCACGGAGCTCAGTGTAGCATACGTGTCCAGCATTTCTTAAGGAATGAATTCATTCTAACCAAGTTGCCAGAATGAAGCTTATGCCGAACTGTGATTTGGGCGCGTGACGGCGTCTGCCTCGGAGTCGGTCGTCGCACTGACTACCAAGACGTCGACTTTCGTCGTCAAACCCCGACGACAGAAATATTGCGATGACATTGGTGCTTGATTTCCCGTAGACGTTAATTTGCCCAGTTTTCTTGCACTGAATCAGCCCCGAGCACGCCGTTATCTTATCATGCTCATTTGCCCTGTTCACAAGTAGGTGGTCCATTTGTGGAGTTCTTTTATTGCTAGGACAACGGCACATGGTACTGGGAAGCACTTCTTGAGGAGCTAGTTGATGAAATATCTTGTAAGTAAAGGCGCAATTCTTGACACCACGAAAGAAAGACAGTGCAAGCAACCGCAAGCAAGACGAATGCAAGCAATCCTTCTTGCGATGCCAGATCCCTAAAGAGGCAAGGTGCCTGGTGCCTTAACCTCTATAGCCCGCAGAGGGTGCCCGGTATCTAATTTGGACGTTCGCTGGGATAAAGACAGCCCACGAAGGTGCACTTAGGAGTATGAACTTCAGAAGCCGCTAACCTGACGAATTCATCAACGGTGTTCAAAGCACAGCACATTTTATCCGACGGATTTGCTGCATTAGTACGGAATGGGACCACATAGTTATAACTTCAAGTTGACACTCTGCAGGGAGATCTCCCCGCCGTAGGATTTCGGACTCTGACGAAGTCTCGTTTATCTAAATATTTCATGGCATGCAAAACGAACCATCACGAAGACCCTCGCCCGCCCTCTCTCTTTTTCCGTGAAAGAGAGGGAAAAAGAAGCACAATATTTCAAACCTGTAGCTTATGTGGTTCAGTCCTTTCTGTGGCTTGCGCTAGTGATGATCGATATGTATGCATGTGCTGTGGGAACGAAGACACACAAGCATCACGAAGAGCATCAAGAAGAACAGAATAGTGTTCGATCGCATTGATGCGTACAACTGTGCGGAGATAATTACGCTTCGGCTCGGAGACGCACCCAGGGGCCTCAGAGGAGGAAAGGATGGCTGGTGCTAATTACTAGTTTCAGAGCTTGATTTGGCTCTCGATATCTGGCGTTCCGCAAATATGAAGGGCAAGCAAAACTTGCCAAGTTGCTACTGCCTACGAACGCAACGTAAAAAAATAGCGATTGTTCTGTTTGTTGGAACTGTGTCGAACAACACATGTGTTATTAATCGCAGCCGTTCCGGCAATTAAGCACCCTCTTCAATATATGTGTAGAACAATACGGTTCTCTCTCGTCACTATTGACTCCTGCGGCACTAGATGCCACCTATCGTCGATGTGAACAATAAATGAGTAGAAATCAAATAACAAAGGTTCAGCAGTTTCGTTCCCAAGATTCATTCCCGGCGGATATCTTCAAAAATACTGAATGCTGAGAAGATCTCCGAGTGTTATCTTCGAAGCAAGAAATAGAACCTTACTGCGGTTACCGCAGCCATAATATGAAAACGACTACGTACATAGTTTCTGTACAGCCGGCAACTCGGCTGGTTCGGCAGTCATCAAATCAAGACCCACGTCAATTAGTTTCAAACTGTCAGACGCAATTTATACGCAGTAAGGTGTACAGGTTACCAAAGATAAAGAAAAACATCGTGCAAGGATTGTGCGCGAAGTGGCTGTAACTTTCGGGAAGCTTCCCAAGCGTGGGTAAATTTACTCACGAACCTAAATTGTTCCTGCAAGCAAGCCGTCCCAGAAGCAAGCCTCGCTAATCAAACTGCCTTTCCCTTTCGCTCTTTGAACTATTTCTGAGGTCAGGTCTCTTCCTAGACAACCAGTGCCCTTTCACCCACTGTGCTTATGGATTGCACTGTAGACCTAGAACTTAGGGAACGCGTACTAATGAAAGAAATGTCAGTGCCAGTACCCTAAAAAAAAGAAATTTGGCAAACGTATCTTATTTACGTCGTTAGATATGCCTAGAAACAGTTCATTTGTTTTCTCGAATTTTTATTTTCCTTGTGCGTTGCAGTGCTGAGTGTCTGATGAGCTAAACATCTAACTGACACTGTTTGTCCGGCCGTGGTATGTAAGGGCACGTTGCTGGTTGATGACTCTATGGGAAGGGCTCAGTTCCATGTTTCGGCCGTCTGTTTCTTCGTCTCCCGCTGGCTTGTGTCCCTCTTTTTCTGTTTTTGACAGTGCGAGCAAGGAATAAATGGACTGGAAAAAAGAACAAGTGGGTCGCAGTATCGAGTAGGCGGAGGCGTCCTCCCTCGCCATGCGGCCGTCGACGCTTCCTGATGAAAATGAGACCCCTGGCGACTCGCAATGACCACTGGCGCCTCCGAAAATGGGGAGACGGCGTTTTTTGCCCGGAATGCATCCCTTCTGGTCGTTTTTATTGATGAAGACCTCAGCTCCTGCCCTTCTGCCCCCTCCATCCCCCACCTTTTTTTTTCTCCCCTCCTCAGTGGTGAATTCAAAGCCGCCGCCACCCCCCAACTTTCCCGCACTTTTCCAATACTCTGTCTAGTGCGCAAAGCTTTTCCCGGGCGTCGCTCCAAGAGCATGCCCAAAGCAGGTGCTGTTTCTCATTTTCTTTTCCTTCGGCGCTTCCGCTATGGTCAAGGCGGATTAATTTTTCGCGCCTTGATTTATGTTGCAGAGAAAAAAGCAGAGTTGGTCGCTTTCGGAATGGAGCCATATCTAATATTTTCGGCTGCTGCAGTACCAGAATAGAATATCGCTGGAATGATACACACGCCAGGGTCGATATCCCGGTCAGATTTGAGTCGGCTTCCTGGCCGGAATAGAGGTTCTGTCGCGTCATATTTTTCAACGTTCCTTGCTTTACATAAGAGCGGAAAATGGCCTTTCTGAAATAAGCCGCCTCTTTCTAGGATTCGCAAGGTCACGTAATATTTTTTTCTGCATATTCAATGCGCGCGTGCGCACATGTATACGCCTCGAAACCTGCTAGACGGGCCTGCGACGTAAGCAGTCTCATGTGCCGCGCTCTGACTACGTGTAATACCCAGCAGTGTCAGCACAGTTACCGTAAAGATTACCAAAGGTAAGAAAAAAAAGAACAGAACCCAAATTAAAAAAAAAAAAGAACTAAGCAAGAACAGAGCGTGAGCTTTCGCCACGGTTGTTTCGCTATTTTGTGAAGGTCGCTGATTCGGTGGACATCTGCAGCGAAATATCGATGGCTTGTCGGAATGTGCACCTTCATGCATGACTGGGTTTCGGTAGAGCGTAAACGCTGAATACATTATGCTGGACTTTCTAAGCCATATAGAACCCTACAGAATATATGCTTTCTTGACGCCTGCTGTTTTATGGATGCTTCTGCGGTCTCAAGCAACCATCAACATCACACCTTATCTTTCACTCATCGCCCAGACACGTGCCGATACTCGTCGTTACTGTCTAAAGTGAAGGCATTATTAATGAAGAAGTGCACACATTTCACGATGTAGCACAATCAGGAGTGTGTAACAAGCACCATCGCCTCGCACGAAATAACTCGCGGCATCGTAACTTGTCGATTTTGACCTGTACTGGAGGAGAAAAGATCGCCCTATTTCCCGGAAAGAAGACGAAACCTATGAGCCCGACTCTGAGTTCTGGGTGCTTCGCTAGAGGAGCCACCAGCGTCCGGTATCTGCACATTACTCCGGTTCATAGGATACTACAAGACGCCGCGCTGTTGACCATGTTGGAGCGCCGTCATCTAAGAGGCTGCGTGTGTTTCAGTGTGCAGCTGGTATGCACTGACGTAACAGCGCTATGTTTATAATACAGTTACACACAGCGTTAGCCTTTCTTTCTTTTTTCTTTCTTTCCCTTTCGGTGAGCAGAAAATTCAGGCCGTTCATACGGTTCAGATATGTCCACATCTCGAAAGCGTGGTCCCTTCGGAGGGTGGAGGCCCGGATTCGACCCTCAGCACCATCAACAATTTTTTTAGGAGCTTGCTCGGCAAGCTTCTTATGCTCGCGCCTTGTCCGGCGGCGACGGCGGCGTGTACACGCCGCTCAAGGCGCCGGCTTTCCGGTGATTTCAAGAATGCTCACTAGATGGCCGCGCCGCTCAAGGCGACGCGCACCACTCTCAGCACGTGCGCTTCCTTTCTCTTCGCCGGGAGCTCACGCAGGGAACGCTCTTCGTTACCGCTCGGCAGCATGAACACCGCACAAGCCAAGGCAGCAGCGCGGCGGGCTCGCCGCCAAGACCCTGCGGTGACAGCCCGGGAGGCCGTAGCGAAGAGGGCTCGCCGTCAAGCAAACCCGGAGCTGTGGGCCAGCGAAGGAGAAGAGGGCTCGCCGTCAAGCAAACCCGGAGCTGCGGGCCAGAGAAGAATAAGCGTACAGGGCTCACCGTCAAGCAAACCCGGAGCTGCGGGCCAGCGAAGCACAAGCGAAGAAGGATCGCCGTCAAGCAAACCCGGAGCTGCGGGCCAGCGAAGCAGAAGCGAAGCGGGCGCACGTCAAGCGGACCCTGCGGTCACAGGTCGCGAAGCAGAAGCAAAACGGAAGCGGCGGCAAGAGAACCCCGAAGAAGTGCGGGCGCGGGATGCCGCGGCCAAGCGCCAAAAGCGGTCGCTACCTGACGTATAACAACGTTGTCACGTCTATATATGATGGTAAGATGTGTACGGAGGATTCGCTGGTTACCCGATCATCTCCCAGCAAGCTCCTCTAACATATTCACTTTGTGGATATGGCGGTGCTTTTTTTCCCCACTATGCTCCCTCCATGATGTAGGCGAGAAATCTAATGCATTAGTGTCTTCCACCGCTTCATAGAAGGCACCAAGGGTTTCACTGTTCTTGTAGTTTTGGCTGAACGACCACAGCAATGGCGACTAAGCCGACACAGCCTAGACCATGTAAAGTTCGCTTGAATTAATACATAATGCGCTTGTCCCTGTACCCTCCCTTGTGAATGTCTTTCTTCGCGCAACCTTTTTGTTTCAAATATGCCATACACACTAGGCCAAGAACGTGTTTTACTACACTGTAAGCAAAAGTTGCCCGATATTTGGGTTTTTCGGCTCATGAGCCTTAAAAACTCCCTTGTTTTCAAAATTACTACGTCTTGTTGAGGTAAAAGGAGCATATGACATAGTTTTACTATACCACCTGTTAGAAAGGTAGTGAAAGGACGTTATTGCCCTATTTTACTACGTAGGGGGTTTTGTGTCACGCGATAAAAAAACCCCAGTCTAGCGTTTAAAGCCACGTGATCGAAAACTATGTACCACGTCACGTGGTAAAAAACAACAAACTGCCGTGGCGCAGGGGTGGAGGCCGTGATAGCCCTCCAATGACTATTTAGGCCTAGCCACATGGTACGCGTTTGCAAGCAACTGTTCGTCAAAAGCATCGGTCGCGGAAGAGGGGACGCGACGTCTCGGGGCGTGAGTGTGAACGGCGTGAGTGTGATCAGTGCGTACGCGTATCGGCGCACGCGCCGATACGCGTACGCCGGCGTTCGTCAACCAGAACGCAATACCGCGACATCTCCGGCAGCTATGCTTAGTGACCGTCGTTTCGAAGGCACCGCCGAGTTCTGGGAAAGCACGGAAACTATACGGTCGCAAACGTTCCTGACTGACCGCATCGTCAACCAGTACGACAACGACAAGGCGAACTACCCTGAGTGTTACCAGTGCGGCGTGGTTTTGTGCTGAGTTCGAGCGATGCTGGCTGTCCTAGCGCCGGTCTTGGTGGACGGCGGCCAAGTGAAAACGCACTTTCGAGTATCTCTGTTCCCGCGCTTGTGCCTGTGTTTGTTGCGCTCTCAACGAGTGAAAACGTGCTTCCAATGTTATAAGTTCGAAGGGTGAGCCCTCGTTTACTGCTCAATAAATTGAGTGATGTCTGCATTTTGCGTAAGCCTAGTGTTTACCCAGCCACAGTAAGCCTCGAATGAGCTTTAAAAATAACTAAAAAGAAGCCGAGGAAACATTGTTTAGGCAGTAAAAAATTACTCCGAGTATAGTCGCTGAAAACCTCCAGGTTTGTAAATAATTACTGCCGTTTCTACGTTCAAAAACTCGGTTAGCGTGAGAGTAAATTTTTACCTTGACTGTTACGTAGTAAAAAAAACTCAGAAAAGGTAGTGCGCTAGAGGACACGCTGTTTACTCCCGTTCCTGGTTATTTTTGATTAGTGTGTACAGTATATTCTACTGCGCCTGCGAGTGTCTGTCAACTATAAACAAAAATATGCTGTGTGCGGTGCTCAATCATGTTTTCTCTAGCTTCAGAGGTCTAAGGATCTGTTGACTCAGTATCTTGATATGTATGTAAAAAATACAGCCACCCTCGATGTTCGAGGGTGGCTGTATTAAAGCGCAACTGAACAGTTGCTCAAAGAAATCGAGCTCTAAGCGTTATTCCGTACTTTTGAACCCCGTGAACACGAAAGTCGCCCCACCACGGTGGTCTAGTGGTTATATAACTCGGCTGCCGATCGGAAGGTAGCGGGATCGAATCCCGTCCGCGGCGGCTGCATTTAGATGGAGACGAACTGTTGAGGCCCGTGTGCTGTGCGATGCCAGTGCACGTTAAAGAACCTCAGGGGTTCGAAATTTCCGGAGACCTCCACAACGGCGCCCCTCATAATCACAGCTGGTTTTGGGACGTCAAACCCCACAAATCAATGAGCACGGAAATCGACACGAAAACTGCTCGATGAAAAATGCCTTATTCGCAAAAAACTACAAGCGCCCCTCCACGACGCACGGCGAACCCCGTTCGCATACGTGATTGGTGGAACATGGCCATGACGTCATAACAGGGGCCCGCCGCCAGAGCGGCAGTTTCTGACAGCGCATTGCGACGATCTCCGCGATGCTCTGGCATAGTTGAGATGCTGTGAGGAGTGGCGTAGCCAGGAATTTCTTCAGGAAGGCTAGCGCTGACATGTAAACAAAAGTAGGAGTTTGTAAGGGACATTATGCTTTGCAGAGCAAACTTGTGGGGCAAAAAAGAACGCGAGGATGGCGTGGACGAACGCTTTATAACAGCAGCTACGATTTGATTGTGACACATAAGTGTTACTAAATGAATCCAAATAATCAATGTGCAACAATTAGGGGAGTCAGAACCCAGCACCAAACCTTTCGTGACATCGGTAGCCGCGGCATTCCTCTGGTGGACAGCGGCCTCGATCGTCTCAGCGGAAGCGGCATTTGTTTCGCTTGCACGTTTGCTTTTCACATTGATAGCTTCGTGAAATGTAAATTGTGTTTATTGATGGCGCGACATATATATGCAGATTATAACTATGATTAGAAGAATAAGCGATAATAAGAAGCTCGCGTTATATATCGCAAACGACCGTCGGTGAATGCATTTGTGGCGGCGGGCTTGTTTTTTGCTCGCAAAGTTATGCTTTTATTGTCATCAGCGAGGTCTGAGGTTCAATTTATTCCCACGCCGCTGCGCTGAATGAGAAGGCAGAGGTTGATTTCGCGCACAGTGCATTTCACAGCTGCTGCATAGTTTGAAAGGAACGAAGTACAACGTACAAAATACCTAGAAAATGCGTGTCACATGCAGATGATCGTGTTTTCAGTGTAACTTGCTCTATTGTAGATATTCGGCTAAAGGATGGTCAAGTGAAAGTTCAGTGCAAATTGGTCCTTTTTTTTCTTGTTTTGTTTCTTGAAGCCAATGCAGCGATGCACTGTATACGAAAGCAATTTGCATGCTCTAAACTATACGAAAACGGTGTGGAAGAGCCGGAAAAGTACACGCTGAACACCAGCACGGTTTCCATGCGTCGTTTAGTAACCTATGGCGCTGGAAGAAACCGGCAATCAACGTCCTTATGGCGTACCTGGGCTGATTCCCAGATATGACGAAACTCTGACCACAAATCAAAAGGCATGAAGGCGTACGTTGTCATGCAGTTCTATGTGATACACCGTAATTCTATTTTGTTCGTGCGAGCGATGCATTTCCGGATGTTTTCAAGCTGTTAGTCCTGAAAATAATTCTAACAAATAATAATGGCTCTCGAAAGCTTTTATTCTTTTCATTGCAGCAACGCACCGAGCGGTTATGTTTTTTCTACTATGGGGGCAGGGGGGGGGGGTCTCAAAGGACAAAATCGTCACAGCCATCGGTGCTTACACAGCAGTAGGCAGTGCGGCAGGACGGCTTGCTGACGCTAATGCGTCTCTTTAAACAGAATCATCCATGCAACCGCAGTTCTTTCAAATGCAAGCCGGAAAAGTAGAACAAGGATGTCGGTTATTTTCGGTAGGGCGCACGAGTACAACGCGAATGACGCCGAAAAGTTGCAGGCGATGACGGTGCCGCCGCCCGGGATCCCTGTATTGACGTCACTGCCGGCAGATTTCTCCTTCGGCCGCCTCCGCAGCCTACTCCCGCGAGACGCTGTGGGGAGCACTAGCCCGATTTTGGTTCAGAATTACGGAGCCGCTACTTGCCTTACTGGCAAGTAGTGGCGCTGAAATTATGGTAGTAATGGTTTGAAGTGTGTGCGCTTCAGGAAAGCGTCACCTCTTCAGTTTCCCTTAAGCCCACGCAGTTTCAATTCAAATAAATATAATACACATGAACTTGAGAAACACTTGACTTAGATCATTTGACAACGATGCGCTGAAATCACCTGCCTATGTTCCAAGAGTGGCCTGTGAATGCGGAGCGGACCAAGAACACCGTGCAGTTGTGCCATACACTTGTTCCGTTTGGCCTGGTCGTTTGAACCAGCTGGAACCCTTGACAGTTGTCGATGGTGTGGCAATGGCTACTACTCCACGTATTAGTACTTTGTATAGATATTACAAATGTAGTATTACAGATTCTCCCGAAGATAAACCAACAGACGAAATTAGGCGTTCATCGCTTTACGCTCCGCCAACCTGAGCCCTACCGCCAACCTGAGCCCTTAATCAAGCGGTTTCGTCAAAGAAGCATCACTATACTACATCAAACAAGTATAGGACGTCCTCATGCGACAGTATGGCGTCCCAATCTTATGTCCGGTACTATTGCGCATTGAGACAAGAGAGCTCGGAACGTCGTCTGTGGATCCGACCAAATTACAGTGGTGAAAGGGAGCGCTCTTCTTGAGAACCTACAGGAGGAAGACCATACGCTCGTGCTCTTACAACATCTTGTCATTCGAGAGGGGTCTGCCATAGACGGCAAGAGATGATCAAAAAAGCCTTCGCACTCCCAAAGAGAGCTTGATACACACGTGGCAAAGTACCTCAACGACAACGCAAGATACCCTCAGGGGGAGCACTTGCTAAACCCGATCACTTGGCTAAGCCTGACTGTTGCTACAATCTATACCGCCATCGCCAACCACGCATTTTCGAGGGTCTGTGTGCAAATATTCCTCATTCAGAATCGGAAGATGTCTCATCTGTAAGACGCCGACAAAAGAGACAGGATGTTTGTTTCAACAATGCTTATTTAATTCAATGCCCGCTCACAGGCCTGTAATCTTCTGTATTATCGTTTATGGGGAAGTGTAAACTTCTTCTAGGTCAACATTCATGCGAATGTGCGCGTGCGCTTGCGCCTGAAGGTGTGTGATTGTATACGTGCGTGTTTGATTATAATTCGTGACCGTATGGTGATGACACATTTTTATATATCCACTTGAGAGATTGCTATAGTGCTGGTTACCGAACGTGCTACATACTGTATACCTGCGCGTAAACGGCTCGGCGACGTATCTAATATTTTCTCTGCTTTTCTTCTTGATTTCCACGAAGGGGGATACGTGCGTGTGCTGTCCGCCTACTGCTTTCCGGACGGGGAGTAATAGACATGCGAAGAATGTGAAACCCGCTCGAAGCTTTATTAGGCCGATGCGGCGGATGCCGTGAAAAATTGCACCATTCGGCGGCAGCGAAGAAAACGCGCGACGCACGCTTTCCGTGGTGGAGAGCAGCGACCGCGCATCTCCGGTGTCTCGGAGGCTTCGCAGTGGTTTACTTACTTGATCTTCGTTCGTTCGGGGATGTCACTCCGAGGTCTCTGCCGTTTCATCACTGCGGACCGAGGTGTTTCCTATTACCCATGCTTGCGGCTCCGGAAGAACGTATACCACCGCCGCCGCTACACATTCACTTCCCGCTCGCTGCAATGCCGGTAACCAACCCCGAACACGTCCGCCAGGAATTCATCTGTCGTTGTGTTGCGCACGTACGCCGAGGATCACGGCCCAAGGCTCCCTGCGCGAGTAGGTCGCCCTTTTCGGGGCGGATCTTTATTGATTGCTACGGCTCCCCAGGGGCATCGGCAAAACAAGACCCGACTAGTACGCTTTAGCAATGCCCTCTCCCCCGTGCTTGTCACAGCAACGCTCGCTTGCGCACTCTGTCCTACTCGAAGTGGGCTTGGGTAGAAACAAAGAAGGAGGGTGATTGGTCACACGAGGGACAAGTCCTTCTGTCTTGGACTCTGAAAGCACTCGGCGCTATTGGGAGGTAATAAGAAACCGTACTCCGGAGCACGGGGTCAGCTACCTGTGCGCGATGGTTGACCGAGGTCACCTCCTTGCGCAGCTGTCGACGTTGAACGCAGTCGAACGATGCTTGCACTCGAAGTTGCCACGTGCGTAGGTTAGCTTTGGCTACTCTGTTGGGGCAAAGTGTGGATCTGGGGCCGAATCCACATAGCTATTCTTTTGTGCGTTTTGCCATCGGCCGGCCAGCTTCTCTAATGATGCGTTCAGCATCACTGCTGGCTGGAATTTCCCGTTACGATCACTTTAATCGTAGTTAGATTTTGGAAATCCGGACCTGTATTACCAAAAATTATTTAGGTTAAAAATGTTTTTAAGGAAAGTTTCTGGTGGCGGACATAGTATTAGTCAAGGCGACCGACCATGGAAAAAAAGCACATACGGAAGAGAGTGTATGTCAATTCGATTGCTCTTTACTTCTGATATTTCTCATTGGGTCTGTCAACGAAAACGAAAGATATTGTCGACAGACTATTGCGCGTTAAAGAAGTTGAGTACACTTCCTCATACACCGTTCAAAAGCATAATCATGCAATACGCATGTTATATACTCGCGGCTGAGCATAAGATACCGCCTTAAAAAAAAAACATATCTTTCGTAAGTGCTACCTCTCATTGGCTCTTTGAATGAGCTAATGTTATGTGCAGCGTCAGGACTGTCTGAAATATTCGCTTACGAACATGCAGGTGTTTTGTGAATACGGTCACGGATGAGCTGTGTATCGAGTTCAGCTATGTACACCGACTGTGCTAGTGATTACACTGCGTATAATTATCTAATGTGAATCCGGTAATAAATCTAATATGAATCCGGCGGAAAGGTTTAAGTGCGCTTTTGTTTAAAATTTACTCAGGCTTCTGACGCCCGCTATTTCCTTGTTTTACAAACCGCCTAACACGGACTAAGTGGTTGTTTTCACTGAAGCCTTATGGCAGGAAAAAAAGAAAACTGAAGCTGTTTATTGTTTTTCGGACATTCTCTGAAAGTGGCCGCTGCACAGAATGGGGCAGATATATGCAGCTTACCGCGTATGCTCGAGTGAAATCTGCTTAGACATGGACATTTTTTTCTGGACGCGTCTTGTGTTAGTGTAAGAAAACTGCACACATCCTGCACGTTGGATCGGTCTCGTCTCGGCAGCTGCAGCATTATAAGTTTGTAATTTTTGGGGAGCTCTTGCTTGCACTGCAACAGAAGTGCCCGCCCAAAAGCATCCCACGAGCCACCATTCACTTGCGTGAAACAAATCAATGTTTGTGCATTTCGCAAAACAGGGATTGGAGAATGAACGTGCAACGTGAGCTGGGCTTGTTTTCGCAATTTTCTTTTCGACGCTCATTCGATTTTTCTCCTACCAGACGCACGGTCGCAATTTTGAACCTTGTTTTCTTTGAACGTTGGAACTTCTCAGAAAGCGGATTTCGAGAATCGTACGCATCGTGCTAGCTCTGTTCAGGCGCTGCAAAATGTGGACACAGCAATTTCCCGCCATTTAAATGCGGCGCGGCCCACCCCCCACCTGTTCGCCATCGCGAACGTATGCTGCAATACAGTTTCAGCGCTGGAACAAGAAAATTGTGCCAGCCTCATTTTGACGCTACAGGTGCGTCTTGCGCGTGCAGAGGCTTTCAAGCCACGTTTCATCCATCAGAATAACGACGCGTCTGAGGCGATTCAGTGACAGCGCCTCAGAGACGCATTGCAATGCTAACATAACCGGGCAAGGTTGCGCTGTTTCAGACATTCTGACTTCTATAGACTCGTCCTCTATCGCCTTTCCCTGGGAGCACGAGCCGAATTTCAAGCAGTCGTTTCGTAACCGCAATGTGCAAACTTCTCTCTCAGCTTGTGAACATGGGCACACCTGTGGAGTTAAGGAGACCTCGGAGGGCATGTTAGCAAACGCCACCGTCTTGAAGAGGGTATAAAATCGTTGAAAGGCGTTTAGCGGCCTTGGAAAATGGAATGCGTGCAATTACGCCCATTGTAAGGTCTCTGGACATAGGGCAAAAGCTTATCACAACCTGTTGAGAGATCGCAAAAATGCTTTTTCGGCGACTGGTCCGAAAGAACAGGTGGAGACCTACTCTTTTGGATCAGGTGGAGATGGAGATCTTTGATACAAGGGGCGGAATTAAAAAAAAAAAAGAAACTCTTGTGCTTGAATTGTTCGTGAGAGAAAAATATAAGCCAGTCTTGATGCGGAGCATATTATTACTGAAAGCAGACAACCAGTGACAAAAGTCACTTACGTAGACCTCTGTGAATTCGCCTTAGTGTTAGCGCAGATGGCCGGCTAATCTGAAAGAACATACTTGTATACCTGAATAAATATAAAAAGAAGAATTACTCTATGGGCGATCCTGCTTCCCGTAAATATATATCTGCAGCAATATCAAGGACAAGAATTGTTCTGCGTATGATCGGCACGCACGCAGCCTATCGTCCACAGCCGGTCGTCTTCCTCTATCTGTTGGAAATTTAAGGCCCCTGTTAACATCGCCAGTTTGTTAGGGGATGTAAGAAAGCCGTGCTAACTAATGACATTGAAGTGAAGGGTACCCACAAAAGAGCGCATTACTATGGTGAAAAAAAAAAGGCTATTTTTCGCATTAACTAGAGGTGGTCTCGTTTCGAAAGGACGAGTATAAGACGGCTGCCCGCCGATCGTCATGGTTACTTGTAGTTACTGGCGAGAATATATATATATATATATATATATATATATATATATATATATATATATATATATATATATATATATATATATATTGTGTGTAAAATAAACACTCCAAATAACAGTAAGACGCTGCTGAGCGATTTGCTCAAGTATATGCGTTACTACTCTGCCAACTCTTTTCGCTGAGGATGCGTTACATTTAACTTACTGTTGCAAGTCATAACAAGGTCATCAAAAACGATTACACAGATGAAAGCGCTACCGTTATCAATAAGCATCGTTACTTGCCAAACTGAAAACGTATTGTAACCTTGTAACTTTAAGAACGACCCCTAATGAAGGATGAAAGTGTCCATAATAGCAAGCTGTCGAGTGCTATATCCTTCCATTCAGCGTTATTGCATATTTCCGCGGTGCTTATTTTAAAACACCGTTTTTTAACACTGAAAAGGGAGGAGCAGCTGGCAGAACGGCGATGGAAACCATCACTTAATTATACCTGAAACGGAAGTGACAGAACAAGAACAATGCGAGGGCTCAAAGCGAGAAAACGAGGCGTATACGGGCTGACGCCTCAGTTTTCTTCTATTGTCCTCGCGACTGAACACAGTCGGCGCCTAGCGGCGAGTGGACGAAGTTTCTAAGTGTGGACACGGCCGGTCTGGACGCGCGCGCTCGCTCTCTCTTTTACGGCCTGAGCAGCTGCCACGACTACAATGGGTCTGTTTCTATACAGGACGACGGCGCGTTCCGCGCGAGGGCGTCGCGAGCCAACCCCCCAAAGCACGTTGCTCTGCATGCGCTTCGTATGGTAAACCAGCTGTTCCCGGCCACTTTACCGTGCTAATTATTTTTTCCGCGTGTAGAAAGTCGTGGAATCAGTACAGGTGCGTGTGGGGACAGTCTGGCTTTCTAAGTACTCATGCACTCGGCAAAAGAAGAGGCACACTCAGTGCTACTAGCGACAAGAATGGGTTGGTTGGTTGGTCAAACTTGACCATCTTATATTTGATGGAGGCGAAAATGCTTGGGGCTTGTGCGCTTGGATTTAGGTGCACCCTAAAGATTACCAGGTGGTCGAAATTCCCGGAGCCTTCCACCACGGCGTCCTTCATAAACATAACGCAGTTTTCGAATGATAGACGGCATGCTGATGCAGATGTCCCGAAGTGCGTCCTTTTGCTTAGTTTCTACAATGAGACGGATTTGCTCAGCCTTGTGGCGAACCGCTCAATTGTGTGATTGTCAAAATGTTTCCTGGAACCATCATATGAGATTGTGACGTTTTTCGAGAAGGCAGTGAAATATCTTTACCGAAAGAAAATCCTCGAGACACTGCAATTTACTGTTCAGTCATATCTTGAAGATTCGCCGCTTCCGGACTGTCCGGAAGGTGTGGACAAGGGTCACGCCAGAGTGTCGGCGCACATCATCTCTGAAAAGTTTCTCCGATTCTTCTTGTGAACTACACAAAAAAGTTAACAGATCAGAATGACAAGCCCTCTGGCTATATTCACAAGCCCACGCGGAAACATTTCCGGCTGTGAACGATGTGACTACTTTAAACTAGCTGTAACAGTTACAGCTGTAGCAGTTACAGCTGTAACCAGCTGTAACTGCTGGTAAACAGTGTTTTACCAGCAGTGCTTTTTTTTTCTTTTCAGTTCTTCTTGTGCATTATATTATTTTAGTACCAAGGACAACATTCTGTATGATGCTGAACGGTTTCTGTGAAAGTTCTTTATTTTTCTTCGCCTGCGGCGTACGTTATTGCATAAAAAGATTGTTCTCATCTTTTGCACGCTGCAGCTCTGGACACGTGAGAGCTTGGGAATTTATATGCATGCAGGGACTCAGCGTGGTGTGGTGCGAGTTTATTATTATTATTATTATTATTATTATTATTATTATTATTATTATTATTATTATTATTATTATTATTATGTTCCTTCTGCTGTGATTGCGACTCACGGCTACTTGTGGGGAGTGTGACTTTCCCCTTTTCGAGGTATTTATTTTAATAATAAAGCAAGAATTGCGACAGCTTGAATAAAAATGACCATATTTTATCATTTTCAAGCACATTAATGGTTGGCATATGTGCATTTGACGTAAACGTTTTGGAAACCAATTTCTTTCAAAAAAGAATGTTTCGTGTCATTTGTTCTGACGGTCGGTTACGAATCATGCGGCCAAGCCTTCTGAGCGCGACGCGCATCGCTAAGTGCTCTCAGGAGCGGCAGAAGCGGGCGAATCAGTGGCTTGTGCCTCTCCCTCGGAAAAGCGGAAAGCACCAGAGTTGCCATATATATGCTTGCTAACGTATTCTCATCGCATTGGTACCATGCATAGCATATAGAGGAGCTTCAGAAAGTGACACGGCAAGTCTGAGGCCGAGCATTCCCAACGCGCGCTAGCCTCCGCAACGGCCGGGAGCTGGTTTAGAGAGGGTTGGCTCGGAGCGCCCCCGCCAAGTTGCGGCGATAGGTAGCAACAGCCCCCCGTGCGCAGGCCGTAAAAGAAAGAGCGAGCGCGCGCGTCCAGACCGGCCGTGGTGTGGATAGCCGCTTGCGTCGTCCGCTAGCTACTGCGCTTTTACATGCGAGCGTACGCCACACATATCCTCCAATATGTTTGTTGCCTAAGTAAGTGCAGTGGTGAATTCTTTCGTGTATTTTTATCCAAGAATAAAAGTATTAGTTATAGTATTATTTGGCTTGGCGCTGCAGTCTTTGCTCTTTCTAAAATTCACTGAGCGCCTGTGTCATGAGCGTGCTCTCATCGTTGCACCTCCCGTTTGGCACAGTTATTTCGGCTTGGCTGCTGCTGTGCATTTCAAGTATACGGCTAAGAGCACTTAGCGTCCTTCTGAACACGTTATAACAGCGGGAAACATCAATGTGTAAATGCGGTGCTGCAGCGATATCATCTCGTGATATGTCATTGTGAGCATGACGGAAGATAGCGGCGGACGTTTTTCGCTTGAAGCAAACATCTTTTTTTATGTGCATAAAAAATAAACCTTTTCTTGTCACGGTCACGCAAGTAATCATGCGGAGAAATCGACGTGTTTGAGTATTAAAACGTTCACTTAACATAGGCGTGTGATAAATATCGTGATAGTTCTCAAGCGGCGCATACATTCGCGTAGCTTGACTATAGTTAGCCAGTTAACTCTCTTGCGTTTCATGGAACATGACATGCACGGTATTTAAACGCAGGTACCCCTGTAAGTGATATAGCGGAGTACACAAGCTACTACTTCAACTCAATGCGCAGTAACAGTCCTTTTTTGTTGTAGCCAATAGTGAAACAACGAGCGAGAACACAATACTGAACTATTTCAGTAGTGTAACAACAATGTCAACATTGTAGTCAATAGAGAACTTAAGTAAGGTGAAATAAAAATAGACGGAGAGAACCGCCGAGGAAGTGAAACCGTGAGGCTTGGTGATGTGAGTGCCCCGTTGAATGGCATATCACGCTCCCTTTACGTGCAATAAAAACATTTTGCGTGCTTCTTGCCCTGACGTGAGATTAAAGGACGCATGTATTACCGTTTTACTGCAATTGATGCTCTGATTTAGCTAGAGAACTGCCTCAAAGCGCTCTGCACATTTCAACGCGCACCGGCGAACGCATATCCACACTCACGCGGCGACGGTGCTGCCATCTGCATGTCGATCTCGAGGCGAATACCTTTCTGCGAATGTTTGTCTTGGAGTGCTGCCCGAGGAGAAGCGCAGCGTATTTGTCTTTCTTGGCATCTCATGACTCCGATGTCATAGTCACCCGTTAAACGGCGTCAGAACTCGCGCGCACTTCTTGCGCCATATCTTGAAGGGCGACTAACTTCGTCTTCGAAGAAGAACGAAGGAAGTCTGGAATGCTCTCGACACCGAATCGTGCGGAGCACTTGGCCGCAAAGAGCGTCGTTTCTTGAGTGGCGCACCACCGCCTGCCTCCGGCGAGAGTCCTTCACCACCGTCCAGTGCGAAGACATGACCACTGCCACTTGAAAGAAAGAGCACTGGCAACGTCCTCTCACCTGCAGTGGGGAGGTGTTCTTGAGGAGCGTGTGGCGCGCCACAAGTGTCCGCAGGTCTTGCCACTCTAGCAACTCGGTTCACCGGTGCTGAGCTGGTCGCATTTACACACCATTGGCGCCCTCCTCCTGTAGAACACTTGCTACGCTCGTCCTCTTCGACAACGGCTCTTTCTGCAGATTCGACACCAGTGTGACTTCTCGTGGACAAAATTCTCGCGTTCCTCCATTTATCCAGCCCTTACAAAACAGTGCGGGTAGATACAATATGTCACGTACAAAATACCAGCACACTTGGTCCGTCCGTTCACGCAGTTTCGCAATTGCTTGTGTCCTGCGTCGGTTCCTTTGCACCTCTGTCATTGCATCTATAGCTGAGATATCCAAAACATAACGTGTGCGTGGCCCTCAGCCTTTTGGCTTATTAGCGTTGTACAAATTGTTGCAGCCAGCAAGAACACGGTTTAAGAGGAATGTGTCGTCTCACTCGAAGACATAATTATCATCATCGTTGATTTTTCCTTCAGCAGTAATAATTTATCTTCATTTCAAAACCTCTATGAGGCATTATACAAACATTTCGCGAGTGTTTCTTTCTTTCCTTCTGAAGTCAACATATCCCGCGCTATTAAATATGACCTGAAAATATGGGGTCGAATTCAGAAAACTTTTGCTCCATAAATATTTATTTTGCTATTGGCCGGTTGGCGTTGCTAATCATATGCCTAGCATCATGATTGGATGAAATTTTCTTTTACGCGCATTCTTTAGCGTAAGGTGTGTTTTGTGAATACGAGCCTCGGGCTCTTTTTTTTTTTTACAACGCCACTTTCAGCACATATTATAGCAATCTCCTTGATTAGCACTATAAGTCATGTCCCGAAAATCTGGGTTCCTTCAGTTATAAGGGCGCCGTCAATATTTGTGGTAGCTTGCTTCATGCTCACACCGTAAGTCTCCTCTATGACACGTTCGTTCATGGGCAGCTCGCAAAGGCGCAAAATGTGCTTTGTCCGTACAACCACCTGCAGCCTCTCAGACTCGAGCGTTATTGAGCGTTTTATTATAATCTGTGAGCTATGAACAGCTAAAAAAGGTGGCTTGGTTTCCCTATCAATGCATGCATGTACCTGAGCGGCGTCAGTCACGTCGAGGGGTGTCCTAATAACAGAGCTCATGCGACCGGCACAAAGTGCAGGGTTACAGCAAGCAGTATATGCTTTCAGTGTTGAGCACTATGCTATCACTCCTGCTCCAAGCATGATGAAGGCAAGCCAACAGAACTTTGGGCAAAATAGTAATAGTCCAGGGGAAAAAAAAAAGCGAAGTGTCCAGAAGTGGTGGCCTGGGTCAGCATTGGGTGCACGTGCGAGCAACGCCACGGCAAAAATGCGTATCAGGCACATAAATTGGTCCGCGCCAACCGCGCGGCGAAGAAGCGATGGTCACCGCTGTGTGTGGACAGGCCGCAAAGCGCTATTAGCCGCGCACTTCGTCCTATCACGGGGACTGCTATATTTCTCGAATATGAAAGTTAGAATCATGCCGAGAGTTCATTAGCGGGTAATTACACAGGACGACGGATGGCGAAATTAGGAAGAGAAGAGCAGCGAAGTAATGAACGAGAGCACTTCCTTATATATAAGCGACACGCAGTGCAGGGAGATAGAACAAAGAAGCGCGGTGGGTAGGAGGAAGGTTTTGTGCGGCGGTCGCCGCTAATGAAAATCAGAGACAGCGTTTCCAACGCGTCTTTCAGGCTGCACACGAACGCACGTACTTGGCCAAGAAAAAGCACGCTATTTTTTTTTTTCCCACCACTCCTGGCGCGGCGCCAGTATATGGCTATACGGAATTCTCGCAGTGTCGCATCCGCTGCACAGAGAGTCCACTCGCGCCGCGAAGTGATAGAGGCTGGTACTGGGGAGGGAAAGAAAAAAAACAATACAGAACAATTTGTGGCCCTCATGGGGGGCGTCCTCGTCTCGGGCTTTTTGCCGGCGCTTCGGCCCGGACCGCAGCGCTGACATAGCGCCTGCTAACGGCGAAATGGGCATGCCGATTGATTTCGCATTCGAGGCTAAGAGTAGGTAATCTATTTTCAGGTCCTTGGAGTGCTCGCGGCGCGCTCTAGAGGGCCCGCTGCTCGGCCCCGATGGCTCAGTGCGCGCTCGCGACGAGGACCTTAGAGGCGGCGGCGGCGGCGGCGCTGGTAACGACGTTACCTGGCTCGCACGCCCATCATCCGGTGCCCGACCCTATTCTGGGATTCCCGCCGCCCTTTTCCATAGCCTCCTCGGCCTCTCATTAGCAAGTTTTCGTTGAAGTTGATTTAGTATCTGCCCCGATTCTTCCCATCAGACTCCCATGCCCACGCACCACGCAGTGTCTTCGCTTTCCTTCCATTTCTCTCCGTGCCGAGTTTATTCTTTCCCTCAGATCTCGTAGACGGCCTATCACATACGGAAGAAAAGCCTCCTCTCGCTTTCTCTTAACAACTACCTCATCCGATTCCCTGCTGTCGTCACGTTTTTATTTTTTTCTGTACGCTCTGTATGTTCGTCATTTGAGACACTGCGAGCGGAAATAAACGCGCGTGCGAAACGAAGGACTGATGGTACCTCGATGCATCGAAAATTGATGGTACTTATTCATGCAGAGTCTATGAAAACAAAAGTGCGCAACCAGTTCTGTGGTACGAGTTCTAACACAGATTACTATTACCGCGTCAATAACGGCGAGAAATAGCGGAACTGTCGGTGAAGCCCATGGGATACTGCGAATTACCTTTATTTCGGACACTATAGTGCTTTCAGTGCGTGTCGGTGCTGGTAATGTGAATGAAATCCTTAGGATTCTTCACGAATTTTCCGCTCTCTGTTTATTTCCAGGTCACGCTCTCTCCGCGTAAACGTGGGTCTGTGAGAATGTTTTCCCCTAGATGTAGCGCACCAATTACATTATTGTCACCAATTAAGTCCGAAATACTGACATGCCTTGAATTTTTCCCCATTTGCACATCTGTTAGTACTGTGTCATGCAGATATATATATATATATATATATATATATATATATATATATATATATATATATATATATATATATATATATATATATATATATATATATACACACACGATCAGAGAGTCACAGTGACAAACATCTTATTCAGTATTTATTCTGACGTTTCGGCTGAAGACCAGCCTTTTTCAAAGGTGAGACCTTTGAAAAAGGCTGGTCTTTGGCCGAAACGTCAGAATAAATACTAAATATGTTTGTCACTGTGACTTTCTGATCGTATATACATCCCGATTGCCAGGAAGATTGTTTTTGGTATATATATATCCGTCCGCACACAGGCATCATCATCACGAAGAAAACGCAGTATAAAAGCACGAGCATTGGTCAACAGTACGACGGAACACGTATGGTAGTTAACACAAATACACGCAAGCGGGCACTGGATGCGCGTACTGCGACTTTTCTGATGTCCCGTCGAGCGCTTAGGTGTAGGTCGAGTACCCGAACAGGAAATTGGTCAGGCATGCCAAAGCAGCCGATACCTGCGAGCGTCATCAGCGTCAGCCTGGCAAAATGGACCACTCTCCACTTACCCGTCGGGCACGCCACGCACAGGCGACGACGGCGACATGTGGTTGCGACAAGAGGCAGGCGTGCGACACGAGTCGACTACGTGCGCCTCAGTCGCAGCCTCGTTTTCCTCATCATTCTCGTTACGTTTTTTGTCTCTTTCACCGGGCATTCTCCCGCACCTCACAACGTCGCCGCTTTCCTTTTGCTTTTGTTTTCCTTCTTGACTTCTCGCTACAACGAATTTTCACGCCTCGGCCACTTGACTGTAGTGGCGTACGTGTGCCCAATTATGCGCATAATTATCCGCGTAAGCGGTCGTGCACCTTCAAAGAAGCTCTCTTATGTGTCGGAGTCGCAACGCGAAGGAACTTCCCGCGTACTCTCCCTTTGCGGCTGTTGTCGTCCTCTTATGGGCTGCGTTGCTGCTCCTGATATTGAAAGCTCGGAAGTCCTGCGCTAATGCGCAAAATTAAATTAGATGCAGCACGGAAACAGTTATCGCTTTCCTCTAGCCTGCATGAATGTTCTCAGGAACAAACACGGTAGAACCGATTTTTCTTTTTCTTTTCCTTTTTCTTTCCTGAAGGAGAGAAATAAAGGAAATGGAATTGGAGGCCCTCGAAATTGCTTAGCCCGTATTGTTGTTGCTAAGGCACCACGGTTTCTTAGTTTTTGTCTTATTTTCCTTGATGGGGGAAAGGGGGGGGGGAGAGTGTTGCGTATTGTACACCGCCTACGTTAAATAAAATTACCTTTATCAGCGAGACAAGCATCTAGCCCTTCAACAGATCCGCGCAAAACGAGAACAAAGCCGGAACGGCACGAAACAAAAGTGAAAGTGATTTCCATGGGGTGAGGCCGCTGTGACTACAATGTTGTCTCGAAAAGGCGCTGAAGAAAGAAGTCGTGTTTAAGATCGCCTATGATCATGGTGTTTTGCCCCCTTGATTACTTTCTCTCTCCCTTTACCCTGTTAACCCCGATCGCGTGCAGCAAACCAGGCGCTTCCTGTTCTGGTTAACCTCTCCATCTTTCCTCTTTATTTATTTTTTTATGTCGATCTCTCTCTCTCTCTCTCTTTTTCTATCTCATCAGACATCAGACCAGGCAGTAGTACCAATTGCGCCGCTTATCAAGAAATTACTGGGTTCTCTCGTTGTTACCAGATGCTAAGAAATTTTCCTTTTAAGGGGAAAAAAAAAGGAAATGGCACCAAAGCAAAGAAGCTACCCTTTCCAACGCGTTCATCAATCTGACCACCATAATAATAAGATATGGCGCATCGATGTAACCACCACAAAAATAAAATATTTTATATTATGAATGTGGCATCGCCTTCGACTGGGCACTTCATTAATCAACTCCACCGTGGGCGCTCCTGCCTTCTGGCAGTATGCAACGTCTGACGCACCCTATAGGCTTTTATAGTAGTACATAGAGTGTTGAATGATAATTATCTGAAATTATGTATCACAGATCCCTTGCGCAGGCAGTGATTTTTTTTTCTTGCCAGTGTTCCTTTTCACAGATAAAACATCTCGAGCTAGTCGGATGAACATGACAAGGAAGAAATAGCTCGCACTTCACAAGGATACACGAAAACGGAACACGATACGCAGGGGCTGGTTTTCATTTCCTCTGCGCCTGTGAAGTGCGCGTAGTTTTTGCCTTGCGATGGTCAAACGCCCACCTCGACATGTTTTAGCTGATTTCACTTTTAATTCACCGAGCATCTTTTCCAGCTTTTCTTCACTACAAAGCAGTGTCGCGCAAAAGTGTCTGTGTTGCCCTTCTTGGTGTGAACACGAAATATTTCCGGTGCGCATGCAGGAGCGCCGGATCTCGGCCCGCGTTCACGAACTCATCTTACACTAAAAATGCTAGTAAGGAAACATCTGAGCCAATCACGATACTGAACTTACCATTAACAAAAACCGCCCGCCAATAAGTGAAAAAAAAAAAAAGCACTTGCGAAAAAGAACTGGTAAAGATTCTGCCCGTGAGCGACACTTACACGTCGCTTGCTCGTTCGCGCGCTTATTTTAAACGCCCCATGTTGCTGCGTCATACTGCGTGTTTAGTGCTGTCTCGCAGCGAACGTGCAGTCCACTCCGTTTCTGTTACACCTAGGCGATAGACCTAGAACTAAGCAGACGGGGGCGCCCGAGTCGACGATTCTGTTGTTAACTCGTCAACCAAACGAAGAAGCATCAGGACAGCCGAAAAACATGGGTACTCTGGGACGGTGCAGATAATATTAGGTCTAAATATGACATTCAAACTCATTCTGCGCCACTGAGAGGCCGGGCGCCTCTCTGGAGAACGTGAAGAGCCGACAACAACTATTGCTGTTGTCTTCGCCAACGGGCTTACTGAAGCCGCAGAAATATCAGGAAAGAGGTCAGATGCCACGTGCCCTTAGACGCGAGATTTAGCCGGATTATCAGACACTTTGGGTCCGTCCACTTGGTTTGCTCCCTTTGGCGCATTACAGATACAGTAGTTGTGACGACCTGCGACTGACAGCTCGGCCAGGCTTAGTGAAAGCGGCTTAAGCCTGTGTACCTTCTTGGGCGAGATAACCGTTGAACCGACTTATAGCGTCCTACCAGCGCTTTCTGTGATGGAAGGGAGCTGTGCTTAATGTCACTGGCGGCCGGAGTTAATTGTGCACCGTCTGGAAAAACTGGCATCCACAGCTGATGCCTGCAACTGAGCCAGGTGGGACGGTGGCAAGGCGCCGCCTATGCTCTGCGACCTTTGCCGAAGGCCCGTGCTCGTGTGGCATTCGCGCCGCTGTGTGTTTTCCGCATCGCCTCTCATCCGGCTTCGAATTCCAAGCATAAGGAAGTGTTCACACGGAGACACATCTGGGTGGCAACGGAGGGTGCTTGCCGGCTCCTGGTCTGTACGCATACACCGGGGAGCATTTTGAAAACACGCTTGTACGCATCCTTAGAATTCAGAGTGCTTGAACTTGAAAACATGGTCTCGTGTGCTTGGTGTAATTGTGAAATTGGGAGAATTCACCGCTTTTTACTTCGTGTCTCGAGTCGCGTAAGATCTTCGCTCAGTGCATTTCGACCATGTAAGATGGAGGAATGTCCTACGACATTCGCTTTGTCAGTAGCATGTGCAGAACATTGACGTTTGTAAAGCTTACATGCAGAACCGCTGTGAACCTACAAGTCTGTAAATGTGCGGAAATCGAGCAAGGCGCCTCAACGGGGATACTTCTTCAGTAAGTGCTGTTGAAGCAGCCCTCTAAGCTCCGCATAATATTATGCTTCTTGATAAAATGAAAGTTTCGATATAGCATTTTTTATGGCGTATCGCTATTTCTTTATCGTCCGGTTGTTTGCTCGTGCATATGTGTCGGCATTACTTAAAAGAGAGTGCTGTATTAAATGCTGTGTAATAACAGCATATTTTCAACGACGCTGGCATACACACGGAAAGCACGAGAAAAAAGTAAACAGTCACTCACCACACTGCTGAGTGAAGCTACGGGTTTCTCAGAAAGGAAAGTTCGAGCAGGAGGAAAAATTTATGCTGTAGTCCACGGGTTGAACCCGAGATCAATGTTTTCCCGGGACGGTGGTTTTATGCTTTGACAGTTAACCGTGGAGGAGGCTACGACGTCTCAGCGCGACGGTGAATTGAGCTGTTCGAAACAGAGGGACACTTAGTACGGTCAACACGTTCCACAGAAGCGACGACTTTCCTCTGTAGACTCCGGCTCTGTGCACATGGCCTGATAACAATATCCGGTTTCAAGAATGTGCGCGAGCCCATTTTATCTGCCTGTTGCTAATCAACCGTATTACGCGAAGCAGGTATACGCACTTTATATTCCAACTGCAGTGTAATTGATTTTGCCTGGTATGGTTTTCATATGTAATCTTTAGCCGTAAGTTATACTTTCCTTTCTCTCATAACCTTTCTGTGCTTCTTTTCTTCCACTCGTTTCTTTCCAGAGGATCTTTCGGGAAGATAATGCAGGTCTTGTGCTCCTTCCGGAAGGAGTAACTAGCGTTCTTCTATGTTTTTCTGTATCTGCTTGCGCTTCTGCGTCTCCAGATACGCGGGACCTAGTTACGCCTCATGCTTCCCCCTTAAATGTTTCCTTTTTTTCTTCCCCTTTTTGTTGCCAAAACAGTGAACTGGAGTACACTACATAGATATATAGAAGCTTCGTCTTTTCGCATTTACAGCTTCTTTACTCCGCTGTATGACGTCTTGCTCCTCTGAAGGAGAGTGCGTGCTCAATTCCCGGTTCCTTTTCATTGGAGGGGACGTCCAAAGGCGCACGTGAAGTGGAATTTCAATGTGCCTTCAGTACCTCCGGGAAGTTTAAGCGATAACGAACAGTTCGTGAAAGCGGCTGTGCCCTGCGGCCCTGTTTGTATAATACGGCGATTAGAAAACGCTGACGTGAGGGGGCACATGGCGTTTGAAAGGATGGAACGCACGTACCCTATTCAGGAAACATTATGGGGGTCGCCATGCAATGGGTATCAGTCTGTTGCGAACTTATTTTGTACGTGACTAATGTTTGAAGTTCCGTGATGTATTGGCAGAATGTGCAATATGTATTGGCAATTAGTACAGCGACGCATTCTTGCTCAAAAGAACACTGATCCGGGTTTCACCATGACACATATAATTTTGAATGCGAGGCCTGAGATTAGGCAAGAGAGAAATTCACTGCGATGTGCCTGAGGGTGCAGGCAGAACTCTGCGCGTAATACGACCGAGCTACTGCGCAATTCGAGATCACGTCAGCTTCGAAGCACTATTTTGCATGCGCGCTTTAAGTCGTTCACGGTTAACAAATTCTCTCGAGCGCATCGTTAATTACAGCCGGCCTAGCAATTGCCCATGAAAGTGCACTTTGAGCCGAAGCGAGTGCTCTCAGGTCAACCGTTCTTCCTTTGTGTTCTCTTTGACTCATTTTTCACTTTTCCTGGTCATGTAAAGAAAAGAAGAGTCACCTTTTTAAAAGCTGCCTTCAGCGTGGACAACAACTTTAGAGCCTAGTTAGGCGCTGTAGGGCAAGGCGACTCTGCTTAGTGGTCAGCCGGAGTCACAGCTGCCAGGAGTCGTGCGCGCTTCCCTGAGTAAGCTCGACTTCACGAGGCTGCCGGCCGGTGACTCGGCATGCTTCTTGGCGCGGGCGTGTCCGCCGTGTTTCAGCCCCTAATTGATTTTCGCTGCTCCCAAAGAGTTTGCACCCTTGCTTTTTTTTCGCATCTCCTCCTGCCTTTCTGTCAGTCTAAGAGGAGATTTCCTCCGCTGTTTATCCGGGGCGAGAGCGCTAATTAGGCTACGGCTCCTAATGATACTGGGCACACCGGCAGTGCAATAACTGGTGCAGGCGAATAATACGCGTATACGTCGGGCTTACTTTATTTTTTTTTCTCTGTCTTCATTAAAACATCGCTCTCGCTTTCTGAATGGCTGTCACGCACCTTCCCAGAATAGTTTATCCCGAGCGGAAGGCAGCCTTTGCCCACGTCCCACAAGTGGCTACGAACAGATTACGAACGCATTGGCTCTGTTCTTGCACGAGGCGCGGTAGGTAGGATGCCGGTTGTCTTATACTGGCCGAGCTGAACGGTGCACTCCAAGCGCAGCTGTTGACATATACCATAGCGCAAGACTAAACGCTTTCAAACGGACTTCTTGATGTGCTTTCTCACGCATGATCATTTACAATTAGAATATGCGCAAGCTAAACGGAATACACTTTAGAACATTTCTTGAGACAATGTTTATGCGTCGTAGGGATTCGTGCACTAAACTACAGTTGTTGGGAAACACCAGACTCGGCGACTGATTGAAGGCCCGCTGCGCGTCTTACTACGTATGCAGTGTACGTAGTGCATGCGGTGTTCTCTGTTTCATTGCACTCCTTGTCTTACCTCCACTGATGTGAAGCAAAGCAGGCGGTCACCTGTTTGACATTTCTGTATTTCCTCTTCTTTCTCCCTCTCTCTCTATCGCTCTCTCTGTGGGCTATACAAACGCAGCGCACACACTCAATGCTTTTTCAGCCAGGCGGACGCACAATCAGAGAGAAACTTGCAACGAAAAACATAATTATCTCATCTCCGAAGTCATTAATAAAATATTCTCTCTCACTCATAATTATCTAGAAAGTATGAATATTACCATGACGGGCTTTGCCTTTAAGACGCTCAATTCCGTTTTTTAACTTTAAGACACACATCGTGAGCACGTGGCGAAATGATCCTAATTTCGGATTATTAGACCGAAATATGAGAGGATGGAAAGGGCGACGAAGAGTGACGCAGCTTCTCGAGCATTGTGCGCCAATGCGAAATCCGCCGGGAATTTCGCCAGCTCGAGACCCATTCGAATTCCATCAGGGACAGAGAACGAAATCGAAGCTCCCGCGAAAAGCGAGCAGAGAGGAAGCAGCGCACACAGAGGTTGAAGCGCGAAGCTAAACGCTCGGGAGGCCGCATGTCTCGTAAAGCTGCTTAGCGTTTCATTTCTCGCCGAAATAGGGGCACCAACGCGACTCGAGAGTCGAGCGTGAGCAAGAGACGTGAGCGAGAATTATTGGAGTTTGTTTTTCTACACTCGGCACCGCGCAAATACGAGGCCGATGCGCAACAATTTGCCATCGGAGCAAACAGAAGCAAGAGGCGTACACATATAGCTCCATTGTATGGCGTTCATTTCGTTCTTGTTTTCTCGCTAGCCGCGCGTTGATCCGACAATGGCGCAATGGAAAAGGGGGGCCTCTCTGGGCCGTTTAAGCCCTATACTTGAGTCGTATACTATTGTTGGATGAAGGATTCTCTCGCAACTGTAACTCCAGAGGCCGCGAGAGAGCTCGCGAACAACGCATTCGCCGTCACTCTCAACTGGAGCGCCGAATTCCATTTTTCTTGCCCATTCTCGTGGATGGGCGGCTTTCTGCGGTACAATCCGAAACTGGGAAAGGATGTTTGCTCGCAAAGCGAATGATGGATGCGCAGCCGCTGTTTGCCGAAAGCAGTCCTCACAAAGAAACACGCGCGGCGGGCACTTAATCGCGTGATGGATGGGGAAGAGGCAGGCCTCAAAGATGAGGCCGCGTGCGTTGACAACGGGAGCCCATGAAAACTTCTGGCCCAGCTTCCTCTTTCAGTGCGCAGCGCCGTCAGCTCTGCCTCAGCCCATTGTGCGTGGTCGAGACTTTCAGCCGCGTAAAGTGGCGCCTCGAAAGAGGCGCGGATGGGACGCCCCATCGCCGCCCTGCAAAAGGAGATTTTACGGGCGCAGACACGCAGGGATTGAAGGTAGTCAGCCAAATCAATGCACGACTTCGGGTCACGGTTAATGCTGCATGACAGTTCAGCAATCAAGATTCCTTCGAGGCAAAGGAACTGCTCTCTGTTTCGGCGTATATAGTGCCGATGCGTGCACGCATTGTCTTGAGAAATATTCACGGCCCCGTCACCGTGGTCTAGTGGCCATGACACTCGGCTGCTGATCTGAAGGTTTCGGGATCGAATCCAGACCGTGGCGACTGCATTTCGACGGCGCGCGAAATGCTGAGGCCCATGTCCTATGCGATGTCAGTGCACGTAAAGAACCTCAGGTCGTCAAAACTTCCGCAGCCCTCCACTACGGCGTCTCTCATAATCATATCGTGGCTGTGAAACATTAAAACCCACAAATCAATCAATCAATCAATCAATCAATCAATCAATCAATCAATCAATCAATCAATCAATCAATCAATCAATCAATCAAATATTCGTGTAGAGTCGTAAGTTGTAAGCAGGCATATGACGAAAGCCTGGCGTGACAATAAACAAATGCTCTGACGTGCAAAAAAAAAAAAAAGCATGCGATCACATCAGATCTCAGTATCAAACAAGTTAATACAGCTATCGATTTGAAGATGTATGTAATTATCGTTCTTCATGCAGTTTTCTTTGTTGCATTTTAAAGATAACTATCACCAGTGCTTCGACAAATCGCATGAGCCTGTCTAGTTTCCACTTACGGATATGAGCGGTAACATAAAAAAAAAAAAGCGAAAAACAGCACAATGAACACCGAAAGGGAGAGACAGATACAAACGCTACTGTGTTCGCCATCCGCTTTTTTTTTTTTTTTTTTTGCACGCGCTTCCTTGCTAAGTTTCCCTCAGCGTTCTGTGCTCCCAACACTTCTATCCAGTATTATATCAATTGGCGGCGCCCGCCGACCACCATGTTCGTGAACTTGTTTTCTTGTTCCTTGATGCTGATGTTTTTTTCTGTCATACATTTGTGTTGTTGCCGCTTGTGTCCTTGTCAGCGGAGTGTCTCGCTAACCAGTGGTTCTTAGATATGATCTATAGCAGTGTACGTACAGTTTGCCACTTTCATGACAGTTTTTGTGATTTCGCTTCCTTCGTCTTGTTTCCAGCGTCCCCAGGGTCACCTTTTCTGATTCTTGGCCGATTTCCCACAGTTGCACGTGTCACGGTTTCTAATATCGTCATCATCACTATCATATTCTATTCGAGCTTACATGCGCACTTCCTTTTCCGGTGTCGACTGTCAGTCTGTTCCACGCGCCTGCTTCCAACTTCCTATATGAATGTTCCATGTTTCGTGACCTAGTGAGAACACCAATATAGCACCCCGTCTCTTTTTTTCCCGATGGACGAAGCGACGTGTTAGCTGTCATGTCTGCTATAGGAAGACGTCTATCTTAAGTGAAAAACAACGACAAGAAAAAAAAAAACCATCAAGCCTAGCCTTAACGCTGTCTGTAACCTAACACGACTTCATTTTTATTTCCTGTCCACACATCTCCACACTCAGGCCAAAAACATGGCAGATTACGTATGCAGAAGGCGAGCAAAGTTTGGCGCTTTCATCTGAATAATGGTGGTTATATAAAACAAGCAAAATGTATTTTTTTTCTGGTCGTACTGTTCGCCTTATTTATTTTTATTTTTTCAGAAAAAGGCAAGCGCCAGACGACGGAAGATCGAGGACGGAGCACTGCGCACAAACGCATACTTTTACCAGCTATATTATCCTTCTCGTTGAAAATGAGAGTTTACTTAAAATTTCGCGTGACTGTCTGCTGCAGGACAGCCATCTCAGTATCCTTTACATTATAGCTGTTTTTTCTTTCTTCTTTTTTTGCTGATAACCTTAATTCTGTAGGCCAAGGGAAAAAATGAAAAAAGAAAGAAAAGACCAATCCGGCGTAACTCATCTCACGATGAAAGTGGACGCTAGTGCGTTTGGCGCGTTATTAATTCAGGAGTGACTATACACTGGTCTTTTGACTTTGCCGCTCTTGGGAATGAATGTCAAACGTTAGCAGTATTTCAGGAACAAATGTGAATCAAGTCCTAATTTTCCACGAATGTTTATTCAGTTGGACGTATAGGGGCCAGTGTGACAAATGAGTGCATGCTCTGCAAACGTAACGCAAGAGTGAAAGAAGTAATTGAGCTTCGAGCACTCGTTAGTGCATGATTGCGCTAATGCGCTGCATTGTTTGCATGCGCACAGTTTCATTTTTTTTCTTTTTTCCTAAAGTTATTCTGAGGCTTCAGCTATACAGCCACGGCAACGCACACTAGTTTGTATATACTTCATCGAAGCGCCTTGCAACGACGTGATCCTGAAAAAAAAAAAAAAGTCTAATGCAGCTCTTGCCCCTTGCGTGCCTCACTAAATACGCCGACGCAGACTACCCAGCAAACGCGCCCACGTATGCGTACATTCTATCGCGAGAAACGACTGTGAACAAATGTCACGCGCACATCAAACATGTGGCTCAATTAGGCCAGGTCGGTTCTTTGCCGTGGTTTTCTGTGTATTCCGCGCGGCCTGTCTCAGAATGAAGAGCAAAGCAAATAAGTGTATGACAGCGTGTGTAAAAACTGAAGTAAACTGTAATTGAACTCCTGTATTCACGCGCTGCGCACGCGCTCGAACGACCGCTGCCAGATGAGTACAATCGCGACAAAATTTGTCCCTATGAGCTCAATGAAGTTGAGTGAGTTGATTGTCTGTTACTACAGCTCCGCTAATTTCTTGAAATTTTTGGGTCTCCACCTCTTCTATCGCGCCGATGCAAGTGTAGACACCATAGCGGTTCCGCCGAGGATGGCGGCGTCAGCTGGGGCGGCCTCCAGGAAACGCACTGGACTCCAGAGCGGCGCGTACAGCGATGACACCAGCGGCTACTCGCTCAGCAGCGAAGACTGTTCCGATGACGACTTTCAGCTCGTGCGAAGCCGCAAGGCGAAGCGAAGGAACGACAGGCCTTCTCTATATTCAGGCAAGTCGCCTCTGAAATCTATTCGGAAGTCCGCGGTCAGCACAATTATTTTTGTACCAGAACACGCTACCAGCAACCTGAGGTGACTCAACAGACAGTCTGTCTCGGTTCTTCTCGAAGCGGTGGCACCGAATGAAGTGATTGACGTCAGGCTGAACACAAGGAAAAATGTGTTAGCTATTGACGTTGCACATGCGACTGCATTGACCACGATTAGAAGAATCACTGAACTTGATGGGATAAAGGTACGCTCGTATATACCATTTGACAATGGCGTAACTACTGGCGTCATCTACGATGTGGATTCGTCCATCTCCAGCACAGACTGGCAGATTTTGATAAAGCCAGCAGTAGACGATATCGACATCGTTCATGTGTCTCGTCTGGGATCGTCTCGTTGTGTGAAATCAACATTCAAGGGAGAACGCCTCCCATCACACGTAAAGGTCGGACACTTCAGGCATCCCGTACGACCGTTCATTCCGAAGCCGCTCCAATGCCGCAAATGTCTGAAGTTTGGACACGTGAGCGCTGTGTGCGCGAGCACGATATCATACTCACGCTGGGTGAACCCCACGCTACAGACTCTTGTGCAGCCACGGCCCTGAAGTGCCGTAACTGCCTCGGATGCCACGACGCTTCGTCAAAGGACTGCCCTAGAGTAAAGGAGGAAAAGAAGATCCTCAAGCGGATGGTGCAAGACGGTTCGTCTCGTCGGGAAGCAGTTGCTGCTGTTCGAAGGCGACGCTCCCGACGCCGTCGCAGTTCAACAAACAACGATGTCCCCGTGAAAAGTACTACACAGCCGATGAAACCTCCTCCTCTGCCACCTAGACCATGTGCGTCTGTATGGACCACTGTGGACAACGTCGCACCGGAGAGTGTGAACACAGAAGAATGGCCTACGTTGCCAAAACTGCAGCCTGAGCGACAGCCACAGCCAGCGTCAAAGCACCAGGGACTACAAGAGACTCAGCAGACTTTGCTGGAGTCGAACAGAGCGCTTTTTTCCGACGGATTGCCCGAGGCAGAAGAGGAAGTCACTGCGATGCTTCGGCCTCTTTTGGATACAGTACGCACCCTCCTAAGTAGGCTACAGAGTCCGGTAGCCGAAGCCTACCTGAAAGTACTGGATAACCTTCATCCACTGCTTTCAGTTGGACTGTGATTATCACGGCTCGCCGGTGATCTTTCCGCACTAAAGCAAGTCAGACTGTGAATTCCTAGTGCAGTGCTTGAATACTGAAGCTCCCAAAGTCAGACGCCTTAGCACGTGTAGTGTTCGCCTTCTCTCTTTTCTCCTCTTTCTATATTCCCCATTCCCTTACCCCCAGTGCAGGGTAGCAAACCGGACGCTCGTCTGGTTAACCTCCCTGCCTGTCCTTTTCTTTGTCCTCTCTCTCTCTCTCTCTTCACAGTGCATGTTGAAGTTTAAGGGACACACAGTGAGTTTTTTTGCACTTAAGTATGAATATACTTGCACGAAATCTCACTAATCATGACTACAAAAATGCGAAATCCAATTGTTACAGGCGAATATTATTCGGTAGAAGCACACCCTCAGTTATATGTCTATAACGCAAGAAACGAAAAAGAACACACACACACACACACACACACACACACACACACACACACACACACACACACACACACACACACACACACACACACACACACACACACACATTCTTTCGTTACCTGTTGCTTAATATTAGCGCCACACATTCAACACTGAATATCGATTATGAAACGCAGCATTCACTTCTAAAAGGGCAATTTGTTTCACGAGCCAACACAGGTATGGCATCTCATATCGGAGTGCATGATTGAGCACAATGAAGATAAAGAAGGCAAAATTCTGAATGGCTACCGAATATAGCAGAGGCTTAGCTTACAGTGGTTGATTACACTATGCAAGACTCTCTCTCTCTCTCTCTCTCTCTCTCTCTCTATATATATATATATATATATATATATATATATATATATATATATATATATATATATATATATATATATATATATATATATAATGTGTGTGTGTGTGTGTGTGTGTGTGTGTGATTTCGTGAAACGAAAATATTGTTTCAGGAAATTGAAACGACACCCGAGAACAATATCTCGCGCAGTAACATAATAACCCTCATGCGACGGCCCGCGTCGTGTCACAGGGAATGACACAGACATTCGAACTCTGCTCCAAGAGATGAAGTTAATTAGAATGAAATACTACATTTCAACTTTTTCCGATTGCAATGCCTGCTTCTCGATTTACATCTACTCTTTCATGCGCGCTGGGAAGATTGTTGTCCAATTTCGGCTGCCTCAAGCTCCCACTGGTGGTGGAGACTCGGTTTATTATTACACGAGATAAAGCTCGGAGGAATGGAAATGAAATGCGAGTGTGGGACGAATACACACCAATAAAATTGGACCGTGCAGACATGCAATATATTCGTGGAAGAAAGGGAAAAAATACGTGAAAGTTTCGCTACATGCTTGCGCGCGCGAATTCTCCTAGTTCGTCTCAAGTACGTTCTGTTCGGAACACCGAGCGCTGTCGAGTCCCGGATTTCACTGGATGAGGAAATTAAAGGTGTCCCATTCCAGCTTCCTGGGCATGTCCATAGACATTATTTTTCTAAACAGAATTGGAGCGGGGTTAAGTTGCCTCTTTAAGGGTGGAATGCGATTGTGTTGCAGTGCTACATTGACGTCGCAAACCGCGACAGCTTGGCACCACATCGCCGTATAACGCGCTTAAAGACGTCTGCTCGTGTAGGCTACCGCTAACTATACACAACAGCGCGTGCTCGCTAAATATATGCAAGTTCACTTCAGCTTGGATCCCAGAGGTGTCGTGGCTTCTCCAGAGTGATCTTGTCTCCCACCCGCACAGCCTGGGCTCGAACCCCACCCCAACCCATATATCTTTTCATCTCAATCATTTTCCATTGTTTGCACGAGCTGAACGGAGAACCTTAGCACCAATCGGGGTGATCTCTAGGACTTGTTTCTACTCCTTGCATCCATCGTGACTTTTTCTCCCGCGGACACAACACCACATACAACGCATTGCAGGAACATAAGCTCCTTAACGCAGTTGCGTTAAAAGCGAGACACGTGAAAACGGTGTATTGCTCAGTTAATAATGGGTCGGTCTCGTCTACCAGCTTATCAGCTGCAGTTGTCATCTCAGCTGCGACAGTCGCAATTAAATTGAAATTGTCGCATGTAACGACATATACGGCCGCAGAGGTCGCTGCTATGGGAGAATCTTTGCAATACGTCTTGCAAGAGCGACTACCCAAATGGGTCGTATGCTGCGACTCGAAGGCATCATTTCAGAGTTTGCGATTTGCCCTTCGGCGGAGGTCTCTCTAGCAAATGGTGAATGACATAAGAAATTTTTACCATCGGGCTCTAGCGAAAGGACACAAATATTAATATTATATTTCAGTGAACACCAGGGCATACGAATATTACGGGTAATGAATCAGACAACGACGCGGTCCGAGCCGCTCGTGAGGAGACTCGAGTGGTTCCAATCCCACTCTCAAGGACGGAAAGCTGCAAGACAACTCTATTTACTGGCTCGCTCTATTACACGCACTCACTGGTCGTTTCGTAACTATAAAATGTGCCTCCTACATGAACTGGATCGAAACTTAAAGCTGCACCTGGCATCAAGAATTTACCGGTCCGATGCAACGTTAACTTGTCTCTGAATGCGGGTGGCATTTAGAAAGGCATACTCGTGTCGCATTGGGATGGCGGGCGCATCTACCTGCGATTTTTGGAGTATTGAAGAAACAATTGAACACGTGCTGTATATTTGCAGTCATTGTGACACCCAGCGCTACCAACTTCAAATGATACTCAACAGATTGGACTGGAGGCCGTTTTCAGCAGCCATGTTCTTGGACCCTGGCCGTATGCTTCGATGGTTCAGAAAGCAACGAAGGCGTTACTGACATACCTGAACTCGACAGGTCTTTGTGACCACCTCCAGTCAATGTACTTGTGCAAGTGTGCACGTGATTGGCACTGTCCTCTCTCTCTCTCTCTCTCTCTCTCTCTCTCTCTCTATTTTTCATTCTATACTCCTCTGTCGCTTTCCACAGCGCACGGTAGAATACCGGAGGCGCGCTTGGTTAACCTCCCTGCCTTTCCTTACTTCTCTCTCTCTCTCACTTAATTAATGAATTCCCATGCCCCGCCACGGTGGTCTAGTGGTTATGGCACTCGGCTGCAGATCCGAAGGTCGCGGGATCGAATCCCGGCCGCGGCGGCTGCATTTCGATGGAGGCGAAATGTTGAGGCCCGTGTGCTGTGCGATGTCAGTGCACGTTAAAGAACCCCAGGTGGTCGAAATTTCCGGAGACCTCCACTACGGCGTCTCTCATAATCAGAGCTGGTTTTGGGACGTTAAACCCCACAAATCAATCAATCAATCATCAATTAATGAATTCCCTGAAGTTTGTCACAGTCAGTGCTCCATTAAAGTAATTTTCTGTTATACTTTAGGGTTTTGATTGTCAGAGGTGCTTCGTATCTCTGCCTTATTTCGTATGGTGTTAAATAATAAAGAACTAGGCGACCTTCCCAACTTAAAACCTGGTAACTTTGTATAAACTAAAGAACTTAACAGGAGGAATGAAGAGAAAAAAAGAAACAAATGCTAGCGGAAACACGTCCCGAAACAAGCGGATGCTTTTAGGCGGTGACATGCCGTGAAAACCGCAGATATTTATGTACTGAAAAACCCTTTGTACTAACCTCGATAGTACATAAAAGAAATAGATGACAGCTCCCTTGAGAAATGACCGAAGAACAACGCGGCCTCTCTCTCTCTCTCTTGTCCCTTCTACACTCCCCCCCCCCCCCCCCCTTTTTTTTTTCTTACCGTGTGCCTTACGTTCTCAATTTTCATTCTACCTCGATGCCACGCGCTTTCAGTTCAAGAGAGCAACAACAACGGCCTTTTGTTGCACTAAAACAGCTCCTGTCGTTCAGACAACTTGCCGCGTTCGAGTGAGAATTCTCACTCCCTCCTCAGCTTCCGCATTCGTCTGTCCAGTGTGGTAAACGATACGTCAAAGCCACCCACTCCACTTGTTTAAAGTCTTTGTGTGCGACGTGTTAAGGCTAAACTTTTCTTTTTCTTATTTGAGGGTAGAGTACCGTTTTCCTTTAGGCTACAATAGTGTATTCTGCTGAGGAAATGTGTGGGAAGAACGATGTGTCATATTTAGAGTCAGCTTGCGGGTATTATACCACAAAAGTGAACTTTTTACTCGTGTTCAAATTACAGTGGGGGGTCTCGGCGAAGAAGCGCGCCGAGTGGGCGGACACGATAAATGTATCACTTTTTTTTTTCTGCTTTTGGCTATTGCTTATTTTTACCCACTCGCATTGCGGAATCTCTTTTTCCTTTTTGTTTTACATCCACACGAATGCTCTGTGGATCATATATCTTGATCATCGAACGATATTGGCACAATAGTAGGAGCGAAAAATATTGTTCTTGCTTTCAACGTGCTGAAAGAAGTTGATAAGCAATTATATGTATAAGTAAATCTCTATAATCATAAAAATAGAACTGGCAAACGAGCACCACGAACAACTCACCGTATTGATCAACTCACCATGAGTTTATCATACGATACCTGCTTGGAATATGCGAAATATGGGCGCGGGAGGATAGTGCGATCTCGAGAAAACAAAGCGCAACCACAGTTAAACTGTGTGATCTTGTGAGAAGTGATTTGTCGAAGTTCATTTAATAATGCTGACCAAGTCACTTTGGAAAAGAAAGAACAGCAAGAAAAATATAATTCATTGTTTTAAAGCTGGGGGAACGTGGAATAGTAAATTTTAGGTCTCCCTTGCACGTGGAGCCACTAACGTACGGGTCATCGCTTATTAATTGCCGCTGAACGTGCAATTGATGAGCGGTGACCTAGCAAGGCGCGCACACCACGGTCCTTGATTGAGCTTCTTTGTTTTTTGTGCTGCACATTCTCGGTGCATTATGGCTGTTACCGGCGAGGTACCGTTGCACATGTCTTCGCATCTTTCACCTGTTTATTTCTTGTTCTGTTCTCTGCCGCATTAGACACGGTGCACAGAACGGTCACACGAACCACTTCACGCACGCTAATTGTCAGTCGCTGTATCAAACCGAAGCTGAAGCTGAGTCTGGGATAATGTATACAATCTACTCAGACCATTTGTGGGTGCTATTCAATAACTGCTTGCTTTTCACTAAAGATTTCGTCCATAGTACAACGGCGATTGCTTAGAACAACTTTGATTTAAAAACGCGCAGTGCAGGGGTCAAACGAACAAATAAATCTGCTTTTTCTTTACGATTTCATTGTCCCAAATTTATTTCATTTTTAATGCTATCGATTATTTTTATCGCCTCTCCCTTACGCGATACAATGACATGCTCCACATTTTAAGAGCAATTCATTTTTAGTTGAATTTTCGTATAATGCAAAGCTATTCACTTCATCACTATTTGTTTGTGTCGTGTGCATTGCAAGCTTTGGTTTATCACCTCCTGCGCCCTATGTTCAGAACAAACTCTTACGCCAGCATGGCGCCTGATGTCAAGTTCCATCCAATTGTCATGATGGAGAAGATATTAGCGATGACTGCCTACGAACAGCAAACATAACTTAAGGCCTAAAAGCTTTCTTTAATTCAATCCGTTAAAACTGATTGCTGTTAGAAGCCACGTCTCTCGGATTTTTTGAAATTTTAGATTGCTCCGCGTGGCGTAACCCATAATTGCAACTTCTCATCTTTGTTTCTTCCCCCCCCCCCCCCCCCCTTTCTTTTTTTTTAGTACGGCCGCAGGCAGTTAGGCAGCGTGCTGCCCAAGAGCAGTGGCGTAACATATACGCCCGGGGTCGCACATACGCGGTTGATTGTACGCCTATAATAGGGACAACATTTTATGTGTTCTCCAGCAGGAGAGAAACAGTTTCGAAATATTTTATTTTTCGAAACGCTGTCGTCCGCCCGGGGCCCCGCGCGGCCTGAAACATCCATTTCAACAGTCGCTTTTGCAAAAATCGTGCACGCAGACCACTACGAGGGCCCCAATCAAAGCTGTTTCAGTTCTTTCAACCCCGAGCGACATCAGAACAAACGACCCATCTCTTTGCGGAAAATGACCAAACTGCTGTTAGAAGCTCGAAATGTGACCACCGCTTCAGTCAAAGCGTGTTTCGTTTTCTTTCTTTTCCCTCGAACATGGGAGGCGGTTCTTGAAGTTTCGTATTAAACTTTACATTTACGATGGCCACTGATAAACGGTTGCTTCATTGCGTAACCGCGCGCGCTGTACATGTACCGCACCGCGAGCAGCAAAATTCAATTGGTTCAGCCCTTCCGAGCCAGGACTTGGAAAAAGAAGACAGAATAAAAATGACGTCTAACAAGAATAATACGACCAACGCTGATAGCTTACTCGCTTATTCGCTTGTTCATTATTTTTTTTGCCACTCCTTCTCTATATGCTTTCTTCTTGAACTCAAGGGAAGGTTTCTGTACGACTCATGGCATTAAGTAAAAAAAAAAAGTAATTATAATTGAATATGAATGGTATGTAAAATAAGCAGAAATATGCAGTGGTGGCGATGCTTGATAAAGGGGGTTTGTGCTAAAACGACGTTCGTTTCAATTTGAAGCGCAATTGTTTCCTTACGTGACTTATTTTATGCTTGACTACAAAAAAAAAAAGCAGCTGCAATAGCCTTGTACGTTCCGTGTGGTGAAACACGCAACGCATAAGTGAAAAAAAGAAGCAAAAAAAGGCCCATCAATCTGTGTTACAGAGAGCCACACACTAGCCAAGCTGCATAAGTGTCAAGTTTACTTTGCTGTATTGCCAGAGATAACGCACAGCAGCGGAACTGAACTGATTAGGAGAACAGTGCGGCCTGTATCATCTGGCACAATTTTGCGGGCAGGTTACTCATTACATATATCACCGTTTCATCCTATTTTTGTTCCTGAATAAAGGGTGCTAGATGGCATGAAAATAATACTAATAGCTTTCCGATTTACTTCAAGGAGGATCATCATAAAAGAAAAATTCACAGCATATCCACGGAGTGAATGATGATGAGTGGGCGAAGCTCCGGAAGTTCATCGTAGATCGTGCCGAGTTCCGGATTAATTTAGTTAACGCGCACGCTACGAATCCTTATGGTTCAACTACGCACAAGTGAAATCTCCCACCGGCACTTCATTGCAAGTCAAGATCCAGTGCCTATATATATATATATATATATATATGGGTGGCCGGTGAACGGTTCTCCAGCGCGAGCAGTCGGTATTTTTCAATCAAGAAACTCGCTAGAAGACGCTGCCTGCGTCTTGTCTCTCGCGGGTGAGGGCGCGTTCTCCTTCTTTGCGAGCTGGTAGCGCGTTCATCGAAGAAAGAGCGTTTCCATAGTCAACGCGCGCCTTTCGCTCTCTCTGTCTCTCTCTCTCTCTCTCTCTCTCACACACACAAAACAGCAGATGGAAGAGTGAGAGAGCTCGCGCGCCGGGAGGCACGCGCCGAGGGCGCGCCTCCCACACGCGCCCTCCTAGTAGCGCGTTTCTAGTAGGTAACGCGCTACAGCGGACGGACAGACCCAAACCTTAAGGAGCTTCGCCCCTAAAGGTCTGGAAAGAAGAGACTGAGAAAAGCATTTTAAGCCTGGAAAATGAGGCAGTTGTCGAGTCTAGCGCAACTTCGAAACGCTAAACGGAAAGATATAATTTTATATATTACAACGAATGGCGCCTTATTAAAATGTGGTACAGTAGTTATTCGAAGGCCATTGTTGGTACAATTGTTATGGTGTTCGGCTGCTGACCCGAAGGTCGGGGTTTGATCCCGGCCGCGACGGTCCCGTTTTAGATGAGGCGAAAGCTGCGAAAGCGCTATAGAAAAACTTATGTGCTCAAAGTTTCAGGAGCCATCCAATGCGGCGTGCCTTAGGGTCATATCATGGTTTTAAGACACCCAGCAATTATTATTGCTTCAGGTCGCGGATTTCCCAAGGCTGCGTTTCTGCGTTTCCATAACAATTGAGCAGTGATGTATGGAGTTCTCATAATTTAGGCTCTTTGATATGGTGCTATAGGTTATTTTTCTTATTTGGGTTCCTTTCAAAACTTCCCGCGCGTTTGGTTCGTTACTCCGCATCCTTCAGAACTACCCACTCTACAATTCCTTTTACTTTCTCTTGACATATATCAAAAGACAATAACCGACTAACACACACATGTTCTTCAGGTATATAGAAGTCGAAATACTCAGTCTATTCTATGCATAAAATTGCAGCAGACAACATTCTCGATTCGGTGATTACCTCGTTGCTTGGTTTCCAGCGCACATAATAATAATAATAATAATAATAATAATAATAATAATAATAATAATAATAATAATAATAATAATAATAATAATAATAATAATAATAATAATAATAATAATAATAATGTCACAGTTCCGTCGCAAGGGCGAAGCAATGAATGCGATAGCAAGAAACTGTAATGCTATACGAAGTGAGGCTCGCAGCTTCAGGAGCAATATTAATTGTAGCAAACATGCACTTGCTAAGTGAGCGCCTCCCGTGGGCAGCGCGTGCTGGTACAAAGGGCTTTATACGTTGTGTGTCACAAAGCTACACATACAAAGCTAGGGGAGGCCGCTAAATGAACAAACAGAAGATGAGCGCGAACTATCAAGTGAAGCACGCACGAAACGAACGCGCAGATATACACCGAACGAGCGCGAATAAGCTGTCACAATGGATACTCTCAGTTTGAACAGCGCGCCTGTTGCAAAGGCGGCTGCCCGTTGCGCTCCTCGCGCCATCTCTCTGGTAATGAAGAAACGCTATAAGCGCCTGCCGTCTCTGAGTCCTGCCAGCGGTAAAGGGTGTGTATATAAGGCTCGCCGTAAGCTCCTTGAAGCGTCTGCTCTTTGTGGCGTAGTAGTTAGCGCTACGCGCTGCGGAGCGAGAGGTTCCTGGTTCGATTCCGCGCTCCGGAAGCATTTATCTAAATTATTTTTTCTTTGGGACTTTTGTATATATACATATTTATACATATACGGTTCATGACGGCGGCGACGGGGACGGCAAAAACCAGCCGAGACTGTCCATATAATTGGTGTCGCAATAAATAATATTATCTGTTTACTGAACTAACGATCAGTGTTAAACCTACGAAACACTGAAGGTCGTTGCTGCGAACCTAGACTCTTGGTTGCACATCTGCTCCGCTAACTTGAACATGAAGTATCTATCGCCTTCTGAACTCACGAGAGGTCGCTACTGCGGTATCATGAATAGCAATATGTCACAAGGCATCATGTTAATTTGAATCGTAGATTATTCTGGAAAAACACTTATATACAGTTACCACTTCCGCTACAACACGGTAATTACCAAAGCCCGTATTCACAAAACATCTATAACGTAAACACATTTTGCCATTGGCTGGCCGGCTCCTCTAAAAACGCATCCTGCATCAGGATTGGCAGAAATATTTTATTACGAATACTTAAGCGTAAGCCGTCTTCGTGAATACGGGTGGTGGTGGTGGTGGTGTTAGCCTGCCAGACCTGGCTGGCGATTGCTCCGCCCGAGCGTCCCTGTGCATGTATGGGTCACCATGCATGTGTCACTCAATCCTTTCTCTAGCAGAAAAGGTAAAGGGCCACTAAACAGGCTCCTACTTTTTTTTAAGCCGCCCAAACAAGCTAACTCAATCATAGAGAAGGTTGCGGCGATCACATTCTGCGAATATGACAGCGCTGCGCGCCACACAGACGCCGTATTTCAAAAAACAATTCCCGCGCCTCTTTCCTGCGATTGACCAGTCGCGCTCGCATCCTAGGTGTCGTCACGTTCTACCGCGAACAACTTTACGCAGTTGCAGCTCGTTGATTGGTCGAAACCAGGTCTATGTCAGATACTGTGGCCATCCCACCGCATGAGCGCCGGAGCCGCGCTGGCCGGAGCAACCGGTACTGCAGCGCAAGCGTTAATGACGTCAGTTGCTCACGTCATGGCACGTGTCAAAAGTGGGCGGAGTCACGACGGCGCGCCGCGCCTACCCTCTCCTCTGCAGAGAAGGGTGGGGAGGCCGACCGAGAAAACGAAACCGACGCAAGCGGCCACTTAAACCCATGTAACTTCTTTATTATTGCACCTATTCGCAAAATTCTTGCGGGAGCGTGTCCACATCGCACAGGAGCGCAGTTATGTCTTTAAAACAAATTTTGGACCTCGGGGTTGTTTAGGGGCCCTTTAAAGGAAGGGCGTTAAGGAGGTATGAATAACTAGCAGATGCCTCCTTGCGAACCATCTATGCAACTTCCGGATACTCAAGTTGTTCGGCGCACGCATGAGGGAACCCTCTTATTTTCTTTTTCATGTTGTCCGTGAGTATTCTTCTTTAAGGGAAAAGGCGCTTGCAGGAACAGATGTAGCGGTCAATGTCACCCACATCACTGCAATTAGCGCAGAGAGGTAAACAGCGCCGTTCACTTTGAGAGACCCTGCAAGAGTACAGGTCGACCGTGCTCAACCCTGTACAGCAGGGTTTACTCGGCTCGCTTAAGTCCTCAAGTCCTCTAGTCACACAATGCTCGTGTGGCGACATCCATAAAGAGCAGAAATAGTCTCGAATATCTCTTTTGGGAAGTGCGGATTACCAGGAACTCTTACCGTCGGTTGTATTGAAAGTGCTTCGTTGATTAAGGCATCTGATGTTTAGTTGCCGCTTACCCCAATATGTGAAGGTATCCACTGTAAGGTTACCTTCACTTCTTGTTTGGAGCGTTTTTCGGTGATGGTAATTATTCTCGGCAGAGCTTCTTTGGATAAATTCCACGAGAGAGCTGTAGAACTTCCGACATAGAGTACAAGAGAATGACGACTTGTTGTGCGGGCCCATTTTTCAGCTTGCGAAGTGCAGCAGCAATAGCTGCATTCTCCGCAACCGTCGAAGAGACTAGGTCATCCAAACAGCCAGACCATGCGGCACCAACACATAGGATTCAGTATGACGTAGTGCAGCTGTTGGTGTCCACACTAACGGATCTGTCCGGGTGTACGTGTAGATGGTTATCATATTTTGCATACAAATGCTCAAACACCAGGCAGGACGCTTCAGAAGGAAGTGTTGATCGCTTGTATTGAAGCCCAGGAATATGAGGTCATAAGACACGTCTCCGAGCATCCAAGGTGGATCACTACGTTCCCTTCTTTTGAGGCTCTAGCACCAAAGAACTTTCAAGTATTAAGCACGGCGTAGAGATGATATCTGTGCCTATTGCTGACCCTTCTGTTTAGAGCATTTTCAGATAAGGACTCGCGCAGTCGTAAAAATTGACTCAATAGAACTTGAGAGGCCAGCTGAAGCAACGGTAGAAGTTGGCTTCGAATAGGACTTTCTTGTTTGAGCGCGCCTGTGGAACTCTCAAATACGAGCGAATATCTTTCCTGTGTGGAATGTTTAATCTCTTACACTGGGTCTCTGAAGGACGCATCATTGGCAGCTGGTAAAGTATCCAGCAGGTAACGAAGATGGAGTGCCGTGCGAGCATAGAACTTGGGTGGCTGCCGCATACAGGCAACTCGCATGAAGGCATGAAGTCGCTGTATTGACGCTTCTGGTGCATAGTAGCAGTTTTTTGCTATAATAGTTTGCCGTCCGATATCACCCACAAGAAACGGGAACTTGTAGCCTGTCGTAGTGGCAGATTTTCCAAGGTCAAATGTAACCGCTCGGCCTTTCGTGTTCGTCCAAGAAAAAGAACAAAGGATGACTTCTCCGTTGCAATTGGCAGACATAGTGTTGCCAGGTGGGTCTGGATGGAAGAAATCGCTCCTTTGGCGATGCATGCCAGTCGCTTGTGGCTGTATCCAAATGCTCAGATGCAGATGTCGTCCGCGTATGTTAACATTCTGACGGATGCGTGCAGACAAACTGCATTTGGGAAAGTTGTCGGAAAGCAATGTCAAAGAGCAGAGGAGACAGTACGCGTCTCTATGGTACACTACGAGAAAGCGCCTATCCTCGCTAACAGTGTCTCCTGGGCGTACACTTATAGTAGGATAACTCAGAAAGGTGTGCATGAAGAGCAGAGTACTACTCGAAATTCCCATGGATTGCAGTTGGGGGATAATAGCCCTCTGAAAAACGTAGTCATTAGAGGTGTCCATGAAAACAGCAAGCGTTGGGACGCCGCCTCCTTGTGTGGTGTTCATTATCCCTTTCCTGCCCATCATATCATTCATAATGCATATCAGTTATAAACATTGTCTTGAGCGCACATTCCCTGCAACAAGGGACACTAAAGGGAAACAGTGAATGAGTTGAAACCGACAGATTATTATGTGAGGACTATATTATTGATTTGCGATCATAGGTTCAATGTTATAAGAGAAGACAAAGATTAATGTTTCATTTTTTGAATTTCGCACCGGAACTTAAGCACGGTATGTATGTCTGACGTCACGGATTTCAAAGTATTTTTAGGCCGAATTGGCTCAATGAACTTATTATTTTATGTCCCTGTCCCCTCCGCCACCCCTGCAATGCAACGCGATTCATACTTAGCAGAAAATTAATTTGTGCTCTATAAAAGGCGCCTTCGAAATCTATGACATTACGGCGAGTTGGTGCGGAAACGTGAAGGTAGCGTCGCCACCTGTATTTGTGTGTGTGTGTGTGTGTGTGTGTGTGTTTTCTCGCTTACTAAGCGTTCCGTCGTGGCAAGAGCGGTGCTACTGGTATATTGAAAGGCTAGTTTAGTAATACATGAAAAATTGCTTTGCTCTTTAGTGCCCCCTTAACCAGTAATGAATGGCGGAAGTTTCCTGCTCTGTTCCACAAACGAATTCAGCCTGCTGCGGACTAGTTTCTCTACGACTTTCGCCACACATAGTGTCAGTGAAACAGGGCGACACAAGGCTAACACAGCATCCTCTCTCTCTCTAGCTCTCTTTATTTCAAAATGGGCATCACCCTTGCAACTTCCCATCTTTTCGGAATATATCCTGTGCTCCACAAGTGATTATATATATATATATATATATATATATATATATATATATATATATATATATATATATATTTATATATATATATATATATATATATATATATATATATATATATATATATATGTCAGATGATCGCGAACTTGCCGAAGCCACGAAAAACTCATATATATATATATATATATATGAGTTTTTTGTGGCTTCGGCAAGTTCGCGATCATCTGACTGTTGATAAGATCAGGGCCTACTGCACAATGTATTCTCAAATAGCTATGTGCTGGCTCAAATCCACCGAATGTAAAAAGGGAATCCATAAAGGCATAGCGAACAAGTGGCTTGTGATTCATGTATTCCTATGAACTGTGGGAGGAATAGGCATCTGCGAAGTCTTCCGCTGGAGCAGCAAGGATTTTCCCGAGCTTCAAGGCGAGAGCTTCAAAGGGTCTTCTAGGGGAAGTCTTCCCAGACAGCGTACCAATAATTCCCCACACTATCGCCATAGGGTATCAACGCAGACACGCTCGTACAGAAAGCAGCCCATTGTTGTCGCCTTAACCGCTTAGTGTGTCTACGGATCACGGCCTTGATGCGGTTAGGTGCAGTTTTCAGCTTTGGATCTTCAGCTTTGGATCTTCCACTTTTCTCATCAACACACGCTCTGTTCTTCTCCGGATGGCACAAAGGTACCGCAGCTTCAGTTGGGGAGCAGAGAAATGGTGTGACAGCTTCACCGAGTTTGCACCCACACCTTCTTGCTGTCAGTAAATAAGTGTCCAGTAGACTCAGGTCTTGTGGACTGCTTTTTTATAAGAACTTTTTCAGAAAGGTGTACAGATCGTGAAGAAGGCGCAGTACTGCGTACGTGCCATAAATAGCGGTCTCAATGATAACATATTTGTTCTAGTAGAAAGTGTGAAACTGTGTCCGTAGATGAAGCCAATCACTTAAGCAGGCCAACGACTTTCGTGGTTAGGTTAACGTGCATGCATGACATAATTTTATCCATAAACCATAGATCTGAAAATTTTAAGACTGTAGCTGTAGATGAGCACCGATTGAAGCGTATGTGATCAGTTCAGTGGGAAAAAAAAGAAGAATAGTTGACTAGAAAATGTTTCCAAGAGATTCAATGTGATACGATGAGAAAGTCAATTAGAGCGCGTCAGCGGGAGCGCTCATCGTATTACCTTTGGTATTACTCTGTAAAATACGTCGCATTACAGTGACCGGGATTCTTTATACAAGCCGCATTGCTGCGATTCCTTTTTATATGTTTTAATTTTTTTAAAGCTGAAAAACGCTGCTCACGAGAAGGCTATATAGATGTTCACCGCGCGAATAATGCGCGCTTCCTTTGTAATGCATCCTGCAATCGACGCGCACGTTTAGCAGCTCACGCACAGTCATATGCCGCCATTTGCCGGGATATTCAGCGGCCACAAGACAGAAATTCCGCAGCAAGCGGTGCGCATTAGCATCGGCCATTAGGAGCGACAACCGCCGTGAAGCCAGCTAGCCAGTAAAGCCGCAACCGCGAATCCTGCGAGACGGGCTCTGCGCGAGCCTTTTGACCGGCAGCCCGGGCGTCACAGTGGTTGTTTCTGCTGCTTCCTTCTTCCGGTTGCAGAACCGCGGAAACATTAACGCACCTCGCGTTGTCGCTCACGAGCACATCTTCACATTGTCGCTGAAGATTAAAAGAGACGGGGAAATAGAGAGAAAGAGTAGAAATAATACAACAGCCCTAGCCTTCAGTGACGTCAGCGCTTGCTGGCGGCTCGTATAGGACTGCGTGTTTTCATTAGGGAAAAAAAAATGAAAAGGAAAGTAAGGAAAACTCAGCCTCCTGTATTTTCTCTTTCTCACACGTGTAACGTTTTAGCGGTGCACCCGCCCGCCCTGGACGCACCGCTGTTTAACAGGAACGCGCATTCGGCTCGTATATAGCAGCCGTGCGGCTCCTACTCGCAAAGCATTAGACCGGCCTTGCGCTGTATAGAGCGGAAACGGCCGCCTCACAGCACTTGCTCCGGAGCGAGCACCGACTTAGGAGATTTGCGGCGGATGTGACTTGCGCAATAATTCAGCGCGACGGCTGCTGTGTGGCTGACGGGCAGCCCCGACTGCTGCGCGTTGAAATGTTAAGAGCCGCGCGTAGGTAAGATGGATGTAGCACTCACGCCCACAGTGCGTTCTGATTTCACAGCCTGTGGAAACTGCTCAGACGTCGCTTAAACGCGGGAAGGCCGTATTTCGCGCAAACGATAATTTAAGAAGAGCTCAGCCAGGCTTGGTTCTTTCGCGCTCAAACTGTCTCTGTAAACGCTGAGCGCTTCTGTCCTTACAATCACTTCGGAGTTCTTAATCAAAACTAGGCCTCGGAAATCGGTATTAAAATGGCTAGCGACGCGCTGTAATGTCTGTTGTAATGAAAAATACAATCTAGGTTGCTTAGTTTCGGTCGCTTCCTTGCCAAACGGCTCGAGCGATTGTTGTTGTACTGTCTTTCATCTGATGGCATGATTTAGACCACCTCGAAGTTACCGCATGTTTCGCTAAAAACAAAGAGATTTAGGACTTCTTTAAAACTTACAGATAATAGCGGCTGATGAGCTGCGCATTTTTTTATACAACCACGAGCCTTCGCAAGACCTTCGGAGTGTTGCAGAAGTTTCTCGCGTAAGTTTACGCATCACGCCGTAGTATCACTGGCTTCACAGTTCGCTGAGTTGATAGCCACGCTTCGCGTGGCTATCAGTCCTGGGGCCGAATTAACAAAACTTCTCTTTCGTAAGTGATCTTTGCCATTGGCCAGCGGGGCTCGCTTATGATATGTCCAGCGTCAGGATTGGCTCAAATTTTCTCTTACGAACACTTTTGTGTAAATTGTCTTTGTGAATACAGGTACTGATTTTTTTGGTCTCTTTGAGAATCAGCGCTCACTCGACTGGTATGACTTGCGGAAAAAAAGAAGGCGCAGCTCTTTCGATACGATTCTGAAGCAACTGCTCGGCACCGAGAGCTTTCTTGCGCTTGCGCTTAAAAGGGAAGTTTGCTATTCCTTGAAAATGACGTACACTTCCGGCTGCGCAAGGGGCCTATCTGTAATTGACTAGTTTGGGAACCTTTGCCCACGTGGTAGAGCACTAGACAGGCTTATCTGTCTAGATTGGCTACGTAGCAGTGTAGACTGTTTCTTTTTTTCTTCCCTTTTGATTGCATGTGAGCCTTAGCGTCACCCTTAAAGGGATCCTGCAACGCTTTTTTGTAACGAGTCAGAAAACAAGGCCGATCGGTCGCGGAGGATTCTGCAAATGTGTCAGCTAAATGTTATAGCACTGCACGCTCCACAGAATTAGCAGTTCGGTCTTAAATACAGCTGGGAAGCACCTCCTCTTCTTTCAACAAATGACGTCATTGACGTGAAAAATGACGTCACACAATGATACGTGCGTGCCAATTGCGTCACTATCTGCATATCGTGATTATGTGTTACACACGTCTGTCGTCCGAATAGAATTTTTTTTTATTATTCGAAAAAATAAGTCAGAGAAATGTAGTAGTTGCGGTAGTCATTAGGTGGTATTTCATTCAGTAAGGAGGCAATAGATGAAAAATTTTGTTCAACGCTCCGTTACGGAATAGGTGCGGCAGCTGACACATGAAGGGTAGGGGAAACGGCCCCAAAATGGCAGTCGTGGCCATAAGTCGCCCTTGCTCCCTTCAAGTATTTCTCTTCCCCTATGAACTACGCACAGTAATAGAAAAAGAATTGTTCACACGTACGTGGAAGCAAAGGAGCCTCATAAGTGTTGCTTTCTCCATCGGCCAGCACCCCTCCTATATTATTCCTTTTCCCTCTCCATCCCTATGGTGACAGTGGCTGGAAAAACTTATACATTCGCGATGATAGTGTACCTGCCCCAGAAAGAAGGATCAGAGGGGGCGTATAAAAAATAAGCAGCAGCACGAAACTCCATAAAGCCAAACGATCTGCCGGCAAGGATCGAGAGGGGAAAGCAGCCCCGATAGGCGCCACCAACATGCGGCAGCGCTCCTTTTCTATTTGCCCCCTTCTTTCTATTTTTACTCTCGTATAGGTTCGACGAGTAGATCCCCTGCATGCTATCAACCCCGCCGGTGGTGGTCTCGAGCGCGATGTGGCCAGGGGAGAAAACGGCACCGGCCGGCCTTCTCTCGAAACCAGCGCCGTCCACAGTCGTTCGCTGACGCGCTTCTTCGTTTCCAATGGTTTCTTAGAGTATAGCGCCAGAATGGCGAGGGAGCTCGGCGCCGGAGCCGTTATCGGAGCCGGGCAGAGCTGAAGACCACCCCCGACAGAAGATGAGTCGCCAGTCGCATTTCATCCCTTCCTTTTCTTTTTTTTTGTTTTTTTTTTTTTTCGTTCGTGGACGCAACGCAGCGTTCTCTTGGCTGGGCCTGAACGCATGGTTGTTGTGGCGGCTCCCCAAGTCACTCGGCAGCCGCAGGCGTCCGCCGTATACGCAGGCATGCGCGGAGAAATATAGAAAGAAGGACGTGCTTTATTTGCACGAGGATAATGGACCTATCCGTATGTGCAGGTTTCGTGCCACCGTTCGTGTACGCGAAGAAAAAGTGGCCCTCTCAAGGAGAAGAAAAAGCGCGGGACGAGCGTATAGAAAACAGCGTTCGAGCAAAACTTCGCTGCCCAAACCATCAGCAAGAATGGTAGGCAGGAGCGTCATCGGCTCTTGCTCGAAGAAAGGGCACGCATCCGTTCTTTGTGCGAGGCTGGGTGTAGAAGTGCCGTCGTCTTGTGCTAAGAGTGGCGATGATCTCAGTGGTGTCGCTGTCCGTCGCTTACGAGCCATTGCGTAAGTGGTTTCTGTAGATGCGGCTTGTCGCACGAGGCTGCCCATTTGCGCTTTGGTAGGCGAGCTCTCACTGGTCTTAAAGGAGGTACCGGAAGCGTGTGTCAGCATAATCGCTAGCTGGCAGCGCACTTGCACTGCTGTACAGGAATCACGTTGCACGACTCAAGTAACACGTACTATTCGCAACTCCAGAAAAAGTGGTTCATCTGGCAACATTGCTGAGAAAAACAAAGATGGCTTCCATATCCAGGGTCACGGCCGCGCTTCCGCTTAGCGCTGTGTTAAAGTTTCTTGATTGTGGGTTCGGATCACGATGCTTCGTCGAATGCGAAAGGGTTATTCCTGCCGAACATCTGATATTAATGGGTCCAAAAGATTTGAGCGGCGGAACAGCAGAAATAATTGCGCTGTGCGTTCAAACGTCGCACTTGTTCGGAGACCCGCAACGGATAAAGAGCCTTTCCAGCGAGCCTGAAGTTGAAGAAGGCAGGTACGTGTTCATGCGTAGCAGGCCTCTCCGAAATATGCAAGCGCTTGTGCGCGACGTTGCTCCATTGAGTACAAATGCGTCACTTATAAAGGTGTGAAAAAGAGTTCAGTTGTATGCGCGGTGCCGGAAAACAAACAGACGCGCGGTGAACAGGTGGAGGGCTCAAAAGTTGGAACGAGCGCAATAAATCCTGAATTGTCACCAGATGAACTCGAAATGCAAACATGCTACGTTAAACGATCACACATTACCTCCATAACCACCAAGCAAATTACGAGGCGCAGCGCGCGTATGGGACGAAGGCGGCGAACGAAGGCAAGCGCTCGCTTTATATCTACTTATAACAATGCATGCGGGCAAAAGTACGGCAGCAATAATATTACTGCGGTTCAAGTTGAGCATTGACACGTTCAAAAAACGTTACCAGATATACACGTATAAGCAATGTCGCTATTTTGTTCACGCGCTTACCTAAACTAATACACTCTCTTCGAAAAGCGCGCATGATAATAAACGCGCGCACACACAAATATAATCTGTGTACTCACTGGGGAGGAACAAATCGTCGCGAGTGAAGTGCCTGGAACAAACTAGCATAGTTCCCGTCACCTTCTTGCCGATGCGCAAGTTCCTAATCCATGTTGCCCTGCGCGAAGCGCCGTCTGCTTCTTTGGGGAACCGATGGAACGACGTGTTGCTGTCCTTGCATCGCGATGACACGCACTGAGGCACGCAACAAAAGTCTTTTGATGAGGATTCTTTCTTTTTCGGGCTGCTTCAAGGCGGCATGGCACCGATTAAGGAACTAAAGAGCTGTTTTACAGCCCGCGGTAATGCGATATCATGCTGCGTTTCGAGGTCGACCTTGGATCGGCTGGTTCCGGGAGCGTCGGCTAGGGGGCGAGCATTTAGATGGAGTCGCGATATTTGTCACCGAAGAAGACGAAACACAAACACAAAATACACAGGGTGGACCATAGACAAAGTGTTTCGGCGTTGTCCTTTTCGAGACATATTTCTGTGTCATTTCCCCAACATGTCTAGCCATGTTTCATAGCTTGAAATAATAGTTATGGCGCTAAAACAACGGGACACAGAGAAGACAAAACACACACTGGCAATGAACCAACTAGCTCAACAACATATCCTTTTGAAATCCATGTTTCATAATTCTAATAGCTAATTTGCCCAGCTTTCCACAAGTGACACGCGCACAATAGAATCACTAGTGAAATTCTTTAAATTTACTGACAGCCAGCTCCTACAGGGGCACCACCTACGCTTGTTTTTTTTTTTCTTCTACCAATGCAGAATAAACGTTTTTCTGATTATGGACCTCGCACGTTCGGCGTTCATGTTCTGCAGTATATTGCAGTACTTCTTACGTTGATGAATTTTCCCCTAGTGACATGTTCTCTTTGATGATCATATGGTGCCTGTTATGATACGAAATACTCGAGCGCACGAACTGCTTTCTGAAGACGTGTTCTGCGTAAGGCGTTGATTGGGAACCATGAAACAAACAAACAAACAAACAAACAAACAAACAACAAACAAACAAACAAACAAACAAACAAAAAAGCGTCCATGAAGCCCAGCGCGGGTTTCAGGGCACTCACCGGGTGTTGGCCCCCTTCCCCTTTCGCGTGAAAGTACCGGACGCACTAACCACTCTAGGAGCGGCGAAATTCCTACGATTGTGCTGCGTGAGTGGAGTAAAACATTTGGCAGCGGAGTTTTAAACGCAACTCGCACATCCCTGGCTTTTCTTGTCTCGCGGGTTGTCGTTATAAAAAAAAGAAAAAAAAAAGCCCACAGTGCAACGAGTGCTGGTTGCTGATGTTTCGGGTGCGCCGCATAACTAAGAGAGCTGCTGCTCGAATAGTGCGCCGTCCCTAATTTATTTTTCCTTGATTTGCGTGTTCGTGGTACAGGTTAAGCGTTTTCTTGTAGTCACATAACGAGAAAGAAGAAGAGAGAGAGAAAAAAAAGAAAGAGCATAACGAAAATTGGCCGCCAGCAATACCGAGGACCACCTGGCTAATATTAAGCAAAATATGTAGGGCGGAGTGGAAATCGTTGGGAGAGGCCTTCGTCCTGCAGTGGACCTAAACAGGCTGATGATGATGATGATGATGATAATGATGATGATGATGATCAGCACAAGGAGCGTCACAGAACAAAGTACCATAACTTCAACTAAAACAGCAACTTTTTTTTTTTTTTTTCAGACAACCAGAGTTGCGGGTGTCTAGAATGCGGGCTGTAAAACTGGAAGATTTGGTTTGACGAGGCCTGTACCTCATACTGTGGTGCACATGTTAGGTGCACATGTGAGAAATATTAAGGCAAAAAAAATATCGATGAATATAATGAACAGCTTCAATGTGCATTTAATCATTAATTCAATACTATGACTACCGCATAAAGATCACTAAACAAGAATACATGTTTTAATTAGCACATTGTTTAATGACTCCGGCACCATAGAAATACGGAAGTTGCCTTCTGTCCCTTTTTTTCCCCCAAATTTTTTTCTGGCATCGATTTTGAACAACCATCTAGATTTCAAAACCGGCTAATTAAAAATGTTTGACCACAACTGCATTTTCAACTTGTTGCGGAAATTCCGAATGTTACATATTGCCTGCGTAAAATATAATAAACGAAGTTTCGTGTCTTTATTAGTGAATATCTTTAGTTAATTCATCATGACACATTGCCAAACCTTCTTAATCTAACCACGGACTAACACACGTGCTGTCGGAATTGTGAATGTGGTCGCACTGGCGACTGTTTTATACTGCGACATCTCATTTGAGACACCAGCGTGCAGACGCCTCTATTCTGTGCAACCACTGCCCTCCGATGGTGCAAGCAGACGTTGGACGTCTTCTCTGGCATAGGGGTCTATTCACTAGAGTGTAAAGTTTCCCACCATTTAGCTACCCGTTTAGCTGATCGAATTTGACGGCGAAGCTTGAGCACAAGGCCTTGTGCAGCTCTGAAGCGCGCCCCGCCACGGTGGTCTAGTGGCTATGGTACTCGGCTACTGATCTGAGGGTCGCGGGATCGAATCCCGGCTGCGGCGGCTGCATTTCGATGGAGGCGAAATGTTGAGGCCCGTGTGCTGTGCGATGTCAGTGCACGTTAAAGAACCCCAGGTGGTCGAAATTTCCGGAGCCCTCCACTACGGCGTCTATCATAATCAGAGCTGGTTTTGGGACGTTAAACTTCATATAACAACAACAACAAGCTCTGAAGCGCATTCACATCCTACGCGGCACTGTCTAAAATGAAAACTACTCGGACTCTGTGCGACATGTTTCTCTTGCTTGCCGCTGCTTATTTTTTCGAGCGTCCACACAAAACCATAAAGAAAGAAGTCCAAGTCATCATGTCATTGGCTGCGCAGATTGAGGACGATAGAAGGCCGCCGCGAGTGCCGAGAGCAGAAGGCAACAGCTAGGTCGCGGGCTTTTTCTTTGCTCTGGATATTTTCTTTTGACGGTAAGTGGGGAGTTGAGAAACGCGATTTCACTCGCGGATGGTCAGTGCCGTTTTCTATTGCAGTCAGAGTAAGAGGCCACCATGGTTTCTTCAAACGTCTTCTTTTTATTCGCGTTTGTGGTCATTTCCGGATTCCAGCGATGGTAAAAGTCAATGTTGATTGCAGGTAGCACAGGAAGGCCGAGAGCTTCCTTTGCGTGGTAGAAATCTTGTTGGTCCTTGCAACTCCTAAGTGGATCCCTGATTTTGAAGACTTAGATTTGCTGTGCCAGCCATGCAATCTTCCAAAATAACATTTATCGACTCACAGGATGAATTGTATTTTGTAATCATGCTTTTTTTTTTTTTTCGTTTAGTAAGGGTTCGTATTTCGAACGAGGCCCCTTAGGAACGTTATCATGTGGTCTCCTTGCGACAGTTCTACCACGGAAGACTGCAATAAGGCATTGACTGCATGTTTACGGAAGGTATGTTCATGTTTTAGCCGGGAACATTGTCCACACTTAGTGGCCACCATGCACTCGTTTGTTTATTTCTTTGAAAGGTGGCCTCCCCGAACTCCAAAGCATCGCTCTCTTTCCTGTGTTTTCGAGCGGCATACGAAAAACTTGCCCCACTGTGGTTTGCCCCAACTGGCCGCAGCACAATGCGGCGTGCAACAGCTCCCGTGGTGCCTATACTTCGTCGATTTCCGCTCTGTTGGCCCATCAATGCCTCTGCTGCAGGTACGAGTGCAGTGGGTAGCCAAAGTCGCGGTGGGCCCTCGTGAGGCACCCTTTAAGCGCGTTCATGCACACCGCAGGTATTTGAAAGGCCTCATCGTGTGGGCGCTCCTAACACTTTCCTTGGTAATATACGAAAGTCAATTTGAAATATAAAGCGTAAGGAAATTTTTCATAGGGGGTAAGCAGATCCATTTATTTTCTATATACGTTTACCCAAATGATACCTTCTTTAAAATGTGCCCTGTTTTTGACAATTTTATTGCTAAGATATTGGTTCATTGCTGATCTTAGCCTCGATGTGTAGATACCTCGGTGGCCACTAAATGCGGTGACTACGTAGGTGAGGAAACCTCAGCGTTTATTGAAGTGCTTACACACATCACTTAAGCTCAGCCACGCGTAGGTAACCCGTTGCGCATAAAAAAATCCACGTAGGTACAACTACAGCGGCGATGTCTACGTTAGCGCACACGCTAAAGTACTTAGCCGCATTTCGGCAATGAATCGTTTATGAGCCAGGCTGGTAGGAAGAGGCACGAAAGGAGGGAAAGAAAAATGCCAAGCGTGAGAAATTGTTTTTAAGCATAAATTTTTGCTTAAAATTTTCACTGTTTAAACGCGCCTGAAACTTGTCGACGTGTCCCAGCTAGTTCATATTTTACAAGAAACGCGGCATGTCTCCTCTATGTTTTGCTTTGTTTTGTAATCGACACACCTGGCATCAAGCGACCGCGCGGCGATTTTCCTTCGCCCTAGTTTATGTTCCACTTCGAGATTGCACGGTAAGAAAAAAAAATGAATGACGCAGAGGTTCGGGAGCTAAAATTTAAATTGAGTCAGCAGGGGGAAAGCGCGGGGTGTGCGTTGCATGCATTCATGCTCGTCTTTATTTTGCAGCCTACCGGCGAAATGCGCGAAAGCGGATGGGAAAGTCGGTCATGATCTAGATTTAGCCCATTAATCTTCATCCCTGCGGTTCTGAATATACTGCTGGTGCTTACCTTGGCTAATACCATTATTCACCGTGTCAGTTCTGTGCACCGGCGAACAGAAACCGATAAGGCAAAAATAGTATACGAAAGGCGGCAGTCGTTTAATAAGTTTGCTCCATTTTTCTTGATCTCGAGACATTCACTGAATTTGCTGGAGAGGTTGGCGTGGTGTTTAAAGCCCCGAGGCACGTTATTTCATGCGGCTTGCGTGCTGTGCTCCCACGAGCAGGGATTTCATCCTTATTTTCCCAATTTTCTGACGTATATACAGGGAATAAATGTTGTCAGGGAATACACGAAGCAATCTATCGCTTCGGAAACTCCGAAAACAAACCAAATAAATGTGGTTTGCCCGTGCAGTCTCTCGGTGTTCGAGTAGGTAACACGTTCTGATTTAGAACATGGAGTTGACCGTTGTTCTCGTTTTCGACCTAATTCAACTGAGGACTGAGACCAGTGGGGAAATTGCTACCATTTGGCAAACGGATACTGTAGCGAAACAAAATGAGGCAATGACCAAGGGTGAAAAAGAGAATGGCAAATGAGAGAATGATCGGTTTGCCAAAAGTGGTCCCCAGAACAATTTCTTCTTCTTCTTTTTTTTTTTTGGTGTACGCTAACTGAAACTGAAACTGAAACATCGATGCTTTTGGGACTGTGGGGGCGTTTACTGAAACTTAGGTCACGTTAGGAAAGAATACAGAGGGCATTAATGAGGAAACGAAAGATCTACACGAAACAGCGCTGACTTTCCACAGTTTATCATAGACTGTTGCTAAACTTTTCAAAGATATAGCGCTCTGCACCTGTCGATCTTCCGTGTCCTAATTTATTTCGCGCTATGTTATTTTTCCCTTAACGAAATGGCAACACTCCCGAGCGTTCATGCTAAATCAGGTCACGTTCTCGAATTCCTTGCTGCGACAAGGATGAAAAAGAAGGGAAAGCCAGAAAGAAGGGACCGCACTTACAGAACCCCAGAAAGTTCTGAGCTCTCAAGTTATCGTTATCATTGGCCTACACCACCTTTGCTAGGAATATGTGCAGCATTGAAAAAAAAAAAAGATGGGCAAAATTCTCCCTTACAAAAAGAAAAAAAAAGAAAGAAAAGCAGCGCGAAATCCGCGCGTAGTATCTCGGAGTTACACAGAAGTTCTATAACTTATAATCATAGCGACGTTTATCGCATTGTAGTACTGCTTTGATGCGTCAATACAGATCAACAAAGATTGGAAAACACTGAATAATAGTTGTGATTTGGTGCCATGAGCACAAAACAGTTTCTACATCGCCTTGGGCATGCGTAGATCCCTCACTTCGAGTGTGACAAGTTGGCGAAGACAAACAGCACAAGCTTCTTCTTCTTCTACTACTCTTCCAAAGCCTACGCTCGTTGATGTGAAAATGTTTATTGAAGGCCAAAAGTGGCTGTTGACCATTACTAAGACAGGAGTGAGCGCAACATTTAGGCCCATCGATAAGGACATCATTAGTTGTAGTGACGGCGTAATTTGCACACCTGAATTCACGCGCCATCGCTCGCATTCTCTCAACCAATCTCCGTAAATGTGGCTGCTGCTGCCTGGTCTTCCCCGAACTGAGGAGGCAGTGTGTTGCTTCACTTGCGAATGGGCGTCACGTTCACCAACTCATAGCACGTTTCGTTGGGCTAGTTGGTTCATACTGTACAAAAGGGAAGCTCTATCCCGTCCCTCTTGTTTCTCCTGCCCGTTTTGCGTCCTTACCTGTTTGCTCATCAACTCTCATTGCTTCAAAGTTGAAATGACTGATAGCGCCCAGTGTAGCGAATGCGCCGTAGAGGAGACCATCGAGCAATTCCTGCGCCACTGCCCGTCTTTTGAAGTTGAAAGTATTAAACACCGTGCGGCACTACATCAGATGAACGGGAACGGCGATCGTCAGGATCTTAGGACCATGGATGACATGGCACATTTCAACTACGACAAGTTACAAAAGCGCTGCTGCAATTTTTTTTTTTTTTTTTGACTCCACCGGACTAACTGACACCGTGTTTGAGCGTGGACCACATACAGCGTCGGCGGCACCACAGTGACCTTTTTCTCTCCTCTCAAACTTTTCTTTGCATTCCCCAATGCAGGATAGCAAACCGGGCTCAGTCCAGCTCAAGTTCTCTGCTTTTCCCTCATTCTTTTTTGCTCCCCGTCCCTCTTCTTCTCTCTGAATATTCATGAATTCTAATGCCCCGGATACAGCATCACAGCAGCACACGCCCTGTTTTCCTTTCATGCAGAGGCTGATTCGCGCTAATGATGCCAATGGCAACTAGAAATTTCATTCCAAGAAGGCCCGCGCAGGTTCGTTTTCACCCTCTTTTTCTCTCGTAAAGGGCATAAAAACAATGGAGCGTTACGAACAGATTAGATTACAAGGGAGAAATGTAGCAACCGTATAATGCGTCAGCCTATATCGGAACACTAGGCGTGAAAGAGCAAGGGCGGTTGTAAAAGTGGTAAACAGGCACGCTGTCTATAATCATGTGCAGATTACTCGCGGCTGAATATTTCGCTAAGCGTGTTCGCACAATTTGAATATCGACAAACGTACGCTGACACATTAGCGCCGCCAAAAAGGAGAGAGAACGAAAGAAACTACCATAAAGAATAAACCCGAGCGCTTTGACCAAGGCTTCGGGTAATCAGCGTGGTTCAAGCTTAGCCGAGAACTGAAAGACAGAGTGTAGACCGCATATTGTCTTCTCTATTATTATCATTTGTTTTCTGCTGGCGCCGGGGCCATTATCTTGTTCCAAATTCATTTAGGCGCGCTGCTGTGCGAGAAAGAGCGAGTTGAGCCGAGAAGGGCTGGTACTGCCTCACTTAGAATCTCAAATTCGGACACGTACAGTTTCATAAAGGTTAGTTCCCTTTTCGCTTCGCATATAATAGCGAACACCCAGCAAGCGTTCCGAACTTGCAAATGCTTGTTTTTGTTGATCTCGTAATCCCGCGTGGCGTACAAGTTTTCATCGCCCAGCGTGGAAATTTATGCGCACGTGCAGATGATAGCCCGCGAAAGTGATTGCCTTATCGCTGCCTGCTCAGAGGGGGGTCGTCGACATCGCAGCCGCAGCGTGGGCGGAGTGTGCTCTGCTTTCGTGGGGCCTGTTCGATGTCAACCTTGGGGCTAGAGTTCCGCTGGCGCCGGAGCCGCACCAGCAATTTAATCCGCCTGCAGGCAAGGTCACGCGCGCGCATAATAAACCAGGCACGGATCCCGTGCCCTGCTCCTTTTTTATTTTTTTTTATTATTATTCCTTTTTCATCGTGGCAAGCGAACGCACGCCAGGGGACCTGTTCCGGGTTGCCCAGCGGTGGCGCTTAATGTGGCGAGAGCCCCGTGTCGGTTCCACCTATGCGGCTGCACGCTGACCACCACCACTTTGGCGAGGCAAGGGCTCGACAAGGCGGCGGCATGCGCAGATTTGACGTGGAACGTGGCCTCGCGCAGTTACGCGGGAACGGCGAGACGTTACACGCAAATAATTGAGAGGAAGAGCAAGACGAACAAGTTCGCAGGGAGAAATTCTCGAGCATTTGTCGTTTCCCCTTTTTTTCTTTTTTTTTTCAGCGACCTCTTTTCCACTCCTTGCGCCTGTATTTCATTGACACCAATCGAAATGCAAACAATTCACTATAAGCGAATACGTACGTGCCTTTGCATTTCTGTAGGCTAATCATTGCGCGCGACGTTGGCGTGACTCGGGTTTTGACTTGAAGCTGAAGGACATTTCGCGACGCCCTGTGCCCTCCACTGACGGCTGATTGCACGGAAGTGCTTCTTTGATATTTCCTTTTCCTTCGCGTCTATTCGCAAATTTTTTTGTCCGATAATATCACGCGAAACTTCTTCGTGCTGGGACCGTTATTTATCATATTATATCAGGATTTCCGGAAGGAGTTTCTGTCATTCTTCAGGCCACGACCTCTGCAACATTTTTATTCACTAATAATTAAATTATTTTGTAATTTAAAGCTTTTGGAACACGCAGACTCTCACTTCCCGTGTCTGTAAGCCCTAAATGAACGGTACAATGTAAGCCCTAAATGAACGGTACAAAATACAAATTACAGAGCAACCAGTTTTTTAAAACAGTGGCAAACCGGTACACATCATCAGATGGTATCAACAGTGGATACAAGTGCGGTGACAAGTCTGCTTGACCATATAGGCCCTTGAGCTGTAAAACCACTTACATGCAAGATGACTGAGAAGATACGAGGGACACCGCATTAACTGAACTGTACAGATGCACTAAGCAGCGCGTCAAAAGGCACTCGATCGGGTCACCTATAGATTGCACAACATGAGTTATGGTACGAGGTATTGCGTTTTAGATGCTCTTTAGAGAGAATTCGCGCGTCAGATGCCCCCGCGCAGCTAACTAAGGCAGGGTTCTGCAATCTCCGGCACATTACACGGACGGCAATTATTTGAGGATATACAGAGATGTATACTTCCTGCTTAACCGGGCTATCGTATATAGGTAGTGTTTCAGCACGTGCTTTATTTCTTAAAGAAATTTCGCGGTGTATGAAGAAAAGGGCATTTTCCGGACTGGCCCAAGCACGTCACTTCCGTGTAAGTCGACGAAACTATAAAGCTCTAAAATGGAGGCGGGAAAATCACATTTAATATATCTTTTTATCCTTGACCTAGGGAATAAATAATCATTTGGAAACCTGCCTGCTAAGGTACGCACTCAGGCATGCATGTGTCAAGTAAATTACGCCATAAACGCGTGCATCGATAGAACGAATAGAGAACCCTAAACAACATCATGCGCGGGAGCTCGTGCGGTGATGCGCTTGGCGCGTTTTCATTTCGCAAAGGGCGCATGGTTCCCGCAAGATCGACGTCGCGCTTCGGGCTTCAACAATTCGCGCTGTGCTACGCCGGTTCATAGCGCACCTGATAGATGGCCCGCAATCAAAAGCCATCATTATGCTGCTTCTCCACTGTGAGTTACCATAGTCCCGTGTATTCTTGATATCCATCAACAAAAACTGTGGGCCGATCCCGAATGTATTGCTATCTGATATCTGCCACTGACGTCATCTTATATTTCGTGTGCTTCCACAATTAACAAATTAGCAGCCATCCCTCCCAGCGAACGTATATGTCCAGCGAAGCACTATCAAAAACATCACATGCTGATCATGCGGTTTTGTATTTCACGCGAGGGCTTCGAATGACGTTAAACGGCCCTATCGAAAGCAGCTGCAACCTTATCTTTACTGGGAACGCGTGAAAGGGGTTCCTATTGTTCACAGGCGCCTTATCATCCATCATACTGTTTTGATGCTTGTTTTTTTTTTTGTGTGTGTGTGTGTGTGTGTGTGTGTGGTTCTGGGCTCTTTCTTTTCTGCCACAGAAGTGGCACGAGGTTTCTTAGTAAGACCTTCATTGTCCAGTCAAGTAAGCTGCAAACATATCATCATCATCATCATCATCAGCAGCAGCAGCAGCAGCAGCAGCAGCAGCAGCAGCATGTTTAGGTCCACTGCAGGACGAAGGCCTCTCCCAACGATTTCCTATCCACCCTTTTTAATTTCAACTTTTTAATTTCATCGCTCCATCTAACCTTTTGCCTACCTCTGTTACGTTTTCCCTCTCTTGGTATCGATTCCGTCACTCTTACTGTCCACCTGTTATCCTTCCTCCTCATGACATGTCCTGCCCAGGTCCACTTCTTTCTTTTAATTGATAAGATAATATCGGCTACTCTTGTCTTTTCTCTGATCCATTCCGCTCGTTTTTTATCTTTTAGCGTTACCCCTATCATTTTTCTTTCCATTGCACGTTGCGTGCTCCTTAGCTTCATCTCTAGTTTTTTCGTTATCCTCCACGTTTCTGCACCGTACGTTAGTACTGGGAGAATGCAGTGATTGAATACTTTTCGCTTTAGTGAGAGCGGTAGGTTTCCAGTCATGATTTCGTAATGCCTTCCAAATGCGCTCCAGCCCATCCTTATTCTACGGAGAATTTCCTTTTACTGGGTAGGAGTTCCTGTTATTAATTGTCCCAGGTATACATATTCGTTTACACATTGTAAGGGTTCATTGTTGATTTTAAATTCCTGTTCCTTAGCTAAGCTAAGGTCTGTCTGAGAGCTGTACAGTTCCGAGCAGAAATCTTCGGCTACCTTTACTATTTCGTTGAAACTGTTGATAACGTTACCTTGTTTATCGTTTAGCGCCTGCATTTTGTGTTGTCCTAAGTGCAGTTTCTTTTTGACCGATTTAATGCTGGTGCCTTTTTCTACTACTTTCTCTATTTCTCTCATGTTAAAGTTTCTTACATCTCTTTGCCTGTCTTTACTGATCAATTTTAATAGTTCTGCGAATTCTATCTTATCTTTTGATGAAGCTGATTGATTGATTTGTGGGGTTTAACGTCCCAAAACCAGCTCTGATTATGAGAGACGCCGTAGTGGAGGTCTCCGGAAATTTCGACCACCTGGGGTTCTTTAACGTGCACTGACATCGCACAGCACACGGGCCTCAACATTTCGCCTCCATCGAAATGCAGCCGCCGCGGCCGGGATTCGATCCCGCGACCTTCGGATCTGCAGCCGAGTACCATAACCACTAGACCACCGTGGCGGGGCCTTTTGATGAAGTTATAGTTGGCGTTTTTTTGTAAAGTCCTTGATAGATTGGGACAATTTACTTGTTGCTTGCTTTGTTGTTTTACCCCCGACTTCTATCACTGTTTCAAGGATTGTTTTCGTTATGGTTTTGTTTATTTCTTCTAAATTGTCACCGTTTTCGCCTAAGGCCTCGAACTTGTTGCTTAGGGCGACTTTAAATTCTTCGTCGAACATATTTTTATATTATTTAAACTCACAGGTTTACAACTAACACATGATCTTTTACCGAAAAGCCCTCGTTCACTCAGAATTCTTATTCTCGAATACTGAGTGCTATGCTGAATGCCTCATTGCAAAGAAAGATATGCACTTTGCCTTCAGTTGCTAACCTGGCGCTTTGTGCTTACGCCACAAAATTTTGCTACCACCGAGAGGTATACATCTTCGCTGTAAAAGAAAAAAAAAATCCACGCATATCCACGGAGTGAATGATGATGAGTGGGCGAAGCTCCGGAGGTTCATCGGTAAAAACCGTGAATCTTCCGTGAATCTTGCCCCGTACATCATCAAAGACGTGACAAACACTGTGTGTCGCCATCTAGCGCTCTCCTATCACACTAGAGCACGCAGCGAGCGCCTCCGCGCCATCTATTGATCAATTCACGTACTAGCTAAGCATCACCGCAGCGCTCGGACAGACAGACAGACAGACAGACAGACAGACAGACAGACAGACGGACTGACGGACGGACGGACGGACGGACGGACGGACTCCCATGCTACGCGTCCCCATACATCTGAATGAAGCGAGCACCGCGGCGCCATCACGCCATCTAGTGAGCACTTCATAAAACTACAGGTGGCTACATACTATGTACGGAGGAGGGAACGACCCACACCCTAAGGAGCTTCGCTCCTAAAGAGATTAAAAGGTAAGCGTGGATACGTACACTACCAGGCAGAGCCGCGACGGAGTTGAAACAACCTGCAAGCACTACGCCATGGACATGTGAACACTCAGCCATGAAACATTGAAGCACGCGACAAATAAACATGCAATTATACCGACTAAAATTCGCAACTGCTCAACATAACCACGTCATGTAGTCATGTCGACGAACCTGGTCCCTATGGGTGATGGTGGTTCTGCTGCAAGTATATGAGATGGTGGGACACGACTTGAATATCGTAGATCCAAAAGCATGCGCGTTAGTTTGCCTCCTATAGACGCTGTGGAGTAGCCGTGGTTGATGTTGGTCATCGCCGAAAAAAAAAATTGCACTTCTTCCTCAGTGAAACTAGTTTACTACACCTACTCATCGTTTTATAGCAGGACAAACTTATACACGCAAGTTTATAACATCTCAAACAATCAGAGAAAAGCTATCTCTTATATATATATATATATATATATATATATATATATATATATATATATATATATATATATATATATATATATATATATATATATATACTTCAAAGATAAATCCTTGGCAGCAGGTCAATTATAGAATCAAAGGGTCACGTTGAAAAAACATAACATTTATTACGACGTTTCGGCCGCGAGACCGGCCTTTTTCAAGCTTCTACTACAAATGGTACGCACAGAGCCACAGAGCGCGTACCATTTGTAGTAGAAGCTTGAAAAAGGCCGGTCTGGCGGCCGAAACGTCGTAATAAATGTTATGTTTTTTCAACGTGACCCTTTGATTCTATATATATATATATATATACAGATGAGTAGTAGACCTTCGGGATTGGCAACAAAAATGCGGAAAGCGTTTATTCAACGTTTCAGCCGGAGACCGGCCTTCATCAGGAATGTATATATATATATATATATATATATATATATATATATATATATATATATATATATATATATATATATATATATATATATATATATATATATATATATATTATATAAAGAAAGGCAGAAACAAAACGATAAATGTGGTTATGTGCGCGCACCCACGGACGAAAACGAAAGTAGTGACGAAAGTCAGAGAGCAGGAAAACTCGCGCTGACTGCTAAACAAAAGTCGCGGAGTAAAAGAAACTCTAAAGACTGGAGCCACTTTTTCTAGACCATCAACCTCACTCTTGTATATACAAAGCGTTGCACAGCGGTGACGAGATCCCGTCTTCTTTTCACCGCGAAATTGGACTCAAATGCGACGAAGCTGGAGCTAATAAATGGCTTCATTTTCTTTTTCATAACGTCATTGTTCTTCTTTCTCTTTCATTCTTTGCTCTTTTTTTTTTTTTTGCTTTCGTACAACCTCATTTGAAAAGGAAGCTGCGTCTGCGTAGCGCCAGCCTATATTGTGCTGTCGCTGAGGGGTACTCGGTTAAGTTCTCGCGTTTCGCCGCTCTGAAGCACTTCTTAAAGGCGCATACCACCAAAAGCATATAACAGACAGAAGTTAAAATAAATTACGGATCACGAAAGAACAAGCAACGTTATCTCAGTGCGGTGGCACACAGTGTGGTCCTAAAGAAATATATGAAAATACGATTGCGCTCAACGGACACGGACGCAAGACATACGCTGACACACACTAATGGACTACGAACAGGCCCATACTACAACCTTACCAAAGAAATTTAACGCGTTGAAGAGGCACTAAAGTTAAAAAATATTTTTTTTTCTCGTGTTAGTAGGTTACCTTTTCACAATACTGAAAGCTCCAATCTAAAAGTACTGCGAAATCCAGAGATTTAACACAAGAAGTTTCAGAGCATTTCATGGAGCTAATTAGGTGAAAAATAAAAAAAAATCTGCCTTCTGACGTCACATGGCAGAAGTTCTGGCACGAATTTAAATACTAAAACTTCAACGTCCCTTTCCTCGTTTGACACTGAATGTAATATATGGCGAAATTAAAATACAATTGTATTCTCAAAATATAAGTTACCATACTAAATTACTTCGACTTCTCACTTTAGTGTCCTCTCAGGCTCTTCAACGTCCCCAGGCGCCTCGAAAACTTAGGCTGGGTGAATTGTTTTCAAACTATTATTTCTAGGACAGATGCGTACGTGGGAGCGCTAGTGATGAAGAAATGCGAGCTGTTTCTTGTTAAAGAAAAGAGCATATTTTGCTAAATCGCACATGCTGTACTAACGCTGCCTTTCTTTTCTTTAATTTATGAAGCGTACAGAGATCGAGGCACGGAAAATGTGCTAAGGCAAATTGAGGTGTTTTTTCCGGTTCTGGTTACCTATCTCTACTGAGACTTTTCCGTGTGTTCGTTGCTCAGCGGCCTACCATGGGAAATCTGTCTGCGTGGTTTTTCTTTTGTATATCCCGTATTTCCATCTGGCAAAGCTCGTGAATATGACGACACCACGTTCCACTCCAGTTAATTGTGTTATAGTTTAGCTGAGGTTGCTGCCACGCATCGAAACTTCAGAGCTCGATTCGCGGCAACTGGACTTGATTGATTGATTTGTGGGGTTTAACGTCCCAAAACCAGTTCTGATTATAAGAGACGCCGTAGTGGAGGTCTCCGGAAATTTGGACCACCTGGGGTTCTTTAACGTGCACTGACATCGCACAGCACACGGGCCTCAACATTTCGCCTCCATCGAAATGCAGCCGCCGCGGCCGGGATTCGATCCCGCGACCCTCGGATCAGCAGCCGAGTACCTTAGCCACTAGACCACCGTGGCGGGGCGCGGCAACTGGACTGCAACCAGCAAATTATGAATATATATATATATATATATATATATATATATATATATATATATATATATATATATATATATATATAGACCGTCTTGCAGTGTTGTGCAGCGAATAGTATAGCAAGCATTGTCTCAAATGCAGGTGGATAAAAGGACATATTTTATGATTGTTGCAAACAAGCCATCGTTCTTGCATTTTCTCAATGAATATTTCGCCATAAAGGATGACTTCGGAGTGCAATGTAGCACAAATTGTCACACAGTAGCTCTCCATATCCGCGGATGAGTACATCGTCTCACTCACTGCGCTATTCTCATCAGCACTTCCAGTGTTTCAAATTGCTTGCTGGTTTTGTCACGTGTGAGTCACTGGGTCTCTCGTGCGTGCACGTTTGCTCGTAGCCCATTCGATGGCTTCTTGGATGGTAAATAACGCGTTCAGAGGCAGCGCCATCCTGCTTTGCGATATCGATTCCCGCTTGGACAAACGTTTCAGAAGAAGAAGAGAGAGAGGAAAAAAAAAAGAAGGCTGCGCTGTCCAGCCTGCCCCAGAAAGTAGACAGGTGAGGTGGCCAGAATCAACAATGGGCGTATAATAGTCCACACCAGCGCCCCTTTCATAAATTCTTGCATAGCGCGGAAATACTAACACTGTCTCTCTTCGTCGGTCGAACCAGACGGGAACGAGGAGACATGACAAAAAAAATAACAAAAGTAAACCTAAACCAAAGGAAACGTACGCTTGCATGGATTCTCTTCAAGGTTGATGCATAATGTATAACACACCTGGTCACGTATATGCCAAGCCAGGTATGAATATAACATCTTCAGTCCTTGCAAAGTGCACTCCATCTAATGGGGTAGCGACAAACTCACGATGCTTGCGCGCGTACATCATCGACGTCGCGCCATTCGCAAAGCCCTTGTGGAGAAGGTACAGCGATGTCGACAGCAAGGAGGTCTTGGGTGACGTGGACAAGTGTACAGTACGGCGACGCGATTGGGTGCCTTTCTTGAGCGTCTGCAGCTCGGTATATTGCTGCAGTTAACATTCGAGCGAGACGTCACGAAAAAACAAAAAAAAAAAAGAAGAAGAAGAAGAAAATAACCGCATGAGGTCCCATGGAAAAACTTCATTAATTATTGGATTTTGTAAGGTGCTGTCAAGGGTGCGTTTTACCGAAATAATTATTCAAATCAGTTGATAATTGGTCACGTTGGAAGGAATCGAACAGTCTCATTACCGTGCCAACGGAAGGCGAGCTTCACTATTTAGTTTCGGCTAGCGCACGGAGCAGGGGACGCAGGTCTTTCAAGCGCCGGAGGAAAGGGAGCACGTCGTGTTGACGTGACGAGTCCGCCCTTAGTTATTTTTTTTTTCTTTTTTTTAACTTTTCGTTCTCCGCGCGCTTGCCAGTGGCGGGCATAACGAACTCTGCGTCAAATAGAAAGCACAATCATGTGTCATCGTAGTGCGCGAATGGCAACCGGCTACGCAAGTTCCAAGGAATTACTGCATCGTTGGCATCGATGCAGGAATCGATGCGTAAATTATAAATTTCTCCAGATTTCAAGCCAGCCAGACATTTCATAACTTCGAGACACGAGAGGGCTACACTCCGTGCTCGTTTGTTTCCAATGTCCAAACTTTATTGTGACCCTTCAGGCACATGGCCTGGGGCGTACCCCAGCACTTGTGCTTTGGGTTAGCAAGACCATCCGCGCATGCAAATAAGCAAGCACTATACGCCGTTGAACGTGTGCCATGCTTGTACGAATAGCGGCTTCCGCCGCTATTCAGCACAAAGGGGTCGTGCCTGTAAAGAGATAATCACAGCCCTTGTAAAGGTAGAATCCGGTAGGATATATATATATATATATATATATATATATATATATATATATATATATATATATATATATATATATATATATATATATATATATATATATATATATATATAGGCGCACGATAGCCTGTTTACCTTTTACCTTTGAGTTAAAATGCGTACCTTAAATTTTACTCATTTGGCATTAACCTGGCGATAGGGTGAGAACTGTAACAAGTGGAGAAAGCAGATTATATTCTGCATGTTGCGTGATCCGCAATAGGGACGCCACACCACCGGTCACGGGCTACACAGCTCAAAGTCTTCTCACGTTCCGCAAACGTAACGCCTGAGTCGCACGAGCGCGTAAACGGGGCAGTCCTCGTCGGCCAACTCAGCGGTTTAATTCATTTTTTTTTTTCTCATCCGTCACAAGCGGTAAATCTAGTGGCTTGGTAAACAGTTGGCTCGTAGCAGCTGATGGCAGTGAATTCTTAGAAGGCACGTAGTTTGCGTAATGGACCTGGACAATTCTGGTGGCTTGGGTGAATGCTGGAAAGTCATCTGGGACATGTTCGTTGCAGAATGCGAATGTTCCGGCATTTGAACGCATCATACAAACGAGGCTCTATAAGACACAATATACTGCTCATGTAATTTTCAGGAAGCGTTATAGAGAAGGATGAAACGGAAAGAGACGCAATGGCGAGTCCGTTATGCCTGAATAGCACTAATGCTATATGTACACAAAAGAAATCTATAGCAAGGTGGATATAAAGCCAGTAATGGAATTACCTTACCGCACGCGCAGTGCTCACAGACGCTTATAATAAGAGTACGCAATAAACCACTCGGAAATGCCAAGGAAATCGCGTGTTGAGAATCGTATAAGCGTAATTGTGAGCGAGGCTATGTCCAAATAGTGGTGTCGTGATGGTGGGAAGCAAGCAATGCTTCTGCTAGACACGCGCGCAATTTACTCAGTAAATGGTATGCTTTGAACGTAGCGACTTCTCCTAGATTATTTCTGGGGCTATACGTCCCAAAACCATCGTATTATTATGAGAGACGCCATAGCGGAGAGTTCTGGAAATTTCGACCACCTGGAGTTCTTTAACATGCGCTGATATTGCACAGAACACTGACTTTGACATTTCGCCTCCATTTAAATGCAGCCGTCGCGGCGGGGTTTCCGTCCCGCGACGTTCGGATCAGCAGCCGAGTGCCATAGCCACTAGACCAACATTGTGAGGGAGGGTAGGGACATCTCTTCAGACCGAAGGAAATGTAGCGAGGTAGGCGCTCCCAGAAAGTGCAAACTGACTGAACGGGATTACATCCGCCTTCAGAAGGAATATTTGATGATAGATTTTTCTAATACGTTATCACACTCAGAAAAAATTTGCCTGAAGACCAGCGTGAGCCTCAAGCAGTCCATATGCGGCCTATCTTTTGTCGGCAGTTACTTCAACACATTGTTCCCGCGATAAGCAAAAACAGCGCGTGGATAGAAATCGTGCAAGCAGCCAGGAATACTTCACAATCGGTGAAAATAAAAAGACAAGACGAAATACGGTTCTTTCAACCACAAATTCCCAGAAGCAGCAAAATTTCCGTGCTCCAACGACGCAAGCCAAACTCGCGAGGTTCCTGTAATCGCTGTTTGAAAGCCATCTAGGCAGGGGCCAGAAAGGTTTTTCACCCGCTTATTCCTGTTAGCGCATTTCAGTCCTGAAATCCCCCCCCCCCCCCTCTTTTTTTTTCTTTCTGTTCGCTTGTACTGCTGCGAGCCAAAGCGAATGTCTTAAAGGAAAGCCCTTCACATCTTTGAACTCCGGGCGCTGAGATTGAGATAAAGGCAAGTCTAGTCCTCGCTCTTTCATTTCGTCTTACCCCATCAGTCTTTATGTTTTTTTTTCTTTCCTGCTTGCTCACAGAGGCTCTTTACCAACGAGTGGAGAAGCTCGAAGTGGGAAGGAGCGTTCGTAATCCTGTTACGTCTCGCAAATTAACACTGAAAGCAAAAGCGTGCTGGCTGCCGCTTCGACCTTCGCTCACGATCATTTACTTCAGGAGGGGCGACGAAGGGGAAGAAAACACGAGGTTTGCTGCTGCTCCAAATATAAAAGTTTACTTCCGATACCCCCTTCCCCGAGTGCCTTCTCAGCTTCGATACAAAGGAGAAACGCGCCCTCCTCCTCACGCGAGGGAAGGGACAAAGGGGAAAAAAAAGGGCGGCGTCGAGACACCGAGTTGGGCAGCCGCCAAGCGCAGCACGGGCCGGTCGTCCTCCGCCCTGTAACGTATTTCTGCAGCACTCGCCCTGGCGCACCATCTTCGATTTAGGATAGTGTCCGCGAGAGCAGCCTGCTGCCATGTACTCCGCTCCCCCTCTCCCTCGCTCTTTTCTCCTTTTGTCTGCCCATTGTTCTGGCTCATCTGTTCCTTTCGCTGCCATGCCCCTGACAACTCCTTTCTGATCATATAAGGCTCTCTCGCTCCCAGGGGAAAAAGACGTCTCCGCCGTGTACCTACACTCCTCTTCGCCCAAATTTACTTCGGCCCATATCTCATCACGGCAGCGTGAGCGCGTGCTCGCGCGCTCGCCCTCTGCTTTCCCGGCCATCTTTGCTTTCGGGGCTTGAAATATCGCCGCCGCCGTCCGGGTGCTTATGAGTGCCGAGCGGGCGTGCTGAAAAGCGGTTGTTCTGATTGACTGGACAGTATACGCGTCTTTCCGAGCCCTAAATATTCACGGCCGCTGCGACTGTTGTACCGCGCTTGCCGACTACCGGAGCGCTTTTCATTTCGCAGAAAGTGCGCGGTCGGTGCGCACGCGGCGCCGGCGACAACGGCCATTACTGGTGATTGGAGATTGGGAAACGAGGTAAATGCGAATAGCTCGAGGATTCTCTAGTGTTTTGTCCTGTGGCAGCCGCCATTGCGGAACAGCTATGGTCGTGTTGCAGAGAGCTCCGAAGCTGTAGCTATTCCGTTACGTATATAGCTCAAGATTTATTCCGGATCAACGTAGCGAGTTTACGCAAAGCGTCCCGTAGAACCTGAACAGCAGCGTTTGCGCCGCCAAATGGAGCGCGTTGAGCCGTTTGAGCCGTCTGCGTGCCAGACATTTTGCAACAGAGTTTCGAAAGAACGAAAATGGGTTTCGAGCTTTTACCTCACATTTTGTTTTCTAGTGCTAGTGATGACGCCTTGAGTGTTCTAGCCCGAAGATTCTGTCTGTGCCATGGACAGATACCAGGGCAATCAGGTCACAAAGTGAGGAAAACGAAAGCACATAAGCCTATCAGGGCAACAGCGGGAATTTCACCTTCATTGACGCGAATCCTACATTGTGCTCTCACTGCCGTAATCTAAGGAATGTGCTGTCGAAAGCTTGGTGTTTCCCTAGAAGATTAAAGGACTTCTCGTGGAGACCATGCTTAAATTAATATAGGGCAATTTTGAACAGCATTCTTGCGAGTCGCTTTACTATGCCGTTATGTCAGAACCTGTGGACAAATGGGTATAATGCTGACATTATATTTTCATTTAAAGCATCCTTTAGTACACAGGCTGGTTTTCATTTTCAGGCATGGTATGACTAGAGTGTGCTAGAATGTGGGAGTGGGTCCAGAGTGCATGGACTCGGCGCTGAAACATTCTTTAATGAAAATCCAGACCGGGCCGTCGTGGTCTTCACCTGAAAATACAATTTGCTGTCGTGGTCATAGCAAAGGCCGCGCGCGGCAGCATAAACGACGGCAGTGTATAGCCGACGTCGCCAGCCACCGTATATCAGATCGCAATGAATCGCGTTTTGAGAAATGACTAGAATGAACTAAATAGGTGGAGTGGATATAGAACGGGCTACTCTCTCAGGCATTTTAGATGCGAAGCAGCTTATGGTCGCGGTTATGTCACTCCCTCCCTCCCTCTCTCTATCCATCCGCCGTGCGGCGTCCGCACCCGCACTGCGCATCCTCCTCCCCCTCCTCTCCTTGTCTCACCTCCTCTCCTATCGGCATTCCTCCTCTCCTCTCCGAACGGCGCGCGTTGACTATGGAATCTCTCTTTCTTCGATGAACGCTTTACCAGCTCGCAAGGAAAGAGAACGCGCCCTCGCCCGCGAGAGATAACGCTGACGAAGGCAGCGTCTGCTAGCGTCAAACCGATGCAAACGCGGTGTGCGCCCCCCGTGCTGCTTCGCATCGCCTCATGGTCCCCTTTAGCGGGAGATAGTGTAATTTTTTTTCTACTTTGAATCGTCCGTAACACCTTCAAACAAACACGCGCGAACAACTCCTTATGTGGGACGGACGCGTCTCGCGACAGGACATTATTGCTCTTCGGAAATGTGCAGTGTACAATAAGAGCAAGGTAACATGTTAATTACAAGGGAAGCCAAGGAAGCGCGTCGCCCCGCCATGTTGGTCTAGTGGTTATGGTACTCGCCTGTAGACCCGAAGGCCGCGGGATCGAATCCCGGCCGCGGCGGCTGCATTTCGGTGGAGGTGAAATGTTGAGGCCCGTGCGTTGTGCGATGTCAGTGCACGTGAAAGAACCCCAGGTGGTCGAGATTTCCCGAGCCCTCCACTACGACGTCTCTCATAATCATATCGTGGTTTTGGGACGTAAAAACCCATAAACCAATCAATCAAACCAAGGAATGACGTTGTGCGCGAGTAGCTTCTGGGGTCGCTTGAGTAAAAGAGAACTTCTGGGGATGAACATCGTTTAGTACATACCATACATCACGATGAAATACCGCCTTTCCACGCAGTTTTAAGTGAACATATGATCTCAGTAAGGTGAATACAACTCCACAGAATAGATTTCTCTCGCACACTTCCAAAGGTTCGACTGGGGAAGCGGCACACAGCGCCGATTCCACAATCGAAGTCTTTACCGACGCAGAACAGCGAAAGCTTGTACAGGGATTTCACTCTGCTGTGTTTCGATAGTTTTGCTACACGCTGCCTAACAATGCGTAATTTGCCAGACATGTATCATGTTTTCTTATAACCACAGGAAATAGACTAGTATACACCGTGCTGGTGGCACCGTTGAACTAATGTGCATCCTGGCTGCGCGTTGCAGAATATTCACTTTCTCTTGAAAGATATTCAGCACGACAAAGGCAGTGATTTGATTTTCCACCGACGTGTTGGGTGAGAAAAGAATGATGAAAGCAATGCAGGAACGGACAGTGCACGACAGAGACTCGGCGGAACCTAAAGCTTCAGGATAAGGCGATGTAGTATGGCAACGTTTGCAAGAAGCGAAAGGTATGAGTGAAAACTTACAGCCGGAAGCAGACATAGTAAAACAGGAAGGGTGATGGACTACCAACGGACCTCGTTGCTCAGAGCGTCCGCATAGGCCAAACGGGGCGTGAGTGGCAGCATAGCCACTTGAAGGCAATCTGTACTGCATCCACGAGACGAAGCTCTTCCCTAGTCAAGAAAACAGATGATGCCGATGGTGCAAAAGATGACCCATATAATGTTAAAGCCTCGGTATTCAGTCCATTACTTCAGTGATTAGAACAAGTTCACGAAAAGATGCGAATATTGGCACATAGGAACGCTTACGCCGTTTCGCAAGTTCGTATGAAACGCTCGGCGCATTCCCTGTGTTCAAACAGACGTATTGCTCTCTGGCAGTAATATGCCTAGAGATATTGCTGCCTAACAAAGGTTCATCGTGAAAGCAAAAGCATGCTTTCTTTATCGCTATCGACACCTAGTGAGAGGGAAAAAAAAGTATGCAAGGGAACTAGATGAGTCTTGCAAGATCATGTTAGATCACTTTTTCCGACAGAGCTATTTCCTTTTTGGTTCGCACAGCAAGCACTGCTGCTGTCGTACAGCGCGTGACGAGGATATGCATACCTTCCGCGATGCTCCACGCATAAGGTGCTCTACATAGGCAGCACCTGCGGGCTTACCGAAAGGTGCATCCGGTCGACCTCTCCTCTCTGCTTCTCCCGTTTCGACATCAAAATTACCGGCGCAAGCCCCGGATGTCGTTTCGATTTCCTGCACGTCCCCGCAACTCTGCACGGCAAAATCACTCTCGAGGCGACGTGAGTTGTGCGTCCACCTAACGTGGTGCCCCTCGCCCGGGCCACAGCATCCTCCCATCACACCTCTGCGCAAGCGCTGGTGAGATGGTAGGGTGTTTCGGTGGCGGTAGGTGGGGAGGGCCCGCAAGTCCTCGGCTGCCTTCTGGCTGCTCCGCGATAAGCGTGGACGAATACGCTGCCTCCATGTACGGCTGCTGCATGCAAGAGTCGAACCACTCGCGTGTGTAACCATCTCGCGCATTTCCTATACGTCGCGCTATGTGCACGGCCCGAAGTTTTGCCCGCATCATTTCTCTCGAGTTTGCTTCTCACGGTTGGAGAATACTGTCGTCGAAGCATCCACGCATGCTCGTTTTCATCATTTTGTTTCTTCCTTATTTACTTTTTCACTACAGCGACGGTTACTGCTCCCAGCCATTATGCGGTGTGCACACGCACTATCGTGCCTTCTGGTAAAAAGCTGGCATGTTTCTACATTGCATCTGTTGGTATGTTTCGTCAGACCTGCGAGGATATAAAGTGACCATGTTAAGCTGCCTGTAGTTCCATCTTCCCATGACGCAGGCGTGGTAGTTTATAGATAACAACGGATCGCATGTGAAGCTGTTGCGCCGTCATCCGAACGGCGCGTTGCTTGCGCAGCCGCCTAGGTACAACGCCGAGTTACCCTTGAAGTCATTGCATGTGCTTTGTTTCTTTGCTAAGTGGCGACTTCTTCATACCCCCTCCTTAATATTCCCGCCCACAGCAAGTGCCGTCTGCCGTGTTCTTATAGCTCACACGAACAGAGTGGCGGGGTGCACAACGCCTGGTCATTTACGGTTGTTTCGACACCACGACGTATGACGATGAGGAAGAAACAGAACAACGTTAAGTTCACAATAAGGTGCACAGAACTGTGTTGCTATAGCCTATAGGGCATTAATGTTGGTCAGCGTCCGATCTCGCATCATCACTTTCGATTCCTACAGACACACGTTTACGTGAACACGGCTCTAGGGGGTCGAGTCACAGGTAAGGCTGACGCTATAGTACTGAATAACTATGATGACTAGCTAGGATTCTTTAAGATTGCGACTTGTTAAGACTTTTTGAAGGTAAGCACGACAGCGCACTTTGCATTTCGCCCCGCTCGGAGTGGAATCTGCGACCGAGAGTTTAGCAGCGCAACAACGTAGCTGCAATATACGATATAATGAATATTGGTGTAATCAGCGTACCTGATGTAAAATTAACGAAGTAATTATAGTGGGAACGTGAAGGCAGCTGTGTCGTAGGAATATCAGAAAATATGTACACGGTTTGCCTTTTATTATATTGATTCACAAATTTGTCCCTCCGCCTCGTTGATTTTGAATTGCGACGCTGGGGCACTGACAGCAATATACTTCCAAAGAGTTGTACAACTTGTCGTGTTAGAGGAACCGGGCGATATTGATAAATAACCTAGGTCACCTGGACGACGCGTCGTCACTCTCGCATCAAATGAACAAATATTTCCGTAATTTAAAATTAAGATTTCGTGCAAACTCCTATTATGAAAGAATCTAGGTTACGATGAAAAATGATGAGAAATAGTTATCGTGAAGTTTCGGTTGGTAACCAGATTTTACCAAAAAAAAAAGATCATAAAGAAAGGAACGAAGTTATTTATATGACTCGCGCGTAGCATTTAGTGATAGTTCATACGTACTTCAAGTACCCTTTCGAAGAAAATTGTGCATTGCTTCATCGACACATTTACGTTGCCATGACGACCGGCAGGGGTATCACCTACTTCTTGGCTGAACCAAGCAGATACTATAAAACCATGGACAGTTCTTCGAACAAGAAGTCGATTTGGTTTACTCGCGTCAACTTCTTTTTTAGTTAATTTACTTCGCAGCGTGTTCGATCTGTGGCTCCGAAAAGCAGTTCCCCAGAAAGTAGTACGAGCCTCTCAATGTGTTTTAAGTACACTGCCTTATGTGATAAACATTACCTGTTGAGCATCATGTGTAAATATCTGTCGATTGAACACACGCTTGAAACCTATATGCTTGTGCACCATTGACTTTAGCGCAATTCGTTGCAGCTGCAACTTCATGTGGGAAACTTCCGTAGCTGAATTCATTCAAAGTCAATGAATTCAGCTACGGAAGTTTCCCACATGAAGTTGCAGCTGAATTCATTGGCTTTCTCCTGGTGTGTCTGAGTATCATCGAGGCTAATAAACTCTACGTTTTCCTTTATTGCCTCCCTACATTACTTAGCAGTGAAATAAAAAGGAATGATTGTCACCAGCGCTGCGAGATAACAACTCTTCTGCGTTACAAACGTTACAACCTCAGCAACAAAGTGCTCCGTTATTTCGACATGCACAGCGAGAGGATGAAATTTCAAATCATTTAGAAGGAAAAAACAGGAGAAAAACACAAACAAAAAAAAACAGGAAGGAAGCCAGGAAGGGTTATACTACGACGCTTTGTACACAGCGGATGAGTTTTACACGGTCGGATGAGTCTAATTATTCACGCGATACGTAATTAAATATGCTGAAACTGCTTACGTGCAATGACCACGTGCTATATCATCCCTAGACTCGTGGTTCGGGCACCCCTCCATTCTCTGTCTGGAGCGCATCGCAAAGAGCCTAGAGAACGCATGATAGTGTGCCGAAAGGCACAATGTGCACGCACACGCAGTCATAAGGTGCCGCCACCAACGACTGGGAAAAGACGCGCAATAATTAGGTAGTTCACGCCGTACAAAGCAAATCCCGTTAAAAATAAAACCAGCGCTTTACTTCAGAGCTACGTCAGCGACGACGGTTTTTATTAATCGACCTCGGAAATATCGCTCCAGGCAAGCGTCCGGCTTTGTCATTGCCTCGATGTCCTGGCCTCTGTACAAGTACACCCACGGCGCTCTTTATTCGTTGACACCCTACGGCGCTTGCGTAATGTAGCCGTTTAAGTCTTGACTCCTGCGTCCGTTCCCCACCCGCCGCGGTAGCTGTGAAGCTTGAGGGCGCGAGATCGAATCCTGGCCACGGCGGCCGCATTTATTCGATGGGGGCGAAAAACACCCGTACACTTACGTTTAGGCGCACGTTGAAGAATGCCAGATGGTCGAAATTACTCCGGAGCCCTTTACAACGGGGCGCGCATGCCTTGTAATCATATCGTGGTTTTGGCACATAAAACCTCATTAATTATTATGATGCCTCCGGTCCCGCTATGCTCGCAGTGTATCCCGTTTCATCGGTCTTTCTTGCATTCTTCCGCTGCTTATTCACGTAAAACGCGTTTCTGGGTGGCCTAGGCACGCAGCGAGCTTTTCTCGCTTTACGCAAATTAAAGCGCTCTTTGATACTAGCTAACGCTGGGACCGCGAGAATTATTGCGACGCTAAAAAGTCACTCGGGGGATCACGTGAAAAGCAGTTTTTGTGCTTCCAGTCTATACAAACGCTCGGCGAGACAGAGAAGAGAAAACAAGAAAGACGGTCAAGAAAGCAGCAAATTGTTGCAGCGGGTTAAGCCGTTGGACCAACAACCTCATCACCTATTGCGACGACGTCTTTCCCGTAATGTTGATACAGCTCTAGCTTCTTCCTCTCTCTTGATCGCTCCTTTCGCTATGCGTCATCACTCCGGTAAGCAATAACACGGCTTTGGGCACACAGCTCGGACAGTGATTAGTGAGGGATTATTTTTGTTCATTATTTCGCATGCAGAAAGGAGTAACGTGTCCGAAAACGCGTTTCGTGTTTTCTTCTTTTCTTCTTCTTTTTTTTTTTTTTGAAAAATCTCAAGCCATATACAGAGCCCGCGGTATCCTAACGCTGGGAAAAGCAAGCATCTCAGGAACGAAATCGAAGATTAACTGTCCATTCTCACCGGATTATATTAAGAAATAGCGACGTACACTAAAAACGTTAGCTCTGCCATGCGCTAGTTTCTTTCTTTCTCTTCTTCTTATACTTTCCTCCTCTTGCACTCATCCCTCCCGGTACACTCGGATGATCACCATTACTGTTCTTGTATAGTTGTTCCCGATGTCGTCGTAATCGGCACGAATCCACACAAGCTCGACGAGCTTTAACGAGCGACGGCCTCGCAGGAGGGTGCATTCAGTGGCTGCGCTGATTTAAAAAAAGCACGATTAGATTAATCATCGTTTGCCTGTTTGTTAAGAGGCGCGCGCTTATTAACGCGTCAATGGCAATAAACGAAAGCGCCGAGTATACGGGTTCGCTGTTCTCTGCGACGGCAAAAAAAAAAAAAAAAAAAGGAGCTCTTAATCACAGATGGGGCGCCAGCAGCCAGCGGTGTGCCGGCTGCAGGGCCTGTCTTAATCAGGACGTATAATAAAAGCGGACTCATATATCAAAGCGCGAGCGAGGCACGCCTGGAACACCGCTGCCATATACTCTGTCGCGAGACAATTGCCCGACGTCAGTCTGTACAGCGCAGCAAAGTTGCCGCGGTTGTTTGATGTGTGCGAAGCGTATATGTGCGTTTACCTGAGCGAACATGCACACACAGCAGCGCAGCAACAGGTAATTAGGTTTGGTTACAACAGATGGCGTCTGGTTATAAAGGGTTTGCGGTTATGATTCACGTACTTGTGTGGGCTCTTCTATAATTTGCTTTATTGTAGTGTCACCTTGTACTTACGTACCTTTCAGCGTTCTATCCAACAAAGTCGGCGCCGAAGACAATATAAATTTCTGCCGTTTTGAAAATAGCAGGCAATCACAAAGCGCGCGGCGCCTGCTTTCAATTCCTGTAGAAACAGTGTCGCGTCGAAAGGCGATTTGAAGTTTGCTTGCGCGGATGGGAATGAATAGACTCGGAGTGCGAGCTGGTGGAAGCGAAGCGTAGACTCGAATGCGCTTTAGTGAGCGCAGTACTGAGCACAGAGAGAAGCTACGCATCGTTGACGCTCATTGCAACTAACATTTGGTGAACGGGATATTTAATCGAACGAACATAGATCTGCATGACGACAGAACGTGAACAATAAGTTCATCTTCGAGGCTTTCACATTAACATTGCATTAATTTGCGCGCAAGAACTGCCGAATCGGAGGCTGTTATTCTTCATCCGGATGTTCCCATGCAGAAGCAGGGTAACTTAATTTACTCTACATTCATTGCAAAGCCTGCTCAGTCCAGCCACATATTCCTCCCAATTGCCTTTGCATGAAGGGCGCCATGTTCGGGATTTGGAGAGACTATATGACAAGGGACAGTATGGTGTACCACTCGTGTGCAACACGCGATGCACTTCCAAGAGCATTTGACAGCTCGCTGAGGTGTGCGTCCTTACACGAAACACTTCTCTATTTTTAAATTTTTTTTTTCGCAGTCTGCGCAGGGAAGGTTCTCTCGTCGGAGATGGAGGCGCCAAGTGCGGCACAAGCCGGGTCACCAGCAAGCAAGCGCTACGGGAGACGCAACTGCGGGCCCTCTGATCTTTCCAGATCCTTTTTGCACATAAAGAGCTTTATCCCACCCCGTTTGGCAGTAGCCTATACGAAGGCGGGGACTGAAAGTGTGCGCCGCGTCTCATTTTGCTTTTCGTGAGCTTATAGAGATATCCATTGTGACGCTTTTCACACAATTGAGGCGCTCCGAAAATGAAAAACAAAAGAAAGAAAGAGATGCTTCCCGCCTTTTTATGCAGTTCATTTTTTTTTCTTTTTTTCTCGCGAAAGGGGCCTTTCATCGGCTGATGGTGGAGCACCCAGGCGGAAAAGAAAAAGAAGTAGAAATCAGCTCAGCAAAAGGGGGTTTTCAGTCGGCTCAAAGAGTACGTCGCTCTTATTTACGACGAATTAAGAAGACGGCGGCAAAAAAAAAGAAAAAGAAAAAAAGAAAAAGATGCGAGGGAAAAAGTGCGGTACAGTAGACCTGCCACAATTCCACCTCTGTCTGCCTCTCCATCTTCTTTTCTGCTCTCCTTCCAACATTCACGACTCAACACATTCTCTTTAACTTGTTTCATTCGTTTTATGGCGTCTACAGCACCTTCACCATATACTGCTCCTTGTTTGTTCCTTTGTGTTCTCGAGCAATTTAAGGACGACATTATTGAATCATCCTCTTTGTTTGCAACTGAGAGGCTTTTATCGTGCTTCGAATTCCTCAGTTTAGCCCTTCCTTAATGCATAGCGCGGAATTGCTACCCTCTACTCCGTTCCTCACGTTCCATGTCTATTGTGAGCTTCGCTTCGACTCGCCCGAGCGCCTTTATTTTGCGAAATGCGCCAGGAGTGACAAATCGACGGCGACTCGTTGTGCCGTTGCACGGCGTCTCTTCACGGTTCACCAGCGAGAGCGAAACAACAGAAAAAGAAAGGTATATGCAAAAGTAATAGAAGGGATGGCGTTATTGTCGTGCCGCCATAGCGAGTGTACGATGGCGGTGTGGAAGATCCGCGCGTATGTACCCTTCCAAACTCTTGCTGCTCTGGCCATATAGGGCGGTTACCTCATTCTTGCGATGAGGCGAAGCCGCCGCCGCCGCCGCCGCCGCCGCACAACGGCAACAAAACGCCTCGTACAGTCAAATGCGCTTTGCGCGAGCGAGCAAACAAACAAGAGAGCGAAAGAATAATAAAAAAAATTTGACCGCTTGGGGTGGTGGCTCTTACCTCCTCTCTCCTTGGGAGGTTCATTCGACAGTCCTCTCCCTATTTCGTTTTCCCCTTATTTCTCCTTATCGGTTCTTGTTTGTTTGCTTCTTCTTTAAGGCAACCGTCGAATTTCCCAGGAGTTCTGGCATTGATTGGCTCGAGGTCGGGTTCCTCGAAGTGAGCGCGACCGACGCAAGTGACACTGCCGCAAAAGAAGCCGATCAGCAAGACCTACCTCGCCGCCAACGCACGCACGCACTCGAGCCGGAAAAGAAAGAGGAGCCGAGACCGTAGCGGGGCGGCCGGCGAGCGCTCGCGCAAGTGATATGTGCAGCGGATCGATGCCGGCCTGGAAAACTCGCCAACCCCCCCGGTTGGCTCTGCATGTTCTAGACGTCAACCATGCGGCGACATGGCGCTGAGACATCGCTACAGACCACTCGTGTTGCAAGGAGCCTGGCAGAATAAATAAGCGGGGCTAAGTGTGTCCTTACACAAGCAGGCGCGCGCGCCTGCACACACACACACCCGTATACACAAAACTGCCGGAGCCATCTCCAAACACGAAACGACGTTGCGATCACGCGATGCGGCACAACCATATATGACATTTCGGGGCCAAAAAGAATATGAGGAAAACAAAAAATAAAAGAGGTAACGGGTGGGCGGCACATTGCGCCGCCCTTATATGACAACGTTCGCTTTTCTCCCGTCTAGTTCTTGCGTTCCAGCACTTTGTTTCGTTCCGTGTGGCTAGTATATTTGGTTCGGGAATCAGCGAAATAAAGAATACTGAAGCGAACATATAAAGCGAACAAGTCTCAAAGTGATGCATCGCGTATTGCTGCGGAAACTGACACAGAACGGGACTGATTTTAGCAGCCATTTCGAAGAATAGGTACTTCGCGCTTTATCGGTTATTTTGGGGGCCTTCTTTATTTCGCTGCGCGCTTAACGACGTCGTTCGGCGGTCACACGAGTCACAAACACTTCGCCCACTCCATACTATACCCGGAAGTGCGACTCAATGAGTCTCTAAATCACTTTCGGCCCTCGCATTTGCTGATTTGCAGCGGCCTCATGCCCCAGGATGGCGCAGCCCTACCCAAGTTCTGACATCGAAACGGCCAACAGGTGAAAACTCGACGGCGTCTACGGATCGAGAGTTCTGGTGGAGCGGAAGTGGTCGTTTCCGGCACGTGTGTGAAGATCATAACGAGGAGCTGTAGATCATAACCACTCATGTGACACCCAACTCTTTTGTGAAACCTTTCTTGTGAAACCCAACTAGCGCTATTCGTACATGACTTCCATACTAACATTGACGGAAATGTTCAAATTAACCGACTCCGTCTTCCTTGATTATGCTAAAGCCTTAGACAAGGTTCCTCACCTGCGTCTGTTATTAAAACTTTCGAAGCTGCAACTACATCCTAATATTCTGAAATGGTTTGAAGAATTCCTAACCAACCGCTCCCAGTCAGTCTACCTCAACGGCCACTTAAACTCCTCCCAGTAACCTCAGGTGTCTCACAAGGCTCTGTGTAGGTCCCCTTTTATTCCTAATATATACCAATGATCTACCCATGCGTGTATCTTGTAGTATCCGAAGGTTCGCAGACGATTGCGTTCTATGCCGCACTATTATTGAGATTCATTAACACCAGGCCCTCCAAACTGATCTTGATAATGTAGTAAATTGGTGCAACGACTGGCTAATATCTCTCAATCCCACGAAGTGCAAACTCATGTCATTCCCTCGTCGTCATAAGCCATCCCGCTTTCATTATTCCATTTCTAGTTCACCTATCGAGCTAGTACAATCATATAAATATCTAGGCGTCACAATCAGTTCCAATTTGTCACGGCATGATCACATCACTAATGCCATCTCAGCATCTAACAAAACACTTCGTTTTCTATAGCGTCACCTCCGTCTTGCTCTGCGACGTGTTAAAATTACCCGCGTAAAACTCACTTCTTCTATCCAAGTTACAATATGCATCTGCCATCTGGTGCCCGCATCAAGCATATCTAATCACTGCATTGGAAGCCCTCCAAAATCGCGCCACCACATTCATTCGTTCTTCCTACACGTATGATGTCAGCATTCATCCTTGAAAAGTCAATCTCGTCTAACTGCTCTGTCTCATCGTCGCCACATTGCTAGCCTTGCACTCTATGACAAGTTTTTTTTTTTATTCTTCTCTCAATCAAGCACACTATATCACAACTGCAGCGCGCAGATCTCACTGCACCAGCCATCCACTCCAGGTTGCCCACCCACCATATCATAATACTACGTTTTCTGCCTCGTTATTCCTCAGAGCAGTTGTAGACTGGAACGGCCTGCCCTATGACGTCGTCGCCATCGCCTCATCATCTACTTTCCAGCGACGCATAACTCATTATCTTCAATGTTAACTGTTGTTTACTGTTTGTTTTTCTGCAACCCCACCCGTTATGTAATACCCGCTGAAAAGAGGGCACTAAGGTCATAAAATGAAACTAAATAAAGTACGACATATTTTGAACGATTTAGTAGCATTGCGCACAATGTTTCTAAGTCTTGACCTAATGATGCCGTGAACAGTGTAGGTAGCATTTTTCGTACTTTTTAAAGAAGTGTACTCATTACGGCATAAAGGAAATTGAATGACAGTGTACGACAAAACCGCATGCAGCCGTTAGGTACTGAACCCACAACCTTCGTATTTCGTATTACATGCCCGATGCCAATTGCCAGTTGAGCGGTTGAGCTGCGGCCGTTGCCGGACGCGTATTTCGAAGATATTCTGTTCGATCCCCACTGGTGACAAGTTGACTATGCCCCACGATAATTTGTTTTCATGTATATCATAATTAGTTATCTTCATTATATATATAATCATCATCAGCCACTCTTATGTCCACTGCAGGACGAAGGCCTCTCTCAATCCTCGCCATTCTTGCCTGTCCTGCGCGAGCTGATTCCATTTGGCGCCCGCGCACTTCTTAATTTCGTCACCCCATCTTACTCTGTGCCGCCCACGGCTGCGCTTACCCTCTCTTGGTATCCATTCCGTCGTTCTAACTGTCCATCGGTTATCTAGCCTCCTCATCACGTGGCCTGCCCATGTCCATTTTTTCTTCTTAATATCGTTCATTATGTCGGCGACCCCCGTTTGTTCTCTGGCCCACTCGGCTGTCTTCCTATCTCTTAGTGTAACGCCTATCATTTTTCGTTCCATCGCCCGCTGCGCGGTTCTTCACTTCCTCTCTAGCTTCTTTGTAATTCTCCAGGTTTCTGACCCGTAAGTCAGTACCGGCAAGATGCAGTAGTTATATAGTTTCCGCTTGAGTGATAGTGGTAGATTTCCTTTCATGAGTTGGGAATGTCTCCCATATGCGCGCCATCCCATGTTTATTCTACGGTGGATTTATTTTATATGGGTGGGTTCTCCTGTAGGTAGCTGTCCTAGGTAGAGATATTCTTCTACGACTTCTAATGTATGGGTTTCGATCATGAATAGACGTTTTTTCGCCGTGCCACTTAGCATTAACTTTGTTTTCTGCATGTTCATCCTTAATCCTACCTTAGCGCTTTCTCGGCTTAAGTCTTCAATCATCTTTTGCAGCTCGTCGCCATGATTGCTGAAGAGTACTATGTCGTCTGCAAATCGCAGGTTACTCAGATATTCGCCGCTAATCCTGAGCCCTGTCTCTTCCCAGTCTAAGCTTTTGAAGATTTCTTCCAAACAGGCAGTAAATAGCATTGGAGAAATTGTATCTCCTTATCTGACAACTTTCTGTATTGGGATTTTCCTGCTTTTCCTAAGGAGGAGTAGGGTGGCCGTAGAGTCTTTATAGATGTTGGCTATTGTGTTTACGTAGCTATCACATATTACTTGACGACGTAGTGCCTCCAGAACTGCTGGTATCTCTACCGAGTCAAAAGCCTTTTCGTAATATATGAAAGCCATATACAGGGGTTTGTTGTATTCAGCGGATTTCTACGATTACTTGATTGATCGCATGCAGGTGATCCATGGTAGAGTATCCTTTTCTGAACCCTGCTTGCTCTCTTGGTTGATTAAATTCAAGTGTGGCCCTTATTCTGTTTGAGATAACCTTTGTGAATATTTTGTAAAGTGCTGAGAGTAGACTGACCGGCCTGTATTTCCTCAAGTCCTTTACATCTCCCTTCTTATGTAATAATAGAATGTTTGCGTTTTTCCAGCTGACTGGTACATTTGAAGTTTTGAGGCATTGTGTGTATAGTGTCGCGAGCTTTCCAGTTAGGAAGTCTCCGCCATCTTTGATCAAGTCGGCGGTTATGCCGTCTTCTCCAGCCGCTTTTGCTCGGGACATGCCCTGAATTGCTTTCCTAACTTCGTCCGCAGTGACGCATGGGATTTCGTAGTCCTGCTCGACATTTAATACACTCATGGTGGGGAGATTCGTATTTGAGCTGTATAGTTCGGAATAGAAATCCTCGGCCACTTTGGTTATATCACTGAAGTTAGTAACGATGTTGCCCTGCTTATCTTTCACTGCATGCATTATGTTCTTTCCCGCACAAAGCTTCCTTTTAGTTGTTTCGATGCTGACTCCTTTTCTGACGGCTGCTTCTATATCTTTCACGTTACGGTTACGTATGTCCCTGACTCTACTTTTGTTGATGAGTTTATATATATATATATATATATATATATATATATATATATATATATATATATATATATATATATATATATATATATATATATATATATACGAGCTATTGCCATGTATCTCCCCGTAACTTTACGTGTCCCTGGTGACTTTTGCTGCCGTTTGCACGCCAACATTAAGGACCTTGCAGAAAGCATACCGAAGCAAATTGTAGTTTCATCAAATCGACACGTCGTCACGAAACATAGCAGGTAATTTTATGAATGAAAGGAAGACCAGATAAAAAAAAATAAAAGGCGAGTACGACCTCTAGCCAGCAACGCAAGCAAGGAAAAGTGAAACACCCCGTTGAAGACGGCGGCATGGGCGGGATATTGTCCTTGTGTTCGAGTTTATCGATCTCCTGATTGACCCGTCTTACGGCCTCTGCTTCTTCAAGGGTTCCTCTCGTCATCTCTCGGAAAGAAAGTACGAGCAGCCTTTCGTGAGGGTCCTTCTCCCTCCATGTTCGGCTATCGAAGGCAGGCTCAGAAGGTTCGATTTTGTGTTTACCTCATCTAGGGTGCGTGGGCGCATCGGTGCCACGGGCCCGCAACTGCATGAGAAAACATACAGGAAGTACTTAATGTTCCAGGCAAGTATTCACAAAAAACCTTGTACGCTACAGTTTTTCTTAAGAACGAATTACAGCAAGAGCTTATGCTGGTCAGTCATGTCATTATAGAGGAGACGGCCACGCAACGTCATCTGGCCATACAGGCATCGTCGTACGTACGTACGTACGTACAAACAAACAAACAAACAAACAAACAAACAAACAAACAAACAAACAAACAAACAAACAAACAAACAAAACATGTAATAATACTTTTTGGGCAAAATGGCGCAATTTGCGAAGCATGATCCTAGGGCGTTAAAAAGACACACAGAACTGAGAAACATACTGGCATGCAGAACACCTGTGGGTCTGGGGCGTTCGTGTGTGTGCGTGCGTTTCTCCCTTCCGCGTGTCTTTTTAGTGCTGTAAAGTTATGTTTCGCAAACGAATGAATGAATACGCTAACGTGATAAGTTAGACTACTCAAAGCAGAGAGAAGCTAGGAGACAACAATAGAAAGCGAAAGAACGCCTGCTCATGTAGGTCGGGTAGCAAATCACAGCTGCGCTACCGTTAAAAAATGAAAAACAATAATATACCACGCATTTTTTTTTTGTCACGTTGCGTTACAAAATAAAGGCGCAAGGTTGCATACAGAAGGGTTTCATTTATGCATTTCTATATTGCGTCCCTGTGGTACGTCCGCAGAAAAAAATTTGATGATTACGAAATTGGAGAACAAACTGACACCGAACAGCGGACCGTGTGCAGAAGATATGTTTATGTCGATGCCTTTGCATGTGTTCGCTCTTTTCTTCAATATTTATTTGGCATCCCATGGTCGTCAACATCTTTTGTGCCGCATATGGAACGAGTGACATAGGAACAGCTCCTGCCTAAAGTTTCTGAGCCATAACTTACGTGACGATGGACCTGCGACTGAGGTCCGTACTCACGTACGGTGTATCGCACAGTCAATGTTCCAACGAAACTAACACCGAGTGAGCACTGAGCGAATATTGAGTGAGACCACTCAGTGTGTTTTGAAGGCAGCCTGCAACACTTCCTCAACAAAGTCAAAAAACGGTGCCGTTCAGTCGTGGAGTCTCCTGTAAACATGTGAGCCAAATATTATTGCACTGCACGCAATAGGGAATTCACAGTTTGTTTTGAAACATAAGCGGAAAGCGCCCGCTCTTCTTTCAACTTATGACGTCACATGTGGCGCCGACTAAGCCGCTTGGCTTTTGTCATTGCTCTCAATAGTAAGAGAGATACTACATTGTCTTTATTTGTTGAGTTCAAAATGAACAAATAAAGCGTAGCAGATTATCTTTCCGCCATCATGAAATCATTCAGTGCTATTTCTGCCTCAAGCTATTTAGCCGGCGCCACATGCGACGGCATGTGTTTGAAGAAGAGCGTGCGCTTCTCCAGCTGTGTTTGAAACCAAATTGCAAATCCTAGTGCGTGCAGCGCAATAATATTTGGCACACACGCTCAGGGGAGCCTCTACGACTGATCGGCACTATTTTCTGACTTTGTCCAAAAAGTGTCGCAGGCCCCTTTAAGATAAGAACGCTAGAGCGTTTTCTTTACATTAAGGAAATCAAGACTGAGTTTGGGATAAATGTCGTGAGGGGACGATTGAAAACACACGATATGAGGGAAGGAAGAAATAACGGAAGGATCCTCCATTAAATTCAGATTGTCAACTACGTCGAAAGAATTTGAAAGACTTTTTTTTTTCTGCACGCGATGAAAAAAAAAAAAAAGCAGACACTCACAAAAATGAGAGCAGTCGTCTCCTCGCAGCTACAATTACTGCATGTAAGGATGTTGGCCATTCTTGTCGAAAATGAGCGGGCGTTCGCGAAAGCCATGCCAACTCGCCGACTTGAAATTCGGGTTTCTTGCACTTCATTTTAGATACATGGTCTTATCGGCTCATCGAATGACCATGCGGATAAGGCTCCTCGCCATTGTCGTGCTTGAAATAATACCCCGAAGATGAGCTTATCGCCACGTACACATGTCACATTCACACTGACACTGAAATTTAATGAGTTCACACTAACATTCACATGTCAGTGTGGACCCATTACGACCCAATTAGACATGTGACAGGGTAGCTAGCAGTTCCTATCTCATGTTGAATAACACATAGAGCGCGAAAACACAACTCGGACCAAAAAATATTACACACACCAAACGCGCTCACCCACAACTTAATTTTAACCGTGCAGGCAGGAAAACATATATATACAAAAAAGCATATCGCACATGTCAAAACAGTTTCAGCAAGACATAAATCCAAGGCACGCATTCACAATCGATTAACATTGAACTCTCGTTCATGTAGTAATAGATATGGTTGGCTTGCACAAATTACGGCGTTCTTCGTGATATGAAAGGTTTCTGACATTTCTCGCCCCGCCACGGTGGTCTAGTGGATATAGCACTCGACTGCTGGTCCGAGGGTTGCGGGATTAAATCCCGGCCGCGGCGGCTGCACTTCGACAGAGGCGAAACGTTGAGACCCATGTATACCGTGCGATGTGAGTGCACGTTAAAGGACTCCAGATGGTCGAAATTTCCAGAGCCCACCACTACGGCCTCTCTAATCAGATCGTTGTTTTGGGACATAAAACCCCAGAAATCAATCAAAAGATCAATCCCAGATTTGTCGCGTGGTCTGATGCGGATGATGAAACGAAGTGACTGCGCTTGAGAACAGGCGATTACATTGACATGACTAACAACGGGAGGCCAGACGAGATGAAGTCCCTCTGTTGAATGAGTTTTTATGCTCCCTACGGCGATTATTAGTACATCGACCGGTCTGGGCGGTGCAAACGTGGACACAGCATAAGGGAATCAGATAAACAACTTCTGAACGACCATCTACAAGAGGAGGCTTCACATGCTATGCACAGAACTTTCCTGCGCACGCCAAGGGACCCAGTGCCCTGCTGTGCACAATGGAGGAGATGCGATCTGAAGTGCTGAAAATCCTCTCTCATCCCATACCCCTTCCTGCCATTTTTAGGCCGTGTGATATCTTATGTATATATGGTATATGTATGACGGCCATATTCCTAGATTCTTCACTTTTGAGAGGGGAATGGTGCCCAATATGTTTAGCAATGCGCATGAGCTCTTCACAGACTGATGCGATAATGCGCATTGGATACCCCGCCGCCTTGAGACGATATAGTTGCATATAAAAACTATTGTTCAACTTGTATGCGCAACATATGGCAAGTATGCTTGCGTTCTTCGTCTTTAACTTTCAACATTGCTTTCTAGATGCAATGCAACGAAGATGTCTCTGCGATCATGACCTGAGGGTAATACAGTGGACGGGATGTACACGAAGCTTTTATAATTCGCTTTCACTAATAATCGAAAACTGAGAAGGCCTGTCTTGTCAATTTGCAAATGCAGAAGGTTGTGGGACAAACCGGATCGCCTTACGTCCTCTTATGTGCCCTAAAAATTTTACTCGCGATCGTGTTTCATGAAATCATTTCGCCATCACGAGTGCTTTGTTTTTCTGCACTCCGCCCTCATCAGAACTGAGCTACTACAGCCGTATAGCTCGTCCGCGATATCGTGTGTAGCAACAGTTGCGATGTGAAATCAAAGAAATGGTAGGAAACAACCCTAGCACGCCATACGGTCTCACAAGGCCAAAGTACAAAAAAAAAGTTTGTTACAGTCCCGTTGCACAGTTTTTACTTAGTTTACTTGACAGGGGCAAAACAAACTCTTTGCATTGCCACCACGTCACGAAGGAAGGTAATGAATGCCGTTAAAGCGTTCTTCGCTGTTTGTCTTCCACGCACGCGTGGGCAACACAAGCGGTGTCGTTTCGACGCAGGTTCTTCCGGTCGAAGTTTGCTAGTCTGAAAGTCTCGTGCTTGAAATAAACGTACCCCACGTCACGCTTGATCGAATACAGGTGAGACAAAAGAGGACGAGGAACAAAATCCGTCGCTTCTGATGAACACCTCAATTCTTTGTGCGTGACACTTCGTATGAATACACCGTCAAGCAATACAGGTAGGTGACGCTTTCTTTCTTTCTTTCTTTCTTTCTTTCTTTCTTTCTTTCTTTCTTTCTTTCTTTCTTTCTTTCTTTCTTTCTTTCTTTCTTTCTTTCTTCTTCCTTTCTTTCTTTCTTTCTTTGCTGCGGCACAGTATTATGTAGCTTCGGCCTACTACGACGGATTCTCGTGGCTCGGTTCTATTCCCATCGCACGTCGAGAACGCGCAGTCCCGAGTTTTTCGCTTGGCAGCGCCCTCTACACTGCAGCCACACGGCCATATCAAACGCGCCAGCTGGCAGCGGCTCAGCTTACCATTCAACTGATGTAGAGGCCGCGATATTCTTACCAATTCCTGCCGAGGGCGCTGGGATTGACCCCGCAGAAGCACATATGCCGTCGTCTGAGCTTCCGGCCATTTCGTTCCCACCGCTTGCCCTCCCCTTTCCTTTCCTCCGCCTTCAAGATACGCATTCTTTTTTCCTTCTTGAGATACAACTGAAAAGAAGGCATCGATCGCCGCCATTGATCTTTGAAAAATAAACAGGAAGCATTCATGACATCAACGCGGAAAGACAGAGCTCCGTCTTTGCGCCCTCTGTCCGCGATTTTTCTTCTGTGTCGGCGTGTACTGGCGTGTGTGCGCGCTTGAGTGCGCTTTGCGCGCATTTCCGTGCGTGCGTGAGCGGAGGCTGCTTTATTTTGAAGGCTCCGCGGTTCCTATTCGATGTGCCTGTGGAAGCGGCGGACTTTTGTCTCGCTGTGCGCTGACTGAGAGCTTTCGTTGACGTTATCTACCACCGGGCTCTGTCTTCTTTAATGCCATATACCGACGCTCGTCGTCAAACGAGGCAAAACAGGGAAACCGATAAGGCCCAGCAGTAATGTAAAGAAAGCAGCGCAAATGCGCTGAACTGATGAGAGATTTACAGTGCGAAATGAGCATTTGTACACGAAGAGTCGAGCAACTGCGGAGTTTAACTTTGTACAGGAGATGAAATATAGGCATAAAATTCGGGAGGGCGGCCAAAGAGTGACGGAGAGCACATAAAAAGCCCGACAGAAAGGAAGGCGCAATAAGCGTTTATCTTGTGCCTGGGTTCTGAAATGACGTGCAAATAAACTGGTTGCTTCCGCAACTAGTTTATTTGCCTGCTTTCCTCATATCCTTTATTTAGGGTGTCAAAGATGCGCGAACAAGTTTCATTCAAGCGAAAAGCCTATACAGGAGCGAGCCATGAAGCGGCCCATACATCCAACGTTCAAGGCCGCGTGGGTGGCCCAGCCCGAGTGAAAGCACCGAGGTGACGGCTTAAATGTGTAGCCGCTAAAGTGCATTGTCACGTTGTGTATTGCAGCATAACAAAATGGGCAGGGCAGGGCCACTGTGCCTTTGCGACAGAGATCCCACCGTCTGTCCCCGCTGTGCTGTTGCGAGATACGGTGGGAGCGTAACCATGATACCAAGCCTCTATAACAGCACCCTCTCTCATCAGGTCACACCTTCCATTACCACCAGGAAAGTGTGACCCACACGGGGGTATAGGTGCTGGTGTGATGCGCAGGAGGTTCTCTTTTTTCCGGAGCAGCTGCCCGTGGGTATATGTCTTCAGGAAAATGCGTAAAAGCCTGTGGGTGGGCTGCCAAGGATTCTTTGACGAGGTCTAGAAAGGCCTCTGGAGTTGTCCACCGAAAGCGTAGCTTGACAGTTACAGAGGCAGCAAAGTGGTGAATGCTATCCGAGGGTGGAGTGGGCCGTATGCTGAAGACAGCTCGCATTGACTTCGTCGAAATTTTCTCCAGTGTTGTTGATTTCTTTCCAGCTTGGCACAAGCAGACACACATACACAGTCAAGAAATTTTCCTTCTTATTTGGCCCGTTTTTCGCTTCCTCATGTAGAGTCAAGACTGAGAAGCAAGCCTTTGTAAATTTCAATAACTATAACTTCAACAAGAAAGAATTGGATCACACACAGTTCCATATAAACCCCATGAAATTAACGTACACCGAATAAAACTCACAGTAAATTCGACTTGCCAATATTCGTAACCATGACGGGCCGAATTCCCAAAAACTTTCCCTTCGTAAGGGCTTTTTGCCATTGGCCTTACAACTATAATGACGTGTGCAGCACCGTGACTGACTTGTAAATATTATCTTAGGAACATTATTAGCGTAAGTGGTTTTCATGAATACGGGCCTACATTACTGTTTTAGAATATGTAGTCTTCTTAAGTTATGCCAGCCCTTCCCGCCCTCCCCCCCCCTCCTTTCCTTCTTACTATTGACTTTTCAACATTATTAAAAAACGAACCAAAGAACGAGCGTCTGAACTGCTGCGTTAGTTTATATTCGCAATCTTAAGAAAATAAATAGCCCAACCACATTTGCATGCTCTAATTTCAGAATAACCTTTTTCACCCAAACTTGAATTGATGATCCTTTTCCTGCTCTTTTCTAACTTTCACCATTTGAGTGCCTTTTGAATATGTTAATTTGTCAGTGCAATTTGTAAACAAGTGTCTCTCATGTTCAGTAGCGACATTTTTTTGAAGATGGTCACTTTGTACTATTATGTCTACTAATTGACATTTGCCACAAACCTTATGTTGCCTACACTCCATGTAATATAGTATTTCTGTAGTCATGCATTTTTCACTTCTCAATGTATCTATATATCTTGTGTATTTTGGTTGCCCTCCTGCAATAGTCCCCATTGGGACTGGCAGTATGTATAAATAAATAAATAAATAAATAAATAAATAAATAAATAAATATCCGCTGCTATTGCGCTCAGTGAGCCTTTGAATACCACGGCGCTGCGTTGCGCCCTTTCTTTTACTCCATCCATGCGTAGGTAGCGCGGGCGGTACCCGTTCCGCCTATTTAATCTCCGCCTTTCATTCGCTACGTTTTAGGCGCGTGCTGTCTTCCCACTCCTGTTAAAAAAAATAAGATAAACTAAAATTGCTGACGAAGAAAGGTCGGACGGAGCCTGCGAAGTGTTTGTGCACCTTGGCGACAGCTCATGTTTATATAAACGCAGGGCTTAATTCGGTGCGAGCGAACTCTGAAAATAGATCTGGCGTGGCTTTTGCAGGCTCGAAACCGCACGCGCTAGGGCAGTGTCGTGAGTACCAAGACGAAAAAGAAAAAGAGGAGGAATAAGTTCAAGAAACGTGTTGATCCGTGTCCCCCCCCCCCCCCCCCCCCGCTTTCTCTCTCTCTCTTTTCGCCCAGCTGTTTCGAGACGGCCATGCTTGGAAAAGTTTCAGCGTTGTTTTGAAGTCATCTTGAATGCGACGTTAACCTTCGCATGTGAGCGAAAGTAGCGTGGTGTACACTTCTTTGTCGAGGATGTGAAAGCAGCTGCTGGTATTTATAACGATTTCGGGACATTATTTTAAATGCGAAGCATTCCTATCTCTCACAAATTGTGCGGTAAATCATAAACTATTGTTACGTAAATCATAAACTATTGTTATGTAAATCATAAACTATACCCCCATTGTAATAAATTCTGGTTCCGAAGGGCTCGCGTACACTTCTATGCAATGCCCAATATGCGGCGTTCGCACACGTGTTTCTTTCTTCTCTTGCGCACATGACCTCAGTCCATTACTACATTGGCAAAACTGCTGCTGGCGGCGGCACGTGTTCAAGCAGAAGACAGAGAAGATAAAGACAATGTGCGTGAACTTGTCCGATGCACGGCATCTCTCAAAGTTATACCTTTGTGCTTAGTCTTCGCACCACGAGAGCGTGCATCTTCTCATGGCGCGAAGCTATGCCAAACTCACAGTGTTGTATAGCAAAAGGGTGGGACGGCGTCGAGTCGAGGCCCCTTTGCGTCTGCGGTCTGTGGTTCGACGTGAACGCCTTTGCGGTGAGCTCGTTGCGAAACATTGAGAAGCGTTCGCTGCGCCTCGCAGTGCTTTGCGAGGCGTTTCCCGAAGCCCCAGACCACAACGGACTGGGGGTGGGCCGGAGACAAACCCAGACCAGTCAAGTGCCCATTAGCTTCGCTGCTTCGCAAGCCTTGCGCCACTAATGCAAGCTTCATTAATTTTTTTATGGTCGCCGTGCTGCATCGCGGGTCAATGAAATCGTTAGCTCATAGAAGTGATAAAAATTTGCCAATAATTAAAAGAAAGAAACGTTGATTGATACGTGTAGGCGGACAGCAATTTTAAGAAAATTGCGTACATTTCATCAGTATTCTAATTACAATGATAAGCATCACAGAGAAAAATGCTTACGCCATTCGTGTCAGAAAGTTGTAGAAAATCGTCCCGAAATTCTAAATGAAATTTTTTTACATTTTCAAAATGCCATGCTGGCTGAAATATATGCCGTCAAACAATCCATTGCATTTGCTAATTACACCCGTGGCACGGCAAAGCGCGGCTCCCCGTCGATACTTTATGTGACGTAATAGTGTGGCGTAGAATGAAACTGCAGCTCCACCATACCGTTAACCGATTTTCGCCTTGTGAAACTCCCGCTTCGACGCATTTATTTCGTTCATCTACAGAGCGAGAGAGACCAATTTGCTTGAGCTTTATTTCGCGCCACTCTGAGTGGGTAATGAAGTAGATTGTGGGATTACGTTACGCTCTTTATGCGACACGTTATTAACAGAGGCCAAGCTGGGTTACAGAAATGGCCTTTCGGTCAGCAACGCCAGAACAAACCCTCACTTCTTCGAACAATTTGCTGACGCAAGTGACTGAGTGCGGCAACTGGCTGTAAGTACATCAATCTTTATTTGTTGTTCTTTTTCGGTGTTTCAACGGCCCAACCGTGCTCCACCGAGGCCTTTTATAGATGCTCCTACAGGGCACAAGCCTCACCGGTGCAGCACAAGTAAATGAAACGCACTAATTTGGAAATTCCCAATAGAGGTACATCTTCGACGACTTGTCCAGTGTCAAGGTCATGGCCATGTCTCTTCTTTGCATCGCATTTTCCCTCAGCATGCACAGCTGAGGTCAAGAGAAGCTCCGTCCACGCCGACCACGCTATTCATATGTACTAAGCCCTATAAAAGAAAGAAAAGAAAAACGGAAAGTAGTGGGGAGGAGAAGCGCGGACGTGAGCTGCGAACGAGTGCGGCGCCATGAATTGCGAGCGGGTCGAAGTGTGCGTGCGAGCCGACACTCGAGCCGGCGTCGTGCGGTGTCGTGCTGCCCGTTGTAATTGCAGGCTCCGGCGGAACGTTGACAAGCAGGAGGAGGAAATCGTTACGGAGCACAGCGCGTGCTGCCGAACGCCATCGCCCCCTATCCCCAACGCGGCTGACGGCAATCGATGCGGTCGACGTGTGTCCACCGCCACTCGGCCGGTGTATAGAGCGAGTGCGGCTCTGATTAGGCGCCTTTCGGCGACGCGCCAGCCAGTGCGCCGCCGCCGCGGACCGCAAGACGAACGCACGCCGTGCCACCCTCCACCTCACGGGGCCATCCGTGCTCTCAGTGTCAAGGTTGAGGAAACTGTCACGCGGGGAACTTCCGCTGGACGGTATCTGGTGCATACATAGGTGCGGCGTGTGACGGCGCATTTGATGGAAGGGCAGAATACCCGTATTTTGTCTTGCCCAAGATGGAAACTCGAGGTGGAACGCTATGTCGGACAGCAGCAGCAGGTGGCGAAAGACAGTGCGACTTCGTAGGAATATTTACGTCCTCTGGAGCTCATTCTGTCTCGTCGTAACCGTGCCATCTACGTTACCTGCATTTGCTTTTGCTGACGCCGCTGTCCGAGGCCACGAATGGCAGATGCAAGATAACGCGGCATGACGTTCCCGACGAGAAAGTAGCGAGTGTGTAATGCTGACACTATTGCTCCTTTTTGGTCTACTTCAATGTCATACTGAAATAATCTACTTCGAGTATTCCCGTCAGTCCAGCGCTTCCTAACTTAAATATCTTGGTAATCTGACTAGCCTAGAGTTACGTCGCCATATATTTGGACTGTGCCTCTTTCACAAATTTTATTGTGCACCTTTTGAACTTGCGGCTATGTTGCCAGTTCATCGCTCGTCAAGCCGCACAAACCATCACCAAGCCGTGTGCCCACCACCAGCTTGCGCAGGTGGTGGGCACACGGCTTGGTGATGGTTTGCTCATCTTCGTACCGCGCGGAACTGGAACCGCCTGCCTGCTACGGCCGTGCACCACTCCGATGAACAACTATTCGTGACTGCGCTGGAAACATTCTTTGACTGTCCTTCCCTCACGTAATGCCCGACTCAGGCCTTTGAGTTATAATGAACAATGCAACAACAATAAGATATAAAAGAACAAATGCTTGCTAACAATTACGTGAACTGCAGAGATAACGTTGTTTCGTAGGTGACTTTAAATGAGGATAACCTAATATGACCTGACTTTTCAACATGTAGTGGTCGCGGATATATTATTGCGTTATTGTTTAGACTTCGCTTGCGCTGTTTCATTTATGATTAGTTGTGTACCCCCTCCCCCCTCTGTGTCTCTCAAGTAGCGTCATACATTGCATTCCTTGTTGCCGAGCTAAATTCGCGAAACTTTCTTTAAGTACTGTGTGATTGATAGTCTGCTTTTACTTACTACTTTTGATATATCACGATTGGCTCCTCGCAGTTGTTACGAAAGGTTGTGGCGCAAAGGCTCTCGAGTGAGTCTGTATATATATATATATATATATATATATATATATATATATATATATATATATATATATATATATATATATATATATTTACTGGAACCGCCTGCCTGCTACTGCCGCGCACCACTCCATTCCCAACTGAAAGAGGATCTCTCGCTGTTGTATGTGCGACAAGCTTTATTAGGATTCCACGTCACAGTATAATATTAAAATTCAAAAGCATTGCAGTTTGGGCAACGCTTTTGTCCAAACTACAGTCTCACGCATATAATATTAAATTTATATATACGATACGTGCAGCGACTATCAAAAGAGGAACGGCATCGGCTTGGCGGTACGTATTTGCCACCGCTGTATTAGCGTCGACTACCTTCGCCAGTCATTGTTGTTTTGGACTTGAGCCGGTCGCAAAATTTTGATTAAGCCTTTCATTTCATCCATTTGTGCGCGCTCGGATACCTCCCCACCAAGTGAAAAAAAAAGAAGTAATCCCATCTCAATCGTGCTTGCGAACTGCATGGTCTGATCTTTCGTGCACTATTTCACAATATAGCTCAAGGTCCCGTTTTCGACAACCGCACACTTTTCTAGCGGCTCACGAAAAGTAGCGAAGTCAACACAGCGCCTTTTCCTCTCGAGATTGAAAACAAGAGCGAAATAATGGGTAAAAAAATAAAGAGCCAGGGGAAGACAGCAGTGATCAACCTGTGTCATTTCTGTCTCTTTTCCTTTCTTCTTCTTGATTATTTCTTTGAGAGAACAAGCAAATAACCTTTTTGGGCAATCGACAGGAGGGCATACAAGTGGGCAGTAGTCATCTAGAGTTCCGCTCTTTTATTCAAGACGCTGTGAGCAGCGCTTGGTGTGCAGACAACATGTGATAGAGCTTCTGGAATATTTAGAAGTGCAGCCCCCTCCCCCGCGTTTTTTTTTTTTTCACAGTAAAAAGGAACGAGAGCGTTTTTCTGTTCTTGTTCGAAGAAGTTGCGTGCATGTTCTCGTAGCGTGACCACACTTAGCCGGCTCTCGAAGGCGACCTTGGCGTCCTTCCATTTCTCATATCTCGCCCCTTCCGTTCTCTTCACATGCTGGCCGTCTCGCCTCGCGGCCCGTCCGCGACTTCGGCCAGTACGCGCGCCACCAGGGCACCATCGACTGCGCGTGGTACGGCCTCCCCCTTTCGCTTTTCTTCCCTGGCACTATCGATGGCTCGTCGTACGCACTGGCAAAAGCCTGCCGCTACTGCAGTGGTCGAAGGGCCTACAAGCGCCCAGCCACGCTATCTGGGTGTTCTTTGCTCTGTTTGGCAGCGAAGGCATATCGCGAACAACTAGTCATGCGGTGCAAAATATTGAAGAGCGATCTAAACAGATACGAGAATACGAGCCTTGTTGACTCGCAAAAAAAGGAAAAAATAAGAAGCAGCCACAAATATCGTTGCTCACAATTCGAAGAGGGGCGGAGCGTGCCACTGCGCGCACGGCAACAACCGATCTCGCATGTTGGCTTTTTTATATACGTATATCGGAGGCGAGCCTCAAGGGCACATCATCTGGCAGATCTGCCCGCTGAAGGGCAAGCAGCCGACGGAAGCAATTCGGGGGACGAGTCAACAAACAGTTGCCCGTTTGGAGTAAAAAAACAAGCGCTTGACTTTCGAGCGTGTCAAGCGCTTGTTTGAGGCTTTTGTGAAGAAGCCCTGGAAGTTTTCACTTTTTTATCCTGATACATGTATTTCAGAGGGTGGTCGTTGACGCAAGTAGGAATGTGAGTGTTTTATGTACACGCAATATTGCTTGGGTGAGGCAACGGCATTTGGCTGCTAACCTTGTGTCGATGCAAGGTTATTGCGCTCTGATGCGACTTTCATATGCTATCGGTTAAAATAAACTAGTGGACGCAGCAAGTTGTTGGTGCATTGTGTAAGTGAGGATAAATATTGTCCCTGGGACCGTACATACACGCCCAGCCTCGGCGTATGCGCGCTCGCAGTTTGCCTTGCTACCACGGAGGCTTCATTTGGTCCGAGGCGATCACTTCTACCATTAATTTAAAAAAATAAGCGCAACCTGAAATGATAAAGCAGATTTGCAGTTAACATTACAGCCACTTAGGAACACGCAGGCCTTATGCACACACACACACACACACACACACACACACACACACACACACACACACACACACACACACACACACACACACACACACACACACACACACACACACACACACACACACACACACACGCACGCGCGCACAAAAAGCTCCTACTTGTTCTGAATTGTTGGAATTTTTCGCAAGTGATTTCAGGCATATGGGTGCCTGAAACAATATTAATAAGTGCGATAGTTAATTGCAAAGAAATTACTTGCTGGTACCAAATAAACGAAGCGTCCTTCTCTTAAGTGTTTATTTTCCTCTTTTTCTAACGTTGGCATTGCCTACAAGTATTCCGAATTTCCGGAGCTGAATTCGCCGCACACCTTGCAAATTGCCGGCAGCCTTTGGCGATGCTAATATATAGATTACTAGGACTTATTTGAATTGTTCTTGATGAACTATGCAACAGTAAAGTATTCTTGTGAGTGCGGGCTCTGTTTCGTGATGTTGCGGCAGCAGGGCGAGAATACATTTTCAGGGTGGAGCCACGGCTGCTGTTTATGACACGGCCGCCATAAAGTAATTTATACGGGTGCATTGTTGAACGGTTTGCGAGGGCTTTGCCTGTTCTGTATATCAAACGAAACTAAACAAAAAAAAATGAAACGTTGGAAATGCTGCGAGATTTTCGAAGCATCTTGCAAGGCCTGGTCTGCAGCAGTTGATGTAATGCAAACTGTCAACGGAAGGATACGTCCAGATGCAACAAAACCATTGTTATTTTTATTACAAAGCAAGGTACCCTCCATGTGACGCGCGGCTAGCCCAAAGAGACCTCAATGCTCACCGAGATAATGCCGACGCTCGGCGATGACCTGCTCCCTCCAACAGACATCAGCTGCCTTCGATTCCAGCTCCCTTGCCTTTTATTCCGGTTCCCCCTCATCTCTTCCCTAGAAAATTCGAATGGTAATGTAGTATTGGAGCTGACCCCCTTTTTGCGATTCAGGCAAATTGCCGACTATAATACGGCGCTAGCTGCGTATTGACAGAGCCCACTGCAACCACCTTACGACTACGAGCGGAGAAAACTCTGGCGGTAAAACTTGCCGTGAAAAATATTTAGATTTCACAACTTCTCCCGTCTTCAAGCTTTGAGCGCCCAAGATCTCGAAAAGGAGCTTTACCTAAAAAAATACTTTAAAATGGCATGAGTTTGAGCCTGTTGGTGCGGCTTCATGACAGAAAAGAGACCGAACACACAGGACGAGGAAGAATTACAGTCTGTCTTCCTTGTCCTGTGAGTTCGCGCTGTTTTCCGTCATGAAGTTTCGACTGACTTGCGAAGCTTCGATGTGCGGTTTTGGGTGGTGTTGGCACCTTTATGTCTTATGTTCCTGATGTTCGCATTTCTGTCTCGGTAACACTTCAGGAACGTTGAAGAAAAACACTAATCTGGTTCCAGAAATGCTATATCCTTTCATTTAGGCGATAAATAAATTCTCCAGTAAACTTAACGGCTGAAGCGTTGATCCCTTACGTCCCATCGCCTTCCTCTCCCCTGTTCCCTAGTGCAGAATAGCCGATCGCACTTCACAGGCTGATCTGTCTATGCTTTTCATGTCTTGTTTCTCTCATCTCTCTCTTCATAATGAAGCTACGGACCACATATGCAAGTGTGCGGAGTATTCCATATGGGAAGTTGAGATACCACCGGTTTCAGGAGCTCGTCCACAGAGGTGAACTGCGCTGACCTTCTGAAACTTCCTTTATTTGAACACATCTTACCTTGACTGCCACTTAGTATCGTAATAATAATAATAATAATAATAATAATAATAATAATAATAATAATAATAATAATAATAATAATAATAATAATAATAATAATAATAATAATAATAATAATAATAATAATCCTGGCTACGCCCACTGCAGGACAAAGGCCTTTCCCATAGATCTCCAATTATCCCTGTCGTGTGCTAACTGAGCTCAATTTATCCCCGCAAACTTCCTAATACATCTGCCCGCCTAACTTTCTACCGCCCCCCGCCACGCTTGCCTTCTCTAGGAATCCACTCTGATACCCTTAATCACCAACGGTTGTCTTGTCTTCGCATTACATGGCCCCGCCCACGTCCATTTCTTCTTTTTAATTTCCATTAATATGTTCCTAACACGCATTTGTTCCCTAACCCACACCACTCTCTTCTTGTCCCTTAAGATTACATCTAGCATTTTCCGTTCCATAGCTCGCTGCGTCGTCCTCAATTTAAGCTGAACCCTCTTAGTTAGCCTCCAAGTTTCTGCCCCGTAGGTGAGTACCGGTAAGATGCAGCTGTTATACACTTTCCTCTTCAGAGACAGTGGTAAGCTACCATTCATTATCTGACGATGCTTGCCGAATGCACCCCACCCCATTCTTATCCTCATCTCAGCCTCATCATTCGGATCAGGGGTCACTACCTGGCCTAAGTAGACATATCCACTTACTACTTCCAGTGCCTCGCCAGCTACCTGAAATCTCTGTGCTCGCCCAAGGCTATTGAACATTACTTTAGTTTTCTGCATATTAATTTTCAGGCCCACTGTTTTACTTTGCCTGTTTAGGTCAGTAATCATGCTTTGTAATTCATCTCCCGAGTTGCTTAGCAAGGCAAAGTCATCAGCAAATCTAAGGTTACTAAGGTATTCCTCATTAACCCTTACACCCACCTGTTCCCAGTCCAGTGTTCTAAATACTTCTTCTAAACATGCTGTGAAACATGTGTGCCACTTAGTGTAGTATACGATAATTTTTTTCTTGAAACGAGATTCCATGAGACCCTCGACTACACGCAAAAGGGGGGGAGGGTTACAGAAAAATAATACGTACGCGGTGGTTGTAATCAACTACCATCGCAGGTACCAAAACTGAAAGTTCCCAGGGAAATTCAAGAAAATACCACCTACAACGCATAAATCGAACTGAAAAGGTGTTCTTTGACAAGACGACAACATCGGTGGTCCACCAGAGTTGCTTGTGGTATAAGTGATAGTAGGTGTGTGCGAATGCAAAATTTTTCGGATACGAATCGAATAACAACATATAGCTTCGAATATCCAACCAATATGTAATATCGAAGCGCAAGTGCGCCTTAAGCAATAATTATAATTCACACATAATTATGGCAGGAAAATACATGAATAAACTGTTATCACAAATATGTTACATTCAGGAACACACTGTATAGGCTGGCCTGTCATATTGTAACTGTATTGGTAATATATCACAGCATGAAGTAAATGATAACAAACACTGAAGACTATCATGAAGGAACATTAGTTGTTCCACATGGTCAGACCGCTGCAATGCATGCTGAAGTGGTCCTACAGAACCAGGCGACTGCTAATCGAACGGCCGGGCAGCACACTTTGGTTGCCCGTTAAAATCCTGCAGCAAAACAGCATAGTTGCATGAGAGCCAACAGCGATGCCGAGCGCATAGTTGAAGATTCTTATCGTAAAAGCGAACGCTGGCGGAACAAGTTTTGCGTACTGTGGCGCTCGAAATTGGCCGTCATCACGCGTCCGTGCACTACCGACGTTTCGCCGGTCCGAGTACCTGGCGTGAACGCGGAAGGTCGGTGATTTTCGCAAGATGACGGGATCGCAGGTGCGCTCTTGCCGATTGTCCAGATCCCCTGAAATATTCGAAAATATTGAAATCTCATTTTCAAATCAAATACGAAAGTTAAAATGTAATATTTCACGAATATTTGAAACATTACAATATTCACGTGCTTCTAGTGATGATGGGTATTCCGCAAGCGTGGTTAGTCTAGTATGCTTGGTCTGGCATTTGTTCTATCTGTGTGCATCTTACGTCGATAATTAGAATGGTTGTTTCACCGAACGTTCATCATCTCAGCGTCGCAGGGAGGGCATGATCAGAAGCGAAATTCTATTTCTTATTTGTTCATTTTTTTCTGAGAACATTGCTCCCCCGAGGAACGTGTGTAGATGATTTAAATTATGTAGACCATGAATTCACAACTTCTTTTAACAGCGGAGCTGTGTAAGCTTGAGTTCCAGCCGTGGTCGGTGACCGCTCAAACTCGTGGAGATAGTGTAAAATGTGGAGAGAAGGTGCAGCGAAGAGGAGCAGAGAGAGTGCGAGAAATAAAGGAATAAATAAAGTAAACTTTCTTTCCAACCCGGGCATTCACGGTCCGAAGGCGAGCGTCATAACCACAAGGCTATACATCCACGCTCGCAAAACGTGCGTTTATGGGAACCACCGACGATTGTAAAACAACTTGCTATGGGTGAGAGAAAGAGAAACTGAGAGATTACCGTCAGGACCTCCCAGGAAGAAGCCACTTTTCTCTGCCCCCACAGCTCTGTTGGTCATTGCTGTTTGCGATAGCAGAGCCATGCCTATCTTTTTCCTCTTCAAAATGCGAACGCCAAAATACGAAGTATTCAGCATCACCATTATTACAACACGATATACTAAGTGGGATATCCAATAGTGCAGCCTGACAAACACGCCTGGGTGTAGGCAGCGCCAACTGACGCTATACAGTAGCCTCTTAATGAATAAGTTCTTTAACTAGACAGAGTTAACGTACCCTTCTGTGGAGCGTTCCGAAATGACGGCGAATTCCGGGCTTCTTGTGGTACAAACTGAGTCTCACAGTTTTGAAGCAATTGGCCGCGCTTCGCGCTCTGTGACGTAAGCTGTCTCCTTGTCTTCTACCAGACAAGAGATATAATCCCCTAGATAATCACGTTAAGACGTGTGCTTGTGAGGTCTTCAGTGAGAGCCACAGGTTGTTTTGTAAACTTGTCAAGAGGCAAGCCACGAACAGAGACACTGTAGACGCTGTCTTTAATTCTGCGAGTATCACGGAAAAGTGTGAAGGATGGACCCTCAGTTGCGATTCGCAGAGGAGCGGTGATAACGTCTTTCCAATAGTTTCAGACAAAACTCAGTGGTTCAGCTTACCAGACCATGACAGCTTGTGCGCTATTGCGCAAGTGCGTTGGTTTATTTATTAGTCTAGCCTTACAATAACTACATGAAGTGCCCTGATGGTCAGTGTGCAACAAGGATCTCGATCGCCAGCTGGTAATGAACAATGGATGCTGGTTGGTTGTGAAGCGTGACTTTTCCGACATGGCATGAAGAAAGTTCCATGGCATCGTTGCATCTTTTGTTTGTTCCTCCAGGTAAGCAGGTTCCTCCTGCAGAACTCACTGAAGTCCCCTCTACGTGGTTTGGGAGGTCTTGCTTTGCCGAGGGCTATCCTCTTATGAGTGCTGCTATTATCCGCTATCCGGTGCCAGAGCTGACGCTGAGAATAAGACGGAGTTTTCATTTATTCCGTGACCCTGCCTTCTCGGCTTCTTGGCTTGAAGAGGCAGAGAGAGAAAGGGAGAGACTACATAGTTAATTGAGTGCTGCTAGACGCAGTCCGAAGCAGAGGCCGGAATCGCAATCTCTCTCTGTGTACGTGGCTTCTTTTGGGAACAGCTCCAAAGAGCAAGGCGCCGATGCTGGCGACAAGAGCTGCCTTGCGCCAGAGCTGCTTTGTTGAAGCCTGGTGTGCTTCTATGGTGGCACAATTGCGAAAGCGTTATCGACATGGATGATGAGCAAGAAAGACACAGTCGGACCGAATTCTGATCGTACAGCAATCGGCGAAGGCGCTTGTGGCTGACCTGTGGATCGGCCACACAAGCAGAGAAAACCGCGCAGGGGTGGGAAGGGGGGGTGGTTCGTCATACGTCTGAAAAAAAAAAAAACTGGGCCAAGGGGGAGAATAACGCTTCACGGGGACCGCGGGCAACACCCTCTGCGTGACGACCGCGGTATAACCGGTCATGCTGGCCTTGCAGCCGCACTAATGGTCACCGATCATATTAGCGGATGATGAGCACACCGTGCGCAGTCTGGCACCGCGGGCACCATCGATCAAGCGACAATCTGTTTCTTGCTCGCCCCTGCGCGACTGTGTTTGCTTGGAAGGTACGCTCACGTCGCGCTGCCGTCAATTATTCTTTTGGAGCCCAGCGCGCTGGCCTCTGTAATGACCTCACAGAGATTCGCTTCTCTGCGCACACTCCTGGTGGCGCACTTTTGTGTTCCGCCCCGGTCTGTCGGGCACTCCCAGCGGTTGCTCCGATACTTTCCTTCCCTCACTTAATTTCTGCCACGGCAGACTCGCTTTTATTTGGACTACAAGCCCTTCACGCAAGACACGTCTTTATAGACATCGCTTGGCGCGCCGCATGAACATACTAATCTTCACGAAAGAAGAGGCGAAAAGAGAGACTTCTTGTGATCGCATTTCTTTCATCGTACGAAGAAGCGCTAGATGATGAGGACGAAGCCATAAAACGGCATTTAGGATCGCCATTTTGTTTTTACTGCGAAAATCGTCTTTCACGGAAGCCTATTAAAGACCATCAGAAGACTCAATGTCTGAGTGAGAGACGAGATGCTCCTATACGGTCTCTTTTCTGTAAAACGCTTTGATTGGCTTCGAAACCAACAAATTGCTCCGGTATATAAGTTGACTTCATCGTCTGATTCTTAGAAGTCAAAGTGACCGATCTTTCTGCGCGTCAAATGCCATGGGGCGTTCGTGTTGGTAGAAAGGGAGTGCACATTAACAGGAAACGAACTTCGCTTCGCTCTCAGTTGTACTTGTTTACATCCAATGCATACGAGAAAACCAGCCGGGCAAAGCTCAGTGCTCGATTATTTAAGTATATCTAAACATATCAAGAATTATTTGTCTGACATGACTTCTAAGTTCAACTTGACGCAATCCATTAAATGTGCATTCAAAACCACCGCACGCTGCGTATATAAGAACATCAAGCACATATGCACATGACAGCCCGCTGTTAAACCAGGCTAAGACCTTCGTGATCCCCATAAAAGACATCTTTCTCAGATGACTATTGTAGCTGAACCACTGGCTCACTCACGCGCTAACTTAGCACAGAAGGGATATTTCAAAGTCGATTTCTTTCAGCCCCACGTTTTCTCGCATTACTGGTTGCTCTCGTGCAGAAGAAACTTGATACATGTTTCAAAACAGAAAGTGCAGACTTTGCGTTTCGAGAACTGAACCATAGCGCCGTCTGTCAGTTACGCAGTGGATAAACACTGCGCCCAAAACGCGCGAAGTGTTTCTCCACTGCTTATTGCTGCGTCCTAACAATTACAGGCGGTGCCACCTGCTCTGTTCCCGGTAATTCTACACTTTCAGTTCACTATCTCAGGGGGTACCCGTACTTAAGCTCACAGGCTCAACACGCACATAAAACATGCCTGCAGCACAGCACAACAGCTGCGTGGATTTTCAGCATCCTCAGCATACTCCGCCCTTGGGACGGAGTATGAGAATCACGGGACGCAAGAGCGGTCCAGTACACCGGAACCGGCTAATAGAAAATTTCAGACGTTCCGTACGAAACAAGGGCAGCGTACCCTGGTAAGTGCCCCTCCACGGTAGTCTAGTGGCTATGGTACCCGGCTCCTGATCCGAAGCTCACAGAAGCGGATCCCGGCAGCGGCGGCTGCATTTCGATGGAGGCGAAATGTTGAGGCCCGTGTGCTGTGCAATGTCAGTGCACGTTAAAGAACCCCATGTGGTAGAAATTTCTGGAGGCCTAGACTACGGCGTCTCCCGTAATCATATCGTGGTTTTGGGAAGTAAAACCCCGCAAATCAATCAAGAAGTACCCAGGAAAGCGCAAAATTATTAGAGGACGCACATTCGTGCCGCGCTTGCAACTATATAGCAGGTTTTCGGGAGGAACCCAAGGGCGGAGTATGCTGAGGATGCTGCAAATCCTTGGTGCGTAGGTCATGACAGGGTGCCAAGGAGCTGCGTGGGCGTAACTCTATGGGCGAGACACAAAGGAATAGCCGCGTAAGCACGCACAAGACGGGACAACAGCTCCCGGAGAGGGGGACGGCTGCGATGCGCACCGGTGACGAGCTGATAAAGGCGGTCGCGAATGCAACTGGCCGCGCAAAAGAAAAAGTCGGTCGCTGTCGTCGTGAAACCCATTAGCGTCATTGACGCTACGATAAGGAATATTGATTGCGCGCACAGCGGTGGGGGTGTCCCGAATATCAGCAGCGTGAACGTCGCATCTTTTGTCGCACGAATAGTCGTCGCTCTTTTCATAACCCACGGACGCATAACCGAAATGGGAACTCGGCCACTGCCAACGGGACATGCTGGTCCAGGCAGTCTTCTTTGACACGCCAGGCTATAACTGCGCACACTTGAACCACACGACACTGTCACGAGGTTGTCTTGACTTTCAAGGGTATAGCATAAAGAGTGCCTGGAAGAGCAGACCATTCAGAAGGGACGCCTTTATGGTAACGGCTGGTGCGAAAGTGAAACGATAGCTTTTTGTTCTCTTGTTTGCTTTCTTTTCCTGCAGGCAAAGAAGATGCATAAAGATACGAAAAAGGGGCGTTGGTTTTGCGCGGCATACCAGTATATATTCCCATAGCAACACTGCGAACAAGTAGGTCACTACTGAGGAAGAGTCTGCCCCGCTGCACCGATGGACGTTTCTGGGGCGCCCACCCGATCACCAAGTCTATTCAAGCGAATGGAGCTCGGCTGGTGGCTTGCCCTTCGTTTGTGATTTGCAACTTAAAGCGAAGAAAGAAAATTGATGCTTACCGACAGCGGTTTCACCTGAATGTGCATCCGGAGATCTGCTCTGTGGCGTTTAGTCAGTGCAATATTTCCTTGCTTTTGTTTCGCAGCGTGACCTTTTAAATGCAGATCTAGGTATGTCAGCAATCGTCAGTAATCGTACATTAAGTTCAATTACACCGCGGACCTATTCTCATAAGCGAGTTCGTGACGCTCGAAGGAGTGCATCTTTACTTGCGTCCAACGCTACCACAGTGGCGTCGAATAAAAAAAAGATACCGACTATGCTTCGGGTATAGCCTCGTCGTATTGCTTCATTTCATCCTTTCATTCGCAACACATACTGACATTTGCTTTCCGTTTCTGTAGTTACACTTCGAATGCAGTGTGACTGAATTGATTTATTTCTGAGATTCTACGTCCCAGGAGGAGCTGTGATTATGAAAGACGCCGTAGTGGAGGGCTCCGGACCACCTGCGGTTCTTTAACGTGCACTGACATCGCAAAGTACGCGGGCGTCAACATTTTGCCGAATGCAATGTGTTCGTAGCCATATAGGTGCCTGTGTCGGTACCGATACATTTTCAGCTGGAGTACCGTATGAAATGTGTGTTTTATGTCCTCATATGAAATAATAATAATAATAATAATAATAATAATAATAATAATAATAATAATAATAATAATAATAATAATAATAATAATAATAATTGCTGCCAGAGGCATTTGTTCTATAAAGACCAACCTTCTAATACCACATCACTGTATCGTTTTTTTTTTTTTTGTGAAACATTCGCTTTTCCCCAAGCGTGGCAGCATTTCAACTGGCAACCTGCGAAAGCTTTCCATGAAGAACGTGTTTCACGTGAAAACACCGAAAAACAGGGAAGTACTAATTGAACGAAAATGTTGCCCTATAAAGGATAAGTTTATCCTTTGACCTCTTTTTATGTTTGACCTTTTTGTTTTAACTTTAAGATGTTTCAGTCGCTGATGCTTGGGATGAACGGCTCCTCAGTAACTGCCCGGATCTCATCAATTATCAAACTACAGTATATAGCTGCAATGACCGAAAGTAAACGTGAATATCAACGTGAACGTCAACGTGTTTAATGTCAACGTGAATGCCCAACAGCGAGTGCGGACAGAAAGCACGCCGTAAAGGCGTCTGTGCAGAGGCGAGGCACACCGGCACCTACGTGTGCCGTCGACAGCTCAGTCTCCTCGGTCGTATTTACTCGAAAATTTTTTCTAACAGTCGGACAATTGGACTTACAGTGTGTGCTCTCGAAGTTGACGGCAGTGTAATGTATGCTGTCGAAATGATGAGGGTCTGCAGGACAACCAGCAACATTTCCAAACGATTCCCTTTCCTTCAACTAACCAGTTATGCTTTTCCGCACTGTGAGCACTTGTGCGGCGATGCACCCTTTACAGGAGAAGTCAATTTCTAGAAGCAGGGACAGGAACAATATTACTGTTATGCGATCGCCTACGCATCTGTGCCACGTCAAAAAAAAAAAAAAAAAGAATCCCACAGTTTGCATTAGTGGCGCAAGACAGGACTAAGAGCGGAGCTTGTGGCCGACCTAGGTTCTTCCGTCTTCGACAAGCTCGACTAAGTCACGTGATTGCCTGTTAGACAGTTTTGCCGGGTCCATGTCACGTGACTGGCTGTGACGTCATGTTATGTGATTTGGGTCAGATGAATACATGTGACAACATTTTACGTGGTCACACTACCTGTCACTGAGCTAGGCTATGCAAGCGCGGCTATGCTAGGTAGTTGATGGGTGGCATTACTTGATGTAACGTCATATTACGCAGCCTAAATCTCGTAACTGGCTGCGACGTCATTTCACGCGGCCACAGTAACTGTAACTAAGCTATGCTAAGTGAGCGCGGCTATGCCAGATGGTTGCTAGGCGACGTGAGATGAGCGAAACTGTCTGACTGCAGTTCCTCCAGGATCGGCCCCCAGTTATCTGTCGGCGAGAAACGGTATAACGAAAAGGTTAACAATTCCGCGGTAATAGCATGAGCGTTTGAAGGCGAAAGTCTTATTTGCCTCATGCAGAAGAGACCTTAACAGAGTTGGCAACGAAGATGTCGAAAACCCGGCGTCGCCGCGGACTGCGCAAAAAACACCGCGTGACCATAGGAAACCCGTGTGCACGCTATAGTATGGCTAGGGTCCTATACGTTGATAAATTATTAATTGCCTGTATATCTTATTTAGTAATTAAGTTCAAATAAATAATAGGGAGCAGGTGCGGCGCACACGCTTATGGAGCGGTGACCTTGAGGTTCACGTGTGGCGCATGACCACATACATTAGCGCGGGATATTGTCGCTCACAACGCTAGAGTGATCAAAAGCCCTGGCAGTGGTAAACGAACGCTTCTCCAGCTTCAACGTGTGACCGAAAATTGAGATAACACGAACTCTAGCTAAGGCCACGTAGAAATGCCGCGCACATGAAGCCATCAGCAAGCCCAACTTTATGGCCCTTTCATTTTGTGGTGCTTTACCCGGAATACCCATATTACTGCATGTTAACATAATTACTACGTGTAATGTACTAATATCCGCTGAGTTAAGCATTCATAGTATGTGCTGCTTCCCGCAGCATTGTTTTTCTGTCTCTTTTCTTTCGCATTTTATATTTCCTTCCCTTACCAATTCCTCCTATCTATCTTCACTTCTATTTATCCTTCCTCGAAGACGCTTGTCGCAGCGGCCTCCCGTCAGGTCTAGAGCAAGCAATAAAGGAAGCGGTACAGACGGCGATGCGCACACTGACATGCTCCCCGAAGCGCTCGGAAACGGACGTAGAGTTGGAACGACTCCGTACGATTCGTCGACGTGCCGAGCGAAGATATAGACGGGCAAATTCCGTACACGATCTAAGGACAGCCAGGCGCATGCAAAAGAAGATACAGCATCGCATAGATAAACTTGAGTCTCAACGGTGCGTAAGGTTCTGTGAGTCTCTGGACCCCCGGAAACCTTTATCGCAAATCTGGAGAACAGTGCGAGGTCTGCGTACGCTTCCTGAGCAGCGGTTTCCTTTCAAAGCTTTCGCGCTTTACCAAGGTCGACGGGATATCGAAGTAGCTGAAGATTTTTGCAAGAAGATTGTCGGCAATGCAGCTTGCACAGGAGTCCTTGCTACACAGAACACTCCACAGTCACTAGACTCACGCATGGACCTGCCCTTTACCATTGAGGAGCTGGATGCGGCCCTTGTGTTGTGCAATCGTTCGTCATCACCTGGCCCAGATGGCATCTCCTACAGGATCTTATGCAACCTAGGTGAGCAGGCGCAGAAAGCTTTGTTGGAAATGTTCAATAACTCATGGCGAGACGGACATGTCCCCCAAGAATGGAAAACGAGCCGATTGGTTCCGCTCCTAAAACCTGGGAAATCGCCTCTAGAGCTCTCGTCATACCGCCCAATAGCGCTAGCTAGCTGTGTAGGGAAGCTGATGGAGCGCATGATCCTCGCCAGACTGGAGTGGTTCCTAGAGCGCTACGAGGTTTATCCAAGTGCCATGGCCGGTTTTCGACGCGTTCGTTGCTCTATCGACAACGTTGTTGACCTCGTAACGTACGTCCAACACGAGAAATTGAGCAGGCGATTAACCGCGACACTATTTTTGGATATAAAAGGAGCTTACGACAACGTTTCTCACGAGGCCATACTCGACGCCCTTGAGTCCGTCGGTCTTGGTGGCCGAGCGTACCGCTGGATTCGTGCCTACCTACAGATGAGATCCTTCTTTGTGCAAACCGACGATGGGCCAACCTCTCAGCACTGCACACACCGTGGAGTTCCTCAAGGGGGCGTCTTGAGCCCCACGTTGTTCAATTTGGTTCTGATTGGTCTCGTGGAACGCATACCAGGTTGTGTACAGATATCGATTTATGCTGACGACATCTGTGTTTGGACGTCAGGCGTAACACGTCCTCAGATACGCGCGAGGCTCCAAAAAGCCGCGACTTCGATATCGGCATACCTTAATGAACAAGGCCTTGAAATTTCGCCTGAAAAATCGGCGCTGGTCGCTTTCACTCGAAAGCCAATGACAGCCTATGCCATCTCTATCAAGGGGCAAAATATTTGTTACGCTAGGACGCACAGGTTCCTGGGAGTAACCATCGATCGGGACCTGTGCTGGAGTCCTCATGTGGCCGGTCTCAAGAAGCGCCTAACGGCCACCTCACAAGTTTTCCACTTCCTCGGAGGGAAAACGTGGGGTACGTCAGTGAACGCCATGTTGCACCTATACCGGACGCTCTTTCTCGGGTACTTGAGATACAGCTTGCCGGTGCTGACTGACACCTGTAAGGGTAACCTACGCGCACTCGAGAGCGTTCAGGGCCAGGCACTTAAGATCTGCCTTGGATTGCCACGCTGCACCTCAACAGCGGATACTATAGCAATGGCCAAAGACCTTCCTGCCACCACTCACATCACTTTGGAGGTGCTTAGGACACACATTCGACACCTAGCTCGTGCTCCTGCTCACCACCTTGCCTCGCTTCCAGAAGACCGGCCCGGTGCCTCTTTTTGTAAGAGGATATCGGCATTCCGCGAGTGCCTCCCAAAGAATTATATTCCTGCTGAGAGACTTCCGACGCCTCCTTGGTGTTTGACCCGTCCAAAGGTCCGGCTGACAGTGCCAGGGATTCGGACGAAAGCGGAGCTCTCACCGCCGGCTTTAAAACAGCTGTCTCTACTAATGCTACATGAGGACTATAGGAATCATCTTCAGCTTTACACTGATGGCTCAACAGCAGCAGGCAGATCTGCAGGAGCTGTGACCTTCCCTGCCAAAGCAGTAGATGTACTGTTCAAGACGTCTCATGGCACAACATCGACAGCCGTGGAGCTTGAGGCACTACGCACCGCACTTTGCGTGATCGATGGAGAGCCACCACAGAAATGGGCCATCTTTACAGATTCCAAGTCAGCCCTTCAGTGCCTTTCATCGGCTTTACGTAGCGGGCCGCAAGACCAATTAGTGCTTCAAACACGACAGCTCTATCACCAATTAACTGACAAAGGCCATGACATCGCGTTTCAGTGGCTACCAGGCCACTCTGGGATAATCGGCAACGAGCACGCAGATAATGCTGCGAAACGTGCCCACGAAATTGGAGTGCTGCAAGCCATCCCACTGTCAAGAACGGATGCAGTAAGAAAACTTCGCTCGCTTGCGCGTGATATGACTATAGCGCAGTGGAACACCCCTGGTCTTCTACATACCCGTCTACACCGCCTCGACCCATCACTACAACTTCGAGTTCCGCGTGGGCTTACCCGCTGTGAAACTACCGTACTTTGCCGCCTGTGGCTAGGCACGTCATTTACAAGAAGTTTCGGCTGTCGCATTGGACTGGAAGACAGTGCTGCCTGTGTTCACTGCGGCAACGAGGAAACAATTGTGCACGTCCTTTGCGATTGCCCTGGGTACTGCTCCCAGCGACAGACTCTCTCCACAGAATTGTCACGCCTTGATGGTCGACCGCTGTCCGAGCAAACCATACTGGAATGCCGGACAGACAGTGTCTCGCAGCAGAAAGCTACGAAGGCTGTGCTCAAGTTTTTGCGCGCAACGGGCCTCATTAACCGCCTCTGACACACGCCGTGCTTGTGTGTGTGCGCGATTTGACCTCTCTCTTTCTCCCTTTATTCTTTTCTTCCATCCCTTTCTGTCTCCCTTCACCCCTTCCCCAGTGCAGGGTAGCAAACTGGATATTTTTTTTCCGGTTAACCTCCCTGCCTTCCGCCCATCATCTCTCTCTCTCTCTCTATCCTTCCTCCTTGAAAAGTAGGCGGGCGTTGTTCCCCATTCTGCGGCACACTTGTCAGCTTGCTCGTCCCCTCCTTTGTGCCCTTGTGTGTTTTATGCCCTCATATGAAATAATAATAATAATAATAATAATAATAATAATAATAATAATAATAAGAAGAAGAAGAAGAAGAAGAAGAAGAAGAAGAAGAAGAAGAAGAAGAAGAAGGAGGAACTTTATTGCTCACATCCAGAAGTAGCGCAAGAAACGGGCCTGTCAAAGTCTCCGAAGACTTGAGTGACTAGGCCCGGCAGCGTCGGTTACGGCGATGTGGTTACGTAATATTCAGACAAAATTTTTAATCGCACAGACAATTTGAAATGAATTCTTGTTCACATGTAATAACAACAAACAAAAGAAGAAGAGACGAAGAATGATTATAAATTACAAATAAGCCATAACAAACAATTTTATAAGTCTGAGATTAACTTCTTCAACTCTTTTTTTGAAGTCACAGAAAATAACTCTTCAGATAATCCATTAAAATTTTCGGAATATATGCACTACTTCTAGCTTCACCATATCTAGTGGACGAACAGGGTACATAAAAACGCTTTTTTTTTTTCTCTCAATGATCGACTAGTGACATTAGGCACTTTGAAGTCATCGTTCTAACTATGTCGCAGAATAACAGTTCTAGTAAACAAGTGTCGGAACACGCAAAAACCTAATTCATGAAAAATGTTATTGGAACGTAGCCTAATACCGTAAGCAACGCTTTTTAGTATGTTTGTAAGTAAGTTGTTAATTCGTGTTTCCCCTCGCTCTGTGCAGAAGGCGAAAATCATGATGGCATATCTCAGCACACTGTATGCTAGTGCGTGAACTATAATTTTCTTTACTGGTAGGGGTACCAAGCTCTTTATATTGAAAAGCAGACACGCAACACATCTAAGTTTGGCACACAGAAAAGCCATGTGATGTTGCAAGACATTCCTCTATGAAAATTTATACCAAGGTATTTGAATGTCTCTACATATTCTACTGCAGTACATTTGCACTGGTTACACTTTTCAGTATGCAGAAATAGTGGCACATTGACTCTTTGAATTTTTAAAGTGCTTCGAAAGCAGATGGCCTTAGTTTTGTTTTCGTTAACTGTTACACCATTTTCATTAAACCACAGCATGGCCTTATGAATTGCACTCTGCAGAGCGTTAATAGCACCTTCATAACGTAAGTGACGTGTAAGAAGCACCGCATCATCCGCATACTGATACACACTAGCTTTGCTAATTACCGAGGGAAAGTCATTCATAAATAAATTAAATAATAAAGGTGCCAACACTGATCCCTGTGGAACACCCGTTGTAATATACCTCCTAGTGCTAATAACTTCTTTTGCTTCCCATTACCACCTGCCCCGCCACGGTGGTCTAGTGGCTAAGGTATTCGGCTGCTGATCCGAGGGTCGCGGGATCGAATCCCGGCCGCGGCGGCTGCATTTCGATGGAGGCGAAATGTTGAGGCCCGTGTGCTGTGCGATGTCAGTGCACGTTAAAGAACCCCAGGTGGTCGAAATTTCCGGAGCCCTCCACTACGGCGTCTCTCATAATCAGAACTGGTTTTGGGACGTAAAACCCCACAAAACAACAACCATTACCACCTGTGATCTGTCCTGCAGACAATTATGGAGAACATTGTAAAAAGGCCCCCTGAAACCATAACGAAATAGCTTTTCCAACAAAATATTATGGTTCACAGTTTCAAACGCTTTCGCCAAGTCCAAAAATAAACTACAGCAAAACAAGTTGTTATCTATAGCTGAATATATTTCATCGGTACACTCTTCTAATAATGTTATAGAACTACGATCGGCAATAAAACCAAACTGCCTTGGAGTAAGAACCGAAAATTTCTGCAAAAAGGATATCATACATTCTAGAAGAAACTTTTCTAGTATTTGAGAGAGTATAGGCAAAACTGAAATTGGTCTCTAATTTTCTATCTTAATAATAATAATAATAATAATAATAATAATAATAATAATAATACTTTTTCGAGTCAATTACTATGCCACTGGGCAAGACAAAAGGATGTAATTATCAATGCCTTACTCTACAACATTGGCGAAACCTCATATTTCGAGCGACACGTTATAGTATATCTCGGGGCGTAGTTTGCAAGGACGTGTTTCGATTTCTAGTGGAATGACAGTGGCACACGCGATGTTGGTTACGTTTCCTCGTCAGCTTTGTGCTGAATATTGACGTGAAGGTTGCGCATATTAACATGTGTTTTCATTAAGATACATGACTGACGTACCACTTACAATACACTTTACACGTGGGGTGTAGTTTTTACCAAATGTGTCACTGATCTGGCGCTTCGAGACAGCAGTGAAACACGCTTTTGCTATACTGTGAAAAAATGTCGATTGCGAAAACGCGACGGGAGTTGCCCTCTTTGCGACACACTACTACGTTAAGAACGTCGTGTCAAGCCAGCCTAGCGTGAACAAAGTTCATTTATTCGGACTTCTCTATGTCGAACTCCATATACCGCGCATCTTTTCTTGATTTTCCAGCGGTGCTTTTCTTTTTCTTTTCGCGAAGACATGAAATAGCTTTCAGTATCAAAAATTGCATCATGTCACTTAGAATAAATGAAGGACGAATGGGTGATAAGGACTTCGTAGCGACCACTCGCAATAAATCGCAGTGACAGACAGTGAGTTGTTAAATAAGTAAGAAAAGTATCAGCAGAAAGTACGACGAAGTGGCGCTCTTTTTTTTTTCTTACATTCAAGTAAGCTCATGGTGAAAGTACAACGCCAGCGGTGTCGCATCTCCCAAGGGACAGACATCAGCAGCATAACACGTGTTGCATGGTCTAATGTCGCGGGGGAAACAATAAGCAGAAGGCTTGCGTCAGACGCTCACAGCTTCGCGCACACAGCAGCAACTTGCACCGAAGATTTCGCCAGACAATCAGAACCACTGTCTTCATCGCCACAGGGTTTGTTGACGCTGCAAACGAGACAGTGGACGGATGTCCGCAGCCCACTCCGCCCCTTTCGACGAGACCGGCGGCCTTCGTTGCCGCGTTCGCGCAGACATCGTGGATAGTTTGCCGCTTTTTCTCGGCGTCCCCACGTCACGGGTCGCAGGAGCCCGCTTCCCAGCTCATGCAGCGAAATTCCAGGAGGATCCGCTATGCCCGTTGTGGGTGAAAGCCCTGGGAGAGACCGGGAACGGGGACTGGCCGCGACTCCGCGTCTCCTCCTTTCGCGGCTTCTCGCTTGTGCTCGTCGGGTGACATAAGCGGCAAGAAAAGAACGGCGCAAACAGTCGCGCGGAGAATAACAGCGGGGCACGCCAACCGTTTCTCTCTTCTCCCGTTATTCCGCTTTTGTTCTCTCCCTCGGTCCGTCCCTATCTGTAGATGCGCTTGCTGTCCTCGCCGTCTCGGGCCTTCTTTGATTTCACCCAGGGTTGCTTAACCCGCCCTGGAGCTCTTTCACAAGACGGTCTCAATTTGGAGGTACTTCCGCTGTTTGGCGTCGCCGGTGCTCGTCCGCTTTCGCCGGCTTCTTTTTCGCCGTTCCACCAACTCCTCCTTCGTCTTTCTCCTTTTTTTTCTCTCTCTTACACTCACGGTCTCCTCCATTCTTATGCGCGTGTGTGGTTAGTTTCATGCACCTTCGACGTCAGTCGTGGAATCTAGCACGCCTGCCAGCATCCGCCAGCGTCTCGCCTCGCAACGATGACTTTTCCACGAAGTTCTTTTCGTTCTTTCTCTTTTTGTACTTCTTTCTGTTATTCTAACGGTCGATGGCTTCTGCGTTGCGCGGCTTCCGGCATTAACAGGGAACGGGCACGCCAGCAGTTAGCAGAAAGAAAGAAAGAGGATCTGCGGTAAAATAAATAAGCAGACGAGAACACGCCACTGGAATAAGAACCAAGCCAAGGTTGAGGAGCAAAGCTACGAAAAGAGGTTAAGCGATGGAAAGCAAGAAGAAGAAAAACGGAGCGAGAGCGCGATTGAGGCGTAAAAGAGCGGAAGGAGTGTGCTGGGTGCTCTCTTTGCATGAACGTGATAGGACTGCCGGGCCGAGAACGTGACGGCAGAGAATACCCGAGCTTGGCCTGTATCGCCCACTTTGGGTGCTCGGTCCAGGGCCGTGAACAAGTTGCGGGTCAATTTCGGCGATCTCTGTACTTTTTATCATTTTTTTTTACGTGCGCAGTTTCTCGCGTGGCACGGTCCACGCTGCCGAGAACGTTATAATGTTAGATTGTTGCGCTCGTTATAACGCTAGAATAACAAAATACGTGCTCCCCAGTTTACATTGCCCGAGATTGCGTGCGAACGAAGCGAGTTCTACGTCATAAAAAAAAAGTAAACTGACCACTGCGTGCTCTTAGAATATTTAGCCGGAAAACTTGAGCATTACGTACGAAAATTTTTTTTCTTTAGTTGAAAACTGAGGTGTAAAATTGTCAATGCTACTTGCGATCATAAAGGGCTTTTGTTGAGTGTTCACTACAGAAGCAGTACATCCTGACAAGGTTCTGACAGCATTACGCGGCCACGTTAATGCGCATGCATGGAACGTTTATCACGTAGGTGTGAAACGAAACGAAGCGCTAGCTCCGTTAATGGGCCTCTTTATCGAAAGGCTGCACTTAATTTACTTGGCCTTGTCATCCTCTTGAGGGGCAACAGCGCTTCGTACGTGTCTGAAACACTCGTGCTTGTCAAGACAGTGGTGCTGGTTTCTGCCCTTTGTCCAGTTGTGTGCTACAGTAAATACAGCTTGCGGAAATGTGAAATTAGTGAAATACTCTACATTGCTTGAGCACGGAAAATTTAGGCAGAGCGAACGCTATATTCGAAAAGCCGCTGATGCCTTCTGAAACTGTATGGTGAAAGAACGACGTCTTCCCGAGAAATGCTGGCGCAAGAATAGCGAGTGCAGGAAGCAGCAAGTGTAGAATACAGGGCCCCGCATTTTCCCATAGCTACCCGTCTGCATAGACTTTTTCAAAGGGCTTGATCAGATACGGAAGAATACTGCGAAACCACGTCTGCGACACGTACGAGGCGCACGAGAGCACTAGTGATTGATTGATTTCTCGTGCTTTACGTCCATATGAGTATGAGAGACGCCGTAGTGGAGGGATTCGGAAATTTCAACCACCTGAGGTTCTTTGACGTGCAATGACATCGCACACTACTCGGGCCTCAACATTTCGCCTCCACCAAAATGCCCAAAATGCTGCCGCAGCGGCCGGGATTCGATCCCGCCACCCTCGGATCAGCAGCCGAGTACCATAGCCACTAGACCACCGTGGCGGGGCGAAAGCATTAGTGTTTGAAGGGCGATTTGTGTGCATTAGAACGGCCTTGACAATGAAGATGCCGCCCGATACAGATAGTAACACTTGTATTATGATCAAAAGCGACTAAGAGAGACGGGGGCGGAGGGAAGGGCAGAGGGGCTGGTGACTAACGCTACGCAGTCATCATAAGCTATTAATTTCATGAAAGGCATCGCAAACACTGTTAACATAATTCGCAAGATTGATTGACTCTTTCTCGAACTTTATAACATCTGAAAGCCTCGCTGACGCGCTGACGCTGTGATGGACGTAGAAATGGACGACTGTGGGAGAATTTTGACAAAATTAGATTTTCATAGTGTGCGATCAAGGTATGGTGCATAGGAGATGTTGAGTTTCGCCCTCATTGGGATACGCCTATAATGTGAGCGAGTCGAGTAATGGTGGCAAATACATCGTCCTTGATCAAGCACAAGTGCCTTGCATAAAATAGCCATGCGAAGCGTCCATTCCTTTGAAATAAATTAGAACACTGACCTCAATGATAAGGTTACTGCGGAGAAGTTGACGACAGATTCTGCGATGATCATCTCCAGGTGCCAGGAACCTTTTGAGCATCAAGACACTGCAGCACTGAACTCGGAACCTATTTCAGATAAAGCGCCAGAGGTAGACCGGCGGGTCGCGCTCATAGTGCAGCTACTGATAGACGCTGATATGTTTGTCGGCAACGTGACGACACCAACTGCACCAAAGTGCCTTGTAGAAACTGGACCCTCTGCATCCATTGCACGCACACCATTAGTGCGCCGACTGAAGTAATTTCAACGCAAGTGTCAATGTCCCTGCTCAATATCAGAGATCATCACCTTGCGTATGCCATCTTCGCATAAGAACTTTTCCATACATCGGCTGCCACCCGATCTACCAGTTTAATTGGACTACTGCATTAGACTAGTGCACGCCGAGGTTATCGACTACTACTTTCGGTGGACTGTTCGACGTACAGTGTGCACATAGATGCTCGCTTGCTTCTTCGTGAACTTCACACACATTCCCCATCTGATGCCCGACGACATGTCTGGAGCACATGCATCAAGGCCAGAATCTACGTTGCGCTGATCTCAGCGACAGACTCTTGTGACAATGTGCACTCTCGGATTTTTCTCTCCTCTCCTTCTTTGTAGCCCCTAGTTTCTCTTCTCTCGGTGCAGGGTAATCAGACCGGACGGGTGTCTGGTTAACCTCCCTGCCTTCACTTTTCCTTGTTTCTCTCTTTCTCTCTCACAGAAGCAAGACTTACGAATTACCGGCGCCCTCGTTATGGTTATTGCAGCGCTATTAAGGAAAATAGCCATCACGAGTAGCTTATTCAGGAAAGGGTTCGCATGAGCTGCAGTTGCACGATCCCAGCTCAGGGTGTATACACCCGGAGCTGGGGTCTTAGGTTTCATACAGTCGCCTTACAAGCTACCAACGCTTATTCGGGGACCTTGCAGAGAAGTACGTCTGACATTTCTCTTTGACATTTTTCTTTTTTTTTTTCTATAATGATGACATCACACTCGTATGTGGTGCAACATTTGATTTCCAGTGTGCTCAAGTGAATTGTCTTCCCAATGTTCCACGACTAGGTTTTGCCAGGATTATTACGCTGTTTGCTGCTGTTCGCATTTATGCGACGATGATGATTAGGACGACTACAGAATTAGGGACGTGCGAATCGGGGGCGTATTGAGACCTAACCGACAAAGCATCGGACAGAGCGCCAGAAACGAAGCGAATATGGAATACTTTGCGAAGAGTCAGGCTGAGAATGTGCGCACTTTGAAGTTGCATGAAGTCTGAAGGGTGCCGAGAGCGTGGGCAATTTACGACACTCTAATGTTAAAATACGAGTTACCTGTGCTGATTAATAATACAAAGCTTTATACGTAACACACTCAGTTGTTTTGTTCGCATTTCTATAATTCGAACAGCGTCAATGGTTTTTTATTGGGTGCAAATTAATATATTATTATTTCGCGTACCTGTGTTAATTACATTTCTGACATTGCTATTTCATTTATGACCTTTCTGTGAAAACAACTGACTTCTGTATATTTTACGTATATTCTACAGGCTGGCTTATTTGTATTTCAGTTCTGTACATGTGCCCTGTTTGCCAAGCCTGGCGTGTAGATTCCGCCAAGATTGATGAATGGCTTTTTTTTCGGTGCCCATCAAGTGCCGTCGAGTCATTGATGCTGAAATAAAAGATTGATTGACTGACTGATTGATTTATAGTTTACAAATAATGAACATCCGTTTTTGCAAATAAGATAATGATGTTCGCGTGCAAGTGGAATAACAGAAAGCAAGTGAAAACAGAAATAAAAGCTCAACTAGGGCACTGCGAACAGACCAACATCCGGCAATATATAGGTTGCTCGAGCGACGTACATTGCTGCACTACAGAGAATGTCATGCTTTATGCATGTTATGTGCCAGCTGGGATGAGATTTTTCGTACTTTCGCATTATTTTGTATTTATCAGGGTGCAGGCAATATTTCGAAATATTCGCAATATATTGGCAAGGTACTCGTATTGACAAGTCGCGATTGTTCAATTTTGATGCCAAGTTCGGACATTAATCGAATCGGAATGTGAAAACTTTCGATCGTTTTCACACACCTATACGTACGCAATTGGTTTCCGCGTCGCGCTGAGAAATGTATAAAATCAGTTTAACGAGAACCTATACGCCACTTGAGACTCAAAATTGTTTTCAACGAGAATTAAAAAAAAAAAGCCACCTGCATATGGTATCCCAGGAAGTAAACACCGAACACAGCAGAGAGAGAGAGAGGGAGAGAGAAATAAACATGTGACCTCAGAATTGTTGTTTCTGTGTGCATTAGGGGAATGCTGAGATCGGCTTACGTCCAAAAACAGCAGGCTACCCTTTGTTGTAATTCCTCGAGTGCGGCGCGCGCAAGAGCATCGAACGTGATGGTGCGACTCTAAAAGTTCAAACGCGGACGGGAACCACAGCCGCATTCTTCCTCACGCCCAGCAAAGTGCTCTCTCGGTTGCGGTCGCACTCTGAAACGCGGCTGTGTGCAATCGATGCACGTCGGCAACTCAAATGCCGCGACTGTCTTAGATCTTGTTTGTCTGTATGTGGCACGCTTTTTCGAGCGGTCTCTCTTTCTTTTTTTTTTATGCTTCCCAAACTTTTCGTTTTATAGAATGATACCACACAAAAGAAAAAGAGTACTGGTGTCACGCAATCAAACCGCCGCGGAGGGGAAAAAAAGGTAAGTAATGAAATGAGCAGAAAAGCAGCGCAAGCATTCCTCAGTCGAAGTGAAATGACACAGGGAGTGGCACCACAAGCTGGATTTGAACTAGCGCTGGCAGTCAATTAACATTACTTAAAGACTGACATTATACCCGTCGCGACAGCAGATATTGGAGATCAATGTTTTTTGTTTTTGCTTTAGTGATGAGTGCACAGGGCGTTCGATTGCTCGTTAATTGTTCTTTTAATGCGAACAATTTAAAAACTAACTTACGAAATAACACCTGGTGCCTGATAACCGAGTAAGAAGGCTTGCCGTGTACCATACAGAGGTTTTATTAATTGAGTGCTGGGTTTTACATCCCAAAACCACGATTTCATTATGACAATCGCCGCTGTGGAGGTCTCCGGAAATTTCGACCACCTGAGGTTATTTAATGTGCACTGACATCGCACAGTACACGGGCCTCAACATTTCGCCTCCATCGAAATGCAGCCGCCGCGGCCGGGGTTCGACACCACGACCCTCGGTACAGCAGCCAAGTACCATAAACACTAGACCAACGTGGCGAGGCTACCATAGAGAAGGGGCCATGTTTAAGATTAAAGACGATAGGGTTGGCTGAGAGCAGACTATTCGAAACCAGCGACATCCTTGCGAGCACGTGATGTACCATGAGTCGAATATTTCAGGGGCACACAACCTGCCGATAACTAGCAGTGTTTGCCAAAAAATGCCTTGCGATCACTTTAAGTGCTTCCTTTTCCGACGAAACTGGCGAACCCTTCTTTTCTCCATCACGTAGAGCGGTGGGTCGGGTAGCTGCGCAACAAAACGACACGGTCCTCGCGTAGCAAACGTAACAAAAAGTATAGACGTACGCAGCAAATCTAGCGTCAAAGATATTTCCTTCCGTCGTAGCACAATTTGTTTCTCCAAAGTTAGGTGAAGCGTGGGTAGTATTAATTCTGATTAACTATGCAATGTTTTCAATGCGAATAACTGCCAGCGTGCTTGTAAAAGGGCCTGAACGTGTGCCATTGAAGCGGTTTAATCTTAAAAATATAAAGGTTACTGTGCGCGGGGAAACAATCAGCAATCGTCACGATCCACTGAAGATGAGACTCGTGCTGTTCGCAGAATCATACATTTGTAATCAAGGTGCGTGAAACACGCCCGATTTAACGATAACGCCGCGAAGTTTTTTTTCCTGGATACCGCCAGACGCTAAGCCACTCTTGCAGAGTGAGCATGTGTCACTCGTATTGAAGGAAGAATCAAATCATGGCGTCCTTGTTTCGGTCGAGTGCTGAAGCGGTAGATGTTTCTGGTTCTCTTTCCCTCTCAACTATCTTTACAACATAAGTTATATATCTGGCTTTCACAGAACAATAAGTACTTCATTCCCTACCAGCAGTGTCCACGTCTGCTTACCCGCGGCCTAGCACTTGGTGGTGCATTGTTATTGTTTTTATTTGGTATGGAAGCAAGTACGCACAAGATCATGACATAGAGAGAGCAGGCTGACAACTGCCACCGAGAGGGGCACTACGCCTACCTTCTCCAATATTAAACAGCCAAAGAACAATCGACATAATTAGATGAGAAACACCACTGCATCTAACAGGCTTTAGCGGTCGCGTGAATTAGCGTGACTCATAAACCAAAAGTAAACAAGACACACAATAAAAAGACAAGACGACGGTAAATGTATTCGCGCTATATCACACTGCAGTTATGGAGCGCCAACTTGCCCGAACCGCAGATAACTATTCCATACAGCTTATAGCGTCGCCGTTGAGGAGATTGTAAAGGGCGAAATTTATTGGAACCCTCTTTAAGATTGTCGGAATTTCTGCAGCTCTAAACTGTAGAACCACCTTGAGACAATAGAAGTAGTCTACGAGGGCGTCTACGACAGTGGGGAAGCGCGTACGATCACGCGCGCACGTAGGCAGAATTTTCAGACCATATCTCGTGCCTAGTATTCGAAAGAAGAATTTCTTTTTTGATCGTGCGCGGAAGCCGCGTTTGGAAAGGCTGATGCTTGCATATAGATGCAGCACTAAGTATAGGCTTATCGATAACAACAGCTTCTGCTGAGCTGTCGTAACACTTGGCTGTCGTTGCCGGCGTATAAGCGGCTAACACCTCGGCGCCTCGCTTCGGTTGGCATTTTCTGGCGGCTTCGCCGCCCGGCAGATAAGGTGCGCCGAGAAGGTGACGACGGAGCGATAGTTGGCAAACAACAGCGACCGCGCGCTGCCTTCGCGCATTCGCTCTTTTTTTTTTTTTTAATGTTTGCTTCCCTGAGTACGACGGTTAGCATGACGTTGTACGACAGAGGCCCATCGCCGAGCTAGTCCACCAGCCGCTGCGGAGACCGTGATTGCGCGCGAACAACGAAGCTTCTGGAGTTAACAAATTAAGATGGGCCGAAAGATTGTCCCGGGGGCGCTTGGTTGCTGGCATTGTTTGTTTGTCGCACTACAAGTGTGACAGTCGAGCAGAGAAATAAACGAATAAAGCCCGGAGGCTAGGAGGGGGAGAGGAGAAAGCCATTTGTTGAGAGAGAAAGGTAAAGAGAGTACTTTTCGTGCGCAATCGCGGCGGCCACATTCTCCGCGTAGCGTGTAACAGGTGGGACGTCAGAGGAAACTACAGCGCAGCTCGACTTGAAAACTCAATTACGGCTGCACCGCGCACTCATGCCGCGACGGACGCTTTTCGAAGGCGACTGTCTTGACGCAAACGGACAGTGCTGGCGCTCCCAGGAGACGCCGCCGACCACTCGCTGATATCGACGCTGCCCTGGCAGCGTCGCCCCATGAAGAGAAACAGCACGCCAGTTCGCGAATGGAGAGAAACTTCCTCTGAAACACCCTTCTGCCTCTCTCACTTTCGCAGCCTTTCCCTTCGGGGCCTTGTTTCCTATCTACCTTTTTTCTGACACGGAGTTACTAAGCCAGGCGAAAATAGTTCATGACGTACGAAGGTTGCTCGGAGAGAAGTGCTGAGTAATTACTTTTTGTAACAGATTGCGCCCCGGACTCCAATGCCACGATGTCAGGGTCATGCTGGGGAAGTCCCGCAGATTTTTTTTTTTTTTTTTGCTCTATTTCTCCACGATTGTTGCAAGCTTTGCGACAATAAAACACCATTTCTCATGAATTGTTGGTGGCAGCGGTGCAGAAGCTTCTAATGTGCAACCACCCGTATAAGAGAAAGCTTGTCTTTTTTTAGATTTTCTTTTCTTCTCACAGCGGGAATTACCAAGACGACGGGCTTGCAATATGACGAGTCCCTCCGTCACCGGCTTGATCAAAATCGGAAAGTCGCTTTCACTGATGGAAGCGTCGACATCGTATATAACACCTGCCGTGGAGTCCTTCCCGTCTAGTATGTAAGAACGTACGTTGATGTTCCCCAACAACGTGACGTTGCTGAGTACATCCAGAGCACTGCGTTGCCTGACGTCTATAGCGAGAACATTCTTCAAAGGGGAGACTTTGCCATCTCACGTCAAAGTCGGTCATTTCCGGCACGCAGTGCGGCCCTTTGTGCCAAGACCGCTCCAGTGCCGGAATTGCTTTAAGATGGGTCACGTTAGTGCTGTGTGCACGAACTCCGCCGTGTGCTCGCGATGCTCAGAGTCGCACCGTACGGATGCCTGCCAAGCAGAACATCGCAAATGCGGCAACTGTGATGGCCCACACGATGCATCTTCAAAGGAATGCCCATATATGAAGAAGGAGATGCAAGTTTTGAGGCAGATGGTCAGAGATGGTTCGGCTCACAGGGAGGCTGCTGCCAAGGTACGACGTCGGCGTTCTCGTCGCCGCAGGCGTTCTAAATCTACGGCCAAGCCCACGGATGCGCCTCTTCCACAATCTAGCAACCCACCACTGCAAGCCTCTGGGAGTACCAGCAACACGCACCCTAAGAAGGACAGAGGTATCACTGCCCCGGCTGACGGGTGGCCAGCTCTGCCGGCGCAAAATGTACCAGCAGAACCGCTGCACCGACCGCCGAAAGTTACTTCGGAACGGCACAGTGGCGATAGTCATGACAAAGAAGTCGTAGCCATGGTAAAGGCTCTCATGAATACCCTTCGAGTGCTTCTCAGTAGCATCCACACGCCAGCTGCTCGTAGTGCACTCCAAATATTAGACGCGTTGAACCCGGTGCTGTCAAGCCTGGAGAACCACTATGGCTCCCCCTCTGCAGCCCTTCCGTAAAGCAGTCAAAGAAGCTTCGATCTTCCAGTGGAATGCCCGAGGCCTCAGACCCCGCATTTCGGATATTCGACCATTCATATTTAGGCATCGGTTTCCGATTCTTGTTATTTGCGAACCACGACTTCACAGTACAATACGGTTATCCGGTTATGAAGCTTTCAGGTCTGTTACCTTCAACGACTGCAGCAAAGTCATCATTTATGTAAGGTGCGACCTTACCTACATAGAACATGCTGTAACACCGGACGATAAAAACCAGTACGTGTGTTTGACAGTGAAGAGAAAGGACCTGACGTTCACGCTTATAGGCGTATATATTTCCCCTTCCAGCCGTTTAGACACTGTGAGACTTGGTGCACTTCTATCAGCGACACCTGGGCCGTGGATTATGACTGGCGATTTCAACGCTCATCACCCATCATGGGGAAGCCAGAAGATGGATCGTCGAGGAAGACGACTCTTTTCATTCGCGTCGGACTATCAACTGCGCTGTGTAAACGACGGCAGCCCTACGTTTCTTCGGGGACTGACGTATAGCAGCTGTCTCGACCTGACGTTTGTGTCACGAAGCCTGATTCACAAGGTGCAGTGGTTTCCTGATATCGAAACCCATGGCAGTGACCACATTCCCACTTACATTACAGTCAACGGCCTAGGCACGTCGCACATGACCGTTTCTCGACGCATCGACTGGACGCAGTACAGGTCACTAACAGAGCAAGGTTGCGAAGCAAATGAAGAGGCCACTCTTGACAATCTGGAAGACGTCATCAGAAACGCAGCTCGAGACGCTGCCTACGATTTTTCACCGACGAAAAAATTTTGCGAACACGAAGTGGAATTGGAGCGTCTCCGAGCAATCCGCCGTCGAGCTGAACGGCGGTATCGGCGTACCAAATCAATTCACGATTTAAGGGAAGCAAGACGTGTACAAAAGAAAATTAAGCGTCGTATAAACACTCTCCAGTCTCTCCGATGGAAAACGTTTTGTGAGTCGCTTGACCCACACAAGCCTATATCTCAGGTATGGCGAGTCGTCCGCGGCCTGTGCACACCACCACAACAGCGTCACACGTTTAAGTGCCTTGCTCTCCATCAAGGGCGTCGTGAAATTGAGGTGGCAGAAGATTTCTGCGCGAGGATTGCCAGTCAAGGGTCCTCTTTCACCTCAAGTAGCCAAAGGAGCACGCCAATCTCAAGAGACCCCAGGATGGACAATCTGTTCTCTTTGCAGGAGCTTGAAGCCGCGTTGGCTGCATGCAAGCGTTCATCATCACCTGGACCTGATGGCATAAGCTACATGAAGATCAGCAACCTCGGTCAGACAGGTCGACGTGCCCTTCTGGCCATATACAATGACTCGTGGCGCGGTGGACTGATTCCTCCTTCGTGGAAGTCCAGTCGCCTTGTCCCTCTGCTCAAAACAGGTAAATCTCCTCTTGACTTGGCCTCCTATCGCCCCATTGCGCTGGCTAGCTGCTTAGGAAAGGTGATGGAGAGGATGGTGCTGACTCGCCTTGAGTGGTATCTGGAGCACTATGACATATACCCTGATGCTATGGCTGGTTTTCGGCGCGGACGGTCTTCTATTGACAACGTTGTAGACCTTATCTCATCTGTACAGCAGGAAAAAAGCCTTAAGAGATTATCCGCAGCAATGTTTTTGGACGTAAAAGGCGCATACGACAATGTATTGCATGGAGCCATACTGGATGTTCTGGGCAATGTTGGACTAGGTGGCCGCGTCTACACATGGATCTACAGCTATTTAAAGGACAGAACCTTCTTCGTACAAACAGAGGATGGTACCACAACGCACCATTGTACCGGTCGCGGCGTGCCACAGGGCGGAGTCCTGAGCCCCACACTTTTCAACCTAGCACTCCTCGGCCTCGTCGACGCACTTCCACGGTCTGTCCATCTTTCTATATATGCAGACGACATTTGCATCTGGGCGTCTGGGGTGACACGTATGCACGTACGGGCCCGGCTACAGAGAGCGACCACAATAACCTCGAATTACCTTCATGAAAGGGGGCTCGAACTGTCATCCGAGAAGTGCTCGTTAGTTGCTTTCACACGCAAGGAAATGGGGCACTACGTAATTAGAATTAACGGACAGGCTGTCAAGTGTGAGAAGACCCACCGATTCCTGGGAGTAATAATCGACCGCGACCTGTCTTGGAGCCCTCACATCTCCTATATGAAAAGGAAGCTAACCAATATCACCCATGTGCTCAGGTTCCTTGCGGGAAAATCGTGGGGTGCATCTGTACGAGCGATGCTCCAGCTTTACACGGCGTTGTTCCTTGGATGCATGCGCTATAGCCTACCAGTGCTGGGCGGAACACGTAAAACTAACGTGCGCGTTCTCCAGTCGCTTCAAGCCCAAGCTTTGAGAATATGTCTTGGACTGCCGAAATGTGCATCAACAGCAGCGACTGTAGTCGTCGCACGTGATCACCCAATCATGACATACCTTCGTGTGGATGCCCTACGAGTACACATAAGGCATCTTGCTCGAATTCCATCGCACCACCTAGCGTCTCTTTCCGTTTCAAGGCCAGACTCCGAATTCAGCGCCATTATTGCTGCTCATCGTGCTGTCCTGCCATCGAGTTTCACGCCTCCAGCAAGGCCATCATTACCATTGTGGTGTCTTCATCCCCTCGAAGCGCTCCTGACCATTCCCGGAATCAAAAAGAAAAGCCACTTGTCATCTATAGCTTTACAACAAGCCACCCTAATGTTCCTGCATGAGAAACACAGAGGACGCCTTCACGTTTACACGGATGGGTCAGTTTCCTCTGTAAGCTCCACAGGAGCAGTGGTCATTCCAGCAAAATCCGTCACCATACGATTCAAGACGTCCCATTTTACAACTTCGACGGCTGCAGAACTCGCCGCCATTCATGCTGCGGTAGAGGTCATAATTGCAGAACCTTCCCATGCATGGTCAATATTCACCGACTCCAAAGCAGCTCTTCAGTCCCTTATATCACCATTTCGTCATGGACCTCACGAGCAATTAGTTGCTGAGATAAGAATTCTTCATCACCATGCAGTCGAGCAAGGACACGACATCACGTACCAGTGGATACCGGGTCACTGTGGGATCAGCGGCAATGACCTCGCTGATGAATGCGCCCGATCTGCCCACGATGATAACCACTGTAGAGGAATACCGTTCTCCAGGACCGACGCATCCGCAAGGCTTCAATCCCTAGCACGTGAACTTACACGTGCACAGTGGAATTCATCAGAATTCACCAATGCTCGTGTCCACAGTTTGCACCCGGACCTTCAGTTCCACCTTCCGTCAGGAATACCTCGCGCTGAGGAGACGCTTTTGTGTCGCCTGTGGCTTGGGGTTGCCTTCACGAAGGCCTACTCATTTCTCATTGGAATGACGAACGACCCTAAGTGTGAGAACTGCGGCTGCGACGAAACGATACGTCATCTTCTTTGTGAGTGTCCCCGTTACAGTGGCCCTAGGAAAGAACTTACCGCTGCTCTAGACAGACTTGACAGCCGCCCTTTGTCCGAGCAACGAGTTTTGGGACACTGGCCAGGACCATCGTCAGCACGGAAAGCGCTGAACGCGCTGTTACGATTCTTAAGGACGAGCGGTCTAAAGGACAGACTCTAAGCAGTGTCGCGTTTCCTTTCTTTTTCTGTGCGGGTATTTTTTTTTTCTCTATCCTTTTCTTTTCTCTTGTCGTGTCTCCTTTCTATTGTCTTTCATTCCCCTCACCCCACTTCCCCTGCACAGGGTAGCCAGCCGGTCTCAGCACTGGCTAACCTCCCTGTCTTTCCTCCCTCCTTTCTCCTCCTCCTCCTCTTTTCTTCTGCTCTACTTATGCCATTGCGCTACGCACTCATGAAGCAGAGAAGGGGCTTGATTTTTTTGTGTTTTTTTTGTTTTTGAGGTAGTCGATGCAGTTGAAATAAATGGAGCGACTGCATGATGACAACCGCTCAGGTTAATGACAGCGTTCGCTGGTTGTACAGATCTTTCAAGAAAGTGGACTGGATCTACACATTAGTTATTGGGGACGCATGACGACAGATGTATTGCAACCCACCAGATTCGAGCGATAAAATAAAATTAACTGACCGCTAGTTGTTTTGGTCACAACTATTGTTATGCATAACTGAAAATTTACCTCTAGTGGACAAGTGTACTCTGTAAAAAACTTTGCGCTCATTCATCTTACACCGGACGGTGCTTGTACTCCTGAACCGTAAGTAGTCCGCGAACTATTGCCGAATGTGTGTTTTTGCATTCGCTCTTCCTGAGCAAAGAAGGATGGAGGTAAATACTGATTTCACGCAAAGTATATTCACAGTGGTTGCTTTACAAGGTAGTCTAACCACGGGAACCGCCATCATTCAGTTCATATCACATGCAAAGTGGGAATGAACGCTGCGCTAATCGCTGTGTTTCACCAGCCTAAAATATCATTATGTCTATTTTGGGTTGTTCCTTGACCGGCAATAACAACGTGTGTTAGTCCTTCAATCACATTAACTATGGTATCGTTTCATGGGGGAACACGTACGCTTGTCACTTGTCATCAGTACAACATATCCAAAATCAGTCAATACGCATTATCACTTCTAGTTCCATGCAATCTAATGCTTCTGTGTTACTCCACTCCTTCAATATCTTGCCTGTCATTCGTTTGTTCCAGTACAACATAGTCGTCTTATTTCACGAAATGCTTCATAATAACCTCATGCATCCACTCGTGTCACGTGATTTACTGCAGAATAAAAACCTGACGAGATTTGCAGCTAATAAGAATTGTTTGTTACCAACAGTTCACACTAATTACGGCAAAAAAAAACATCTACATTCACTGCTATTTCACTCTGGAATGATTTACCTACATCTATCAAATCTTGTGTTTCCCTTCCAGTCTTTAAAAATGACCTTAGACATCACTATCTGTACTAAGTGTACCCACGTCATGGCTGTTGTCTAAATGACTTTTTTTGCTTGTACTTTGAACTTCTTTTGTTGTGCTTCTTTCATGTTTAACTGATCTGTATTGAAATGTTTTATCTATATGTTTTGATTTTTTCTAATAATTCTGTTCATTTGCTGCTGTTAGTTATTACCTACAATGCTTGTATAATGAACCGAGGGTCCCACTACAGTTCTTTTACTTTGGGACCCTCGCCTGTATATTCGCTAATCTTGTATTACCTTTTGAAATCAATAAACTGAAACTGAAACTGAATTCAAGACAACCATGCACACTGAACCTGGCGATGCTTGTCCGAGGGAAAATAAATTGTCATCAAAACAGCTGTACAGTAAATTCGTGCTGTGCAGCCGACTGAATGACAATTTGCTGCCCAAAACTATCTTCACTGTCCCCTGATTGAGTCGTCACTGGCACACTGCAGGACCTCTTTAAAGATGAGAAACACAAATCCTGCCACCTCGTGTTCCTCCTTATCAACCTTGTCTTTTCTTGTTTATATACACCAATGTTTCTCCAAAGCATCAGTGACAAACATTGTTTGGAGGAGTGCGGCTGGTCATATACAAAAACCTATCAAGGAATTCCCAGTTTCGAAACGCAACCATCGTATTCGTAGAGTTGACAGGCTGAAGTTGGTTAGGGCAAAGTTGCACTTACTATGTATGAGCATGGCTTGTGTGTGCACTCGTTAGCTATCACAGTGAAAACACCTCCATTGTCGTGGTCGTACCCCACTGATTGCTTTCCGTTAGACTTTCTTTAGACTGGGCAGACTTTAAAATGATTTCGCCGGGTCGACAGCGCAATTCGATTTCGTTGACGTAGTTGCTGGAAATGCCGGCAATTCATTTGAAATAAATCGAAGTGCCTAATTAAATATTAACACGAAGGCATTTTATGCAGGGGTCCACCAAAGTTTCACTGACGCACTTCCGTCATGGAAATGCATGTCTAAGAAAAATGCACACAAACATTTGACGATGAAAAACTACGAAGAAAAGTACCAAATGCTGGTATTCGAACCCACAACCACCCGGGATCCTATGACAGGAGCTGAACGCTCTATCCACCACAACAGCGACACACGAAAACGACACGGAGCAAACCGACCTTATATCTTCACTACACCGCTTTACAATTTGCCTATCATGATAATTTCTGGAGTTTTACCCTCCAAAACTGCAATAGATTACGGGAGACGCGGTAGCGGAGGGTTCTGGAAAGTTTGATCACCTAGGATGCTATAACGGGCACTGGCACTGCACAGCACACGGGCCTCAACATTTCGTTTCCATCGAAATGCAGCCGCCGCGGCCGGGATTCGATTGCGCGACCTTCGGATCAGCAAATTCGCATCTAACTGATGTCCGGTTAAAGCAAAGCTCTTTAGCAAGCAAAACTATTCTTAAATTAACGTAACCATCCATTCACTGCATCTTAGTTGCAGCGGTGGTACCGCCATCTACGCACAGTGGAGCAAAGGAGTATATTGTCATGATAAGGCTCGCCGAAAGTGAGTGCTTCGGTAGTTTCAGTGTAGCACAGGTTAGCATATACAGTACTATACTGTTCACGAAGCTTTATTATGGGCTTCGTCTTTCGTGTTAGATTACCTTGTAGCGCCTCTTCGCCTATATTGCGGCTTCCACACGCATTAACAGTGTTTCTACGTCGACTTCTGTTTCGTGTATGATGGCATCTTATAGAAAACGGCTGCACTAAACGCCGCTAAAGAAGGCAACGACGTTGACGGCCGCGTTTGACGCAAGTAAATGCTTTGGCGTAGCAAGCGGCACCTCAGCGGGAAGCGGAACGCATTCGCGCGTTCGCGGCTCAAATTCCGAACATTGATTCCCGCGCTCCTGCAGCACAGCGCGTCGCAACACAACTGGGTATCATATACGCCACGGAGCAAGAGAAATGGTAGTACATTGGCCAAGAAACGCACCGTCAGGACGCCGCCAGCCAAACACACCCAAAATAAGGCCGCCGACAAGCAAATAATACGCCATTCACTGCAGTGGTCTGCGTGTTCACAAAACGATCTGCTGACCCGTTATGTTTCGCTTGCAATGTTTCACTGTTTGCCGACGCTCCTGGTTTAAGGCAGGTTTGCGCAGGGCTCCGACGCGTCCAGTGCGGTGTCTCCAAATAAATGTGAGTTGTTCGACAATTTTCTCTTGCGTGCAGTTGTCGAGGATGCCTGTGCAGTGCGAAGGTGCCGCTGATGTCTACTTGCAGCGGGTTCACGTGTACAGAGTACCCAACACATCTCCCGCCCCTCGATTCGCCAGATTGCCGCTTATGCATTCAGCGGATACCGTGAAGACGCCTTTCACTTTCGTGTTGCACCGATTCCTGTGACAGAGGGATCAACCACATTTTTCAAATACATTTAAGCGAAATAGTTTCTTACAGATTGCTTTGCGCCTGTTGGCTCCTATACAATAGAATTAATAAGATGCGAACGGTGGGAAGGCCAACCACAAAATGCAGATTCTGTATCAGCATATGACTGAATTTTACACATCGTGGCCGGTGAGTTTGTAAAGCCTATTCGCGGCGGAAAATACTCGGAGAATGGCGTCAATCTTGAGACACGCGCCGTAAAACTCGCGAGAACGTCTTATTGGTTTTCTTTAAGCTTTTCACCGTTTTGAGCATTAAAGCAGCAAAATTATCGAAGCGTCATTTTCACAGGTACTGTTTCACGCTAGCAAGTCGCTTTGGCTAATTGGAGGCTAGATTCAGTATTGGCTCCGGTTCTTTATTTTTGCGGACAATCTAGCGCAGGAAATTTTGCGTTAACGTTCCTGCGCCATAATTGCTCGTAAAGACATTTCAAACGTAATGTCTTCTTTTGTATTTTATTATTAATGTCCGACGCACGGTATTTGCGATGACAGCTGTTCAGTGTAATGAAGAACCTACAAACGAAAGGCTTTTAAATTCGATTCCAGGAATGTCAAATGATTGCGAGAAACTGCGGCGGTCCTTTTGAAAACAGTACTCGTGCACCAGGTCAAACGAGAAATGAACCGCCAATAGCTGAACTAACAGGTTCATAAAATAAGATAGTGTGGTTTTATGCACTAAAATTGAAATAAGCATGCCGTAGAAAACGGGAGGGGGTGGAGCTGGATTAATGTTTATCGAACAATTCTACATTAAAGGGGACCAAATGAGGCAAATGCACGGTGCACGAGGCCTTCTGCATACTGCCCCGTACAGAATATGACTATTTCGAGCGAAATTGAGACCGTTACATCCACTGCCCACTGAGCTATCGCGGTGGATGTTACAGTGGTCATGAGGTCTAGTAAAATACCTATAACGAGACTGCTTGATGTCCCAAAATATGTGCATAGTAACAGAACGTTTTTAGGATCTTTCACATTAAGGTCCTGTGATGACTACTCGAGAAGGAAGCACTGCTGTAACAATATAGAGTGGACCAACTTAAGCTCAAATGAGGTATGCCATTTTTCGCCCCATTCGTATCATAGCGTTCTGTCATACATGCCAGAGGCATTACCTTATGACTCTAAGTTTACTAAATTATGGTGCCATGTTCTTCTTGCCAACTAAAGCCATTCTAGTGGAAAATAGTTCTAAATGAAGAATAGAGCAATAGCCAACGACTGACTCAACCGACCTCTTTCTAGCTCTGGTGAGCTTCCCATATCGTGTCCCTCGAAAGGATCGCTTTATTCTTTTTTATCCTCGCTCTTCCTCGCTGTTCGCAATCTCTCACAAGCAGCACGTAACGACTGCGGCGCCGTTTCCTCGCTCTCGTCTGGCCTTGGGAGTTCCGTCTAGTTAAGCCAAAGAACATCATAAATATAATACAAAGATCGCAAGGGTCGCCTAGGGTAGTCGATGATGCCACCCGCATTTTATTTTCATTTCTTCCACTTCGGTATGAGCTATCCTTTCTGAAAACCGAGCTTGTTCCTCTCTTAGGGAAAGAGAGAGGGGGGAGGGGAAAGAGATGATGGTGGCACGACCTAATCGGGGGATATAAAATAACCGAAAGCCAGCTCCAGGACCTCCCCCGCTGTTTTATCAGCCACATTTGTCTCACGCAGTGGCTCTCGTGCCCCCCGAATGTCCAGCGCTTTTATTTGCTCCTTTTGTGTCTTGCCTGGCTTCTCATCTCACCATTTCAGCAGAAAAGCCCTTTCACTGTAACCTTCTCTCTTCTGTGGAAAGGAGGGCGAGCCCTCTCCCTACACTGTACTTCGTTCTTTGCGGACGCGTGGAGTCGTCGGAGTGGCATGAGCGAGGACGTCTCGCCGCGCGTTGCTTCTTTTTTTTTATCCGCCATTGTGTTAATGGAACGACACGCTGCGCGCTGCGGCTGTATAGCGCGTGGAAATGATGACTCGTTGGCGACTTTTTCCGCCGATGCCATCGATAAACGACGCCTCGAGGAGAACGTCACGGCGCGCTGACCGGACCGAAGAAGGCTGCGTGCGTGTGCGTTGGTGAGGAAGGGCTGCAGCGTTGTGCGGCCTTCTTCACATTTATCCGGCTCCTCGGTTTCGCCGACTGCACGACCCTCGCCCGTCTGACTCCGGCGCCGACGGCAGCTACAGACGTAGAGCGCGCCCGAGTCCTGTTCTGCTTCTCTCTCGTTCGGCTCGTACTGCCACGCCGCTCGACGCCGTTTCGTTAGTTTCCCTCCGTCTCCTCATTCGTTGCCTTATTAACCTATATAATTTTACAATGCCGACCAGTGACAGTAAATTTGCTCGTGGTATGCAGGCGTTCGGTGGCTGTTTTGGGGCGGATCCACTTAACGCACCGCTGCATGCGTTGTCGCTTCTACAATGCTCGCGGCGTCGGACTCGGACTGGTCACATTCTCAATTGCGGCCGTGTACCCGGTAAGCCCAGTCTCTCCAGAGAACCACTCCCCTCATTCGGTTTGCGGAGAGCGTTATAACGTTAGCATCTCCCTACCCGGATGGAGAGCGCCAAGAAGTTCGCCTACAGTTCATGTCAGAAAATTGTAAAACAGTCGTAATTCGTACGCTGCGTTGATCTCCTCTGCATCAAGCATGCCTACACAAGCCATGGCCTCGAACCGTGATTCCTGACAATGTAGTCGGGTCGTATATTCCAAGACAGCGATTAAATGCCCTCCCCTGTAAAATCGTATATCAAATGTACAGCAAAGAAGTTCAAAAAAAAAAATTTGCTTGCAGTGTCGGTGAAGACGCGTAAAATTGGCGCTAGCGTAATTGTCGTAAAATTTTGATCACAATATTTCGACTATTGAAAAGCAGTTGGCGACAGGAACTTAACGGTGGTGTTACAACTCTATGTCACAGACAATTTGACCGGTAACAAAGTCGGAAGGAGAAAGAAACGCGAATACCGCCAAAAAAAGGGCAATTCGCGTGAACGCGTGTGCACCTTTTTTCATGTGTCACTGCTCTTCTAGCTTATCTTTAGCAAATTGCACTTCAGCGTATAATTTCCGCGCTTAATGTTAATCGCATTTCCTTCATTTAGCATGTCATTCTTATAGCGTAAAAGAACAAATACGATCACTAAATTAAATTTGGAGGTGAAAAAATGTATTTTAAAGCTTCACACTCACAAAGAAAAAAGACAGTAACCTGTCACAGCTCTCAGCCAATTGTTACTCCCACCCGTGAGCACACAGATATAAAAAAGAAAAAAGTATGCCCTTGCGTGTTTGTGTGGGAAGTGACACTTACGCAAAGTGATAAAGTTCGGGGTTTTAGTGCCCTCAATGCGCCTTTAATACTCCACCACGGATAACGAACATATATTATGATAAGGTCCTTGAAAGCACGAGATGGAAGACTGCTACGATATCGACGCCTAAATGGCAATGCGAAACCAGCCCGTATAAGATGCAACAACAACTACTGATAAAGCAACAGAGGCTGCTAACGTTATGCTGTAGAAGAATTGAAATTTGGGCCAGTTGACGCTGCAGTGTGCCCCTCTTTCTCCTTGTCAAATCTTTGTCGTTTTCTTTTATTTTGCTGTTTTAATATGGGTCCGTATTCACAAAAACGCCTTACGATAAAAAAAAAGTTCGTAAAAGAATATTTCAGCCAGTCCTGAGGATGGACACATCATTAGCGAAGCCATCCGATCAATAGCAAAAAAAAAAAAAAAGACGCTTATGAAAGAGAAGTTATGGGAATTGGGCCCACGTTCAATAAAAACGTTATACTAGGGCCGAATTCACAAAACGTTCTTTCGTAAGTGCTCCTTGTCATTGGCTGACTGCCATCGCTAATTAGATGTCCGCCATCAGGATAGGCTGAAATTTTCTTTTACGGACAATTCTTGCTTAAGTGCTTTTTTGAATATGGGCCCCGATTTGTATGGTCCTAGACAAGAGCAAGACTAACTTGACCTAGGACAGCCTCAGCAAATTGCTGCGTTTTCAACGACAGGCAAGACAAATGTTTTATTTCGGCATTGTCTGGGCCTTTTCATAGCTTTCATTGTTTAAAGTATTACCTGAGGTATTTGCTGCGGCCAAGCAAGTACCACATGTAACAGTTTTAATCCTAGGTATTTTTTGTATTCTATCATTAGAATATACACTGCTTTTAATTACACACGCGATAGATGGCGGCATGCGCGTCATTATTCAGAAGTGGCTTCAAGGAATCTTGTCGCACAGAGTAGAATATAATCTTTTGTGGCTCGTACGAGGTAGGTTAAACAGCACTGTACGGATAACACAACAATCGCTTCCTTACTCGTGGTTTAAAGATGTGCCGGCTCTAGTCAATCGAATGTTGTGGCGAAGCTCACGACGGATTTTGCCGTTTTTCTCGATAACCTGAAATAAGTTAAAGCAAATCAAAGGAACTTGAGGATGCAATGCTCAAATTTGAATTTTCGGAATAAAGTATACTGTATAATCGTAATAATTGAATTACTACAAAAGAAAAAAAAATGCGTATATTTTATACACTCGTTTGGGTCTATTTCGTCGCTTGACAACGTAATTACTTGATATTAAGAGAACCAAAGGGTTCTGCTTTACAACACCTACCATACACTGACACCCCGACAGTGCAGAATGAAGGAAAGTATTGACTATCCGTTATTCTGATCGTTGCAGCTTGAGCGACGCCCTCATTGAAAAGATAAACGAGAGAGACAAAAAAAGATGAAGCTACATTTGTATCGAAACACTGCACAGATCAAGAGCAAAACGAGAAACAATAAGGCTGCTTTCTTCGAAGCTTGTCATCAACTGTTTGTTTCCGACCGGAAGAGTGCATACAGCGGCGACTTCATCAATTTATTTTTTTTTTTTCTGTCAAGTGCTACTAGACATCAATCGTAGCCGGAAACTGCAGGCCCTTCCATCAGTGCCCTCTTCCAAACGCTACGCGTAAACACGAGTTGAAACAAGAAGGATCGAGAACCATATACCACTCTCTCTATCTCTCTCTCCCCCCTCTCTCTTTTTTCCCAATTTCTCGAGTCTCCCCAGTCTACACAGCAGGAATACAAACGTGCCCGGCGATAATAAGTTCGGCTGTATACAGAAACTCCGTACTCCACCACTTCAGGTCACAAGCAGACAGTGTCGCGCGTGGCTATCGCGACGGAGCACTCTCGCGTTCTTCCATCAAACTTAATTACGAAGTCTTAATGACTCCGTGTAGGGCACTGGCGCTATTTTAGGATCCCGGGTTAAACCATCGCACTCGAGAAAGCTGCGGGGCACCGCTTCGCTCGCTAGCCACACGCCGCGGTTCGCACAACTTTCATTCCGTGCGTTCGCTGCAGCAGCGCCGTCGCCTCCGACATGCCATTTGCGTGACTCCGCATCGCAGAAGGGTCAAAAAAGATCATAACCAAGGAAGCCAACCAACAATTGCGATGATGCGTGAGGCGAGCGATTTGCATAAACTCCTCGGGGCCGCTCCAATAACATTCATTCAAGTGCGCGTTGAGCATCGGTTCTGAAATATGGCAACCGTTAGAGTCCGCGACGCGCATTCCACTAAATAACGAGCGCATTGGATGGTCATTTGGCACGCCCTCGGTGCCTCTGTGAGCGGGATCGAAACGCGCCATTGGTTTCGGAGACGTTAGAAAGTCGTGCTATAGGCTGCCCGCAGCGCTCCCCGGCCGCGCCTGAGTTAGAGCGGCTTACCCTAAATTCTGTGGTTGGTCCGACTGTACTTCGAAGACCAATTCATTCACTTGACTGCGTTTTGCTTGACCTGGTTGTATGCGGTGCTTATAATTAATCCCTTTTGATTTTCTTCACTTTTAAGACTAGTTATATACGTATTTACGTATATACTAGGCAAAAGTGAACGACTCTCACGGCGGTCGGGTAGAAGGGCTCATCAGCTTCACTGCAACAGTCAGTGCAAATCCGTGGTTACAACCTCTGTAACCTGTAGCCAGCAATTGCTTGAGCTCTACTTTTAGATTCGAAATACGGCGCTGAATAATGTATGCGAACGACGCCCGCTGGACCTGCGCCTTAACAAAGGGCACGGAGGACACGTTCTGTGGTTCTAACGCAGCAGGCGAATAGGACCCACGACGTCCATTTTGCATATACTTGCGATATCAAGGTGAGATTCTTCAAAGGGGAACCTGGAATGGTTACGAAGTTCTTGGTCAAGCAATTTAAACTTTTATTATTTTTTTTTTTCGTTTTTACGGCCAATAGGAACAAGCTTCTGATAAAAACAAAGCCCGAACGGTAGAAGAAATCAGCGCCTAAACAAAGTACGATCCATTGCTATACTGACGCTGTCACATAGACAGGCTTGTTTAAGGAAGATGACAGTAGTGACTGTTAAGGTAGTGCTATACGCTTATTTGCTCGCATGTATAATTAGAGCGGTTGGGGGGGCCCTATTTGGAGCCAGTTAATCCAGCCCGGTGAAAAAATATCCTTGTTGGCGTGCATCAGTTCCTCCGTTATTTATTGCTTGTGCTCAAGGAGATACTGACGCTTGTCGGACGGCGCCAGCTACTCCTCTTATCCTTATACACATATTGTTGTTTTGTTGTTTTGTGGTGTTTAAAGTCCCAAAACCAGCTCTGATTATGAGAGACGCCGTAGTGGAGGGCTCCGGAAATTTCGACCACCTGGGGTTCTTTAACGTGCACTGACATCGCACAGCACACGGGCCTCAACATTTCGCCTCCATCGAAATGCAGCCGCCGCGGCCGGGATTCGATCCCGCGACCCTCGGACCAGCAGCCGAGTACCATAGCCACTAGACCACCGTGGCGGGGCCTTATACACATATGTGTCCTGAAACAGCTTAACACAGAACATTTCTCAAGTTGGCATACACACCTTAAAATCAAGTAATTACGAGCGGTCAAGAAATAGTACGAGCATGCTGACAAATTATGTGTGTCATTAGCAAAAAAAAAAAAGCAAGAAAAGCGCAGATCTCACGGACATTCATGCAAGTATAAAGGAAATGATATAAATGGAGTAATTACAGATAAGTAATGTGAAAATAGTGATTTCGAAAGAAGTTTCACAGAACATATTGCAATGTTCAAAGCAATTAATACTTAATAAATTCGCAATGCAGCTTAACTATCACGATTAGCACGCGGGAAGTATCGTTATTATTAAAGTGCGCAGCAGCTTGCACCCTCCAAATGCACGCAATCTAACCAGTGGGCTCTCTGACTGCGCATTCTGCCAACATTCTTTCCCTAGAATTCTTCGCATGAGCCAACTGTAGTCAATCCTGGTGCTGAATATCAGTGAAGGCAGCCAGTCAATGAAAAACGATACTTACGAACGAAAACAGTCGTGAATACGTGCCTGCTATTCATTTATTTCTGTTTGAAGTGTCTCGTTTTTATTTCTTTTTTCCACAACACGATGAACAAAGAAATCGAATATGTCTAGGCTTTGCGCCGAGCCACAGGTAGAACACGACCGTATTTCTTCTTTCGGGGTGTAGCGCCTCCAAAGATACGTTGCCGCAACTCAGTTTTGCGCGTAGGTATTAGCTTATTTTTTGTGCTACGACGTAACGTCTCGCCGATACCGCGAACGATTTATCGCGTTGCCGACCCTCAGACGGAATGTTTGGCATCAGTCAGCCGTGTCTACTTTTTGATGGGGCGAAACGAGAAAGCAACAGCCTCCTCATCGAAATACAACGCGCAAGGAAAAAAAGAAAGCTGCAAGTGACCTTAATTTGGTTGGAGGCCGAGGCCGCATGCAGCATAATGTTCTTCACGGACAAACGTTTAGTTTATTTTTTATTTACTGCGTTTTTTTAGTGGTCTGGGTATATTTTCACAGATAATAACTCTTATCCCTCTACCATGAGCATTTATATCATCGCTCGGATATGAAAATAACAGAAACTGAAAGCCACGACGGGGAAGAACTAAGGTATGTTAGTTTTTTTTTTTTTGTTCCAATATCATTAATCAAGGCGTCAGCAACGTGTTGCAAGTATGCCTATCGTGCCTATTTTTCTTTCCCGTTTTGTGCACATTCGGCGGGAAATAAACAACCGTACGGCGGCAGCAAGGGTTATCGATTGCGCTAACGAGGTGACAGCACACAAAGACGCCATAAGGGTAATCCTGCAGGCTGAGCGTCACATAGGGAATGGCCGCGAACGGAGTTAATCAAATAATAGGTCGGCACGTCAAACAATGGATACGAATGGCGAGAGTTCCTCCGGCGAAGGAGTGTGACAGTGTCCCTTTTTCCGGCGCTGAGTAGTAACGTTCGTTTACTCCGTTTCGCACATACACTGAAATGCCCCTCGGGAATTGCTCCGCCGGAACTCGGTGCTTCATTTCGTTGCCTCCGTCGCGCACGCACTTCCTGCGCAACGATCGCGGCTGGGCGAATGCCAGAACCTGCAGTGTATATAGGTCTGTCACTTGAATGTGCTTTTGTGGCAACAGCAGATTCTGCTATACGGGGACACACAGAGGACGCAAAATATGTTCGAGGAGAAAAAAAAAAGAAACCAATTGCATTACGAACAGGCACGCGTAAAGCATTTGGCCCTGGACTACGTATTTTACCGGAAAAGCAATACGAGTATCCAGGAAGACCAAGTACTCAAGATGTTAAGAAATAATCACCACAGCTAAATGTACACGTAACAAGGAACACAAATCGCTCACTAGAGATACAGCAGAGCTTAGTGGTGTTCAAGTGGTTTGCAAAAATATAACATTTATGGCCCTAGACACTGTTACAATTGTGATCGAGTATCATTCCTCTCCATGTCTCACAAGCGGTTAGAGCAGCGTGGCGCCCAAGTTATCGACGAGGTTATCGGGAGGGGAACGGTAGAAATAATAAACTTCGTTGTTACTGTGGACATGAAGGATGTGCGCCGTTCTAATTAGTTCAATAAAATTACGTCATGCAAACGACGATCCATTGAAATGGAAAGTATTTCAGGCTAACGGAAGCAAAACGCATAGCAGTTATAATGTGCGTATAGTGCATTTACGATTAGCACAGGAATTCGACCTAAAAATAACGACCTACTGAACTAAGAGAAACGCGGACACGCAAGCTGATGCAGCACCGCGTATGATTGTATGTCTCGGCGCTGCTTGCTCTCTGTTTGCCTTCTGTATTTCTTTTTTCTTTTTTTTTTGTAAGCAAGCCTCCTTATACTAGAAGCGCCATGTTATCGGTTTTGCCACGGATCTAGGATGTTGACCGCATCTTTCTGTGCACTTCTAAAAAAAATCCACCGTTTTCTTTCCCAATTGTCATTCGCGTGCCGTCCCCTGGTGCGCGTGCCAACGACAGGCACGTCTTTGTCGAAAATTCCATGAAGAACGTTTTGATTCATCGTTAAAGCTCTGCTTACTTTCATAAGATATTGACGTTCCGTTTCCTATCTCACGAAGAAGGAAAACACATTCAGAAGGAATTTGACGCAGGAGGCCCAGGGCGGTACCATGTGAGGGGTGGCGACAGAATGTTGTTATATATATAGGCTACCAGCTCGCGATTGATTTCAGTGCATTCTTCCCTTCTTTGTGTGCTGGGGGCGGGGGCGTTGAGAAGGTGCGCGCGATTGTGTACAGTCCTTTATTCCTTTAGTCCTTTCACGTCCTGCCGGCAAGATGGAGACCTGCAGAAACTTTAAGAAATGACTTTTGTGAAGTAATCCCTGTACCAGGAGTAGGCGGACATCGTTATCACTCACAAGGAAGCGTGTGCATGCGCCCCACAGAGGAAAAAAAAAACGAGAAAACTGGGCTGACAGGGAGTTCCTGACAAGAACGTTGCACCCAGCCCCGTAAAGAGACATAAACACGAACACGTCAGGTGCGAGAGGAGAAGCACAATACGCACAGTCATATGAATGAAGATACAATCAACAAGCTGCTAAGAGCCTCGTATCAACATCCTACTGAACGATGATCTACCAATGAAAGAGAGCGAAGCAAGAACGATTGTTATTATCCATGTGAGCATCCAACAGGGATTTCGACACCTGCTAGAAAACTGTATCTGAAGACGCTTCCGATCAGGGTAGAAAAAAGAAAGAAGAGCAAATAAAATCACTGTAAGCTAGAACTCAAGGACGAAAGCAAGATGCACGCATTATAACTTATATGTACACCGGGTGTAGCGAGCACGTTGTAGCGAGCAACAGCGGCGAGTGTCATTCCTGCTACGTAAAAATGCTGGCGGAAAATGACGCGAAAATTCTCAGCCTTTGTCGAAGATGGGCAGCGTGTCATAGTGCCCTTTCTTTAATCTCTGTCTCTACATCTTTCTCGTGACGTATTCAGCTAAACTAAGTATATCAAACGTCGATTTCATTTGTAATACGAAAACGCTGTCTCAAGGGAGAGTGAGGACGGCGAAATACTGTATGCACTTATGGAAGAAAGCAGTACGAGCGTGCCAGATAATAGCGAGTCCCAGAGAACAAGAACGAGAAATAGCGATAGTACCGCGACGATCGGCGGACGAGAGAGCGCATCGAGGCACCCAATACGAAAGTGCGGCGCCTTCTGAATTTCCCGTCTATGCGAAGGCGACAGCTCGCGTACCGTGTGTGGAATTTGCCTTTGCACTTACGAGCTGTATAATGCAACATCTTGTTTCTATTACCGGACTCTGCCATAGCCAGCTTTCCACGGAAATTACGCGCGGTCAACGGCCCCTCGCATTTTCACCGTCTAAAATGGGTTGTCGGAGGCTAACGCGGCGTGACAAATATATGGGGAAAAGCTCGCTCGTGCGAGAACCGCTTCAAGGCGCGAAGGAAAAGTTCATTGTCGAGCTTAAGTCGTTACGAAGCATTTCCCTTGAGAGACGAAAAGGAAGACTGGCACGGACGATGTGCAGCAGACGCTGTCGCGGAAAAGCTGCCGATGGCGGTCGTAACCGATAAGCGCATTTCGTATGTGTCAACCTCATTTGTACAATTTGCGCAGGAACATTCGGGAGCTTTTCAAGTGTCTTCCCTATACACATTTTGCACTCGTCATTTGCGAGTACATTGTTGCGACAAGTCAGTGTCCCGCGCGCATGAGTGCTTTTGTAGTCGCGAGTGCGTCAAACGGTTGTCGTCGAAACGAGCTAGCGTACGACACGAATTTGCTGTACTTGGATACTCAATTTCCGAAAACAAAATTGGCTCCATAGAAAGTTCGTGCAGTTTGGTGCTCCTTCGCACGAATCGCTTATAGGCTTCTTTTTTTTTTTCTTAACCTATTGTGAGCTGATTTTTTTTTTAGAGGAGGTCTGCGAATTATACGACGATCTCACATGCATGACTGCATGGATATTATAGCCCTTAACAACAATAATAAGAACAGCAGGAGCCGCACAACAATAATATGGAGAGACAAATTCATTTACATACTGCTTAAAACAACTGCGCCTAATTTTGTAATTTTTAATACATTTATGAAAAACCTGGTGATTGTGTGAAGGTGATTGTTTTTTTTTTTATTGGGGCGTCTATTTCTTGTGACACCAAAGCAGTACCGCGTAATCTGTAACATTATTCGTCGAGCATGTCCGTTTGAGATTCTCTAATCGAATACTTTCCCACGACTACATCCTCTTCCCGTGTGTGCGCACATGCGTGTGTGTTTAAGGGAGGGAGAGGGGGAGGTTGAATTACTGGTAAAATTAATACTGACACGTGCGGTTGTTTTTACCGAATATGACAAAAGCATGGTCGAAGTTTTTCCTGCATACATTAACTACCAATTTACTTTCTATTTAAAATGAAACAAATTTCATCCGCCAGTTCAGGACTTGTCAGATAATAATGTGTGGGCGTTTTACATGTATCGGATTAGGCAACCACGAGCGTTCTTACATTGCATTTATTTTGCCGTTTCGTAAACATGCTCTAATACTTAACTCAGACTACCGCGTAAAGCTGCTCTCACATGAACATTAATCGAAATAAAGTTTTCAGCAGACCGGTTAAAAGCCGCTGGATATTTTATTAACGCACTGGCGGACGTCGTTGTAGCCTGCTCGCTCCATCCCAGTTGCTTAAGCTCGCTTGCTCGCCTGTTAAACTGCTACGCGTTGCGCAGCAGTCAATATCAGCAAAGCATACGACTGAGTGAACTGGGCCAAATGTCAAACGTCGAGGTGCCCTAATCCCCCGTGATCGCTTCTATGATGTCTCATTCCGTGAAACTAGAAGGAATATTAAAATATGGGTCATTTGGTATATGATGCTGAAATCTGTTTGTTAATAACGCACAGCAGTTACTCCACCCTTTGTGCGTGTCACTTCCCTCCTCTGTCCGTCGTCCCTTGGATGGTTTCTGCTTTCGGGAACGTGAAAATAGGTTTAAAAAGAAAAGTTCGCAGGAACGTTATTATAGTAACCTAAAGTACCTTGCAGATTTCTAGCGACGCTTCTAGGGTTTCGAGGTGTATGGACTACGCTTAAAGAAAAAGAAATTATATATCCGTAATGTCGTACTAGAGCATTCCGTACATTTTTACGCTGCAATATTTGCGGCACCAAAGGATCTACCGATAATTTTTTATGCCGCTGTTCTGTCTTCCCTTAAGAAACACCAGCGGTTTCTAACGCGTTGCAACGACTGGATGATCGGCCGCTTTCCGTTCAGGTTCTGCTCGAACACCGTTCTCGTTGCTCGTTGGCCCAGAAGGCGGTGAAACAGTTTCGCTTCTTGAGGACGATGGGCTAATGCCAACGGTTTTGAATAGTGGTGCAATTCTACATGCGTCAGTGAACTCGCTGCTCAAACACACACACACACACACACACACACACACACACACACACACACACACACACACACACACACACACACACCACGCACGCACGCACACACGTAGTACTTGGCACGAACATTATCGCGGTCTTCATCTCCTGCCTTTATTATAGAAGGAAAAGCCCTGCAGGCCTTGCTTCCGAATACATACATTTTTTTTTCAGTTGGCTTTTCCACAAAATTTTCTTTTTGGGAACACTTCCCCTTATTTCTTTATGGTGCGATTGGCTTTAAGCCCGATATACCTTCTGGTGGCGCGGGCTACCCCCACTTTATTTTAATTTTTTTTCCATACCAGGGGGACAAATTTAACACACACACACACACACACACACACACACACGTTTACATCCCCTTTTCCGTTACCCCAGCGTAGGGTGGTCAATCAGACACCTTTATGATTAACCACCTTGTCTCATGCCGTTCTATTACCGTCCTCCTTTCTGAACACATGCATTCGTACGTGTCATTCTAACTGCCATTCGAGACTAGTAACACAATGGGGTCATTTGTAGAATGAAAACATCCAGTAAGCTATCACGTAGCGGATTCCTGCAGTCTTCTACGCCCGTCTAATTCTTACTCTTATTTATGCCTACGATACCTTTAGTTGTTAAAATCACAACGATATGTTAAAGGGTAAGAACATTCCTAATGATATTTCAAGGTATGGCATATGTTCTCTTTACAAATAAGCTGCATACCCAATACATGACAAGTAATCGTAATGTGACTTGAAACGGGTAGTGCCGGTCACAGCAAACTGGCTACAAAAACGATCGCACTATACGATAATCTCGACGTTGTTGAATCGAAAGGCTCCGGAGCCTGTAAAAGCCCGTTCTGGGCGCTTGGCATACGGCCCCAATCGACGCCGGATGCAGTTACATTTTTGAAACCTCGAAATAGGTTACACGACAAAAAAAGAAAAAGGCATCCCTCTCATTCTTCCTGTATTACGACATTTTGTAAAACAAATCTTAACCAGGCAAACTCCAACTATATGTACAAGGCACGGGAAGTGAAGTGCACACGGGCTAGTTTCGAAAGAGCCAGGAAGGACAACATGAATATCAGAATAAGAGGGGAAGAAAGATTCATAGAGAATATATATATATGTAGTTGAAAGATCAAATATTGGCTTTGGGTCCTAAAAAGTAGAGCCAGCTGCAGTATCCTGCGTCCCTCTCTCTTATTTAGTATCGTTTAAACTCACAGCAGCAACACTACTGTTCTCAACCATCAGGCTACAGCTAAGCTTTCCCTTGAGTTAAAGGCCTCCTGACGCCGGTACATCGGGTTTGCAAGGTATCCTGGTGAGGCTTTCAAAAAAAAATAAAGAAAGAAAAAAGAATGAAGCGCGCAAGCGAGACCAACTAAAAACATTTCGTCAGATCCCCGCAGAGCGGGAATCGACGTTCTGAGAACCAGTCAGTGAAGGGCTGTCGAGGACGCACATTTTGGCTTCAAGCCAATTAAATGTCACGAGACGGATCAACGTCTACGCGTAAACGGAGTAGTTGCGCACGTGGAATGTGCTTGCCAGGCACGCCTACCACACTGCGGCGACTAAAGGTTGGCACTCACGGTGGCACTCAGTTTCAGAGAGGAGAAATGTATACCAAAAATATTTCCTACTTGTACTTTAGCAACGGCGTACGTCGACACAGTAAAACCGAACATTTGTACTATCCTTCAAGCATGGTGCGTACCCCAACAATCCTGTTGTATTACTCTAAAGGTCTAACCACATTTAGGCATATTTCTGGCGACAGCAACCATGCTTATGCTGGCGGAGTGCGGTCAGTTGCAGTCGCTTGTCGCGCCACCGTTTTCTCGCCAGCTGGAGAATATCGCTTGTCGACGAGTCATTTCACAACAACGTGGCTGCAACTGGCGTGCCCACTTCAGGGGCGCGATCTTTGTTCGGTACACAACGCGTTCGCTCGTTGCAACGTAACTAAGTTGAGGCGCGGCTCTCGTTGTGCGCGTTAAGAATTTAGCGCGACTGAGTGCGGCGCAGGCTTCCAGGATTGGTCAGTCTTCTTTGTTTGAGTGAATGCTGTTTTGTGACAGGGTGGCCCTTAAAATTTGCGAGAGCGGGAGGGCGAAAGCAACCAATGAGCAAGCAGTGAACATCCCAAAAACTAACGAGAACGTTTTGTTGTCTTCTTTTAGACAATATACTAAAAAACGAGATGTTTTTCATGTTCAAATGAATAACACTGTTCTATAAAAACGAAGAATATCTTTTTGCGTGATCTTGAATGCGTGACGTGCAGAGAAAACATGGTCATGTAAAAACGTGGTCGTGCCCCGCTGCTTAAGAAGTAAGCATGACCACGGCATGACCAAGAAGTAAGCATGAGATGCAGTGAAAAGCGAACAAAACCGCCCGCGGTCGCAAAAACGATCTCCGATCTCGCTTTACAGTCTGTTTCAGGAGTTCCGTGCAGCACTGCGGAAGCTACAGGCCCTTCGGCCAATTAGGAGGGCAAACACGTGTTAAACGTATCCCTCCGCGCCATCGTATCTGCGAATGGTGAACGCTACTGTGGCAGGAGCCACCTTGGAGGAGGACGGAGTGGACTTCCAGTGGCGTGTGCGAACAATGACATTTCGTCTCGTCTCAGAAGGCTTCTGCGCTCGACGGCCTCTTGGCCTTGGTTGTGCTGCACGGAACTCCTGAAACAGACTATAGTTCCAATTCGCTCTAGCTTATTCACCGCACCGGTGCCAAGAGATAAACCTTAAAGTCAGCCTTCAACTGATCTCTTGTACTAACCAGTACAAACTATACGCTGTATTTTGTAGTTAAGGTTTGGATAACTTCTTGCTTTGGGCGCTGTTAGGCTTAAATAGCTACCATGAGATATGGAATTGTTGTGACGCTTGGCCACCAGACGGCCCTGCACGTGTCAGTCTAGAGAGAACTAGAGAAAACGGACAAAAATAATTATAGGGAAAAATATGGACTTTCTGCCATAAGGAGCAGGGAACTGGGCTATGAATTTCCGTTTTTGCCATAGTATGATCGATTTGGTTGAAGTAGATTTCAAAGACATGAGGAAAATTTAAAGAGAGAGAGAGAAAAAAAAAGAAAAGTTCTTAAATCTTCTTACGAGCCTGGTGGCGCACATGTCATCGCCCCGTTACAAAGGGGCGGTGACATGTGCGCCATACATCCATCATCCATCCATCCATCCATCCATTTTCCCCTAGCGACACCAAGATTCACTTTTACAGCTAACGGCAGCGTACTAAAGCTAGAACTGATAAGAATCAGGCGATAACGTTGGCTTCGCGGCAAGTTTAATTGCAACGTTTTTTGACGTGCGTATGACTGTACTTACGGACCCGCCGTATAGTAGCCCAACGGCTAGGGTGTTGACTAGAGACCGTGGGTTCAATTCCCGGTCACAACGACCGCATCTTTATAGCAACAATGTGCAAGAAAGAAAAATAACCACCCGTATACGTGGACTAACGTCAAAGAACCTGAATTGGTCAAAATTAATCCGGAGTACTCCACTACGGTGTACCTCGTAATTACATTGTGATTTTAGCACGGAAAACCTCTGAAACACCTGAAATTAGTCATTTATACGTGCAACAAAAATTCGTCACTACTTTTCTTTCTTTCTTTTTTTTTTTTTTTGCCATGTCGCGTCGCATCCACCTGGTTGCTCCCCGATGCGACACATTAGCTCGCGGGTCTGCCTGCCGTGCCGCATGTCGTCGTCGTTAATGCATGCGATGTGCTAGCGACGGTTGTCTCGTATAAATAAGTGAGTAGCCCGGGACAGCGTAAGGAAAGCACCTTTTAATTTTATGTCGATTTCAACATTTTACTGACCCCAAAAGCGTTTGGCCTATGTGCATATATTACAAAGAAAACTCTTAAAATCTGTCTTTGTAAGAGTTGGATGTGCTTCGCCGTGCTTTCGCTGAAATTAAAGTGTAGTTTCGAACGTAAGTGGTACTATAGCCGTGCGAGAAAAAGAAAAGGTCATCGATATTAAAACATTATCTTAGCGAACAGTGTACATATGCACCCGCAGATATAACATCACGTGTTCAAGCATCTCACATAGCGTCCACGAAAAATACGACGATGATTTTTCGAGCGACATTTTGAGTGCTGTATCCGAAATTATTATGTTAAGGAAATAAAGGAAATAGGAAGATACTGTGTGTGTGTGTGTGTGTGTGTGTGTGTGTGTGTGTGTGTGTGTGCGTGTGTGTGTGTGTGTGTGTGTGCGTGCGTGCGTGTGTGTGTGTGTGTGTGTGCGTGCGTGTGTGTGTGTGCGCGTGCGTGCGTGCGTGCGTGTGTGTGTGCGTGTGTGTGTGTGTGCGTGCGTGTGTGTGTGTGTGTCACGCTGCAGTGGTTCCATCAAAGATGGTCCTCTTAGGGGAGTCATGCGTTTGTTTCGTTCCTCCCGAGGAAGAAGACACAGTGGTGCAGACGAAAAGTAAAAGCAACAAATTGAGAGCGCGAGAATAAAATTCGCGCCAATAAGCCATTTGTCTGAGTCAAGGAATAGTGGAGTGATTATCCATTTATTTATTTACTTACTAGCTCGACCGCCACCGTCAATGACATCTGTCGATGATGACTGATGTGATGACGGTTATTGTCATGATCGTGTCATTGTAGAGCATTCATCCGCCTAAAACGTAAGAACGTCGGCGATATGTGCCAGGAAAGAACCCACACAGGGGATCAAAGTGAAACTTTTACAACACACAACCGGTGTTCGCACTCACTTGGCTGCGGCGAAATGCGTTTCACGGCTTTATGTGATAACCCGTGTTGGCTGTGTAGCGCGAGTTCGGTAGCGAGTACAACGTCGCGCCCGTTACAGGGGCTCCAAGACCCGTGAAGCCAGCGCCTGCTCTTCCGAATACGAAAAAATGGAAAGGGCGTAAAGCACCAAGGAGAAAGATGTTGAGCTCATACGAAAATAAAAAAGAGATCTCCCTCCTTGGGAGGGTGGATCATTTCGTGGAAGGTCCTCCGTGACACGACGTGATGTCGTAGTAAATGAACTGAGTGCCACATGGATCATGCAATACGTTTTTTTCCCCCTCTCATTCTCCGGGAATGTTGTGTAAGAGAGGCACTGTTTTATCATTGTAGCCTCGTTTAGTCCCAAGTTCCTGCTTTAACATTCCTGCGAGTTCGAAAGAAGCATGGGAGATAACTCTGCGAACTTCGCTTGAGCTGTCGGTTTGCTTGTTGGTCGAAATAAAGATGTTCTGGTAAAACGCCTTGCGAGCGGTGGTTCGTTGGAATGTAAGCTATCTAGCGCTTCTGTTTATTATCCACATTTTTTTTTTTTGCTTCTTGTTGCACAACTGTATACGTTTCTTGACCACTTGTAATAAAGTATCACTCCTCAGCACCGTGCCTTCGTCACGACTGTCGTTTTGTGCGTCTCCAGTTTGCACTGCATCTTACACAACGAGGCTCATCGATACACTGAACAAAATTATTGAACGGCGCAAGCATCAATCTCACTCTGCAGCAGCGGCACCTCACTAGGAAAAGAATAAGATCTCCGTAACAAAAACCTGAAATAAATTATTGTTATCGCAGAAATATTAAATAAAAGTCGTTGGTGTAAGCACGTACAGTTTTCTGCAAATTGGTAAAAATAATTCGCTTACCCATAATGCCGCCTGATAGGGCGGCTGATTACGAAATTGTGTTCTCGCATCCAGAGAAAAAAAAAAGAATGAACGGAAGAAAGGAGCTCGTGGGGATAATAGAAATCTTGGAAATACGACGCCTCACTCTGGAAGCCTGCGATCGACGTGTTTACAACATCTTGTTATATTTACTGCATACGCCGACAGGCAGCAATTCGCTCAGAGTTCGGAGAAAGGCAGCTGTCACGTAGCGCACCGGACGTCGGTGCACACAGGGCGACGTGAGTTGACGCTAGAAGCTGGTCTCGAGGACGAGAAATGAAAACAAGCGTACACGTCTTCGATCCGTGGACGACGCTTTATACAAAAGGAAAAAAAAAAGAAAAGAAAAGAAAGAAACCACGAGAAAAGATATGGTTCAGCTAGGGCAAGAAAGTAAAACAGAAAGACTGTCGTGTGCCCGTATAAGATTTTCACCGTAGGCAAAGTTCTTAGAGCTTTGAAGGGTATTTATGCTTTTAAATAATGACGAAAGGGGGGCCTTTAATATTAAAGCTGCCGGCAGTACGTTGAAAGGACAGTTGATGACAGAATAATAAGAGCGCGTATGTTTTGGTGAGACCTTGTAACTTCTTGTTCATATCCAATTTAAATATGGAAAAGACAGCGCCGAGTGCAGGCGAACATCTAATAGCGTACGTTTTTCCTTTCAATGTAATCATTTCCGTCCGGTTATAGGAGGTTTTTTTTTTTTTTTTTTTCAGACGGAGTGAATATTGGCTATGCGATCAGCCTACACCGCAAATCTAGAGTTTTCTCCAACGTCTTCGAGCTTTTTTTGTTTTTTTTTTCAACAATGGCAGTTTTAAGTGTAGAGCGAAGTCTTGGAGTAACACATGGCTGCTACTGGCTGCTTCGTGCCTGTGTGACTGCACCCCGCACAAAGAACGTGCAATGTGCAATATCCGACGCGCTATTCTTTAGCTCTCATCCATGCAGTCGCCTACTGTAACCTATGCTCTATGAAGGTACATATCACACCTTGCAATGTGGTGATATTGCTCTATTATCTATTGGAAACTATAGTCCGTGGATGCGATCCGCTCTCCTTTTGATATCCCTCGTTACTGAGCAAAATTAAGGTTAACCGCAAGCGCCACATGCCCTCGAGAAGCAGAGGGCGCTCCGAGTCATCGGCACTCATTTTTACTGATTCGCACGTAGCAATACTTCCAAATCTTTTGTCTGACCTTGGAAGTGACACTGCTTCAGCTGTTCAACGCGTTTTCTTTGTAGGCCTGAACAGCAAGATTGTTTGACAGGGATAACCTTGGCGCTACTCGATGCGAGAGAGCTCGAAGCTATTACGGCTGCGCACATCGCTGCGTTTTTGCAGTTAGGACAACCAACCACCACACCTCAGCTCTAACATATACGATCTCCTGAGCGACACACTATACTCGGTAGCCACCATGCATTATGTGCATTCGTGCCTCCCTACTTTACTTAAGCCTATTGCGCCCCCGACAGCATACCTAGCTGGTCTTCTGTTCGTTCCTTTTTCGACCACTTCCCCATTTTGTTCATACTCCGAAGACGTCTTCATTAATAAGGCACTTGCGCCATTCAGTTTATACGCTCCGCTCTATGGCAGAATGCCGACGACTCGGCATTACGACGTGGCGTGGACACGCTGCGGTGTGCAAGACCGTGCATACTTTAATTATTTAACGCATGGCCACTAGTGAACTGCTTTTGAAGCGATAAGAATAACCATACGAGGCTTATAACACGAACTGCCGCGAACTGCTCACGGATTCCAACACACAGATTCTATTTGTAGGATGTGGATGCTATATATGGATAGTGGCCCGCTCAGTGGAGTTTACGGGGGCCGATAAACCGTTTCCCTCGCCTCACCCCTCGCGAACTTAATTGAAGCTAACAGCTGCGATGACATCATGCGATTTTACTCGCGGCGTCTCGTTCGGCTGCAGCCCTATCTCTCCTAGCCTGACAGAAAATGTGTGCCTCTCCACTCAAGATCATAATTGGCTTTTATTTATTCATTTGAATGTTAAATCAAATCAAATCAAATCAAATTTTATTTTCCTTTTAAGAGGAGAAGAAGGGACTTAAGTCTGTAAGTACGGTTTGACGGAGGTCCCTGCCTCCTTATTCTCAGGCGTGGCACAGTACAAGAGATAACTGGTACATCGGACATAGAATATTACTTATGAAGTGTGTTTTTAATAGGAAGATAGAGTAAAAACAAAAGCAACAAGGCAGATTAGGGCAAAAAATAAAACAATCTTATTTAACATAACTGGAAAAATACGACTCAACTGCATGCAGTTACGAAATCGCATGTGCCTGGCAGGTGTAGATACCCATTGTTGATAAAAAAAAAACAGTCGGATTTCACCGTCTGAAAAACTAAATGAATCAAAGGACTGTTCATGTGTGTTATTTAATAAATGCGATACGATACATGGATTCTTTAAGAGCTTTAAAAGCTACGATAAAGTATTCTTTAAAATAGCTAGCTCGTGGGGTTGGTACATGCAACAATTCCTTGTTTCGTGTGTGCATTATGCTTTTGTTCAGACTGTTTTGTTTATAGACATATTTCGTTTTTGTTGTGTTTGGTCTGTGTATTCGTATGTTATTACTTTCCATTTCTTTTCTCTTTCCCCTCTCCCTCTCCCTTATTTCCTTCACCCGAAAGCGTAGGCAGACGTCGTGTCCCTCACGGTGGCAGTTGTCAGGCTGCTCCATTTCCCTCATGTCCTTGTGCGTATATGTTTACATGCCAACTAAATAAATATAGGTTTGCAACTTCTGCTACATATGTTTTATTATTTTTGACGGAAGATTTATAACACAGCAGTAATCTATAGTTGTATAGCTGATGCACGGGAGAAATATTGCAGTGCACAAACAATTCCTTAGTGCGATCATGGTACGGTAAATTTGCAATGCATCGTATAGCCCTTTTTTGAATAGACGTGTTCTAGTCATGTTAGTAATACCTGTTGTACCCCATACGATATGACAATACTGAAGCAAATAAAGCATTAATGAATTATACAGTAAAATTTTAATGTATCAGGGAGCATGTTTTATATCCTAGTAATTAGACCAACCGCTGAGGAAATTTTAGAACAGAGGCAGTCTACACGTCTTTTCCAAGTTAGATCCATTACAAAGTAAACACCCAGGATTTTAACATCCTCGACAACTTCTATTTTGTAGTTACTCATGTTTATATTGCGCAGTGTTGGAATGGTTTTGCCTTTAGGTGAATTTAAGACAACATATTTGTTCTTCCCCTTTTGCTAGAGTTTATGTTAAGATTATTGGCACTGGTCCACTTTTTTATTTTTTCAAGCGCAATGTTAGTTTTGATTTCGATATCAGCCTTCGACATGCCCTTAATAAGAACAGATGTGTCATCGGCATAAGGAATAAATTTGGCGTCATTGTATGGGAATATCGTGTCATTCACATAAATTGTTAAAAGGAGAGGCCCTAAAATACTCCCTAGAGGTACTACAGCGAATATTGACTGTAAGGAAGATTTGTTATTGCTTGCACCAGTAGAATGACTCATTAAGACTTTCTGCTGAGCGAGTTGGTTCATAATTGCAAGGAAAGAGGTATGCGCGAACTGGACACGGACACATGCAGTAAAGACATGGACGAGCGCGAACTTTTAACTAACTTTAGAATGTGATTGCCGTTGTTACCACGTGAGTGCATATGCATAAAGTTAGTTCAAAGTTCTCGCTCGTCTATGTCTTTACAGAGTCCGTGCCCAGTTTGCGCGTTTCTTCTTTCCTGAATAAATATTGACTTTTTCGGCAAAGTACGACTTCAGTAGCTCATTTGGTCTCTGAAATGTGCTAAAAGGCGAACCATTAAAAGAATGCCTGCGCGGTGTCTGGCGGTTGCAGCCTTGACTTGTAAGTTTATTTCTTGCTTCTATTCCGTTTAGACGTTAGATGAAAATTGTGCGTGGCCTCAAAATAAAATGCTTCGACATGACAGTTTTGCTCCCCGATTCTCCACTCTACCCTGAGCGCAGCAGAAGGGGGTTGTCACAGACAAGCGGTTTACCAGACACATCAACGAAGCGTGAATGAGCCGTGCAAACATGGAACCGCGCTTTACAGGCACCAAACCGACCCGAAGGAATCCTCTCTTAGGCTCTCTCTTTCATCCGCTATTTTATGTCGGATGGATTCTGGGGACCATTCTGTATAATGGTAATATTTCATACGGCACGAGCCACGTTGTGTAAACAGTCCGCGAGTTCCTGGTTGTTTGTTTTCTCAGTGAATATGCAAGCCTAAGGGCATAATGCCCCCACGACACGTTTTGAAGGTATTTCCATCTACTGCGCGAGGGAAGAGTCTGGGTTATGATTTCTAGGCGCGCTCTCGATAGCACAATGCCGCTGTCGAAGAGGAGCGCCAGCGCCTGCACCTGTTGTCGGCCATGTATCTCATCTCGAATCGCGTTCCAGACGCGCATAAGCTGCACGGAGTGCTCGCGAAATGGTTGGCGAAGAAGGCTTGTCAGGAAATAAACTCGCCGAGATGCGGGCTGCAGCGATTCTACATCCCGTGCTTGAAAACAGATTCGAAGACTACTTATCCAGCCATAGTATACACCGAGCTTCATACACGGCTCACGCGTAGGATATGCAATGTATATAACATGTCGGAATAGTGAAGTGGGCCACGTGGACCTAAATTTTATTCGCTCGCGCTTACGCGTACTGCAGAGATTATCGCAGCCGTTCTCCAAAATCGTATGACACCCCCGCCAGTCGATTTTTAATCGTTATGATTTCGCTTGGGGCTTTTTTTTTTTTGTTCCTTGAGAACTCTTGGTCGTCATAGAGAGCTCACACGCGTGAGCTTTCCCCGGTAAGCCTAGAAATAGGTTGACATATTCGAGATCGCTGGAAGTTTCAATTTCTTGTCGCAGGATCATTCACCACTTTCCTAGGTCGTGTTTGCTCGCATTGATAAGTCCCCCGAACGAGAAAACTTACACTTTGAGAGGAATTGAAGATGCCGACCTCGATACTTCTGAAATATGCCACACATTTTGCATGAACACGAAGCGTAAGGTAGCAAAATAAGGTCTTCAAAGTAAGGGCAAGCTTGACGAAAAGTGGTAAAACCGTGTAAACAAGAGTGAAACAATTTTGTTGAGTCGTTTTAGTGCGATCTTAGTCAGACATATAGCCCCTATGGCAAATAGGTGCTCTTTCAATTTGCGAAATATTGGCCGTAAGCGTCGAACATGCTTTGCGCATCAGCTGACACGGCTAATTTTCAACGAAAGCATATGATGCATGACGACATTCTCCGCATCCTATAAGGAGCGTACCATCCGCTCAGTCTTAAAAATAGACTCTCAAAGGAATTCCAAAGCTGTATTGTGAAACGTGGCATCGTGAAAACCCTTAAGTTATCCTTTAGTATCGCGTAGCAGTATACAGTGTTTTTAGTTTTCTGAGCCCGACACTGTTCATCGACTAAACGCGTAGCCAACATTACGTGATTCCTCGGTCCAGTCGCTGTCGTTTATTGCTTAGAAAAAGCGCACTCATGAGTGTCTATGTCGCTCCCTTCTTAAAACAAGACTACGTCGCGTACTCGAACGTGCTAATTGCTGCGCTCAATCTTAACTCGATCGAAGAAGTGGGCGGAAATGCCGCCGACTAACAGTGCAGTGGCCACTGCCGTTTACTGATGCCCCATATACAAGCAACCTTTGAGAGGCGTAGCTTCTTGTTCAGTCGAGAGAAGTTCAACTCGGTCAAGTGGAAGGAGAGCTGCGAGGAGAGGGAATCATACGGATTTTTCGTGGTATCTGCGTTAATGACATTCTAATGCTGACCGTGAGGCTGTGTCGCGGATTTATTGTTTTCAATATTACTGTTATTGTGCGTACTTGCTGCTATTTCGCACATCCGGTCAAAGTTAGGCAGCAGCTCTCCTTCTACATATAGTTAACAAATGAAAATTATTCCCGCTCACTCCCCACTTACGCAGTTTCCAGCTAAACGGTGCAACTGCGCGAAGTCCCGCCCCCCCCCCCCCCTCCGCCCAGTTCTTTTTCTTTCTTTTTTCAGGACTTCAAAGACTTTTTTCTAATTGCAACTATTTTCTGTTTATATATTATTTTATTTGTTTCGGGCGTTCGTCTTTTACAAGCTGACCGATTTTCAACTGCCACTCATTCCTGCCCTTTCCAAGAAAAGTACTTTGCCAACCTCCCGTACGTATACTTGTGACTCGACTCTAACGGGGCGCGTTGTTTGCCCGACAAAATTGCAGACTCGCGAAGCGCATTTCAGCTGTGACTGAGCGTGCGCACGTACCGATAGGAGCGCTTGGTTGTCTGTAAACCGGCACCAAGTCCTCACTTGGTGGTCAGCATCGAAAGTGATAAGAAGAAAGGAATTCCATTCCTGACGTGCGCCGACAGACCCATCTTCCGAATACTCCAGAGGCGAAAGTGAAAGATCGCACCGTTGTACCGCCTTGCCTGCAGCCGGAGTGCTGCGGAAAGCTTGTTAGCGATCTTGTGTTGGCGATCGGCCAAGGCCGCGCGCTGCCTCACGAGATGAAACACGTTTTGCGACGTCGCGAGGTGGGAAAAGGGGGGAGGGTATGTTTGGCGTAAAGTAACGGAAAATGTGCAACGTATGCACTGAGATATACAGAACGAACGCGCCCACCGGAAAATTTGTGGGCAGAGTGTTTCTTGCTTTTAATTATTTGTTTTCCCCCCTCATTTCTTTATCCCGCATCATAGTTCGGAAAGTGGCTTTCCTGTTATTCGTATCGGCATTTAAGGCATGTATTTTACGCGCGAGTATGGTGAGACAGCTTGTAAAACATTCCTAGTGCGGGGCAAAAACGCCAGTTTAGTGCCAGTAGGCACTGGATTTTTCTTTATATTGATTGATACTACATTATCAGCGGGTCCCTTGAATCGCCTCCAAGTATACGAATGCCATAGTGGGAGGTTCCTTTACCAGTGAATGACCTCCTTGCCGTCCCTCAGATACTTGTACTCTCCCCTTCTAGCGTTCACCACGAATGTCCCCCATCCCCCGTTTCTTGTTAGTGTGCATTTCCAACCACATGTAGATCCATAGGTATTAAATAAATGCCAAACTCTACAGATTTCTCTATATATAGACAACCAAGCTTATGTATGTCACTATTATCCCAGAATAAAACCGTTATCTCTCCATCCCCGCGGCTTAATATTAACAAAACTTACAGAGAAGCGATTGGCTAAAATATGACACGTTTTTTAGAGTGGAAATCGCTTGAAAGATTACTTAGGAGCAAACATCTGAAGCTAAAGCTAAACTTCAGTCGAAACGTTAATGCAGGCTCTAATAGTTTTACACTTTAGCATTGCTAAATCTTGCACAAATGTTGTGCACTTCTACGGCTACTAACTTAAATTTTAGAGCTTTGCGGAGAAAAAAAGAAAGCCAATTCATTCAGTCAGTTTCTCTTTCTCACGACTGAATCATCTTTCTTTTCTGGGGGGGGGGGGATGAAATAACAGGTGCTCAGAGTTTAATCAAAGCAGTATTTGTCTAACGCTTCTATGCCAGTGAAGCTAGGTAGTGTCAATATTGCCTATAATTTTGCTCCCTTTTAGTAACAAGCTCTTGGAAAGCGCGTGTCTCAAGGCAGTTAATTGTTTAGTTAAGCCTCGTACCAGGAAATATTCACACATATGACAGTGGAGAAGGAAAAAAAAAAAGGACAGTTAAGGAACAAAAACAGCACGACCTATAGAACACGGACGCAGGAAGAGAACAATACAGCGCTTGTATCGTTCTCTTCCTGTTTCCGTGTCTCATATGACGCTGTTTTTTTCCACTCTCGAGTATGTACTAGCACGCCCAGCTATAAGTTTTGAGCATTTAAATCGGTTTAGGTAATCATTAATATCGATTCCAAAACCAATTCACTCAAAATTGAAAAAAATAATTTGTTAGAAATAAAGTGCAGCATAAATACTGATCTAAGAACATCGGCGAAATCTAAACGCGAAAAAGTACGACGTCTACAAAACAAAGCTACAGGAAAAGGAAGAAACATAATTACGCCATGCATGTCTATACCGGCGAAAATTTCACGTAAGCTGCCATAGTAGGACAAGCTGCGCTGCAGGCAGTTCATCAGCTATGCAAAGGGGCACCGCTTCAGGATTCTGAAAACTCGGTGCGTTTAAAATAATATTTGTTCTCGGCACCAAAGGAACTGTGCCATTTTCATTACTCGAATTTCCAGTTTACCCCTTACGTAGAAAGAAAATCAGTTTAGGGAAGAACACGCAGCAAAGCACTTTGTGAGCGACCGCCAACTGGGCGGCCTTTCTCTGAAGCTATGTTAGCCCTGATTTTGCTTCTGCCTGCTCGCGTTTTAGTTGCAGCTTCGGAGAATTCGCGAAGACCGCCATTTCGAGCGAGCATATTAAGGAATTCAAATTCTGCTTTTCAGCTGTCCGATACGCCGTTGTTTCTTGACTTTGTGTGAAATATCAAACATTTAGAAAAAAAAATAATATATTGAAATCGCGCAACTCCGAAGTGCCAGGAAGAAATGCCACCACTGGAAAGAATAAGAACGTTTTGCTTCAGCCCCACGACTTGATCCTTTTTCATTACGCACCGCGCGGAAGATAGACCGCTTACCAGGTTAGCTTATCTTTCCGTTTCCAGAAATAGGAAACGCGTAATGAGCAGGCCCCTTAATATTCTGTAAAGAAAATCAGGTTCCAGGGGCATTTCTTTCTTTCACGGAGTTATGCATGATCGAGCAGCGCGATACGCAGATGGTAGGAAATAAAAGAGGCAAACACTCGAAAATTTTGTGGTTTATTTCTGCAGAACACAAGGATTTATTCTGCAGCCTCATTCGTTTAAGAACTCCGTCCACCGTTCTGCGAGATCTCCCTTACAGCTTTGAACATACACGCATTTCTAGAATTCTCACCAACAACCTCACCCAGATTTCCAAAGTATACATGCGTGCAACGCTCTGACGGCAGTGTTTTAAATAAATTTAACTCCTTTCATTCCGGTGAGCATGCTGAATGTACTAAAAAGAGCAGTTTAGGCTTACTCACTGCTTAGAGACACCATCATGTGTTTCTCTTTACTATTTGAATAGTCTGATTCGCTCCTTCGATAAAACAGCAGCAAAGTTAATTCAGTTCCCCGTGACGTCATAGTTGACTGCAGTGTCCACTAATATGTAGTTTATTGTTTGTCGGTGAAGAGCGACTGCAGTGGACGGTAAAAAAAAAAATGACACGACATAGCTTGTTTCGAGAGCATTGTCCGCACCAAAATGGACGAAACCGGGAAAAACATTTCAAAGTGTGATACGGCCCAGCGACTCACCTATTTCGTCATCTCACCTTTGACGCAGAAATACCTAAATTACATATAACAAAAATCCTCTCCCCCCCCCCAAGGGAAAAAAAAGGAAACCTTGACCTGCGCATTTAATTCATCTAACTATGGTTACAACTCAAATGTAGTAATAAAGGTAAATTCATCTTGAACTTGTTGGTGTGACCCGGTTATTGCGATTCCTAAATTTCTCCTTGACCAACTCCTCGATCAACTTGAAAGTCCACTTCGACCAACTTGAAACACACCTCCTGTAAGTTACATCACATTGTTTTTGTTTTGTTTCAATACCATCACACTGACAAGAGATTGAGCCGGAGCTCTTTGTTATAGTGTTGCGTATAGACTACTTGTATCGATTTCGTATCCTTAAGAAACTCGTAAAGTTGCTTTCTAGTTTGCTTTCTAAGGCCCTGCGCTATGTATGTGGATGAAGTCTTGTACATCGCTCTTATTTCTGTCCTGTTCTCTCCTGTCTTGAATTTCTTATTTTTGCTGCGGGTTTCGATTTTTTGACTGTCCTATTTGATGTCATCGTTTTTTTTTATATATTTTAGACTATGCTCTCCGCCTTTTCTGTGATTTTGTGCTGGATATATCAGGAACATCCCGATCTAGTACGTTGGCCGAGGAGACGACTGTCGAGAAGTGCAGATCACTTATCTTAGACTGAGGGACGTCGCAACTACATTGCGGTCCTGGCTACACCAAGGGTGGACCCGCTTCAGGAGGAACAAAACAAAAAAGCAGAACAAAAACGGATATGACAGGTTAGAGACGATGGAAAAAGATTGGAACCCCGAGCGCAATCTTTGCGGGGCTAGATAGAGCCACGGTTACTGTCACCAAGAGCAGCTTTCGCCAATATAGTGGAGGTAGCGCACGCGGAGTGATCAAGGTGAAAGCTGCCGCTCACCAGTGACCGCGCGTTCGCTTAAGGCAGCAGCAGGCCTGCAGCCACCGGTGCCGCCAACGCCGGTGTAGCAGCGGCAGCAGAATCAGCAGCAGCAACAGCAGCAGCACGGAGATCGCGTATTGACCGTATGTTATCTCCGCGTTCGCAGGCAGGTGGCGGCGGCTGCTTCGGCCCCTGGACATCAAATCGGTTTGCCTTATTGAATCCGACGGCGGATCCCCGGGATCTCTCCTCCTGTGTGACAAGGCGCCGCGAGCAGCTTTTGTCGCTACACTGAACAAGAATTTAATAACGCGGCGTCAGGCGCTTACACGATTGAGCCGTCAGGCGCACCGAGGTTGGAGCCGTAGGCCGCAAGGGCTGGCTGCCAGACTGGCTACGTGGACGCTTTGTCAACCTGCCGGCAAAGACCGGCGGCTGCCAGAAGCCGTCGACCTTCGGGCGGATTCGCTGTCAAGACCGCAGCTCTCGTTAAAAACGCACCAGGGTTGAGACCCCCTCCCAGAGCTGCTGGTGCGGAAAAGAGCGCCCGTCGAAGCTCGCCCCGCCTGTATACCGTTCCTCTTGCGGCCGTTTTACTCAGGTGGTGTCGGCTAACACCGGACAAGCCAAAAAAATCCTTTTTCTTTATCCCTGACGATTCTCGGCGTAAACACCGCAGCACGGCAGAGATAACACCAAAAATAGAATGACAGCCGGATCTCACTGCACCGGCCCACGCCGCACCGCTCAATAACATGCGCTGGAGAGAAGCGTATATAGTAAACACTGCAAGCGCTCGAGCAGTTGAGAAGCGATGACAAATTCCGTGTGTGGTCAACTATTCTTGGCAGCGTTGCTCGTTGCGCCACTCCATTCGAGAGGACATCTTAATCCGGGAAAAGAAAAGGAAAGTGACGTGAAATCCAATGTCACTCCGGATGACATTTTTTTCACTTGTTTATACTCTGACGCATTATCCTTTTAGATCTAAAATTTCCAAAAGGACGCATCCCATCGGAGGCTAATCTTGCCTGTCAAACCGCATTAGTAAATGCTCACCCGATGTCAGTAAATTTAAAGGTTCTTTTTTGTCCTATGCTCCTGAATAATGTGCCTTAATTTTGTGGGTGTTAGAACGGTATATATTGTAGCACCGCAACATGAAATACTCCTGGAAACGCCATGAGCCGAACAGTTGTCGAAGGAATAACGCGTTGTTTAAAGTGCGCAGGGTGAACATATCAATCATTACGGCGCATGTGTTCCGACTAAAATAACGAAGCAGAATTTGTAGGTAACTAGTAATCGAGAAAAAAAAACAAAAAAAAACATGAGCTTCCGACATACTGTTTTTTCTCATAAATGCTTCAAAAGTTACAGAATTTAGCAAATCGCGCGGGTAAAGCGCTCTGCCAGCGTGCATGGAGATGAGACCAACGTCCGTGTTCGAGAGCAATTTTTACTAATTAAATGTGCTCGTAAGAGGAAATTTCCTCTAGTCCTAAGTATCCCTCTTTGTCTCTCTCTTTCTCATGGCTATAGCAGGCAACTGGATCTGGGTGGAGTTCGGCTCTATGGAGTCTCTGGTAGACGCAGTCTTGTTCGACTCGCTGGTAAAGAGAAAGAATTGTACATACGAGAAAACTTATCTTCACTGACGCTTCCTACAGAACATCGGTATAAAATACCACAACGCTGCGTCGATGCCGATTTTGACGGCATATAAAATATCCACAGAAAACGTTTCAACAACGGTAACAGCTGCCCAGTTGGGAAGGCATTGCAAATAATAAAACTGTCAAAATGCGCCGAAGTAGACATTTCTTGCACATTCTTGTCGACCAAGCCAATGCGTACCAAGTACTTAGGTTGGATCAGGTTTTTCATCAACTTCCTGACCTAGGCGATGCTCATGCTCATGCAAAATGCAAGAGGCCCTGAGAAATCGCCGCGTAGAGCTGAATTCTTAGCGTAGTGTCTCTCAATACGGACACTTTTATTGAAGTACTCATTCGTAGAAACAACACATCAAACGTAAAGGTAAGAGTTCTCGAATGCCACCCGCTTTTGTACAATCGCGTTTGCATAAAATGTTCAGCAAGGGCAAATCGGGTCGAGGAAATAAGTTTGTTACCAATGCTAACATTTACGAAAATTCTCTAGCGTAAAGGTGCACACAGCGCACAAAGCTCACAAGCTCTGTGCACATTGATCGGACAATTCGCTTCAGGCGTTAGAAAAATACAAAGAAAGCGGTAAAAAGTGAGCGCGAACTCTTGCTCTTTCATTAACCAGCATAGGCTTTGTATGCCAAGGTGTGTGTACACTTGCTTTTGCCTTCCGAACGCCGCAATTCCGAAACCGTGGCTATTTGCCTCTGGCCGAGGAGCAGTAAGAGAACGCGTGCCTTTGCATAAATGGGGGCGTATAGTCACCAGCCTTTGCCTTCGAGAGCTTTTTAAGAGCGACTCGTGCCTTTATGTACTCCTTTAAAGTTTAACCGGCGCCGCACTTAATCTTTCTTCAATGCTTCGTTATTATTCATTATACCGAACTATAAATGAACCTTTTTCCTCATTCATTTTCTCAATAGCTCGTTCTTTCTATTTTTGCATTTGCCAACAGGATGTAATGGCTGGTCGAACTTGGATTCCTATCTGAACTTCCTCTTCAGAGCGGAACAGCCCTGCCGTGCCTACCACGAAGAAAGAGAAATAGATGCGCTGCAACGTGTTTCGAATGAAGCTAAGTCGACCAGCACGAGAAAAATGGTCCTTCTCTAATCGCGAAAGAGAAAGAAAAAGGTACCAAAAAAAAGACAAATTCACGTAAAACTTTTTAGCCCGAAATGGCGAAAAAAGCGACAATGTCTCGTTGTGTGGTGACCGCGAGCATGGCACCTTGCACGCATTGCCCAGCTTACTCTGCAGCAGGGAAGAGAAAATAAGCGCAGGTGGGAAGTAAAACTCGGGCAAGTATATATTCAGGCGCACTGGCTGTTCAAATTTGGCTGCACTGAGCCGTGCGCGCTTCTCTTCTAAATATTCCCAGGGACATTGTGCTCCTAAATGAGCCTCTTGACGCTGCCCACTTGTGCCACTTACTGACGCTAAAAATGTGCCCGGTAAAACTGAGAGCAACAACTGCCCGCACCGCCACTGCCACATCCTCGACCTGCTCTACCTATAAGCACTGCGTCAGTGCTTGTGGTGGAAAAGGAATTGCGAGCATGATGTGTCATTATACGTTGTAGTCATAAGCGTAATGTGCGGGAGGGGAGGGGGGGGCGTGTGCTCTCCTCATCCCCCCCCCCTTTGAAATTGCCTAGGTGGGCGTCGCCCCCCCGGAAAAATTCGCTACTCACCCTTGTCACCCTCCGACCGAAGAAATTTAATGCCAGAACGTACCTGAGAAGTAGAGGAGAGGAGCGCTGGTAGACGAAGAAATCCATTCGAAAGCGAAATCGACCTCGTATAAAGAACTTCTGTAGACGCGACTGCCCTCATCATGCCAGGTATAGATATAAATATATATCAGTGCACATAGCAGGGAAGCAATGGACCAGTCATTATTGAAATAGATATGAAACAAATGACAAGACATGGTTGGTTTTCTATGAACCATGATGAAGTTACCACTGTTGAAGTACTAGGTTAGGTGATGAAGTACAGGTACTTCACACACACACACACACACACACACACACACACACACACACACACACACACACACACACACACACACACACACACACACACACACACACACACACACACACACACACACACACACACACACACACACACACACACACATTTTTTCTTTCAGGACGCGACACGACCTCCAAGTCGTTCAGAGAGCAGCGCACGACGACGGGAAAACACTGCAGGCGCAGTGCTAGCGCTGGAATGATGAGTGACTTTAATACTACTCGCGTTTGGCCGCGCCGTTCGTTTTATGGACCATGTGGCGTAAACTAAACACGCTTAAAGAAGATGTATGAAACCGCCGCGCGCTAGAGCAAGGTCAGTTTTTTTTTTTTTTTTTGTGAGCAGACAACACAATTTCTTCCGCGTTTCTTGCACATGCGAAGCGAAAATATCCTTGACTTGAGACGAGGAATGCGAAAACACGTAAAAAGATTCTTGTATGGGAGAACGATATACCTTATGACTAGATGCTGGATCCCTAGAAAAGTTGAAAGAGTATCTACAGTTTGCTAAAAAGACAAGCCTATCGGATTGAAGAAATAGTGAAAAGACTAGAACTCCAACATCTGCAAACAACCTTAACTGCCCTTCCCTTAGTATGACTGTTATATGGCGGAAGGAGACTGCAAAGGTGAGCATTATAGCATGTGCTCAACGGTGCAACAACCGAAAGTACGTGCAAACGACAGGTAAAGAGAGAGAGAGAGAGAGAGAGAAAAAGAGAAAAGGCAGCAAGATTAACCAGAGGAGCGTCCGGTTTGCTGAACGTGAAAACAATAGAGGATACAACAACCTTATTCACTAAACTTCGACAAACGAAGGTAGAGGAAGGATAGAAAGTTAAATTTATGGTGGCACAACTTAACTGGTTATACTGCTACGAGGAGGATTCCTCGGAGAATATATATATATATATATATATATATATATATATATATATATATATATATATATATATATATATATATATATATATGACATTGCATGTTAGCATTTCTTGTTTATAATGCCGGTTTACCAGTATTACAAACAATATATGCTAATCATTCCCCTGTCTGCCGCAGAAAGGACCTGAAGGTACAATAAACAAACAAACAACAGACAAACAAACAAACAAACAATAAATAAATAAATAAATAAATAAATAAATACAATAAATAAATAAATAAATAAATAAAATGAGCACAATTGTGCACTGCCACGAGGTACATAATCGACGCCATTCTGCCATGACAACGACGAAGCTCGTTTGCGAACGGCGGTCTAGTGCTATATGGCACTCGGATGCTGATCCTAAGGTTGCGGGATCGAATCCCGGCCGCGCCGGCTGCATTTTGGCGGAGGTGAAATGTTGAGACCCGTGTACTGTGCGATGTCAGTGCACGTTAAAGAACCTCAGGTAGCAGAAATTTCCGCAGCCCTCCACTACTGCGTTTCTCAGAATCATATCCTACTTTTGGGACGTAAAACCCCAGAAACCACCGAAGCTCGATTGCGAGCAGCTGTCAGGCCACAGCATGCTAAAATGCTGCGCAGTCCCACGACGTTAAGCCTGACGAAAAGAGCGGACAGTGCTAACTGCCTTGGTCATCGTGGGAGCCCCACAGTATCCGGTGTGTGAGCACCGCTCGGAGCCCAATACGGGGCCGTGACGCCAATAGTGGCTTGCCCACCGCGTGCTTCTACACGGGTGACCCCGGAGCCCCGTCACGGTGGGCCCCAGGTGGCCTGGTCGATGTGGGTCAGTGCGTGCCTACAAACGTCGATTGCCCACCGGGCGTCATCTATATAAAGCACGAAGTGGCTCTAGGCCGAATCCATGCGAACTCGCCGCCCCATTGATCGGCAGCCGGTGCACGCCAGCGGCACACTCGGGACAACACGGTCCCTCTGCCCCAGCCTCCTGAGGCTCCGGGATGCTGACTCCTTCGAGAGTGGGCTCAAAATAGAGCCGCGGGCAAGCGTGGCCAGCCGTGCCGCCTCGATGTGCCGCCTCATCGCTTGCGGGACCCGCAATACACGGAGGGTCGAGTGCGCGATGCGGCGTTATACGGGGCGATTCTCATTTGGCCGCATCATACCACAGGTGGCACGCTTCTTGATTGGGAACAAGTTTGGGCGGCAATAGCCTGGAAGGGAACTTCTTAAAAACAGGCTAGCCCACCACGGCATTTGTGTGTGTGTGCCAGGCAGAGGCCGGCTTCTTGAGTCGATGCCACCATATGGGCAAGTGCGAAGCAGTGACTTCCTTCCCTATAGGAATGTATTGTTGTGCCTTGCCGAGTAGTTTTGAAGCAAGACTACCCCATCACACCAGAAAATCGGACCCGCTTATCTGTTTGGCTATTCATACTGGCGATTAACCTTTCTTTTCTCGAAGCTGCATGAAAGTGCTGCGAGAAAGGAAAGGTTGATTACAGTTTCCATTTAAAGGAGGCCAGAGCAGCAGCGACGCTGAGGTCAATCTTACTGCGTGCATAATATCTGCACATAGCTGCACACAAGCGCTCCGAGGTAAATTTTGATTTTGTGCAAATGTCCAAGGGCAGTTGCCTGTCCTTGTCCGTTTCGTCCTCTTCGTGTGCGCTTTTACTCGGGCGAAGTTCATACCGTCACGGTGCTTTATAATTATGTCACGGATGGTGTGTGTCACGGATGTGTGTGTGTGTGTGTGTGTGTGTGTGTGTGTGTGTGTGTGTGTGTGTGTGTGTGTGTGTGTGTGTGTGCGCGCGCGCACACACACACACAGGTGTACAGGCGTTTCATTACAGGGACGCTAGCGGCGCGGACATGCTCCTTCAGTCTCCCTATATAAATATTTTTCAAGGATTAGAAGCAACGTGTATCCTTCCATCTGCTTTTGCCACATTGAGTTGTATCCTATTACGCTAACGACCCAACGTGCAAGGGTATTCGAGATGATAACATGGTGAGTTCTGTTAAATAGACATGCTCCTTCATTTGGTCGTGCTCTAATGTTCACATGCACTATACACGGACCAGCCTGAACATTGTCAAAAAGGTAGTCTCGGCGCCCATGAAAGAAACAAAGCACCCGTTGATCGCTTTCACAGGGTGCCACAAACTTACGCTGACGTCCTTACTTGCAACACTAATTCCGGTATTGCAGTGATTTCTGGGAAATGAAAGCAAGCTTAAAATTGTTTAGCAGTGGTCCTATTGCTTTATACAGACCAACCTGAATCGTTTTCCCGTCTTTCCTTTTTTTTCGTGTTCATTTCTTTATTCACCTAAAGCGATTTGGGCTCGGAAGCGAAGCCACCGAGAGACAAAAGAGGAGTCAAGAGGGTAATTAGGCTCGCTGATTGCTTCCCCAATGAAACAGGGAGAAAAAAAGAAAACCGAAAGGCAAGCGGAAGCGAAGCCAGAGGGGGGCGGTGGAAGACACGTCCCGGAAGAAAACGTCAGCGCACCGTGGTTCCGGCGTAGAAGCGCCTTCGCTCTGTTTCCTTTCTCCGTGGCCGATTAAAGACACCCCGGACGACGTCGTGCCCCGCATGCCGCGCTTGGTACTTCGCGTCGCAACAGTGAAACCAGAGGCAACAGGAGGCGTTTGTTGTCATTCGAGAAGATCGACCTACTTTCGCGACCGCAGCTTGTTGGAAAAGCAACGCTTCTCGGACGTCACCCGTGAAGACGGATGGTAGTGGTGTGGATGTAACAGCGCTTGTTCGCTTGTCGTTGACAAAAGACGTCATGGCACCGTGTGCGAGAGGTGCGTATGCGCAAATCAAATTAAGCGTGAAATCTATAAAAGACGGGAGAGAATGCGGGTGACTCGCAAGAGATGCATGCAATCCTTTGAGTTTGCAGCTGCTTGGTGTTTAAAGCTAGCAAAAGGGAGAACACAAGAAAAATTTTGACACTCGTTTCTTCGTGGTAGTCTCTCATGTGTTGGTGATAATAGTGTTGTCACAATATTCTCCGTGCCCTTAGTTCAAAGCACTGACTGGTGGAGTTGTTTCCCTGCTTATCTGAAGTATTTCCATTAAAGTGCTGTCGGAAATTTAAAGTGATGCCAAAAATTAAAGCGGTGCCGTTAAGCAGGCGGCTTTGTGTACTTGTACATATTTGACATCCCCTTATAGCAACGGCGATGATCAGTTCGATTCAATGTCAATGAACTTTATTTCCCTTCGTACAAAAGGAGGAAGCCGGGGCTAAAGGCTGGAATGCCTGACGGAGGCCTCGGCTCCCCTGTGCAGTATGGCATAAATAGACACATACATATATCTGAAAATACAACAATAAAGTAACATATAAATAAAGCAACAATATAAATAAAGTAATATAAACAATACAACATTATAAACAATATAAACAACAATATAAATAAAGCATCAATATAATGCAAAATTAGCTGCACTTACGGGTGTCACATGTGAGAAACGGTGTTACACATAAAAACCAGAAGCTATTAAATATTCCTTTGTTTCCTTTTTAAAGATTTTCAATGAAACATCAAACTCAGCATTCAAAAAGGCACTTTCCGGCAGTCTAATATGTTTCTAGAGTTACAGTGACGGACGTTTCAAGCTTCACTTAGTGCACACAGCTGGTAGTACGACGACTTACGGAGGAGGAATGATCGGCAGTTTCTGTTTATTTGGCAAATAACCTTAGTTCTTTTAGTGCAAGCATGGCGCTATTTCTGAATGCATATGCATGTGTGCCTTGGTCACACCGCGGCCGTTGTGCCCAGGCCGGAAGGAGTAACCGCGCCAGCAGACAGCGCCGCTTTTTTGCTGAGTTCAGCGTCAAACAGCTCACGGCGCGACACCGCTTTATTCGACGCCGCAATCCATCGTTCCAGGAGACATACGGCCATCTTTGGCAAATGCGTCACGTTCTCCGGTGCTTCTCGAGAGGCGACAGAGCCAGGCATGAATAGGAGTGGAAAAACCGCTTGCGAAAGGCGCATCGAAGAAGCGAGTCTGCGGCAAGGGTGCTTTGCCCGCTATACTGGCGTCGGCCGCTGCCTATGGCAGGGGCGACACGAATTCGTTGGCTTCGCATGTATCCTTGAACCTAGCTCGCAACGCAGTTCAAATTTTTCACCACAAAGTGTCTCTCGGCTTTCAAGTTTGTGCGCTCTTGATACGAAAGTTGGCCATCGTCTGCCGCCTCACGCATTCCTCCTTAACGGAAGCAGGCACTATAAGCAGCGTCTTCGTTTTCTTTTTGTGCCTGTCTAAAGTGACGCCGCTGGGGCTCGCATTTATGCGGCGCCTGTTCGCGCTTTTAGGAACAGTCTTACAATATTGCCAACCACAACGCACGAGTCGCCAGAGCGGAGGACAGAAAAAAATATCATCAAAGTGACACTTTTCTGACCACCGCTATACAGAAGGAAAAGGGAGAGTTTGCATCCTGTGGAAGCCGTTTCATTTTTCAGATCTAACCATGTCGCAGCTCTCTCAGCATTAAGCCGCGACTGGTGCGCATGGCCACGTACTTTGCCGCGATGTGCGCTCCGTGCGTGCGAGAAGCAGTATTACCGAAGCCCACGTGTGCGCTCCGTGCGTGCGAGAAGCAGTATTACCGAAGCCCACGTGCGAAACAAACGTACGAGACGGAGCTCAGCTATGCCGGTCATACACACACAAACGAAAAACAAGAATAAGGGAAATTCATTTCTGCCGCGATATAGAGACCATGGACACGTGCCTTCAGTGCGATGGGCTTCAGTGTTTCATCCTTCAACTTGAAACAGCCTTGAAGCCGCCTGTCCGAAGCAATTTCACATGGCGTATCGCAAACAGGGCAAATAAGGAGGCTACACTAACGTGCACCAATGTACAAGCTGTGTGAGTGTTTCCTTTAGCTAAAGGTGAGTAAAGAGGTGTTGGCGCCTCCTAGTAGCGCCTGGTATACTTCCTTGCTCCAGCGAGTAAATATCGCCTTCTTTACTATACTATACTATACTATACTATACTGCACTGTACTAAAGAGAAGAACCTTTACTTGTCGCATATACACTATTAGCATGGTAACCTTTAGTTTATTTTACAGGTACACAAAAATATGAAAATATGCTCATTTACTAAAGGTTAAAGCACTTTAACCTTTATAAAGAAGCATATTTTCACTTTTTTGTGTACCTATCAAATAAACTAAAGGTTACCGTGTTAAGAGTGTATGACCAAAAGCTTTACTTCTTACTGATGGCAAAGGGGAAAGATGCATATGAAGCATAGCAAAATAAAACACCAGGTCCACCAAGAAACACTGGAAACAAGCGCATGAAGCGAAAGACACTTCCGCGAGCACAACGTTTACAAAAAAATGTAGACAAACATTCGTTCATTGTTTATTTTCCCTTTCATAGTGTTCCTATTTCCTTATTTCTTTCACCCTCTGGTATTTTTACTTTAGTGACATAATCACTGAAGAACGCTTTTTATCTTTAATAACAGCCAGCAGCAAAGTCTGCCTAGAAATATGAAATAAATTCATGAGAACAATTATCAAGCAAATAAATGCACGAAAAATTTTGTATTTCTTTGAAGTCCACGTAGTTAACATTTGATCGGTTTGCGTTGACCTCACGTTTCGGACTCGCAGTTATTTTATGTGCTTAACTTCGTTTCCTATCACGGAGGATTTTGTTTTTTGTCCACTCTCTCTCTCTCTCTCTCTCGCGCGCGCGCGTGTGTGTGTACGCGCTCGCAAACACGCACACACGTATATACGCAATTTAGTGAAGGACCTTTCGTGTTATCGACGGACAAGTTCCTGTCGAGTCGGAATTTGCGACTGTATATAGTAACCCTCACACGACAACGCGGGGTATTGAAAAAAAGAAAAACTTATGCTCAAAAAAACCAATTAACTCGTGACAAGGCTGAAATTGTAATACACGAGAGTTCGTTCTCCGTTTAAAAAAAGAGAAAGACAAAAAAAAAGGAAAGATTGCAGTGAGCCAAAGTCAAAGCCAGTTTTATTATTATTCTAGGGTACATTGAAATGGAACCGGCAAAATCCACGGACGAGGGTTCCACAGTCGAAGACTGCAGCGCGACCTTCGGATCTGAAAGCTGCTGGTGATGGTGAAAATTTGAATTAAACAATGTTGTTTTCCTTTTGCAGAAAATGCAAGTGATAACATGAAGTGACGTAGAATAAAAAAAAAACAAATCAAAGGGCGGTTTTGCCGGTAATGTGACCCACTGAGTTCCTCTGAGGTACCGAATGAAAGAGTCCCACTTAATAAACACGGTTGTTTTCAAGAAGCGTATCAACACTGGGGTCATAATCTTGCGGCAGCCGAACTTACTTCTATATTCAAGTATATATTTTTAAACGTTGTTGGATCCGATGAGGTAATTCACGTACTGAAGCCTGACCTTTACGCTGTGGTAGATTTCTGACCTTGTTGGCGCAACATTTCAGTGTCAAGCGCGGAATTTTTCAGACGCGGACGGGACAGGAAAGTAACACACACACACGAGCGCTAACTATCTTTGTTGATAGTTAGCGCTCGTGCGTGTGTTACCTTAATGTCCCGTCCGCGTCTAAAAAAATTCCGCGCTTAACACTGAAGCCTTAAGCTGTGACTGAGTGGTGTATGAAACAGTTAATAACTTAAATAGTAAAAAATGTGAACTCAAGCGTGTACCTACAGATGCTACTAGCTCGCCTTCTTACTATCTTGCCGACAACTTGTATTGCGAAAGTTCTTGTAAATACCTAGTACAGATCGTATCGCGGCTAATCAAACTTGGTCACTACATATACAATAGATTATTTACCATTCGAACTGCATACTTGGATGTTTACGCCGCAACATTTCCACAGATCCATACATTAAAATTACAAGTTTACCAAGCGCTAATACACTTTAAACTATGGAATACCGCTATCCCACTCGTGATGACCCATTAAAAATCCTCTTGAGCTTTTCCACACTAACTCTGCTAGTTCTACATTGTCCAATTATAACGAAGCTGCGCGCATCTCAATCACGAGAGCTTCCCTCGCCCTCCTTCCTTTTTTAGCATCTCGTAGAAAAGTTTTCTTCGATTAACAATGTTTCACAAGCTGGATCGTCATCGTTTTGCCCATGTCCAGCTAGTCCTTTGTCTACAGCTCCTGTCCCACAGCACTGATCGTCATCCCGAAATAGATGTTCCGTTGTGCAACACAAATACCATCTTTAGCTAATGTCTGCCTCATATATCACAGAAATAATAATGTATACTCCTTGATATGGATATTGTCGTTTATAAGCAGTATATTTCCATGATGCTTTCAATTATCTGTATAACGATACACACCTCTTCGTAATACCAGCAGAGCGTGAGAGTAACGATGAATAAATAAACAAACAAACAAATAAATAAATAAATAAATAAATAAATAAATAAATAAATACTATGACATAATATATAAAAGCATGTAACCAACACTAAACTATAGTCCATTGCGGGAATACCTGTATAAACAAGTGTAACAAGCCCAACCAAGCGTATGGCTTTATGTAAGCGCAAATTAGGCCTCACATTACGTCCATATTTGCTTGCCTTTGCAGTATAATGCACTGTAAGAAGACACATTTTGGGACTACATGCCAAACGCAGCGTAGAAGAAAAAAAAATTCCTCGAAAGAGAACGGAACACAATTACTGCCGCGTCGTGCCACGAATTGTTTTCTTTGTTGTGCCGCGACCAGGACAAAAATGAAGAAAAAAAAAAGTGTGTCGTTTACGGTGTTAATGGGAGAATTATGCGGACTGTTCCAAATAATCATCCAATAATGAGCCTACTACGAGCTTGTGAGGTTGGTGTGTAACTTGAGAACAAGAAGAAAATAAGAGGGGCCGAATTCAAAAAGTTCTTAATTGGTAAGCGCTCTTTGCTCTTGCTGAAGAGGCCTCACTAGTGATACGTGCGTCATCGCTAATAGCTGTTTGTTTTCTCTTACAAACAATTCTAGCGTAACATATAATTGGTAATACGGGTCCAGCTTTACTGTATGAACCGCCAGATAACACAATGTTTCAAGCAGTACACACACTAAACGCTTGATTACATGCATGAATTCCAGCTTTCAACGCAACAGGATGAACCAACGTTGGTATTTAAGAAAAATATGAACGTGCCAAATTATCGAATGAAATGAATTAATAAGTGGAACCACAGAGTGAAAGAGTGCGAAAGAAATTAACACGCTTGTGTTACACCTCCGTAACACAGGAAGGCGAAGACCCTTTCAACATTTGGTAATGCATTGAGTTGCACATTACGCCTTGCCTTTGCAGCTTACATTTTGGGGTAATATGTTTGCAGCACTTAATGAGCCCCACTGAAAAAGTACCCGTGTTGGAATTTGGACCGACATTCTCAACGGCATACGCAAGGACTAATTGCTTCTTCAATGCCTTACTAAATGTGTAGCAGTCTTTAGATCTACGCAAAATGACCTGTGGAGCGTACCTGCGTATTCCCGGTTCGGTTACGACGGGTTTCGCTACACGTTTCCACTGGGCGTTTGCCACGCCAGATATAGCTCACCGTATATTTAGTGGCACAAGCACCGAGGAACGGTCTTGTTTCTTGCGTGGAGTATCCCTTTCGCTGAAGGAATACTAAATAAGCCAAAAACTTGACGGTAAAGATCGAGCGCAGTCTACCAATTGGTTTATGAGGGCGCAGAGCGTTACAAAATGTATAATTCCCGGACATAAGAACCGTGGAGGCGTGTAGTACGAATAGAACACGTGAACAAATTACGTTATTCATCTGAACAATACATTTCCGCCCCGTTCGGCGATAAGGAGACGCCACTTACAAAGGCGCTAGCTTTCCTCTTGATATAAAGTGCTTCCGAAATTTCTCTCGCATACGCGCCTGGAACTTAAATACGCGTTACGAAATACGTTACAAAATTTAAAACAAGAATGAAAATATAAGCAGTATGAAAGAGAGCATGTTATGAGTTCATAACAATAATTGATGAGGTTTTACGTGCCAGAACCACGATGCGATTATGAGGCACCCCGTAGCGAAGGGCTCTGGAGTAATTTTGACCAGTTATGGTTCCATTACGTGGACCTGAAACTAAGTGCACGGATTCTTTTCTTTTCTTTTTGCTTTTACCTTTCTTTTTAAAACATATTGCCCCCATCTAACCGCGGCTACCGTGCCCAAGAGTCGATTCCGCGACCTCGAGCTTCGCAAGTCAACACCTATCCGCAAATTTACCATAGTGAGTGGCAAATTATATATGATGGATGTGATAGCAGTGCATGGGTATTTTGTACTAAGAAGGCATTCAACCATCAGGATAAGTAATGATCCTTAATTAAAGAAGTGCGCAGGAAAATGGAAAACGTGGAGCTTTTGCACGTCGTGCGATTGCCACTAAGAGACACCTAAATAAAGGATTAGGTCGCCTGCCAATTTTTTGAGGTCACTGGTCAATAAGTGACCTCAGGATATCGCCTTAATAAAGGCCATACGCCAACGTCTCAAGCGCATTTATTCTGGTTCAATGCATCAAAGCTATTGTGAGCAAGATACTGATCATGTCAAAAAGGTTGCCATCTGTCTTGTCCTTCTCAATATTACTGCACTAATATACGTGTCCTCATTCACTGATGCTACCTTTCAACTTCTTGATAGCGCCAGTAAATTTACAGCTATCCCAAACAACTGATAGAAAAAAAAATGCATTATCAAGATTGCGCTCGCAGCTTCGAAGGTCGCTCTTTCTATAGAACGTAATTCGGACGATATCCAGAATAGAACCTACAAAAGCATGCGTTGAGCGCTTTAAAATATTTTTTGTGAAACATCAAGCATTTTGGACGCCTATTAGAGCGAGGTAAATGGTTCTGCATCAACTAAGTCATTTCATTCAAAGGTTCGCCGAATGTCAAGAGGATGATGTCGCAATTAAAAATATCTGCAATGGCCGAGATTGGATGAAATTGGCCCTTCAGTGCTAATACGGGTATCTTGTTCGCGAAATACTGGGAGGAGAAAGGGAATCGGTGAAACTTATCATGTACTCTCGAGACGAAATGACCACGTATCGCTCAGGCGCGAAGTCACCACGCGAGGTCACTTCGTCACAAAAAAGTTCAAGCGATTTTTTTTTTCCCTTCAGTGTCTAGTAAACGAGGTTCCCGTATAGGCACCGACACGACAATTTCGCCTGTCGATCACTATGACGATATATAACTGCTCTAAAATTATACTTCTTTTCACGTGACAAAGCTTATCAAGTGCTTGAAGATACCTTCCATGTTGATTATGGGGTAAGAAGGGATGAAACATTGTAGATATTATTTGTCAAAATGTACTATTTCCTTAAAATGCGAGTGAACTACATGTGACTGTTTCATTGCGAATATTGGATAAGAAGTTTGAAGTTTATGGGAACTATATGGCTGGGGTGGTTCAACCTATCTTACCTTATTTCCTTGAGCGTTTGTTCAAGCCGCCAAATATCTCTGTGCAATGTTTATGTAGTGTTGGTGTGTTTATTTGATGCTAGCCAACTTCATTTGCCGTGCATTGCTCGGATCAAAGCGAAGAAGTAGCGGGCATCACCTATGATGCGAACATCTACGGCATATATTGAAAAGGACTGTCTACCTTCCTCCATTGATTTCCTGTTTTTTCATCTCACTAGAAAGCGCACCATTCGAAATGTAGAAGCTTGCAGCGGTTTTGCTGTGAAGTCAGCAGAAAATTTTAAAACGGAATTTTTAGGCCTTAGTGAGTGACCGCTTCTGTGTGTGTAGGGACGCGGGCAACACCGGTTACCGGGTCTTTGCAATAATAATTTAAAAATGAACGTTAGCCTCCGCCGTAAAAGAACGGTACCAGATGTTTGTGAAATACAATTGTAAGTAATAAATTCTTGCTTTTAGCAGGACAATTCAACCTGCGTAAATATTTCTTGGTTTTTCATTACACTTGGAAATGGGCACTAATTACCAAATATAGCGCCACCGGTTTTTTTTTTTTTCACGACCTTCAGGGCCAAGTTAAATTATAATTCCTTTTCTATAAGGTACGATCATGCTCATTTCCGTCGATGTAATGAACGCTCTTCTCATTTTCACCACAACCGAAAAACATTTTCCGAGCGGTAGACAGTTCCTTTAATAAAAAAGAGATGCTGTAAACTCGAAGTAATCGCATACTTATGGCCTAGTGGTTCAGAGTGCACCTGTCGTCGACGGGATGGCTCATCTCGTCGTGGACGTACTTACGGCCATGCTTTGCAGACGGTGCAGCAGACGAGGTGTAGCTCTGCGTTCTTACGTCTTTTGTCATTTTCTGTTCCCCGAAAATCAAAGGCGCAATGCGTTCGGCATAGTTCTCAACTTGCTTGTTTGAACTTCCTATCGTGTTGAACAGATTTTGTGAGCTTTGCCTTTACGATTACGCATTGGGAATACTTAAGCTGTCGTAACCGTGCGCTGGAAGCTTTCCCAATCTCCTCGAATTCTCTCGGGCTTGCGCCAGTGTCACTTTGTTCCTTTAGATAAAACAAAAACTTTACGATGAATGGCTGCGCGTCAACTCACTTACTTCTTGCGTTCGTTGCGAAAGTAGAGTTATCAAGCACTCCTTTCCCTTTTTTTTTCTTTTTCAGAGCTCTTTCATTTGGCTGCCTCGGTCCTTTGTGGACTTTTCATAAAACAGCCTAACAGCGGAAAAGAATTCTAATAGTATATGGAGCTGTGAGTGAACACTACTGTGCGATATTTTTTAATAGCAGTGCTAGTGTCATGTATTGCACTGCTCAGTATATATTAAAAAAAACGAGGAAAAAGGTAAAAAGCCGTACATTTTTTTTTTTTTTGACTTTCAAAATATCAGATCCAGCGTTGATGCACTACGTGTTAACAGTGTCATTCCTTTCTTTTTTTCGAAAATGAAAGAGAACGATACGATATATACACGCCGGAAAGCCATTTAGTCTTGAAACACTATTGTGAATTTCTTCACATGTGCATTAATGTTGGCCACTTGATAATCGTCAATGTCCACCTTTTCTTTTTTTATTTACGCGACCAGAAAATATATATTCCATGGGTCGCCAGATACGCGTGCACTTTCAAGCGAGGATGAGCAAAGGCATCTGATTATTGCGAAGGTCTGCCCTCGCGCAGTGTGGCGCTATTGAGGCTAGCCCCTAAAGAAATGCACTTCTTAGCTGTTGTGACTGATGTACTAAGTGCTCTGAGCATGACGGCCACATCATTTGGCCGTTTTATGACAGTAATTTAACCTTCGGTATTCGTTAGTCAGCCGTTTTAGCGAAACGCTTTCGCGGCCCCCCAAATGCAAGTGTGCGCAGTTTAAAGACGGCCCGGCAGATAGAGTGCATCACTTGGCTCGAGTAGTAAATTGCTGCGGAGGTCACCCTGCACGTGGTTCCCTTGCACCTGATTTGCTGCTGCTGTAGGTGTATTTTGTTTTTGTTGTGTTTTGTCTGTACATTCATGTGTGTTTACTTTTTATTTTTATTCCTCTTTCTTTCCATCTCTTTCTCTTCTCTACTTCCCTCTGCCGAAAGAGTAGGCAGGTGTTGTGCCCCTTCCGGTGGCAGCTGTCAGCCTGCTCTCTATTTTCTTCATGTCCTTGTGCTTACATGTTTACGTGCGTAATAATAATAATAATAATAATAATAATAATAATAATAATAATAATAATAATAATAATAATAATAATAATAATAATAATAATAATAATAATAATGCGTAATGATCATGGTAGCTAAATGACGCAACACGGTCTGCAGCTCCTGGGCAGTGAGTTGGGCGAACCGTTCTCTCCTTAGCAACGAATTCCCCAATTAAACTTAAAAGCAGGTGGGACACATTTCCGCAGATAAGCTACACCGACACAAGCGCACTGAAGAAATGTGTGGAAGCTAAAAAAACAAAAAAAAAAATTGGAGGGGTTACGTGAAGGAGTGTTGGGTTGTTAGCGTCTCATTATGCGTCAGTATGGTTCAGTCCTTGCAGGGCGAGGCAAGCAAGCGGGGGGCAATGGGATGCCAAATACGCAATTGCTGAGATAATTGATGCCAAGTCCTGGAAATATCTTCTTTCAATTTTCTGAGCAGAGCGCTCACAGTGTGACGTGATTGAAAATCCATTCCTTTGTTTTACAAGTTCTGTGAACCTGCGAAGCCAGACACATGACCCTGTTACTGCACACAACCCGCCTTATGGTAGAAGCTTAGCATATACATAGTAACTTTAAAAATGACTTATTTTTTGGGATGGCCGGAAACACATTAAGTTAGAACATCCACCATGGGCATTATGGTTTCCTGCACTAAACGTTATTTTCGGTTTTAATGTTGCAAAAATGTGATTGCGTTCCGTGTTTCACGTGTTAGGAAGCTCATCTGGCAAAATAAATGTGATAAATATACTAACTGTACACCTCGGTGTATGTTGCACATTGTTTTAGCTATTACAGCACAGGCTTTACAACGACCAATATTGGATTAATAGAAGGTCCACGGCACTCACTCTGTTCAAGGGGCTTTTTGATAAGATGACGACCATGTCATTTAGTTATGACACCAAACAATTATGTCACTAATGCTTTCACCTTCTGTTTCCCTGCTTACTGTAGGATAACAAAAAAAAAGTCATAAAAAAAGGCAAACCTTGCGCCTTCACGTACCATTTGCAAATTTTCGGTAAAAAAAAAAGCATTTTCCTTATGTTAGCCTTTCATCGAATGCTTGCTATCTGACGGGTATGTCATTATCATTTACATCGTGAAGGTCTTCTATAGACCACGAATTACTTTTTCGCCGTCCCCAGCAGAAAGAAAATCCCATATTTTAAAACAACAGACGTATTTGTTATACGTACACACATTAACTTGCTCTGCATTAGTGGTATACAATTTAGGCAAAAAAGTCAGAGCGCACGCAATAGAGGGGAGAATCGTCTTCTCCTCTGAGTGATAAGACATGAGTTGCTCGTGCCTTGCCGAGCAAAAAAAGACGTCGATCGGGCAATGAGCTCTGCTTTTGTCAGGAAGACATCTCTTTATCGTGTCCCTGACAATCAGTGACCAGGGACGGTTGCTTCTTTATCTTATAAGTTAATCAGGCCGCAATGGCCACAATCGCGATATTATTAATAAAGATGCTCAACGTAGGCACAGGGTAAAATTCATATTAAAGAGAGTGGAGAGAGGCGGATACAGGGCAGAGCTGGGGATTCGCCATCTCTGGCAACAATGAATTTTTCCGACAGCACAGATAAACTTTCTGAACAAACTAGTAACTCAACCGAGTATATTCATTTATCTTTTCTTTTTGAACATGGTTGAAGGTACGTTAAAGCCAATGGTGAAATAATAACAACAACAAAGAAACAACGTACATTTTTATCTCGAAACACGCTACTCGGCGGCGAACATCACCGGAACTGAAAACACCGGAGGAACTACCGAGAGGAACCGCCGAAACAAGAAGCGTGGCATAACAAACGATTCTCCGAAAGCCCCATCACGCTCTGACGACACATTTCCGGTGCGCGGCGCTGAATAAACGAAGTTAAAGGCAAACCAAGAACGCGCGCAAAAAAGAAAGAAAGAAAAGGCGCTCTCAGGAAAGAGGAACGGCCACAGGAAGATCGGGCCACGGGAGAGATCATACCACTAGAGACCTCCCTGTTTGTCTGGCCGAATTCAAAAGCACACCGCGTTGTGGCTCGATTTGGGCTTTCGCCGGTGACCGCACATTCCCATGAAAGAATAAAATAAAAAAAAAACTAACCATAAGAGAAATGCTGAAAAATGACTCCTTTCTCCCCCTTTGGGAGGCAATTGGCGGCCATAGTCTCTTCGCACCAAAGCAACAGCAGGAGCAGCTGATGTGCGCCGCCGGCGTCCTTCTCTCCCATGGACAGGGCCGGCCGTCCGAGGCGGGCCAAATCTGAGGTCAGACGTTTTTGATCCGGATCGAAATGCGGCCTGTCCAGGGTTATTAATCGATTGGCCGGCTTGCCCGAATAGCCGGCCGGTCACCCGATCAATGTCCTTAGTTAGAACAGCAGCGTGGCGGCTTAAACAATCACAAGCGCGAGCCTCGCGGACACCGCGTGGGTCGCAGAGAACATAAATAGCCCACCAAGTTTGCAGAAGCCACGTAAGCTGGCCGCTTCGATCAGCTCGACTTGAGGGCCCCGTGTAGCGGCTGCAGGCTGGCCTCCTCCTCTCCTGGTAGCGCTATCCGGGCCTGCGAGTGAGCAGATAGCACCAGTTACACGGCCGCCGCCCATTACGGGCACAACGGCTCGATGCGGGCGCTAAAGGAAACGCTTGTGCAGCGCCCATGTATACTGTGTACTACCTGCGCTAAGCCTACTGGCTTCTGCCACTGCGTAGTGACGCCGAGCTGAGCGCGCTGCCCGCATGCACTGTGCGAACGCCTGCTCGTGCGGCTCCGAAGCGTCAGGCGAAATTCGCCAACATATCATGTCCTTATAAAGCGCCCTCATCGTGATCCACCGAAACACCGACTGAAAGCGTCATTAGACTGGAGAGCGTTCCATTTAGCGAACTTAATGGGACTTAAAGCCCAAGCATAAGGGCTTGTCTATTAGCATTTTCCAAATACAAACAAATTCGCAAAGGACTTTACAAAGAACGTGCATGAACAAGACTTCTTTGAGAAAGTCGTTGTTCGCACGAGTTCTTTATTTCTGCTTTCACTCGGCACTCTGTGTGTAAAGCTGTAGGCTATTTTGTAATCGATGTCCTTTGCGGTTTCCATTGTAAGTATGCGTTCCTTATGCTTTTATGAATGAGTATGTTATTATACATACGTAGCTCATGTGAAAAATTCATGTATACGTTACAAGTACAAAAGTGACCTCTGCAACTGTATGTGTAAGCCAGGAAAATTTGTCCGCTATTCTTCAAAGGCCATATCTCTCACACATACACAGCGCGTGCATGGATATTTGTAAAACACTGCTTCTTTGTGAGGGAATGAGTGGCACTACATCCGCGCACTAAAATTTAAATTTATCGCGTCAGTTAAACATTTTTCACACCTACATAGAATCAATGCATCTGTTTAAGTTCCCCACTTTAGCTAATCATACTGGTCTAGTTCCGTTAGACCAACTTGACTCCCTTCTGGCATTATTGTATGAGCACGCAATAGATTTCTGCGATGGTCATTTTGTTAAATTAAAAATAAACAAATTAAGCTTTCCTTATTTTTTTCTGATTATAGAACATTCAATTGAGGGTGAAGAAACGGACAACACCGAATACCTGAGACACGAATCTAACTCGGTTTTGGTTCAGTTTGGGTGCTCAAAGACCAACTACAGTAGCGGGCGCAGTCATCGCTCGTACAGCTCGTCTCACGGACCAACTCCTTCAGGAGTTTACGTTTTTATCACGGCACACACGACAATTATTGCATCAACTCGCTTACGTTCGAGAATGTAAGTAGCTTTCGCGTCTCGCGTAGAATCTAATTGGTGCATAATCCCTGCAACACGCTTTAGCTGCATATCCTGCGACAACGCTAAAAAATATTTGGGTAGACTGAGTGTGTCTTGCATTGAGCGACGAAATTGACGACATTGATAGCCCTTTGAAAAACAGCTATGTCAAACAATAAAGCGATGTGAGCGTGAAAAAAAGAATGGCAAATCGCACGGCCAGGAAAACTCAAGCTGTCAAGTACGCTCATAGGAAAGGAATATAGTAACTCATTTTCACAGCAAAACTACCATATATATAACGTCGCATTTGAATGTACCGCCAGCTCCACTTTAACGTGACCATGTAATATTTCTGATTACGCTAAATATTATTCTCCGCCCGGCAGACAGAAACAGTTCGAGGCACTAGAACTGTTTACGAAATGTTTCGCTAGGAGCGCCTTTAATTGACTACGGTACAGTGACAAGTATAAGTCCTTCTACGTTTTTTCAAAAGAAGATCGCACAACTACTACCTGCTTTACATTGTAGCAAGGTGGAAGTACACAAATTACCGTGACATGTACGTATATATCAACCCTATCCTGGTTGAACTACTGGGTTTGGTATAGGAGGACAAACCAGCCGCAATATGCTGCTTTTTTTGTTTTTTTTAACGCGAAAGCGTTTCTTGGCTAGATTGGCGATTGCGCGCGCCCAGCTGCCGTCCGCAAAAAGTGTCCCCAAAAGCCGTGCCCGGAAAACACGTGACCTCTCCCGCCGGAAGTGACGCCGGCGCCAACACTCGCCGCAGCGGCAGTCCGCGCGCTCCCCGCAGCGCTGGACCTACCGTACGGCCGCGTCGCGGCGTTTCTTCGCTGGGTTGGCGAAAGTGCGCGCCCAACTGCGTGGCGTCGCCGTAGCAACACTCTGCGCGCGAACACGCCAGCTAGCCCATCGTTCCTCGCCGCCTGAGTGCCGAGTTCGATCTCGAATTGAAGACGCCCATTGAGGTGATCGCAACGTCGTGATGTACTACGTGCATCGATCCCGCATACGCCAACGACCCATACATTGTGCGAGATGTGTTGTATTTGTCCACCTACTATTCGGATCACAAGGCCATGATAGTGTCTATGTATCCCGGCCGAAGTACGCCGTCACCGGAACGATAAGAGGGTGACGGCACCGGTGACTGTCTAATGACACCACCCACAACGCCACGGTGGTCGTACTACTTTGATATGCCCTACACCTGCCTCGGGCATATCTGCATATACTATCTGGACGACGAAATAGAAGACATGTTAAGTGTCGACACCACTTTGATGGCATCAATTCATGTAAATAAACACAGTCCGGCCTCCCACATTGCGTCATTCTTTATAACACAACTCGGCAGCACCACTTCGCAGCACCCCTCCGCAACAACAATCTAGCCAAAAAAAAAAAAAAAAACGCTTTCGCGTTCTCATCTCATAAGAATATGCTTAGGGATTGTCGAACTTTTTTTGTGTGAGGGGTCCCTAGACAATCGTGTTTGCAGGCAGGATCCTTTTCTTCCTTGTCGCAAGATACAGACGGCCATTTTTTGTCCTCTGCACAAACTACGTAAACATGAAATTGCATCATCCTATCCCTCTTACTGATAAGTCTGTCGTCCTCCGGACTATATTAGTGTGATTAGAATTCACTGTGTAATTCAGGCAGTTTTCTTTCTGGGAGGGTTTGCGTATATAACTGTTATGTCCAACCTCTTCAATCAAAAGGAAAACCTGGGGGGCGATCGGAGATCGGCTGCTCGCTCGAGAACGCTTTCCGAACGCTGACGTCACAAAGTGGGTGGTCCGCGATGGCTTTGAGCAATGCTTTGAGAACGGGAGGAGCGCGGCCGGCTCGGCCAATGGGGAAGTGGCGCGCTCCTCGGATGATGACGTACTCCGTTTGTCGTCTGCTTCTGAAGGTCAAAATGTTCCTCCCGAGAAATTAAGAAAGCTCCTCCTTTCAAAAACGGTGCTTTCTTCTTCTCAGACTTAAACACGCTCTTAAGCATCAATATCTTTCTCTGCAGGTTCGCTAAGCGGTGTCGCGGGCGCGAAAAACAAGAAGCGTGCGCGTAAGTGGCGTCATATCTAAATTTCGTCTCGTCGTCTGCCGCTGCCATGTCCTCGCACAAAAACGTGCATCTCGGCCCGCGGGTGCTCAGAGGCAGAGGGAGCTCCTTCTCGCATTTTTGGAGGTGCACCCCAACTGTGAAAGCCCGACAAACTCTTCACTACCGAGAGCGCGCTGGAAACTTCCAGTAGCAAAGAACCTCAACATGGGCAGCTCTTTTCTCTCCGTCGAAATTCCACGGGCTCTTTGGCACCCGATTTCCGATCTCCTGACTACTCCCTCGCCTGGAGCGTGGGACACCGTTCTCCGCGACTCAAGCCTGGAGAAACAGCTCCAGGCTATCAGACGAGCAGAGGAGGTGGCGGCAAGGATTTTTTTCCTAAAATAAAGTTGTTCTCTCTCTCTCTCTCGGTATCAAGTTCGGCGCACAGCCAACGTACTGTTCGCTTCGACAGGCGAAAGTGACGCCGGAATTCACTTTCTGTCAAATCTCCAAATACATCGCGAACCTCCAGCTGCTCCGCGTCCTATTTCAGCGACGACAATGCGAGGACTCAGCCCCCAAGTGGACCGCCATTTCCCTCTGTGACGCACCATTCCGCAGCCGCAGCCGCCGTTTCAATCCAAGCGGAGCCGCTGCCGCGCGCGCTGTTCGCAAAGCGTTCGTAAATCGTTCGTAAACCGTTCGCTGAGCGATCGGCCTCGGACATCGTTCTCCGCATAGCAGACGAGACGCTCGGTTTGAAAATGATTGACAAGGAATTTACGTCAATTTGACGACACCGAAATCTCGGGGCCCCGGAAGGCTCGACGTTCCTCAAGTCGCTACAGGTGGCGAAAAAAACCAACCGCGGCGCGTTCCATCAAGTTGCGCGTAGAGTGGAACTACTAACCTAACCCCATATTTTAGTTTGAAATTTTCCTTCTAGGGGCTCTCAATAAGGCCAAAAGGCGTAGGCGCCAGAAACAAAGCGGCCATATTACATCTAAACAATGATGATGATCGTACATGCAGCGCCATCTTTTGACCTTATATTTTAGTTTAGGACGCCACCGCTACCCTTAATTTTCGTTGCACTGTCAAAGGTACAGTTTCTCTCCTCTAATTTGGTTATAGGTAGGTGTTCCGTGGGCACACCCCGCGGATGACGACACCGGAGCAGCGCTGGCCAATCGCGTGCGGCGATTCCGAACACTTTCGCAAAAATACCATCTCCGATCGCCCCCCTGTTCCAACTCTTCTTGTGCTGGGTGTGATCGAATTCACGCTACGCTGTTTTCCGAAGCAATGACGCCTCCCGTTTTAGCGAACTACGACCGCGCACGTACTATGTATGTGCTGTCATTCAAATGAACCTCTCTTACACTAACGTGAGTGATCAATTGTGCACCAACGGTTGCACTGCCAGTGAGGAATTAGTTCTCATCGTTCACAGGCACCGCCGCATCACATAATCCTGATGCCAGGCGCGGACACTTTGTCAGCGTCCCCAAATGGTGCACTCTATAGAGTGTGGCATGCATACGAAGGGAAGCGTAAAAGAGGAGTCCAGCTGGGGCACATGCAAAAGAAGAAAGCGAACCTCAGCGCAGGAAGCCAGCGAGCCTGGTTTGGCAGGAGATACTATGGCAGAAGTTAGTATTCGTTTTTTTTTTTCTCAAAGGTACATTGGGCCGGTACAGATGGCCTCGATATTTCCATAGCAATCGCGCCCGTTAGGCTATCGCTGCTCTTGGCTTAAGGTTAGTGAGAATTCCCGGCCCATGATTTTCTGAAAACAAACAAACATTTCGCTCGTGCGACTCTCTGGATTTGTAGGGTGATGTGCGAGGTGTGTAATCTGGGAGACTCAGCCAGTAGCACAAGCTCTCGTGTGCCTTAAATGTCTTCAGCGTGCCACGGAGGAACACAGGCATGCATCCGTTTCAGTGCAACTTTTGCGGAAGCTTACAGTATACGTCGTCCTGGTAGACCTCTGTCGCGCGCACTATCGGCGGCTCGTGGCAGTGTACATTTGAAGCTCGCGCCCATTTGCTTCGGGGAGTTTAATGGAAACAAAGAGAAGCAGATGATACTTTCTAAAACAGTTTAAAGCTCTAGAAAACAAGATGACTTCATTTATTTTTGTTCCTGCTTTTTCTGAGTACGCAGCACATACATGACACGTTTCTCAGCGTTCGCACGAACCTGCGGGCTTTGAATTGCAGATGAACCTTCCGAGGTATTCAGCATGTCATAAAGAAGGGCGAGAGATTAGCCTGTCACAGAACGCGAATTATGCGCAATAGCGCGCTACCGTTACAATTTCGGAGTCCACGCAAAGGGCGTTGCAAAAGACGGCGGCATCATCGAGAAGTGGAGAAGCGTGTCAAGAGAGGAGAAGGAAGGATTCCCGCTTCAGTAAGTGCCTCATACATGACGCGCTCCGGTACTGGCAGCACATTGTGTCTCTACATTGCTTGAGTGCTACGCATTGCAGGTATGCTACGCCATCAGTGGTCATAGTGGGAGCTGGTTCTCGCCAAGTTTTCCTGTTTCGCCATTTACAAACTTCACTTGTTGCCGCAATTTTCCCAGCGATGGCTACTGCTGTTCACTAGGTTGTTATAAAAGTAAGGAGCAAAAAATAAATAAAAAAATGAAGTTTTGCGTCAGGCGAGTGCAAAAGTCCTCTTTTAGAAAAGCCCGCTAACGTTCGGAACACCCAAACACTCGCTATATGCATGCACGAGATGTAGTTTAGTTTGTACTCATCACAAATGCGGTATCTTCAAAAAAGCGTTGAAGGAGTTTTATTGCCTCGCGATGGACCTTTGATGGCCATGGGTCCAATATTTGGCAAGTGCTTGCTTTGTGGAGTTTAACGTCCCAAAACCAGTTCTGATTATGAGAGACGCCGTAGTGGAGGTCTCCGGAAATGTCGACCACCTGGGGTTCTTCAACCTGACATCGCACAGCACACGGGCCTAAACATTTCGCCTCCATCGAAATGCAGCCGCCGAATATTTGCAGGTGAAAAGGTTCGTTCTGAATACTGCAAACAGAGGCACCGTTCGAGTTGTTCACTTGTGTGATGTGCTTGGGGAACTCAAGCAAGAGGTTTTGCATTCCGGTCCCGTTGGAACATATCCGCTGCGGTGTGCAAAAGAAATTGAACTCGCGTTTCGGTGCTCAATATCGCAATATCGCATTGAGCTATGTCCGTCTGCCGGAATATGGAGCACGGTCTCCACTGACCACGAGGAAGTCATTTTTTTTTATTGATGTACCCGTAAGCCTGGTATACCCGTTTTAAGTGACGAACGCAGTTTCTCCGACATTAATTCCCATTATCTGCTACGGTGTTCCTTCTTACTATTGTTATTTTTGCCGGGCATTCTTTGTTAACTTCCCGCGATTGCTTTGGAAGAACGTAACAGTTTTAGTCAACACGAAGACTCTTCGTTTTCTCTTCTAGCCCAAATGTTTGAATTCGCCCTAACGGTAATAAATGGTGCATCGCTACAGTACATATCTGCCCATGTAAGCCCTCTCGTTCTGCCTGTACATCTGCTGTGCTTACGTTTGATTAACCTAGAAATCGTGGCTAATGAACACTTTCTCTCTGGTGCCCATTGAAAACTTCTGTGGTAGAGAGAGCTATATATCAGTGTTGCATATCCCCGGCGCCGAAAGTTCCTTAATATATCGAGAAAGCATGCTGTAAAAAGGAGAACGTTCACGAAAAACATTGGAAGGTTGCGCAAACGATACATATGTAGAGTACAAAAGATTTTGGAGCATTGTCAGGGAGTTACCAATGTATCGAAGGGTGAACGGTTGCTCAAGCATATACTACAAGATGGTAAGGCAAGTCGCATTCCAAGAAAATGGGAACATTATAGAAAAGAAAAATCTACCTCCAAATATTAAGGTGGACGTCAATATGCTTTTCTTTTTCACATTTTGAATACTCGGTCAAATAGAACACATGTATAGAGTCCTCATCTTTCTGAGTGACCTAATTCGACACACTAAAGCAGTGCTATTGGCCACTTGACGTCCTGCCAACGTGATATTGTTGTAAGTGCTTAACAAACTGCTTTCAGTCATATGGCGCACCATCGCTCTATTGCGGTAACGTAACAACGAATTATTCTTCCAAAAACTGCTGAGAGAAATTTGGGTTCGTTAAAAAAATAGATGTATTATTGCCGTACTGTGCACTGTTTCAATGAGAGGCTCACCATGGCGATATAAGAACATAAGTCAACTTGGCTTGGTAGGTCTAAACCGACATTAAGTTAGCGGACTGCTGAAAAGTGCCTGGTAGCAAATACCAGCCATTCTTGTACGATGGTAGTACATGTTATTCAGCGGAAGTTACCTCGCTCACGTGCTAGAAGCTACTAACTGTGCCTCCGTAAAATGGCAGATCTGACCTACGCCAGAGTCATACGAAACACGCCCCATTTCCATCTGCATATCTCCTCCGTGCATAAAACAGAGGGCCATATTATCCCTTATATTCGACGATAAAAGAATATACGGCAATTTTGCATAGGGGAATTCTAGAAGTGAACGGGTATCGAACAACCACGGTCGAATCGCTTTCAAAATATAAAATAATCACGTATCTATTTAGATACATTTTAGCACGCAGTGGATTGAATTGGCGTGCTGATGGTAACTGGTATTCGTACAATCTACACCATGCTTCACAAGTGCATTGTTTCCAGCTTGTTTCTTGCCTACTTCAGCATTGGCATTGAGGTCACCCGGATAGCTACGGGGTATATTGTGCGTTAACTTGAGCCGTAGCCGATTGCAATTGCATATCTCCATAGACGCGTTGAACTAGCCGGTCATCATGACTACACACACACACACACACACACACACACACACACACACACACACACACACATATATATATATATATATATATATATATATATATATATATATATATATATATATATATATATATATATATATATATATATATATATATATATATATATATATATAATTGAAGGTAATGCAGGGGCTTACCCCTGTAGTACCTTCAATTTGTACCGCTTCTTTAGCATAATCACAAGCCCAGCTACCTCCACGTTAATGCTATCTTATTCATTACCGGCGATACCTTTGTTTACCAGAAGTCCTATACTGATTGTTCCCATTCTGTCCACTAGGTCACGTTATCGTAGGCCATGCCCATTTTTCACTAGTGTAAATGCTTCACTTGTCCTCCTATTACATCCGATTCGACTCCTACTAAATCCTCAAACAGTACCTTTAGACTAGCCTTGCTAGCTAAAGTTAGATGTTAATTGGTTCTGAGTTCTTAAGCATAAAGCGACTAATGATCTTTATTTATACTGGTGGCTGACGTGTTAAGTGCACTGTGTTTATTATCATCACCATAAGTCTGACTATTATCGATTATTCCTGCTCGAATGGATGGAAAATGTAGGTGCTGATACAAGTTCGGTGAACTTTCATTTTGGCATTGTCTTTATAAATGCTTTAACCATTTTCTCATTCACTATTCTGAATATTAATACATTTTGCTTAATATTATTTTTGCCACATATGATAGAGCGATTCAGCAGATGAGCTAGTACCAACTTCAATGTTCCCACAGACGATGTATAACAAAAAAAGGAATGCATGTCATGAAAAGGTTATTTGATGACAATGTCATATTTTCGTCAGGTCACCCCACGTCACCTTGTGTCAATATATGACACGAAAAGATTATTTTAGTTCGATGCACACATTTTACCGACAATGTGCCTTTGTGAAAGTTCCCATTCTTGGAACAGAAGTGTGTCGAAGAGCTTTGAAAACATGCCCGATAAAGGTGTCCAGGAATGCAAAAATTCTAGCAATCACTTTGCTGGACGTGTATGCTTTTTTATTATTCGCAGAAAAAGAAAAGAATCTGTACAAAAATTAAGTTATAACGTTCTTCTTTTCGAGTTAGTTCGCACCGACGCGGCATTTTACCATGAAATCCATAGAATCCACAAATTCAACTTATGCTCAAATGAGAAGCACGCTTGGTTATCTCATCAGCAAGCAAGAACGAGGCATTCGTCGCTACTACAAGGGACGAGTACTCAAATAATTCTGTTCGTAAGATATATCTGTGCATTTGACTGGTCACCGTAATAATATGCCGTACTTCGGGATTGGTTAGAATTTGCTCTTTCGAATGAATGGCGTGAGAGGTCTCACATAATAGAGAATCGCCACTCCAACTGTACGCGTGAGCAAACACAATTTCTAATTAAAATGCGAAAAATAATGACTAAGAGTATGAGCGTGCGGCCAACTAAGCTCCGGGTTCCAATAATATGCAAACAAGGAGATGAATTCTAAGATGAACGGGGGTGTTACTCAGCTGTGCAAGGTATTGCATGCCTTGAATGAGAAATTCCGCCAAGTGCAAGAGGACGAATCCGAAAGATAAAAACACTTTTGAAAATAGACAAAATGAAATGAAACTTCAGAATGAATAACTTGAAATTAGGAAAATACGTAAAGACTACACCAACGCAAGCGGATCATGTGTGCTGTCCCTGCCGATGAAGGTTTCTTTTTCTTTTTTTTTTTTTGTTATAGCGATGTGTCAGCTCTGTCCGCAAAGCTTTGTAGGTTCGAGAAAAGAAAAGGGGGGTAACGTCTGCACGTACTCTAACTGGCCCTGCGAACAGAACACGGAGATGTCGGAGCACGCTTCGATGACAAATCAGAATTGTAGATCAAGAAAGACCTTTGTAGTCAAATATGTAGCAATATGTATACGTTGTAGACCGAAAGGCGGCGGCGAAAACAGCACGACTTTGTTACTTTACTTGACACAGCAAGGCTATTTCTTCTTGTTGGCCTTCTGAATTCTCATTTTTGTCTCAGTTTTTATGCTGTCAAAAGCGAAAACAAAAACGCGTTCTCTCATATTGATGACATGCTCTGTGGGAAGAGCGACAATTTTGCGTGTGTGTGTGTGTGTGTGTGTGTGTGTGTTTACGTGCGTACCCCTAGCGCCAAGAGAAATGCATATAAGTGACAGCTTCAAAGCACTGTTGCAGTTTTGTTTATCGATATCGAGCATCATTTGAAACGCAGATGCGGCAGCGTTAGTTGTTCAAAAAGCACGTTTCCGTTCGACATGTCAAGTTCAGCAATCCCGGATGCGGACAACCAGCGCACCAAGCTACCGTGGCGTGGAAACAGACAAATTTTTACACCCCAAACAACCACTTTTTGAGGCTCGACGCATAACTCTAAACAAAAACCGGTAATAACGATAAAAACACACCAAGCCGCTGATCTACGCGTCAGTTATAGGATGCGATTTATTGTTATTTTTTTACTGCCAATATTTTTTTTTTTTGTCGCAAACGCTTCGTGACGTTCGAACTAAGGTGGTGTTTATAAACAGATCGCCAAATTTCACTGCCGTTTTTGCACGCAAAGTCTCGATTTTTGAAAAGAAATGTTAGTGGATTAAGAAATTTAGAATTTCAACATGCCTTTGCAATGTACGTAAATATGCGGGGGAAAAGGGTGAATTCCAATACGCTGTCACAAACTCAAACGCAAAAGCGTACTATATGTCAAGCACTATCTCGGAAGCGTTGGCTCTATGAGATTTCGGTTACCACAACGCGCGTTGGAATATGGGGATAAAATCAGCGTTCATCGGTTCTTTAATTTCCGCGACATTTACAACACACGTGTCTTTGTTAAATGCGAGGCATTTCTTGGCGAACTTAAGTCACTTTGACAGTATCTATCTATCTATCTATCTATCTATCTATCTATCTATCTATCTATCTATCTATCTATCTATCTATCTATCTATCTATCTATCTATCTAGCCGCCTAGGTCTCGGTGCTCTCCTGGTATTCTTCTTCACCTGGCAAACCCCAAAATTGGGACGGTAGGGCATACATGTACGACGAACATGAAAAATTGATCTTAACATCACTAACATGGAATACTCGTTATGTATGTACGTCACGACTACAGATACTGCAATCAAGTGTGGCTCATACCCGTAGTGCTCGACCAGTGGTATGCGGGTATGCGCCTCAGGTGTTTAAATTTTATAGAGCCTATAACAATCAAGGACCAACTAAAATATACCTTGAACGTATCATTAGAACAAAACTTTAGAGCGAGAAAGGTCCATCATTCGTCGCAGCTGTAGACTTAAATGTACACATAACAGGGACACAGACACGAGCCTAAGCTATCAAGCGATAGAACGGTGGAACACGGGCCCCCCGAGGTGCCAGCAGACACGCTGCCACTAGGCTACGGCAGTTCCTCCCACACGGTATATATAGTAAATAAACGTGCTGCCCCAGCAGTAGCGCATATGGTGCTTGTGTTACTTGAATTGCTGTTCTATTATGTGCCAAGTGCTACTATCGCAGTGTAATAAACAATACACATGTTTTTGTCATCACTGCGGATGCTTTTGTCCGACCTTGCTACGACCCGTAGGAATGCTCCTACCAACAATGCCCATGAAACGTACACAAGCGCAAAGTAGCGTGCTTTTTTCTTCGACAAAACAGACGTGTATGCTGTGCACTAACGCGAGTGCCAACGTTACGTCGTACCATGTGCTACCATTCAGTCGTCACCGTGCTGTTGACGTTTCTTGTTAGCCCACATTAAACATGCGACGGGCCCATTCATGCGCTTTGCACAAAGACCTTGACCCTACTCGTAACACTTCGCTGAGTGCCAAACAATTTGTCATCGGCGATTTCCTCGCTCACTGCTTCGCATGACACCAATGCCCACAATGCGTGGGATCTGCAGGATTTTTTTTCCCCCATCACTTTGCAGCTTGCTGGAACCGACTGGTGGAATGCATTGGTATGTGTCGTTTGAGGTAGCGTGGAAATATTCGATTTTTAGGCTCGTTGCTTATAACCGAATGGGATATAGCGCATGAACCAATAATTTCGGGGCGTATAATCTGCGCAGTTTAGCTTTAACACTAACAGCATTCCTAGCATTGAGAGAACACTTTTCTTTCCGGTATTGTAACCAATAATTTGTATAACTGACACTTTCTTTTTTTTTTTTTTCTTGGGGGAAGGAGGTGTTGGAGGGATGTTGGGGAGGGAGGAAACGCCCTTATCAATTCATTTTGTAGCTTCATGGCGCAGCCCAAATGGATGTAACATTTTGCTATTATCGTATTTATCAGATCGTAGAATGGTTCAGTCGCCATCCCACGATAAAGTTTTCATCCGCAGAGCGTTCCTCCCTGCAAATCTCAATTTCATGAATTCCTTTGGTATATCGCTTCGAATACTTGAGCGGATGTCCACCGCGTTGATGTAGTGGTTATGGTGCTCGTCTGCAAAAAAAAAAAAAAAAAAAAAAGAAGTGCGTTCCATCCCAACCGCGGCAGTCGCATTTTCGATGGAGCTGAAAATGCCAGAGGCCCGAGTACTGCGAGTTGTCAGTGCACGTTATTAAAGAACCCCAGGTGGTGAAAATTTCAAGGGCCATCCAACGGCCTCTTCTTTTCTGTCTATCTCTTCCAAGCCCTTTTCTTTACCTCCACGGACGCTTAGCTGTGCTCCTGACATACGCTGCAGAAATTAGCGTCTTTCCCTTAACCGAATCGCAATGATAATCAGCTTCATTATATTTCACCATTCATAAAACTTTCTGCTCCTTGAGGAAAAACTTATTCGCCACATTTGTTGATAGGTGTTTCGAGCGACTTTAACAATTTGGGCTGCAAAAATTAAGCTTCAACTATACTTTCGCAAGGTTTAGTTCCTGCACGCAAAGCGTGACAGCGGTTCCTCCCCCATCTCCCCGAATTCCGGTTGTTTTATCAAGTACTCCTTCAATTACATACATTAGCGCAATAGGTATTTCGGCGAAACCATACGCCACCAACGCTATTAGCCAACGCTGTTAGTACATTCGTTGTCATGTCGACAGCTTGTGTAGGATATACTAACGAGAGCCTATACGCATTCTCTCTAGGCATACGGCAGTCTACGCTGCGTTTCTCCGTATACCGCAATATCCTGAACGCTGACTACATTTTAGTACGAAGACAGCCGCTCGTTTCGAATTGATGTTTCCGGAGGCTCGAACCGGATACCCCTTCACAATACTGGCGCCACGCCGCTTCCATTAAAAACGCATTAACTTTTGTACGCTTATACTGAGCAGGACTGTGTCTCGAAATGCTCAAGTATAATCAAACTGAGCACTGGGCTAGCGAGCGCCGGATGCATCAATAAAACACATTCGGGAATTAGAAATGAGATTTCACCGGCTGATTTGCCTGATTTCCATTTTTTTCCATGACGCACAGCGACCATTCTGTTCCCAGCAGTTGCTTGGTGGAAACAGCTGGTATAGCCTAGCACAGAAGCGAGTGCGCACTTTCTCGATGTGGCTTCCCGACGCGCGAATGCGCGCCCGCTTGAAACCCGAGCGCAGGACGCGTTCCGCTTGCGGGGCGAAAGGAGTGAGGAGTAGCAGGAGGTAGTTGTTACTAATGGTGGGAAGGGAAATATGTCCCGGATGCAGCAGTAGACTATACAACGCGACGGCGCTCGTAGAGAACAGCTGTCGCTTATATAGCGCGCGCCCGGCACGCGCGACCACGCTCCTGCGATATTTGTGTGACAGCGGTTCTTGGCTCATCCATCTCTCTCTACGAACTCCCGGCCGTACACAGAATTGCGTCCCCGCGTGACGGACGCGGTCGCGGAAAGTACTAATCAGCCCGCGCCACTAATCTATACGAACCACCGTCGCCCTTTCTATGCGAGAGCCGGCAAAATTCTCACCTGCAGTGTTACAACTCACGCCTACTCAATCACCAAGCGGCCGCGCGCTCAAGCGACAATGGCGAACCGCGGCTGCTTGCAAGCAGTATATATATATATATATATATATATATATATATATATATATATATATATATATATATATATATATATATATATATATATTATCAGAAGGACACAGTGACAAACATAGGATTTATTCTGACGTTTCGGCTGGAGGCCAGCCTATATATATATATATATATATATATATATATATATATATATATATATATAGATGTGTGTGTGTGTGTGCACATGTGTGCGTGCTCAAATGTTGCTTGAAGATCATTAACAACGAGTTCACTCGGCTTTCAGTTCCTTTACCCGCGAAGCGAGCCTGCGCGGCGCTGCCTTCGAGTTTCCAAGTTGTCAGAGGTGAGCGCGAAAAATGAGTACAACCCTCCCTTTATTTTCTTTTTTTTTTTCGGCCTTGTCCTAAACCACCAACCACGCCCAACGAGCGTTAGCCAGATAGGCCGCGAACATGACCATTGTGTATACACTAACCTCCCGCCCAGCGTCAGAGCAAGGAATCGCGCGCCCATCGGTGATATACACCATCAAAACGCCATTTCCCTTGCGCTCTCGAGTGACATAAAATTGGGTTGCGTCCTTGGCGCCGCATCGAGCACATGGTGCCTCGTCTCTGGCAAAATGGATCCAGCCGCTTCATACCCCGAAGGTCGATGCCTGGACGCCTCTTTCCGCTGTTCGTGGTTTTTCGGCCTCTAAGTGCAGTTACGTGCGGCACGTGCTCGGCGGCTCGACACGAACGGAGGAGCAAGGCAAGCCGCTGCATCACGTTAGTAACATGCTTTAGCCCTGCCACTCTAGACAAGACTCACCGCTCGGCTGCTCTGTATACGATCGGTGCATCTGCTGTGTTTATATATATATATATATATATATATATATATATATATATATATATATATATATATATATATATATATATATATATATATATATATATATAGTTCTAATTCTTTAATGTTTTCAGGTATGTCGGTGCCGTATGTACCCGACATGCCTCATAAATATATCTCTGCGTTCGGACGCCGGCAGCAGCGCTTCTAGCCGGAACAACTAGTAACTGCCAAACGGCGTCGTCGAACTAAGCGTTTCTTTCTTTCTTTTTTTTAAGGCATTTTAGTTCGTTCGTTTGTTGAACGCGTGGTCAATAAACTATGATTTTATAGTTCGCATCTTCATGGAAGCTACAGAATTCGGTGGTTATGGAAAGGCTCGGGTGACCGGCGAGCCTCGCGCGGAGGCAAGTTCCTGACACAGGCGTAGGAGCTGCTGCGGCAAGATATGACTACATGGCGAACCGTGAGTCACGCTCTTGCTCGTAACTTTGAGCGATCTGGTGCACACCTGTCGCATGGGTGAATCTGAATGCAGTTGACACAAGCTATGTATAGTATAGGTATTAGGTAGTTGTGTAGTAACATAGCGCTTTTCTTGTTAGACGGCACGTCAGTGAAGTCTATATAAACTTTGACGCCGGCTGTTTTACATTTATGTATACAGATTGCCTTGCCTACACGCCGGCAGGACGACGGTTACCACGTTACATATGACGGCGCACAGCACATGGAGACAAAAAAAATTGCGTAAAAGACGCAGGCGTACACAGACAGCCCAAACACACTAAAAACGACTGCGTGCACTCTACTATGACACCATACGCATGCATTTTGCCACACAGCGAATAAGTTGAAGTTGCGTGGAAGTCCCAACTACAGTAATTAAAATATAATGAGGCACATAAGCCGTAGCCCTCGGAACGTGCATTCGAGTAGTTGGTGAATAGCTTTGGTATCCAGTGTTGGAGAACGGGGCTCCCTTATTAACCCTCGATTAATTGAAGTGGTATAACTTGCAAAAGGCAACGCACGATGTTGTGGCTGTCATGACTGAGGAAGATTCAAGATTCTTGTTGACAAGTTTCTCGACCTAGAATTACTGCTTGCGCCCATGTCTGCAAGGCCATGGCCACAATGACGATTATTTTCCTTTCACATTTAAAGTCACTTTTTCTTCTGTATTTGTGGCATAACACCATAGGTCCTTTTTTTTTTTAGGTTTTTGTTCCTGCTACTTATTGTTTTTCTGCTTATTTTTTATGCTCGCAATTTCACCCATTTCGCTCGTCCACGCTATTCAGAAGCCGCCAAGTACCCTTCGCGCAGATTCCGACCTTCCTCGCCCCCCTTATAAAAATGAAGTGCTCGCAGCCTTGGCCCCCTCAATTCCGGTCGCGCTCGGCCGCGCGTCGGGCATCGGTCATCGCAGTTGACAGGGCGACGATATAGCTACTCCCGCAGTCGTCGGTTGCTGGCGGTGCGTGCCACGACGTACGGCCTTGCTTGTGCCACGTAGTCAAAGTGGCGTCGCAGCGGAGTCCCCCTGGAAGGCTCGACATTCGCGGCATTACGGGACGACTGGAAACGCAAGAGGCACGTACTTTCAAATATTTGTTGAGGCTGCGTGAGCGGGCCACCCAGGGAGCACTGCTGTGCACCTCGACCCTCGACGACCGGCTCAAGACAGTTCAGAAGGCGGAGAGGACGGCAAGAGCCAGTGGAACCATGTATTATGGGCTCTGACAATTAGCCATGCTCCCTACGGGGACCACCAGTCAAAGTGCTCATTTTGCCATTAAAATTTATCGCTATCTCTCCCTTTCATATGAAACTGTTGCACATCGTGTAAGTTTTCAATGTCTTATCGAAATGTCATTATCTTCTTTTCATTCGCCAGAGGAGGGGGAGGGGGAGGGCTGCGGGTAGAGATTCACTGCGGAAGGGCTTATTTTGTGCTTCAATGGCCATTCGCTAAGCGACAGCTCTATTGTATAAAAAGAGACGAGCACGCGGACGACAGGCGACGGCCGGCGACGGCCGGCTACGTGGAGGCTGCTATGCTGTCTGTTAAAATGGAGGCAGGCCTGCGGTGTCATAACGTCAGAGCAGTCTCGTAACGTCGTCTCCTGCGGCGTGCTTTACGTCCTCTTGGCGCTTATACCCCCAGGAAAATTTGCTAAAATGAGGAATTTTTGGAATTATTTCGGACTACTTGAAGTCGTGTTCGGATATGCATTGTTGTTTTATACGTGAACGCCACATTTTATATATAATAACATTTCTCTGAAACGGAAAATTAGCATCCACCCGTTTTGTAGCACAACTCTACAAGGAAATCCATACGGATTTCTCAGAAATGAAAGCTTCCTAGTTGCCGAAAAATTCGTCCTGGTCCGGGGTTGGAACCCGGGACCAACGCCTGTCCGGGGCGCTCGCTCTGCCAAGCTCTACACGCCCAGACAGGCGTTGGTCCCGGGTTCGAACACCGGACCAGGACGAATTTTTCGGCAACTAGGAAGCTTTCATTTCTGAGAAATCCGTATGGATTTCCTTGTAGCCTTGTGCTACAAAACGGGCGGATGCTAATTTTCCCTTTCATAAAACGTTACTCCACCTTGCGGGTTTCCGCAGAACTCATTTGCTATAATAACATTTCTGCGTCACGCTTACCTGGTCAGAAATGCAGCGATATGAATGTGATTCCAAAGTATGACCGCAGTTTGTGTGGTTAAACGAAGCCTTCCCGTCTAGCTAGCATAGTGAGAGCACCAAACGCTCAACAGTTAGGTTATCAGAACGTGTTAGTGTATCTGCCTTGAGAAACAATGGATTGAGTGGGGTTAAAAAGATTAAAAAGTTGTTGAACAAGAATGCCGCTGGAGCTATCGTTTCGAGAAGTCGACATGTGTTGGTTGCCTGACGAAGACAAGCCCGCTCGTAGAAACGTTCGCTCCAGCGACGTACCCTGTTCAACAATTTTTAATCTTATTTAGGCAACAAATGTGATCGATTGTCACTGTGTTCTCCTGTCCAGCGAAGTAACCGAGTACACTATCTAGGCATCTTTTTTTGAGGCTCATCATTTCGGCCGCGCTGCGCGGAACTCGAGGAAGTGACTGTTATGCTTTTCGCTTGCGGCAATTTACATTGTCCGTGTTTGTTCATGCGCCTGAGAGGGACACAGTGCGCTTTGAAGTCCAACGAGGAAGCTTATTGATCGTCTGGGTCAACGATGACTCCTGCACACGCTACAAAGGACCCTCGGTTGTGTGTGCGGCAGCCGGCGTAGTAAGGTTGAAGACGGGTCGCGTGCCGAGCAAAGGGGACCTTGCCAGTGTCGCGGACGTCCGAGGAATAACTTCTAACCACAGCTCTCTGCACACTACGTGTGTTGTCGTTCCTAAAATTGTCGGACGCTTTAAAAATTAGTTGCAAAAGCTGAGACTGCCTGTGGCGTAACATTTCCGCGCAATCAATGGGCCGTTTTGTCCAGCATACGTCGAGCTGATTGTTGCATAGAACTCCGATGCTTTCCCTTAAAAATTGACCTCTTATCTACTTTGGTACCTTTAACCCACGCTTTTTTCTTTCTATTTAAGGAATATAGACCAAGGATCTCATTAAGAGAGCGTCTAGTCGTCTTTCTCATATCGCTGTTTCATAGTCAAACGATTTCTGGCAGCACCCTTCGAGATCATATCTCCTGTTTGGATTATTTATTTGTTTCACGCTTTAGTGGCCACATTATGTTGTTTTCGCCGCGAATTTTTCATTACGATACCTCGCAGCATGAGTGAACAAGAAAGCTTCCCACTACATCTGCGTCCGGAGAACCCCTTACACAAGAAATTAATATGGGTTGCGCGGTGCACTTCTGACGCAGAGTTACGAGAGAAGCGCGGTCAAGCAGAAGAGAGCAGGAGAACGATGGAGGGACTGAAGGGGCTGCAGCGGGAAAGGGCAGACCGCAGCCCTGCGAGGCGATAGTGCTCGGCCCGTTAGGAGGGCTACAAGTTGACGCCCCGTAAAGTACGCGGGGAGAAGAAAAACATGAAAGTTCTTGTTTTTTCGCAATGACAAGGGAAGGCACAGTAAGAGCAACAGCGGTAAAAAAATATAACCCCGCGTCGAGCCAGAAATGGGAGAGGGAGGCGTCTGAGAGCCACGGCAATTTACTTTCCGGGGTTGGGCGAAAGCGCCTGTAGGCATTTGTGTAAAATAATGCAAACAGCCACGCAGAAGGGCGCGGCTCGGTCATACGTCTTTGCAGCGGCGAACACTATTAAACTTGGTTCCGAGTTTTCTCAGTACACGCTCTGGTTCCGCTTTCTTTTTTTTTTCTCTCTCCCTCTTTCGCTTGCCCGTTCTCCCTTTCACTTGGACCTGTCCTGGAATGAGCGCGCTGTTCGTCCCATTATATTTAGCAGGATTGAGCGCGGCAGCGAAGGCGAATGAAAGAGTGGGCAGGGAAGACAACGAGCTGCGCGAAGCTCCCGAGGGAAGCCGGGAGCTTACGCGGCTGTTCCACTACAACGCGTAGCTGTTTCGACAGAGCACTTTGCTGCATTACTGCTTTGTTAGGGAGCCTCAGAGTCGGTTACTGACGTTGCGCTTCCTAGTGGGACTGAGTGGAGTGTTAAGGACACGCTTTCGTTACCCTATTTTGACTTGACTGCTTGCTTGGTATAGTCGTATTGCTACAGACAAGAGACGAGCGTTGGCAGACAATGGCAGCCAATGAGTTTAATACTGTGTTCCTTTATTAATGAGCAATTGAATCACGGCGGTAGGAAAATTCTGCAGATCCGACGCATTGAGGGAATCGGTGTCGTGCGAAGCAATCTGCGAGAAAATTGTTTATGACGAAGTGTCTCTTATTCAGTCAACTGTGACGAGTAGGATCATCGTCATTGTGCAGAGCGAATTAGTGCCCACTGATGCGTATACTTAACGTGAGCTAACCAGGAACGCCGACAGCACCATGGTGACTGAACCGTAGCTCATGGTACGTCGCCAACTGTGCCCGACCCGTTGTACCTGCTCACGAGAGTACAGAAGAAAATGAGCATTAAAGGACTTGGTAAACCTTCTGCGAGATATGAAATTTGTTTTTATGAACAGCCTTGGTAACAGATAAATGCGCATTTGCTTCTTTTTTCTCATAAATATATAGTTGATGAAGTCCACTGATTTGAAGTCTACTCTTTTACAGCCGTAAAAAAAGATCGACAAACTACGCTTCTAGAAAAGACCGCTTCTGAAAAGCAAATCGCTCCCTGCCGTATGTCTGCGGGCGAATCTATTTTTCAGAAGTCTTCTTGATCAAGAGACTTTCAAGAGCCCGTGTGACAGGGATGTCAGTTAACTATCCTTTGCAATGTTGTTAACCCCGTCCGATTGTCATACCCTTCAAGCACTCCTACATTTTAGAAGTATTTACTCACTTATTCATTGCTTATAACACAAGTACATGGACAGGCATTGTATCTGCACCTTACAATAGAAAAGTAACGTATGCAGGCACGTACACCAGACCATATTCTTTGGCGCCCCTTTAGGCACACTCAACTTCTTCTGCGACAAATAACTAACAACCATAGCTCAACTTCCTCCCGCAGGAAGTCATATATAACAGTACAGAATGAATGAATTCAAGAAAATGCATTCTTGCTCAGAGCTGACAATCACGACATTACATGAAATTCGGTTCCTAATTAGCACACACTTGTTAATTAATACTACAGCTAATAAGCCCATAGAAATAATCGCATATAGGGAACTTGCAGTGAGCCCTTTGCACTGCGGCACGAAGAATTCGCGCCGGCAGAGCGCAGAAAAACCAGAACCGCGCGCCCGAGAGCACGCGTGGCCACACCCCTCGAGTCACGTTACTGGTACGTCATCAAATTTAAGGCAGGCAACCAACCAGCGTAAGGCGGCGCCCATTCGTCGTAGTGGGACGTGCTGCGCGGAGTAGCCAGCGCTACTCCGTTCCGCATGACTGTGCTCGATGACGCAAGCGTCAACATCACCTCGAAGCGTGTCGTTGGGGCTTCGCGAGCTCTGTGGTTGCGAAACCGTCGCGCCGCATTTTCACGGTTCACGCCATTTTTTGAGATCCGAAACTGCTTTCGCTTTTACAAAGGGTTCACATAATTATACCGGCCACTGAGAAGCCACTACATGTATTAGGTGAAAAGTTAGTGAACATTTCTTTGTTAATTAGCAAACAGTCACCATGTGGTCTCCGTTACTATTATGCGTAGAAAGGAAAGGGAGGAGGTGTTTCCCGCCACGACAGCGACTTGATGTGATCACCACGTGCGCAAAATCTCAGCATCATATACTAGTTTTGCCGCTACACTTCATTTACATAGCACGAACATGGATAGTTAAGCGGCGTTTTGTTGATCGTGTAATGGTTAAGACACTTGCATTCCAATCGCAGCTCGTTCGCAGCTCATCGACGTTGAAGTCGTTGCTTGATTTCATTGAGTAACGTTTGTTCTTCGTCTATAGATTTTTTTACAGTTACTTCCGTTTTATTTTATCAGATATTTCTTTGCAGAGATTCGTCTTACGTCACAAATGGACAGATTCCTTCGTTGAGCAGGCATATAAATTCTTATTAATGTAATACGAGTCTGTGGACGCAGTATCGCTTTCTCGACCCCCCTACTGCTTGTGAAAAACTTGCCTATATAGAAACCCAGAACGATACGTCATTCCACCAATAAATCACTTTACGTTCAAATCTTGGTGCACTTTGATCCAGTATGCCCCCTACCGGAAGAACATCGAACTGTAGGTCAGCGGAGTGCGGGTGCACCCCTCACCGTGGAAAAAAAGAAGAAAAAAAAATTACAGCATATCCACGGAGTGAATGATGGTGAGTGGGCGAAGCTCGGGATATTCATCGTAGATCGTGCCGAGTTCCAGATTAATTTAGTTAACGCGCACGCTACGAATCCTCATGGTTCAACTATGCACAGGTGAAATCTCCCACCGGCACTTCATTGCAAGTCAAGATCCAGTGCGCATATATATATATATATATATATATATATATGGGTTGCCGATGAACGCTTCTCCAACGCGAGCAGTCGGTATTTCTCAATCAAGAAACTCGCTAGGAGACACTGGCTGCGCCAACGTTGTCTCTCGCGGGTGAGAGCGCGTTCTCCTTCTTTGCGAGCTGGTACAGCGTTCCTCTAAGAAAGAGCGTTTCCATAGCCAACGCGCGCCTTTCGCTCCCTCTCTGTCTCTCTCACAAGACAGCAGAGGCACGCGCCGGGAGAGAGAGAGAGGCACGCGCCGAGGCGAACGCCGAGGGCGAGCGCGTGCCTCCCAGCACGCGGGTTACGCCTGACGCCTGACGCGTGACAAGGTTAGACTAAGAGGAGCTTCGCCCCTAAAATAAGTTGCGGCAACTAGACGTAGCAGTCGCGGTGAAGTTCCGTAGTTGCATACATTGTTCGAGTAAAATGAGTACCCCGTTGTCGTTATTACATGAAACTTCTTGAAACTCAGCTGATTCACTTAGATGGATTTTTGGATGCGAAGCAGCTTATGGTCGAGCCTGTTCTGTCCCTGCGCCATCCACACCCCCACTGCGCATGCGCAACAGCTGGCCCAAGCTGGCAAAGAACGAGAACGCGTCCTCGGCCGCGAAAGACAACGCTAACGCAGGCAGCGTCTGCTAGCGAGTTTCCTGATTGAAAAAAAAAAAAAAAAAACCAGACTGCTCGCCCTGCACAAACGTTCACCGGCCACGCCGTATATATAGGCACTGGATCTTGACCTGTAATGTAGTGCCGGTGGGAGATTTCTCTTGTGCGTAGTTGAACCATAAGGATTCGCAGCGTGCGCGTTAACTAAAGGTATAATCCGGAACTCGGCACGATCTACGACGTGGGAGCGCAGGAACCTCATAAAGATCAGGAGCATAAATGACAACATGTGTGTGAACATACACGCACGTTGTCACTCACTTACATGCATGAGTGGGCAATGTCACGGGTGATTTACGGTAACACCGAACGATCCCCAGTGCTTCGCCCGCTCGTCATGGTTCACTTCGTGGAGATGCGTAATTTTTTTTTAACCAGAGTATCACCCATTGGGTTAAGTAGGCGAGGTTCAGTGAAGCACCAGGCAACGCCGGAGGTGTAATGTCCTAAATATTTTGCTACGTTTCTCCCCAACCGTACACGTTAAGATTCTCGCAGTTTGGGTCTACGACCATTATTCACAATTCGTCGCCATCATTTCTCAGGAGCTCAACGTTGTTTGCAAACCGTAAGTGACCGTTAGCTTCCTTACTATTTCTTTCTAGTCTTCTCGTCTGAATACTTCATCGTTGTGCATCGAACAAGGTTCGAGTGGTTACCTCGCCTTGCCTGGCCCCTTGCCCAGTGTCGCTTCTGCTTTTCTTTGTTGCTGTTTTTGTGTTTGTTGTTGTTGTTTTTGTTCTCGTGGAGATGCAAGCTTGGTGCAAAGCCCTTGCAGATGCTGGCTAAGGTATTTACCGATCTTAGCGAACTCCTCTGCTCTTTGCTAGAGTAAATTCTATAGTTATAGATACTGATAGCTTATTTGTCTTCCTGCTTTCGTATTAAGGTCACACATCACTACTATGGTCTTGCTTCGCACCGTTTGCATTGGTAATTCAGCATTCTCACCAGACAATCCTACTTCTTCACCGTCATGGCTGCACGTTGAAGCTTACCCAGCTTGTAATGTGTTGAAGTTATATGTCTTACTTAGTTTTATCATAACGTATGTTATTCTGACATTAATGTTCTAGAACTCAGCAATTTTTCCATGATTTCTTATTTGTGGATTACAGACCCGGTTCCGCGCTCTCTAAGTAGTACTTGTAGCTGAGCTATATAGTCCGTTAGTGCCCAAAGAACAAGCATAATAGCTATGGTTAATTAGCACAATACAAGACCAGCTTCTGCCTGGAGTGCGCTCTTGCGAAGCGTAGTAATCACACCGCGCAAGCAAGTTTTCAGCATCGATTGACCCGATGGACATCGGTTGGTCTTCCCTGCACGTTCCTTACTGACGTTGCCGGTACACCGCTCATAAATTGAAGAAAGGCCAGCAAAAGTAAAGGGCGGAGCAGGCACAGAGAGCGGTAAGGCCTGACCCGCTTCCAAGATGTACCGCGTTTCCGGCAAGATTATGAAAGTGGGTAACAGTCTAACAGACACGGGCACTTATGGTGTTTTCTGTGCCGTGCAAACTCGCCCAGCTGTTTCCACGCCTGCTCTGAGCCCGCAACAAGAAGCGTGGTGGCACGAAGAAGCGAGCGAAGGCGCGTGTAAAATGCACTACGGTTGTCTGCGGGGTGGTCTTGCTATATAAAGAATGAATGCGGAGCTTATTTGCTTTCCCACAGCGCTGGTAGTAAGTGTGAATCACTATTTGGCAGGGTAAAAATTCTTGAAAAAAGTAAAGGCGTGGTTGGATGCGAGGTTTTAGATGCTTCTCATATCAGAAAGCGCGCAACTTCAGGTATCAATGACACATCTGTCGCCCTCATTTCTGCTGGGGACGCTTTGTTGAGTGTATGTTGGAATCGGAGGGATGTGCCGTTCGAGGACGTTTGTGAGATTGCGTAGCCCTTTGTTATACATAGGTTGTGTGCGCATTTTCAATGAACATTCAGAAGCTTAGCACTTCCTTCTCCACCCCCACCCCCCCTTTCGCCCTTCTCATCTTCCCTTCATACGTTTTTCTCGTTTAGCACTAATAAAGCACACTTATTGCAGTTGTTCTTCCCAGGAAGCCCTCAGTAACAGAATCCATGCCCGTTACTGGCCGCTGCATACACTTAACCAGTTCTTCGACATCGCTAGCGCCAGTGACATCTCAGTGAACGTCGGGAAATTCCTCAGATAGCGCCGCATTTAATCTAGCGTCACTTGAGATGGTTCATGTGTTGAATGCTGTCAGATTCGGTTTTCAGCGCCGTCTGTCCGTGTCTAGTGATTCTTAGCACCCTCCGCTGCGTTAGAAGCCTAAACACCGCCATTACCAGATGCTCGGCAGCCGCTGTAGACCAAGGGCCACGGTTTAACCGTGTCATCTGGGAAATGGTGGCTAAATGCCGCACCAGAGAGGCAATTTTCTGCTCCGGTGAGAGCGTGAGTCGTAGAGAGGCAGCAGGAGTAGTGCAGTCCTTTATGTACATGTATTATCCTAAATTTACCTTCGGTAGATGTACTATATAAAGATGTGTGCCCTTGCAAAGTTGTTTTCGTTCTTAAGGCACAATACGCGGTCCCCTTAACTTATAGAAACGTACCCTATAGTTGGCTGGATACCAACAGGAGGATCGCCTTTCGCGTACATGCGTTTCATACCCCAGTTTCTGCCAAGTGGTCAAAATTTGCTGAATTCTTCCCTACAGTGTGCCCCTCCTTTCCACTTTTTCATCCCATTCACCCAACCCCACGGACGGTGAGCCGTAATCCCTTCAAAAGGTACCCATTATAGCTCTTTTTCATAAGGTAATCGCTTTGTTTTGTTTGAAGTTTCAATTCATTCACCTACCGCGTGACGCGTGTGAGTCATTCACGTTTGCTACCAGGGCAAGTGCATTGCATTCTGGCTTGTTTGCACAGTGTGCATTTTCCTCCATAGAACATCGGAAACAACGCATAGAACGTGAGCTTAAGAGCACCAGAATTCAACCCACCTGTTGAATGAAGTATGTGTACAACGATGCTCTAAGCAAATCGGTTCATTAAATACAGCGGATAAAAAGGGCATACCCCAAACTGTTTGCTTTCGTGTTGCGCCAAGTGCAGTCTCGGGCAATCTAACTGATGTTTTCAAATAAAAGGAGGTATGATAGAATGTGGTTCGCGCATACGCTTTGATCTCCGTTGTGTGCTGTGGGATAGTATAAGCAAAAAAATATAAAAAAAAAGGGGGGGGGGCACCGTCTGCGTATGATAGGTCTCGTAATAATAACCGGATCATCATGTTACCTAGCTTTAGTGCTTGTTCTAAATGGGCGCCGCGAACCACTTCACGTCAGGCCGCATCATGAGCTGCATGGCGCCATTGGACTTCGCGCTGCGGCCTCTCGAAAGGACGACAGTTTTCCGCGGCGGGCGGAGAGCTCGAATGAGCCGCCTTGTCGCAACAGTCATTAGAAAAATTGCCCTGGCCATCACATCTTGCTAGGCCGGGGAAAAGCAGTGAGGATGAGCGTGAGCTCTATGGACTGCCATATTTTGTCGTTTCCTTTTATGGCTACATACCGCGACTGGAGGCTTGCACAGCGTTACGAACAAAACCACAGACACGCACAAATATAGCGGGGCACAGATATGAAGAGCAACGAGACCAGCAAAGTCGCGCTTATGAAGTATTCACCCCTTGGCCAGAGACGCTGCAGCGCCGCCGCACGCCGACTGTTTTCACGTTATGGACAGCTGCAAATGAACGATGAGCTAGGTCTAAATATTAAAGCTTTCGCGTGCTAACGAAAAAAAGAAAGACTTATGGGCTGTATCTGTGTGCAGCGATGAGCTGTATCTTCGTTCTGGACGCTGTTTGTCACCCTAGGTATTGATATACGTGAAGTTGATACTTTAAGTGCATCTCGTCAGGTAAAAGAAAGTAAATTTAAATTTTGAAACAAAAAGAAAGAAAGAAAACAGCTTAGCGCTCAGCAAGGTTGAGGTTTCATCCTCCCGAGAAGGCATTGTTCCCTAAAGCTATACAGAAGGTAGCCTTGTTTATAAGAACAAGCCTTAAGTGTAGGTAGTGAGTGAGTGGGTAAGAAAATCCACTTACCGCTTCGCTCCTATATTGCGTGCGTCGAAAAGTAAATCAGCGAGAACATTTCTGTGGCTTAATTTGAGCGTCAGTAATGCGATGGCTAGTTCAGGAAACGAGCGCAGGGAGATTTTGCGCACGTCCCATATACATGAAAGTACACCTCTAGTATTTGAGAGGTCCACGTGACATTAAAATAACACACGTAAATAACGCTTGACACAACGGGGCGGAAGAAGTCGCCGTGAGCGAAGTGCTCAGAACGAGCCCGCACAGTGCCTCTCAATTTCTTGCCGATGCGCGAGCTCGTCATACACGTGACCCATCGTAGCGCGTCGTCTAGTTGTCTCGAGAAACGACGTGTTCCAGCCTTTCCACTGCGATGGCAAACAGTTAGTATCGTAACAATGGTCCTTTTATATTACTTTTACCTTTTTCGTAACGCTGCACGGCCGCATGGCGATGATTAAATGAATAATCTGCAGCTATTTTCTTAGCGCGCGTTAATGCGATAACGTGGTAACGTGTTGCCTTTATAGGCCTACCCTGGACAGTGTTTAGTTGGAATCGCGAATAGACGCAAATTATGCTTATTTCAATTACGTGGTATGATCGTGACTGGCGGCGACCGTGTGCGTACGATGCGTTTGTGTGTCGCAATTTATTTGATATATATCGTTCCTTCTCCGGCCTCATGCCAACAAACAATTTTTAATGCTGAATAAACGGTCGCCCTTCTATGTTGTTGTTTTGTGGGGTTTAACGTCCCAAAACCAGCTGTTATTATGAGAGACCGTAGTGGAGGGCTCCGGAAATTTCGACCACCTGGGGTTATTTAACGTGCACTGACATCGCACAGCACACGGGCCTCAACATTTCGCCTCCATGGAAATGCAGCCGCCGCAGCCGGGATTCGATCCCGCGACCCTCGGATCAGCAGCCGAGTACCATAGCCACTAGACTACCTTGGCGGGGCGTCGCCCTTCTATGCACGTCCACTCTGACGGCCGAGGGACGCGTTCGTCAGTGAAATCTGCAACTCGACTTTCGTCGTAACGCGTTGCTGGCCTTTCTGTCTTAGGAAGAGTTCATCTTTACCCATTCGCAATGCGCAACTGTTTCGCATAAACTCGTGTTTGTATAATGTGTTGGCGTTGTAAATCAGCATAACGTTATACGAATGAAAACGTAGTCGATGTGCCTTGAAATATCAGGTGAACTTACTTTCAATGTTACAGTGAACGCATCATTGTGTGGCGTCTTTTTCGCCCTTTGCTCAACTGCTTTTGAAAATTTTGTTATTCTATAAATATCAGACGCAGCTACAGGTACAGATCTTTAGTTATACAAGCATGTTATAGCCTCAAGAAAATTGGGTGATTTGACAACGAGATATTCACGAAGAGAAAAATTCAGGGATATACTTAGTTTTAGCGGTTGTCCATGCCATGCGATAGCATTTTATCGCCATTAACTGATTAGTACAATAAAGTACCCCAGATTTTCCACGCTATGAGTTCTTTACAACATTTACAGTGATGTACAACTTGATTTCCGCTGGTCACGCGACAGTGGCGGAAGGCATGGCTGTATCGGTCGTGGTTTTGACGCTGGTGGAAAATAGGTCTTATTTACATAGTGAGGTGGCAGAAAGGGGTGGCAAACTGTTGTGGCGAGCAGTGGTGGCACAGTGAGGTGACAAAACGTGGTGCGTAAGCTTGACGAGATGTGCCGTACTTCTACTTCAATTCTGGCAAACCGCAGCTTCACCAAGCGAAAGTTGATGCGAGCAGTTGAGAATCCCAGAAGGCATGTGCACCAAGACCGCAGCATAGTTTAATTACTTAGCCACTGACTGAACCTGTGCATAGGCAGTGCTCACCGAACAAAATATCTCTAAACAGCTGACCTCAGAGGCATTTTGCACCAAATAGTCGTTTGCTTTGCTGGCCCGACAAGCGGCAAAACTTCTACACCTTCACTAAAATTGACGTATCCTCGTTTATTAAAGGGACACTGAAACAGTTCTGGTGATTTTGTACAAATGCATTAATTGTTCCGGTAGCAAAGTCCTTCTGGTCCTTGGCATATGAATATCAGTGCACTGTGTTAATCGTGCACTTTTCTGCAAGGTTTTAAGCGAGCGCACCCTTTAACGATCGACGCGACTCGACTTAAAGGTCTTGCAATCTTTGGGGTTTTTTCAATATATCGTGCAATGGGCACGTAATGAGTAATTGAATTGAATTGAACTGAATTTATTCGGAACAGGGTTTCCGGGATGACCAGGTAATAAAAGCTGCAAGTCGCAGCTCGAGGTGAAACTTCGCCGCCTCATACACGGACAGCTTCGTAGCTGGTAATAAAAAATGCTGACTAACACACTGTAATAACATACACATGAAAATATAGTCAAAGCAAGAAACAAAAATAAAAGAAAATTCTTAAGAGCCAGCAAGGAATTCTTGTATGCAAAAACAAAGTATATGTAAAAGCAAAACAAGCCTATGTGATCGGCTTTCCCCAACTAAAGTCCTAAACACCGGATTGATTGATTGATTGATTAATTTCTGGGGCCTTACGTCCCAAAAGCACGATATGATCATGAGAGATGCCGTAGTGAAGGGCTCCGGAAATTTCGTCCCACCCGGGGTTCTTTAACGTGCATCGACATAACGCACACGGGTCTCAACATTTCGCCTCCATTGAAATGCAGCCGCCACGGCCGGGATTCGATCCCGCGACCTTCGGATCCGCAGCCGGGTGCCATAGCCACTGGACCACATTGGCGGAGCTTGAGCCCCGGACGACCAGCCATCTCAGCCACCGGTGTCTTGCGGCACCTTGCGATTCAAACTCGCGTCTCCATAGCACCGACCGCTCGTCACCGACGCACTACTTGTGTTCTAGCCACACCAACACTATGGAGGCCGACGGGCCTCAGTAGCGACATGGCGACGTCATGTCGCTACTGAGATGGCGAGCAGCTCAGACTCTATGGCTGCATAGCTCGTCACCGCATACTGCGGAATACCTTCGTGCTTCGTAAAGGAATGGCATGGAGAGACACATACAAGCCCACAGCTGCCTTGGTTCAAGGTGTTTCGCTTAATTTATGGTGTGAATCATTTGATAATGGCGTAGCCTAATCAGTGACGCAATGTTAAAAACTGTTTCAGGGGCCTTTTAAGCTCCTTGAAGGGAGCCTATAAAGAACTTTATCTTCCGCTGCAGGGCTGCCCGTTATGTCGCCCGCGGTGGTACAGCTGTTATGGTAAGTGAATTCTGCAGAAATCCGTAAGCAGCTGTTGATCCGAAAGGCACGGGCTCGATCCCGTCTGGGGCGGTCGTGTTTTCAATGGAGGCGAAAATGCTGCGAAAACGCTGCCGCGTGCTCTGCGATGTAAGCGCACGGAAAGGAACGCCCAGGTGGTCAAAATTTCCGAAACCCTTTGCTACGGCGTGCTTCAGAATCATAGTTTGGTTTTGGTCACGTAAAACCCTAGTAGTTATCATTGCCCTCTGACGCCGATAGATAGAAACATTGGCAATACTCTCCCATTCAAAGGCGCTTTAGTGGCTTGGAGCAAACTCGCACGTAGAAACAAATCAAGCATATTGAAAGGAACTTCCTTATTTCTGAGAGAATTTACGCTTGTTTAACATTGTAAAACGCAGTGACGTTGTACACGCCAGTTGTCTTGTTACAGGCAGGGCACGGACATGAAGCCTGCTATCCCAGAGAGAATGCAAGAATAAAATAAAATCTTTGCTTAAGTATTTCGGGATTCACTTCAGACTAACCTCAAGTGATATAATAATAATAATAATAATAATAATAATAATAATAATAATAATAATAATAATAATAATAATAATAATAATAATAATAATAATAATAATAATAATAATAAAGCAACGCCATTTACGCGATTCTAGCTGCAAATGCTCGCCGCATTTATCTCCCCGCAAATCCTATGCGGTGACAGCCAATGTTCCTTAAGCCTTGCACCGCTGCTGCGATCACAGGCTCCGTTCGTTTCTGTTCAACTGTCGCACCTCTCACAAACATGAAACATACATGGTTCGAAAACATCCGCATAAGTGCGAACAAAAAGTATAAACGAACGAATGAAATTCCCCTTCGATAGCGAGCAGTTCAGACTCGATGGATGCTCAAAAGGACAGAAAGTTGAGCGAGTTGGTAAGGGTCCATAGTGACCTTTCTTTTTCGCCTCTGTGCTCTGCTTCAGTTGATAGTCGGCGTTCGTGTTGTCCACTTCTTCCCCATGTGCCCGTGTTTTGCACGCCTGTCCTTTTCTCGATGGCTGCATAGCTTGTATCCGCATACTGCGGAATGCCTTCGTGCTTCGAAAAGGAATGGCATGGAGAGTCCCTCGCACTCTACTGCAACATTGTTACCGCATTCTTCAGGGCTGATCTTTCTTGGCATTCCAAGTTGTGCCTTTTGACGCACGCGTCGCAACACTATGCTCGTACAGTGTATGAACAGAACAAGCCGACGCAGCATTTGACAGAAGAACTGAACAGGAAAACGCCAACAACTGCGTGGGCACAAGTCATACAAATAGATGACGACTCTCGTATGTAGCCGGATGACCGGGCTTCACCTTCGGGTGATCCATACAAGGTTGGCGCCGTGTAGAAGTCGGTCCATTAGGGCGGTATAGTGGGACTGTATTTGCTACGCAGTACAGTGGAGAACTTCACTGTGATAGACTGTGCTAGCTATAAACACTGTTTAGTGAAACAAGGATGAGCAAGAAACGGAGCTGTCATTCGGCTCTTTTGGCATGTTCCGAGTCTGATTCTTAACGCGTAGTTTAGTGTCGTAGCACAGTGCGCCGATATTCACCCGTACATAAAAGCTAAAATGCATCAGCAATCTAATGCATTTATCCCACCTTTAATTCATGCCTGAAAACTCAGACGTAGGAATTTCGGTGAGTATACATTACAATCGGACGAAAAGCTACTACAGCAGAGGCCTCGCGGGTTTATGGGACCTCGCGGGACGAGCATTGTCTGAGAACAGACGGTTTAAAGGTAATTTATTTGAATATTAAATTGTACAAACTAAGTGTGGTTTCCTTTTCCGGACCTAATGCGATAACCATCAACAAAACACCATAATGATTGACCAAGAAGAGTGGCGTCGGATATATGTATGGGAATAATGACGGCGTCTTTCGGAAGGTGCTAGGAGTGAGCGAGGAGAAGTCAACGCGCCGGATTTTTGTCACTGCTTTGGTAGTCCACGTGCTGTTAACGTTCCTCGATACTCCTCTCTGTTGCCACTATTGAGACTCCCGCTATCGGGGCGGTACTTTTTAAATAGTGAACTGCGCCATATAAATTGTGTAATATTACAGTGTTGGCGGCGCTATCGCCCATATGACGGCCGTTATCACGGTCCGAAGTAACCCGCCGTTTACAAAAATACAATGAAGTTGTGACAAAAGGTTTTGGTGCATGCGCTCCTTTAAAAGGCTGACAACCATTTTTATTGTACTTGTGTCCTGCCGCCTCCCCCCCCCCCCCTTTTTTTTTATTGCAATAGAAAGGTTACCGGTCAGTGTGCCTATGATTGAATGACAAATAGAAGTCTTCTATAGAATTTTTCGATGTGCAGCGCTGATGTACTGGTACCCACGACAAATGCTGCAAGCAGTGGTAGGTGGGCGCGATAGCGATTACACGCAGGCAATAAAGGAAAGCAAGCAAGCGAGATCTTACCAAGAAAAGAAATCAAAATTGTGTTCATCAAGCCTGTGTTGCTGCTGTTTGTATTTTCTGACGTGTTATACTGAACTATACTTACAATAACTGCTACGTGTTTTCATGGCATCTTATGCAAGTGCTTTGGCCACACACAGATTTAAAAACTGCGTTCAGAGGCCGACAGCCGTGCTCGCACCAGGCTCGGTCGAGCCGCGGCGCATGCACGTAGCTATGAGAGGAGGCTCATAGCTACGCGTCGTGCATGCGACGCGGCTCTTCACGGGCTTCCTGGTCCAACGATTGCCGCGACAGCAGCGCCGCTTTTGAGCCTATAAACTCTTTTTGACCTCGTGAATAAGAGTAGGATACGACAGGGGTTCCTTTTAACAGCGGAGCTGTTTAGGGACTTGCGATGTCCGCTGTCCTGTGATGTCCGTCCGTGACGCAAAAAGGAAAGCCGATCCACTCTTGCCCTGGACCTACTACCCACACGCTTGCCCTCAGTCCACTGCTACATGATAGCGATAGTGAACTTCGCACCCTTGTTCCTGCTCAGAAGGCAATGAAAGCGCTTTTGGGCTTTCGAAAAACATCTGGCCTTACCGACCGCCTATGATGTTATATAGGACTGCCCTGTAGGCATCCCCCTCTCTCCTTCTCTTTACTTCCCCTTTTCCCATCCCCCAGTGTAGGGTAGCATACCGGACTCCTGACTGGTTAACATCCCTGCCTTCCCTTCCTTATTTCTCTCACCCTCTCTCTCTTGTTCCTGCATGATCGTATCATGCGCACCGGTGTAAGGAGTGGAGAGGAGAATATGAACACCTGTTTCGAGGGCGCCGCCGAGATCTACTGGAGCGCAAGCCGTGTCTGGCGCGTGGAGAGGAGGGTCACGAGGGCAGGTGTTCGCCCCGACGCGCTCTCCATCGCGATATGGATTCAGCGCGGCGGGAGCTAACTAGAAGCCGAAGCCATGCGTCGCCGGAAGTGCGCTGCCAGGAAAGCGCATCACCCAGCCGGTAATACGCGGTCCCCGTCCCACAAAGGGTTGCCCCCCCCCCCCCCCCTCATAAAAATATATAAGGGACCTACCTGTCCTACGACTTTGGAATAACGCTTCCGATGCTTTTCCAACTGAGCTACGAGGGCTGTCGCTCTGCCTGCCGTCCACTTTATTGGGTAGTTATGTACGTGTAATCCTAGCAGTGTTAGCGCCACTCGTAGTCATGGCGGCCAATGCGAAACACACTCCTTGTCAGAAGGCATCATGTAGCACGTGATCATATGACCAAATGGCTGCTGACCAATAAACCCTCGCTTGCTAGTTAAAGGCACCAAGTATGCCGGAACAATGTCCCAGTTATGAAATAACGAAAGAAGGTAATGGTTCAAAGGCACCTTTATTTGTTATGAAGAACCCAATGAAGCCAAAGAAAGTCCAAAGGGATGTAATGTAGTTTTTGACTGTTGTGCATGTAACTGTATTTTTTAAACGTGATTTTTCTTCCTTATTAATCTCTTTCCATTTATTCAACGTTTACGGTACTACAGTTAACTAATCCAATAATTTACCCTATGCTGTCTTTGGCTTCATTTACCCAAGTATAATTCTTTTCAGATCACAGGTGTGAGTATTTTAATTTGGCACATGTTTGTTAGTGATACTTCTGATCGTTTTGCGCAGCTGCCGCCTACTATGTGTCATCAGAATAGAGGACTGCACTTTCAGCTGAACTTTATTGCAGCAGAAGAGAAAACGCTGGGAAACAGGAGGGCCAAACCTAATTGTTTGCATTACGCGGCCGATAGGCATCACTTTCAAGTAGCTTGCAGTGTGTGCTTTATTCAATGCATCCGACTTTGTGACGCTGGACACTCAAACTGTCACACTCTTTATTTTGGTCTTGGAAATAGATGAATACAATATGTAATAAATAATAAATACCTCTCAACATTGAGCAATTACATTGCTCCTATGGAAGCGCCAGATAGGCGTGGCGATGAGCTCAAGAAGTTTGCGGCGATAGCGTGGTCGTAGTTAGCACATGATCGGGATAATTGGATATCTGTAACAGGCCTGCAGAAGGCGTAACTATATGATGATGATGATGATGATGATGGCCCCATGGCGGCGCACACAGTCTTTTCCAAGTGACAGGTTTTCCTGCACACTCTGCCAGACTTTAAAAACTTTTAACCGCGGTTTGACTGGAGGATCATGACGTAGACTACTTAATGTTCTCGTGGTGCAGCCACTCTATGGTGCAGCCTACTGCCCAACCTGTTCAGTCACCATAGCCCACAGCCAAGAAACAGAATCTGCTCCTTAAATTACCGCACAGACAGCTTGTCTCGTCGATGTCGTGATAAAGCGCTAGATGTCACTGCAGGTTCCGCAGAAATTAAGCAAGAGAGAGCGAAAAAGAGAGATAGGCCTAGAGGGGTAAGACGGTGGAGAGTAAGACAGCACGGCGATCGCACAACGTTAGTTCCGCGGACCCTAAGAATGGATGCACTGCCGAAAGTTTAAGATCATGTGTTGCCGCAGAGATTGCGCATGAATGTCGCGTCGTCGATTATTATCCTGTCAATGCATGCTGCACGGCGGTCGGAAAGCGTGGTAAATGGCGTTGTTTTTCTTGGGAAGTGAAAAGCACAGGCAGCACAGTATCGCTGCTCTTTGCATGCACCATCACTCACATTCGGCGCACAGTTCCGCTCTCCCGCTTTGCATGGATCATCATTCACGTCCTCGCCGCACGGTACCGCTGTCTGGGATGGGCTGTCTGCACTGAGGAGCGGCCTCGTGTAGTGGCGAGACCCCTTTCTCTATGGCACGGTAGCGTCTCGAGTTCAGCGGGCGGCTCAACTTGCGAAACGCGATTCCTGCTTCAACGGCATTGGAGACTTGTCGTCAACCTCCATTGTGGTCGATGTCGTTAAGCCGGCATCACCTACACGAAACAGGCCGACCGTTTTAGCGCGCAACAAAAGGGGCTATCATAAAGGCGGCCTGCAGCACCACGGTCAGCGTCTAGACTGCGCAGCATGCGTCATTAAACGGTGCAGGGAGAGCGTGAAATGCATGGTGCCTCTTCAGCACGTGGTCGACCAATAGGAAATATATGGAAAAAACGTGATCAAAGCTTATACACTGCGTATATATATATATATATATATATATATATATATATATATATATATATATATATATATATATATCCTGAGCACCACATAATTCTACAACGCTAACGTCTAAAGTCATCACTTTACAGAAGAGCCAAAAATCTGCGTGACCTCCTTACATCGTCAAAAGCAATAAAGCAATCGCAAAAAACCACCAGGCTGCGGCCCCTGCAACAAACAACGTTGCAATGTTTGCCATCACATGACTACTTCATCAGTCGCGAACAGCACCGCCTCTAACTCCAGGTTAAAGGGGCTGTGAAAAAATATGGAGATGCCCAGCAGTAATTTTCACTACAGGACGGCATAGGTACTATTCGGTGACGTTTCGGTGAAGTCAACTTCAGCAGCGCAAAGCTAAAGTGAACTAGCGTTTGCCCTAAAATAATAGATTTTACGGGCGAAGCTCCTTAAGGTTTGGGTCTGTCCGTCCGTTGTAGTAGCGCGTTACCAACTAGGAACGCGCTACTGGGCGCGTTTGGCAGGCGCGCCCTCGGCGCGTGCCTCCCGGCGCGCGAACTCTCTCACTCTTCCATCTGCTGTCTTGTGAGAGAGAGACAGAGAGAGCGAAAGGCGCGCGTTGACTATGGAAACGCTCTTTCTTCGATGAACGCGCTACCAGCTCGCAAAGAAGGAGAACGCGCCCTCACCCGCGAGAGACAAGCTTGTTGTCTCCGAGGGCGCGCCAATCTAAGAGGCCTGGTGTCGACTAAGATGACGTCAACTGCAGAGTTGAGGGGAACGCGCGCAGGACAAATTGAAACCGCGTTTTTATCGCTCTGAATCAATCCAGGCGATGCAATGACACAATGCATATTATTCATTGGAGGGTAAGGATTCGGAATACACACTGTACGAAATATCCGCGTATCGACACGACCCCTTTAAAAATTACTGGTGACTATACCTGCGGCCCGTCTAATGTGGTTTATCTCTTTCAACACTCCTTCTGTGAAATGCAATATCTCAGCGAGGCTGCTACACCCTTAATATATTGATTTAACAACCATAGGGCTCATATATCTACATTCACGAACCTTCCAATATCGAAGCATGCCATCGTTACAGGCCACTCATTTGACAGCATCAAAGCCACAATTTTGGAGCCTGGCTTTCAAACACTCCCTGAGAGAGAAGTACACGGATTATTTTTCCCCTTCAAATTCAGTACAGTCGCATGTGGTTTGAACGAGAGCGCGGGAAAACTATGAATATTGCATCAATGACCGCAATCGTACTGTTTGTGCAACCTGTATCCCTAACACGTGTCGTACTTGTCAATATATTGTAACAGCGGACCCAAACGACTTCGACTGCTTTACTTGATTTTCATGATTCCGACGCTGTCATGGCCCGTACAATCGTAACGTAGGCGCTCATATGCCGTATTGAAAATATCGTTCCTGCTAATCAGAGGAAAGGCCGTCCCTCGGGCTGTAACGTCAGGAAACCATGCTGTTTTCGACGTGTCTTGTTATATATATATATATATATATATATATATATATATATATATATATATATATATAAAATGAACGTTGCGCAGTCCAGCGGCGTCGACCTCAACGCTCGGCAGCCGGGCTAGAGATCGGAGCACATCACACAAGAACTAAGCCACAAACGTCACTTTCCACAAGCTTACTTTGTAACTTTCAGCGTGCCTTTGTAAGGCAATTGAGAACGACGTCGTTACTTCCGGACACTCGCTTAAGCATGCACGGTTGGGACTTCCAGATAAAATCCTTCCCGACCAGGTACGTTAACGTCTTCCCACAATGAGCTCTGCGCTGCCGTCGTTGCCTCGCTGACGCTCAGTGGAAAGTTGCGATTACAACCAAGGATCATTAATGCCAGACTAACGGTTTCAAAAGGTCCAAAATAGGCACAGCCGGTAGCGCAGGCTAAACCGCAAATCGATCGTCAGGGCCCTGTTTCTTTCTGCGTGCGCGGAAGCGGAGACATGGGACTGTTGCGAGAACTTTGCTCCGCCGCTGCTCAATCAATGGTCGAAAATAAATCGCTCTGAGATTGCGTTTCTTGTTTCTCCTTTTATTACAGCAAACGAGCGGCCTACATTTCAAAACTGAGTGCACCGTTAAAAGAGGAAGATTCAAGCTACATGGCACTCCAATGATGCCGGCGACAACATGCTCACTCAAAGAGAAAACAAAGAAAGAAGAATAAAGGAGAAACAAAATTAGATCTCACGCAGGAGGGAAATCGATGGTACGTCAAGGCTGGGTATAAAGCACTGGCCGTTTGGAATTACGCAAAGCGTTACCCCGTGGACCAATGTTTTAACAGCGCAGCTATTGTTACTTGTCGTGGAGCGGACTCCGTATCAGAAAACTATCATCATCACTAGTTCTGGTCCCCAAGAGCGCGCGTGCACTTCTTAGATGTAATGCCAGCTGTGTGGTGCTCGCATGCGCGCTTCTTTCTTTTCTTGCGCTCATGCTCTCAGCCCACTATATACTACACTGGCAATAGTGCGGCTGGCGGACGCAGATGTTGCATGTGCAAGCAGAACAAGAACGAGGAGAAGGAGACAAAGACAGTGTGCGTCGATTTGTCCAGTGCCCAGGCTGTCGCAAAGCTATGCGTTTGTGCATAGATTCGTGCCACGAGAACATGCACCCTCTCATGGCGCGAACGTATGCAGAAATTTATAGTGTAGTATATAGCAAAGGGGTGGGACGGCGTCAAGCCGAGTCCACGCGTGCCGCGTCTGCCACCGTCTGTGGTTCGACGTGAACATCCTTGCGCTGAGCTCGGTGCGAAACTTTGGGAAGCGACGCTGGGCCTCGCATTGCTTCGCGAGGCGTTTCCCGAAGCCTTTCACTTCGACGAAATGCGGTTATGCCGGAGACAAAACGCGGGTGTGCCGGACCAAACAAGTGCCCATCAGCCTTGCGCCACTTGTGAAAGCTTCTCTAATTTTTTTTTCTGTAATACAAACTGACATGCAGTCTACGGAGGCATGTGTGTGATGATAGCGGCAATACGATGACGAGGCCTATGTCACATTGGCAGCCTGACTTGCTACGGCCATTTGATGGAAGCTCGCGGCACGCATTTTGCTGGGTTTCGCCTAGTTACTGGGCTAACCTAAGTGAAATAAACTTAGCTGAGGAATCATCAGCGTCTGTGTTGCGTACTATACAGTGGCACGTACTTATGGCCCTGTCATGTGGTGTGTGCTAAATCGGCGACGTCCATTTGCACACCGGTGGCTTCGGGTTCATTGCCAGTAGCCCATACGTAAGGGTCCTTCGGGAGGCGAAGTATGTACATTTAAGGGACATTAAACTCAGAATGCGCAAAGAAAGTGTCAACTGTTCCCCGGTCTCCAACCACCCCCACGCCCTCTTTCCTTTTTCCTTTTTTTTTTTTTTGCGCACTACTTTCAGTGTAATAGAACGTTTTTGGCTACCGAGCACCGCTCTCATTAACTCAGGAAAGAAGTCATTTCCTTGTCCGGACATGACGAAATTGAAATTCTCTGTTATAACAGTAAGAACTTGAAGTACGTGTTTTTGAGCGAGTTGGCCACTAGGCTTGATAAACAAGTTCAGGCGCACGAATGAAACAAGGAAAACAAGTAGGGACGCGTTAGAGATGGCGCTCGGCTGTCGCTTTCATGCCTCTATTTTTTTTTTCTGATTCTGTCGTTGCGTCTGAAAATCTTTAGCAAGCGTTAGCACTACGTCTGCTGTCATTTGTGTTGTCCTAGCCGGACATTTCACGTGAACTCTTCTGGTACGACTCCCCTAGCTGTAAGGGAGATCATGTAGCCGGATCTGTATGTACTCCTGATTGGCGTCGTATGGGAGGCGAATTATGCTGTTGTATAGTGTACTTGGTGATATTGCGCGCGCAATACTGCTTCGCGAGCGAGAATGAGGCTTCAGGGATACTATGTAAGCAATATGTAAGATCAGGAAGTTTGCGGGGGTAAATTGGGCCTAGTTAGCACAGGACAGGGATAATTGGAGATCTATGGGAGAGGCATTTGCCCTGCAGTGGGCGTAGACAGGCTTATGGTGATGTGGCAAGCGAAATGGAAACAGGGGCCCCATTAGGACTTCATGGGTTTATTAACAGAAGTTTGCGTAGGGGGAGACGTCAGTGATCATTGAACAGGGTTGATTGATTTGTGGGGTTTAACGTCCCAAAACCAGCTGTTATTATGAGAGACCGTAGTGGAGGTCTCCGGAAAGTTCGACCACCTGGGGTTCTTTAACGTGCACTGACATCGCACAGCACACGGGACACAACATTTCGCCTCCATCGAAATGCAGCCGCCACGGCCGGGATTCGATCCCGCGACCCTCGTATCAGCAGCCGAGTACCGTAGCCACTAGACCACCGTGGCGGGGCTCATTGAACAGGAGTCAACAACTCTGGCTTGCGATAAAAAAGTGACGAATAGGGGCCAGCTATTACGGTACTACTTTACGACGTTTCTGTCTCAGCTATTTCGCGCTTCCACAGGATTTATCGACCTCCCCTTCTCATTTCTTTGATGGACTAGAGGTATATTTCGCAAATCTGAGCAAACAAGAGGGTGTTGTACCTAAAGCCCAAACACTACCATAAAGTGGGTTATGCGCTCAGCGCTACTGCGTTGCGCAACATTTTTATTTTCTTTGTGTGTGTGTGTGTGTGTGTGTGTGTGTGTGTGTGTGTGTGTGTGTGTGTGTGTGTGTGTGTGTGTGTGTCGCTAAACGCCTGAAACTGCAGTTTACGCGTCGTTTACGTTTTGAGCGATCATATATGAGCATCTGTAATGCACTGTGCTTTCTCCACCGGTTATTCCTGCCTCTTCTAATTTAAGGTTTACTAATATTTTCCTGCTGCTATAGCCATTAAGCATGTCTCGAAAGACAATACTGTGTAGTCGCCTAGTTAGATTTCACAAACTTGATTCTAGCTGCACTTTACATAGCAGGCGGAATGCTGCGAAAGGATCACTGACTCACCGTTCCGAAAACATTCATGTCTTGCACCAGCGTCATCAAAGAAAGATGTAATTACTTAAAACGGAAGGAATAGTATTGCTGCGCTCACACCCCCCCCCCCCCCCACACACACACGCACGCACAAATATACTATCAGCATAGCCTAAAATATTGTCGGTGCTCATGACACAGCTAGTTTAACGGAAGAACGCAGATTCAGCAGCGATACAGCAACGAATGAGACTGACAGTCACCTGGTGGCCAGGGAACAAGTATAACATCAAAGGCGTTCTGCGGGAGCTGCTGAGACGCGAAAGAAGTAGCTGCTTGTCGACTCTCCGCACGGCGTCTGCGGAGCTGAACGTGACTCGTTAGTGGCGTGTCCTACGAGACAGGAACAACCGCAACTAGCCATGAAGACTCCATCGGCCGCCCTTGCTCTCGATGCTTCTACGAACTCAGTGTCTCCCACTCGGGAGGAGCCCTACGCGCACGGCATCATTAACTCCTAATTTATTCAAAGTGTAGCGTGCCTTCTGTGAGCCAGTGAAATTACACAGCCAATGCTCGCTGCTTGTCATTAAACTCGACTCAACAATAGGAATAAAGTAAATTAGCGGACTTGCCGAGCTTGCCCCCGGACGGCTTGTGCACTCGTGGGGTTTCGCGACTCTGTAGCTGAAAGTACATTTCATGCATGCAGACAGACTTTATGCAAGTGTCTCGTTGGAGATCACGTTGAGACCAGAAGCTTAGAGGAACAAAGATGTCACAGAGACTCTAAGCTATATAAACATTCTCACCTGCGTTGCTATTATTATTAACCGTGTCATAATTTCGATGGGGGCGACATGCAGAAAAAAGAAAAGAAAAAAGAAGCACCCGTACACTTCGAATTAATGCACGTAATAGAACCTCGAGTGGCCAAAATTACTCTGTAGCCCTCCACTACACGGAGCGTGCCTCATCATCATATAGTCGTTTCGGCACGCGAAACCTCATCAATTCTTATTATTGCTAATATTAACAGGTAGTATTTGTTGCATATTTCTTGTTTCTTTTTGCTATATTTGTTTCTGCGAATATATCTGTTGCGGTTGGAGCGTGGTAATTAGGAGACAGTTTGCAAGTGACATACGTGCGCTTTTTGAACAGGTTGAACTCCTCGGTTTTGTGTGACGATGTGGATGTGTTAGCAATTGTACTGTCTGAACTACCTTGTTGCTTGGACAGTTACATTGCTGTACTGACTCTTGAGTTTGTGAGTGTACGTGTGCTTATCTGTACATTTTCGTGAACTGTTAACAACTTTCCGACAATAATCACCATGAAAATGAAGAGGAGTAGCCGGCGCGCCACACATGGACACCAACCTGTCCTTATATACATTAAATTAAAAAAAAAATAGGAACTACCTTGTATCTGCACACCATATCTACGTCCACGGAGCGTAAGCAAAGTCTCGTATGTCCAAGTAAATGCAGTTCGTGAGCATGCGCGTTAATGTCTAATAAGAAACATGTTCATAATGCGCGTGTCCTTGGCATACAGGTCCATTATGCGTTACATGTTCACAAAGTTACGCAGGCACTGCTGCCACATGTGCAGTCGATTCGCCGTAGTGGCCGGCTGATTAGGTGCAATGGGCAACCTCATGCGTTCGCAATGTTAGCTCCGCCATCCTTATATATCTTTCCCATAGCTTCATCTTTATATTACCCTCATACCCTTGCTTAAGGTCGCCAACAGCACGTGTATTCCGCTGTTCTTTCCTCCTTTATTTTCTTTCTCCTCCTCTTCCCTGATTTGGAAACCGTAGTTTCTTCTTGTGAATCACCGATAAAAAGTCACTGAAGCTTATACTTGTACCTGACTCCTCCTCCATGCAATAACAACTCCCCTTTCCGCTGACGAAAGCCGGAACAAAGTATACATAGTAGCTTTATGCTCTAAACGCTCTAATGATTTAATGCTTTAATGCTTTTAGCTAGCTCTGCGCATGTAAGCGTAAAAAGATGTTAAATTTATTGGTACGAGCACACTATCTTCAGTGGAAGAGAGACTTGACATGCCGAGGCGCATATGTCGCGACTAGAAGGAACGCTTTTCGTAGTGCGCGATCTGACGTACACTTAGGTCAAATCCACCTGTTTGTAGTACAAAGCTACAAAGAAACGCGCATGAATTTCCTGGAAAATTGGTGCTAGAAAAAGGTGGATGCCATTTTTTCCTTTCCTAACCTCTTACTCTATACCTTGCCGAGCTCTCCAGAATTGAGTTGTCATTTTCAGTAAGGCCCATATGGCCATATGGACTGCTAACCGAAGCTATGAGCGTAGGTTGTGAAGGAATCCAAGTTCATTGGCCGTTTTTGCTCTGCACGACTTCGGCTACGCATACACATTGAGCCAAGGTTCGTTTGAATCACAGCCAGAGCTAAGCCGGTGTCTGCGACGTATTCGTCAGAGATTCAGAACAAAAACCTTGGGAAGTATCGACGAACGCGCCATGGAATCCTATTTGTAGCATTGGCAGCAGCAGTGTTTCGATTGTTTTAGTACAAATTAATGTTGTGTGAAGCGAAAGCAGATGATCACCGAAACCAGTGACAGCCTATTCGGTCATCAGCGGGCAAGGACCTTGCGAGCGCGTAGGTGTTGGGGAACTTCTGTTGTGTGTAGCGATGCTGACGCGAACGTAGCTGGTACATCGCGCTGTGTGTGTCGGAACAAGACGGGAATTCAGGTATCGTTCGTGATCGTGAGCTGCGCGTACGCTGGCGAACACAAAGTAGTGCCACCGCTACCCACTGATTCGTGCCTCTGCTCAGCATTGTGTCACTTAACAAGCTCTGAGGCGCTCCCTGTACTCAGCACCTCACGATGCGAGATTATGTTGAACTCTCCCGCCGTTTTCCTTTCGACTGCTAGTCGATTAACTAGGCGATCGGAGACTGAGGAAGAGACCAAGAATGCTGCCACATTAATACTTGAATATGCTGACTTAAACACGGATAAACCGCGTTTCGTTGGCACTTACCTAATTTATCGAGGGCACATATGGTTTGTTCGTACGAACAACAATCAGGAAGTTGGTTGAACGAACGGGTTGAAGGCGTGAACGTTCAGTCATCCCAAAATTCTCGAAAAATGGCCGCCACCTAGTTCACACAATTTCGTTGTTCACCTGTTTTTCATATATGAAAGACCTACCGACAATTTTAGCTCTATATCTTAATTATGTACCTTCCCTGAGTCTTGATTCCTTCGCAAATTTCGTCGTTAGAAATAAGCGCTAAGTAACTTGCTTTCTATCGCACATGCATTCTCGTAGATCACGAGTGTTGTGCACCTTTTTAATGTTGGATAAAATATGTGCCGGCACTAATCTTTCGTGTCGAACTGCAGGGTCGTATCAAAATCCATCCCCGTTCCCGTAATTGCCTGTAAAGTTTCAAAACTTAATATTGCCTCTACCCACTTATGAAGCTGCAGCGACGTATCTCGACGGTAAGCAGAAAATGAGGCAATCCGTCACAGTTCAACTCAAGATAAGGAGTTCTATATGTTTTTACAGTCTAAAAAAACTGATTTCAGGCAGCGAATCCTTCCCACGTAAGTAGAGGTCGTTCACCTGTGTTCAAGTGGTTGCAGTATACATGCAGCAACCACGAATAAAAGCTGTATGTGTATTCTTGACGCCCACACCGTCGCGTATAAAGGCAAACTTTTGAAATAAAAGAAACACATGAATCCGAGCACTCAGCAATAACGACGCTGACGAAAGTACTTCGAAAATATCTGCTTTATAGTGCCCTCATGAAAACCTTTTCCATCGCATTTGCTCGTGAAACATATGTATACTGCGGATAAAGGAAGGTGTTCTGTACGTTCACTTCCACGTGCGTACTACTACTGCTACTACTGCTACTTATAATAATAATAATAATAATAATAATAATAATAATAATAATAATAATAATAATAATAATAATAATATAATAATAATAATAATAATAACACTGAACTTTCTTTACATGTTAGAGACACATGTAACAAAATAAGTTGCGTAAACAGTTGACTGTAGCTGCCATCATCTAAAGATAATGGTGCACAAAAGTACACAGAAATGCGGAAAGCATATGCCCAAAATAAGAGATGTAAGGCTTTAATAACGACACCGTTCAGTTGGTTGTGCTATACAGTTTAGTAGCCTCTTCAGAGCAAACACGAATTGTACGTACAAAGGCAACATAATACTTGAAGAAAATGAACGTATCTGTCTTGCAGGCAAAACAAGTAGTACATTATAGTACAGTTGAACGTTGGAGTTTCTATAGACGCACGCCGCAGAGTTATAGATGGACGCGGGTTCGACTGTCCGGCATGGCAGGTGGATTTCAATGGGGTCAAAATGAAAGAACACCCGTGCTCTTGGATTTAGGTGCGCGTTAAAAAGCCCACTGTGGTCGAAATTTATCCACAGTCCCCGCAATACAGCGTGTATAATCGTGGCATTGTCACGTAAAACCCTATAACATAATTACATTCCATAGTTTTTACAGAAGTCTCTTGGGCTCAGCGACACAATGGAGTATGCAAGAGCAGATTCCCAAAAGCAAGCTTGCAGCTGTAAACGTTCTCGCTTCCTCTAAACCGCTGCACAACAAAACGGACCTCTCTGCCATTCCTATTGAGCGTAAAATTTCCTTGCAGAACTTCCCAGTTACGCAGTGCTCCAGAGAAAAGGAACCTCGAAGCTTTAAGAGTGTGCCCCATGAATGAAAAAGCACGCGCGAAAAGACTCGCTGCAACTGCTTCTATTACGTCTGGCATTTTTTCTTTTTTCCTTCGCCCTTTGCTTGCTTTTAGCGCATGCTAATCCGGGTGCGGTGACAATTCGTTTCCCCGCAGCATTTATATAAAGGGCAGCAACCCGAGGAAACACGGAGGACCCGCGTGAAGAAAGGCGGGCGCGAAAAGAGCCAAGTCGGTGCCAATTCCCCGGTGGATCGTGAACTAAGACCTCCGCCCGAACAGAGCGAGCCCGCGGGGGCCCTATGCTCGCAGAAAACGTTGGCGCAAGATACACATGGCCTCGCTGAGGTGCCTTGTGTTCTTGGTCTGCCTACAGCTGGATGTCGCTTGTGTATTTCCCGTACTTTTTTTGGCGGTTTCACGCCCTTTTCCTTCGTGCTTTGGCCCTTTCAACACCTACACCGCGTTTGCCCCATCTGAACTAACGCACAGTTACGTACCATCTGCTTTTTTTTTTTTTTTCATGCTGGAAATCATATACCTGTAGCTTCTTGTCCTGCTTATATCACTGCACGCCTAGCGCAGTGCTTCTCTTGCACTGGGGGCGGAAGGCTCCTAAGAGGGCGCGGCAATATGTCAGCAACGAGGAAAGTCGGGGTAGTCACGTGCTTTTCTATTCAAACGCGTGCTGTTTTCAACGAAGGAAAGAAATTACTTATCAAGCAGCTTTTGCATTGTCGGCAACTGTGGTGTCCCTATACTGAAAGTTTGATGCTTTGCGTAACCGTTTAGGACAGTGTTCAGGCTCATTATTTCGGTACAACGCAAACATAGTGCGCTGCTGTTCAATGCATGGCCGGTCAAACCTTCAGATGGTGTCAAGCATCGTTGAAGCGCTGTTCGGCGACAACACACACCTTACAAACTCTGATGCGCCCCCGCAAGTAAAAAGGTATTCCTGTGGTTATTGCGCATTACTGCCGTGCGTGACAACGCACAAAAGCACAGAAGTGCACAGCAGTGATGAAAAAACGAACGATATGAAGAAGGAATGAGTTTAGGTAATGACGCCACAGAATTACAGAAAGTATTAAGCGTTGACATACACCAGAATGCCCTTTTTATATAGGCTAGTCGTACACATTATTTCATCGGGCGACCATGCAGTAAGCTCTGCTGTCTGAGGTCGTTGTAGGGGTTTCTTCTATAATGTGTGGCTTCTAGCACGGCCAGTAAGGTAAAAAAAGTCATGCTATAATCCAAGCCATATATTGTCGAACGTTGGGTGTAAAGTAACAAATTTTTATCGGTTTTTGCACAGCAGTAATGCTTTATTGTTTACAGTTTCACAAAAGGGACGAGAAAATGAGGCGAAATGTAACGTTAAGGCATGAATTTCGAACTTTCCTGCTTTCGAATTTTATGCACCGCGCTGGAAAGCTCGTCGAATATATTGGAACCTCTGGAGGAATAATAGCGACACCGCGACCGTTGCCGCTAATTAGTAAATGTCGCAAGGATGCTCCATTGATTGCTATAAGTAGGGGAGGGGGGAAGGGAAGCGGAAGGGAGGAAGGGGGGGGAGGGTACTTGAATAACAGGCAACACAAAGGAAACTAAGAAAATGCAAACCTGTTAAAGCAGTTCGGTTAAACTTCTTGCGCCCAAAAAGTGCACAAATCTTCAAAGATCAATCTCTATGTGAGCGAAATGTTTTAAGAGCGGAGCTCCGTAGGGCCTAGCCTTGTCGTTGTCCGCGTCCGTCACGCTACACAAAACCAAAACCGAAATTGAAACACCCCACAGAACAACATGAGTGTGTGTGGTCAACGGCGCGTGTCGACTATGAAAACGCTCTTACTGCAATGAACGCTGTACCAGCTCGCAAGGAACGAGAACGCGCCCTCGCCTGCAAGAGACAACGCCGTCGCAGGCACCGTCTGCTAGCGAGTTTCTTGACTAAAAAAAACCGACTGCTCGCGCTGCGCAACCGATCACCGGCCACCTCGTATATATAGGCGCTGGATCTTGACTTGCAATGTAGTGCCGGTGGGAGATTTCTCTTGTGCGTAGTTGGACAATAAAGATTAGCAGCGTGTGAGTTAACTAAAGTTATCCGGAACTCGGCACGATCTACGACGTGGGAGCGCAGGAACCTCATTAAGACCAGGAGCATGAATGACAACGCGTGTGTATGTTTACACACGCGTTATCACTCATTTACATCCGCGAGTGGGCAATGTCACGAGTGATTTGCGGTAACACCGAACGATCCCCAGTGGTTCGCCCACTCGCCATGATTCGTGGAGATGCGTAGATTTTTCTGATGACTAAAGAACTTAAATAGACGTACTAGCAATAATGTGATACCGACATCGATAATGGTGTTTGATGATGGTAACAAAATTTATCGTTGTGGTATTTCATAGATGGCGGGAAGACAGTACAACGCCTGCACATCCACACCCCTCTTTCGCCACTCCTTTAGTTCAAGCAGTTCCGATACTGATTGGTCCACTTGAATATCGTGCAGATCTCGCACAGTAGGGGATGGTATAAACGAAACTGGTAAGTCAACAAACACAAAGGTGTTTCTAGGGAAACGATGAGCAGAGCACTCCGGTCGTAAACACTCCCTGTAAAGGGGCTGATGCGGTTGAACTAATCCCGCGCGCCTTTTTAGCGGCCAGCAATGTCGCACCTCTGGTGCTCCTAACGTAAGTCGTAGAAACAGCGCAGCCCCCAAAGCGCTCTCCTGTGTGGTTAGTCCTGGGCTTGTTCGGACGAACACATATCTCGATAGACATGACAGAGCCCGTCAAGGTAGCTTAGCGGCTAGGGTGTAGGCTTACGAAGCTCAAGGTCAGAATCGGACCCCGGCCACGCCGGCCACATTCGATAGGGCGAAATGCGAAAAACAACCGTCTGCTTAGCATGTGCATGTTAAAGAACCCAAGTGTGTCAATATTACTCCGGAACCATCCACTACGGGGCATGCCTCATTATCATGTCGCAGTTCTGGTTTCGTAAAGCCCCCATAAATTATTATTACATTACAGACAGGACAGATGCGGGAGGTGTGATAGAGACGAACTGACTTCCTATAGTGGTTCCAATAGCCTATTTATTGCTCTAATGCGCACGTAATCAGCAACCCCTCGCTCTTTGCATATATATACCTGTAGAAATATACTATATGCATGCATCATGCATGACTCAACACTGCGCTCATGAGCACGTAACCCTCCTAACCCTTTCTGTCGCACCACATAACTATATATATATGGCTTTCGTCAGAGGAAGCTTTCCTGCAGTCGGAACAACTTCCGGTTGCCTCCACCAAGTGCAGTAAAAATCCTATACGTCGCAATCCACATGAACCGCGACATTTCCCGTAAAATCCGGTAGTCCCAGAATAAAAACAGTTTTAGGCTAACAAAAGTGAGCGCACTTGAAAATAACCAGTAGACACGGCGTACGACACGTCCCTGCGGGGCAGTCACCCCATAAGGCTCCATGTGGTCAGCGTCAGGGATTTGACATAACTGCATCTTAACCGTTATCTCGATTCAAACTGGTATGTATGAAGGATGTTTTGCTTAGTGGACAGAGAAGGCGCTCGCGTGTATAGTTACGGGACACACCGTGTCCTGAGGCGGTAGCCCCTGCTCATTCTTGATGCGTTTCGCTGCCTAGCACTACTGTATACAGGTAAAAGTAGCCTTTAAATACGAATAATGTCAGGCCCTCATAATTTGAGTGCCAGTATCACGAAATTATCACCATCATAATTTCAGGTCCCCAAGAGTGCGCGTGCACCTCTTATACGTGCCATGCTCAATGTGCGGCATTTGCAGGCGCTCCTTTCTTCTCCTGCGCATATGACCTCCGCCCACTACTACAATGCCAAAAGTACAGCTGGTGGGCGCACACGTTCAAGCAGAAGAAAACAGACAATGTGCGCCGATTCCTCAGGTGCACAGCGTGTCGCAAAGCTATGCGTAATTAAAATACTAGACAGACGCTTGATTGCGGGACTATCCGAGGCGCCCTACAAATGTGTAATGCCAATAATTTAAGATATGCGCAGCCGTGCAGAGAAAAAAAAACGAACAGCTGAAAGGTAAAAAGCAAACAGACATCTGTTCAGTAAAGTACAGTGCGCATAATGATTTTACGGACTGTTGCATGGGTGTGGTATATAAGGTTCGTCTTATAGCTGCGGACGATTCTACGTTGGGCAAACAGGGCGTTGTATTGATCAGCGATTAACGTGGCATAAAGGGTCGCTATCCGATGGATTGCCTTCTAATATTTCCTTGCACTACCGCGATGTAACTACACGTCCAAATTAGATAGACGCGCGATCCTGCGCAGACATAATAGTGAATTAACGCATCTAATAGCCGAGGCTTGCCATATCAACAATAGTGGAAGTGCTTGCGTGAGTAAGCCTTCGATTAACTCACACAAGGAAGAGACAAGATGCCTTAACAGTTGTCTCTCACGTAGACCTCCACTACCATTCCTCAGCATGAGCATATAAGTATTGTGTCTCATTTGTTTTTCACTTCAGTGCTCTCCTTCATTTGGTAGTGACATTGCTCCTGTGCTCTTGTGTCCGTGTCTGTACGCCTTCGCTTTGCATGACTAACCCTTACCACCTAGCTCAGCTTTTTGTCACTCTAAACCTATCATAGCCAGCAAAGCTGGATTCACTTTAAAAGAAGTTGTTAAACATTCCAGCCCAGAGCTAACAGGGCGTTGCCTAAATCCGTGCAAAGTTTCCAGCACTGGAGAAGCTACCCAGGAGACTGGGGAGGTTCTCAGTGCGAGCAGTGATAACTATTGGTTTATAACTAAACGATATATTGCCAGATATCGTGAATCTTTGTGCATGTGCATGTAAGTGATCCACACAACGTACATTAGCTTCTGAAGGCTGTAAGATCACAATTTCCGGTGTTAAATATCCCGATAATTGCTGGAATCGCGCTCCATGGCTAAATAAATTGTTTCTGAGCTGAGCAGAATCAGGAGCGCTCTTCGCACTCACAAGGACCCGCATCTATAGAGCGCTTGCAGAAAATTTTAACAGCGCCTAATTCAATGTGGCAAGAACGAGCCACTGTGACATGCCGAAATCCTTTTAACGGTACCTGCTGGCTACCACGTTTACGCAAATAAATAAATAAATAAATAAATAAATAAATAAATAAATAAATAAATAAATAAATAAATAAAAATAAGATCAAGGTAAACAATATCGTCAAAACAGCATAGATGTTCAAGGTGTATCCAAACGCGGCTGACTGCGTTGCTTGTCGCGATCGTCCCTAATCTAAATAATTATATTACGAAGCTCCATTGTTATGAATAATTCATGGAACAACCGCTTGCGTCGTCAGGGACCAAACAGGTATGCCTGAGCATGCGTCTGAAGATGTAAATAATGAAAGAAAATAAAGAAAAAGCGAAGGAAATCAAACACCAAGAGAACATATGCATTCGGACGGAACTACACCAAACATGTACTATGTTTTTCGTATAAGACAACCCGTATCTCCTTCATGTGCGTTCCAGGCAAAGACACTTTATCCCAATAAAAATTAAAAACACCACTGCAGCTGAGCGTTTCACTCAAAACAAGGAAGCACATGAAACAGTAAGTAAAGGAAGAATGCCAAGTCTTATTCAGAAATCTTTTCAGGAATCGGTGTGAGGCGGAAAGGCAACACCGGCATTATTTTTTTAAAAAAAGGTCTTTACTGCATATGACACACGCATGAAATGAGCCAAAAATATATAGCATGCTCAAGCACTGCATTCCGCACCAGAGTCGTGCGTTTTTGTCCTTTCGGCTCTGAGAGTGTTCAGCAAACATTTGTTACGCGCAGACGCCCGGCAGAGTGGTCGGTCGGACGCACGCATATATACGACAGAGGCGAGTCATCGACAACATGAAAGAAGCGGGCCATGCGCGCGAAGTGTGCTCGTGGCATTTTCGCCCCCTCTCCATGTACTTAGTCTTCGCAAGAGAAGGAAAGCGATGAAGAAAGGAATAAAAAGGGAAATAAGTTGAAAGAATGAAGCTGGATTGAAGGTAGCTTCAGCAGGACGGGCGTTGCGAAGAAGAAGAGGGGGGGGGGGAGGTGCGGCGTTGACTGGATGCTGTGTCGAGAAACTTCTCCGGACGCTACTTGCTGCACACAGGCAAAAAAAAAAAAAAAAAAAAAAAAAAGAAAGAAAACTTTCGCTCGACATACGCGGGGTTCTGCCCCTAGGGCGAGGTTTCCCGAGGCCCAAAGGCGGCGCGCGACGTTTCCTTGAGCAAAGGTTCGACGACGCTGCTGCTGGTGCGGCTGCTGGCTTTGCTGGTGCAGAGTTATGTACGGCTGAACCTTTTGGAATTCTGTGTCCCATCTTTTCTATTCTTTTTTCTTTCTCTATCGCTTGCACGGAGGAAGTCTCGAAGAGAAAGGAAGATGCGGTGGAAGAAGCGGCAACAACACAGGCACGCGGCAGCAAAATGTGAAGAGTGTATGCAAGAACCACAAGCGTTCATGTTCGGGCAACGGGCTGGGAAAATTAATAACCCTCAGCCGATTCGGCAACACGGCATCGCATTTATTCTGATTATTCGGGTGCTGCACTCGTAGCGGGTGCACAGTGATCTGCAGGGAGTGGTGCACCGACTTGGCTGGCATTACGCATTGCTGCTGATACTGGCGGCGGTCCGGAGTGCGAGGTTGCGAAAGACGTGCTTCGACGAAAGAACTTTGCGGTCCCGTGGAAGATGCTAGTTTACGCAACGTCATGCGAAGGAGAAAACAACATTCGTATATATATATATATATATATATATATATATATATATATATATATATATATATATATATATATATATATATATATAGGAAACCACGAGCGACCCGTAGAAGGAAGCTTCTGCTAAACTGCACCTTTAAAGAAATGTGAAAGCCCCTGCTTTTATCAGTCGGCGCGATAAGTCATACGAGCATGCATTAGGCAAACGTTCAATGTTCATTATGTAAATGGTCGCTCAAGCACCGAGGTCAGAGATGAAGAAAAAGAAAAGTGCCCCGACTTATCTCTCCATTTGCAACCCGTCGCAAATTAACGGCTAAGCTTTAATAAACATGACGACCCAAGCTCATGTATGGAAGGACGCACGGCACAGTGCCGCACACGAACTCGCCCGCAGTAAAAACAGCGCGCATGTAGCCCCGCGGCGGTAGTTTCGTGCAGAATATCAGCGTGTACTTATGCGCTGGCACTAATGTGACAACAATAGCAACACGTAATAAACAGATGTTCACGACCGGCGCCATAACACGGCAAGGACGGCCCCAGCATTAGCGTCTTTTATTGCCTCAATAACGGTCGCGACGATGGCATGATACGGACGCGTCACTTTGTCATTATTTCGCGACTTTATCGAGGCGAAGGAAAATAGCTAGCCTGTGTCGATTCCCATTTGTTCATGTATTCACGTGGTCGTGTCGACAGCGATAAAGGGGAAGGTTGCGGCAGCAGAACTCCGCAGAGAACAAATAATTTGACCAACTTGTAGTTTGAAAAAGAGCCCTGAGTTAGGCGGCAACGAAGATCACGCCGCTACATGGCTGACGTGGTCATTAAGTAGGAGATTGTAGCTTACATTTGGCTCCAACCTATAGCATTCGCAGCACCCCGTTCGGAAGTGATAAACGCTTCTGAGGAAATAGTTCGAAAGGGAGAGAAAATATTCAACTGCTCGCATTAAGGAAATCTTAATCTGTCACCACGGAATATTGTCACCACAGAATGTCACCAGGTAGACAGCTATTTCGTATGTTGACAATCGATGATGCGAACAAGACCTGATATAATTGTATACCCTAGTGTGTGTGTGTTTTACAAACACAAGAACACCACGTGTACTTTACATTTATTTCACTGTGTTACACTTCGCATTGCTACTTCATCATAATTATATGGTTTGTTCCTTCCTCCTTTTCATGTTTGCTTTTGTTTTACATTTATTAGAGCTATTACTTGCTCAATATGTATTCTCGACACTTCCAAATGTTTGTTCGCGTTGTCTAATTGTATTCCTTTGTACATTTGCCCCCTGCCTGGGCCCGTTCTTGGGCCTGCAGTATTCTTTATATATATATATATATATATATATATATATATATATGGGCGTTCATTATATATATATTGTGTGGGCATTCATTAAGCACGTCTTCATCATCTGTATTTTACCGTCATCACCATGCGTTCTGCGTGTCTTCTTCATCGCTGGTGTGTGATCATCATCATCGGGTTTGTGCCCATTGCGTTGGCATCATCGGGTGACCTGCCGAGCTACTGAGGAGAATAAACATCGTCCAAACCGAGGCCTCATACGTGGTGGAGGTGAATCTACGATCCCCTGTCCTCTACCCGCACAGTCTTCTCGCTGGAGCTTCGTATGGTCTCAAGAATGCGAATCGGCATTTGCACGACTGAAGGGCGCCCACATATCTGAACCGGTGCTTTGCCATTTTGATGAGGCTGCACCGACTCTCTTGTACACAGATGCTATATATAGCGGCCATGGTATCGGTGCTGTCCTACTGCAACGCGACAACTTTTCGCGCGAAAGAGTCGTAGCGTGCGCCAGCCCTGTACTCACCGCTTCGGAAAAGAATTATACCATCACGGAACAAGAGTGCCTCGCCGTTGTCTGGTCTATACAGAAGTTTCGCCCTTATCTGCACGGCCGTCATTTCACAATAGTGACAGACCACCACGCCTTGTGCTGGCTTTCCACACTGAAGAATTTGACTGGATGCCTGGGTCGCTGGATTTTGCGGCTGCAAGAGTATGATTTCGACATCATTTATAAGTCCGGCAAGAAACACCAAGATGCCGACGCTCTGTCTCGCTGCCCACTTCCCACGGCTCCACTCGACGCTTCGGCAACCGCTTCGCGCGTTACCTCTTCGAACGACCCTTCGCCGCTAGCCTCCATACACCAAATGCCTTCGGATGACGACCAGCCGTTCGCATCTCATCAGATGGCAGACCCGTATTGTCGACGTTTTATAGAACATCTCTCTGGGGCTTCTCCTCCACCTAACGCACGCCTCCGCCGGCAACTCGCGCACTTTAAGCTGGACGATGGTGTGTTGTATCGCCGCGTTTACCATGCTGACGGACAACGCTGGGTACCAGTTCTCCCCCGATCCCTTCGTCTTGCTGTCCTCCACGCCTTTCACGATGACTTGACAGCTGGTCATCTCGGGTTTTATAAAACCTATGACCGAATTCGGAGGTGATTCTATTGGCCTGGCCTTTCCTCAAGCATGGCGAGGTACGTCGGCTCCTGCTTTGCCTGCCAGCGTCGCAAACTCCCCACGTCTGCTCCAGCTGGCCCATTGCAACCACTTCCGTGCCCCACAGCTCCGTTCGAGGTTGTCGGTATTGACCTTTACGGGCCCCTTCCGATCACTGCTTCTGGCAATCGGTGGATCGTGACTGCCGTCGACCACCTGACGCGCTATGCTGAGACAGCTTCAGTGTTTAGTGGCTCCGCTTCAGAGGTTGCTAACTTCGTCCTACAATCCATCATTCTACGTCATGGTGCCCCTCGTGTACTGCTGAGCGACCGTGGAAAGGCATTCATTTCGCAAGTCCTCAACGAAGTTCTGCGAGCGTCCGGCACTACCCACAAGACATCCTCAAGCTACCACCCTCAGACTAACGGCGTGACCGAGCGCTTTCATCGCACTTTAGCAGACATGATCGCCGTCTACATTCAACCAGACCATAGAAATTGGGATGTCCTTTTGCCATTCGTTACCTTTGCCTATAACACGGCCGTGCAGCGAACAACTCGCTACTCGCCGTTTTATCTCGTGTATGGATGCTCCCCCACCTTCGCTCTGGACGTCTCATTCTTCGGCTCTAAAGCTAGTTCATCCCCTTCCTCGTGCAAAGAGTACGTTTCACGACTCGCCCAATGTCGCAAGCGTGCGCGCCTCAACACAGAAGCCAGACAACACGACCGAAAAGCTGCTTACGATGAATGCCACCGCGTCGTTTCTTTCCGACCTGGTGATGAAGTACTTCTCCTGACTCCTCCTCGTACTCCTGGCCTGTGCGCCAAATTTCAGCCACGGTTCATCGGACCGTACACAGTCATCGAACAGACTTCACCTGTTAACTATCGCGTCACCCCTCTTGACGCCCCAACAGACGGCCGTTGCCGCAACACGGAGGTTGTGCACGTGTCCCGCATGAAACTCTTCACGCGGCGTTCATCAATGTATTGAATCGCGTCCAGGATGGCCGCTTCCATGTGGGGGGGAATAGTGTGGGCGTTCATTAAGCACGCCTTCATCATCTGTATTTTACCATCATCACCATGCGTTCTGCGTGTCTTCTTCATCGCTGGTGTGTGATCATCATCATCGGATGCCCATTGCGTTGTCATCATCGGCTGACCTGCCGAGCTACTGAGGAGAATAAACATCGTCCAAACCGAGGCCTCATAATATATATATATATATATATATATATATATATATATATATATATATATATATATATATATATATATATATATATATATATATATATATATAGGCCTTCGTCCTGCAGTGGACATAAAATTGGCTGATGATGATATATATATATATATATATATAGCAGTCATGGTGGTGAATAGGCCGGAGGCGTGAAGGCAGAGATGAGTAGTAGACCCTCGGAATTGGCAACAAAAATGCGGAAAGCGTTTATTCAACGTTTCAGCTGGAGACCCGGGAGCCGGAGACTGTTTGTCTGGAAGCGCAGCGAGGATGAACTGATAAAATTTATAACCTCCTACAACTGCGCACACCCGAATATTAAGTTTACCCATTCCTACTCTCGCACAAACATAAACTTCCTGGACGTAACTGTGAAAATTGAAAACGGCCGACTATCAACAAAACTGTATCGGAAACCTACCGATCGACAACAATATCTTCACTACCACAGCGACCACCCACGCCATTGTAAGAACAACATTCCATACAGCCAAGCACACCGTTTCAAACGAATCTGCTCAAAAGATGAAGATTTTGACTCGGCCGCCCTGAATCTAAAAACCGTCCTTCACAAGCAAAAGTATCCGCCACGTGTTATCGACGACGCCATCCAGAGGGCCAAAACACTGAACCGACAAGACCTCATTTCGAACCGTCCCACACAACGCGACTCTCAACGTACAAACCCGTGCTTAACGTACAGCACGAATTTCCCCAATGTCAACAAAATCCTAAGGCGCCACTACAACATTATAGAACAAAGCGAGCGACTTAAGCGTGCATTTCCATCCGCCCCTTCCGTTACCTACAGACGATCACGTAACCTCAGGGACACCCTTGTGAACTCGCGATTAAATACATCACGGCCACACAACGGATGCAGGCCATGCCTGAAACCAAGGTGTCTTGTCTGTAAAGCAATGCAGCAGACAAGTACTGCCCACAGCTCCCAATCACAGTACTCTGTGAAAATTCGCGGTAATTTAACATGCGATTCCTCGAATGTTATCTATCTGCTGGAGTGCACTGTATGTAGAATGCAGTACATAGGTCAAACAGAAACCTCATTCAGGCTCCGCTTCAACAACCACAAAGCCCATGCCAAATCTATTCCAAATCTACCTCTCTCGAAACATCTAAACCTCCCAAACCATTCATTCGATAAACTAAGTGACACTATTAGAAACGGGCTTCAAGTTAAAGCGAGAACGTGAGCAACGAGAATCATATCTAATGTACCGGTTCAAAACGATCGAGAAAGGTATAAATGAGAACCCGGGAACCATCGCAATTATAAAATCATTGGTAAGCGTTTAACCTGTGGCACCGTATGTACAGCGGGAACCGGACTATTGAAATATGACGCGTTTTTCAAAGCGAATCATGTAAACCTGTTCGATGATTTTTCCCTTTTTGTTTTTTTTAACTTCCTGACCATTCATCTTTTACATGCCTTATTCTAATTATTTCTCTGAAACTTTCCTTTTCTTTTTTTTTTCTCTTTTCTCCTGGATGTGGCCAAACGTGCAGGCAGGTCAGTGCACGTTTTTGCCCGTCCGGGCGCAGACTTCTAGGCGCCATCGCCACTGACGTCACTGCAATTGTACTCACCCCCCCCCCCCCCCGTTTTCTTCCTTCCTTCCTTTTTTTTTTCTTGACATTGACACACCTGAGGGGGGCCTGAAGTGTACGCTTGACTATTGTGTTCAGCCACGGAAACCACTTCGTAAAGAGGGGAGGGAATAAAAAAGGGGGCAGAGGGGGAACACACACAAAAAAATAATAATTAAAAGAAAAGGGGGGGGGGGGACATGATGCTCGCATATGACGCACGTCGTCTGCTTTTCCTCCACTCTTTGCTCCGTTTCTTTCAGGTTCTAGATCTTTCCTGTCTTCTTTCTTTTCTTATTCTTTCGTTTTTCATGTTTTTCTTCCTTCCTCTTTTATGAAAATCTCTCTCAGATAGGTATAAATAGAAGCGGAAATACAACCATAGGCATTCCTGATGAAGGCCGGTCTCCGGCTGAAAGGTTGAATAAACGCTTTTCGCATTTTTGTTGCCAATTCCGAGGGTCTACTACTCATCTCTCTCTCTCTCTCTCTCTCTCTCTCTCTCTCTCTATATATATATATATATATATATATATATATATATATATATATATATATATATATATATATATATAGTTGCTGCCTATTTCGGCAGAAAATGCCGAAATAGGCAGCAACTGCTCCGCGGCACGTTGTTCGGGATGTTCACACATTGCCCCCGCGCATTCGTTATTTCCTTTGAGCCACATACCGCTCTGTCATCAGATATGCAGTGAATGCGTCCACTTCGCCTGTTTTTTCCATTTTAGCCATTCATGTAGATCACGGAGAAGGAATAGATTCGACCATTTAAACGAGTTGTTAGCAAGAAATGCTCCGGTAGAAGCTGAACAAGCAAGCGAACACTTCGATAGCGGCAGCAGTGGAAGTTCCCGGCTTTGCAAACACGAAGTATACGTTATGAAGCACGAACGCCAACGCACCGCAGCTGCATCTTCGCCAACTCCCATCTGCTTGGCAATGTTCCCTTACAAAAATGCATATTAACACTGAGCAGACCACGCGCCAACTTTCTATTGATCTTACTGACACTCTACAAGCACTCACATTCTAGTAACATTTGCGCATACATGCCCTGTCAAAAGATTTACATCTTACTTGTGTACAAAGAATGTTTTAAATTCGCCGTCAGACGACTTTCTCCTCACTTCTACGTAAAGAATATTTCAATAAAAATTTCTGGGGATTTACGTGCGAAAACTACCATACGACGCTGCGACTGGGATTCGATTCCGTGACCTTCGGATCAGCAGCCGACTGTCATAGCTACCAGACCACCGTGGCAGGGCAAAAACGACCATTTTAAACACACTGTCAAATGGCTTCCTTTTTATTTCTCTATAAAATATTTTGAATACACTTTTAAATCCCTTCATTCTTACTTCTGTGTGAATATATCAAACACACAATCGAATTACTTTCTTCGCAATTTCGCATAAAGAATATTTTTGTGTTTGCGCATGTGTAAAGGTGAGGAGTCGCGAAACGCCCGACCTCTTTACCTCCTAAATTTTGATGCCATTTTATGGACGTATATGAATTCATCCAATCGCTCTTCTTGAGGAACGCTGTTCCTTGCTGCCAGTTTCGTAGCGCAGCCCGGGGTAGCTTGTGATTGCGTCGATGAGAATGACAGCCAACTTTTTTTCGGCCATCTTGAATTTGGGTTCAATTGTTTAAACGTCAGTGCAGCGTCCAGCGGAGCTGGAAGCCACTTTCGCCCTGCTAAAGAAATCGGCCCGAGACCGATTGGGCTAGACGTCTGATTTCCGCCTGCTTACAGGAGGCGGAGCAAGCGGACTTTTTTTTGGGTTTATTACACGACTTTGGCTCCCATCGAAGATTAGTGTCAACTGGGCCCAAGAAATGCTTCTTTTTTTTTTTATCCGTGCGCGCTCAACACAATCGCAAGCCGAAACTGGAATTGGCTAACATGGGAGATCGTTGAAGCAGAAGAAGTTGAAAATATCGCTTAAATGTGCGTAAGCATGCCATCTATTGCACCGACAAAAAGAAAATGCCAATATTGGTCATCTAAAGCGGTTGGTTTGCAGTGCTTCAGCGCACAGATGTGCTCAGATCGTGTGAATCATAAAGGAAGCGTTAGCATTCCGTAAAGAAATTGTCGGAACTAGCGCCTACATGCGTCTTCTGTTAGTCTGCGTTTTTTGTATACTTTAACGTTCTTAAAAATGGACTACCAATGTGCCCACACTGGCGCATGCCAACCGTGGGCTTCAGAGAAAGGGTCCTTAATATTAACTGATTGGGTTCTACTTGCAAGAATCACCATCTCATCATGAGGCACACCGTAGTGGAGGGCTCCGGAAATTCTTACCACCTAGGGTTCTTTAACGTGTAATGAAAACGCACAGCACACGGGCCTTCATCATTTCCGCCTCCATCAAAAACGCGACCGCCTCATCAGTGCAACGCCGTCTTCACCGCAAGATTTCTGTCCTTCCTTCAAAACTAGGTTTCGGAACAAGATGTCGCCTTCAAGCCAAGAATCGTCGCCTGTAAAAAAAACCAATACACCATTTTTTTTTCATTTTCGATTCAAGAAGAGGCACATTAAATATGGCACGTACTCGAGAGCAAGGAAGGTAGCAGAAAGTTCATTTCTTTGTTAAATAAGTTCTTTTTTTTTTCATAAAGGACACTTTGCGTTACACTTGAAACTGCCGTAATGAAAAAAATTTCAACACGCACGCCACGACTCATTTCACGAGAGCGTGCTACAAGAGAACGTGTTCGAGGCAGGGTTACTGCCGGCGAAGAGCAACAAATACAATTTTATTTTTTTGCACACGTCTTCTATTGCGATTGCGAAGCGAGTGCAGCGGCAAAAGACTTGCGTATTGGAGCGCGTTTAATCTCACTTAATGTCCTTGATGACGGACCGGCTGCTTCTTCGGCACCATCAAAACTCGAGGTTCTTTCTTTGGGGAGGTTATGAAATCTTCTCGATGCCCATTTTTTCCTCCTCCATTTTTTTTATTCAACGATCTCATTACCGGGTTAATCGGGCGTCCGATGAACGGGGAATACATTATTTCCCGAATTTTGCGCCGGGAAGCCGAAGAACAGGGCGACATAAAGAAATTGCAGGAAAGCGGCCGCGTAAAACATACAAGAAAGCCGAAAAAAAAGAAATGGGAGAAATCAAGATGCCAGAAAGCCCGATAATAAGACCATCAGGGAAAATCATCAGCCGACGCTGTGGGTGCGATCACGGCAGGCACTGGGAAGAGAGCGCGCCATCGTCGTGGCTGTCTTTCATTTTGTTATCTTTCCTCTACTCGAGGCTGAATTGATCAGGACACTTTCTTTTCCGACAGTTCTGTCCACGGCAAGAAGTAAGCCCTTATTTCGCACGTTGGCTCGGGAGGACCATATACTGGTAGCTCAATTTTCTCGCCTGAGGTTTCATCGTTCTCTGTATGAGAAACAGCGCAAGAAGTCGGTGTACGCTTCCCCAGAGTCCTTGGATCTTATCCTGTATGCTACACTGAAGTACGTATCGGGTAATGCGCTGGACCGGACCTTTCAGTGAATTTTCGTCTTCACTCTTTCATCGGTTCTTACTTATAATGGCGTCAGGGCAAAAGGAAGGACGTTTCCGTATTGTTTCCCGCGCTTTTCTTATAACGTAATTCATGCTGCTTTACGGAGCCAACATTAAATTAAGGTGTTGGATGGAACAAAATAGATGGGCCTGTTTATCGCTGTACTGAACTGTGCAAGCTTAGACGAAGCTTAATAAGTGATAAAAGTAATGTCCTAATCAAGGTGTAAACGATGCATGATTGGCGGTGCCGGCGCGTGGACTAAAATAACGTCGATAATTCGTAAGAAAAAGTGAACTAAATGAGGCTGGCTTGGTCAGAACACTAAAAAAATATATAAGAGAATCACGTGCCCAAACGCATTAACTTCCCAGGCTCAAAACGTTGGTGAACGCACGCCAGTGATTGTGCCAGAACTACTGCGCCTACTGTGCTATTTTGAAAGACGCCCGAACCGCTGCAGTTTTGCAGTCGTTATTGAAGACTCAGGGAGACCTCTGAGCCCTCCTATTGGGGTCACGCAAACTTATAGCGTGACGACCTTTGCACATCGCATAAGAAATCTTGAGTCTGCGGTGTAGTGTCCCTGCGTTTACTTGGGCAACGGAAACACCTCTCCTGATTTGACAGAACCTGTACTATTGCGTTCAGAGACGAAACGGTCAAGTCAGAGTTGAAGGTTGTTGTAATTCGCTGAACTTGTACAAGGCATAATTGAGACTTAATGCGAGTTCTGAAAAAAAAAAAAAAAAGGAAAGCTGACTACGCGTTCCCAGACTACTTCAAGGAAACAGTGCAAGAAAGACAAAACACCTGAATGAAGCTTTATACCAACTTCACAAAGCATCCGTTTTAGCGATCATTGCTTCACTGACATTTATTTCTTGGTGCCATCTCGTCCGGGGTAATACGTGACTTCGCTCATTACGAAACGCTCTGTCTCGGTGCCAACGAAGCGAGATATCTCTAATGGCACAGAAGAGTCAATGCCGGCCTGACTAACAGTCTGTACATGTGGCGCAATACCGTCCGGCATTATGGTGGGTAGCGATGCCCCGTGCTCTCAGGGAGATGTCGCAGTATCGCTGAACTGATGACTTGCTCAATTCACCACGAAGGTATCAAGGCCTCAATCGCACACGAGCCCTTTGTCGTTTACATGCCAAAGAAATATCATGTCACCCATATGAAGCGTGGCGGAATGCAGTTGGTCAAGGCGAGTGCAGTCACTGGCATTGCTTCTTCGACATACAGACAGCGTACAAGCGGCAGCCATTTTCTATATGAAAAGCCCCGAATTTGTGCTGTAACGTCTCCTCCAAGGAACATACAGAGATAATGGAAGTAAGTTATCCGTCGAAGTGGGCTTCTATTCCCGTGAACAATCTTATCAATTTTCTTGATTTCATTTCTCTGGTGTAGATCACCAGAGAAGGAAAGAGCAGAAACTTGAGAAACAGCCACGGTTCCGCCAACGAGGCCACGCTTGTTGAGAAGCTGTGTAAGGATGCACGTCGTGCTGTATTCATATCCCATGGACGTCGTGCTGAGCCTTCACTTCCTTGTATGTTACAAAATGCTCACTTTTTTATTTGTTGTTGTTGTTGTTCTTAATTTTCTGTTCAGCGCTCATAAGCGATGTTAAGCTTCAGTGGTATGTAGTCGAATAATTACCAATTAGGAGACTACTTGCTCTAATAATTGCGGAAGCGTGTTCGATAGTCGCGATGTGCCCTTTGATTTTAGCCGGCATTTTCACATGCAGACATCTTGTACAGGTCGGCGCACGGCGCTGATTCCCGCGCTTGAATCTAGATGCTGACGTTCGTCGAGCAGTGGTAGCTCCTGTCGATAAGTGTAAAACAAAAGGGCGTGCAGCAGTGTTGCTCGGATAAATGCCGAGGGATATGGCCAGCATAATTTGTCAGAGCCCCTGGCAATGATGCGAGGAAGAAGTTATGTCTTCTTCCCGCTAACTTAATAAGAAATAAGTACGCCAGCATAGCAATAGATAAGCACTGAAAACTGTACAAACCAGTTGGTTAGGCTGAAAATACAAATGCCGTAAATACATTTTTCTGAAAAGAAAGTGTTGATAACAATACTGAAGAACAGTACAGAAAATAACTTCCACTCTTTCGCTCAGCTCCAAAGGGCTTGATGAAGATAAAAGAAAAAAAAGAAATGTATACATGCAAAACAAGCGGTGAATTGAGGTACATGTTGTGAACTCGCTGCAAAACCAGTGCGCAAGTCGGATTGTCTGTTCAGGCGAATCTAACGTCTTCCATGCGCACAGGTATGATTGATTACCTGTAGTACATTCTTATGGAACCAGATTCATACCTGTTTCAAGCAGCCTTAGCTATGTACTACATCCCACAGTTTTGTGTCCGCCATCCATGATATGCATCTGTAACACACCCTTGTCGCTTGGTCAATTGTAATTGTTTTAGCTCTTTGTTTAATATTGAAGTATGGTTTATCCTACTTCCGCGCACATTTTCCCTTGTACATACTGCCCCTGCCATAGCGCATGTTGTGTTGATTATAAGTAAATAAATAAATACTGCCGGCAGTTCAAGTGGAAGCTTCATGGGGTATCTGAGATGCTAACAACGTACACAAAAGGTAGCGTTCAACAGTTGCAGGCATCCTCTCTATTTGTTCGTCTAATGCGCGATGGCGTTTCCAACCGTTGCAGTTCGAAGGAGCCGCGGCAAAATAATGTAGCACTACCGGTTCCCCTCATAGTGCAGCTGATGAACTGTGCTACGAATCCCGCGGGGCGCACTTTAATGCGAGAATGCCTGCCCTGTTCATTGCACAATGAAAAAAAAAAAGATGATGCGAAGTACAGAGCTCGACAGCATGAGATAAGACGGCAAGAGTATATATAAGGCCGTTTACTGAAATGGAGACCGCGATGTTTGGCGGCGCGCGCGAGTCCTTCGAGCTATAATCGCCCGAGCGAGCGGCCCTCTTGCCGGTCGTTGTGTGCGTCACGCAGTCCGCTTGGCACTAATTAGCCCTCCCGCGTGTGCCTGACCGCCGGCAGAGAGAGAGAGAGAGAGAGACAGATTGTATTGGCAGTCTCGGCAGGGGCCTCACAGCCGCTTCGCTGTTATCGCGTTTAAATGGACAAGTGGCAACATATGGTCGTCCCGCCATATGGGCGCAGTGCGTTCGGTACATACCTTCTCGAGCGTACGCGCCCGCCTACAGCGTTGACACATGCGCGTTTGCACATGCATGCTATGTTAGTATGCATGCTTTTGTATGTTTAGGATATGGTATGCCCACACACCTGCGTGCTTGTGTATGTGTGGCGTATGTACGTGGTTGTGCACTGCGTGCGCTATGTATGTATGTATGTATGTATGTATGTATGTATGTATGTATGTATGTATGTATGTATGTATGTATGTATGTATGTATGTATGTATGTATGTATGTATGTATGTATGTATGTATGTGCGTGTGTGAAGGAATTAAAATAACTTTCCATTGGATACCTCGGCATGTTGCTATCAACGGCAACGAGAGAGCAGATGCCCTGGCTAACGAAGAATTTTCAAGGCAGCTGAGGATAAGAGCTCCTGTTAATCAGATATTAGCAGAACAGACAATTTGAGATCATTTCCATTCTTTATGGAATCCACCACATAAGCCTTGTGTTACAAAAGGGCTTAGCCGTGGCGAGTCAACCCTGCTGTACAGGGTCAGAACGTAGTCAGAATACACTCCCGCATGGTCTTTCAAAGTTAGGGGAGCTGCTTCGCCATTGTGCACGGAGTGTAATGAAGTGGGCGACGTTGACCACTACATCTGGTCCTGCAAGGGCTTTTGCCCTGAAAGAAACGCACTCATGGAAAACATGAAGAAAGAGAGGCTTCCCACACGCGGGCACTGAACAAATGATATATCCGGACGGTACACGGATGGTTCGCAAGATGGTGTCGGCCCTGCTTTTAACAGTTCTCCAAGGGACAGGATTGAGTGACACGTGGTGACACATGCGACATGGACAGGGACGCTCGGGCGGACCAACTGCCGGCCAGGACTGCCAGGCTAACGCCGCCTGTAGCCACAACATCACTATGACTATCACTATGTGCGTGTTCGTGTGCGCGCATGCGTGTTTGTGTGTCTCTCTTGGCATGCATCTAATTTGAAAGCCTTTATTGGGAGCCTGCTGAGTGGGTAACTCAATATTGTCCCTTTTCCCCGGCAATTAAAGCACAGCCGAGAAGAAAGTAAACACAGTTACTTACGACCTTGCGATACTAAGGCGCTGAAAGCTCAGTTACGCAGCAGCAAGCAGGGCAGGCAGGCGTGACGCTTCCTGATTGAACATGCATTGAAGTACAAGCAAATAAAACAAAACAGCGTGGTATGCACTACAACTTCGGCGCATATGTACGTTCAATTATATTAACTCAATTTCCCAATAGCTTTCTCTTTCATAGGTTGCTGCGCTATCGTTACGTTTTCAAGTACGCTAACTAGACCGCGTAACCAATTTCCTGAGCTGCTTTTGTCGACGCGTCCTTGCTTCGTCCAATTAGCGTGTTCGAAAATATTCAATGTGAGGAACACATTCGCCTCTTGCTGGTATAGTTTTGTCAATGGAGTTAAGAACAATACCTCAGACACTGAAATACGCTTAAACAGTAAAGTAGAATAGGAAAAATCTTGAGACGGGAACAATAGCCATTGACTATAACAATGCCCTTCGAGTAAACTTGCGCAAAACGATAGAAAAGGGTTGCACACGTGTGTAGCTATACGTACAATGCAAAGGCCTGTGAATTAGAACATTGAGTTAGTATTTGGAAGGAAATTACAGATCAATTGTTGATGAAGCAGGCAGATTTGTTTTATTGCATACATGTGAACCCAGTGCGTCGCGTAAACCATTTATTTTATATTAATGGTAGAAATGTTTCATTTACATTAGCTTTATTATTTATTACCAGTTAGATGACCTCTTAAAAATCAACCACAATTCTGTGCACATACATACATACATACATACATACATACATACATACATACATACATACATACATACATACATACATACATACATACATACATACATACATACATACATACTGTTGCGTTCATGTATCATCCCTGGAACACCGCTAAAGAGAAGGAATGAGCACTTCTATGGTGCTAATTCCAAGGCATGAAGTATTAAACGTGACGTGGATGGTGGCCCGGATCAGCAGGCTTGAATCCAGTTGAACCTCTGCCTAGACGGCCTAGGAGAAAGAGGAGGACCATGGCGCATTGGCCGTTTCCGAAACGCTTTCTAAGCTGCTTGGGCATGAACGCCGCCATTTTCCTGACTTTCCCAAAAGTGGCGTTTCCTGAAACGACCCCTTTTATCTACTCCGTAACCAGTGTGGGAGCTGAACGCGGCTATTATCCTTCGAAGATGAACCCGGAAAAGCAGACCTTCGAAGACTGTTTCTGTGGCGTGCAGGCTGGCTCGTTCTACCCCTTAGGGGGAAAACCGGCTCCAACTCTTCGAAAGCATGACACGTAATCATGAAGCAGCCATTGGGCCATCACAACACTACCCGCTGACCACATCTTCTTCCTTTCACTGGAAAACACCAATGACGTAGGAGGCCAATGCTTTAAAGGTTAAATTTCGCTGAATTACTAAAAAGAAGAGCGTACTCGTTTAAAGCAAACTGAGCGAAGAAGAATGACGGGGCGGAGCGCATACGGCAGAAATTCTCAAATCATGACAGGCAACTTACCGCTGTCTGTAAAGGGAAAAAAAATGTTCAATCATTGCATCTTTCAGTAATATTAAACATGAAGCTGAAATTTTGAGTGGCAACAAAGACGCTCAGGAAAGGTTACGGACCACGCAGCGTGCGACGCAACGAAATATGACAGACGTAGCATTAGCGGATCGGGTGAGAGAAGAATGGTTAGTACAATAAACAGTGGAAGCCGATATTCCAGTTGAAATAAAGCGAAATACAAATCCTCCAGATTGCAGGCATTGCGGGAATCGGTTTCATGCGAAGCAGTCCGCGTGCAAATTGTCTATAACGAACTATTGGGCATCCAGCCAAGTGCTTCGAGTATCAAGGTCTTTGTGCGAAGCGCGTGAGTACCCACTCATGAGTTATGCTACGACGTAACACTGGCACTCACGCTAGTCCAGGGCACTGACGTATGTTTTGCAAAAGGATAAAATGCCCTATACGGCGCGTTGATGTGCTGTCATAAGCATCATTCGTTGAAGTATTGCTACGGGATCGAGCAAAATTGGACAAAAGCACGCCGAATGGTAGCAGAACATATGTATAGCTATGATAGTGCTTATCTAACATTAAAAAAAAAATCCACGCATATCCACGGAGTGAATGATGATGAGTGGGCGAAGCTCCGGAGGTTCATCGTAGATCGTTCCGAGTTCCGGATTAATTTAGTTAACGCGCACGCAACGAATCCTTATGGTTCAACTACGCGCAAGTGAAATCTTCCACCGGCACTTCATTGCAAGTCAAGATCCAGTGCGCATATATATATATATATATATATATATATATGGGTGGCCGGTGAACGGTTCTCCAGCGCGAGCAGTCGGTATTTTTCAATCAAGAAAATCGCTAGAAGACGCTGCCTGCGTCAACGTTTTCTCTCGCGGGTGAGGGCGCGTTCTCCTTCTTTGCGAGCTGGTAGAGCGTTCATCGAAGAAAGAGCGTTTCCATAGTCAACGCGCGCCTTTCGCTCTTTCTCTCTCTGTCTCTCTCTCTCTCTCTCACAAGACAGCAGATGGAAGAGTGAGAGAGCTCGCGCGAGCCTCCCGACGGCGCGAGGTGGCTACATACATACTACTACAGAGGAGGGAACGACCCACACCCTAATGAGCTTAGCCCCTAAAACGCAATACACGTTGCACAAGCCCAATCATTACATCTCCTGGTGCAATAGGTTTATTTACTCCATATAAGCGTGTGGGAGGAGCTACTGTAGCCTAGTGGTTGCGTGCTTGCTTGACGCCTCCAAGGCCCATGCTTCACACCCCCAACCGCTTGGGAAATTGCATGTGTGTCTGCCGTGCTTGTTACGTCTACATTTCAATTGCAAGCGGAGCAATTTAGGCTTGTGGTCCGGTGGCAACCGCGAACAGCAAAATGAGGGCCGATCCTGAGGCACTGCAGCATGTGAGGTGCAGAAAACTTCAGACACCACTCGAAGTTTCGGGTTTGATCCACGCAGCCGCGGCGTCTCATGTGTACATCGAGTTGTTCCTTGATTGACATAGGTTGTGTAAAATTCAAACCCCTGTGGCGCATACCAGCATACCATGGGACGAGCACTACGGATACGAGCTGCACATGACTGCGATACCGTTAATCGTGACAGACATGACGAGTATGTCATGTGAGTGACATAAAGATCAGTCATTCATGTGCGTCAAAAATTAATACCACACCACGCAAATATCGGGACATATTAGGTGAACGAGACGACCAGGATAGCACCAAGACTTAGACAGACAGACAGACAGACAGACAGACAGACAGACAGACAGACAGACAGACAGACAGATAGATAGATAGATAGATAGATAGATAGATAGATAGATAGATAGATAGATAGATAGATAGATAGATAGATAGATAGATATTACGGTCGAAGTGATTTGAAAATGCCTCTCGCAGTTTTATCAACGGAACAGATACCCAGAGATGAGAGACGCCGCCGAGGATGCTGAGTTAGGTGGGGTGATGAAGTTAAAAAATTTGCAGGTATACAATTGAATAAACTCGCACAAGACATAGTTCAGTTTAATTCAGAGAGACCTTCGTTGCGCAGCGGACATAGGTGGAGACTGATGATGGTACTTGTTCATAAGATGTCCTGAATGTGGGGCACGAAGAAGGACCTAGTGTCACCTACTCATTCATGGTCGTCTCTGCACTCACGTAACGGGCTCACACTCGCTGCAATATATACATGCGTTTTAACAAACGTATTAACTCCTACAAGCACCATTATAATTATAGTTTTTATGCGGAAGAAATTGCACTCCAGGCATTTGAACCCTTTGGAAGCTATGCGATACTCTTCAGTATGCTCTTACATTTCAGAAAAATATAATACCAAACAACTCTAGTTAGAAACCTTGATGGCGTGTTGGAATTGCAGAATTTAGGCGACACACTACACTTGCATGAATCTTGACAGCAACACGAGAAAATGTGCAGCTTAGAAATTGATTTCCCACGCTCAATAAACCATATCCTCAATTCACAAGTGAGCTTTCCTGTGCTGTACATTCGCCCAACTAATGGCGGCACATTTTATGGTTCAAATGAACACGGAGTTCTAGCAGCCTAGGCGACGGTTTGTGAAAGAGAAAATTAGCATCCACCCGTTTGTAGCCCAAAGCTATACTAGAAAAACCATACGGATTTCCCGAAACTGAACGCTTCTCATTTGACGAAAAATTCGTCCTGGTTCGGGGATCGTACCCGGGACCAACGCCTGCTTGGGACGGTCGCTCTGCCAAATGAGCTAACCACGGGACCAGCAGTCGACAGCGCGAAGGCGAATTCATTGAAAACTCGAGGCATATGGGCATGAGTATATGGTGAATGAGTTCTGTGGAAAGCAGCAAGATGGAGTAACGACTATGAAAGTAAAAGTTATCATCCACCCGCTTGTAGAACAAAGTTACAAACGGGTCGCTGCTAATTTTCCCTTTCATGATTGTTGCTCCACCTTGCGGGTTTCCGCAGAACTCATTCGCAGTGGTTTGTGCTTTGCGCATGTTTATGAAACGCGAACGGGTCTACACTACCCAGTTCGACTACTTAGAGCAGTTTGCGCTATTTGAAGACATGACTGCACCGCCATTACTTGGGCAAAATGAATCGCAGGAAAGCTAGCTTTACAATTATTGCCATGAATAGTTACCGGTAGTGTGATTACAAATGCTATTAAATACTTTATCAGTCTCGAAGAGCGTTTAGCAAGCAAGTGCGCACACGCGCACGTATTAGATTTGCACTCCATCTTTTTTACACCAATCATACAAAAAAAGGCATCGACAACCTTCCCGTCAGATCGCGGAGAAACACACACACACACACACACACACACACACACACACACACACACACACACACACACACACACACACACACACACACACACACACACACACACACACAAACAAACAAACAAACAAATATTTAACGTCAGATATCTTTGGTTCTCGTGCAAGAAGAAAACAACCTACGAGAAATCGTCTGAATGACCAAATGATTTGGTTTGTGATTCTCCATCCGTGATGCAGATATATAAGAAGACATTGTCGTGCTACAATCCGTGAGTCGCATTCTTTTTTTATACAACGCTTGTTAGCCAGCTAAGGAGCCCAAAATGTTTTATACAATCGTCTGGTTATCGGCTGGCGCTCTATGTGAGCGGCAGTCTCCTTTAAAAAAGAATAATAATTGTCCAGTAGGTTTAGAAAGCTGAGATGATCGCATTTGTAAAGTACAGAATGTTCGCCGAATATTTGAGAAATGTAGAAAAGAAACAAATGTAACAGAGTCCGTTTCATTTAGCTGACAGTTCATTTTCAACATCGGTATGGGACAGAACGGCAGTAGCCTATAATATTAAAAGATCAATTAGCATAGCGCTTGATTTATTCTAAGCGTTGAATCAGAATGAGGAACACACACCGAGAACTCAAGTGCGTATCGTGGAAACAACAGTAAAACAAAAACAAACGTACATCATTCATGCAAGCCTTAGCAAGGTAATTTGTTACGGGCTACGAACATTCTTGATTATCGTGCAATATATTGGGCTAGCTTTCTTTTCTTTTTCGCAGAGTAACTCCTCAAGTTTCCCGCTGTGCCGATGACTAACGCACGCGGGCAACTTTGCAAAGCAAAGTGCAGCTCGAGAAGAAAAGTAGTGCATGCAAACCTTGCTTCGCTGGAATTAGGACCCTTGGGTTTGTCGGTTTTCATGTTCTCAACAACCAGGAGGGCATATTTTGCAAGAGGCGTTGCCTAACAAACGGGACCAAACTCGCTGAGGATCAAGCAATGCACTTACATGCACAGCAGCGTTTAGTTCAACCTTCTCAGTTGTGGAAAACTTTCGCGAGCAAATGTTCGATAATATTCTATGCTTCCAGTGGCGGCATTAAAGAAAGAGAGTTTGTTTGTGTGTGTGAAAAAGGAAAGAAGTTTAATAAACTGATGAACATAACGTGAGCGTGGGGTCTTGGGAACTCCGTCTCTGATGCATCGGCCCATTTGACGGCGACGCAAATGGAGTCTCGAGCGCACTCATGTAACACGTGAGCACTCCGGCGGACCCAGCCACGCAGGAAGCCCTGAGGAGACACCAACGTTTTTGCACAACTGTTTTTGCCACAAGGCATCCTCACAATGTCTGCTTGCACCCCTACTCCCTTCTTTCTTCTTTTTTTCCTCTTTTCCTGCTTAATACATGTTCGCTCCGTTGCAGAGAAAGCAGAAACATTAGAGACGTTATTCGAGCGTGGCTGCTTTCGTCAGCTCGTGCGCTCGAGCTCGAGCGTGAGCAGAATGCTAAACACCTAGCAGGGTACACCTCTTCGGGTCCTTGGCCTGCATCTTTACTATAGGGTTGCAACAGTTGCGCCTTTCAACAAAGGGGGCATGTTAACGGCTCTGGTTGAACACGCGTTTTTCTGTCTGTTTCATTAATGCTAAACATAGGCACTGCGACGCGCTTTCGACAGCGACGACAGAAGCCCGCTTGCGTCGCGACGTTTCTTTCGTATGCTCCGCTCCCTCTACACATATGATCCCGCAGAGGACGCCTACACTAGTTGCGTATGCATGCATACTAACGCACGCACTCGTGCAAGCGAGGCTGAGGTCGCGCTTTGCGACAGTATATTGAGGAGCTTTCATTTCTTTGCTCCCGAGACCGCATAAAAAAGAAGAGCGGCACGTCTGTACGGGGCAACGTCAAATGGTCAGACTAATTTAGTTAAAGAAGAGGTTAAAAATTCGTTTACAACATGACGCGGCTCATGTGACAGTTTATTAACTGAGTACATTATAAGTTGGATCACTGTTCAGGCTCTATGCGTTAGTATCAATAATATCACATGAGTTGTTGTTTTCAGCTATCTTATACAACGATAGGTGAAGTTCGGTGATGCGACTTCGTGCTCTTAAGTGTGTGTTTCTTGCATTGCGATAGAAATTATATGACGTTCTATCTATCTATCTATCTATCTATCTATCTATCTATCTATCTATCTATCTATCTATCTATCTATCTATCTATCTATCTATCTATCTATCTATCTATCTATCTATCTATCTATCTATCTATCTATCTATCTACTGAAAGGGAAGAGCCGGCACAACGTAGGCGCGCACCAACATCTAAAAGAAAGGCGCAATGGTACAGGAGGTGAAAAATTAACAACGTAAATACTTCTGCTACAGCCTCCAAATGAGGAGGTATACTTCAAGTTCTTTTTTTTTTTTGTTCTTTTGCCGTGAGCGTAGGATTTACAGACGCCGGCAGCGGCAACGCCATTGCCACCAAAGTATGCTATTGTAATGATCTCATGACAGCTCACTCTTTAGAATGTCGGGTCAGCAGTTTGAGGCAACCACATGGACGCGACACCGCGAAAAAGAACTACAGCAACGAGTTTTCATTGTCTCTTGGTTAGGACCAATCGTACACGCCCAGAAATAAGTTGCAACCGTTTCGCGAGGCCATCAAGCGCCTACTTAACTTAGCTTCATAGTTGCCGTAATTTTCTGTAAGAAGAAGAGCAGCTTTAAAAGTGGCAGTGCCATGTGCTACGTAGGTAGAAAACATTTTCGGCGTCTAAGGCACAGCGCTATCAAAACGAACAGCTAAGCTCAATAATAATGGCAACACATCACTGGCCTGTAATTTCTCCTCTCGTTAAGTGCGAGGATGGTAAGGCTGACTTTCTCAATTACTCCCTCCAGTCACGATGGTGCGAAAGCAGCAACAGCGAATTCAGACAGAAGGTGGCAGTCTTGTTCTTGCTGTGTTTTGTGTATTGGCTCTTCCAAATAATCAATCGTAACAATTGCTTCTCGACTGTCTCTCAGTATTGTGTAGCCAGATTAAAATGGAATGTGAAGCACGGGTTCGTTCACCGACTGAAGATGCATTTGGAGTTATTTTAGTTACACGACGTGGTAGAGAAACTGATTGATAGAGGAAGGGAGGGGGGGGGGGGGGGCTGCTGACCACATTGTTACTGTCTAGACTGTGACTGAGCAGACCATGACTGTCTGAACGCCAGTCATCTATGGAAGGAAGGGAGAAAAACAATAAAGAGGACGGCTTGGAGGGCAGAAAAGCTGTTCAAAAAGTGCTAAGCGCGCAATAGGACAAGCGAAACGCAACATCTGCACCGCAACGTCTACTGCACATCTTCAGCAAGCTATACAGTGCGACAGGCAGATGTTAGGAAGTTGCCAATGGTCACTGCCTGGTCACAAGACACCTTATCACGCACTTCGACGCGAAGATCGCTGGCACTCCACGCTGCCATCGGAGAGGACAAGTGCACCACACTCGCTGAACAGAATTTGGTGCGATTGTGCAAGCGGTGATGTATAGCGAAACAGCAAATATGCAAGCATCATCTCCTTTTCGTGCTGGTCGTCCAATGTAGCGGGATCAAGCCTCCGTGATCTGCGGGACTCTATCCACAACCACACGACGCGTATATCGAGTGGTACTGCAAGCTACTGTCGCGAGAGTAATCGCAAACAGAATGGGGGGATTGCGGTGTCTGTGTACGAGGCATGCGTTGTCCGAATGTTGCGGTGGCGTGACTTGCCGGAGCGGTAGGTCTGCGCCTTCCATATTAAGTAGCCGACTGTTTCACGGCTGTTGGTGTCCTCGTCGGAGGTGAGCTAGTCGCCACGCTCGTTACCCGGACATGCCGCAGTGACCTGGCACCCAGCGGAGACGAACGCGTCTCTCGACTAGCAATGCGGCCTTCGTTCGAATGTCACGCAAGAGTGGCATCGCAAAGGCCGACACACGGTCGTTTGTTTTCGGGCCTCATCGAACGTAAACATGCCTTAAAGGACGCGGAACTCACGCGCGAAGCTTGTGAATTCTCGATAGTTGCATATGCTTTGGCTCCTGATCGCTGTGCAGCTTGTGGTACCAGCAATTTATTTTCATGTTCCCGAGGAAACCCAGTCATCGTCCCAATAAACGCTTAATCACTCCTTCACTCATCTGTTTCATGAACACCTTCCCTTCCTTCGTTCTGTAAACTTCGTTGGACATGGTAGTACCCCTCTACCTCACTGCCAAAGATGGGAACAATGCCAATTACTTTCTACGGTTGCCTTGGGAATTCGCCGCACGGCGTGAAGAAGTCGCTCACATAATATAAATAATACACTTGTGGACTTCTGGCAGGCCATTTTTTATTCAAATTCTTGTTTCGATGACTTTCATTTCGCGGGGTCACATATAGCTCACGCCTCGCGTCGATACGTTCTCATAGCCGCACCTATAAAGATCAGCCGTGCGCAATCAGCAAACAGCCCAGATATCACAATGCTACAGAAGCTATCATCTACATAGGGTTAAATTCAGACGACCATACTGCGATTTCAGGTGACCCATCTCGTTCGTATGCTTATGATAACTATACCCTCCGTCCATATGCGTAAGTTCTCAATCATTGGCATTACTATACCATGGTCATGTAATGGAGCATGTTGTATGAGTTACCTAATGCGTATATATTTTGCATCTCTGATGATATGTAGTTTTTATTGGCGCAAGGGCCAAGTGTGGCCAAAGAGCGCCATTTCATGTGATGTGGTGATAGCGGTGACTCGTGAGTTACAATGACAAGATGCAACATGGCTGTAAAGGGGCCTAAAATCAGATCGCTGTAAATGGCGTAAAAATATAGGGAATAAAATTATGACATTGACAGGTGGGGTGGTCTACGGTTCTTGATATGATATCTATGATGCTAAAAACTGGAGTAGTCATGACAGTGACATAAGATATTTACAATGATGATGCCATTATACAATGAGATTTCGGGTTCTAAATAATCATCCTTGGACAGCACTACTGTCTCCTAAGAGCCTTTGACCGCAAGGGCCTGGAGGCGAGTGCATACGATCACCGCCGTAGCAGCAGCCTCAGTGAAGAGGCCGTGCTACGAGTCCCTTGGCTTTATGACGTGCAATAGACCGACATCTTTCAAAACGTTCAGAACTATCTTGTTTTCAAATAGCGGGTGTGGGCCTAAGACATTGCAGGGTGAAATGGCATATGTAGTCTGTACCCTAAAGAAAAGTGCTTTCTCCTCTCAGGCTCCAACTCTCGACACTCAAGCAAGACGTGGAGGACAGTGAGCGTCATGCCACATTTAGTGCACGTGGGAGGCTCACCACCGGTCAGCAGGTAGGAATGTGTGCCATATGTATGGCCGATCCTGAGCCTACAGAATGTGACTTGATTACCCCGGTTTTTTTAATCTTGCGGAACCTTTCCTATATATGGCCTAATTAGGTGGAGTTTATTTGATGTCTCAGAATCCCACATGTGCTGCTAATAGGTACGAATACATTTACGGATATATGGTTTCATATCGGAGGCAGCAACCGGCATGGAGACGTTACCTGCTTTGCGCTCGAGTGATGTGGCAAGTTGGTCTGCTTGAAAATTACCCTCTATATCCCGATGCCCTGGCACCCAGCAAATAACTACAACCTGATTGGACGCGTACATTGTGCACAAGAGACGGTACAGCAATACTATCACGGAGTTTCGGCATCTTTTCAGGGATGTCAAACATCTGACAACGCTCAGCGAGTCTGTATATATAATTGATTTTTGTATTTTTGTTTTCTTAATATGTGTCACGGCCGAGAGCACCGCGTAAGCTTCCGCGGTAAATATGCTTGTCTACGGATGCAGGAGGTCAGCCTCCGAAAAGGACGGCCCAACCGCTGCGTATGAAACACCAGAAGATGACTTGGATGCATCTGTATAGAACTCGGAACAAGCATATTTATGTTGTAGTTCAAGGAAGTGCATTTTGATGTGTGAAGGCGGAGAGCATGCTTTGACACACATAGAAAGGAAATGTCAGTGGTGATAATCTGCCACTTCCACGGCGGGAGGTGTGCAGGGGGTGGCATTATATTGTGCTGAAGGATTTGGACGCCCATTTCTTCGGCCACATTTCTCACGCGTAACGAAAAAGGCACTCTTAGCCATATTTTGCATCTCTTTAACTGATATCACGGCGATCGAAGAATCTGCTACTGTTTGGTGAGCTGTCACAAAGCAGGAAATACAAAGTAGTGCAAAAAAGGAATGCACCGACTGACAAATCCGGAGATGCCGTTTGTTGAATCTTGGGTACCATGTATGCAGATATATGCAAACACGCAACGTAATCAGCGTGCCATTTCAACGAGCGATAGTTCAAATTACGCCTGCCAATTATGTACGGAGAAACTTTGAGAAATTCGTTCCGGTGATGTAATAGCTATATGTACAATACAGAATACGTTAAAGCACTTTAAGACACATTGAAATTGTACGCTTCGTACTGGAAAAGTGTAGAACAAAGTGTGCTTTTTCTGTATTGAGTTATACTATACCAAAATTACCTCATTTTGTGAGGAACTACAAATGCTATGTCTCTAGCTAGCACCTAGAAGAGCATTATTCACAAGCTTTGCTACCATGATGTCAAATGTTACACCTAGAACTTACACTATACCACGCTGCTTTCTGACATTAAAACTACGTCTATGATTTTTTTTTTGTTTGGCCGACAACGAAGCATACGCCCAATTTTAAATGCGAAACATTTCTTAGCGAACTTCGGCGACTTTGAGCGCATCTATCTATCTATCTATCTATCTATCTATCTATCTATCTATCTATCTATCTATCTATCTATCTATCTATCTATCTATCTATCTATCTATCTATCCGCCTACGATTTTGTGCTCTCCTGGCATTCTACGTCATCGGCTAGACCTCACGTCGCAGAAGAAGGCCATGCAAGCGCTACTGCGCTTCTTGACATCTACCAGCCTTCGTGAACGTCTCTAAGTGGAACGGTCTTTGCGTGTGTGTGTGTGTGTGTGCGTGTTTTATTTGTTGTGCTTGTCTGGAATCTTGTACCCTCTCTCGCTGTCATCTTTCTAACCCCCTCCCCTTCTCCCCAGTGCAGGGTAGCAAACCGGAGTCTAATATCTGGTTAACCTCCCTGCCTTTCTCTTCATTTCTCTCTCTCTCTCTCTCTCTTGGCCGTTTCGCTAATGGGATGTTTACGAAAATTGGTATGCCACAACATGACTACATGACGAACATAAATGACAGGTCATAACATGAAAAGCATGACATGCATGTCATGAGCGGATGATCTACATGCCACGATCTTGGTGCTCTCCTGGCCGTTTCGCTAATGGGATGTATGCGAAAATTGGTATGCAACAACATGACTACATGACGACCATAAATGACTGGTCATAACATGAAAAGCATGACATGCATGTCATGAGCGACATGATTTACATGCCACGCGTTTCGTTAACGGGATGTATACGAAAATTGGCATGCCACAACATGACTGCATGACGAACGTAAATGACAGGTCATAACATGAAAATCATGACATGCATGTCATGAGCGACATGATTTACATGCCACGGTCTTGGTGCTCTCTTGGCCGTTTCGTTAATGGGATGTATACGAAAATTGGTATGCAACATGACTGCATGACGATCATAAATGACAGGTCATAACATGAAAATCCTGACATGGATGTCATGAGCGGATGATCTACATGCCACTCGTTTCGTTAATGAGATGTATACCAAAATTGCTGTGGCACAACACGACTGCATGACGAACGTAAATGACAGGTCATAACGTTAGAATCATGACATGCGTGTATGAGCGGCATGGTTTACATGCCACAGTCATGGTGCTCTTGCGGCCGGTTCGTTAACTTCATATGTACCAAACTTGGTATAGCGAGACAACAATGCAAATCCATTTTACGTTCCTGATGCGTGCTTCGCATTTCCTTGATTCCCACTGCACATGGGATCTGCCTTTTTTTTTTCAATGATTTCTCCGTATGAGTTCATATATGTGTGCCTGCGCTTCATTTTTGTCGAGAAGTTACTTTCTTGTGTTGTGCTTACTGCTGACTCGTAAAGGTGTTGAAACCTATCAAGCGGTGTATAATTCGCCACATTTTCTCTCACCAACCACGGTTTGTTTCTCTGCACAAACTGAAATAGACTTGATTGACTGAGAGAAAAAAAATTAAATTGCACGAAGGCGTTCTTAAGTTCACATGAACAGGTATAGTTGTCAATGTTACGTTTATACCACAGGGAATAAATAAGACTAATGTTTCAAGCAATAAAGGTATACTAATTGTTATAGAAAAGTTTATGAATTATCCTTATATTAATACCAACGTCAATCCTATGCATCAGACGTAGTGCAAACGCGGCATCGCACAGAAAGAAAGAAAGAAAGAAAGAAAGAAAGAAAGAAAGAATATAAAGGAGTGTTGTACACAGAGCACGAGCTCCGTATAAACTTACGCCTTAATTTAAATGTGAATTCAAAAATGAAAAATAAACGCTAGTTTCCTAAACTTCTCAAGCAGCAATCGCAGCGGCAACCCTTGTGTTGCCAACGCTAGTTCAGTGGTTTTATGACTGCCAATCGGATGAGTCTATCATTCTGACCCTCTTATCACCATAACTACAGGCTAACCAACAAAGCACACGCTTGGTTAACTAACCTCAGTGCGTCTTCGTGTCTCTCTCTCTGCACTCACGAAAAGTACGGCATGTATTCACGGACGTCTCGCTAAGCAGCCTTGCTACCACATGTGCTCCACACAGCGGTCACACACTGGACCCTCGGACTGCCGCACTTGAAACTCGTATAGTCGTATACTCAATACCGCCACTTACTACGGATGGAAAAATAGCAACCCGCCACGGGCCCGGAGAGATTCGCTTTTCCGATAGGGCCCTGCGAGCGACCTTAGGGCTGCAAGCGTCGCGCATGGTACATGGTCGACTTCAAACACTATCGATCGCAGGCTGGTCCGCGTCCCTTTAGGAGAACTCAAAATAACACGCTCGGCCTTGCTAGGGGAACACATTTCGAACCGTCCAAATGATCGATAACATTCAGCCAATACATATGGCGTACGAGTTATGAAGGTACCGGAAATTCACTGCGGTTTCCTAGGAATAGGCTTAGTTAGACCTGGCATTTTGTCCGCTGGTCCCGTCTCCCACCTGTCCTCTTTTTCGCGCTTCATTCATTGCGCCTGAAACGATATAACGTAGGTAGCTTTTTAGTGCCCAAGAGGATAGTGGTGCTTTTGACGCGATGCTTTAGGCCATCACTAACTTTCGCAGACAAGAGCCATCAGGTTGCCAGTTCAAATGAAACACCTGGGAGGCGCCCAATAGGGAGTTTCCGGGTATAGTCAGAACGCCTACGACGAAGCCAGAGCTTTGCAAATGACGTGCACATTTTTCTTGCCGTCACGTAATTAACTGTCCCAAACCGACAGACACTATCAGCATACTAACCTAGAAGATTGGGGCAAATTGGTTCGTGATTTTCTATTGTTTTTGCGCAAAGTCGGTCGAGTATGAAGGAAAAAGACAGGCTAGGAAGCCCGTGCGAGTACCGCAGCTAAGACTGCGCAGCAATTTTTCGTGTGTACTTAGTTCTACGGCGCACCATTCATTTAGTAATCACATAAGAAAGAATGAGAGTAAGAAAAAAGAAACACTGCAGTATATTACAACGAAAATGCAGAGCCATGTAAGGACGGAATTTCTTAGCTTCTTATACACGCTGATCAGTTTTGATGGATAAGGCAGACGTCTTAATATAACGCAGCACGGGACAAGAAGTTGCGTGCACACGTGTCTGCATATTGATGTAGGTTCTATAGAACTGCACTTAATCAAAACTTATCGATTTTGGGGGTCGGCAAACATCGTTGTGGAAGCACGTGACCATGTGCCATCGGCGCTTTGCGTTGCACCCACGCGCTCGTCTTAGACATCAAAAGTTGCCTTCAACCATCTCGTTCTTCTAATAGGGACGTTCATTTGCGAGATAATACTTCATTCTCTTATTTCCTACTCTTATTTTCTTTCTCTTGAGAAGTCTTCCTCTCTCTATTAGCATATTCCTTTATTTAGTACTCAGAATCGCTCCAACTTCCTGATCGTTTATAACGCGTCCCAAAATAGAGGGGCAACACCAAGGCGTGAAAGAATGCTGGCATCTCAATATTCCTACTTCCGTGCTGTGGTGCAGTGTGCAGCGAGGTCAATCCTGGCCGCGACTCCTTGTCTCTTTTCTCGGCCCGGGCTGCCCGCCTTCCCCCGCCCATCAGACGCAGCGTCCATCGAGCCGACAGAAACAAGCGGAGCACGGCGCCATCGGACACGGTGTGGCCCCTCCGGGCGCAAACTCCGAGAGAAACACTCGCTGGTGAGGATGCTCTCCCCGCCCTAATCCCGGCCAAGCAGAAAGCCCACTGTCAGCGAAAGACGACGTGGTGTCGGCCACAAGCACGCGGAGAATGAAAGCCCCTGATCTTCACGCGTCAGGTGCGGCCGGCTCCTCGCGAGGATCCCGACAAAGAGCCTTCTCCCTTCCCCATTCATCGTCCCCTCCGGCAGCGTGCCGTGAGTGTATACAGCTGTCTCGGGCGTCCTGCGCTACGCGAATATCGGTCAGCCGATTTCTCGCTGATTTCGAGAAACTTTGTTGGCCCTGATGGATGGCCCGGCGCCGCTTTTGCCTTTCAATTACTCTTCCTCCGCACGCACGGTCCGCCGCGCTGCTCGGCGCTCGGGACTTATGAAAACACGGGGTCAGCTCCCGTCTTGCGCCACGCTCTCTCCATACACGCCCCCCTTTCTCTCTCTCTCCCTCATGCGATCTCGGTAGAGCTGGTGCTTCGTAGGTGCTGCAAAGGCCGAAATAAAATATCGCCGGAGCAGAGTTCGGTGCTAAGCGTTTTTCGCGCTTCATTGGGCCGTCTATACGGACGCCGCGTACACATGGCGTATACATTCGAATGGAAATAGCTAGAACGCGTCCAGTCAACCAGGGGCAGTTTGTCTTCCAGGCGCCTATATTGCATCTGCACGAGCGCTGCGCACCCCCCAGCCGCTTCGCATTTTTTTTTTTTTTTTTTGTACGCTCGCTTTTAACTTCGGCATCTCCCAAACTGGAGAGTTCTTGTTGGGTGTGAGCCAGGAATTTTTACGGCGCGATGACCTTCGGGATAGGTGCTTTTCATTTTCCTTGATTGACACGAGACGTCCACGAGAAAATGGTGTAGTCGACGACAGCTGATCAAGATTCATGTTGGGTGGCGTCGACGAGGCGATCGAAGGCGTTCTCTCCATCAGCGGAAAGCTTTCCTTGGAATGTTGACGCGTTCCGCTTTATAACGAAGCGAAATGTGAAACACACGGCGTTCTTCGGAATTACTAATACGTTGCGGGTTTGAAAAGTAAACCTAAAGAAGCAGAGGCTTGATGTTAGCTGAATGCTGAGCCTCGTGGTAGTATCAGTGCAAAACACGCGTGCAAGTGGTTAAGCCGTGAGGCACCCAAATCGCACCTCCTATCGACTGTTCAACTCTAAAAGTGTTCAACGTCTTCATGGATCAACCCATGCACTTAACAAATCATTCCTGCCTTCAGCCATTGAATATTCGAACAGTCTTCCTGAACATGTCGTTGTTCAAGAGCTCGACCCAGGGACATTGAGTGTTGTTGTCCTCTCTTTTTGACTAACCGTCGCACCAAACAGTTCCTCAATAAAGCTTCTTCACATTATAGTTTTTTTTACTTTTTTATTATTGTTTATATTTTTGCGTGTATGTTCGCGTCCTGTTGCCAACCGCGTGTAATAGTTCTTGCGCTACTCAAATTCACTGTCTCCTGTATACTTGCTCTTAAGCCATTGCATTTGTGTTATGACATGTTTTTATGTTATTTGTCCCCCATTATGTAATGCCTTCTATAGGCCTTTAAGGGATAAATAAATGATGATGATGATGAACAATGCGTATTATTTGAGAACAGTGTTGCCTGTAATATTCGTCACTCGTCGTTCCTGTAACAATATTAACGACTTGTGAAAGAGGACACCAAGGTGAATATGATGCATATTGCTTAATTGGCCGCGTTTTGAAGAAATAAAGAAGAACACGCTTCGGTCTGGAATGTAAGGTCACAGTTTATGATTACACAGAAGGCTGCACTACGCGGATCGGTGTGCTGGTGTAGATCCTAAAACGCACAGGTATTTCTGTTTACGTAAAGCAATGTCTTTTTTTCATCTGCAAAATGTACTCCCATTGGAACAGCCGGTGGTGTCAAGCAGTGTCGTAATTCAGGAGCCCCGGTATGGTCCCCTTTAACGTCTTTCGCGAAGCCCGTTATGTCCCAGCACTGTGCCTCTGTATACTATGCATTCTGCCTTCTTAAAGACACATGAAAAAGAAAACTGTTTTTCTCTTATATGCATACACTATCTTGTCAGGATATCAAAAGCACCATTCCTGCCACGGGAAGACGCTTGGTGAGGTAGAGAGAGAGAGAGAGAGAGTATAAACTTTATTTGCCCAAACATTTCGTGGCCACCAGGCTCGCATTCCAAGGTACCGCTACCCATCTTTCTACCCTCCGGACTAGCTTTAGTTGGTCCCCGAGAGCAGGGATGGATATCAGTGTCGCCCACCTCGCTCTCGTGTTAATTTGCTCCTGCTCTTCGGTGTGATCCGTGCATTCCCATGTGATGTGGTAGAGTGTCGGTGTGCTGCCACACCACGGACATACGTCTTTGTAGGTTGTTAGGTAGTGTATTTGCAGTCTGTGTAGGTTTGTATGTCCTGAGGTCGCAGAGTCCACAGATGAAAGATTCTTGTGTGGTTCGGGGTAAAGCCTTCTCATTTCTATGTAATATTGCAACATAGTTTTATAACTGGGATAGATGGGTGTCAAGTCCTCCACGAAGTTGCCGTCGGTGGCCTCGTAGAAAACGCACAAAAGGAAATCCAGATGACAATATCATCTTAACGTTGCCGCAACGTTCATGATGGCGTTGCCAAATTAATTTGACGAATTCTCACGAAAATAAAATTGATCAGCGGTTAAAAGATGAAAGTTAAAGCATGTGTTCTAAATTTCCGCGATGAATTGAAAAAAAATTATGCTTTGACCATCATTTTCTCTTCTTTTAATCAATCCGTAACAGAGAAATACAAACAAAATATCATTATAACCCAATCGAATATGCCACTTATATCACTTTAGTAACCATTTTAAGCTATAAAATTACGCAAATAACGCAAACGTACATGATGCTAATGCTTGTTGATGGCTTCTAATTGAAAGCGTTCACTACATAGAACTTTCTCTCTGGTTGTTGCGCAGTGCACGTCAAGGACGATACGTGGGGCCACATCTTGCTTTTACGAGCCCGAAGTTATGGTAATTAGACGGGGCGGGTGCCAGTGAACACCATAGATAATTAAAGACAAGACAGCTTGCTTCACCCCGAGCACATTCTAAAAGCCATTATAAAGGATTCCATAGATCATAATCATATGCAGCTCTATAAGTACCGCTTGCTCTGGGGTGGCGTCACACGCAGCAGACAGTCAGAGCCCCCTCCACCTTCCGCCTTTACCTTCGCGTCGCCTCCCCAATACAACAGTCAATGGAACAGTTCATTGGGCCGAGAGAAAGCGTACGTACGCAGCTCGTGCTTCCGACAAGAAAACGCTTTTGATCTGGCCTGGTCCGGGGCAAAATGCAGTTAGTGGCTGAAAGCCTTCAGATGGCCTGGTGTGCGGCGGACCCTCAGGTACTACTGAGCTACAAGGGTGATACGAAGAAGGCCCATTCTTTATGGTTGCACCGTGGCTGGAGAGCTATCGTGTCGCGTCATGCTTCTTACATGTTATCTCGCACAACCATTGCTGTTTCTCAAGTAGCTCGGCAATTTGTGCCAAAATATCTTCAGCAAATGGCTGAAAATTCCGACTTTCAGGACTGAGTGCACACACACACACACACACACACACACACACACACACACACACACACACACACACACACACACACACATATATATATATATATATATATATATATATATATATATATATATATATATATATATATATATATATATATATATATATATATATATATATATATATTCGGGTGGTGGCCGGTGTTGCAGTGTATTGGTCAGAAGACACCTAAGGTTTAGGACCAGTGAGACGTAACACAGTGCCATATCCTTGTGAGCAAATGAACATCTACCCATCAAAATCCCATTGAAACTCAATCTTCGTATGTAGCCCTTTGCTGAAGATATTCTGTGTAATAATTTCGCAAGCGCAAGCGTGTGATATATATTTCAATTTTGAGTATCACAGTTGTCGAACGAGTCCAACTTACGCAAACTTTATTTCGTGCACTACAATTGCTGCACAAATCGCAGTCACTGATCTAGCTTAAAGAAGCTACTGCCGCTGAATTTTAAACTAGAGCTGTTAACTTGCCTTTCCATGTGAATAAACTTAGTTTATGATTGTCAACAAAGCTTAATAGCTTTTTTCCCCCTTGACACTGTAGCGCTCGCATAAAAAAAAAAGATTAAGCAGTGCATGCAAGCATTGCAGTGCAAGAATAGTTCATTCCCGTGAAGGAACAAAAAAGAATAGTCAAAGCATTATAGAAAAGCGTTTACCTTATTTTATTCATGATATCGAAGAGCAAGTGTAGGGCTTAAAGTGGTGATACCTACGTACTTTACGTCACACAGAATGAATACATGCTGAAAATGAAGGAACAAGGCGGCACTGAACACAAGAAAATTGCCATGAATTAAATGCCGGTACTGAACTCGGCCGTTCTATGAGCAGTTCGGCTAATAAAATAGGTTATAAAAAACAAGCCCTGAAAACTCTGCAGTTGTGTCATCGACAGCAGTCTGTTCGCCGCTTCCTGGCACGACTAATCGTTAACCCTTGATCATAAACATAACACGGCACCAATTGACGCACCAAAAAATTAAATGTCTATTTAAAACAGGACATCTTGTAAAAGCACTTCTCGAAATATCATAGCTAGTCAGGATGATGACTGGTATATTTAATAGAGCTTAAGCCGCCACCTAGGAACAATTCTTTATGCCTTTCTCTCTCCCTTTACCCTGTCCCAGAGGGGTGTATCAAGCTTATTCTTTTTTTCGGTATATCTTCTTGCATTCCGTGTGGCTTTTGTCTCTATTTCTAGTTGTACTGGTTGACACCCACCGTGGTAGCTTAGTAGGAAAGTTGCTGCGCTGCTAAGCTCGAGCACTAAGGCTCGATTCCTTATTTCTACGGGGGCAAAATGTAAGAACGCGCGTGTGCTTAAATTTAGGTGCACTCTAAGGGACCCTGGGTGGTGACAATTAATCCGAAGACAGCGCTACGTGCCACTGGTGTGCCTCATAGCCGCGTTGTACTTCTGACACATGGAATCCGATCAATTATTGTTGTTGAAGCTAGTTCGAGACAAAAGGTCGACTCGGAACGGCATTGCGCTGCCCGCATTTCTCCACGCCTACATGCGTCGTTCGACATTCAGCTCAATACCGTTCACCTTCTCAGGCAAGCTGACAGCGAGATAAATTTGAGCCGAATACTGTCAAGGGGTGCAGCGCTCTCAAAGCTTGTATGCTTGAATGCCCAGGATTTCTGGAAAAGTATAGGCAGTCACTAATTACATTTAGTGGCCACATCCATAGTGGACTTCCTCCGTTTAGTTATCTCATAAGATAAGTGTATGCAACTTTTAGAATAATTGATGACAAATAGATAACATAAGTGCGGGCCTCTTGTGAACATTCGAGTTAGTTCATTGGGTGGGCTGGTTAGGTCGTGGGGGCGTGACTTTACCTACTGCGGAAGAGGACTGTGGATGGGGAAATAGGAGGATAAAAAACAAAAGCAAAACTTGAATGCAGCCTTTCCAAAAAAAGCTCTTAATTCTGTTCTTGACCGCCTCTCTTTTTTTTTCTCTATTTACTTGACGCTAATACGCTAGCTCCGACACCCATTTTTCAGCCTGTTATGAATCGTTCAAAATAAAAAAAAAAAAAGATTACCCGGCACACACGTATTTGCAATGTTCGCCAACGCACGCCTCTTGGTATTTATACTTCATTTTCTTCGTGTGACGCAGGCTGTTTAAATTTGCGTTTTTGGTGAACGTTGTTGGCCGTGACGTTCCTTGCCAGTAAAGCCTCAACGCCAAGAGATTGCACTGCCTCGGCCACGTCGCCTGTGAGAGGAAAGTTATCGCAGAGGCGGCGGCTTCTACGCTTTTCGGTTTCCGTACGATGCTTTCCGGCTGTCTGGGTTCTTCGGTTTCGGTGAACGCTCGCGACTTGACGAAAAGAGAGAGAGCGAAACTAAAACCGACGCTTGAGCGTTATTTTCTGCGCCGTCGATCCGTGAGAGGCTGCGTGAAAACGACCGACTGCGATCTCGCAATCAATAACTTTCGCATTACGAGCGCATCACAACGGCACCTGCAGCGAAAGGGGAGGGAGGGAGAAAGAGGATGCTGAACGAAGCCTGGAATATAGGTCACTGCAATTGCATATATTAGATATCGCAACTAAATTTTGAGGCCCACGTACTGTGCGATGACAGTGCACGTCAAAAAACTCCAGGTTGTCGAAATTTCCTGGAGCCCTCTGCTACGGCGTCTCTTATAACCATATAGCGGTTTTGGGACGTAAAACCCCCAGAAATTATTACGGGTATTGCAGGTAAAAAACGTAGAAAATCGGACATTTCGCGTAACGCAAGGTACGGTTTAATGCCAGCGTGGCTATACGTGCTAGTTAAAGGGACTCAATTTTTCTCGTATCAGTAGCTTTGCTTTTCACAATACCCCAAAAAACACCACTCTTGCAAGAATGCCCTCGGTTAGCTAGACAACGCGCAAAAATAAAATACGGGTGGCGGCACCGCTTTCAAGTTTCAGTACTAATACGCCTGCCGTCCCACATCTTTGACGGCGTGCTAAGGCGTACATAACTAACGTGACGCCTCCTGGCAAGAAAGTGTGTTCCACACACGCCGCCACGGCTACGAGTGGCACTGCCTAATACTCTTAGGATACTATGTACATAAATACCCAATAAAGTGGACGGGGGGACGACCGCCTCCGTAGCTCAGCGGAAGAGCATCGGACGAGTCATCCGAAGGTCGCGGGTTGAGTTCCCACGGAAGGCAGGTTTGTCTTTTCGTCCACTTCAATTGCTTTCTACTTACTCCACAATTACAATACTACAATTAATTTCGCCTATGCTTTCCATGGGTTCATTATCTGTCTGATCATTGAGTTGTTTCTAACAAATAAGGAACGTGCCCTTGACCCCTTCCCTTTCGTTATTTATCGGTAAGAAATACATACCTTGTGTTCTAAGGAAGCCAGAGACTTAAGGAGTTTCAGGACATTTGAAGGAGCGAATTTGTTGAGAATACGAAAAAAGAAAGTTGGCCTTTTGACATCATGAGGCCGTACTTCTGAAGCGAATTTCAAAACTAAAGCTTCGACATCCATTTTCTCATTTAATATTGATCATAAAAGGGAAAATTTAACGACAGTCGCGTTCCAGAAATGTAATTCATGATTACAAACTACTTCATCTTTTCACTTTACTGTTCCTTTAAATATTGGGGCTCACTCCCAGTGAGGTGGTCTATTGTCGCGCATTTTAGCTCGCCGGCTGTTCGCGAATGCTAAGATTTATCGGGCACTCAAGCAAGGCTAGCGTGTGTCTAACACCAAGCGAATAACAAATTTGCGTTTTTAAGACGTTATATGTCAATGCACTGCATCATACATGTAATACTCAGTTCCTTCATGTTGTCTATTTCTGGCTATATTATAAGCATCGCACTGTCATGCTTAATTGATACGTGCATGAATAAGTCATCTACAGAGTAGAAGGGTGTTTCGTTTTACCGGGATCACACACTCGGTTCTTACTGGCTCTTGGCACGGCTCTTCGTTCGCATCCTTGTATTGAGTGTTTCTTATTTAATGTCATCTCCGCTTTGAGAATAGTGTACGTTTGAAACGTGCACACTTTATAGTTATGGTATACGCACGTACAGTACTTTAAATGTGAATGAAATATATTTGTGAATAGCGCGTTCTATGTATCTCTCACAGGTGCAAGAGCAACAGAGCGCGTACCTATTTCGCCGAATGCAAGGACACTAAGTCTACATGAGACAGGTAAAGCCGGCGCCAGATTTGTGTGGCAATGTTGCCTTTTTTTATAATACTAATGAATAAAAAAGATAGAAACGGTGCTTGTCTGACTTATGTGCGATTGTAATGGATAAAAGTGGCAATTCTTTAGGGTGTACGTGCTCACTTCGACCACCGACCGAGTTCCGGAAAATATTCGTTGACGTGTAGTGGTGATGACAATGTGCTGAGCCCATGACGACCACTATCCGTATTTCTCTTTGTAAGCTTTAACAAAATCCTCATAAAACACCAACCTTGCTTACCAACGAGTGCTCACTCACAATTACTGTCACCTCGTTACTCTCACTTTCTGTTTCCGTCCATTTACGTCGTAGTTCTCGCGGAGCTTGCTGTTATTCATTTATTTCTTTCCATATATACTACGGTTCCCTCCCTTTCACTACATGACTTAACGAGAATTCTTTGCCGTATCCAGGAGCGACCATTGGTGGCATACTGTCGCCGTTAGTCTACGCGTTTTCATGATGTATTCGGTTTCCTGAGCCCTCCAAGTGTAGACTTAGTAAAGATATTGAAATGAACAAGAAAGCAGAATACGAAAAACAAATATGTTGCTTTTCTCCTCATCCCCTGCAACGTGTATTGCGAAACACTCCGCGTGTATGCGACAGTGATGAACTGCTCCAGTCTAACCCATCCGCTAGGAATCGCACGACTGTTTCACCGTGAAACGTAGCGCTCTCGGATACTGACAGCCGCTTTTGCATCGACGAGCTCGCCAAAGCACGCGTAAAGCTCCGCAAGCACTTGCTCCCTATACAGGTATACGATGAGGTTGAAAACTTAGTCAGGTCTTCTCATGTTTTGACATTTAAATAATAATTTAAAAAAAAACTTTGTCAGGCACCCCGCCTACTACGTCTTTGAGCACGACAGTAGCATTTAATCGCATTATTAATTAATTTGCGTCGGGATTAAAGGGGGAGTACTAACTACCGGCCACTATTTGGAGCCTAATTACACACTGCACACCTGCAGTATACCGGCAACTGCCGCAATTCCACGTATCACGTTCGGTTCCTGCGTAATATTATGGTTTGCGCAGGGTTTGCGCGCTGCAGTCATTAAAGCTCCGTGCAGTTGCGCGTGGTTTGCGATATGCGGGTTTCAATCATTCAGGAAGGACACGGAAGTATGGTAGCCCGAAGATTGCGATAGACGGGCTGTCTTTTGTGTGTATGTGGACTATTTCTTGTTTGTTTGTTTGTTTATCACGATATCGCTTATCGTGTCGCAATTATTTGCGTAGCTGCCGAACCGAAATGCATTCTGGTCAATGTATTTAAGTTTTTATTAGCCATGTATACAGAAACATTTTTAGGAACTGCAGTGTCCATTGACAGGACTGTTAGCGCTCGAAGAAAAAACTTGTGTAATGTGGCTAAAGGTTCAAATCTGACTCAGACACTCAAGGTTTCTGGCGCCCACACCCTATGTACTCCCGCTTGTGAGTATCCTTGGTGCACACGTCGAGGAACGTAACGTTAGTGACTCCATAGTGAGGCGTCAAAGAGCGCTATGTTCGTCTATCAGGCTACCAATACTTTCAAGGTGCTTTGAAAACTTAGTGCAAGAGTTTTTCGGACATACTCTATATGGGTCTGACCAACGTCTACACACGTTCTACGCATTTTCTAGAATGTATGAAGCTACTCGTTATATTAGTCTGCGTGAGTAGATTATTTCAGTAAGACTCAAGAAACCATATGACAACACGGACACAGGATAGCACGGATCCAAAATGTGTTGGTGAGTTTGCAAAAAGAAAATGTCACAAAAACGAATAACAAGTAATACTAAAATGCGTCAAATTTAGTTTAGGGAACTGCATAGGCAGAGGCATGGTAATATACACGTTACTTTGTTTTACGTGTGTTACTCCATTACGTTGTTATTAGCGCGGATAGTTAGGAATACCCTACAGTAGCCAACACTAACAGTTAGCCATCCTTATACATTAGCCGACAGATTAGCCCAGACTTACTAATATTAGCCAGAGCAGGGATGAGAAATTCGGCAGACTTCGCGCAAACCAAATACCTGTTTCAAAAGCAATTAGTGCCAATTACACATTAATATGGTAGTTTGCGTCTCCTTCCTAACTTTAGCCCGGATTATGCTTTTCTGGTGCTGACTCACAGCATCAGAAGCTACTTTTTATTCACAAGAGTACGCTTCCGTTAAAAGTCTACTGACAAAAGCACCTTTCTTTCAACATACAGTAAAAGCCCTTTAACCCTGGTCTCCCGTTATCACCTATTTACTGCGCTTTAAAATAGACGCCCTGGAACATTTAAGCCAAGGCTTTCGCGATCATTGTCAAGTTTTATAGTTGCAGGCAAGTCCCACATTTCTGAGCGAATACCTAATGATTTAAAATGCGCCCTCTAGCGGTAACTGCCCGATGCGATCCCGGTATCACCGCAGACCAGAGTTAGCGTCCCGCGATGAGCGGACTAAATGCACGCATTGGGCTTAGCTGGATTGGCTGGTGCACCGCAGGAACTCGCGCAACAAGGCAGCTTAGCAAGGTTGCAAAGGCGCATGCGACTAAAGCGGCAGTGGGACATGCACAGGCGTTAGAAAAAGTCCCGTAGGATGACTTCCTTGTCATCCCACTGAACTAACGCCGAAAGGATGCGGTGTTTCTTTTATTCCATGAGAGAAAAGGATAGTGAAACAGTATATGGGAAGGCTGGGAAGTTAACCGGGTGAGAGGTTCGTGGCTTGCTTTCCTACAATGGGGCTAGCAAAAGGAGGAAAATAGAAAAAAGAATAGGGACGAAATAGAACGAACGTGGAATTGAATATAAGAGGTAGGAAACGTCTGACAGCTTCTTCGCTGCAGCAGTGGTCACAATTCCCGCCGCTTTCATCCCATGCCATGCAAAAGGCGAAACATCCAAGACACAGTCGCTGGAGCGCGCGCGCGCACGCACGCACGCACACACACACACACACACACACACACACACACACACACACACACACACACACACACACACACACACACACACACACACACACACACACACACCACATCAAGACGCGTGTGTTTCAGTTGTTCTGAAGCCACTGTTCCCTAACGGGAAAGACATTTCTATGATGGTGGTTGATCATGATGACGACGGCATGGAGACACCCATTCTACTATTAAGACAAGATACATACAGCGGGGAAACTTCAAGTGCTAGCAGACAATGTCATAGCTGGCACTCCTGGGTTGTATCTATGGAGCCATATAATGTGTATTGTTTCGTTCGTATAATAGTCCATTTGCTAATTATTTCATGAATAAATGTACATGAAATGGTAATGGAAATTTACGCAATAGTCGCAACGCACCTATGCATTTCTCTTGTATGTATAGTCGACGCGTGCCTATATTTCAGTGCAATTGAAACTGAGGCAAACAAGCGACTCAGATATATATTGCACAAATGGTCGAAAATCGGACGAATCATGAAAGGACGATGACGTCAAACTCTATGCCTGCCCTACATTTTTCAATTATACTATAAGCTCTTCTACCTGAAGCACGTAACTTCTTGAAATGTCCTATCCCACCCACCTTCTTTATCCTTTGTCATCCTAATCCTAGACTCAACTAATGTAGCTGTAAATTACCCATGTAATCTCCGGAGGTAACCATAAACAATGTACATGGGCTGGATAAGTGAAAGGCTTCAGGAAAACAATGAAAAGCGTTGCCCGTGTGTAAACTAATACGCGATGGAGCAGAATTCGCGGCGTAGTTTGCGGATGAAGGCTTGAACGATTCGCGAAAATTAGGCCCCCAATCGACCCGAGTTGGCATCCGATTACACCACTCCCCCATTGCCTCCGCATCGTCATACAACGAGAGCAGCGCCAGATCCGCGCGTGTTTAATGAAAGTCAATGTATTCCAATAACGATCCACGAAGGACCACGCGAGTCCGAGTAATGAGCACCGTTCTCGAATAAATGACTCGAACACTGGCGAACCCTTGACAAATGTCGCTCCTCGAATTGGGCCCGTTGCCCGGACCACCAGACCCCACTGATCTGCAACACTGGATCTGGATAGCACGTTTGTTGTTTGTTTGTTTGCCACGAAATAAAGAATAAATGAAAGAGGAAGGAAAGCTTTTTGGTAAGCAAGAAAATCCATGATTGAATCCCGCACACATTCCTCTTTATGAAGCACCGAGAGGTCATGTAATGTTCTGCACAGAATACCATGCTGCATGCAGTCTTGTCCCGTATGGTCGCGGCCAGCATAAGTAATGAAACAAAAAGATATTGTGAAGCTACTGTGAAAAGTACGAGGAAGAAAGGAAAGCCTAATGTATGATTTCAAAGGAGTTATGTTAAAGCGATGCCTTCTTTTGGTGAGTCGGGGAGAAGGATTAGAAAAAGTGGCTGGCTCTCGCGTAATGGAGAGCAGATTTAAGCATGAAATGGCTGCCTTTTTATCGAGAGCGAGATCACTAAGGTGCCCTGCAGGTGGGTATCGCAGTACCTTTGCTCTTCATCGGCAAAGAAGAATCGCTGTTCCGACTCATCTTTCAGCTGGCGGCGGCCCGACGCAACCTGAGATCGTCAACTCGCCTTGCGCCTGGCACGGTTGCTGTCCTGGCGGCCGTCGAAGCGCTGGCGCGCCGATCCAGCCATGGTTCGAGAGTCGGGTTCGCAACAGGTGCTGGCATTGAAAGACGGCAAGCGCAGACGACTTGTATGTGCCTTTGGAACGTCGGTATTAGAAATTACAAATAAAACTTCGGCGTACTAAAATTTACTTCTTCAGAAATGTTGTTATGAAACATTAGAAAGAACTCCCAAGAAATATTTTTGCAACACGTTTGGCCAGCAACTATAGCATATATGTAATGCTGTTCTGCCTCCACGGTTCGCAGCCAGAAGCCGAATACTTTCAACGTTTAGGTAGTTGCCCGGCCTACTCGTGCACTCTTAGCACGGTAACCTTTAGTTTATATTATAGGTACACAAAAATGTGAGAATGTGCACTGATAACGCAAAGTACACGGATGTGTGGCATTTTCACCTCCATCGAAAATGCTACCACCACGGCCGGGATCGAACCCGCGTCCCTCGGGTCGATAGCGTAGCTTTCTTAGTGCCCTGTTGGTAATGTACTACATAATGTGAGCATATCATTCCGCATAAGAGGAGAAAGTAACGCGAAGATGTATGAACGTATGGTCATATGCAAAATTGTGTTACTGACAACGACATGTGAATTTTAACGGTTGCTTTTTATTTGAGGAAGTCATTGGAACTGTTTTTTTCTTTTTTTTTGCGCTTCTGTGACACCTGCCACGTTTTACTCCATTTACAGAAGCGGGAAAGAACTCCATTTTTAGCTCCAAGTGATCATGCGTAGTAGCTGCAGCAGAATGAAGGACACGTTCATCGGCACAAAGTTATATTTTAACAGAAATCCCAGCAGTTACCTCAAATCCATCATTCATGTAAATGCCAAAGGTAATGGCCCCAAGACAAACCCCTGAGGTGCATTCGATGTCACACTGACACGAGGTGAGTGAACAGGTTTAAATGCAAAGAACATCTTTTTTGAGCATAAGCTTAGGTAGCCCTGTATCCAGCATATAAGTTTAGAGTCGTGTATTACTGCCCTGAGCTTAAAGGGTCCCTGAAACGGCTTTAATATTGCCTCACTTATTATTCTATGTAATTATCAAATCATTCACGCCATAAATCAAGGCAGCTATAGGCTTATTTCTATCGCCTTCCTCCTCACCATAACTGTTTCTCCTCAACTCGCTCAGCTGCAAAGTGCACGCCAGCGACGACTCTGTCTCCCACGTCAGCCGCTGTGTTAAAGCACCACAAGCGACATGGCGCCGCCACGTCGCTGCTGAGGCCTGCCAGCCTCAATACTGCTCGGGTGGCCAGAATACTACCTTAGCAGTGCGCCGGCAACGAGAGTTCGCCACCAGCTTGGCTGGGCCCTCGGTGCTCATGACGTCAGCCGGAAGAGCCAATTATTGCGTAGCCATTGTAAGGCCTGTGGATAGGGGCGGTTGAAGACTCTTTAAGATGAGTTGTGTCGACTGTTCACGACGCGCATATTTAAAACCTCGTACCAAATTACCCGCTTAACGCAGAGCGCAGATATTTGTCTCCTAATAATCTGAAGGACTTCATCTATCGGTGCGATGCCTTTGTACAAAATTACGAAGACCGTCTCAGGGTCTCTTTCAGGAGAAGTTTATTATAATATACTGTGTTTAAAAGAAGCGCTTGCTGTAGGTCATACTTGCGGAATAGAGCGCTGAAAATTTAGGAAGGGTAAGTGGGGACAGGAAAGACGCTCCATAGCCCGTTGTAGAAGAAATATGTTTCAGTGCAGTGAAGTGTTGGGCTAGTTGGTAGGTCATACTTGCGGAATAGAGCGCTGAAAATTTAGGAAGGGTAAGTGTGGACAGGAAAGACGCTCCAGAGCCCGTTGTAGAAGAAATATGTTTCAGTACAGTGAAGTGTTGGGTTAGTTGATAGGTCATACTTGCGGAATAGAGCGGTGAAAAATTTAGGAAGGGTAAGTGTGGACAGGAAAGACGCTCCAGAGCCCGTTGTAGAAGAAATATGTTTCAGTACAGTGAAGTGTTGGGCTAGTTGGTAGGTCATACTTGCGGAATAGAGCGCTGAAAAATTTAGGAAGGGTAAGTGTGGACAGGAAAGACGCTCCAGAGCCCGTTGTAGAAGAAATATGTTTCAGTACAGTGAAGTGTTGGGCTAGTTGGTAGGTCATACTTGCGGAATAGAGCGAATAGTATGACCTACCAACTAGCCCAACACTTCACTGTACAGAAACATATTTCTTCTACAACGGGCTCTGGAGCGTCTTTCCTGTCCACAATTACCCTTCCTAAATTTTTCAGCGCTCTATTCCGCAAGTGTGACCTACCAACTAGCCCAACACTTCACTGTACTGAAACATATTTCTTCTACAACGGGCTCTGTAGCGTCTTTCCTGTCCACACTTACCCTTCCTAAATTTTTCAGCGCTCTATTCAGCAAGTATGACCTACCAACTAGCGCAACACTTCGCTTGCTGTAGTCAATGAAAGTTGCATGAGACTGTCCTCTAATATTAAGTGTGGATGCAACGTCATAGAACTCTAGTAATTGCAGTACCGTCGAAAAGGCAGGACGGATGCCATATGTTGAGCATGCGAGAGAACATTACATCAGACAAGCCCAAGATCAATTGACGCTACGCACTATATTAGGTCCCTTGCCCGGACGTTCGAAACAGCGAAGGGTTTTGGATTTATTGTTTAAAGAGTTATCAGAAATTGGCTTGTATGGGAAACTTTAAGTACTGGTCCTTTCATATAGAGAAGCCCATCCTCAACCGTCAATCTCGCCGGTAAATATTCGGATGACGCTTATCTGTCCTATTCATTTTTATTTCCTTTTTATATTCTTTGTCTCCTCTCCTATCTAAACTCTTTTAATCCCTTCCCCGTCCTTAAACAAAGTAGCATGTCAGCGGTTATATACACGCCGGCAAAAATAAGTTTTTTTTTCCAATAAAGAGCCTTTATCTCTTTCTCTCAGACAAGCCCTCGATGATACATTTGCGAATGATAAGCTCTAGCAGTTTATAAAGTGTTGTAAGAAATAGGCCTATAGCTCGACACTACCTCTGTAATTCTATCACTATGAACCGCAACAACTTGAGCGCATTTAAATAATGGAAGAGTAGATGACTCAACAGACTTTGAAAAATTTACGCGTAAATACCGAGAACTCCATTGGTAATATCGTCCCAAAAACATATTGGGTGTGCTGGCTAGCCCAATGCTTTTCATTGTATCGGTTTTGATTATGAGGTTACATGCACCAGCTGTAGTGATCAGCATACTAGAAAAAGGCGATGCGAATGTTTAGTGCAAAACTAGGGGGCTGCGTCAACCATCACAAGTGAACGCAGATTTAAAGTTGTCATTATATGCTTTAGGAACGCTAAGACTATCAGAGTATGGCTTATGAAAATAATAAATGAAGAACGGCCCTGACTTGGTGGATTGATGGCTTTCCAGAACTTTTATTACTTGTTTTTTTTTATGAAGGACGACAAGGTATTGCTAAAAGGGAATCTTTTATTTCGGCGTGGTAAACTTTAAGCTACTTTTGAGTGCAGTTTACACTACAGATTACAATGGAGTGAAAGCGTCGGATTGTTTGCCGAGACACCTGCTACCAAAATCAAACAAATAATCTCACAAGTTTACCAAGGAAGCTTGGGATGACGCTTTACACACTTGGTCGTAGTGGAATCAGTAATACACTGATTAACATTAATTAACCATCGTATAAAAATTCTTCTTCTTGACATGTCTAAAGGAAAAGATTATGGGCGCAGTAACTATCTCAAGTATGCGCGGACACCTTACCTGTTCTTCGTAGCCATTCCCGGAGGTATACAGGTAGGCCGAAGAACACCGCTTTATGGTTCGATAGACTCTTCCCATAAGGAGGCTTCCTAATAGACGAGGAAGCACCGAGGCACAGCATCACGACGCCAACCTCGCCATTGCACGTTTATTCAGCAGTATCAGTTGGGACACGGAAGCTTATTTAATGAACAGTTACCCAGGAGATGCAACGGACGAAATATTTTGTTAAGGATATCACTCTATTGCTCTCCCACTTATTGTGTTTATTTGATCCAACTTAGGCATTTCGCCAAAAGGCACCGCTTGAAATAGTATCTGTAAAAAGAACAATACCAGCATCAACCTGCTTTATTAAGTTGTGTGTTCACTGAAGTGCTGGCAAATCAGCGTGCCGCTTGAATTCATACCACCGATATTCAAACAGGACACAGCATTTCACACTACAGCGACCAGAGATTTTTGTGCACAGCGTAAGCCGTCCTACTGCTCATGAGTGATTATTGTGTTATGAAATCGAGTACGGCTATCATGCCATCCTGAGGTGCCCAAAATAAGCTGTAGAAAACCAACATTACCGAAAAAGAAATGCTACACAAACATTCCACACGTCCCCTTTTACAATGCGGAAAGTCGTTCGACTATACATCCTGTAGATATTTTTTTAACGGACACAGTGTTAGATGAGCGTTTGCAACAAGTATTCGCCCAGATTTATGCTTTGAAGTGACATCGTTTTCGGCCCATTTGAACAGTTGTGTGTGTTTAGCCCTACAATCTACCAGGTTGGTGGTAGGGCTTTTGCACCAGCGGATCACGATGATATAGTGTGCAGAGAACACTCTTAGAGGCCTTAATAGGCAATTTATGACGGAGGAACTCTCGACTCCAGCGCCAGCATGTCAGCATGACTTGACGGATATCAGGGCACTTTCTCGTATTCCTGTCACTGTGGCGCAGCAAAAGGCTCGCGAACCTTACTAGCTTCGTTGTTTCGCTCCTTCCCAATACAAAGTGTGGACCTCATATTTGTGCCAATATTCGTGACGACTCGGCAACTACCGCGGGAACATGGAAGACGGCGTCACCACTTTTGGTTGCATTTTCTCGTCCTTCTTGTGCTTACCGAGGCCCTTTTCATGCACTTCAGGCACTACGAACAATATTTATTGCCATTGCAGATGCAAAATTTAGTTACACTGGCTCAAGCTGCTTCCTTTAGTGCCCCTGCAAAGAAAGGACACACTTTTCTCCCCCACATGTCGCTTTCATACTTTTTTATTTGGAAAATGAGGGGCAAAGTGATTTTTGCCTAAATGAGCACGTATTTATCCACTCGAATACTTACCACGGTCGATATGCGGTCACTTTCGTTTACTCAAAGAGATCTAAGCGTTTTCACACACGATATATGCTGTCGTTCTATATAGGCTCTAAGCGATTATTTGTTGTGTCAGCACTTTTCGCTGGCCTTCAAAAGCGAAATAAAACAAACAGAGAATTGGATTTCTACCAGTCCCGAATAAATATGTCTTGCTTTTCTTCCTTGCGCCCAGTTTGACGGTCCTCTTCGCGAGATATTGAAAACAGCGTTAGAATCATATTTGCTTGCCGGCTGTAAACTTACTGTTTCCGATGCCCTCCCTCAGGGATCTCACTGTACATCGTGCGCACGGAGATGTCGGATCTCGCATGTATAAACATTGTCGGCGATGCGCAGATTACCAAACTTAGGAAGAATGACGCGAGCTACACATTGCAGGAGCTTTACTGGGCTTCCCAAGCGTCGCACCGACGCTTTCTTATATCATGACCCTGACTGTCTCTTCTTTTCTTTCTGATTTTCTTTCTATGTTCGGGCTACCTAAAGGGAGCAGGACGCGCAATCGGTCCCAATGAAAAAAAAAAAATAAAAAGAATCCAGCGCGACATTCTCTAAAAACGTTGACGTTTTATTTCCTTCTTTTTTTTACTACAGCGCTTTCTCCAAGCGAGTAGTGTTAAAAATGAAGAATGCAAATGTTTCACTCGAAGAGAGAGAGAGACAGAAAAAAAAAAGCAACGATAGCGCAATAAAGTCGTAACAGTTCTATAAGTGCAATGCGTCATGACCATCAGGACTTTCATGGCGAGATCATATAGAACACTTGAGGGGAAAAAAACTGTGCTATAGCTACCAACACAGCCTACGAAAATATTTTTGCTTGCGCCATATGCAGTACTCCAGCGGCCAGTTATATATCCTTTTTTATTAATAGGCATAAATGTAGTACCTATCTTATCTATATATTTTGAGTAATTCATGTGTACGTAACACGTGTTTTAGATAGCTGCTGTATGAGACCTCCGAGCCGAAATGTTCATTTTTTCTTTCATTATTCGCGCAAACGCTGACTTAAAAGAGGCTGCATTCAGTCTAGCACTTTTTTCTTTAGGACCGCAGCGTTCCCTTTTGGCGCACAAAGAAAGATGTATGGGAGACTTCATGTTCGTGATTCCTGTTTATCTTGCACGGATGAAACGTTGTATAAGTCCGCGCGTCCTTTGCTTGTTTACTGCATACGACGGGGTTTTATGGCATTGAACGAAAAACGAAAATAGACGAACGGGGAAGGGTTTTAAATCGTAAGTACCGCGTATAGAACCGCGAGCTCGTACGTCTCTTTTTTTCACCAACCCGCTTTATATGCACTGCCACTGGTATGTGGCGCTGGCTGCATGGAGTGGGTGCTCCATGCAGCCAGCGCATTTTTGGTGCTTGCTGCACCAAAAATGCGTTTTATTTACAAGCCATTCCAAATATAGTGCAACCCACCATGCGTATAGTACTAACATCTCAAGCGGCATTCAGGTACTGCTTCCTTTAACCGGCTGGAATGCTTCAATTTCGTAATATTGCATGCCAGGCACGTTGACCAGTTTCCAAGAACAATGCAGCGCCAAAAATCACTCCCTACCTTTAGTGTCATAAAATTCTACACGACGATATTTTTTTACGATATCTAAGACGAGCAGAGCGGAATTATACATACGCCATTGCATTTTTCTTTCTGATCCTTTCAAGACGCAGCGCACGGTGTAAGCGCAGGTACTTCTAACGACATTACGGCCTTTCGTAAACAGAACTATCAGGAAAGCACCTCGGCTGCAATGCCGAGGTACTTATCGGCTCGAGGAGCGCTTAAGAAAACGTGACAGCACTGCAATTTTAAAAAAGGCCCCCCTCCCTTTATTCCCTTCCAAACAGTAAGTTGCAAGGTGGACGCGTTGCATGATTCGCCCATTCCGACGGAGAGCGCCTAAGGCGAGGGCACTTTTCGTCCAGCACGTTTTTTCATGATTGGCATCCGCCATTGCACAAACGTTAGTGATGGCCAGTAACGAAGCAAAAAAAAAAAAAAAGGAAAGAAGAAAGGTTGCTGTTATGTGGGGTTTGACGTCCCAAAACCAGCTCTGAATATGAGAGACGACGTAGTGGAGGGCTCCGGAAATTTCGACCACCTGAGGTTCTTCAATGTACACTGACACCGCACAGCACACGGGCCTCAAAATTTCGCCTCCATCGAAATGCAGTCGCCGCGGCCGGGATTCGATCCCGCGACCCTCGGATCAGCAGCCGAGTACCATAGCCACTAGAGCACCGTGGCGGGGCGGAGAAAAAAGGATGAAAGCGGGCATAATTACAGTGGCATTCGATATGATGCCACAGTGACATTCGATGGGATGGAAAGTCGGGCTTGTATTTCAGTATGTTTGGTAAAACAAGCGCCAAAAGACGTAGACTAAGAAACAGAACGCTGGGCTCGCCCTGTCCGATTGGTTTCTTCGTCTACCTCTTTTAGCGCAACACCAAATATAAATTAGACACCCACAGGTGCAGTAAACTACAACACGGGCTCATTCATAGCTTACAAGAAAAAAGCAAGCAGATGTTCGAACGCACTGCATACGCGCTCCCCAAGTCTGACTCGAATTTGAGATTTCATATGCCATGGAATCAACCGAGTGCGCTTAGAATCAAAGCGACGAAGGCGCGTAATAATGGTCGAACGATGTGGGTTGATCGCGTGCGCATTATTTTACTTTTTTTTTCCTGATGATCGTGTGAATGGAAACAGTCCAGCGCACAGGGAAGGCTCGATGAGGAAGCCTCAAACTTTTTCTGACAAGGAAAGAAAGCAATTTCATGAATATGGTGAAAAAAAGAGACGTATATTAAAGAACAACAGCCAGGCCTTGATAGACTCAAGCCAAAGGAAAATAGAATGAACACCTTCTCTCTTTAAATCTATTGCAGAAGTGATTCAGCGATTACAGGAGTAGCTGACGTACACAGTGTATCCAAAGTATTCGTTTTGAGTTGCTCTTGTATGTGCAGAGAATCACTGGAATTGTACGTACATATATATTTATCATAATTTCTGATGCAGATCTGAAAAAAAAAAGCATTCCGCAAATATCCGCTACCAATTTATTATATTAAAGAATAGATCGATGCCCTGAGTGGACGAACGTTTTTTTTTTTTTTTACTCCCGAATGACCTACATTAAGAGTTCTACCTGTTAGGCCTACTTAACTAATCCAAACTGTCCACGCTGGATTTGAAAGCATTGCATGGTTGACTCCAGAGAAGCAGCAATTTATCCCGTGTCTTCCCTTAAAAGCGGTCTACAAAATTAAGGGGGGGAGGAACGTGGGTAATCTGAGAACAATACAGTTCTGAGCAAGCATTGCGTTGAATATCTCTTGTAACACACGCACGCACGCACGCACGCACACACACACACACACACACACACTGCCAAACAATTAAGTGAGCCTAGAGTACATGCACCAGACGATGGCGGAAAAGTGTATTTTGTGTCGAACATTGCATCGCTGCAAATGGTGGAACTAGATGAACGCTGGTTCAGAACAACGACGCCCTTTATAGAGGAGTATGTTGCACTAATACGGAACCGTTTGATCATTAGGCTCGTCGTCCCGGATGCTGTTATGCAGGCTAGGTTATCCTTTTCGTGACTGCCTCTCCATTTGCCGTAGAGCGAAATAACCCACACCGACAGCGTAACTACTGACTTCAAAGCTAACCTCTCTGCTTTCATGTGCCACTGGAAAAATGGCAGCGGGTGGATAAATTGAGGGACCACCTCAAAGAGCAGCGCCTGACTGTGCATATAGACATTGTAGATGTTCTTATTTTGCCTTTGTGAGGTAAACATGTGCTGCGCGCAAGCTTCTTTCATTTGGGGTACGTGCTAACTCGCCTAACGTAGTTCTCGTGCGGGCTGATGTTGAGGTAAAAGAACGATACACAGGCCCAGGAAGCAGTGAAAATGGAGACGAGGTAGATAAAGTATACGGCAGTGCCATAAATAACACCATTCACAGATATTGTACAACTACGGCGAGTATAAAAAAGGAAGCGTGATTGATGTTTCTCACATATTTTATTACAGCGGCTTCGAACGACTGAAATGGCTGTGCCTATTTAACATGAAGGAAACTCTTGGTAACGCTGCGCTAGTGATACGCCTGGGGACGTATTTCTTAAGGACACATTCTGAGCGCCCATTTCGTTTGAAGACCTATAGAATTTTTTGTGTATGTGCACCAAAAAGGGCGCGAGCCACATTTAAATAAACATTCGATCTCCTAAAAGGACAGTGAAAGCGAGAAAATGGAAGATGATTGACAAGTCTGATAGACATTTATCGTCAAAGTAAGCAACACAGTCTCAAATTCCTAGCATTGGGAAGGCTACGATAGAGAGCTCTAATTAACGACGGCCCTGCAGCGTCAATAATGCTCTATGGTTCTTATTTCACTTTCCCAAATGAGCATTTGCGACACTAATACACTTCAGAAAATTCATCCAGAAGAGTGATAAGCTGGTTAATCAAGGCATTCGGAAAACAACTGGCACCAGTTTTTAAAGGCTGCCTCGGTGGTATAGTGGTTATGTACATGGCTCTGATGCTCACCCGAAATACGCCGTATTTTTTTACGGAGGAGAATTGCTAAAAGCTTGTGTACTGTGCGATGTCAGTGCGCATTAAGCAACCCCAGGTGGTCGAAGTTTCCGGAGTCCTCCACTAAGGCGCGCCTCATAATCATATTGTGGTTTTGGCATGGGAAATCCAGGCAATTATTGTTATTAATTTTATCAATGGGCGTTTGTCATTCGGTGTGGTCATCTAGGTTTCTCTATGTATCAGTGTCCTCAACTTAGACGTTTAATTCATGCTCACACTAGAACGATACAGCGATAGGTAGGTAGCAGACAATGAGCACAAGCAGTCATGATACTCTACATGAATGTAATATTCCCCTTCTAGTAAAAAGACAACGAAATAAAAACATGTTTGACACATGTTGTATATCAACTTCCATTAAAAAGCAACATGACATCATGCACACAGGACCATAAAAATATGTTTTGGTATGTTAAGACAAGGGCTTCTCGGAGAAAAAAGAAAGAGAACTTTGTTGTGCGAACAGGAAAAAAAGAGGGGCTTTTGAGCTGCAAAACTGTATGTAAGCCTCGCGGCAGACCTATCTACATCGAACTCGCAGTATATTCGCACGCTTTTCTAAGGTGCTAGGTGGGATTGCGACTGTTACCTCGCATATTTATTGCATCTCAAACAATAATAAATGCAGTTGTTAGTTCAGTGTTGGGCCTGTTCTTTTCTTCTATTGTCCTGTGCTTGCGCGTTGTGTCGTCAGTCAGGCTCAATAGCTGTTTATGAGTGAAAATAGATGAAAGCCAAATACTTGCAAATATATTTCCATGTAGGCAACATTTACTAGAATCCACTACAACTTTGCCTTTCCAACTTTTGTGCTATTAAAAATAAGGTACAAAAAGAATGAAAAGCAAGGTTAGTGAAAGGTGCCGTCACTTGACTACCCTACATCCTTGTGAACGGGAACCTAGGCAAAGAAGGATCAGAGAGCAGAACTGATGGAGCTACTGGCGGGCAGGTGTAATCCCTTATGTTTCAATGAACAATTGAAAGTTTTATCTGTCTACTTCAGAGAGTTTGGCATCATCCTGGCCTGAAGTCTCACAGCAGTTAGCCGCCGTTCCCACAGTTGGTTCCCGGACATTAAAAACGTTGGGTTCAGTGACCTTCGTTGTTGTGCCATTGTTAACTACCTCAAACCTTCATTTCCCTCTGAACCTCTCTCTAGTTTGGATAATATACACATGCATTTTTAAGGTTATATCGGCCGACGTTATGGTATTTTGATATAACGTAGAGTGCGTACGCATTATGCATCAGCAGAGTTTTTCATCAGCAGAGTTTCAGCAGAGTTTTCTCCTCCGCGAAGGTCCTCAAAATCGGGATTTCTTATTTTCTAGACTTCTTTGTCTTACTATGAATCCCACCGTATACTTAATATGCTTTGCGACCAGCTGGCATCCCTGAGGCCATTTGCAGGAAAGGCATGAGCCGTGTGCAAGATAATGGCCATTCGCTTATCTGTCAGTCGTGTAATTAAATATTCCCGTGCACTTACGGCGGAGTAAATGCACCGACCTATAAGCGCGGTCTCTTTGGAAGATTCCCAGAACGATTGTCTAAGCAGCGTACTCAGAAAGCCCTTTGAATGGTTTAAAGAGGGTATACGTCCCACACGATAAACGTGCTTTGCGTTCTACGAATTGAAGCACGCGGTTAGCGTAATATAGCAGTGCCATAGATTACCGCTCTTTAAATATATTTAGTGTGTACATGCGATGATGAACGTAGCAGGATGTTCGGCTTCGTAACGCGCCCAACATCCTACTGCGTTGAAGCTCACCGATGAGTAAAGCGCGCGGACCGGTCGAGCCTTTAATGCTGCGTCAGATAAAAGGCAAACTGAATGAAAGTAGACCTAAAGGAAAGTGTCCGCGGCATGACCGTGACCGTGACACGCAGAGGAATAGGTGATATTTGCAGGTTAGATGGTCTTTGAAAAGCGCACCAAGGTTTGCTGACTAATGTGCCTCGATACAAAGCCAGTATTCTATTGGGCGCTGCTATTCAGATATCCTAGTGACAAGGACTACGATTGCAGCATTTGCAACTTAAGGACAAACAATGTGCTTCATGCATGAAGACATTGTTTGTGAAAAATGAGGTTGTAATATTTCATTACACGCATATCATTACGCGTTCAGTGAGGTTCATTTTCGTCTGCATCTTCGTCATCACCTCTTTGTCTTGGAAGTATGTGTTTATACTATGCTCACGTTCGGGTGCTCTGTGAATATTATTTTTCATTTTCTATACGAATTTGTTCCCGATAACGTGAACACAATTGAGATTTGGTTATTTCTTCCTACCTACCTAACAAAGACCCCGGGCAAAAGGAAAATTTTCATTGCCACATGCTCTTGCACTTCCTTGATCACACAAGCTACATGTGGTTGGAATTCTTATTATGCTCCTGCAGCCTTTTGTGTAAGCAACGAACTCTACTGATAAAAAGTCCTCATTTATTATTCTGGAATTCATTATTGGTAATCAATGGTACAGCATTTTTCATCCTAGCTTAATACCCATGACAGCATGGAATTCGAGTACGCAGAAAGATAGTGACAATGTATTCCACAGGAAATTCCAAATCCTTCATAACCATTTGACCATCTTCGATCAAAGCTATTCACAGTGCCTAGGCGAAGCAAGTAATATCAAAAAGTGAACTCACCTCATAAGAAATTCTTGGGAGCTTTGCGGTGCTTGGCGGTAGGCAGCAGGGAGAACAGCCGTCAGAAATGCGCAGCAGTGCGGAACCTGCTGGGACTGCGGGACTGCTCCTGATACAAAAACGAGAGAAGCCAAATAGCACGTTAAACAGGTCATTGGGCACAAACATAAAGCAATAGCGATTCGGTCACGGAACGGGACGCGTACACCGAGAGAATAACGATAAGAAATGGCTAGGCAGTGCACCACCGGGAAGCGAGCATCGGATTCTAAATGTTCCAGTGCTTGTTTTATTTTACGCCCCCACGTTTTGTTTTTCCGTCTGTTTTCAGTGGTCTTTTTACGCTTTAACTAATTCTCGCAGTGCGGACACTTCTCTTCGTCGATGATATCCGAAATCATCCTCCAGCCGGACAGGGCAGTAAATGCAACAACGTTCTTTTCTTTATTTCTTTAGAAAGAAATGAAATAAAAATCGCGCCTACGCAAGGCTATGTGCAGGCTGTTCGTTTCCCATATATGTGTGTAGGATGTTCTTGAGCTTATAGCAGAAAAATTACATAGTTCGAGTCATTGCGAATTAAAATGATGAACTCTCCATTTACGGAGGTAACGTATAGCTCTCTCTCCCTCTCTCTCAATCCATTCTAGAACGACATTGCTTCATTTCTGCTCGCTTCTGTAGCACCTGGAAAAAAATATATAGCTTCCAAATATATGAGCTTTCTCGGCACAGAATGCACTTTCCAAATTTCTTCCAATTTCTTTTTATTTTGGCATACTGTCATATTGTCGCATGGTACATATACGTACACTCCGCCAACATAAGTAAAAATTTAAATTTTTGTTTTCTCGGAAATAAATCAGTATGATGACAAAACTGCTTTATAGAGGAGGTGTCAGAGACAGCCAACTAACGTTGTTGGCACAGAGCAGTTGTGGTGAATTTCGCTAACTTATGTGTGTGCCTTTTCTACTGAAATTTCATAACAAGTGCGTTTTGCAACAATGAGGAAAGACTGTTGGATAGCACTTCTGAAGCAGTAGACAATATTGCGCTTCCTTTCTTCACGTTTCATGTTTATTTATTTCTTTCGTTGTTTATAAGTGCAACTATGCCGCCGATTGTAAGCTTCACTGAAACCGCTTTAAAAGCTGGTTGCGCACGACTAGTGGAGAATAGTACGGTTATAAATCTGGCCTGATCCTCTGGCAATAAATAACTGTTTTAAGCTGCCTATTGTGTCGTGACAAAGCAAAAGAAAGCGACGGCATTACCGAGTGAGCCGTTTGCTGAACGAAAACTGTAAACGCTCGCACATGCCTCCTATTCCGCAAGGGATAACAAGGAACACCTCACAAAGGGAAAAGAAAGGACACATAGACACTGCGGCCATATAAATTTCAGTCAACTCATTGCACCACTAAAGGGTATACGTGCGAAAGCTTTGTCTTTCGTTTATTTGTTTTTTTAAAGCTCTGACTACAGTGTCTAACTCGGTTGGTTGCGACTACGTGAAACAAACATCGTCATAAAGCATTGTGTCTCTCAAAAGCTTAGCAATCGCCCGAATGTGACGCGGCATACATTTCCAATAATGGGAAGCGATACTGAATGGCGCCGGCAGGGACTTACGAAACATGGAGCGAGTGAAGCGTCGCTGTTGCAGTCGGCGACGAAGCGCGATGAATGCGTGATTTGTTCTTTGCTTAATTAGGTGAGAACTACAAGACTAGCAGACACGCGCAATAGCTAACGTCATCGCTTTAAACAAAACTGCCAGGCCGCATAAATTATCCCCCTTCGTGTTTCTTTCTCGTGCGCGTAATAAGAAATAACCGCTCCATTTGTATTCAACGACATGAAAAATGATAATTCGCGCCTTTATTTTGGTGATTGTTCTTGATAACCATTTCGCCTATTTCTATCCAGTGAAATATAAATATATCTCACTAAATGTAGATAATATTATCCACATTGTCAAACGCCGAGTTTGCACGAGTTGTCTGTCGTCTGGAGCCTGTTTACTACTCATACCTTCTATTCCAAGGAGCGCCATCTTTCTCCTACTCAGATACGTTAGACCCGCCTAGCGTGCTGGGTGAGCCTGCATTGATGATGTCACGCAGTGAAAATCAAAGGGCACGGAAAGATTTAGGCTAGTCCATTCTAGTTTATACGTTAGTTTTTAATACCCTTGCAGCTTTAGGCGGCGCAGGATAGGCAAGCGGCGCGATGTATAGCCGACTGAGTGTCTCACTTTTAAAAACCTTAATATATCTTTAGGCATAATCATCAGGGTATCAGTACAGCAGGAGAAAAAGGCAAAATACATACAAAGACTGCTCATAGCCTGATGTGCAAGTGTTCTAGCCAAAGATTGGAGGACGTATAACGACGTCAGAAAATATAATTAAATGACCGAAAGAGAAATTGCGCCCGAAAGCAGTTGCAAAATATGCTACGTATTAAGAGGAGGTACCAAAATCTAGCAGAGCCATCTTTTTCCAATTTACTTCGCAGGAACCTCGTATATGGCCAGATTGAGAGTTAGACGGTAGGCTTCGATTGCTACTGGCTTTGCTGAAAAGTAGTAGGCGAAGTGCTCGTGTGCCATGCTGCAGCGTTCACGAAAGTAACAGCTTTTGCACAACAGACGTTTGTTTGTCACTGTTTTTAATGAACAGATTTATTCTAAGAAATCAGTTCAGAGTGCATTTACCTAATCTGTTGTATCACTCGAAAATAATCGCACTGTCCAGTTTGTGCGTCAACAAAGTTTCACATAAGAAAAGATGTTACGCATTTGCTTCATCGTCGAGTGCAACGAGCACAATAGTGAGGCACCTTGTTAAACGTGCTACGAAATAAACAACCATTCTGTTCAGCTTCCCAGAAGGAATTATTTATAGAAAACGTATAAATACAGCGCTAATCCATTTCATCGGTGTTTTTTAACGCGATAGCGTTAAAGAGCTCGTTTCGCAGAAATTCCGGTGTTGGCGTGTTGGTTGTGAGCGGGAGATCACCGTTGTCCGTGAGCGAAAATTTGAGGTTGATGGAAAGAAAAAAGAGGAAGGAAGGAAAAACTTTTATTTCTTGCGAAGTATCTCGCTAAGTGGGTGGGGTCCTCAGTCGAGGGCTCCACTGGCTTTTGTGGCTCGCTGGGCTTGGTCGAGCAGAGCCAACTGGCTCTCCTGATCCCTGCTAGCAAGCCAGGCCCCCACTGCCGTCTTCAAGATGTTCTCCCCAGAAAGGGAGAAAGAAAGAAAAAAAAAAACCTTCACGCCTCTCCACAAAGTGAACCATGACGCGTGGGCGAAGCTGGGGATCGTTCTGCGTTACCATAAATCACGCGTGACATTGCCCACTCATGCATGTAAATGAGCGACAACGCGTGTGTATATTTACACACGCGTTGTCATTTATGCTCCTGGTCTTTATGAGGTTCCTGCGCTCCCACGTCATAGATCGTGCCGAGTTCCGCATTAATTTAGTTAACGCGCACGATGCGAATCCTTATAGTTCAACTACGCACAAGAGAAATCTCCCACCGGCACTGCATTGCAGGTCAAGATCCAATGCCTACATATATGGGGTGGCCGGTGAACGGTTGTGCCGCGCGAGCAGTCGGTTTTTTTAATCAAGAAACTCGCTAGCAGGCGCCGCCTGCCTGAGCGTTCTCTCTCGGGGGCGAGGGTGCGTTCTCGTTCCCTGCGAGCTGGTAAAGCGTTCATCGAAGAAAGAGCGTTTCCATAGTCAACGCGCGCCGTTCGCTCTCTCTCACGACAGCAGATGACACTGTCGTGGTGCACGGCCCCCGGGATCGGCCCACACATGCACACACACCGTCTGACTGCACTCATGACTGCCGCTGTCGATGAGAGGGAGAGATCGCGCTCCGGAAGGCACGCGCCGATAGCGAGCGTGCCTACGACACACAACGGGAGACAAGCCTCGACCCTAAGGAGCTTCGCCCCTAAACAACCTTCGGATCGAGTGGGCATCGAACTTGGGACCGCCTCGCTCCGAAGTACCACGCGCTACGCGCTCGGCCACGCCACACGCATTGTTATGACCGTTTACAGCAAGCCATTTATATTGTAGGGATCGCCGCCAGAGGGACGCTGAGAAGGGGAAACGACGATGTGATCATGCGCGTGTCGAGCGGCGGTTAGCCCATGCCGGGATTGGACTAGACGCGCTGCTGGGCGCGGCGCGCTTGGGCGGGCTGGCCTTTGCTGACTGCCGGCCGAGACGCGGCCACCTCTTCCACTATACATATTTGCACACCCACAAATACGCCATGTTGACATGTTCCTGATAGATTCCGTGCTGCGTACAAGGGCCAGGCGAACTGCGGCGCCTTCTTCATCGGCGAGTTTTGATGGCGCATTTACACTTTGCACTTTGCCTATTGCATAGCAGTAATTAGCAACCTCAGCTCCGCGAGTAAAGACAGATAGTAACAAGTGCGGTGTCATGAAAATTACGTGGCTAGGCGACTTTGGAGCATGCAAGGAAAAGAGAGCGATGACAACGGGGCCACGCATCGCTATCGCGTTGAATGCTTAGGCGAAGCTTAAGGGCCCCACAACTTTTATTTCCTTTCTCTGTGCAAGGGGGAGGAGGAGGAAGAAAAATAGGACATCGCGGAGGTTAGCCAGTGCTGAGACTGGTTGTAGCGCACGGGAATAGGGTCAAGGGGAATAACAGTCAACAGAAAGGATACGCGGCAAGAAAAAAAAGAAAAAAGAAAAATATATGCGACACTTCTTAAAGGCCAACTCCGGCGATTTTTCAATGTCCACTGATCCGAATGACATTTTCACGATATATTCTCTTAGATAGTGTAATAATATGTGCCAAGTCAGGCGGTTGTAAGTCATTTAGATTTTCTGTAAATGAATTTTAAAATCTTTAGCGGAATCCCACTCGGGCCACCCTGTGTTTTTGACGTCATCACCTTCAACGCTGCCTACCCGAGCGAGCGGGCCGTCAAAAGCAAAACGGCGATAGTTCAGCGCTCAAATCGTCGCTGTCAAGTTCAGAAAAACTGGCGTAACTCAATACATCGTCGAATGACTTCGTCATTGGCAATTTTCTGTCACCAGCTCCATATTTCTGATGATGGGGAAGCTGTGACGTCATCGCATACACTGCATTACGCATCTACCCTTTCATTGGTTATTTTATATCATTGGTGCGTTTCTGAGCAAACTGAAACCTCTTGCAGGACTGTTAGTATACCACTGGAAAATAATGACATCAAAACATGGTGAAGAAACTGCCGGAGTTGCCCTTTAAAGTCCATCTCCTAGACCGCTCATCCTTAGAAAGAGGAACAAAGCGTTCAATGCTCTTCGCTATTCTAAGGATTTCTGCTAATTAAATGATACTTCCGAACCAGTGGCCACAGCCTTCTCATAATTGTGTCATGGACCCTAGAAAGCAAAACAAGGAATTCGCTATCGTAATTTGAATTATTAGTTAAATTGGGCTTGCGACATTGCGCGAATATTCCTTGCCTATTGAAGCAAACAAGTTCAACTAACAAGCTCTTGTTGCCAGACAGACTTAGTTCAGAAATGAGTTGTTGATATATATATATATATGTATATATATATATATATTATATATATATATATATATATGTGTGTGTGTGTGTGTGTGTGTGTGTGTGTGTGTGTGTGTGTGTGTGTGTGTGTGTGTGTGTGTGTGTGTGTGTGAAAGGTACAGTGCTGGGAAAAGGGGGGGGGGGGCGAATTCACAAAGCGTTTCAGTGAGAAGAGCTCCTTCTCATTGGCTAGGTGCTTTGGCTAAGATGTCCGAGACTGATCTTGCTGCCGGCAGTAGAGCTCACAGCTTTACACGAACGAGCACTTTTGTGAACACGTAATGGAAAAGGGGCCCTTAGTTGCATTGTTCACGGCAGCGTGACGTCGCTTATCAATGAAGGTCTCATTAATGCGGGCAGTGCATCTTACGACCAAGAGCCTCTTATTGACTGTACGCTATATGTAAAACGGGGCGTTTGGGAGCAACAGTATTATTTACAACAGCGAAACTAATCGCAGCAATTTTCTCAACAAGGCGTAATTACCACGCAAATTTATTTGAATAATCGTATTCTTGTCGCGGAAGAGTTAAACCCTCTTTTTTTCGAATAGCGTTAATTTTCTTCACTGTATATGCAATTCTATGTTCATGCCGAAAGCTTTTTTCAGCTTCATTTTTTAATAGAGGTTGCTTTTGGCAACTTCATTCCGCTATCACGTATTTAGCTTCAGTTTGAGGGATACGTACCCACGTTACCAGTTAAATTATGTTTACCGCGTATCTTAGCTGTGCTCAGTTTTATAGTGCTGGTGGTACTAGCGTTATTGTGTCCTCGCTTTCCATAGCCCCGTCTTCGCAGTTCTTGTTTCAAGTTACCGCATTTGCCGTCATTTTCATAGCTTCTTGATTCTCATTCTCCGCTTTGTTGTCACTGTTGCACTAGTTGTTGTTTCTGTCATCGTCGCCGATGTTGTTGTCGAGTTCATCGGCATGCTACGGACAAGGAAAGGATTATCGGTGTGCTGTACCGACAAATTTCTTTTCTTTGTCAGAGCATACGATGCCTACATCAAAAAATTGTCCGCGTATCTGCGTGCTTCGCTACAAATGTCGTCGAAAGACGATAGTCTTCTGCCGGCCGTACTACGCTGCGTGACATATGGACGCCATCTGGCAGCGCCGTCGGGAAACATGAGCTTGTGCAGAATCTCTGGGCTACTGCCAGGTGGCAGCACCAAATCGTCGGCAGAGGCCTTTTTCGTGCATAGTGTCACATTTTTAGTGCAGCCTAAGAAACCCTAGGTTCTTTAGAATTACAACTTTATTTTCTAGCAAAGGAACACACCCCCTATTATGTATTGATGTTGCGCCTCAGATACGCGTAATATTTGCTTTTTGGTCGAATATGTTCTCAAGTATGAACGCAGCTACCAGTTCAATATGGCTGGGCGTTAGGCAAGTGCTTAAACTTTGGCCGGGTGTCTGAATCGTGTGACAGCAGACTAACAGAAAGACCAAAATTTCTGCGTTCAAGTATCCCAAGAAAGACTATCGTCTTTAAAAGGTTGTTGTTGTTGTGTGGGGTTTAACGTCCCAAAACCAGCTCTGATTATGAGAGACGCCGTAGTGGAGGGCTCCGGAAATTTCGACCACCTGGGGTTCTTTAACGTGCACTGACATCGCACAGCACACGGGCCTCAACATTTCGCCTCCATCGAAATGCAGCCGCCGCGGCCGGGATTCGATCCCGCGACCCTCGGATCAGCAGCCGAGTACCATAGCCACTAGACCACCGTGGCGGGGCCGTCTTTAAAAGGAGTACAAGCAAAAAACAAACTACCTCGGTGAGTCGTGTGAGTGTATACTGTCGAGAACCAAGGGTCGTGGAAGACTCGCGCGATCGTACGCAGGAAAGCACGGCAGCGCCGAGCCGGGCGCCACTCAGCAAAGAGTGGTTTGGGGACGGCGGCGGCGGCGCGCGCCACCATTAGACACTGCCTGACGCTGTGTTAATAACGCGAGCGAAACTAACGATGATTATTGGGTGTCGTGTCGCACTGGCTTCATAAATCTCGCACACTGCCGAAGGCAACGTTATTGGGAAGAGGCGGGTCGATACAGCCGGAGGGACGCTCCAGCCACAACCGAGAGCCTGCGAATGCCGGGCAGCGTCGCACCACACGCCGCGACCACTGGCCGCGACTGGGGCCAGCAGGAAGAGAAAGGCTTTCCCGAAAGAGTGGACGCCTTCAGTATACTGCAGGGCGTCTGAGAGGCCGCTGTCTCTTGAATATGTTAATTAGCGGACAAGTGAGAGAAGTCGAGTTAGATTGCTTCCAATGTTCTTTGGTAAGTCAGTTGCAGAATAAAAGAACCCGATGAGCCCGAGAAAAGAAAGTGGATAAAGCTCACTCCCAGTTGCCTCCTATCAGCGGTTACTCGGGCGTTTCGCGGCACGGCCCTCCGTGCGAATAGCTCTGCGTCCCCGTTCAGACGACGTCTTTGATTATATCGGCCTCGAGCACCGAACCCGGGAGAGGTCATGACATTGCCCGTTAGCGCAACGTTCCGTAAGCTCTACCACGTGACGAGAGGGAAACGAACTTTGGTTCGCGATGTGGGTTTCCCTTGGTCGCGCAATGAAAAAAGTGGAATCAGAAGGGCAGCGCCACCTATAACGCGCAACATTCAGTGACTGTAGAGGCACAAACCAAAGTATACACTGACAGGTCAGGCATCCGCTTGGTTTGAAAAGCGCTGGCTATAATAAAAAGAATTTAACAAATCATGTGCACAGACGGAACCACCATTTAATTTCGACAAAAAAGAAAAAAAAGAAAGACTGATTTCACCGACAGGGCAATCAGAGTGGCTCAATTTGTCGTCGAGTGGAGCTTCGAGAAAATCGTGTATTGAAATTTCGTCACAGAGCAGCACAGACTTCGCGGAGTACGAAGAACTCAGTCAGAATAGATGGTCGGAACTTTTACAAAAGGCAGCTTGAGACGGAGCTCCTTAACAAAGTTAATCAAGGCACTCGAGGCAAGCTGTGTCGGTTTTCCAGCGAAAAAAAAAAAAAAAGACAGTGCCCTTCACCTCATCGCTGCTTCGCCTAAATTCACAAAGTATACCGATAGCTTTCGTGCCTCGACGTTCTTGCGTTACTGCTTTTTTTTTCGTTGCTTTTATTTTACCTTTATATATTCTGCTCCTTTACTGCAAGTGCTGCCCTATTTAACTTGCTCGTCCTGTTTCCTTCCGAAGCCGCTCACACTAAGGCACGGGAGGACCACGGGGGTTTCAACGATTTTTGTGAGCGCTGTTACGTACTGTTTGTACCTTTCTGTGTTTTTATCTTAATCGGCACTCGAGCGTACACAGTTTGAATTTTGTTAGATACTTTCCTTGAGTGTCTCTTAAAGGATACGTACCAGCGATTGAAGCCACAGGAAACACTATTTTTCTTTCCCTTTGACTCCGAAACGTTGAACGTTGAAAAAGGGAAAGTGCGCCAGCACTACGGTATCCTTTTCACGAAATTCCCCTCATTAGTACACCGCCGTAATCATTTGATCTCCGTCAGAATGCTATCTTAGTATTGTATTTTAGCGACGGCTGGAGCTGCACATTTCTTTCATTTTGTTTCTTTCGCCCCACGCAGCCGACAGGAGCTGCTCGTTCTGGCCTCTTACGTCAATGAACATTCCCGCTGTACCGGCAATTGCATCTAGAAACAACGAGAAGGCGGTGCGTTTTTGCAATTACGATGCCACCACCCATCCAGTCTAGCAGTGCTGTTGGGCGTGGTGAATGACATCATTACGCGACGGCGTTATTGAATTACGTGACGCAGCAAAGGCCAAGGACAGCTCTTTTCCTGTCCCTGTAAATACACGCTTCGCAAGCTCGTTCGATTTCTCTCGTCCTTGTACTTCTAAAAGAAGACCACCTCGTCCTGCAAAATCTGTCCTCTTGCCTCGCTGCTTTCGATCTGAGCCCAGAGTAAAGCAATGAAAAAAAAAGCAAAAAAAAAAAAGCTGTCGTCTACCGTCGGTCTGTTTTTTGACGTCGTTGCAGCTAAGCGGCAACACCATTCCAGATGAGTCAATCGGCTCTTCTGGCAAACACAGTTATTCTTGCCGTCAAAATATCGAACCTCTGTGCACGCGTCATGCTCTGCGCTCTCGGCGTATAATCTTGATGTGCATTTTTTTTTTCAAGCAGCTAGTTCAGCTTACCTCCTGATTCACTCAGCATTGTGTGTATACCTAGATATACACAACAGCGGAAGGGTTTATTTTCGACGTTTAGACTGGAGTCCGGTCTTTACGAGGCATAAAGACACACTTCTTTTTGGTCATATTTGTACAAAATTTAGTACAAAGCAATCAAAGAAGGATGGAGAAAAAAAAAGACAGGGTTACGTTTTTAGAGGTCACCTCTTAAAACGCATGTGCATCCTGAGACTGGTCCAGTGGAACTTCTATGTCCCCTTTTTTCGAACGTGGAATCATGAACGTCGTACTGCCGATAGTATGGCTATATATAATCCTAAATAACTATAAAACTTACAGAAAAAAAAAGATAGTGCACACACGTCTGCGTACGGAGTCGCTTAGTTGATTTTATGCGCACTCTATACCATCGTCTCGGCCTCACTTGTTTTATATTGCCTCTGCGCCCTGCGTTCGGGTGATTTAGAATATACGTCAGCTATCAAGCCTTCTCGCGTCTTTATTTTTTGACTACGTCAAGTCATTACAGCTTCTGACATCACGGAAGCCTATGCCGACAGCCGGTCATTGAGGGAAATAAGTTAAAATAAAGGTAAGATACACCGAAACGCAATGGTAAAAAGAAGACAACACCCTCTCTGTCTCTCTTCGCTAAAAATAATGGCAAGTGCGCATATAAAAGCCCTGCGTCGGCTTGTTTTCCGACTTTTCTTCGACAGCCCACATGGCAGAGAAACAAGTAAGTACGGGCTGCTGCAAACTTTAAATTGGCGGTTAAATGAAAACTGCAAGTAGACTTGGCCGGAGCAAAGGAAATTAGATTCTCGATCCCCCTCGACGCAATTAACTGCCGCTTCGATCTGCTCAAGGGCAGCAGGGCGTAGGAGCTATCTCGGGGAGCCTGCACACTCTTACATCGCGCAGGCGCATGGGACAAAAGAAAAGTACGGGAAGACAACAAGTTTTGCTTCGTAGTTTAGCTGTAAACAAGGATGAAGGGGATGGGGCGAGGCCTTAGTTTCGATTTTGCCCGCCCCCCTTTGCTTCACTTCGCGAACGTCCTTTGCGTCGCGAGCCGTATGGAATGGACTGCGACGACTTCTGAATGACTGCTTTATGCAGTATTGATGCTTTCCATTTGCACGCAGATCACGGTAGGAAATGACAGCGAAGGAACGGTCGATCCGCGTGGGCCCGAATCAGGGAACTCCGGCTCTGTTTTTCCGTGACCGACTTACTTGGCAAAAGTAATCACCTCCCGACGCCGAGTTTATACCGACTGCTGGAACAAAACAGCCTTGAGTGCTGCACTGGTGCTTTGCGCAAACACAGAGGGCCTCGCACGCGCCTAACCTTCGCAGGAAATAAAAAGACCGCCAGAGACGCTCCCGTCGGACGATGTCGAACGAATGAATTTTCAACAACCTCAAATGCCGACGGCTCATTTTATTTTCCAAATGCAAACAAGATACGCCAGCGGCCATAAGATATTCATGGTAACCTTTGATCGACAATTCCCATCAGACAATGAAATGTTTGAAGCTCGGTTTAACCAACAAAGCGATAATTAAATGCCGACAAAATTGAGCTGTTGGAGGACAGCGAGTGCAAAAAAAAAAAAAAAAGAAAGCCATAATGGAAGCTCGCCGACAAAGGAGATGGAGATAAAAGGAAGGAACGGCAAAGAGTCGAACCGGAACAAACCTCCTGCTTCCGCTCGTACATGAAAGATAAGAAGACAATACAGAGAACAAAGAAAAAAGATTAACGTAATCACTTCGCTCGTATTTCAAGATAACGGTTACCAGTTATCCTAATGAATTCGCTCGCTCATGCTGCCACTATAAGGGTGAAATAATGCGTTTGTTAGTCTCTGTTGTGACGTATTAAGGGACTTCCGTTCTAAAAGAATTTCGTGCGACAACGGTGGGTCGTCAATAATGCTAACACATGCTGGGGAATTATGTCCGAGAACCACGATACGACAGACACCGTAAGAAGGGCTCCGGAAATTTCGGCCTCCCGGGGCTTTTAACGTGTACTGACATCGCAAATGCAATACACGGGCCTCTAGCGTTTCGGCTCCACCGAAATGAGGCCACCGGGGCCTAGATTCGATCCCGCGACCTTCGGGTCAGTATTGTCAATTGCCATAGCCACTAGACCATTGGGCTGATTCGCCGTCAACAACATGAGCTGTAGTGCCGTCGTGATCGTTCCTTCCCGCGTCATGTGTCCTTGACAGTCGTGCGAAATTGTGTTAAAACGTCTTCTTGAGAACACGGCGATCAGAGTTGGTATAACACTAGCTGTCAGCTACTCTAATACAGCTAGTCGGAGCTTTTCCACTGGCATAGCGTTGTTTTCTAACATTGCTTTTGAATTTAAGAGACGAAAAAAAAAAAAACTAAATGAGAACGGTGCTGAATCAGTCGTGCAAAACGGAGCACGTACAGCATTAGAGTTCTTGCGAAACGTCGAGCTTGCCGTAATGCGTCAAGCGCACAAAGAACTGCGAAAAGAGTACCAGAGGCCAGACAACGATTTCGGAGGGTTTACTATAAGCTTCGCATCGTGTAAAAAGAAAGAGAGAGAGAGAGAGAGCGTAGCGTAGTTTTGCGTTCAATGTTAAAAAAAAAGCATCCCTGGTTCTTCAACACGGGGCGCAGGAAAACTGCCTGGTCATGCAGAGCAACCGGGTATCTGCAGGCACGCAAACTACAGTTCCACGCGCTCGCGCGGAAGCCGTAACGCCCCGGTCGCTGCACTATTTGCTCACCCATGCGTAGTGCGAAACGATAACGCGCATCTCTGTTGATACTATATGCCGGCCAGAAAAGCGCACATTTAGCATAACGTCGTTACTGTGAGAGACCTCTGCTGCGAGGGCTTGTTCAAGTTACACATTTCGCCGTCGCTTTGAGATTTTTCGTTGTTTATGTTTACAATGCGATAAAGCTGTCTAGAAATTCCGCGTATTCAAGTATGCTTAAAGGAACAAATAGTTTTTCGAAGTTACTATACCTTGCGCTACGTGAACGAACAATAGAAAACGATATCTACAACACCAGCCCTCTTACTATATAGCAGTGCAGCACGATAAAGAATAGCATTAAACATACTGTATCTATAAGAAGTATTCCAGAGCCCTATGATATTACAAACTGATGCGGCAATCACTCTGACCTGGCATCGCCGACAAACCATCGTAGCGGACACTGTACTTGAATAGAAAAAGTATTCGGTGCAGCAATGATCGGCGGGACAAGGTTTTCGCTCGTAATATTACGTAAGTTTTATGAAGGAACCATCATATGGCTACGACATTCTTCGGTGCCTCAGTAAGTAGGGTAGAAGTGCAGACGACGCGCGTCTGTTGCTAATAACTTCCGTTGTTTCATTTCACACACACACACACACACACACACACACACACACACACACACACACACACACACACACACACACACACACACACACACACACACACACACACACACACACACACACACACACACACTTATACTCGGCGGATATTCCTATACACTTTCTTTCACCATATATGTGCGAGTGAGCACCACGCACGAAAATGTGCGATCACAAGCACATATTTGCTCCCACTTGGCGCGCACATACAACCAAACACGCCTGGTATCAGACGAAGTGAAAGAAGGGTAAAAACAGGGCTGTGCGGAGGAGCTCTTGCAACAGACCGGGGCACCATTTATGTCCTGGAAAGAAATGAGGTACAAATGCTTGCAGACGCTGCAAAACAGAAGTGAGAATACAAAAAAAAAAAGAAAAACTGGGGCGAGGGAAGCAACAAAAGGAAGAAGAAACCCTCTGCGTAGTTTTGCTCTTGCGGTCGAGCAAGGGCGTAACGCTGGCATTACGCACATCACCCTCGGGCGGGCGCTTCGTCGACCATGAAGACGGCACCGTTTCAGGCTCATGACATTCCAAAGATAGCAATCGTCTCCGAAACCTGCTGTTTCCTGCAACTGTTCACAGCACGGCCGCCTGGTCGGCGCTGGGGTTCCCACACTTTCGCTGAATTACACGTGTCTGGTCTTTTATTTATTTGTGCGAAAGATAACAAAAACTACCAAGTGCCCGCAGACATCCTCCCGGGCTGTTAGCCTCCGACGTTGTTAAAACGTCAGAGTTTCTTTTTTCACTCATGCGCGTCGGCCAAGGGACAGTGTTAAGTTCCGCTACACTGCTAGCTCTCAATAAAGAAAAAAAAAATTAAGCCCCTCCTTTCAGGCTGGCTGAAGTCCAGCGAACCAAGCCATGCAGTATGTAGCTGCGCCCTGACAGCGAAAACAGCTAGTTTACACTGCATATGCAAATCATGGGTGTCTGCACTGAGAGCAGAGGTTTGCAAGCTTTTAATGAAAGCGTGCAGCGAATTTTGCGTGGCTAGAGAGAGAGAGAGAGAGAGAGAGAGAGAAATAAGGAAGGGAAGGCAGGGATGGTAACCAGTCAGGAGTCCGGTTTGCTACCCTACAATGGGGGATGGGAAAATGGGGAAGTAAAGAAAAGGAGAGAGGGGGAATGCCGACAGGACAGTCCTATATAATATCATAGACGCTCGGTAAGGCCACACGTTTTTAAAAATCCCAAAAGCGCTTTCATTGCCTTCTGAGCCGTTGGTCGGTGAGGACGGTATTCCAAGATTGTCTGTTCACTAAGTGAACGTTCGTAGAGCTTTTTGAAGGACTCGGTCATAGGCAGTCTATGTTCTTCAAATTGTGGGCAGTGGCACAACAGGTGATCTGTGGTCTCTGCGCGTCCACAGGCAGCACACGTAGGACTGTCAGTCATTCCAGTCAGGGCACAGTAAACGTTCGTAAAGGCCACTCCCAACCCCAACCGACACAAAAGCGAAGCCGGACGTCGGTGCAAACCAGCCGGAGGTCCGATTTGCAGCGATGGGTTTAGCCAGTGCAGTCTGGTGCGCCTTGTGTTTGGGGTATTCGACTCAATTAAGGACATCGCGCAAAAGTGTGAAGTTCTCTCGCAGCGTCGGTCCTTGAAAGCGGAATGAGAACACGGCGGTCTTCTTCGCCTGACGTGCGCGCTGCCTCATCCGCGGAGTCATTTCCAGTGATACCGCAATAGCCTGGTATCCATTGAAAATAAATATCATGTCCTTTTTCTTGTAAGTTGTGAACAAGTGCAGCGATTTCGTATGTAAGTTGGTCGTGCTCTTCGTGTCGAAGAAACGATTGTGTAAATTGTAGAGCTGATCTTGAATCACAGAAGATTGCTCACTTTCCGGGACTCTCAGGCATGTATAATATGAAGCGCACCGCGGAGAGCCGCGAGTTCCGCAGCTGTAGATGTGGTGGCGTGGGAAGTTCTGAAGTGCTGGGTGACTCACATTCTTGAGATAACTATGGCACCACCGGAAGTGGTTGGTGTGGTTGAGCCATCGGTATAAACTTCTGTGCAGTCCCTGTATTTCGCGTACATGCGTAACAGACTTAGTTGCTTGAGTGCACATGGTGGTAAGTCCGACTTTCTCAGAATACCAGGGATGTTGAGGTAAACTTGAGGATGGTTCACACACCACGGAAGAATTGAAGCATTTGTTGCAGGTGCATACCCTGACGAAAGAGAGGCACGGTGGGCGAGGACCTTTGTATTGAATGTTGTGTGGGGTGGTTCCACTGGAAGACCTGCGAGGTGGTGCTTAGGGGTCCGGGCACAGTGTCTTATGTGCACACGCATTGTTTGAATGGTTACATGCGTTCTGACATCGTGATCGCGAGCGATTGCTGTAACTTCTGTCGACGACGCGCTCTTTGGTAGACCAACGCATATTTTCAGGGCTTGGGCTTGGATGAGTTGGGGTGTATTCAAGTTAGCTGTGTGGCTAGCTGCCAAGAAATTGTTCGGCATCTCTTGGTATCTTGGTCTTCTTAAATTTCAGAATTCGCTTTGCTATACTAAGGAGTCTGTCGACCGCCTAAATTCTGCATCCAGTATTCAGTCTGAAAACCAATAACTAACGCCTGGCCCTGCATTTTTCTACAGCTAGAGTACCCAGCGGTTTCAGCAAGAAACATTTAGTCCGAGCTTCACAGTTTTGCGGGTTTTTTTTTTCTTGTAGCAGTTGGACTATGACATCACTCAAGATTGGTCAGAAGTGTTAAATTTATTTAAGCTCTCTGGACATCTTCTATTCAAAATTTCAACAAAAGGAAAGACATAGAAGCTTTAGCAAACAGTTGAGAAAACTAGCGTTGTCCCTTGATATTGCACGAAGAATGCTAAAGCAATGCTGGAAACGCCAGTACTGTGCTGCATAAGCCGGAGATACCACAAATACGAGTACTTCAGATTTTTAGACTATTCTCAAGAAACCCGTTGTGTCGGTCTTGAACTGTGCGCCTGCGGTGTTTGCTTGATGTGACATACATATTAGCAACACAAATTGAGACACACTTACACGAAGGCACACCGGTACACAGGACACACAGCACGAACGCTATACCACACATGTCGCCCAACTTCGGAACGGAGCGACTTGGTGGTTTGGTAATTCTGCTACACTGTCTAACAGACGGCTGGAACGGAGCGATGCTCCAGCCATCTGCATGAGGCTCCAGTTCGCGAAGAAATCCTTCACATTTAAAGTTACATGCAAAGACGACAGAAAACTGCGTAGACGGTGGTGTTTCCTCTTTGTCTTTTCACTTTGGTATGGCCAACCTTTCAGTGGTTTATAAACACTAGTAGAAGTTGCAGCGCGCGCGCGCACACACACACACACACACACGCGCGCGCGCGCGCGCGCGTAAAGTACACCACGAAGCGCTCATTGTGGCAATTTTTTCATGTATGTTGGTTTGTGTGCGTGTGTGTGTGTGAGTGTGAGTGCGCATTGCTTTACCCTCGTAAATTGTGAACATTCGTTTCTAAAGGAATTGTCATTCCTACCTTGTTTGTTAACAAAATGGAAGGAAGTGCGCGGAAAAATACAGTTGTGACTAAATGTGGCTTTCCCCCTGTGCTACCCACACAATATCGTCCATGCAGGCAGACCGACTTGCCAGGAGTGCGATGTTGCTAGGACGGCAAAACATGTCGTGCGTTTGCCCGCGGTATGCTGTGCGGAGACAGTCGCTGACAGACATTCTGCTGTAGTTTCTCCGTTTACTAATGATTAAAATTGTTCTATTGTGACCTCCGCGTGATCGTCGTCAGCAACGTGATAGTTTTAAGGATTTCAGAACATTTTTGTCTAACAGTGGGCTCCACAAGAGCCTTTAGACAGTCCATGGTTGTTCATGCCGTGCTACACGGTCGATCCTTTCCATCAATAAATTCTATATATTATATAATATATCGGAGGAGGATCTACTTCACTTTACGTCACGCCAACGGCCATTCCTCGCCATCATGCCCGCCTATATATATATATATATATATATATATATATATATATATATATATATATATATATATATATATATGACGAAAGGTAAGGGGTTGAGGGCTCATTTATGCGTTAGAAACAACTAAATGAACCAATAAGAAATGACGCCTACTAAAGCATAGGGGAAGTTATTTAAGATTGTAGGTTGGTAATTGTGGAGTAAATAGAAAGGAATTAGCGTTGACGAAAAAATAGCAGATCCCACGTGCAGTGGGAATAAAAAAAATGCGACGCACACATCAGGAACGTAGAATGGATCGGATCTGCATTGCTGTCTGATATTGGTACATATGAAGTTAACCAAACGGCCGCAATAGCGCCAAGACTGTAGCATGTAAACCATGTCGCTCATGACACGCATGTCATGATTCTAACGTTATGACCTCTCATTTACATTCCTCATGCAGTCATGTTCTGGCATACCAATTTTTGTATACATCCCATCAACGAAACAGCCAGGAGAGCGCCAAGACCGTTGCATGTAAATCATGCCGTTCATGTCATGATTTTCATGTTATGACCTGTGATTTATGTTCGTCATGAAGTCATGTTGTGGCACACTAATTTTCGTATACATCCTGTTAACGAAACGGCCAGGAGAGCACAAAGTTGTAGGCGGATAGATAGATAGATAGATAGATAGATAGATAGATAGATAGATAGATAGATAGATAGATAGATAGATAGATAGATAGATAGATAGATAGATAGATAGATAGATACGCTCCAAGTCGCCGAAGTTGGCTAAGAAATGCTTCGCACTGAAGAGAGAAACCTGCCTTCGATGGGAACCCCTTCGGGTAACGCGTCTGGTGCTCTACCGCTGAGCGACGAAAGCGGGCGTCCCCCACACCACATTATTGGATATTTATAAACACATCATCCTAGGAGTGTTAGGCAGCGCCACTCGTAGCCATGGCGGCGAGTGGGGAACACTCTTACGTGCGGGGAGGCGTCACGTTGAACGTGATCTTGTGGCGAGATGGCACCTGGCCAATAAACCCTCGCATGCTACCCAAAGGCACCAAGTCTGCCGCAACGAGGCCCAAGCAATGAAATGGCGAAAGGGAAGGGGTCAAGGGCTCGTTTATATGTTAGAAACAACTTAGTGAACCAACAAACAATGAAGCCTAGGAAAGCATAGGGGAAGTTATTTAGGTTCTTAATTGTCTTATTGTAATTGAGGAGTAAGTAGAAAGGAAGTAAAGTGGACAAAAATACAAACCTGCCTTGGGCAGGAACCGTACCCACGACCTTCGGATAACGTGTCCGATGCTCTGATTGATTGATTTGTGGGGTTTAACGTCCCAAAACCAGCTCTGATTATGAGAGACGCCGTAGTGGAGGTCTCCGGAAATTTCGACCACCTGGGGTTCTTTAAGGTGCACTGACATCGCACAGCACACGAGCCTCAACATTTTGCCTCCATCGAAATGCAGCCGCCGCGGCCGTACCAGTACCATAGCCACCAGACCACCGTGGCGGGCGTCCGATGCTCTACCGCTAAGAAGGGGGTAGTTATGTACAGATAATCCTGGGAGCGTTATGCAGCGCCCCATATGTTAAGAAATCTTCAGGTCCGGATGGAATACCGAATGAGTTCTTAAAACGCTACGCACAATGAGTTTCAAAGTACCTAACAATTCTCTTTTCTAAATCTCTGAAAGATGGTCAAGTTCCGGATGACTGGGTAACTGCTAAAGTCAAGCCCTTACTTAAGAGTGGAGATCCCCATTCTGTTACTAACTATCGGCCGATCTCATTAATTTCAACTTCCTGTAAACTTATTGAGCATATAATACATAAGCATATTTCAGAATTCCTAGATAAGCCCAATATTTTGTCAGGTTCACAACACGGATTCAGGAAAGGATTTTCTACTTGTACTCAGCTGGTAACAACAGTTCATGATTTTGCGCTATCTATAAATTCCGGAAAACAAGTAGATGCAATTTTTATGGATTTTGCTAAAGCTTTCGATACGGTCTCTCACAATAAATTACTCTTCAAACTTGATTTAATTCTTAAAAATACTCAGCTTCTAAACTGGATTTCTGGCTATCTTTTTAATCGAAAACAATACGTCTCTTTCAATGATCATTGTTCTCGTACAGTACCGGTTGACTCGGGAGTGCCCCAAGGCTCCGTGCTTGGGCCTCTCCTCTTTTTGTTGTTTATAAATGACATATCATATGATATACCTGTAAAAGTCAAGTTATATGCGGATGACTGCATTCTATACTCGGAAGTTGAAAACCATACCGACCAAATTCATTTAAACGACGCATTTCAAAAGGTCATTCGTTGGTGTGATAAATGGCAGATGTCAGTTAATTTTAAAAAGACCGTTTTCATGAAAATTTCCCACAAACGTACCCTCTTCATTTTGCATATTCAGCCAATAATGTTTTTTTTTTTTTTTGCAGGAGGTACAACACTACAAGTACCTTGGTCTTTGAATTTCGAATGACCTAAACTGGACGAGACATATTAATACTGTGATAAGCTCGTGCAATTACAAGCTATTTTATCTTAGACGAGCTCTCAAGCTTTCGACTCCCGCCGTTCGCCTTATTGCTTTTAATGCAATTGTTCAACCTTCTTTAGATTATGCTTCCATAATCTGGTACCCTCACACTAGAAAAAATATTAGCGAAATGGAAAAAATTCAAAAGAGAGCTGTTAGATTTATTTATTACAGTTTCGGCCATACCTCAATAACACGTTTATTATCAAAAGCCAATCTTCCAACACCTACAGAAAGGAATAAAGTATTAAGATTGAAATTTTTCTTTCAGTTAGTTAAAGGTTATTATAAGTTAGACTTATCACACATACTTCATTTCTCCACGGGATATGCCACAAGACAGAGGCATACCCTTACAATAACCCCATTCTCCACCCGTAATAACACATTCAAATATTCGTTTTTTCCTAGGATAATCACCGAATGGAATAACCTTAGTAATGAAGTTGTTTCCCAGTCTTCCTTGAATCCTTTTGCTGCGCAGCTCCAGCAGTGAGTGTCTGAATTGTATTACATTTGATCCTGCTTTTTATTTCTAACACTGTAGCGATTCCCCACTCGTGATCAACTTGAATGTAGCGCTGATTTCATTATATGCCCTCATGCCTGTTCATTGCAAACCATTGTCTTTTTGTGTACATACCTTACCTGTTTTATATCTACTTGTTTGCCGATTTGTAAACTTAGCAAATGTGTATCCACCCTGCTAAAACCCTATGTTAGGGTTGCAGTATTCATAAATAATATATATATATATATATATATATATATATATATATATATATATATATATATATATATATATATGCAGTCGCTGTGCGAGGCACTTCTGCGCTGGTTGGGGGAGACAAAAAGCATCAACATCGGCAACCTGCTTTTAACTCAACAGAAGACTTCATATTTCACTTTGTTTGTTAAATAAGCTAACAAGGGCAACGGTTTGACATGTTGGCAAGAATTTAATGAATCCTTTAGTGCTTGATGCGTGCTGCATGCGTACTGTCTGAATTCCGCCCATAGTGAGAGAACAGTAGAAAAAAAGACGATGTGTAAAATCTGGTTTATGGTGGCTACTTGATTTCCAGCAGAAGTCCTTATCAATCCAAGCGCGAAAGCATGAAGCGAAGAGGAGGAGGAGAGAGGAAAGGCAGGGCGGCCTTTCCTTTCTCCTCCTCCTCTTCCTCCTTGTTGAGGCGAAATTCACAGTGGAGTTCAGACATACTTATCAAAGCGGTAGGTCGCTCTATTTGAGAAGGAACAACCTTTCTTGCCTGAAGACAGCAATTTTCTGCAGACTGCGCGCAGGCGATTTGTACCAGATTTTCACAGCGAATCTCTATGCCGATATGCTCTGACCAAAAGCGCGTGCATCGATATGGTGCATAGAAAGAATACACGCTCGAAAAATTGAATCTGAGGGAGAGGAGAGGGTCGTTGAGGAGCAAGGAGAGATAGAAGAAGTCCAGTTCTATCACTTCAAAGCACGCAACTGGACACATGCCCACGTTCACAGCGTGAAATGGCTCTGAATTTTTTTGTCTCTCTCAACGTGTGGTCCCAGACTTTCGAAATCAAAACTGCTGTAACACGTACGGCACCCTCACGTGTCATGCCACTTCTTTGTCCTCATCATGTGCGCAAAAGACTTTGTTCATTTTATGCAGCACGCAGTACTCCGGCTGCCCAAGCTCTATGTGCGGCGGTCAGGACCGCCAACGTCATATGTACTGTACACCAAAGCCTTGAGCACGCACGCAGCCACAATGTAAAGCACAAAATGCACACAGCAAAAAGTTGTGGTATGGGCTGACCTCGAACCCTGAAACCCTTTGGCGGCACGCGTAATGCGAACCAAACGAACGGGGCACCGATCTGCCGCTGCGCCATTTTCTTGATGTCAGCTATGAATAATAAAACGCTCGTCGTAAACATGAGGCTTCTTCTAAGCGCCCATTCCCTAGGGCACTGTCCTCCTTCGGATGCAGATAGAGAAGCCGAGCTGGCATAAAAGAGCACTGCAGTTTGGAAGGACATCAGGCAAACCGCAGTTAAGTATAGCTGATCGATCGCTACTAGTCGCGGAGGTGTATGATCAGCAACCCAGTGGGCACATTACGCGCAGCTGCTTTCGTTCTGAGGCAGTCAGTGTTAAAAGCCAGTCGCGCAAATGCCACATCTACGGCATCTGTGACGGAATCCTTGCTGTTGCTCTTTTGAATGCTGCAGACTTCGTAAGAAGCCGGAAAAGCTACAGCAGGTGCATTTAAGAATCCCTTAGGCAATTTGTCCGGGCAGTTTTTTTGCTTTCTGTGTACGTGGCATATCTTGCTGGGTGTGTTCCACTTTTTTCATTGTCAGCATAATCCATCGTCGTTATCTGCTCACCCAGACGAGTGTTATCCATTCCATTAGGTCCCAGTGTTGCTGGTTGCGTCATGGTAAGGATGTCGTCGAACAATGTGCTCGCCATTGGCCGTATCACAAGAAGAAGGGAACATGAGGAGTTGTTTTTACGTTGTCTGGTTGTTTGAGAACACCACTGATAGCAAGGCAAAGTTTCTTAAGATAGCAAGGCTACATTAGGTATTACTGCTAAAGCCGGGGTGTCTTAGGGCATAGTTGATAAAAATGTCGGATGAAATGTCGAATTTGTCGATGCTTCAACGACAAACTGACAGAACTTCAACCGGCGCATCTATAACGATGGTTTATCAGTGCACCGATGCACAAGGCGTACCTGTAATGAATATAAATAGCACGGCATGCACCCTTATAACCGTGGAAAGAAGTTACGGTGTGAAACTACAGAGGGCTTTTTTTAGCACAACGATGGAGAACACTGTGTTAGCACTTGACAGGAAACTATATAATTTAACGGAAATGTCTAGAAAGAAATGTCTTTCAGCCTTCGTAGGCGTAGTAAGCCGCGAATTATTGCTTATCCGGCTATCAAGTGAACTATGGACATATCTGCGCGCTGAATCCGGAATATTCATGAAAGTTGGTCCTCCCGCTGTTCATTCAATATGCGTTCATGTCTACGTCATTTTCATGCGATGAATTGTATTTTCATTGAGATTAGGTATTCTTCTCTCTTAGCCTGTTTTATTTCGCTACGTTGTCCTGAATGAGCGTAAAATCCTAACGTTCTACAATGTGTGCATATGTGCTCGCTACGGCATATACAGACATTGTGGACAGATTGGGATATTGGACACGACTCCTGTGAATGACTAATGACCACTTGTAAGCGTACATATTTGCTTTAAGGGACAACATTTACTACCTTTCTCCGAGCTTATGATGAATATGGGTCCTGCATGTTTCTTTGAGAAGTATTTCCAGATGTTTAGCACGACGCTGTGGTTTTTGGTGGTGTTCGCTGCGCGCATGGTTATCTAGAATATTATTATTTTTCCCTCTCTCTTAACACGGCCTAGAATTTAACGACAACTATGTTCTTTACTGCTTAAGTCCGTCTTTCTTCATCGCTCTAATATTCATTCGTTTGTCCTTTTCCCTTTTCGCGAATGGTCCTCGCGGCATTCCGTACGCGATCGGCCACCTGCGAACACTGGGTCGATGAAAAAAGGAAGAGAATCAGAATAGTCGAAATACGCTGGGTCGTATTTTCACTGACGAAAGCCTAAACTACGTAGTTTCGATGCAAATCCAAACTATGTTCAATCATGACAATAACATTGATTTGGCGCAGTAGAGGAGCTAAGAGTTAACGTCAGAAATATCCGATGCTGTTGCTCATAGTGCTTGCAAATATATGTTAGACTGGCTATCCAGTTTAAGCGGAGGGAAGTGAATCCGGTCTCGAAAACCGGTTTTCGGGATATTCGGCTTTCAGGAAACGAATATCCAGGATATCCGGTTTTCATAACCGGTTATCCAGGTATTCGAATTTACGGTTTGAATATTTTATGTACCTAATAGTTAATTCAACGAGGACGCTATGACGTAGCCAGATGAGCTCCCATGTGTATTGAGTTCCCAGTGTATTCGTGCAAAGTGAGCAAAATTTTGGGCGCAAATAACAGCGACGGATTGCCATTACATGTAGTTCTGCAAAACATTTATGAGATTGTAAATGGTGACTGCATCCTCCCAGTGTTGCAAGTCGTGAATTTGCGAGTAAGATAATCTGAAATAGAGCCCTAATGGTAAATTGAGAAACAGGAAACGTAAGGAAATTAACGAGGGGAACATTATGTTTGGACGAGCACTTGGAAAAGTAACTAGAAATACAAGCGAATTCGAAAGAGAGAGAGAGCGAGACCCATTTTGGCGCCAGTACTGCAATATAATATCCGGTTATCCGAATATCCGAATATCGGTATACTAGAAGCCGAATAAACAACCAAATAACCGGTCTGTCCCGCTATCCGGTTTTCCTATTTGAATAACTGGGGAATCGAATAATTGAAGAACCAGTTTTACCCCAAACTCGATGTGATGTGCGGCACTAGTTGCGCACCGGCGCCCCCTAGACGTTGATAAGTGAAGGACGTTGGAATTCACCGATTTAGCTTGAAATTCTGAATATGTTCTCTACTGAGTCGTGCCGGTGTATATAGCGGCAATGTTCGACAAAAATCTGAAGAGGCATTGTCCAGAAACCTCCCCCCCTCGTTTACACACACACACACACACACACACACACACACACACACACACACACACACACACACACACACACACACACACACACACACACACACACACACACACACTTCAGACATGTACATTAAGTACCCTTGCCCTATTTTCTCTTATGCAAGAAATGTTAAATTGAGCTGGCTTTTCGTTTCATCAAAATAATTAAGCGCCGTTATAATCACTCGCGAGTCAACACTGAACATTGCAGATTCAGTGGCCCCAGCAGCAGCACGTCTAGGAACAACCACGAAGGTTCATTTTGTTGCTTCCCCAGTGTGGAAACCTTTTCCTTCTCTGTACATTACGCCTTTGCATGACAAACTAGCTTGGTACGTTGCTCAGTGGCTGGTTATCACGAGAGTTAAGAAAGCTAAGCGTATATCGAGGCATTTGAGGGAGAAGGCCTTTGTTTTGGCTTGCACTTGCACTTTCTCGTTTGGATGAACCGCCCTCGGTTACGGAGATTTTCCTCCGAAAGCGTAGAAAACTGCGTCCGAAGTAATAGCGCGGTGTTTACGGCCTCCGGGGCACACCTTAGCAGCTTGTATTTTCGTACAGCAGAAGAGGAAGTGATGGCAGTGTTTACTCACTGGTCGCGAAGGGCGTATGCGCACGCGTTTACTCCGGTGAGACGGGAAGTACGCGAGCAGAGGAGAAAAAAAAAGAACCTATTTAATTGAGACCTTACAGTATGAGCATGTAACGTACCAACAGGCACAAAAGAATAAAGTTACTTGGCGCTGCTTGTGACCTCCACGTGTAGCAGGACAAAACTCCAAGGGCATCCTCATTGAGACCTACTGAGCTTGTGTTACAGGTTAAATGGTTCGAGATGACATTTTGGGCGTCTTGCTATAATAACTTTGTGTGGCCTTCATTTGGGACAACACACGCCGAACTCTGAATTTCATTTAAGTGTCGACTTCAGAGCAAGGTTGCTCCTAGAGAGATGCTGTACATTCTTGCTAGATGACAGTGAAAACTACATCCCCGATAGTCATATCGCAACCACTAAGTGCGCTTGCCTCAAGAGCAATACCAGGGAAGTACAGAGTAAGGTTTTCCGGCCGAAATTGTATCCGTGTTACAATGCTTCACTCTCGGCTGACGCATACTGTTGTCATGCGTGTACAGTATTCCTTCCAGCCACCGCTGAATACCTCGAAGGGAACAAGCATCGACCTCGCCAACGAAAGCCGACGCCAAAGGCACAAATGTGTGCACTTATATGGTCTTGTGGATGATCTGTTGGATTCCTACAGGCTATAATAGCATACGGCCTTCGTGCACAAACACGGTGCTGTGAAGACAAATAAACTTCGTTAGCCGCCAGCGGCATTTACTCAATACCGGGTCGAGACCACGTTCTGCAAACTGTTATGAAGTACAATGATTCCCGTGATTTCATTGTTATTATCTCCTCATGTGCCATATTGTGATTCTTTTTTGCGTTATACTACACCCCAACAACACTCTTATATACCAACGTATAGAATGTTGTTCGTGAATGCGCACAGAATAAATAGTTTTGCTCTATATTTACAAGCAGCAGTGTACGAGAGCGAGCGCCCTAGATTAGGAGTCCTGTACGAAACAACATAGTCTCTTTCTTTCTTTCTTTCTTTCTTTCTTTCTTTCTTTCTTTCTTTCTTTCTTTCTTTCTTTCTTTCTTTCTTTCTTTCTTTCTTTCTTTCTTTCTTTCGCAGCGTTTTATTTTGTTTGTGCTCTCTATATGCCTGCGTGGCTGACACACCGAGTGGAAAAGGGAAAACAAAAAGTTCCGATGGGATGATAGGGCAGCCATGCGGAAGAATGGGGGTTCACTTCTTTAGGGCACCCACGTCGGCGTCGTAAGGAGAGCGTTATGCGGCAAACAGAAAGACCAGGCGAAACAATGACACATATGAAGGAAGCGCAGGGGAGTGCATCGAATAAACTGCGCGTGTAGGAGAATGAGGGAGGCGAGGTGGTGCCTTAACTGCTGCTGCAAATGTGCCTGGGAAATGGCCAATTGTGGCAATAAGGCCGCTGCTCACGGCGAACCATATGACTGACAAATGAACCCCGTAGCAGTCATTTCTCGAAATGTAGCTCATGATGAGTGCAAGCAGATCCCCCCCCCCCCCCCCCCTTTTTTTTTTTCTAAATTGCTTCTGCTCGTTTGGTCGGGCGCAAGCTAAGCCCGAAGTTGTTTTTTAATAGACCTGATAGCGTTCGGGACTATTTATTCTGCAAGTTTTCGTTTACTTGACGGGAACAACAGCGCACATTTGTTACGCGAACCGTGTGACGCCAGCCACGGTTTACGTAGCTAACTTTTCGAAGTCATTCTCTATTTTTTTTTTACAAGTACATCGCGTATTTGTGCCCTACGTCGCGAGAAATGTTGATTATATACCGTCTTCCTTATCACTACTGCATCGTCACACACAGAAACGTTCTTCAAAGCTAGAAACCCCAGAGTAAACAAAAAAAAAAACAAATACGAAAGCAAGTCACCATTCACACTGCCGCTTCTGTGTAAACTTCCTAAGTGCCGGTAGGATCTTTTTAAAACTTGAGGTTTTGCCTTAGCGGCTTGAAAACTTCCTATCGACTTCGACTCCTTTAGTTTCTTGAGTGGAGCAGCAGCAAAGTGCTACACTTTATTTAGTCAGCACTCAAATATCGCAAGACGTTCGGGCCTCGCGAATACATTCCTGAAAAAAAAAAATCTATTTTCGTTTGGCGCCTCACTCGTGGTAGTATAAGGAGGCCACTGCGGCGTTTTATCGGGAACGCTTATCGGCGAGTGACTCGGAGCCAGCGCACGAGGCATGAAACGCTATGTGCGCAGTCAAGCGTTGAGGGTCCATTGGCGAGAAACCCACCCACACGTTGGGCATTTTCCGCCTCCCCGGAGTAAACGCGTACGCAGACGCCCTTCGCGGCCAGCGGGTCAAACACCGCCATCACTCTCCCTTCTGTTTCACAAGGTTATACGGTGCGGGGCTGTGCCCTATAGGCCGTAAACGCCACGCACTTGCTTCGGCCGCGGTTTTCTCCGTTTCCCCTAGGACAATCTACGTAACTGTGAAAGGTGCATCCAAGCCAGAAAGCGAAACTTCAAAGCAAAACAAAAGCCCTCTCGTCCAAGTGTCCTATAAAACGTTCAACTTTCTTTAATCTCCTAATAACCAGCTACTCAGCAACAACCGAATTAGTTTGTCCTGCAAAAGCGCAGTGTATAAAGACAGAAAAGGCTTACGCACGCAGGAACAGTGTGTCGAACCAGAACGAAAACGGTAACCGAAGAAAAAAAGAAAACGACATTTTTGAGCGGTACGAAAACGCTACGGAAGCTTTATTATTTCGTTCCGGAGTGAAACCGAAATATATTTTCTGATCTCCAGTTCAAGGGGAAAGTCGGTAATCTGAAACAGCCGACGTTAGGCAACGTAATCATTAGCACATACCTGAGGGCCGGGATTTGAACTTAGACAGTGTAAGAACCAGCTGGTGGAGCACTCCACTGATCTCGCTCGGAAGAATTTTCTGTATTGTTTTCTACCGGTACAACTCTTTGGTGCCGAACTTTTCAGCTAGCTCAAACGTAACACGGCGGAATAAAATCGTGCCTTACGATTATTGAAGTATGGTAATGAGAGGCCTTCAGCGAAGGTAGTATTAGAGCTGTATTCCATGAAGCATGGCTGCCTTAACTCCGAAGGTGCGTGTTGGCTAGAACTGCTTGAAAAAAGGTCACGCCTTCTAGCAGTTGAATAAAAAAAAATCGCAGAGAGCGACAAACACGCGCATTAGCTGAACTGTTCCTGCATGTCATGGTCAGGGTTGAAAGGACAAACTTCTCGCTGAAGTGTGTTTTCTTATTTCGGAAAGTATACACGATGACGGACTGCTTCTGTGATCACGCTCATTCACTTGACTGAATGCGCTCAGCATGATCCGAGAATTCACGGTTTAGTTATCAGGAAAAATAAATACTATGTTTCTACACCAATTTGTTCCGTTATTTTGCATGCAAATAAGAGCCGTTACGAACCGTTACGGAATTTTTTTTTACGTTCTGGAGCGGAACCGAAACGGAACTATTGTCAGTGGAACGGAACCAAAACCAGAACGATAAACATTTCGTTCAAACATCCTTACCGCAGGAAGCTACAAGACGAACATTAGTCGTCCTTCCTAGACGTGCCACCGATGTGACCGATGAATCGGGAAAGTTCAGCGTTGACAAATGAATGCATAGAATGGAAGTTAACTACTTTGACAGAAAGCCAGAGCAGTTTGACATTTCTCACACAAATGAGATTAGGTATAAGTATACTGTAGGCCCACATGCCAGAAGTGTGGGCGTGTGTTTGTGTGTGTAGGAGAGGGGTGGCGTGGTTATGGACAATGCCTCCTTAGGATTCTCAACGCGGCGTAATAAGAAACATTGTGGTTTTATTTCATTCATTTGTTTCTATTTACGCCGGAATACCAAGGAGCATTAAATGGAGGTAGGTGAGCGAAGAAAGCTGCACAGATGCAGCTTGAAGCAACCTCACCCCATTTGCTACAGTAGGCCCGTATGATAAAGCACACGAAACACCTTCTATAATATACTGATACAGAGACGATAAATCATTAGAGTCACGCAATATTATGAAAAAAAAGGAAAATATTTGCGCATGCGCTGGCATAAGTAGAATTCGCATTACGGAAACAGCATAAGTAAATGATTTGCACTTCCTGAAGTGCAAGCACATCTAAAAACGTAGCATATATTAAAAGCACTTATAACGAATTATAAACAGGAGACAGCAACAAAGTTAAATTCTGACAGTGTTAAATTCTATAGATTGAAGCCTCTCCAGCTTATGAGTTTTGGGAGACTATTAAACAGCAATTGGCAAGCATAGTTAGTTCTAAAGCGGGCAAACTTCCATACTTCTGGTGTACACGTGTTATAATGGCATAAACTGAGAGGTAGGTTCTCAAATTACGTCTAGCACTCAAATAATACTCACGTAACGGTGTGAATTTTTAAATTCATAAAATTACGCAATTTTCAAAGGCTTTCCTTAAGTTATCTGCGAATTCCAACAGCCACCACTCAGCAACGCCGATAGGGCACTGCGCATAACGCACACTTTTCTAACGCTAAGACTTAACTGCTCGATCGCGCTCAATCAGTGTTTTTGTCATTATTGAGCGTGTAGATTTTTGTTGTTTTTTTCATCAACGCTGATCGACGTGGCGAGTTGGGCGTGTTGGTACGTTGTTACGAGAACTGCAGCGCATGGAAACGCAAGGACGACACAAAGAAACGATCAGGACGAGCGCTGTCTTGGTCGTTTCTTTGTGTCGTCCTTGAGTTTTATTGGGTGCAGTTTTCCTAATGAAGCTGATTGATTCAGCCTCTTGCTAGTGTAAATATCATTAGCAGAATGTGGTGACTCCGTTTGGTCATTATTCCTTTTTTTTCTATGCCCCGCCACGGTGGTCTAGTGGCTATGGCACTCGGCTGCAGATCCGAAGGTCGCGGGATCGAATCCCGGCCGCGGCGGCTGCATTTCGATGGAGGCGAAATGTTGAGGCCCGTGTGCTGTGCGATGTCAGTGCACGTTAAAGAACCCAGGTGGTCGAAATTTCCGGAGACCTCCACTACGGCGTCTCTCATAATCAGAGCTGGTTTTGGGACGTTAAACCCCCAAATCAATCAATTTTTTCTTCTATACTTTTTTTCTTTTTTTTTTTACTCGCACGGTCTTAGCTAAAATGCGCGCACGACTATTAAGGTGTGCTGAACAATCATGTTCATAGGTATGTACGCAAATGACACACTCGCTTTTCACTTACGAAATGTGCATGCATACATTTCTTCCGTTTGTTTTAGATCACAGTTTTTCTTTGTGCATGGTAAAGGTGGACGTGACGAAGAAAATTAACGCATGTAGCAATGACGCCGTCCGTATTCTATGTTTGATACACTAAACGGATAGTCGGCGATCCTGCCTAAAAGGGCGTTGCGACCTTTTTTCCCTAGCACTTGGGGCGCCACCAACATTACGCACTTTCCGTCTCTAACGAATTTGTAATTTAAAAGAAAATGTCTCTCACAGCACTTAACGCAGTTCTACATCTTTAGACAGATATATTTAAGATGCACACATTTTTTAGTGAAAAATCAGAATGAATACACGGCCAATTAATGAGAACACAACTTCATTATTTGAATTTTGCGCTAACTGCATAACGATATGCATTTCAAAACAGAAATGTAGCTGGCTACTTTATTTTCCCCTTCAGAAAAGGGGGCGGCGCCATCCACGCATGTGCGACAAACTGCAGAGCCTTAGGTTCGGTCTGGCTCAGCCCCTACCGACAGCAGGTGTGTTTTTGCGGCCACTTTAATTCCTTTCCATTTACCTCATAATTACTACACTACAGCTAAAAGCTACAATTAATCTCTCCTGTGCCTTCCTTGGCATCATTGTCTCTTGGACTCATTAGGTTGTGTCTGAGAAAGAAATTAGCCCTTGATCAATTCCCCTTTCGTTATCTTATAGAGTGTGTCTCGTTCTGGTAGACATGGTGCCTTCAGGTAGCATGCGAGGATTTATTAGTCAGTAGCGGCGTGCTACCTTCGTGACGCCTTATGGCAAAAACATTGTTCCACACCTGCCGCCTTGGCTACCAAGGGCATTGACTAACAATCCCATGATTAAGGGAGAGAGAGAGAGGAAGGTAAATGAAAGACAGGGAGGTTAACCAGAGCACATCTCCGGTTGGCTACGCAGTACATGGGAAGGAGAAAGGGGGAATGAAAGAGGGAAAGAAGAGAATAACCTTCGACGACACATCAATGTCAATGTCGCTTACCTGAGCACAGCCACAATATATGTAAAAGTCTTGTTTCTCGGAGAAATCACAGCAGCGCCCTCTCGCGCAGCAACGCCCTATCGCGTTGCAGCAATCGCGTTGAAGAATTTGTAGGCCAGTGCCCTAGAATCCTTTTTTCGGTAAACGGGCGGTTGTCCAGCTGACCAAGTGCGGCTGAAAGGGCCGCTCTTTTCGAGTTGAAACGGATACATTCGCAGAGAAGGTGCGCGATTGTTTCTCTTCATACACAAAATTCACGTGAGGGACTGTCAGCCATTCCAATGATAAATGAATGCGCACTGGCAAAGGTTACTCCAACCCATAAACGGACAAGAAGGGTAGAGTCATGGCGTGAGAGGTCGGTTGTGACGCGTAGTTGCAAATTAGGGTCCAATGCATAGAGCCTTCTGCTTGAAAATGCGGCGAGTTCCAAAGGTTCAGCGATAGTTGACGAGCTAGTTCGCGATGTTCTTTGGCTGCTTCGGACTTTGCAATGGAAATGGCAACACCGCTGACGCCGCTGTGAGCAGATCGTGCAGCCGCGTCCGCTTGGTCATTCCCAGCATACTGCAGTAACCATGTAGCCACTGGAATATTAATGCGCGTACACTTTCAGTACGGCATGATTGTGCAAGTCCCAGATCTCGGCAACAAGCTGCTCATGTGAGCAGTGACGTAAGGCCGACAGTAAACATTGTAGCGCAGCTTTGCTATCCACACATCACAGACCATCGATTAGGCCGCTCTCCTAGGGGCATGACATCAGTAGCTGTAGTTGACGTAGCTTGAAGCAGTCTGAGCTTGATTGCGACATATCTTGCCGCATTTGAGCTTTTAACCATTCCGAGCCATCGGTGCAGACGAGGATACGTCCATTGTGTGCCTCATGTAAACCGAGTGATGTGGCCTGTTTCTGGGCAACAGATGACACTCTCCGATGAATGGTTGGGTACAGAAATACCCAATAATTTGGACGGGCTATAGGGAACGACAGTCATCGTAGCTGATTTGGTAGAGCATCAGATGCGTTATACGGAAGACGTAGGTCCTTACCAGCGGCAGGTGCGTTTTTTCGTCCACTGTGATTCCTTCCCGTTTACGTAATAAATACTACGCTACAGCTAAAAACTTTTAAAAAATTCCCCTATGCCTTCCTTGGACTCACTAGCTGTTGTATTCATTAAGTTGTGTCGAACAAAGAAACGAGTCCTTGATCATCCCTTCCTTTTTCGTTACCCTTGTACAAAAATATTCCGAATTGGAAGAGCAACTGCCCCGGACAGGCGTTGGTCTCGGGTTCGATCCCCACAGAAGGACTAATTCTTCGACAATTTCGAATTTCTTCTTTCTCTGAAATCCGTGTGGATTTCCTTGCGGCTGTTGTGCTGCGATTGAGTGGTTGTCAATTTTCCTTTTCGCAATACTTACCTCACCCTGCGGGATTTCGCAGAACTGATTTGCACAACAGTTCCACGCTGTATATAAAAAAGAAATTTGAGGAGTCCTTTCAGCCGACCAACTATAATCGTCATGCACCTGACGAGCTTTTATACCGTTATCGTCACTTGCCCAGTACTTTCCGGTTAAGAAGGGCGTGCTGCTATCTGCGTAGCACACCATTTTTCATAGGAAAGTTCATAGGAAACTGGGGCAAGCCAGGTGAGGGTTTTTATTCCGTGGCAGAAATACGTGTACTCACCAAATATTTGATTTGTTTTTTTTAAGCGTAGCTGACAAATTCGCGTTGTTACTAAACATGCGAAGTGGAGGCGCCCTCATTTGTGCATCTTGAACGTAAAAACATTGCTTCGAGATATCTCGTGGATACCAAAGCAAAGCTAGACATAGGTGAAATTCGAAGGGGGCGAGAATGCTAGAGGACCGTATACTGTACGATGTCAGTGTACGTTAAAGAACCCAAGGTGGTCGAAATTTCCGGAAGCCTCCGCTACGGCTTTTCTCCCATTTCTACTCTTTTGTTACCTTTCTTCAACGCTACAGACGCTGAGACGTGCTCCCGATGTGGGCTGCAGAAAACAGCGTCCCTTCTTGACTTGACTTCCCTATATTTCCTCAAAGACCCCCTGAAGGGGTATTACATAAGGGGTAGTGGTTTATAAAACTATACATGGGTGTTTTTAATAGCTTCAGCAAACATAGATGTGTTACTGATGGCTTAAGGGAATGATGGGTTAAGGGAACCAGAATGTAATTAAAAGCAACAGGGTCGAAAGGAGAAAAGCAATGATCCCTGAGCTCATAACATCTTGTCATACACCATGCCCATCTGCATCAGGTAATTCAATGAAATACGAAGCACGTGCCACGCACGTAATGACGCACGTGCCTGTTATCCGATGAGAAAATGCCTAAAGTAGACTAGCCGGCACAACGAGGTGAATAAAGTGTCGGTTGGGGGGCAGTATTTTATGTCGATCGCCTTATGGGGTATATAGGTTTTAATACGAGTTCAGTGGATGACTTAGTGGACAGGAAGGCTCTTTCTTGACAGAGGCATCATGTTGGACGTTACGTCATGAACAAAAGGAAAAGTATTCCCATGACACTGAGAATACGGCGTTTGTTTGTTCAGCAGGACAAGAAGCCTTCCCCCCTCCTCCCGGCACGCGCCTTAAGAAACTGAAAAGAAGAAGGGCTCTAGTGGCCACGAAACGAGCGAAAAAGAATTTAAGTAAAACAACGAAACGTGCACAAAAACCACCGGAAGAGATTCCTTTAAAGTTCATTCCAGCGGCACCCGAGATGGCGGTCGAGGATGATGCTGTCCACTTGAGAGTGGCTATCCATTACGTGAAATCAGGAGGCGTCATGGCACTCTATACAGTACCGCCAGCTGACGTTTGCTCCTCCAGAGAATGATGTCGTCCGTCGTGCACTACAGCTAGAAGACACGGTGCCTCGGCTAGCGGAGCATTTTTTTTTTTACTGACATTTTCCATCACTCCGCAGGAGGAGTATACACGAAGGAAAAGAGCGCCCAGGAGGAAGATGAAGAAAAAGGAAACACGGGATGAGGCCCAAGGTTTTCAATGCCTTTAGCTGAATAGGCCACCCGACGATCTGCGGGCAAGACAAACGAGCTGATCGAGGAATCTTCCTCTGCCTAGCCTTCGGCAGGGCGGGGCACACCGGAAGCGAGCGATTGCGGAGCGTAGCCGCATCGTACAATGTAGTGAAGAGAGCGCCGCTGTAGCTGGCCTTCCCGCCCTTCTTGTGAGTATGGAGTTTTGGTGCGTCAGGAAGAAGCACAAAGAAGAAAAAAAAATGTGCCCCACCCGCAAATATATAACCATAGATTCCAGTTGACGGGTGGCCACATGAAAGATGTTTTAACGTCGGGGTTGGCCTCTTCCTGACGGCAATGACACGAAAGAACCAAAACAACAACGCCGAAATGAAACTGTCCCTTTAATGCGTCCCAAGACGACGACATATACAGCACGGAGTAAGAGGCGAAATAATACAACAATAAGGCCAGCCGTTATGAATTAAAGATGATGAGCTGTCTGATGCCGAAGCTGTGGAGGGAAGGCCAAGGGGCGAATTTGTCCTTAGGGATACAGCTGCGACCAATGGCTTCAAGGCTGCAAGCGATGGCCTTGTAGGAAGCGCACTAAGTGTACTTCAGCAGTTAAGGTAGTTAAGTGTTTAAGGAGATTAAATCTATGAAGTGCGTGTATATTGTTTTCAACGGTATTATAACGTGTTCCACTGTATACAACGCCGTGTTATATAGCGTCTTGGGACATAAGTTGGTGGCACGCACGCAACAGACACTAATTCTTGCCTGCGAGCAAAAAGAAAACAATGAAGTCTCCTAGACTGTGAAACGACCAGCGATGCTACCCGTAGTAGCCTATATTCTGGTTTTCTGGTTTCTGGAGGAATTTCTTACGCCACTCATAAGGAATTCTGGAGGAATTCCTTACGAGTGTCGCTGCCTAACACTCCCTGGATAATACGCACATAAATACCCAATAAAGTGGACGGCGGGGAGACGACCGCCTTCGTAGCTCAGCGGTAGAGCACCGTACGCGTCATCCGAAGGTCGTGGGTTCGGTTCCCACCGAAGGCAGGTTTGTCTTTTCGTCCACTTTAATTCCTTCCTACTTTCTCCACAATTACAGTACAAGTAACTTCACCTATGCTTTCGTAGGCTTCACTGTCTGTTTGCTCATTAAGTTCATAAAGAACGAGCCGTTGACCTCTTTCCTTTTTACACATATATATATACTTCAAGGAATTTCAAATATAAATCCTTGCAGCAGGTTAATTATATCATCAGAGGATCACGTTGAAAAACAGAACATTTATTTCGACGTTTCGGCCGCGAGACCGGCCTTTTTCAAGCTTAGCATACATGCTAAGCTTGAAAAAGGCCGGTCTCGCGGCCGCAACGTCGAAACAAATGTTCTGTTTCTCAACGTGATCCTCTGACGATATATATATATATATATATCCACATGGTTGTCGACAGGATGGTCGTGTAATGCACAGTTGAAATTAAACTCACTAGCCTCATTTGAAGGCCACTGCTTGTCACGCTAACTTGCTCGCCTGGGGCGCGGGGGTCTCAGCAACGAGCCGGTACACCACAGAGCCGGTGTTCAAATCGTACCATTGGAATATTCTTGGCATCTTTATTTGAGTTTATCTGGTGCAGATATGTTTGGCGCTGACGTCACTCGCACGCACGCGTGTGTTTGTGATGTCCCTCGCAGGTGAGCGCTGCTGCGGAGCTGCTGCGGAAATGCCACGAATTCAGCAGCTGGGGGATTACGTTACCACCAAAATACATCGCGTATAAGAAACCCGTCAAGTTAGCCAAAGCACCGTATTCGGTGTAAAGGTCGTCGGCAAAAGTAAAAAATTACGGTAGCCGGAGACAGTCAAGTATGCGCCAGAGAAGGCGCACAGCCACGTGGCGGACATGCGGGGCAGGAGGCGACCATTGATGGAGTTCGTTGTACAGCTGGAAACAGGGTAGCTGGCAACTGGTAACCTGCTTGACAGGTGTTTGGCAGCCTGTCGAGGAATGTCTGTAGTCATCGTTTTATTTGACGTCCGTATGTTGCCAAGCGACTGGCACTTTGCAGGGTGTTTGGCACTTTGCAAGGGGTTTGGCGTGAAAGTGTGAAAGATTGTGATTTGCTGCCAGGGATTCAGGGGTGGAGCAACCAGTACTTATAAGGTGGCCCTCATCCCTGTCAGGGGTGGTGGGAAGCGAGTTGGAAGGCTGAAGGTTGGTGAGGACGGAGCGGATAGTGCTAGAGAGGACATCTAGCACGAGTCCGGGTGGTGGTTCTGGTCGCAGGAGTAGTGCTATGCACTGGGGTTGGCTCTGCCGAATGGAAGTGACCGTTCCACCAAAGTCCTATCAATCGAAGCTAGGGAGTGGATAGTGCTAGAGAGGACATCTAGCACGAGTCCGGGTGGTGGTTCTGGTCGCAGGAGCAGTGCTATGCACTGGGGTTGGCTCTGCCGAATGGAAGTGACCGTTCCACCAAAGTCCTACCAATCGAAGCTAGGGAGTGGATAGTGCTAGAGAGGACATCTAGCACGAGTCCGGGTGGTGGTTCTGGTCGGAGGAGTAGTGCTATGCACTGGGGTTGGCTCTGCCGAATGGAAGTGACCGTTCCACCAAAGTCCTACCAATCGAAGCTAGGGAGTGGATAGTGCTAGAGAGGACATCTAGTACGAGTCCGTGTGGTGGTTGTGGTCGCAGGAGCGGTCCTGTGTACTGGTCGGCTCTGCCGAATGGAAGCGATGGTTACCCTTAAGTTCTACCAACCGATGTTTCCACCTAAGTCCTACCAACCGAGGATACTGTCTGTCAATGTGTATATACCGTCTTTGGTATAAAAGTCAAGTTGTGGTCGTGTGAGAAAAAGGGCTGGTTTCCATCCTTTAAGCAGAGACAACCAACGACGGACAGGCAGTAGGGGGAATACTTCCACCCATGCTTCTTCACAGCGGCAACGTCAGCTGGGCGAGCTCGGCTCCACGAGGAAGCGAAGACGTAGGAGCAAGGAGAAGGTGTGAACTGAGTACAAGTTCGCCACATCAGATCACCTTCTACCTTCTTTACAAAAATTACTTTCGGATTTAAAGTTGCTCATGTTTTTTTTTTTTCTTTTTGTCATATGAGGCAATACTCCAAGAGATGCAATAAGCGTTGTCCGACTGTAGGGAGAACCAACGATGTTACGTCGCTTACAAGCAGAGTGCTCTTTCCGAAGCTTCATGAATAATGCCCCATTGGCCATATGGTAACGGTATTTTACTAGAAAATGGTACTTTTTCGGGCTGGCATCCTGGCTTCGGAACCACAGCGGCTGCTATGCAAATTCCGCTCGGTGGTATGACCGGGGTTCACCGGTGTTCACTGGGATGCGGTGCCTGCAGCGTTGGTTCACGTGAGCAGTGGCACGCTCATCCTTTGCTCCACCAGAATTCAGGCTGCAAGCGCTCTCTGCTAAGCTTGGGAGTTCGTGAAACAAATGCATCGTTACAAAAGGACCGAGGAAAAGAAAACGCAGCGAAGGCCATCTCGCTGAGAGGGCTAGCTAAAGGGGTGCGGCCAACATTACCTGCTTGCAAATGAATGACGCTGCGCATAACACGCTTCCTTTGGCGCGTGAAAATTGCACGTTCCTTCATTTTGCAAAGGAGTCTCTCAGCGTTGTTCAGCAGTTCTTCCGGCAGTACCGGAGTTCTCTCAGGGGTTTCCAGGAATACTTAAGGGTTCCTCTCAAGATTGCGAAGGATTTCTTGAGTGTTTCAAAGGGTCCAAGGCTCCTGATTCGTAGTAATCGAGTTAAGGGCATAAAACTATGACTACATCCTGGAGATCCCACTATATCAAAGCTTCTGCTTATCGGAAAATCCTGTAGTAGCAGGCAGAAAAGTAAATAGTTGTTTCCGCTGAAGATGTCTGCATTTTGCCTCCTTTTCTTTTTCTTTGATAACTCCTTTTGTTTTCGGAAGTGTCGGCACGCGCTATATTTTACCCCAGTGTATATAATAACATACGTGTCTACGATGCAAGACGACGCAGTTGCTAGCACTGTGGGAGAGCATAAATAATAGAAGAGACGCAGTGCAAACGAGAGAGAAAAAAAGAGAAGCTTGTTCAAACTGCATAAGCGAGGGAGAACTAATGCATTAGAGTTTTTACACGTAACCAGACCGGGATAACGAAAAAAAAGAACGGTATTTGAGCCATGCTTCGTTAAGTAAATAACCTAACCATAAATTGATTACAGTAGCAAGGCTTCGTTAACGAACTAGAAAGAAAAACAACTTCATTAATACAAAAGACAACACTGCTGCGCTACAGCTGCCCCAGTGTTGTATAAACTCATAAAAGAACTTTTACACTTGTATTCGATGTCTTATTTGTACTAATGAAATTCAACATGTGCAAGAAAGAGTTTGGGTTTTACGCGCCTAAAGCTTAGTGACTATGAGACACGACATAACGGTGCCCTCCGGATTAACTTTCACCACCCGGCCTTCTTTAACAAGCACCTAGATCGATGCACGCACGTTACACAGGGGTGAATTATTAAAGGGACCACCGCAACACGTGTTACTTACTTGAGGCGATCACCGGCCGGCAGCTGCATCGAAATTGGTTAGGCGCAGTGTGCGCTGTGGGCGGTGCTGCTCCATGTGCTGCTGTATGCAGCCGGTCCCAGGATGTAGACGTTAGCTTCGTCATCGTAAAGCAACAGGCCTTAGCTTCGTCATCGTTTGTCAACGGACTATAGCTTCGTCATCGTTCGGCAACAGGCCTTGGCGTCGTCATCCTTCGGTAACGGACTGTAGCTTCGTCATCGTTGGGCAACAGATTCTAGCTTCGTCAACGTTCGGCAACAGAGTATAGCTTCGTCAACGCCCGGCAACGGACTCTAGCTTCGTCATCGTTCGGCAACAGACTCTAGCTTCGTCAACGTTCGGCAACCGACTCTAGTTTCGTCATCGTTCGGCAGCAGACTGTAACTTTCGACGTCTGCTACTGGTCTGCGGGTGGGGATAGATCACAGACCGTAGATGAATAAGCACCGCAAACAGCGCTCATTGCGCCTAAACGAAACTCGATGGAGCCGCCTGCCGATGGTGGCGTCAAGTAAGCGACGCGCTCCGCTGTTCGTTTAAGAGTAATAATGTATAGGGTTTTACGTCCCAAAATCATGATAATACCATGTGAGGCGCCGTATTAGAGGACGCCAGAAATTTGGACCATCTCGGATTCTTGAAAGCGCACTGGCATCGCACAGCACATAGGGCTCTAGCATTTCGCCTTAATCAAAATGCGACCGCCGCGCACGGGACCGAACACGCGTCCGTCGGGTGAGCAGCGGGGCAACGTAACCACTTCATCACCAGGGCGGCGACTTTCACTACGTTATCTTCTTTTGGTTCTTTTCGTTGCGTCAAAAGGAAAGCAGCAATTTGAAACGCTACACGCCACGTCTGTCTTGTCCGTCTTATGCAGTGAGAGTCGGACTACCTTCGTTTTCTAGCATAAACCATCGAACCGATGGAGACTTAACGTTTGCCGATGGCGAGAGAACACTAGCGTGAAATATATGTAGTTTTATAATCATGGGTCCCTTAATTATGAGCCATATAAAGTTATGCTTCCCTTAAACGTGCAACGTCACGTTATGTAAAAAATTAGACACACTGCAGACCCGTAATACTACTTACGTTTGGGAATGGGAAAGTTGCTTTAATCAGTTAGATGGCAATGACGTGTGCATTCACGCAACCACTAGGGACACGTTTCGGCGCACTGGCGCCTCGAGTTCAATTCTTACCTCCAATTTTCTTTTCAAAACCATTGATTTCCTTTCCTGGACCTTGCTGAAAAACTTGACGCGCTTTTTACGCGTAAAGTGGAGTCATCAAACGGACATCTGATGATGTCACTGGTGACGTCATTTATTGATTTATTGAAAAAAAAACCTTACAGGCCCAAACACATTGAGTAAGGGGGGTTACAGAAAAACTTGCAGCAATAGGAATACATTGAAGTGGACATATGATGTTGTTGATTGGTGGGGTTTAACGTCCCAAAACCAGCTCTGATTATGAGAGACGCCGTAGTGGAGGTCTCCAGAAATTTCGACCACCTGGGGTTCTTTAACGTGCACTGACATCGCACAGCACACGGGCCTCAACATTTCGCCTTCATTGAAATGCAGCCGCCGCGGCCGGGATTCGATCCCGCGACTTTCAGATCAGCAGCAGAGTGCCATAACCACTAGACCACCGTGGCGGGGCAAGTGGATATATAGAAAAAAAAATACGACACAGTAAAAATAACAGTACAGTAAGTTAGCGATTTTGCGCAGCACTTACAACACAACATCACAGAACTCTAGAAAAAAGAAAACGAAACACTGTAAAGAAAAAATTAACCCGAAGATCTAACGATAAAACTACAATGACGCTCCTAAGAAAGATGCCCCACATGCTTATGTCGAAACTTCTTAAGATTACTAACAGACGCGACAATGTCTGGATGATCATTCCACATGCGGTTGGCTTGCAGTAGTGCCGATGCGTTAAAGGCATTTGTGTTACCAAAGAAGTTGAGGTGATTGTGTAGCCTACGTGACGTGCAAAGGAGGCGACGTTGAAGGTTTAACGACGTTGATTTGTTACCGTAGATGTACTTGTGAAAGAGGCATATCAAGGGTATTTGACGGCGAGTGGACAGTGGTTGAAGGGAATGATCGAATTCAAGCTGAGTTACACTAGAATAACGGTCGTACTTCTTTGAAATGTAACGGGCAGCTCTGTTCTGGACTGCTTCAAGCATGTTAATTTGATAATGGACAGAAGGGGACCAAATAGATAGAAAGGGAACGAAAGTTAGATAGGATAATTTGCAGACGTTAGAAGGATAATGACGGGGATTCCGTCCGTAAATATCCTAATGTCTTGGAGGCTTTCGAACAGACAGCATTAATTTTCTCTCACCAGGAAAGTCCTGGTATAAGATAAACGCCGAGATACTTATAAGAAAATACCTGGGACAGGCATTTTCTAATAAGTATATTATGCAAGTAAGACGACTTTTTACATGAAACGTGATGTTATGACAAGGTGCCATCTGTTAACGACATCAATTCTGTGACATACGATCTGTGACATATCATTAGCAGCATTCGAGTTAACGCCGACTACGACTACGACACCAGATTTCTTTTTTGTTCATAAGTCATATGAGGATTTCGCCTGAGTAGTGGCTGAGAAAGGTGGTGTCTGCACTAGTTTGGTCTCGGCTAGGCTTACAGTTGTGCGCCTATACGGCACACAAGACCTAATATCGAAAAATCATGCCGCTAAGTGGATGGTAATTTACACCGTCTTCACTAACGCTGCACACAGGAACTTACTCTTCTCGGTTTCGCGCGTTATCGTAAATAAATAAATAAATAAATAAATAAATAAATAAATAAATAAATAAATAGCCGGAGCATAATGCTAATATTTTGGGTGTACAGTGAGACCCTCTTCTTTCCATCGGAATCTTCAGCTTTATATAGTGACATTGAAATATATGGACAGTAATTACCCAGTAAGTTACGTTTACATAAATATGGTAGCCATCTTAGGCAACTAGAACATTCAACAACTGTGTAGACGAGCGTCGTAGCAGCCTGACAGGTGCCTCTTGCTTCGGGATCACGGTGACACGTCCGATGATCAGTTTAAAAGCTGGCACTAGCAAGCGAGAGCTGATACATGGTACTTGATTGATACCGAGTCAGTTGCTGACCGACCGACTGTCTGAGTCACTCAGGGGCCGCGGCTTACTAAGCTGTCGATAACATCTTTTTCTGCAGCTCCCCTCTCACTGTATTTTTTGAGGGAGAAATAAATTATTATTTAATTACTCGCACTTAGTATTGAAATGACAGATACTCTAACTACGTGGAAAACAATGAACACCTGCTGAGTATAATGTGCCCCATCTTTCTCCGTTTTCTCTCTGCACCGTATGCGTACTAAGTGCTGTGGCCTCTGAAGTTCATAAAAGGAATGCCGAGATACTTACTCAGTTTCACCAAGTCTCCCTCCTGCTTGCTTTTAAACTAATGTTCTCTCGTATTTTGTCAATTTAGACAGCTACACAGGCAATGCTTTCATCGACGTTAAAGTTTTGCACTTCTGAATAGGACATTTATTTTGATTTCAACTTGTGGCAGCGTGAAGAAATGAGGACAGGAATGAGGCAACAACGACAGGACGGAACCCTTATTATTGTAGTTATTTTTTTCTTTACATTGACTGTTCACACTGTTTCAAGTTGAATTCAAGATGAACCAGGTCGCCAAACCCAAGGTGCGTATGGTCTTCTTTAACGAGATTTTGCTTGGTGAATTTTGGACTTTTGCTGCACCACCCACGTGCCTCAATGTATTGCGTATACGGCATGTTTCTGTCCCCATTTCATCTCCTCGTGTCCCAAATGGCAAGACAGTGCCTTTTGTATGTTGAACCCTGCGACACACAACGGGCGGCCTCAACATGCTACCTTCTTCAAGAGCGGCAGTGGACACATAATGGAACGCAGTAACACACTTCCATTGAGAGGTGGCTCTATTGCAAACTTTCTTTTGCCGACGTGGAGAAGGAAATGAATTAAACTTTCTTAGAGAGATATGCGTGGATAAAGTAGTTTCATAAATAAGCATAAATATGATGTCAGGACTACTTACTGAGACATTGAGAATATGGTCAAGTAAAGTGATCAAGCTAGCCAAAAAGGTAAAAAGGAAACATTTTATGACCTTTGACTAGTATTTATAAACACTGCAGTTTTAATTTCTTACATTTAGCAGGCTGTTTTAAAAGTGCTACTTACCTTCCCAGTAAGACTACAGTGCCCACTTGACTCCGTTTGAACGGAACGTGCAAATTACTTCCCCTTAACATCAAGATTTCAGTAGAAGAAAGTATGCATGAGTACTCAATACGGAACAGTTTTAAAAAGCATCAAATGCTATTGGGATGAAAAAAGCAGAAAGAAGCAAGCCACGACGACAGATGCCATTTGCTTCGATTTTTATAACAATGGTGGATATGCCTAAAGGCCTGCATTAGTTTCAAACCACTGAGTCAGACGTCTCCGATGAAGGGGATTTCAAAAGCAGGCACGGGTTTTTCTGACGAGATGAATACCTGGCCTGAAGAAGGACAAGTTCTATTAACGTAGGTGCCTTTCTTGAAAATTTTATAATCTCATCTTTAAATGTCATTACGATGGCTGCCATTGTCTGATTTTAGACAGCTAACAGCGGTGGAAGTTGTGCCTGTCTTGCTTTTTTGTTCCTTCGCCTTCTTTCCTTTTTTAACCCAGTGCAGCGTAGTAGACCAGAAGCTTCCACTCCGGTTATGCTTCATCTTTTTTCTTCTCATTTCGTACACACGTGCTCACTCTCTTTAAGATGTGTTTCATTTCAAAACAGACGCAATCCGTTTCGCTTATGTGTGCCTTTTGTTACTCTGTGGAAGGAACAAGAATTTACTGGTGAAGTAAAAGCGCAGTAACGTTCCATTTGCCTGTGCTTACGCTGCTTGACATTTATGAAAACGAGAACATTGCATCAGAACTAAACAACTGGTTTAGGACACTTGCAGACCTCTTGGGGATAAAATAAGTACCTTTGCTCGTAGAAACTCATCTTTGTGTAGCGTATTACACTGTACAGCTGCTGGTTATCTTGGCGATATTATTTTATGTCAGCGGCTACATGATAAGTCCGAGCTTCCAACCATCCATTTCGATAATGCGCTTGTACACACGAAAAGCCAGTGTTGACGATGGCGGGAAAGTCAGGTTATGTGAGTTTTCTGCTGCTCTTCTGCTGAGGCCAACGCCACGCATGTACAGCACGGTCATACGCAGTTAACATTTTGCGTTACCGCCAAACGTGAAAAGGGGGGGCTATTCAAACAGAGAAATCGCAAATGTCTGTTCGTTTCATCATTTCTTTTTCGTCTGCACACACAGACCCTCGTATTGGGAATGGTGCTATATGATGTGAATCAATAACACCAACACGCCCAGTCTGTCTATACGTACACGGTATTCGCAATGGCGGCAGTTTTCGTTTGGGCATTGATTAGCGGATGAAAACCGACTCTGGTTATCCGAGCGGCCTTATCATAATACACACAGGATAGCAGCTAAATCAGAATAATTAACCCAGTTTACTCAATAGTTATGCGTCACAGGGTTTGTTTATCTAGAGTCCGCTGTGCTTTTCACGACGTGGTCTTGCTTCAGCGAGCAAAATGACGTCATAGTAATGAAGTACGGCTTCACTTCACTGAATAGATGCTGCGCTCGTTGGTGTGTTTTCCTTACCCTTTGTTTTTTTCTTCCTGCAGAGGGTGTCTCAGGGTCCCACTGCCTCTGACTCCTTCTTTGTGCGAAATGACCTGTGTCTCCTTTCGTAAGCTGTGCCTTGTGTGAATGATTCCTCATTGTTCGAGTGAGGGGGTTATTGTCGACAGAAAGACGGCTACGCTCGGTCGTCCGCTTTTATCATGCACTGGGATGAAACCAAAGAATGAGATTGACGTTTTGTTTCTCGTTCGCTGGCGGACCCTCCTCAAATAGCTTAAATTATGGCCTGTAATTAGGCACAGGGCAAACCGTTGCAAGGGACAGCGCACATTAGGAAGAAGTCCAAGATAAGAACAAGGCCGTCCGCCGCTGTTCGGTTCGGCAATAAAGGAAAGCTCAGGCGCGCGCGCGAAGGAATGGACCTCCTCACCAAACCTCCACCTTTTGTTCTAATCCAATTTCTTTTAGTTTTTTTCTTCGCTGTGGACCGCGTACGGTGCCGCACGGTGCACTTGCAGCGCGGAGGAACCGAGGGGCTGTCGGAATATAGGAAGGAGGCAATGAAGGCGCGTGTGGGTAGCGGAAGCTTCTTTTTTTTTTTTCTTGTTCTTCTATACCCTTTTCTTGTGCCTTGCTTCTTAGCCTTGACTTCCAGGAAAGAAGGACAAAGATAGAGGAACACACATTTGAAGGGAACAATGGACGTATTTGCTCTCGCTGTTTCGCTCGAGTGAGCGAAACAAAACCGGCTTTATTTTACGCGAACAGTGTAGCGGCGCCATTGAAAAGTTTCCATGACTAGCATTTTTTTTTTCAATCATCCTCTAGGCTGAAGAGGAACATGGAAGAATGAAAAGGAGAAAAGAAAATCTGGTGAGGGAGGCAGGGTGCGAAATTTCTATGAAAATAAGCACCAAGACCAAATGCCCCGACACACCTTTCTCAAACGTACCGCACTCATTAGAACTACAGGTTTCTGTATTGTATTCTTCCTTAACATTTCCTGTCTTCTTTCGTCTTATTGTTCGAGCCATCAGCGATCGTGAACGCTTTGACATTTTAGCGGCACCCGAAGCGTGTCGTGCAGTCTTCCAGTCTCTATGCAAGCTAGCACGCCGAGGCAAGGATGTGCGTTCCGGTGGTTTACCACTGCGCGCTCGGTGAAATGTGTCGGGTAACGCTTTTCTTATACATGTTCTTACGCACGCCATACCATGCGTGTGGGTGGGCCGATGAGGTTTTTTTTGATGCCACAGGGCGAAGGTTAGCTTAGCACTCGTGATGTTCAGCTGCGTAGCATCCTCTGTGCATCGTTTATTCTGTCTGCAAGCCCGTACGCACTGGTGTAGCAGTGAGCGCTTCACTGGAGGAACTCGACTTTTGAGAAGCTGAAGTAAGAAAAGTTACTTCAAAGATCCAATCCCCGCACCGTAGAGGGGCAACAAAAAACCTTAGCGTAGAACCGGTGACTTAACAAAGGGACTTGTCTTTCACTAACGAAAGTGACTAAGAGAAATCTTCTTGTCGAAACGTTGGCTACAGCCTCATGATTTCCCTTCTTACCCACTTCTAGTCTTTATGACACTGCTAATGCTGCGTTTTTTCTTAGCGCTAAGGACGCAACCTGTACTGCACAGCACGGGTATAGATTTCAGGGGTTATCAGTGTAGTGAACCAATCAAGCGTAGCATTAGGCAAACTACTGTCTGTGAATTATAAACTAACTAACTAACTAACTAACTAACTAACTAACTAACTAACTAACTAACTAACTAACTAACTAACTAACTTTTAGATAACCAGCAACCACGGAGTGCTAAATCTTTGAATACACACCTAATACCCCATAAGGCAGCGAAAACGATCAATCTATCGTGCTGCAGTAAGCATGAGCCGCGTAACTACTGCCAAGGACCGCAATCACATGTTTCAAAATACACTTAGTAGTGCACATAGTAAAAAAAGAAGTAAGAAGAAGCAACCTGTAATTGATTTGTACACTTTTAAAGATCTTCGGTGCTTTAACAGGGAATGCATTTCCAGCACACATTTTGCTTATTAACTAATCTTCGTTCTCGAAATTAACGTACTCATGGCCAGAGAGCGTGGCCATTTTCCCATGGTACCTGTATAGTATAGCATTGCAGAAAGGGATGCTAATGGTGTGGCGTCTTCATACTGCGATTGTTTAACACGTCTGGCCTGCTCCCTGTCACTGTTGATAAGTGAACGATCGAACTATTTTTTGTCGATGTTAGCTATTCTCTTCGTAACAGATGCTATCGCCAGCCCATGGCAAGCCAATTTGTTCGCTGTTTTGCTATATGGGGACAGGCGAAACGCTGGTGCCCGCTAATGTCGCGGTGAAATAAGCTGGCGTAGAACATCGTTCGATAAGTGTGTAGTTCTCGGAAAAGTAAGCTCCAAGGCCACTGGAGTGGACGTGTAAGCAGCGCTGTAGCATAGTTCCGCTTTTAGTGGCAGGCGGTGTCCACCTGTCCACCCCCTGCACTGCGAAATAGCACGTATCTGAGAAGGAGCGCTGAAAGGAGCAGCGTCAAAGCATCGCTTGCCGTTTCACTCTGTCTTCAATGTATCCGAACGCATCCGCGTTACGTTCTGCCATATATGGTCCCCTCTTCCCGCAAACAGAAAACAAGGCCGGTAATATAAAAGAACTTCGCGAATCAAACCACAATTTGGTTTGACTCGCGCTCCACCCACATTGTAACAACAATTGGCCGCTTGTGAACAGTGAGTGATGAGAAAGGATTAAACTTGAACGAAAGATTACACCGACCGCACAAGCTTCATGGCGAAGTTCGCAAACAAAAGCTAGAGCGGAAGGTACTCACGGATATTGAACTGCGGCGCCGTTATCCGGTTATTGTCGGCGTCAAGCCGCTGTGACAGATGCTCTTGAGAAAAATAAACGGCCCGTCAACGGCTGCTGCCTCTGCCGGCAGACATGCGTGCCATTGGCTGCCAGAGTGTGCGCGCTATCCGTGACCTCGCCGCGAAAGCGCGAACCTCTCGAGATCAACAGTAACGTCGAGTGGCAACAACGAGTTGAATGAGCAAGCACCTTTAGCAGCCCATGAGCCACGGCCAATGAACTGTGCGCTGCTCACTCCACGCTTGAACACCCCCACACAGCACGTGTGCGCCCTGTCGGCTACGCATGTTTCATGAAGCCGTCACAGCGCGAAGCGTCGACTGCAAGACGTTTGACTGAGCACTTAGCAAGAAAACGTGCGCCTAATTGCATTGTTAGTTCTGTGGCCAAGCGTGAACTGCAGAGGAAAAGTTATGAGGCCAAGATAACGGCGACGGATGTGGCCCCGCTCGTCTTCGTTGCGTGACAGACCAGCAGCATGAACGGGCCGCACTGATGGCATATACTGCATGCAAATAAATGCGAAACCAGACGTGACTAATGAGCACAAATCATGTGCAAGTCGCGTAGGCGCGGTTTATATTGTAACAAGTTCAAACGCGGCCCTACTGCGAGAAGCGATTAATTCGACCTTCATCTTTATTTATTACTATATCTTGTAGGTTGGAAGATGACTATAGGTTAGCGAGTATCCTCCTTTTCGCTTTCCCTCTATCCCAGCACACCTAGCAAGTACACTGCATTTGGAGAAGCGTATGTAATAGATTATTTGCATTGTGCTTAGTGTACCGTAAGAACCCCGGAGGACCAAGATAGAAACTCGCTGACGCCAGGAACCCAGACGCCCCGACGCCTTCCTCACGGTAGCTGCACTTTTTCTTCAGCGTCTGCCATGCCTTCAGGCGTCTTTTCATCAACTATTTCTTAATCATTTCTTTTTCTTCGTTATCGAGCAGCGTCCGTATTTCAGCAATGCAACTAGAGGGATACACAGTCGAGTGAGTATAGCTAAGAATTCCCATTGTTACTGCTCGAATAACAAAATGCGGACCGGAGAGGAAGCATACACATGCTGACTCACACCTGCAGAATAATGTATTTAAAACAGCTTGACACAGGATGAGGAAGGGATCACAATCATGTGCTCCCTTTCTTATCGTTTACCGTGCAATGTTTTTGATTGAGATGTACCAACCAGCCCGTTGTTAACTCAGAACTGGATGGCTTGTTTAGGAATCTCCCGAATAAAAAAAAAAAAAGGAACATTGGCATAGTTGACTGAGGAGCAAGTTGCATCATATCAAAGGCAAACCGAACAAAAAAAAACTGTACATCACAAAATTACCTTCCATGTATAGTATATCACCGAAGTCATGCTACGGACATACGAATACTCCAGATATGTGAGATCTATTGGCGGTTGGCTTGTGCCTCCGTTTAGTTTTCTAACACCAAAACACGTTCCGCTTCGCACTTACTGCTTTGCCCTGCACGTAAGGTGTTCCGCACCGCACGATACGGTTGCTTAGTAAATCAGACACGTGCAGAATGAAAAGTTGAATAAGTGTACTATGTTTAGTGAGCATCGACCAAACGAAGCTTTCCACTCACAAAGCAAGACAGGTGTTTTTTTTTTTTTAATTGCAGTGTTTGGAGAGACATTTCTGGCCGTTATCTAAATGAAGCTGAACTCCGTACTGCAACTCCATGTTTTTTTGGCTTATGCTATATTTTGTGTACGTAAGTGCGTTATGCCGACGGGCTTTTTTCTTGCCTCGTGCAGCAGCTTGCGCAACTTATCGCCTTTGACGGCTTCTAATGGCCTGTCATATGCCCTAATAATGATATGACTGAGAAAATCGTTTTTCCCATGCCCACCAGATCGGCTCACAGAAAGTACTTCGCGCGTGCACAATTTAACGAGCGCTGACCTCAGACAAAATGGAACTATCGTACTCTTGATTATCCACCTTGAAATGACTGAATGCATGGCCAAACAATGATGCATATATGGCTTGGAAACTTTTACGTCTAGAAATCGCAATACGTTGGTGTGTTGTCAGTCAACCAAACAGTAAATCCAAGCACAAGGCCGTTCCCAAGAAATGCACTGAACGTTAATGATGGTGCAAGTGCAATCCCCACTGCCATACCTTAATATGAGCATAGACCTTCTTTGAGGAAACAGGCATCAAAGTCGTCCTTCAGATCGAATCTTGAAAGGATTACGGCAGTACAGAGTAGGTTTCCAAAGCCAGTGCGCGATAGAGAAGTATGTGAAGAAAGCAGCCCGGGAGAACGCGGTGGTTTCGTATACCAATACGGCAGGTGAACCGTGTGTTGCACCGCCTTGCGCCTTGCTAAATAACATGACTTGGTTAACTTGCGACCTGCCTGTACGTCATTGGGCTGTCATGCCTTCCTTTTTTGCATTTTACAGGGTCATGGTAGCTCTTGCCACGTGCGTTTTTGTTCACATGTATGCATATCGATGCATAGCGGTGGAGCTTTCTGTTTATAGTTCAGCGCCTTCCATAATGTATCTTTTGCTTTGTTCTTACGTGCTGCAAATTCACTATGAATAACCAACACGGCCGATACGGCGTCCTTTCAAACCTAAATGTGACTTACGTTCGTTTAGATTAAACCAGATTTTGTCTCGTTCAGCTATGCACACTTTTTCTTCGTTTTTTCGATACTGTAAAGGTATGTTCTGTGTATTTTTGCTCAAAAAGCAGGAGGTTGATGACGACGCGTTGGGCAGAAACGTGCGACGATCACGTCGTAGAGGAAGGACACCGACTTCACCAATGCGTGGCCCAACAAACCATGGAAGACCCTCCGTGCGAAAGCCCCGCCATGGTGGTGCAGTGGCTATTGCACTCGGCTGCTGATCCGAAGGTCGCGGGATCGAATCCCGGCTTTGTCGGCTGCATTTAGGTGGAGGCGAAACGTTGAGGCCCGTGCAGTGGGCGGTATCACTGTATATTAATGAACCCCAGGTGGTGGAAATTTTCCGAACCTTCCACTACACCGTCTCTCATATTGTGGGTTTGGGATGTGAAACCCCGGAAGTTACTATTGTTATATCCCTGCGTACGTTTCTTAGATCGTGTTCGTCCAGATCCGAAGGAAATTCTTGCATAAACATTCAGAAGCGAAAGTAGTGAAAGTGCAGGAGGAATAGAAGACAGGCTTAATTCGTAGTGGTCTGTCGATCTTTTGTTTATGCGCCAAACCATTTTTACTGGTAGCCAAATTGCCTGGTAGTACTCTCTTGTACTAAACTTGTGCTCTAGGGAGCACGTCTGTCTCATACAACTCTAAACTCGATGCTTTATGTGATTTTATTAAATGCGAAGCATTTCTTGGCGAACTTAAGTCACTTAGACTGTATTTGTCTGTCCACCTATCTAGCCATCCACGTTTCAGTGCTCTCCTGGTCGTCTCGTTGAAATGGTGCACAGCGAAATTGGGACGGTAGGGTATAAATGTACGATGAAAACGGACGATTGATTTTCACAGCACTGAGATGAAATATTCGTCATGTATGTCACGACTAAAGATACCGCAGTCATATGTGGCCCATACCCATAGTGGTATACGGGTACACGCCGCAGCTGGTGTTTGAATTTTATACGGCGAATGTAAATCAAGGACCAACTAAAATAGACATTTAACAGTTCATTGGAACAAACTTCAAAGCAACAAAGACATACCATTTGTCATGACTAGCGATTTCAATGTGGACATAACGAGCACACAGACGCACACGAACGCGCTGTAATCTATGAACGCAAACCTACGAAGTGGTGGGGGGCTATCGAACCCAGGCGCAAGAGGTGCCAAGCAAGCATGCTACCACTAGGCTACGGTGACTCCTCCCCCACGGTATATAGTAAACAAACCTATTGCATGAGCAGTCGTGATGATGGTGCCTGTGGAATGTCAACTGTGTTTCTAATGTGTACTCAGCGCTATCACAGGAATGTAAAAACAATACATATTTTCAGCTATCACTCGGCGTTCTTTTGTCCAAGTTTTGACCAACTCGATTCCACGAGAATATGACAAAGAACCATGATTATGATAGACACATTAGCGCATCAAAGCATGCACTTTTCTTCGATGTCTGGCCTGCGCACTAACGTGATCGCGAACGTTACATCATACCATGAGCTACCATTCAGTTGCCACGGTCCTGCCGACGTTCCTGAATGGCGCAGGTTGAGCATACGCCCACTCATTAACTTCGCACAAACTTCATTTCATTCGTAACGCTTCGCTGAATGTGGAACAATTCGCCATAGAAAATTTCGTCACTGACTGCTTTGCATGACGCTGATTCCCTCAATGCGCGGTACCTGCAGGGTTCTTTTTTCTTAGTTTCTCTTTTTCTATTTTAGCAGCCCTCATTCAGGGGTGCATCGAAGGTGGTGGCCTAGAAACGTAATGCCGCTAGGTGCTAGCGCCAAGAACACTTAAATGTCTGACAAAACAGTCTTGCAGATCCCACGCATTGTGCGAAGCGGTGTCATGCAAAGCAGCGGAGAAATTGCTATGGCGATCATTAAGCGAAAAAAAAAAAGCATGCAAACACGGACACAAGAGTAGATGAGAAAAAAACAAACAGGAACACCGACTACCGAGTGAAGAAAGCGAGCACCGAAGTCAAAAAGGAGGAGGCCGCAAAACCTATGTGCGCACGCTCAGAAAAATCAGCGCCACCTGTCAAACAAGTACACTTGCCTGTCTGCGTGAGAGATGACTGCTAATACATTCTATCTCTTTCCTGTGTAAGCTAACTGAAGGCTGACTCACGCACGCGCTTCCACTATTATTGATATGCCTGGCCTCGACCATTAAACACGTTTCTTCACTCCTATGTCTTCATAGGACAGCTGATTCATCCAATTCGGACGTGCAGCTACAATCACGGCAGTGAAACTACAGATTAAAAGGCGTTCATAGGTTAACACCCATTTATGTTCAATTAATTTCTGATTAATACAACGCACTGCTTGTCCAGCGTAAAAAATGTTCGCACCTGAAAGGACTCTTACATACCACACCCACGCGACAGTCGTTGAAGTTGTTGTTGGCAGTGTACTTTACTGGACAAATGTCACTTCGCTTTTTCCCTTGCAGCTGCTCCTTCTTCCTTTTCGCGGCGGCAACTATCTTACCTAACTTATTGGGAGCAGTAAATACAATTCTAACACAATATCTACCTCCCACTTTCTTAAGCCTGCGCGAAACCGAATGTATATACGGGATACTTACGACTCTTCATCTGCTATTATTGCTTTTTGCTACCTTGCGCGTCCCCGGCTTGGTCCACTAATTCTTTAGGCTTTGTGCTACAGTGCCTACAGCTAAGCAAAGGTAACCTTCTTCAAATAGGCGCTTGAACTGTGCATTTAAGCTAGCGCACAATTTGTACGCACATAAATTGTTTAGAGATGACGCTGGCTATTCCATTTTTCTTTAAATGCGATGCATTTCTTGCTGAACTAAGCCACTTTGAGCGTACTTACTTATCAATCCATCAGTCTATCTCACCGCCCAGGTCTCGGTGCTCTCCTGGTCGTCTAGTTCAAGGGGTATACCCAATATTTGGATGGTAGGGAATAAATGTATGACTAACACGATTCATTGATCTTTACATCCCTAACATGGTATTATCATGTACGTCATGATTAACGATACTGCAGTGACCCGTAATACTCTTCCGGCGGTTTGCAGGTATGCCCGATAGGTGTTTGAATTTTATACAGCCTACGTCAATCAAGGACCAACCCCAAACAGACACTCACCATGTCAAAACAAGAAAGCCACGCCTTTTGTCACCGCTTGCGAATGAAAAGTAGACATAACAAGCACACAGAAACACACGAAACCTACGAAGTTGTGGGTATCGAACCCAGGCCCCCAAGAGCAAGCACGCTATCATTGGGCTGCGGTGGCTCCTCCCACGTGGCATGCGTAGTGAATAAACCCATTGCATCAGCAGTTATGGTGGTTGTGTAACGTGAAATGCGCTTCTAATGCGTGTTTAGCACTATTATAGCAATGGAACAAACATTATATATGTCCTAATATCACTCGGCATGCTCTTGTAAAGGTCTTCTCGATCCCGTAGGAATACTTCAACAAACGACGCCTATGATGCGCACATCAGCACACCGCAGCGTGCATTTGTCTTCGTCAGAATAGACGTCTGTGCTGTGCAATAACCTGAGTGCCAACGTTACATCGTACCACGAGCAAACATTCAGTCGGCACGGTGCTGTCTACGTGCCTGGTTAGCCCCCGTTAAGCATACGCCCGCTGATGGGCTTATCACAAATACTTTGATCCGAATCATAACACTCGGCTGAGTGCCAAACACTTCGTCATAGGCAATTTCCTCGCTGACTGCTTCGCATGACACCGATTCCCAAACGGCATGGGATCTCTGACGTAGACCGGCCAGTGTACTTGTTTGGCACGTGGCGCTGCCTTTTCTGAGCATGCGCGGATACGTTTTGTTTCTTCCTTCTGTTTTGCCTCGATGATCTCCTTCAGTTTGACAGTCGGCATTCGTGTTGTCTTCTCATCTACTCATCACACAAGGTCCGGGTGGAGTTGATATGCGTCCAGGTTGTTTGCAACTCATGTAGTCATGTGTCTGTGTCGGCACACCTTTTCTTTGCATAACGAACCTTTGCCAACTAGCTCAGTTTTATGTCGTTCTATGCATATGAAGACTTCATTAGCATTAAGCGAATTGTTACAGATAGGATGAACGTCCTTATGCAAAGTGCGTGAGCGTGGGCTGTGTAGGAAGGTAGAGATTACCGTGGTCTGTATGGTAGCTCATCGTACGACGTAACGTTGACGCTGCGCAAACATCTGTTTTGTCGAAGTTCTAGAAATGCACTCCAAAGTGCGCTTATATTCACAGCATAAGCGTCGTTCATTCAAGTATTCCTACGGGATCGCACGAAGTTGGAAAAGAAGCATGCCGAGTGATAGTATAGCATAGGTATTGTTTATTACATTGATATGATAGTGCTTAATGAACACTAGAAGCGCAATTTACGTCACAGAAGCACCATCTTTACAACTGCTGGTGCAATAGGTTTATTTACTATATATACCACTGGGGAGGAACCGCCGTGGCTTAGCGATAGCGGGCTTGCTGTTGCCTTCGTGGTTTCAGTGCGTTCATCTGAGTGCTTGTTATCTCAACAATTAAATCAGGAGCTACAACAAACGGTAACACTTTGCTGTATTTAAATGTGTTCTAACGATATGTCGAACGTTTATTTTAGGTGGTCCTTCATCGAGATACGCCTTAAGTTCAAACATGTGGCATGTACCCGCTTACCAATGGTCGAGAACTATATGTATGATCGCGGTGTCTTTAATCATGACGTGCTTGGCGAGCATATCACGTTAGTGATGCCAATATCAATCAGTCGTGTTCGTCATGCATTTATAACCTAGCATATAAATTTCGGTGTATGACACACACACACACACACACACACACACACACACACACACACACACACACACACACACACACACACACACATATATATATATATATATATATATATATATATATATATATATATATATATAGTGAGAGAGAGAAGAGTTTCCGCTAGCATCAGTTTACTACATCATTCTCAGAAATCATCAGTGTGACTTATTGAAACACACTCTCACCAATATCATCTGTTTTAATAGTAGCGCTGTGCTTCTCAATGGTTTCGAGGTATAAGAGTGAGATAAAATCAGCAGTACCGCGTACGGTAGTGTAGTAATCCAAGCCTGGCACTAAACTGCTTGATAAATTTACAAAGAACATTGCGCTCAAATGAACAGGACTAATTAACAAAGAATGCGCTTTTATCTCTCATTGATCTGCTTGTTTGTCAGCAACAACGTATGCGCATGCATGCAACATCTATACAGTCAAATCTCTTGACTGGTGTATCTTCACAATAACCAGGAACTGTATCGCGCTTCTGTTGCATTGAAGAGCCATCGCGCCGTGCCAAGCCTTGCAGGGTGAGGTTTGATAAGAACGGGCAGAGCTCGGGCAAGCCATCACACAGCATTTTTTTTTTCTGGCTCTAGCTCTTCTCGGATCAGGAAAACCGCGCCACGCAGTGCCCCGTGTAGGGCTCCTAAGCACAGCCTTTCATCGCCGGAGGACTAATTTTGACAGCGTGAGTCTCTAGCTGGCAAAGCAGCCGCAGCAGCAACAGTGGCCAAAGATCGAAAGCCGCACTGGCAGCACGTCCCGTACAACATGCAACAGGAAGTAACGGGCAACGCCAGGCGTCAAGGAACCCGTTTGCCCGTGGGCCACAGATCTCGTGGCGACGTTACCTTGCCGCTACATGTTCGGCCTGTTGATTGGGTTACGCCCAGGCGCTGTGGCTACGCGCCTCGCCTCCTGGGGGATTCTCCGCGGCGAGGCTTGGATAAGGCAGAGAGCGGTAGTATACCGAAGTATTTTCTGCCTACTCGCAGCGAACATCAAAGCCATCTTCTGGCTCTACCCTGAGGTCTGACGCATTTTTGAGTTTTCGCTCTTGTTGATCTGTATGGCAAGGAAAGACGAGATACACGTGCCTCCTCCTCTTTCCCTCCCATACTCTGATTCACGTGTACCAATAGTTGCAAGGTTTCCGGGAATCGGTAATAGCGTGAAAAGAGCGGCGCTGAAATTAGAACTTTCGAGGAAAAGTACACCACTCGTGTCGGTATCCGCATTACGTACCACGCGTGCTCTGCAAGTTTAAGTCACGCTTAACCTTTAAACGGCACTTGCGCGAGTGAACTTTCGCTTTTACGTTTCTCCTGAAGCAGCGAGGATTTCTCATGAGAAGAGTGATTGTAATCTCTTCTCGCTAGTACTGCGGATTTCTTCTAGAGAAGGAACAAATCTAGATGCACAGGGAACAAACGCGTCTCTGTGGGTGACGTGGCACAAAAACCCCAAACGTTGGGCGTTTGTACTATCGCCTCGTACACGTACATTCACGTGGTCGCGCATTAAATATCACAAAAAAAAGTAAAACGCAGTAGATGCTGAAGTACACATTTGACGTTCGTGTATTGATGTAACAAAACGTGAATTTCAATACAGAGGATAAGCTGAGAAATATGATAGTAACAGAATGAAAATGATCATTTAACGAGGCAGAAAATCAACTTTTTTTTTCACCGGTTCCTTTAGTGCGTCACCGCCTTGAACCATTATTACACCGTACGAAAGCTTATTATACAGCGAACAAGACAACACCAGTGAATGGTTCTGAAGTCTATTCCAATTCCAACACAACATTATGCAGCTTTCATTCGCACGAGCAAGCACTGTGCTGCGTAGTGAAGGACAAGTCTCAAATATTAATCAGCGGAAAGAGTAAAGTAGCGACCGCCGGCCAGGTGCAACGTTGTGCGCATGTTTGGAGACCAGGAGCAGGAGGAGAGAGCAAAGGCAGAGCGGTCAACATGAGGCGCGTCCAGACAAATTTCGCTGATTTAGAAGAGAAACAGGGTCAATATTTCCCGTCGCATCTCGCTTGTTTCACGTTGTTGCAATTAAACGAATAAAAATGGCTGTATGGAAGAAAGTTACCCTCAAATAAAACAAAAACATTTCTTCAGTGGAGTAGAAGGCAAAGAAGGCAGCAACGCTTTGAAACATGCTCTGATTAAACACGACTGAAAAAAATAACACACCCTGTTTTACTGGGGTACCCGCCATCATCAGACGAAGTGTCTTCAAAAGACGCTTTTTTACTTCATTTTTTTTCAATGTATTCAATGATGACACTGCATAAAAATTATATCACAGGCCCCTCCCACCAGAAGGAAAAGCAGCAGCAAGGCACTAATTAGCGCTAGTTAAGAGCGCGAGCAGCCGATTTCCTTTAACGCGAAGTATTTTCCTCGGCGAACTAAGACCACTTTCGTAGGGCTTCTTATAGGCCCACGTTACGCTCACAACTATCCGATTTGCAGAAAAACTTTACTCATAACACGTGGCTCAGGGGCAAACAATTCGGCATAGCCAATTTCCCCGCTGACTGCTTCGCATGACATGGATTCCCACAATGGTTGGAATTTGCCGGAATTTTACTTTCCGTTGACATTATAGTGATAGATCGGTCTTACAAGTCCCGACGAAGTAGTGTGCATCGGGGTCGTGTCGTACTAGACACTGTAACTCTGCATACATTAAAGCGCTGTTTACGAGATTATTATAAAACAGCGGGCATTCATGGGAGACGAAGCGAAGTTATGCAGCGCATAGAATTACACGCACATTATGCATGCGCTCGCAGGAGTGTTATCGCCCTTTTTTATTATTTCTTGTTTTCATTTTTGAGCGGTCAAATGTTCGCAGGGTACAATTTTTTAGAGCTCACGTAGTCTTTATTACACGGTGGCGGCTTGTTTGTTTTGGAAACACTTACCGTCTTGTTTCGAACGCTGCGCGTGACCTTTGCGACGCCGGAAGCGAAGAGACGTGGCTTTACGAGCGCCACTCACTCCGAAACCGCGGAAATCCCAGCTACGCGGCGCGCCCACGCCGGCGACGTTTCCGGTCCTTCGTTTTTCTGTCACCTTCGCGTCCGCAACGCTTCTCTCGACGAAACGGCCTCAGAGCTGACGTCAGGTCTCGCGAGACAGAGCCGCGTGTCGGCGTGTACACGCTGGAGGCACGCAAATACGCGCATTTACACTTGCTTATTCATGAGGGTGGCGTTCCGAGACAGCTGCCCTGGCGCGCTAGTGGCAAGCGGGAACGATGTGGAAAATAACACAGTGGGCCTTCATATAACCTGGCCTTAAAACTAACCTTGAGGTTTGATGAGTATGCGATATGACCTACGGTTAACTATTCAGTGGACCATACTTTATTACTGTTTGCGTCCTTGAATACGCGATACTTCGGGTTACTAGATTAGAAGCTCACTTCTTCCCCTCCGTCGCACGTACACGTTGGTAACTCTGATATTCCACGATCCTGGTTTTTGGGACGTTCAACCCCATAAATCAATGAAATCTAATATTTCACGTTAGTAAGATATTTTTCATCCATGGTCCGTCCCCTCCTTTTCTGCAAAAGGAAATGAGAGATGAATGAAACGAAATGAAATGACGAAGTTGATATGTGATTGTAATGCTTGTTTATCGCTAAAATATGTACTGATATGAATGGGAACCCTCGGGATAAACATGATAAAGGTGCGGATTTGCGCGAATGTGCAAATAGAGCAGCACACTGTATATGGGTGCGGTGCGGGCAGAATGAACCAGAAAGGTCTATAGCGCGAGAAACTTCGAAGGTGAGAATGGTTACCCACGTTGAGCGTCCACGTACTATCCGTAAATCCCCAGTGTTATAGTGCCCAGAAACCCTACTAACTCCCGCAGTTTCACCTGTATTTCTCATAATTTCCACGCGCCCATCCTTTAACGTTAGTGGTATGGTACGTATGCTGTAGAGGTATTTGCGTACCATGCAATAAGTATTATTTCTAGTTAACATGCCTGGCTGTCTCCTCTGTTTTCTTTTCTCTTCACCTACTGCACGTTCCTATCAGGGACTATTGAAGCAGTACAGATGGGAGCTGCTAATAAGCCCACTTTGTTAAGCAGCGAATGTTCAAGCATTTCTAGCTTGCACTCCCTGCTGTTCGGCACAAAGATTGCGATGAATATAAGCTACAGGTGGCGATAGAAAAAGGAGGCTCTAAAATATCTTTTCGTCTTGCCACATGGGGCGCAACATTTGCGCTTTCAAAAAAGTAAATGAACAGCCATCTTGGACACATGGAAGTGAAGGTCGTCGCTTATATATGATGTACAGTGGTCAACTCTCATATCTATAACGCCGGAGCGTCGTGCTCGGAACTGCACGAGCGACATCTACAGTTGGAAACGGGACACCTCTGAGCATGCGCAGCGCCACTGACGCACATGCCTTGCATTCTGGACCCTTGGTTATCACCGCGGATGCAACAACCGTTTTGGCCGTCAGTAGCGCTGTCAACGGTTTAGCGCAATAACAAAAGAAAGAAAAAGGAAAAGAAACGAAGCGTATTGTTGGCAGCGCCCGACGCAAGCTGTGCTGCGTTCTAATTCTCCCTTCGCGGTCACATTGTCCCAACAACAGATTTACGCCCACTTATGAACTGTATATGTTTTGTGTGTGTGTGTGTGTGTGTGTGTGTGTGTGTGTGTGTGTGTGTGTGTGTGTGTGTGTGTGTGTGTGTGTGTGTGTGTGTGTGTGTGTTTTTGGGGGGGGGGGGTCAGGCTGCTCGGAAGCTGTCTTTTGGCCGGTATAGAATTTTGCACTTCCAAATGTGAATAGAGTGCTCGAAGCATTCTATAAGGAAGGTCGGCTTGCTGATGCTCCCCGTCATCGGTCATTAAGGGCTACAACCGACGAAGGACCGACTGATCGTCGCATGAATGGGCAATCCAAACTACATTTAGTCGCAGGCAACGCATCGTTGGTGAATTACAATTAATAGTAGGTTTGCGAAATAAAATGACAGCACGCGGCAATAAACTCAATGCGCTATGAAAAATTCACAGAGCGATGCGCAATATACATTATGCGGCGCATTGCCGGTACGATATGATACCGAAAACCGAGAAAATAGGTACGCAGTAGAAAACGCGCCGATGCGGGTGATTGCACTTTTTTTTTTTTCCGGCGCTATATGACTGACAGCGCTTCTGCCGGCAAAAGTAGTTATCGCGGCCTTGGCGATAAACAAGGACAGAAACTGCAAGGCAAGCGCGTCAGTGGCGATGCGCATGCTCAGATGTGTCCCGTTTCCAACTGTAGATGTCGCTCGTGCAGTTCCGAGCACGACGCTCCGGCGTTATAGATATGAGAGTTGACCACTGTACACTGAACCCACTGGAATGTTGAACCCCAACGGGTAATCAGGGTAAAGCACCGTTTCACCGGGCAAACAACACCTTGTACTTTCATTAACCAGCTCGTCAGAAAACGCTGAAGCAACCAAAACCAACCAATATTGTACATTACAGGCCTACCGTGACCAAGATGTCATTTTTGGCCGTTAGTCCAGGCAAATTATTATTAGTTATTCATATGATGCACAAGTTACTATGTTCCTTATATTCACGAAAGGAAAGAAAAACTACCCCTTCTAAAGAACAATTCAAGGAATGATGAAGCACTACGCACTCGACACACTGGCTTGCCATCAACGAGCAAGCCGGTGTATAACCAATTCAGTTAATGCAATATGCTAAGCGCTTGAAATGCTGAACGACCACGTTAACAAAAGCTGCAAGCCATGCGTCGCCTACAACTCAGACACGTCTTTCACCCATCAAGTGCTATATTAAGCGCCTGTTTCTGTCTCTGCAATGTCCCCGAGTCAATAACAACTCTCAAAGTATCACCTTTCAAACTAATGAACGTATAGACTACCCATCAGAAGAGACATTTCTTTTAAAGTTTTAATAGCCCACGTCACACTCAGTTAGGTATCCGAGTTGCAACGTGCTAAAACGAACAAAAAGAGAGCGTCCTGGTTGGTTAGCTAAGAAAAGAACGGATTTAATGAGCGTAAAGTTCAAATACGGCACTTCGAAAGTTGTGTGAAAGGCTTTGACTTTTGTCGGTACAAGTTTAATTAAGTCCTAATTGCCATCTCAAACTTTCACAACGTATGCGCCTCCCTCCCGGTTTTATGTTTCTTCAAGCGCACTGAGCGACGACATAAAGTGAACTTGACCCAGTGCGCTTAATTTAGCCCCAATCAAATAGCTCTGTGGCACTGTGACAATTAGCTCTCTTGGCCATGGTGTCGGCAATTGTGTCGTCTGCTTTCCAGGATTAGTTTTACTTACCACTGAGTGAAGGAAATTAATTAGCGCGCAGACAGGGGCTGTCGTTTCAAGGGGCTAGACTTAGCTCTCCTTCCGACTTATATGGTGCTGCAACGTACTAATTGCCGTTCTTTAAACAAATATACTATAGCCAGCACTTCCAGCAATCTGGATGAGAGACAGCTCAACGTATCTACCTGAACGACATTCGGTGATTGGCTTTTGTTTGCATGGTCTTGAAGGTTTCTTTATGTCTAGCACTGCCTCGAACTGATGAGAATTCAGGGCAAGTCCGCGTAATGTACAGCTCAGTGTACACATAGCCATGGCTGTTATTTGCTGACGGAGAAGTCATGGGTGTCACTCACATATGCGGCTGCTTCATTCCTACGAATGCAGAATGCAAAAAAGAAAAAAAAAAGATACCTCAAGGTGAAGTGATTTGGGAGCACATCAAATAGCCCCAGAGATTTAGCGAAAGGGAAGGGGTCAAGGGCTCGTTCTTTATTTGTTAGAAACAACTTAATGAGCAAACGGACAATGAAGCCTAGGAAAGCATAGGGGAAGTTACTTGTGGTATTGTAATTATGGAGAAAGTAGAAAGGAATTAAAGTGGACGAAACGACAAACCTGCCTTCGGTGGGAACCGAACTCACGACCTTCGGATGTCGCGTCCGATGCTCTAACAACTGAGCTACGAAGGCGGTCGTCCCCCCGTCCACTTTATTGTGTATTTATGTACGTATTATCCTGGGAGTGTTAGGCAGCGCCACTCGTGGCCAAGGCGGCGTGTGTAGAACACACTTTCGTGCCAGGAGGCGTCACGTAGAACGTGAACTTAGATGAGATGGCTGCTGCCCAATAAGCCCAATGGTGTGTTCCACACACGCCGCCTTGGCCACGAGTGGCGCTGCCTAACACTCCCAGGATAATACGTACATAAATACACAATAATGTGGACGGGGGGGACGACCGCCTTCGTAGCTCAGTTGGTAGAGCATCGGACGCGACATTCGAAGGTGAGAATGGTTACCCACGTTCAGCGTCCACGTACTATCCGTAAATCCCCAGTGTTATAGTGCCCAGAAACCCTACTAACTCCCGCAGTTTCACCTGTATATTTCTCATAATTTCCACGCGCCCATCCTTTAACGTTAGTGGTATGGTACGTATGCTGCAGAGGTATTTACGTACCATGCAATAAGTATTATTTCTCGTTAACATGCCTGAGTGTCTCTTCTGTTTTCTTTTCTCTTCACCTACTGTACGTTCCTATCAGGGACTATTGAAGCAGTATAGATGGGAGCTGCTAATAAGCCTACTTTGTTAAGCAGCGAATGTCCAAGCATTTCTAGCTTGCACTCCTTGCTGTTCGGCACAACGATTGCGATGAATATAAGCTACAGGTGGCGATAGATAAAGGAGGCTCTAAAATATCTTTTCGTCTTGCCACATGGGACGTAACATTTGCGCTTTCAAAAAGGTAAAAGAACAGCCATCTTGGACACATGGAAGTGAAGGTCGTCGCTTATATATGATGTACACTGAACCCACTGGAATGTTGAAGCCCTACGGGTTATCAGGGTAAAGCACCGTTTCACCGGGCAAACAACACCTTGTACTTTCATTAACCAGCTCGTCAGAAAACGCTGAAGCAACCAGAACCAACCAATATTGTACATTACAGGCCTACCGTGACCAAGATGTCATTTTTGGCCGTTAGTCCAGGCAAATTATTATTAGTTATTCATATGATGCACAAGTTACTATGTTCCTTATATTCACGAAAGGAAAGAAAAACTACCCCTTCTAAAGAACAATTCAAGGAATGATGAAGCACTACGCACTCGACACACTGGCTTGCCATCAACGAGCAAGCCGGTGTATAACCAATTCAGTTAGTGCAATATGCTAAGCGCTTGAAATGCCGAACGACCACGTTAACAAAAGCTGCAAGCCATGCGTCGCCTACGCCTCAGACACAACGTCTTTCACCCATCAAGTGCTATATTAAGCGCCTGTTTCTGTCTCTACAATGTCCCCGAGTCAATAACAACTCTCAAGGTATCACCTTTCAAACTAATGAAGGTATAGACTACCCATCAGAAGAGACATTTCTTTTACTTTTGAAGTTTTAGTAGCCCACGTCACACTCACTTAGGTATCCGAGTTGCAACGTGCTAAAACGAACAAAAAGAGAGCGTCCTGGTTGGTTAGCTAAGAAAAGAACGGATTTAATGAGCGTAAAGTTCAAATACGGCGTTTCGAAAGTTGTGTGAAAGGCTTTGACTTTTGTCGTTACAAGTTTAATTAAGTCCTAATTGCCATCTCAAACTTTCACAACGTATGCGCCTCCCTCCCGGTTTTATGTTTCTTCAAGCGCACTGAGCGACGACATAAAGTGAACTTGACCCAGTGCGCTTAATTTAGCCCCAATCAAATAGCTCTGTGGCACTGTGACAATTAGCTCTCTTGGCCATGGTGTCGGCAATTGTGTCGTCTGCCTTCCAGGATTAGTTTTACTTACCACTGAGTGAAGGAAATTAATTAGCGCGCAGACAGGGGCTGTCGTTTCAAGGGGCTAGACTTAGCTCTCCTTCCGACTTATATGGTGCTGCAACGTACTAATTGCCGTTCTTTAAACAAATATACTATAGCCAGCACTTCCAGCAATCTGGATGAGAGACAGCTCAACGTATCTACCTGAACGACATTCGGTAATTGGCTTTTGTTTGCATGGTCTTGAAGGTTTCTTTATGTCTAGCACTGCCTCGAACTGATGAGAATTCAGGGCAAGTCCGCGTAATGTACAGCTCAGTGTACACATAGCCATGGCTGTTATTTGCTGACGGAGAAGTCATGGGTGTCACTCACATATGCGGCTGCTTCATTCCTACGAATGCAGAATGCAAAAAAGAAAAAAAAATGATTCCTCAAGGTGAAGTGATTTGGGAGCACATCAAATAGCCCCAGAGATTTCGGCAATTTTGCAGCTACTACTTATTAAGGCATGCCTCATCGGCCATTATTACAAAATGGAACCATTACTTGCACCATGTAGTACATTATACTGGAGATGGAGGCCGACGGAAATAGAGCTGCCAGTAGGCGGTTTTAATGACGGAATCCACAGGCCCACACAATGCATGGCGTTTGGGCAGCAGAAATTAAAACAGTCAAATAGACGAGCGAAAATACGTTATCAGTGTACGCAGAACTCCAAGAAGAACCTACTCTGGGGGTTGTTTAAGTGATAGGTAAGTGTTTTCTATTAACGACCATGCTGCTTTGTCGCCGTTTACTGCTTCGCTGAAGCAAGTAGCGCGCTCTTTGTCCTCGATAGCGTTCCGAATCTCGCTTTTGCATTTCGCGCACTTGCACTGCGTTGGGGCCTTTCCGGCAACGTTGTTTTAGGTCGGTAGGGGCACAGAGCCTTTCATTTTCTCTTTAGCATTCCTTAGCACTGCACTATCTCAACAGAGGGCGCTTCCAGCGGCTACCGAAACGGTTGTGGCGTGATTGGCGTTAAATTTTCATGAAGTATGAGTTTTCCTAATTTGTAAGTTTGTACAATGGGCAATGTCGGCGTTACATGATTTTCTAGAGATGGATTTTTTTCGACCAAGGGCACTGCTTTTATAATTTCGTACGGCTGGCAAAACGCCGTCATATCGTTTACGCGTTTTTAATATATGGCAACCTGCGCTAAACTTATAATTAAATTAAACACAAATGTATGTAATTCGCTTCACAAACCATGTGATGGGGAAAAAGGAACGAAGGTTAGTAAGTCTCTTCAGAGGCTGAATTAGAAATAAGAGATGCAAATAAAGCGAGTGCATCCTACACGTAGCCGCCGCGGATTTCTAAGCCGCAGAAAAAAGAAAGCCGCAATTGGTCAAACAACAGGAAACGTAAAAAGAAAGTATCAGTTTCGTCAGAAGGACGAAGCAATGAATGCGATAGCAATGTATTATATAATATACGAAGTAAGAGTAGCAGCTTGAGGGACTATCTGAATTGTAGTGAACGTGGGCTACCTAATAGTGAGCATGCAGGTGCGCAAAGTACCATGTCACGGTCGAGCGGCAGAGACAACGGCCCAGCAGAGCTGCGAGCTATGTCATGATTGTGATTTCTTCCGCCACGCGCTTCACACCGCGTGACCACGCTAAGCAGCATGAACTTTCGCACTGTGCGCCGCGAGAAACGGCCCAGCACAGCGGCACCAAGCGGCACTCGCAGACGAATTAGCGTGAGCGCAATGTGGCGAAGACATTGCAGGCGTTACGACGATATGCGAGGCAGTTGGAACGAAGCGCGTGACGCAGGCGCTGTTACGCAGTAGAAACATGTCGTAGAAACACCGTCGCCGACCCACGCAATGTAGTCGGCTAGCCAGCGAGAGCACCGCGCCTTCTCCGGCGGAGCTACGTGTAAGCACGGGCCTGTTCGGCGGAAGGCAGCTCAGGGATTCCAGCTTGCACTGTAACCAACCTGCGTCTGCAACAAGATCCACGTCTGCCGCGGCGACCCACGAGAACAACTCACTGCTTGCAAACACGGGCCTCCTCGGTGGAAGCCAGCTCGAGATCCTCGCATGCTGCCTCCTTCAAGGGTAGCGCAGAAGTACTTCTCCGTCCGTGTTTAAAACTTTGCGCAATCTCGTGATGGGCGCCCGAAGGAGCCTCCGTGGCAGCTCCTAATGGTATATATATATATAAAATGCGCGCAGCTTGCATCGCCGGCAAGGCTGCTCCGTGGCGTAGTTGCCTGAGGCGCTCGTCTAGACACTCGCTCGGTAACCAAACAGTCGTGGGCGCGTATACTCGGGAAATGACGCCGATGGCGAGGACCCCGTTCAAGTGTCTATATAATTTATATCGCAATGAAAAAGATCAACTGTGATCTTCGAACTTTTCGAGCGGATAAAAAACACCACATTGGTGAAAAGGGACGCGATTCCTTCATTCATCGAGCCAGTTATATTGGGTTCCTCACTAGGAAACTTGCAAGAAATGCTGCAGACGTCGCTGTACAAGCCTTTTCAAAGCTATCCATGTATGTGAAATTTAATAATAATAATAATAATAATAATAATAATAATAATAATAATAATAATAATAATAATAATAATAATAATAATCTGCCTCCACTGCGGGAGAAGATCTCCATCAGTGATTTCCGATTCCCATGCTATTGTGCTAGCTGCTCCCTATCTTAAACGAGTGAATTTCCTGATTTTTGTTAGACCATCTAACTGCGCTTCCCACATTTCGGTATCCATTCTGTTGCTCTGGTTCAACACCAGTTACCTCTCCTGCGCATTACGCACTGTGCAAAGGCTAGCGCAGCTGTTCTAGATGGAGGTAAAATGTTCGTGACCTGAAAACTTAACCTGTCGTGTACGCACCACAGCTAGGGCACAAAAACAAAGCCTCAGTGTTTCCTCTCGTTAAACTGAAACAATTCTTCTTCGCACCTAGTTAAGATATCGCGCAACTAGATAATAATGTTTGCAACATACTTTACGATTCCATCATGCTAACATCACAAGGACGCTAGTTGGGTCGGAGCGGGAATCGAACCCAGGCCGTCTGCGTGGCAAGCTAGGCATTCTACCAAAGAGCCACACCACCTTTCTTTAAGCAGGAAAGTCCACCGCGACCCCACCACGTCATTCCTGTATAACGGGAAGTGGAGCAGTACAACATACATGTAAGGACAAGAAAGAGAAACACGCAGAAAAATTTTTGCGGACGCTCTGGGAATCGAACTCACTGCCCCCGCTCCACGAAGAAAGGTGGCGAGTGTTCCACGACAGTGCTGTCGATGCATGCGCTCGAAGCCCAAGGAGGTCGTCTTATGTTCTTTCTTATCTCGCTTCTGTCACTCCTCCCCGATGCACTCGTCCAGGCAACGCGCGCGCTTCGAGGCGCGCTTTGCCTGGAATGGTATCGCCATGCAGGAGAAGCGAAGTGATGCCGTGCAGCTTCACTTCGGCTCTCCTGGATGGCGGCACCGTTCCATACCCGTTCCAAAGTGCACCTAGACGCGCGCGCTCGCGGAGCCCGACGAGTGCATCGAGGAAGAAGGAAACAAACGAGATAAAAAACAATATAAGTCCCATTATTACAGCTTCGAGCATGTGCGCTGATAGCGCATTGGTAGAGCACCGGCCACCATTCGTCGTTGATGGCGTTTCCCCGCCGATTGCTCTTCGAGCGTGATCGCAACAAGAAGATTGCTGCGTTAAGCGCCCAAGTAGAGCAATGACGTAAACGGGTTTTGTGGCACAAGTAAACATGATTGATGCCTTTGTCGCGCGTCATTTACTATCGACTGTTATCACGCAAACTACATTTACCACAAGGGATTGGTCAAGGTTACGTTATGGAGGTGCTGCGTGAACGTGGGTTCATCCACGTCAGGCGGTGCCGTACCAGTGAAACACCTATAGCAATGGGCAAGTTCATCTCTATGTACAATGAACATTCAACTGCCTCAGTGAAGACACATTTCGCTTTCATGCTATACAGATTCCTCTGACAGAAGCATCAGCCACATTTTAAAAACGAAGCATTTCTTAGCGAACTTTGGCAACTTTGAGCGTATCTATCTATCTATCTATCTATCTATCTATCTATCTATCTATCTATCTATCTATCTATCTATCTATCTATCTATCTATCTATCTATCTATCTAGCCGCCTACGACTTTATCCTCTCCTGGCCATTGCGTTAATGGGATGTATACGAAAATTGGTATGCCACAACATGACTGCATGACCACATGACTGCATACCAAAAGTGGTATGGCGACACAACAATGCATGACGATCATGGGTGACACTTTCTAAGAACATCAACATCATGACATGCATGTCATGAGCGGCATGATTTACACGCCACGCGTTACGTTAATGGGATGTATACCAAAATTGCTATGGAAAACCACGGCTGCATGACGAACGTAAATGACGGGTCATAACATTACAATCATGACATGCGTGTCATGAGCGGCATGGTTTACACGCCATAGTCTTGGTGCTCTTGCGGCCGTTTGATTAACTTCATATGCACCAAAATAGGTGCAGCGAGACAATGCAGATCGATTTTAGGTTCCTGATGCATGCTTCGCATTTTCCCTATTCCCACTGCACGTGGGATCTGCCATTCTTTAGTTATGCCAACTTTTCTGAATTTTGCAGTGACGATTTGAGCGCTGAAGTATCGCCGTTTTGCTTGCACATAAGTGAAGTATCGCCGGTTCCCTTGCACATAACTACGTTCACAATGTGAGTTCAAACACAAACGAAAAATAACAAGGAAAAATAACAAGAAAGAGCCACACCAGCAGTCCCCACACGTGGTCCCTACAAGCGCCCTACAAAAGCCCCTACACGTGGTGAATTGCAAAGCATGCCCACATACCTACAGGGTTTCCCGCTCACTTTAATCCAACTTCAAGCTGAATTAATCCGAGCACCACACAAATAATCTGAGCGTCAAATTACTTAATCCAGGCGCCAACCACTTAATCCGAGCGCCAGCATATTTATTTAGTCCAAATACCAGCGCAAAAAGACTGCTAGCCAGTGAGTTTAATCCATGTGCCACTGTGTTTAATCCAACAGCCAACAACTTTAATCCAAGTGCCAGCCCATTTAATCCATATAAAATAAACGGCAAGTTGGGCGTGAAATCGGCAGTACTGCTCGAATACAATTGACAGAATATGGAATATTGTTACGTGACGCTTAAGGATGCTCAGTGTTGACCTCTGTGGGATGTTAATTCAGTTACAGGCATTTGGGGACAACCAAGGAAGAGAAATATGATGTAGTTGTGAACATGCTGTGACTCCCTGCTTGGTCAGCGTGAAATACACGCGCTGTGTATAATTCCCCTTTTGTTCCGTTTCATAACAATATAACCAGAAAGCATACGACAAACCTAGTACTTATTGCAGCCACTAATATATCACTCATGAACTGAATTCCCTATATAATTGTCTTGAGGCTTGCTTTGTGTGTCCATACTCCGACAAGCACAAATGGGGGAACGTCGTCTGCAAGCCACGACCACTCATCAGAGCGAGCAGACGCCTGCTAACAGAATTTCTGCAAGAAAGTATACTTAATATCGTCTATACTATATCAGACGGCAGTAAATATCTACGGGATGCATCGAGCATATAAACTCCATACCTGCGAGATGCGGTGAGCATAAATGAGCATAAATTGACTGGGGGCTTAATTAACTTACACACGTACCACGGGCACTTAGCGTCGTATACATTTAGCATTCCAGCATGTAGATACACTACCTTTCAATTCTAAGGTTCACACCAATGCGTTTGTGGCGAATACCGCCGTACTATATTTCCTAAGCGCTAGCAAGCAGCAGTAGAAAAATTACTTCTGTGGTTTAATGTGAACATTGTTAAACATTTAGCCCATCCAACCTTGCAAGCCTCATAGAATAGAATAACACTTGGATTAAAACTGTTGGGGTTTGGATTAATCACGATGGCGCTTGGATTAAACTCACTGACACAAGGCGTATTTGCACCGGCGCTTGGATTAATTCTTTGGCGCATAGATTAAACAGTCTGGCGCTCAGATTATATACGCGGCGCTCGGATTAATTTAGCTGCCACTTTGATTAATGTGAGCGGAAAAACCTGTAAATCGAATACTTTGGCTCTCAGATTATTTCAGTGACGCTCGGTATAATTTAGCTGGCACTTGGATTGATTGATTTGTGGGGTTTCACGTCCCAAAACCAGCTCTGATTATGAGAGACGCCGTAGTGGAGGGCTCCGGAAATTTCGACCACCTGGGGTTCTTTAGCGTGCACTGACATCGCACAGCACACGGGTCTCAACATTCCGCCTTCATCGAATTGCAGACGCCGCGTCCGGGATTCGATCCCGCGACCCTCAGATCAGCAGCCGAGTACCATAACCACTAGACTACAGCTGGCACTTGGATTAAAGTGAGCGGGAAAACCTTGTACAATAATTACTGCTGCAGTGTCATGTTAACTTTGTTCGGACATTTAGGCCATCCAACCTCGTTAACCCACCTGTTTTATGCGTAAAGATTATACTGGCTGGTGCTTGAATTAAAGCTGCTGACGATGTGATTAAACATGGTGGCACTTGTATTAGAACTCACTGGCACGCGGCCTATTCGCGCTGGCGATTGGATTAACTATATTGGAGCTCGGATTAATTGTTCGGCACCTACATTAAATAGTTCGACGCTCAGATTACTTCTGTAGCCGTACGGATTAATTTAGCTGGCACTTTGATTAAAGTGAGCATCAGAACATGTAAGTACAGCAAGGAAGTGGGAGAGTGAAGTGAGGCTGAGGACGAGAGAAAGAAGGAGGGCAGAGCGTAAAGCATAAAATAGCCTTGTATGGTATGGTATAGTATAGTATAGTATAGTATAGTATAGTACAGTATAACAAGGGGTGGGAAAGAGATGTGAGGGTGAAAAGGAGTGTTGTGAATATCAGAAAGAGGGAAATGAAGGGACCGGGTGAAGCATGGCATACCGATGTCTAGTAGGGCATAGCAAGCAGTTCGGAAACGGAGGTGAAAGTGAGGATGGGGAAAGGAGGAGGGGAAGGCCACCAGAGCCTTGCGCCCCTAGTGCAAGCTGCCCACACTTTCTTCTTCGCTTAATTGTGACCAGAACACTGATTACTCCAGTTCGCTCGCTCATCTATCCTGCTGTTTTCCGATCTCTTAATGTTACGCTTATTTTTTTTTTTCTATTGCGGGCTGCGCAGTACAGAACTTTTCTCATCTCTCCTTATTTTCAAAGTTTCAGCTCCGCGTGTAGTAGTGGTGTAGTTGGCAGTGACTGAACACTTTCCGCATCAAGGAAAGCGGTAACTTGCCTTTCATGACTTAGAAGCATCTTCTGTAAGTGCTCCAGCCTAGCCTTACTCTCTGGCGGGACTTCCTTTTCGTTAGTAAGCGCTCTTATTAGAGATAGGTCTAGTTGTGTAACTGCTTCAATGATTCTAGATAGAGGCTGGTTGTTAATTTTTGAGCGCATGAGCTTTCGCCAGGTTATTGAACGTTATTATTGACATTAGCCTGTTGATTTTAGGTCTACTTTAATAATTTTTCACCTTAAGTTATTTATCTCTCTCTCTCTCTCTCTTTTGGAGTTCGCTCCCCACATTGCTGAAGAGCCCATTGTCATTTGCAAAGTGTACATCATAGACATATTCTGCAATAATTTCTGTCCCTTTATCGTTCCAGTCTAATAACTGGAATGTCTCATCCAAGCATGCAGTACGGAACATTGGAGAGATTGCATCTCCTTGCCTGGCCACTTTCTCAACAGCAAACTTTTTTTTTTCTTTTCATGTGGAGAACAAGGTAGCTGCGCCATCTTTGTAGGTGTTGGCTAAAATGCTCGCATATATTTGAAGCACTCCTTCGCGACGAGAAGCCCGTAAGACTGCTTGTATCTACACAGAGTCGAATGCTTTTTTGTAGTCTGTGTAAGTCATCTAAAGGGGTTTGTCAAACGCGGCAGAATTCTTTTTCACTTAATTGGTGGCAGACTTTGATCTATTGTCGTGTTCTCATTTCTGAAGCCAGCTTGCCCTTTTCGCTGGTTAAGTCAAGTCTGTCACTTGCCCTGTCGTAGGTTAGTCTCGTAAATACTTTGCATGCCGAAAGTGAGCTGATGGGTTTGTAGTTCTTCAAGCCTTTTACATCGCCATTCTTGTGTCTTCGTATAACCTTGACCTACATTTGTGCATGGTCTCGAGAAATTGCATGTAGAGCATTCGGAGTTCCTTAAATATAAAATTTCGTCCAGCTTTGTTCAAATCAAGCGTTGTGCCGCCATTTCCGGTCGTTTTACCGCGGGGCATGTCTTGTATGAGTTTTCCATTATCGTCAGTAGTTACGTATGAATTTTCCGAGCAATATTTCTCTACTACTTTCAATAAGACACTGAAATAGCTATTAATATTGCCTTGTTTATCTATTATAGCGCGTGTTTTGGCGCTTCCTATACATAGTCGCTTTCTAACTGTCTTGATGTAGGCGTCCTTACTTATTGCCGCTGCTCTCTATTTCACGTTATAGTTCCGAATGTCATCGACTTTGCTTTTAGTAATAAACGTTGAAGCTCAGCAAATTCTATTTTCTCTACTGACCTGGGTGCTTTCATCTGCTCTTTACTTTATCAAGGATTTGGGGTTTCAATGAGTTTGCTTACTTCTTGTCTTGGTTCTTTTCTTCCATCTTCTAGCGCTGCTTCGGAAATCAGCCTCTTCATATTTCGTTCAATACCGCTATGTAGGTGTTCTCTTCTAAAGTGTCGTATTTGTTCTCAGGAGTAATCCTAAATTCCTCCGTTTTTATCATGACTACGCCTAGGTTGCCCTTCCTTGTGTCTAAGTTTGTTCTTGTTCTCTTCAAGCTGAGGGCTACCTTCGCCCCCACTACACTGCGATCCCTGCATTTTACCGTACCAACTATTTCCGTGTCCTCTACTATGCCTGGGTATGTGCGCACTATAAAAGCTATTTCCTTTTTTGCTTCTCCTCAAGGGTTTCTCCGTGCCCATTTGCTATTTCGATATTTTCGAAGAAAGGTGAACATATACAGAGTTTGTTTCCTTTCGCGAATTCCAATAACGTTTCTCCTCTGTTGTTCCTGGAGTCTATGACTATTTCATCGCTTGTGCATGTTCTGTATCCCCCACGCGGTCTGATAAGATCATACCAGCGACGACGTGGGCTTGACCGGCATGCAGCGTTATCTATAAAAGTGCGCTGCTGTATGAAATAAGAGCTTTTTGTCTTGCTGCCACCGATGCGTCGTTACTGCTTCAGAATAGAACATCTGGCGACGAGGATGGGATCGGCGAGCACTTTAACCGCCGCCGGCCAGCAGCAGGAACGAGACTGAACCGCTAACGGAGCAAGGCGACACGGAGCTCTTGCAGCCAGCATTTCATCGACTGCGTGGAGCAGCGCAAGAACGTCGCGGGGAAGCGAGGCATCACGGAGCCCTTGCATTGACCTCGGTGGCGGGCTGGAACAAACGAACAAGAGACTGCAATACGCACAACGCACATCAAGGAACTCAACTCTGCGGATAAGTGAACCTTGCTCATTATGGCAGAAGCAGGCAATGGTCGAGAAGGTCATGGTCGTGAGCTTGGCAGGATGACAGAATTCAACTCGAAAATCGACAACATACGCTCGTATTTTGAACGCATCGAGAACTACGTAGACATAAATGATGTCCCTGAAAACAAGAAACTGAAGCTGTTTCTGAACGTACTCGGAGCGGAAGCTTATGAAGAGCTAAAGAAGATAGCCGCGCCTCATTTGCCTTCTGAGAATAGAACAGTGCAGGGCAACTATCTTTAGCGCGTGAGCTGCGGCTCAGGCGGAAGGAACGAGCATGATGCGCTATAACGGCCGGTCTCTTCTTTTCGCTGTCCTTATCGCTCACCATCACCGTAGACATAACAAAACCCGCAGTCCTTTTCTGGCCGCGCCGAAATGTGCGAACTGGATCAAAGTTATGTATTCTTCCCTAAAGGCGTGGTCACAGTAAACGAATCTGGTCGGACGACAATTGGACTGATGGCTTCGCTAATTATGGCCAGCATCAGGATTTATCCGGAACATCGTGCCGCGAGGTTGAGACGAGGAGAGCGGTAGTGTGTTGCTTGCCGACTTGCTCCGTGCTCAGTGTTGAACACCTTCTGATTGACCGAATCGGAGGTAATGAGCTAAAGCCCATGCAAGAAAGGGGAGGAGGAAGTAAGTGCGCGGTACCGACGTCTAGTCCATGGTCGTAAAACAGGCGCAGGGGCAGGTGAGCGTGCGCCTTCTCCTCTATTTTACCGGGCCGTGCGGGGCGGCTGCGATAGCTCTGCGGATTAGCACAAGTGCCTCTCGTGCGTCTTATCGCGGAGGCAGTATGCAGTGGGTCGATCAGGCTGCGAAAGCTCATGCCTGAAGCACTAATGTGCACTGTCTTACCTATAGGGCTGAACGTTGGGCAATCTCAAGTTTCGCAGACGTGATAAAGAGAGGCTGCACGCCAGCGTTGTGCTAGTGTCATGACAGTGAGTTTTTGCGGCCATTGAACGACATCTGTTAGTGTTTGTGCATGCGTAAAAGATGCCATTCTTGCCAATTAAGAATTAAGCTAATCTTTATCACAATCTGTACCTTCATTAAAACTGTGAACGTAATGTGGTGTAGCTAGCTATCGAATACATCGCTATCTCTATATCAGTCCGCACATGACGACATTTCCATGCCAATGAAGTTGCCGAAATATGATCGAGGTAACAAATGTACCAAGAGGCGGGGGCACCTCCAGTAGAAGTAGGAGCCAAGCAGCAGGTAAAGCTAGAATGATTAAACGCTAGTTGTCATCAGTATTTCAACGGCGTCGGCTCCTTCTGCCCCCCCCCCCCCCGCCTTCTTTCCAATGTCTCGCTCAATACAGTGTGCCACCATTGCACGGCCTGTTTGTTCTCGATTTCGATTCGTCGTTACGTTCGAACACTCAGACTTTTAGCTGTCACTGCAAGGCTTCGCGTGCGGCTGTCTACCTGTTCTTTAAACTCTCACGCGAGGTATGAGCGATCACCAAAATCTCTGTCAATAAAGCAGGCACTGATTTAAAAAGATGTGAAGTCGACTACGTGTACTCAAGCCACCACTGCACTCAAATGGAAGAAGATTGCTTCTCACATGCGAGCGTGCCGTCTCGTTCATGTCGTTCCCGTTGTATTCGACCGGCATCGCTAGTTCAGCAAAGATGAAAAAGAGAATAAAAAGCAAAAAAAAAATAAGAAGAAGTCAGCCTGAGCTTTCGGTCGTCACTGTGAAACCAATCTGCATATTCAAAAGACTTGCTTGCTTTGCGCCCTATTTTCTTTAGAATGAAAACCTTGACGCACGTCGTCGGTTGCGATGGTTCGTGTCGCGGAGATGGAATGTGGGGACCAAGGTGACGGTACGGTTATTGCCGATGCGAGTCAAAAATAAAAGACCTAAGGTTCGGTGGGGGACTTGGTCGAGGAAAACAAAAAAAGCGACAGGAGCAGGAGCAAGCCGTGGGGCTTCAGTGACGTAGGAAGTTGCATGAGTACGAGCTGTGTTCGAGAAAAAGAAACCATAATAGCAGGAAGAACGTTTTTCAGTGAAGAATTCATCGCGACTGCCGCTGACGTTAGAAAAGAAATGAGTCATAACGTGCTTCATTTCACGATAAGCGAAGCCTCGTAAGCTTTGCTGCCTTAGGGTATATGAAACACGACGTTTCATCGACCGGCTGTCCTCATATGAGCCAAGAGTTAGCAGTACGTGGCGCCTACCATGTAAACATAATCTACACCGACCGCCATAAGCGTGAGTGGTATAACAAGTCAACACTCCCTGCCTAAGATCTAGGGCGCAAAATTACCCGAGAGAGTGGACGGCAGAGCAGCACCTGGTAGATCAAGCGGCAAGAGTATCGCATGCGTAACGCGACGACGGCTCTGGTTAGCATCCCACCTGCCGCGAATTGTTTGCCCACGCACCTTCATTTCTTTTTTTTTGTGTGTATCATTCCTACATTTTCATCAAGTGAGAACAAGTTAATTATCCTGCTACTTCCTTACTGTTATTCTTCCAACAGGTGTGCGCGAATTCATTGCAGGCGTCCTGTCCCTCACTCATATTTCTGTTTTCCTCTCCCATTCACCTAGCGTATAGGGTACCCAACCAAAAGCTTTTCTGCATATCTTCCTGTCTGACACCTTTCTGTTTTCTTCCCTTCATTGTCGTTAGGCTCCATGAGATTGCGATTAACCGAAAGCAAGCCTTTGGGTTCCCGTTCTCTTTTATTAACAAGAATGCATTTGCTAAAAAAAAAAAATTCCACCTATGTTGTCTGTTGAAACAATGTGAAGTTGACACATGTTGCAAAAGTATGATCATTTGCACAACACTTCGACAGTATTCAACGCAACTAATCTTACGGTCCATGTGTGGCTACAACTAATACTGCAGTTTGTTCAGCATGAATAGTTGATAGAGGAACCGGTTTCTTGCCAAATGAATATATACATAAGGGGCCGGATTCACAAAACTCACTTACGAGAAAATTTTCGCGTAAGAGAATTTTTTCTGCGTAAGTGGATTCACGAAGCGAAATAAAAGTCGTAAGAGGACGTGGTTCTCACATCGGCCGCTGTTATAGTGAGCGCTGCGGTTGCCGATTAATATATCAGCGATGGTGATGCATTTGCTACGTAGGCGAAAAAGGCTCGTAAGTGGATTCACAAAGCAAAAATGGTCGCAAAAACAGCGTAGCTAGGAGGAAATGCTAAGAGTGGTCCGGAGCACTCTTACGAGAAACATGGTGGCGTTTTAACGGGCAACAGCGGCGGGTATTTGGGTGCCGTAGGTGTTACTGAAAAAAAAAATTATGGCCATGTAAGCTGGCCAATGATTGCCGCGTATGTACAAGGCTCACAGCCTTGAGGTTGCTGTTGCAATCCTTTTTTATGCATTGGACAATCTTGCCACCAGCACTCGTCCAGTAAGCTTGGCGTGAGAGTCATTAGAGGTGCCTATTGGGTATTTGTAGCAAAAAAAAAATTATGCATGCAAATGCTTGTGATTGGATGAAAAATAAAGAGTTGTGTGAATGGTCCTTGATGCCGAAATCGGCGCGTTGTATGGTCAATATTTTTTTACCTTGTTTTTGTTGCGTCTTGCCTCTCCCAATAAAGCGTACAAGCTGTGTTACCGTATGCAGCTTTGCTCGAACCTTTACCACCATTAAGAAACGGACAAAATTCTGTCGCACACTATTGGAAAGGAAGTTGGACAGTGGGTTCCAGTGAACCATTCACGAACTCATTATGTTGTTTACGTCTTCTCTAGCTGCATTGGTCTATTATTTCCCAATAGACACTCTCTCCCAAATGCAGCTTCCGCTGTACACTATAGGCTGATTCACTAAAAACATATTGCTTCAAAATAAACGCACGTCCAAGATATGCGTGACTTTGCGCATAAACTTAGAAATAAATTGAGTTGAATAGACATTCACGGCCCGCAAAAGAAAATGAAAAAAAAGTTTCGCTATGGCAAATACTTAGGACGGAATGCATGCGCTTAAAATGCATGCGAAAGCCTATGCTAGTGCTGTGTAATATCAGCTCGACTGCACTCGCGCCTTTGACAATTACTTTATTTTTAACTGGGCGTGAGACTCTCAACAAAAGGCCGCTTCGTCCCCTGAGCTGCATATTGTGCGGAAAGTTAACCTAACCGAAGTTATCGCGTAGTGATATGCCGTGCATCACATCCAAGCCTACGCCAGGCATCATAAATATCTTAGCAGACGACGACAGCAGACGACGGTTTGAGCGAGAGGCGAAGCATGTGACTGGTTAGGACGGGGTACTCTCTACAGCAGGTCATTTTATGACGTCACTAAAATGATGTCACTCACTTCTTTCACCGCGCATTTCTGTGGTGGTCGTCACATTATCCTCCTCGCACGTAAGACAATTTTTCATATCACCGTAAAGAACGCGCAAGTGTTTTTTAAGAGCTCTCTTAAGGCGAAAAGAACATCATGGCGACGTAAACATAGTGTGTGGGTATTGTTTCGTGGTAACGTTTCTTGCTTTTGAGCTCCTTTACGATTCGATGGGATGTGTTGTGAATGCCGCCGCTTTTTCGGTGCGTGAAAGCTTTGTGAAAACCATCGCCTGTGTCTCCAATTGAGTGGTGAACCGTGTTGAAGCCTCTGCCTTTGTGCTCGTGAACAGGGACCCTCGGCCAGTGTGCCGCCGTGAACTTGCATTTAGGAAGCCTGCATTGTGTGTTTGAAGACCGGTCAGTTCCTCTGCCTTGCTTTGTGGTCGTTTGTTCTTGTGACGTGCGCCGTTTCGCATCGACTGTGTTTGGGCGCGTTACTTCGAGGATAACTCCGTGTTTAGAAAGAAACGACCTTGACGTGTGCATAGGTGCTCTGTCGACACTTCGAAGTCTTTTGAAGAGGCAGAGACCATGTGGAAGCAGTGCAACAGGTAACATAATTGTCGACTGCGCTACGCTTTGCCTTTGTGCCCTTCCATACCGTCACTTTGCTTGCGTTAGCGGGTTATGTGCGGAACCTGAAATGACACACCGATACGTTCTAATGCGCATTTTTTTATTTTATTTATTTCATTTATTCATACTGTCACCGTACAGGCCAAAACAGGAGTTGCTATGTTGGGCACAAATACATTTGTTAATAAAATGCAAAGAGATTGCATTTTCTTTCACAGAACTTAAAAAACCATAAAAATTCAGAAAAAAAAAACGTAATGAAATGAGTGCACAAGATGCTATTTTACGACACACATATCAACTTGCTCAGCAGAACACTCGTTAACAAGAAAATGCATTCGAATATATAAATTGTTATTCCGACACTGGTAAACGGCATTATGTACAATCGGTAAAATCGCTCAGCAAGGCCGTTTCAAGTATTTTACATCATTGAACGTTGTAACATCATGCGGTAACCTGCTACACGCATCGACAGCCTACACAATAAAGAATATTTTGAAAGAATGTGTGTTGTGTCTCAATGGCTGTACGTAATGTCTGTGGCTATTGCGCGAAAGTGATGTGTCAATAATTAAAGTTTTGGCTATTTCGGTTTCATATTTTCCATACATTATCTGGAAAGAAAACATTCAGACTGCTGAAGCTTATTCTTTGCTGCACATTAGGAATTGATGCTAGCGTTTTCAACGCCGTTACCGACTGCGTTCGTTGGAATGAGTTAAAAACAAATCGTGAAGCCCTATTCTGAACGCGTTCACATTTAGCAATGTTTCTGCGTGCGTGTGGTTTCCATATCGGACATGCGTATTCCACCAATGGCAAAATTGTCCTATGATTTGCTAGAAGCTTTACCTCAGTTGTCGCATCACTTAGCTTAAGACGAAGCATCCACGGTTTATTTTGTGACGCTCTCAAAAGCGCACCAAGTTCGGTGGCGGAAAAATTCGGCTTGCGCGTGCCCTTCCGCGCTTTCGACATGGCAATGGCTAAACAGCAATCGGGTAGGCAGAGGCGTCTGACGTTCGCGCACGCACGAAAAATTTCGTTTCGGCTGTTGAGGCGCTTACAATAGCAGTTGGCCAATGCAGCTCTCACGTCGCTGACGATAACGCTCTCTCCCTCTTAAGGCGCCCAGCACTCAATGTCCGGCGTAACGTAATAAGAAAGAAGTAAAAGAAATTGTGTAACGAAAGGAAGCTGTGGAAGCCTCTTTCTGCGCGTCAGCACAGAAAAAAAAGTAACGATTTCTGGCGTTTAACGTCCCAAAACCCCTCCACGATTATGATAGACGCCGTAGTGGAGGTCTCCGGAAATTTTGACCACCTGGGGTTCTTTAACGTGCACTTTAACGTGGTTCTTCACCGTGCAACATTTCGCCTCCATCGAAATGCAGCCGCCGCGGCCGGGATTCGATCCCGCGACCCTCGGATCAGCAGCCGAGTATCATAGCCACTAGACCACCGTGGCGGGGCTGACGACTCCTTTTTGTAAACTCTTAACTGTATACGCCGTCATTTACAAAAGCAGCCCTTACTAACGTAGTAAAAATACAAACAATATCTAAATTACCGAACTTTCTGAGTGTGTCATGAGAATAATAGTAGTATTAAAAAATCTGAGGACTAATTTATTCAAAGTGGGCCTATTTATAAGCATATGTATCTTTCGGTATGTCGATTTTATTGAAATCTGTCCATGACTTTAATTTGACACATAACGTGGAGGATGCATTTTTGGAACTTGTTTATAAAGCCGAACAGCTTCTATATGACCTAAAAAGCTGCATCAATGTTTTTTCGAAGATTTTTTTTTTTTTCGCGAAACAACAATTTACGTCGATCTACAAGACATTATCATGCAAATAAATCTATTGCGTTCGAATGACCCGAATCAACTGTCAGACAATGCATATTCATCAAAATGTACCTGAAATGGTTGTCAAAGGGGCAAACCTTGAGTGACATCTGCCCACCTTTAATATTTTCCGGTCCTGTTGTTCGGCGGCACCTGCCGGTGTCAGCAAGGGTGTAATTGTTTTTTTTTTTCTTCTTCTTCGAGCCATCGTCGTTGAGAAAACGCGAGCGCACGGCTTAACGCTGACCACCCGGACATCCGCTGCAGCGCGACGCGCATTGGCACCGTAGCAGACGCCCGGAACAGGAAGATGAGGCGCAGCGAGGAGCGATTCGCGATTATAACATAAACTCGACACCAGACGCTTTGATTGTTGTGAGGCTGTCATGTGACCGTACATCTTTCTTTTGTTGTCGTTCCGTCTGCTTTCGCGTTTCCTCCTTGCCCTCAGTAGTGTCGAATAGGTTAAATGCGCACCATCGCTATCGCATGCCTTTGTCGCTAAGTGATTTCGTAGCTAAGATTATCGTGCGTAAGAGAAAGCTTTGTGAATCCGGCCCAAGGTACGTTCCAAAGTATAGTATTGTACGCTCGTCTAGGTTGTATATTTCTATCACTACACCCCTTTGAACCAGCATTAACCGTTCGACTGCATAAGGGTTACCTTTTCAAGAGGCGCTTAGATGAGCTGTTGCATTATATGATATTACACTTATCGACTACTTGCTGAAGACGAGCTCACGAAAAGTGCTGTCCTTCGTAGAAACCCACAACCCTTTCTGTGACGATAAATCTCAACGTCGGGACGCTGACGTGACACATCCTAAGCAAAGAGAAAGCGAAAGGCGCCAGGACGGGCGTGCAGTGTTCAGCGCTTCCGTGCTGGCTACGAGTAAGGCGTTAGGTTCTTTCTTTCTTTCTTTCTTTCTTTCTTTCTTTCTTTCTTCTTTCTTTCTTTCTTTCTTTCTTTCTTTCTTCTGTCTCTCTCTCTCTCTCTCTCTCTCTCTCTCTCTCCTTTTTTTTTAACCGATTCAAGCGTACTGTTAGACACGCACATCGATTACTACGTTAGGGGGTGAGGTGGAAATTATCAGCCTACGCATTCGTTCGCGTGAGAGAGAAGCACCTCTGAAGGTTGCGTGCTAGGACTGTCAAAAACTTGACTGTGCCGCTGCACGAAAGTGCATCACGAGATTTTTTTTTTTTTTCGGTGTTGTCTCTGTGAGTATTGCGCATGCGTACCTATAAAAAAGAAAACGAATATTATGCTTCACCCTCTATACTCGCTATATTTATGCTTCACTATAAGTCCACCAGAAAGAAACAAAAGCGTTGAAAACCATAATTTCAGGAAAATAAAAAGAAACGCTCGAGGGGAAAGCACACAGGCACTCTAACGCTCACTGCACCTGTGCGTTTCTTCCTTGAGCGCGTATCTTCAGCGTGCCTATAATAGTGTTTTATATGTCGCACCAACTTACTCAAGAACAACTTCCTTGGACAGATAAACGTGCTATATAGGACTCATTCGTGAATAATGAGCGAACTTTAACGACAGCTAACTTAACTAAAGAGTTCTGTGTGCCCTCATTTCTATTGCTGCGCGTGCGTCAGTGCACTTCACCGTTCTAATATGGAATCCAACAACCAATATGACTGTTGTTCAAAGCGCGCGTGCGGCAGATGTGAAGTGTTGGTGAGGAACGGGGAACATTCAAGAGCTGAAATTAGCTTTTTAACATTAAAATCACGAGCAAGTGCTGCTACACAGCAGAACAATGATCTATCAGGCTTCATCAAATGTTTCTAATCAGTGGTAGCTGAAAGCCTGAGGCACTCCAGAATCCTTGGCTGATGAATCCAACTGACGGAGACGTTGCCGGCAGGACTAGCTTTCATGGCCAGCAGACGCTAGAGGCCCGTGTTCCGTACCTTTTAAGTGCACTTCAAAGAGCCAGAGGTGGTCGAAATTTTCTAAGCCCCCCAACACGGCGTGCCGCTTAGGCATATCGTGCCACTGTGAAGAACAGCACACTAAAGAATACGTACAATCGGTATCAACAAGCTTCCTTACATACTGTAACTCGCTCGCAACTGCTGTCGCATGATCGGCGTGGAACAGGCCAGGTTATCAACACAACCACCTCCACCGCCTAGATCCGTCACAGCGACTTCAGATCCCTTCAAGATTTCCGCGATCCGACACGAGCGTTCTCTGCCGCATGTGGCTTGGAGGGCTCTATGTTTAACAAAAATCTTCTCCTGCCGTATCGTATTTGCACACAGTGTTGCCTGCGGCCATTACGGCAGCGAGGAATCCATCGCACACATGTGACTGCCCTCCGTACAATTCCTAGCGACAGTCCCTCGCAACGAAATTATCGCGCTTCAACGACCACCCGCTGTCCGAACAATCAGCATTGGAATGGCAGAACAATCGCCCTTAAAAGTCGGAAGGCCATCAAAGCGCTGTGGAAGTTCCTGTGAGAAACGTGCCTTGCTAAACGACTGTAACTCTGCCGTGTCTGTTAGCAGACTGGAAGTTCAATTCTAGTAAACTCCCCTGCCTCCCGCGCAACTCTCTCTCTCTCTCTCTCTCTCTCATTGGTTTTTCGGTATGTAAAACGTAAAACTCCAGAAATAATTATATTGTCATTGTCATTCATACGGACGTTTCTAATAGCTGTCATTCAATTGCAGCCCGTGCCCCGCCATGGTGGTCTGGTGGCTACGGTATTCGGCTGCTGATCCGACGGTCGCGGGATCGAATCCCGGCCGCGGCGGCTGCATTTTGATGGATTTGATTTGATGATTGATTTGTGGGCTTTAACGTCCCAAAACCAGCTCTGATTATGAGAAACGCCGCAGTGGAGGGCTCCGGAAATTTCGACCGCCTGGGCTTCTTCAACGTGCCCCTTATAGTTTTAAGTATCTCATGGGCGACACACGACCGCCGCGGCCTGGAAGGCACCCTCTTTCGAGTCAGGAGATGGGTGCCACGGGGTGCGGTTGGCTATTGACAGTTCATTTAGGACGGCAAGAGAATCAAAGTATTGCCGAATCCATCTGTTCAGAATCTTTTTTTTTTTCTGGAGCGGAATGAGAAATTATTTTTTGTGGATTTTGGTATATGTCATCAAGCAATTCCCTTACTTTGCTTCATGAGATCGTCTTCCTTTTTGAAAGTATAGTGTACTAAAACGGAGAATCAATACGGTCTGACTTGGAATTGGCTGGTGGGTACTTACATTTGGTTGTTACAATCATTACGAGTACAACGGGTGTAGTCTGTTAGATATTCTGGCTTTTCATTCTATCCGGCGGCACGATTTGATCGTAAATTGCCGTGGCAACGCCTTAGACTTACACATGTCGAATGATCAAGTTGTTGGAACCTCGAACGCTAACATCCATCTTGTTCAACCCACGAAATTTCACCAACCAGTTAATTAAGCTAATAGTGTCCCCTTCAGCAGTTAAACTGGGCTAGTCCATCGACAATAATGATTCGCCTAGATCTGCTTTCAAGCGGGAGGATTATGTTGGCGCATACCACTAGGTGTTCTCCGTATCCAGTGGTAGCAGTTTACCGACAAGACCATTGTTAATGACGAAGTAGTCCTGTTTATATATGGAACTTATATTGATCAGTGCTGTGTACCTAATAACCGTAAATATCACCATTAGGTCTGACCGAACCTATAACAGCACCAAAGCATAAAGATCGCGCACACAGAAGTTCTTGGTTTAATGAGCAGAAGGAAGAGTTCTGTGCTCTTTTTATTTTTACGCTCTGTAATTGCCTGCATGAGCCGAGCAGAATCAGCGCTCATATACTGCACTCTTAGAAAGAAAGCGCTCCAGTGGGATAGGAATAAAAACCATCGCTGACTGTTGCGTTACCCATTTCCTATGCTTTTCATCTCTCTCCTTGTCTATTCGCTTCTTGCATCTCCTCGTCTTGAAAGAATAGGCAGGTGTTGTTCCCCACTCGGTGGAAGTTATCAGCTTGCTCCTTCGTCCTTTCCTTTTACAGCGTAAGCTGTTATGAGATCACAACAAGGGTCGTTTTTGCGCCGTAGTTGTCCGCCGCCGGTGTCCGTAACAACTATCGCGCAAATTTTAGAAAAAATAACCAGGACCGAGGAGTATTCCAACTCGTCCTCTGCGTGGATTCGGACCCACACTCTCTGCGTGGCGTCGAGCATTCTACCACTGAGCTACGCCTGTGCTTGAAAAAATCATCGCTAAATGACCTAAACAGGTATAACGTCTGCCGAGGAATCGCATTAACAGATGTAATGTTACGTGGCTGAATAATAATACGCCACTATACGTCGCGGAAAGTGGATTGCATAACGAGTTCGATGAACAATTTCAAAGGACACAGGGATGCATGCTTCGTAGTTCTGCATCCATTACAGAGGCATCATCTACATCATCATTGTGAAACAATCTTCTTCAACTTTACCGTCATCATTATTACGAACCGCTGCCCTTTATCGTGTCGTACCGTGCCATGCGACATGCGGCAGGCGACGTGCGCAGCCCCGACAGCAACTTGACTTGGCTCTTCTAATACCTGATGGCTCCTCCTCGTAAGGTGCGGACCGCTGCTGAAGAAGCGAATCTCAAAGCTACGCACGCGGCTGCAGCAAGGCAACGTCGGGCACAACAGACAGCTGTGCAGAGAGAAGCCCAAACCGCAGCTCGCCGTCGACGCCGGGCCGAGAGTTCGTTTCGTTCTCGGGAAAACGACGCCAAGAGACTCTATAAGATGTGCAGTTATACAGATTTGCGCGTTACAGTGCCGCAGTAATTATGGCGTAGTAGGTACTTCCCTACTTGGCGAAATGGTAAGAGTTACGCCGCTGCGGATACCTACCACCTCTAGTTGCACTAGTTTCCCCAAGCGTTTAAAATGGCCTCTAAGAACATCGGTCCTCCAGCTTACGCTGCCACTGTCCTACGGTTCCGCGCATGCCTGGCTCTTTTTGGTCGTCGTGTGTTTATGTAATAATAATAATAATAATAATAATAATAATAATAAGCCACAGTTTCGCCGCAAGGGCGAAGCAATGAATGCGATAGCAAGAACCTGTAATGCTATACGAAGTGAGGCTCGCAGCTTCAGGAGCAACATTAATTGTAGCAAACATGCACTTGCTAAGTGAGCGCCTCCGGTGGGCAGCGCGTGCTGGTACGAAGGGCTTTATACGTTGTGTGTCACAAAGCTACACATACAAAGCTAGGGGAGGCCGCTAAATGAACAAACAGAAGATGTTGTTGTTGTTGTTTTGTGGGGTTTTACGTCCCAAAAGCAGTTCTGATTATGAGAGACGCCGTAGTGGAGCGCTCCGGAAATTTCGACCACCTGGGGTTCTTTAACGTGCACTGACATCGCACAGCACACGGGCCTCAACATTTCGCCTCCATCGAAATGCAGCCGCCGGGGCCGGGATTCGATCCCGCGACCCTCGGATCAGCAGCCGAGTACCATAGTCACCAGACCACCGTGGCGGGGCAAACAGAAGATGAGCGTGAACTATCAAGTGAAGCATGCACGAAACGAACGCACAGATATACACCGATCGAGCGCGAATAAGCTGTCACAATGGATACTCTCAGTTTGAACAGCGCTCCTGTTGCAAAGAAGCAGCAAAGGAAACTAGCGTGCTTCAAGTGTCGAGCTGTGACACTTGATAGTTCGCGCGCATCTTCTGTTTGTTCGTTTAGCGGCGTCCCTTGAGCTCGAGTGACTTTCGTACGCTCCCGTAACATCAGCGCGGACATCACGGTGAAAGCTCGAAACATCCATCTTCTCACCACGAGACAACCGCGCGAGCAGACAGCGGAAGGGCATCTCTCTGCGCAAATATTAGAAGAAGCGAGCTAGCTGGCCGACGACTTTCAAATGCGCCCGTTGCGCTCCTCGCGCCATCTCAATGGTAATGAAGAAACGCTTATAAGCGCCTGCCATCTCTGAGTCCTGCCAGCGGTAAAAGGTGTGTATATAAGGCTCGCTGTTAGCCCCTAAACGATGTGCTCTTTGTGGCGTAGTGGTTACCGCCACGCGCTGCGGAGCGAGAGGTTCCTGGTTCGATTCCGCGCTTCGGAAGCATTTATCTGAATTATTTTTCTTTGGGACTTCCATATATATATATATATATATATATATATATATATATATATATATATATAGTTCTACATATACGGTTCATGACGGCAGCGACGGGGACGGCAAAAACCAGCCGAGACTGTCCATATAATTGCTATCGCAATAATAATAATAATAATAATAATAATAAATTTACGAGGCCTCAGGTTCTAAACATCCAACACATCAGCCGCACGAGAAGAGTTCTAGCATCTTCCAGCGAATGCCTCAAGCGCTTGAAAACGTCCGGCACTCACATGGCTTTCCGAGCTTATAGTAGCGTTTTCGTCCCAGTTCTGAAAACAATATAGCTATTAAGATGCTTCCATTTTCCCTTGCACCAGGAGCAGTACTTATGATTTTGTGCTGTATTTGGTACTGTAAAACTGATGTCTCGGATAATCACCAGATCTTCTTCGTACCGCATCCAATATATTTGCACTTGCTCGTAATTTAGCGGAAGGAACTTCGTCACTGCCCATCTACGTGAGTCTTTCTCCTTTCACTTAGCTCTCACGATTCTTTTTAGCTTATTGTACAGGTCTCGAGGAAAGTACTTAAGAAAAATTGGCTGAACCAATCTAGTGTTACCTTAGGAAGGCTTCTGACGTAGTCCCCTACTGCTTGCTTATGGTTAAGCTTTTGCAGTTTGACGTTGGCTCCGGTGTTTGGTGTTTCTTGACATAATGCCGAAGGGTTGAAGCTGGCTGTTGTCGGAGAATAAACATTAGTTTCAAGTGAGCGCTCGTCCAGTCCGGTTCTTGTGTTCTTGTTTATTGGCCTTTTTGAGCTTCTAAGCACCTGCATGGACTCGGCAGTCGAATGAATGCAGTCTTCATTATGAAATTTTATTTTCTTGATGATTTTGATATTTGCAGAAATTGTTTCTTTCGAAAATTTGAGCTGTTTTAGCTTAGCTTCATACACATATACATATATTCTCCTGCTTTGTCTTTTCAACAATTACTTTGTGCTTTGCTGGACACCAGTTTTCTTTTTGTCATTGTTCTTATACGTCTTGTGAAACGTTAATGTATATTTCCCTGCACACTATCTATGTATTATTATAATTATTATTAATTATGTTTGTTCCCGAGGACGTTACATAAATAACCGACAGATTATTATAGCGAGGTTTCGTGGTTTCGTCCTCGTCGCCGAACATGTTGGAGCTGCTGAACGTGCGAGTAACTAGGGAAATTCATAAAAAAAGACATTATAAAAAAGCGGAGATTCACTTAATTCCACTGCGCTTGCCTAGGTAATGAACCGTATGCTAAACGTTGTAGGAGGCCTCGCTTCAGAACGTATATTGCATATCAGCCCAAGTAATTTTCATTAATCTTCAATTCAATACTATTGGTGAAGCAGTAGAAGTGGTCCAACGTAGTGCGATCATTTGGAATGTAGCCTAATGCAAAGTTTAATGTTCATACAAATCCAATCTTCTGTTTCTCCATCGCTCTCTTCGACCGCGGTGAATCGAAGTGGAGCTCGCTCTGCAGTCGAGCCATGGCTTCACCGATTGATTTGAATGCAGCCGTAGGAATTCGTATTACTTTCGACCACCCGCAATCCATTAACTAGCACCAATAACGCGACTACCGCGGCCGAGAATCCTTTTTACGATGCATACAGTTAGTGGTCATCAGTGGCATGTAAGAGATACCGGCCGAACGCTGCGCATGCTGCTTTAGTACCTAGAATTCGGTATGGCGAATAAAGGCCATGTGCCTCGGCCATAAAGGCTGATTGTTGAAAAGTTGATTTTGAATTCCAGCTCAGGTCGACAGAAAAGAAAAAGAAAGTTGCAGAGTATGTCTTCAATATTTCCTATGTCAATGCCGTCGCACCAGTTCTCGGTATATATTTGCCAGGATGTCTCCATATTTGCAATCATGAAAGAAGTCTACCAGAGCACGAAATTACGAGAGGCACTCCCGCGCGAAAGAAGTACCTTTTTTCCTCCTCAACAACCAAGTTCAAAAACAACAACGTTCAAAAACAATTGTTTTGAATCGCTTGTTGTATAAACTCTCTGTTCGACATACACATACAAGGCCCATAGTCTGCCCGGTTGAACGCGCGCTCACAATCTGGCACACATAAGGCGTAGGACGCACGCACAAACAGGCGTGCGCTTGTTTTCCTAGGAGAAACAAATCTCCGAAATTTATCCGTGGAAGGCTCCAAGCTTTCCTACGTAGCAGCCGAGGAGCCGCCTCCGGAGGAAAGAAAGTGAAGACGGGACAGGCGAAGACATCGAAAAGGTCAATAATGCGTGTTGAGCTGTCTTCGTGCTTCTTAGTTTTTCGTCTGCTGCTGAAGAAGGTGCTAGGAACTTGGGGTCCGAAAGAAAGCCCCGTATTTGCCGCCTCGGTGTCGACGCCGCGAAGTAGACGTCGCTGCATGCAACGGCCGTTTTCTCTCCTTCTTCGTTCTTCGAGCGAATGGACAAGGGCCATCGCTGGAGCATCGCTGAAGCCTGCCGACAGCACTTGTACGCCATCGTAGAGCTTCGCTTTGGGACTGTTTATTTACCAGAGGCGACAAAGCGGACGTGGCAGGGCTCACGACGGAGACGCAACGGTCGCTCGATTGTCGGAATAGCTTGCTCGTCTTGACGGCCCCTTTCGCGTTTGCTGCGCGTTGAAGGCGAGGGTAACGTAAACTGTGTCAAGGCCCGTTCTCTCCTGAATATATTCGCGAGTGCGTGGGGCCAACGTGATATACGAGCAGATAAAAATGAGCACGGTTCGCTGGACACGAAATGGGCGAGTAATATATGGCTCCCCATGCATTTATAGATTTTTTTTCCCTCAGCTTCCTGACCTCTATTATGTAGAACCGTAGAAGAGTTGAAGTATCCAGTAAAGGTCAAACGATCAAATGACAAAGATGAGTTGATATCTTTCTATTTATGTTTTCATGTGATTACGGCAATGTGTTGCTGTATAATCGTGGCATTAGCCGTGGTAGTGGCTTGAAGGAAAACGCGAAAAGAAATTAGGTCGTATGCTTTCTTGTTTTTGTTTTTCTTTAAGGAAAGCTTTCCTGATTGCTTTTTTTTTTTTCGTGCGGCATTCTTCAACTGTAAACGCGCATTTGCACCAAGGCAAACTTCTAAAACGCCTTAGGCTCCTTAATGAGTTTGCGCTATCATTACATCGATGAACAGGGTCGTCGGCTGTAAACGGGAATGCGCATGTGTAGAAGAGCGTCCTAACGTTTTCCTCTGCAAGTGCCTAGTGCAGAATCACATGTGTCGTTACAAGCCGCCTCGTTGTTGCTTTTCGTTCACCTGGGATATGCACCGGCGTTGCCTAACTTTTCCACTGGCAGCTAGGGCGACAATAATGTGAGAATTAAAGCTTTAGGAGTTGATAACAGTGTACACTTTGTCTACAACATCCGATTTTGTGGACCATATCAATCAGGCCAACGTTCGGTATCACAATATAAAACTGTGCCGAGTCAGGTGACCCGAAAGGCTCTTCAGCTCACTTTACCAATAGTGGCGCTCGACTGCCTTGTATACACACATCACGACGTAAATTAATACGGCATACCATGCACTGCAGAAAACTTAGTGACGAAGACAAGCGTGCGCGTGCGCATTAGCGGGCGCGAAGGTTTACGGCAGCGCCTCCTTCCCGCTCCCAGCCTTCTCCTACTTAGGCAATTTCGGTCAGAACGCAGTGCAGTGTAAAGGTATGTGGCAGATTTGACGCCCCAGTTCAGGTGATTAAAGCGGCGGCCGCACCCGACAGAATGCTTCTTGACTCTCGACTCTACAGGAGCAAGAGTCAACGAAATTTGCTTTGTGGTGCTGCTCAGAAGTTGACGGGGTACCTAGCTGGGAACACATGCAGAAGGTGCATGGAGAGCTTTTTTAAGGCTGTTTCATTGGAGTTGCGATATGGTTCCGCGTACCAACAGTGGACAAGAGGCGTCGGGTTTCCTCCTCGGTGTGATAAAAATATATTAACTGATAATAGTCAGAAATCTTTTTAAAAATATGGTATGCAGTTTAACATTACTTTCGTTTGCGAACGTTATGACATAAGTTAATGACCTTTCATCCTGTGTAAAATAAGGCAGAAGTAACACTTCCCAAAAAATGGAAGAATGATTTCATTTTGAACGTTAAAACCACGATATGCTGTGTAGCACAGCGACCCAACCACTAAGCAATCGCAGCGAACGCATCGCTCAACACATGAGTTGTCTTCTTTCTTTCTTTTCTTTTTTCATAACGGTTGCCGAGCCGAGCCGCGCATTGAGTTACAGCTGTTCAATCAAGTCAGTGGCTTTTAAAGAACACAAGAAGCCCTCGGCTTACCTTGTGTCACGATAAGCGGCGGCCGCTATGTTCCAATAGCGTCTGTCTGGCCAGCAGCCGATCACTTGGTTGTCGTAATGCATTAAGCGACGCCTTCTCAATTCGAATGGAGATGTGTAGTGCAATAAAGGCGAAAGTCTTCCCTAGGTGGCCACCTAAGCGGTACGATTAAATGCAGCTCATTGCTATGGTGAACCGACGCACTGCTTTATCTAAATCGGTTATTATTCTGACGTTACAGTATACATATGGCTTATGTTGTATATACGGGCCAAAACGGACATATTATTGAAATCACTTGCAGAATTCGTAATTATTTCATAACAGACGATACACGATGCCGAAATAAATTTGGTGAAACTGACACGAGTGAAATGTCTTTACCAGCTTTTGTGAACCATTACATACACTCGGTGGGTCACTCACGTTAGCCCTTTAGCATCTGGAAAGACAAACGCAAGTGCTAACGTGGTGTTCGCTTCGTGTGTTCTAAAGAAAAAAAGAAGAGTAAGAAGCCCGTACATGCGTTTGTACCTAGTTTGTAAACAAAACATTGCTAGTTCACGACAGCTCGACTTAAACAATAAGTGCGAGGTTATTCACCTGATTTAATAGCCAAGCGTATCGTGGCATTTTTATGGTTCCAGTAGCGGCTAAACAATAGTTTCGGTCGACATCGCGGCACGGTACAGTAAGTTATCGTGTTGTACGCCTTCGTAAACAAATTTCCCCTGGTGATGTAGTCGCGCAGCCCTCTGAGCGCACAAATCAACCGTAATTTACGACGTCGAGAAAGGAAAACGCCGCTAAGGCTGTAGCTTTACGACATATATATATTTTTTTTTTTTTGTTTCCCGCTCGCTTCGAGCCGTTGTCGTCCGGTGACCCTATCTAGAACGACATGCCGACGACAGTGGAGTTCCGAGTTCAGTAAGGAGTTTTACAACTGGCATGATTGAAGATATCTCGTTGCGACAGCCGGTCCTTGCACCGTGCATACACGTGCAGTACAAAATGACGCGTGGCTGGAACTGCCACTAAAGTGTCGAGCAGTCAAATTTATCACAAGGGCTTGTGCAAGCGCTTCGCGGAATTGTGGTGCCCAAACGAAACGACTGAAAAGTGACATGAATGACGCAGTGGAGATTACTTGTTCGTGCCTTTGTCACTTGACGTTAAAGAGACACAGTGGGTGCGTCGCTAGTAAAATGCGACTGTTGCGCATAGTATCAGTAAAGTAAGTTGAAACTCCCTCGTTGTGCTTTGTTGCCCTCATCGCGTTGATCTTCATTTTCTATCATGCAGTTTCGTTTCAGTTTGGTTAATAGAAATATGCTAAGGTATATGCAAGGGTTCCTTGAAGCAGAGGGAGTGGAACAATAGTTGTAAGAGGACCACGATCTAGTATGCAACAGTTGATTAGTCAAGTTGACCAAGACGGTTGCAAAATGGTTTAAACAGCTTGGAGTTAGGCCGACGCTTTGGCCGAGCTTTGGTCTACCCGTGATTTGTCGAGTCTAGAATATGTGGAAGGCTTCGGTGACATCTCGAAAAATGAAACAACGTCTGCCGACGCAGCGAGAAATGCTAGAAATATTCTCGAGTTCAGCGCAATAGATATGAGGCGCACCGAGGCTGCTCGATTATTTCGGGAATGTGACCTAAACGAAACTGCACAGCTATGCTCCATCTAGAACTCGAATGCTTTTTGTGCGCAAAATCCCACTGCTTTCTTCGAGTCACCATTGGAGAGACCCAGGAAGCACTGACCAAGCAGCTTCGCCCGCGTCGCCAGAAACACGTATACGCTGAAGGCAGGCACGCTCTCAACTATAGCTTACTCGCGGAAATCCTTTTCTCATGTCTCGGCAATTGATAGCGAAACACAGTATACGCCCTTCTGCGAATGAAACGTGCGTTTTGTTTTCCTAAGCCACTCATCTAGCACAATGTAGTGCTCTTGTTTGCCGTCGGACGCACAAAGTCCGATATTTATAGACGTCGCACACTTTATGCCGCCTTCCAGGAAAGGCTCCTGCTCCGAAAGCCAAGTATACAGCAGTTGCCGCTTCGCCTGGCTTAATGCGCCCTAGGACGGCCATGCGGAATCGACCGAACTCCAGCACGGCGGAGGATTCCAAACACAATTTTTGTGGCCCCATTGAAGTGGAACGAAAAGCGGACTTCTTCGCCACTCTTCTTTTTTCCCGGGGCAACGCTTCGACGCATTCGCCTTCGTTTTTCTCTGAAGAACCGGAGCACTTGCATTTCATGAGCTGACAGCTAAAGCGAAATGGGGACAAATGATGAAAGGGACGCGCCGAATGCGCAAACTTTCATCCTCTGGTTGCGTTGGTGGCATCGGTTCGGAGCACCTAAAACATACAAACCGTATCCGTGCTGCGCTTTCTTCGCGCCACTTATTTTTACTGCCACCTTATACAAGCTCCATTCGTCACGTCTCGAAGGTAGCAATAAAAAAAAAAAAGGGGGGGGGGGGGGGGGGAGGCTTGTTTTCGTCTACAAGTCACATGGCGACGAGAACTTCCGTTTGAATTAAATCGCCCCATCGCACCTTTACAAACATTTCCTGAAAAATCGCGCAACTTGTCATATTCTTCGCTTTGAGCCAAGAGCTCTGTTTTCGTTAAGCGTAAAGTGGTTTACGAACAGGCTTCTCTTGCAAAGAACAACTATTCATGCTCGATATTTATCAAATTTGACTTCCAGAAAGCAGAAAAAACGCTTCAACGTACTGTGTAAGAGGGCGCTTGATGAATGTGGTGCAACAATAAGCAGCTATGACTGTAATTTGTCCTTACTTCAATGCGTTCTCGCAGAACTTCGTGCATCAATAAGCCTTTACTATTAAATGACTTGAATTTCGAGTAAAAGCGGCTGACACATTGCTAAAATTAGGCATGTGTCTCTAAATAGGTCATGCCTATTCCGCAGAACTGGACAAGAGTGAACACACTTGACGCAAGACACATTTTTTAAACACATCTTTTACAACAAAATGGTGGGAAACCTTTAAGCATAACTTTGACATTTTCGCATATAAATTTTTCAGCGCTGTCCACAAATGTATAAAAACGATGACGTAGGCGATTACGGTTAGTTGCTATGGTGCTACGGCAATCTACTGCAGTCAGGGCAGGAAAGTTTCTTAGTAATGACAGTAGCAAATATCCAAATATACGACATATTTTAGTCACAGTGCGACGGTTTGTTTTAACAGTTATGTATCATAATCACGTAAAGCATTTCAATACACATTACGCAAATACGCGCTTCCTTGATCAAAATTATTCCAGCTTTTTCAAGCGTGTCATCGATGAAAGTAACTTTTCAACTCCCCAAGCTCTTTCTGCCAGCACAAGTACCACGTTTATTGTTATATGACCAGATGTTTCATAATCCTCACCTGAAAAACAACTTCTTAGTGAGCCATCTTCTCTGTTATATTAACCTTCGGTTAAAGTTGAAGTTTTCTTTTTTCACGCAATTTTTCTTCTGATTCATTCATTCCAATGAGCCAACAATAGAGAGTGCTTGATTTTCTTCCCCGTCGTATTTCTGAGTTACTATACGTTGAAACCTGCTTTTGATTAGTATTATTGCGTGTACTGTGCTAATAGCACGTATTTATTTTCATACACCATTAATTTTTGTAAAAACTCGCATGTATTGAAACGTATTGAAATAAATAAAAAGAGAGATATTGAGATACTGCAAATTATATATATATATATATATATATATATATATATATATATATATATATATATATATATATATATATATATGCATACACACGCACGCACACACACACCACACACACACACTGGATTATACAATATAGAATCGCCACGACTAAGGACGAGACGCATGCAGGCCGTTTAAGGAACACCATGTTTGGCTGTTTTGTTCATTAGTACTAACGTAAAACATATAAGCGAAATCACCCCTTCTTTTAGACAGAGAAATGCAGCGTACTGAGCGAGTCCCTCATCTTCCTTTCTGCGGTCTCTTTAATTTCCGCTGGGCTTCCCTTTTCTACGATAGTGGCGCCGAATCCGAGGAGCTGTCAGAAACCTGCTGGATGCATAACGAGTTTCGCGTGGAGCACTGGGATGTCAGAAAGCGAGAGCCTTTTCGTAGTGATTCTTGGGGAAAATGTTAGTTTATTTCCACTAATTGCACCATAAAATGGTTATACTGCGTCCTCCCTATCAACACCAGCTCTTCTGTCCCTTTGCACCTAAGCACCTGCAATGTCATTGAATTGCGCCTTCATGCTGCTGAAACACAATATGTTATCAATACACGCATAGTTCAAGGTAATCTTTCCGAAAACAAGTGTGGTGAGCATTTTTCTCGCTGACGTTAGGAGGACGAGATTTTCGCATGGAGGAACAAGAAATGTCTAGTCCAGTTCGTAAGCACTTCTATGCCTATCACCATTGTTAAAAAGAAGTTAGTCGACCGTTTCTATGGTGCATATCGACTGCGTCATGCTTTATAAGGATAAGGATTCTGTGCACTGTTATACGTGCTACAATGTGGCTTTTCTTTTATGACAATTATTATTATTATTATTATTATTATTATTATTATTATTATTATTATTATATTATTATTATTATTATTATTATTATTATTATTATTATTATTATTATTATGCTGCTGTATCAATATTTTGCGCCGTCTCATCAGAAACAACAGCTGCTGATTTTTTTAGCACTCCTTTTAGAACCAGTGTTGTACCATTTCGGTGAGGTTCACTGATCTCTACCATTCCGTGCTGGATGCCGCTTCGCCACTCGCTCAGTTGTGCGCAGGTGAAGCCATTGGAAATGCAGCGCCGTGCGGTACCTGCTCCGGAAGTAAGCCACTTGCCTACGCGTGCTACAGTTGTGGTTACGGTCGAATATTGCGGCCGTAACAATATTCATTGGTAGTTTTCTGAGCTTTATACGGTGTTGCTGCTTTTTACGACTAGTGTAACCTTTTACAATAATTCGAAGCCGTATGCCATATTTTCTTCTGACACGAAGTGTTTCGTCGACCTCAAGTGTTTGCAACGTGCGCCGCTCATGTTAGCTAACCTGCCGGCGATGCGATGGCTATCTGTGAACTTTATTTATGCAAAACATCCTTGGTATAGAGGCCTCGACGTCTGCCTCCCGTCGAAGCAACGGCATAACAAAGAGACTAGCTTTACATATGTTCAAACCTGCCAATCGACATTAGCGGTGCATAGGCAGAAAGGGCTTAATTGCGTACGATTTTGGTTCATTGAAACGAATGCTTAATACACACAGTGACCGTTTGATACCCCTAGTACAAGTCGAAGTCCTATGAAATAGTTTCTAACGTTGCTTGGGTACATCGCATACATTTGCCCAAGGTTGGTGCTTTGTGCACTTGGCTATGTCTCACTCTCTTTTCCGGTTTTGTCGCTGTGTTTCATTCTCCCATGGCCCAATGTAGGGTAACAAAGCAAATATTTGTTTCGCTTTACCCCCTTACTCTTCCTTTATTACCCTCCCCCCTCTCTCTCTCTGTATTTCTTCTACTGCTTCAAACACGCGCTTACGAAAAATAAATTATTTTTCATACTTGGTATGTGAATATACAACATTGCTTACTGCATATTCAGTTCATCGCTTGGCTCCTGTTTGTTCCTGACACATATAGGTATATTGTATATGTAAGTCCACTGCGAGCTGCGTCTATGACCACGCACGTCTAATTTTAAAAACTCTGCCCATCTGGAGCAGTGACTGAACTTCCAGAGATAAAACGTTCTATCCTGTAAAAAAAAAAAAAATGTCGTTTGAAGGACTAATTTGCAGCACGAAATATGTAAATGTGCATAAAAACAAACATGGTTCCTTTACGACATCAACGTAAAATAAACTGCTATGGCTTCGTTCATACAATTCCTCCTGAGATGCACGACTAGTAGTGGTAAGTACCAAAAATAATAATCTACCACTGCAGTAAGTTGGGCTTCATTTACTATGACGTCTCATTATGTTCATCGCTATGGGTACAACGCAAAATCGACAGAACGCGCAGAAGACAAACACGGCGCTGCAGGAGAGGACGCCCAGATCCGCACTCTTTCACTCTGTTCCTTCAGTGGATAGCTTCATCGACTAGCGCATATGTATGTTTAAAATGGGGTGGGGCAACAGGTGGGGATTCCATTGGCGGCACACATGCTGCTTCCCCGAGCGAAGTACTTTCATTTTTTTCGCAGGAACCGATACACGTACGACACAATAGTCAGGAGCAAGCCATCCTACGATATTCACTGACACACTCACCAATGTACACTCAAGGCTAAATTTCAAAGAAGCGTGGGCTCGCAACTTCGTAACTCTATAGACGTGGGCAGTAGACGACCGAAACGTATCATTCAATTAAGGCACGCGCAGAACTTAGACAAGCCAATATACAATCGCCGAACCGCGAACACCGGCCTGCAACACGGCAGGAAAGCCTATTTCGCCGAAATTCTTCCAGCACGACGGCCACATTCCCACAGCGGAGCCCGCTGCGACCACACAGCTGCCACTATAGGTGTGGGTTAGAGGGAAGAGGGGTAAACAGGGGCGTATTTGTTTATCTGGCGGGTCGTGTCCGTGTTTGCGCGGCGACGCCTGCCCTTTCGGTTATCCGGGCCACTGCTCTTCCACCAATTCATTCGCCGCCGAAAAGACGAAATTCGATTTGGTCCCAGCAGCACGTGCCGGAGCAAGGTGCGCTACTCCGACAGCGACGACCTGGCCCCGTTCTGCGATCTGTCGGCTCAGCGAAGGCACCACCTCCGCGGTGGAAACGAAGAGTGGACGCGAGCTTATATACGGCAGTCGGAGGGACTGCACCGCGGAATGCGAGGAACGCCGAGGAGATGAAGACGCGGCCCTGCAAGACGTGCTCGCCGCGCTTCCCCCAGTTGACGCTTGTATGCTTGTACTGTCTCTCCGAAGAAGCGCCTATCAGTAACGCACTCTGAGCTCAAGCACTCGCCCCTTTCGTGCAGTGCCCGTTGTGAGGGATGACGGCGTGCTAAGCATGCCACCTAAATGCCCACAACTTAGGAACGATAGCATTATATCTACGTGTTATGTTGTACAAGTGTGTGTATGTGAGAAAGAAAGAAAGAAAGAAAGAAGAAAGAAAGAAAGAAAGAAAGAAAGAAAGAAAGAAAGAAAGAAAGAAAGAAAGAAAGAAAGAAAGAAAGAAAGAAAGAAGTCAAGGAGGGATCGAGCCTGTGACCTGCATTTGGGTGAGAATTAAGGCAGTTTGACCAGGGTACCCTAGCCTTAGGTTAGGGGCAGTTATTAGTGCTTAAGGAAAGTGGCAAGAACAGAACGTTTCGCGCATGCGCGGCGTGTGTAGCTGCGACTTAATTGAGACTAACGTGCGATGACGCAACCTGATATTCCTGGAGATGAAGACCGTACGAAATAGTAGTACTTAAACACGACGTCGCAGTATACTGCTCGTCCCTTATTACCAACCGCAGCTTCATGCAAACTCATTAAAGCGAAAAAAAAAAAGGAACGTGCGTGTTTTGGCACTAAGGGGAAGGAAAAAGAGATGGAAACGCAGGAAGTTTAGCAAGTGCTTAGAGTGGCTGGCTATCCGGTGCTTGAGTAAGGGCAAATGAAATTCAAAGTGATTGCAAAAAAACATACACCCAGCCTCGCGAGAGCAGAAGGCCTGGCGGCAAATCTAATGCGCCACAAACACCGCTAGTGACGCATCGTGGTCGTACGACACCGCCTTCTGCTGTTAGCCGTGCTGCGCGAAAGCCGTTCACGCTAATGTTCGTGTCTCAGTGGGTTAGCAGAACGAACGACTTAATACCAGGGAAGAGCAAAAAATTCAGAAATTTAAAAGAAAACTTGAATGCGAATCATTGAGATTACACAGAATTAGTTAGTGCCTGTTCTTGTCCCCCTGTCTTCTAAATTCCAGTGCTTATTTGTCAATAGAAACGGTTCTCTGACAAACAAACAAAGTAAAAATAAATATTGCCTTTATATAGACCCGATAGAAGCACAGTAAATGGAAATCTGGAAAAGATTGGGTTACTGAGAAAGGGATTGCGGGATTTGCATGAGAGGATGTTTCCATCAAATATCGCCAGTGGGGTCACGGAAACCTATTAGTCTCATGAATTAGAATCGCTCCGCCTGCACCGCGCCATAAGACCACATTAATGCAAATTAAGGTTTAATTAGGTTGCCCGGACGTGAAGCACGAGAGAAAGCCAAAATACCATTATGAAAAAATCATAGAGAATGTAAATAAAGTAAGTATGTCAGTACATACATTTATACAAAGCGACCAAAGTACCGAAGGACCGGAATGGGGCCACAGCTTTTCACTGCACATGCATAGCGTTCTTTTTGTAAAGCACCATTCCTGCATCGCATAATGCTTTACCAGCGGGGTCTCTGCTCCACTCAGACGTATTGCATGTAGCCCGTGTAGCCCGTGTACGAGCGAAAGCTACAACATCTGTTGCGGGTTGTCAACTTTTTTTTTTTTCGAAATTGTGCCTTGTTGGACGCAATCAACACGGATGGATGGATAGATGTTATAAGCGTCCTCTTTATAGCAGGGCGGTTGCCATTGCTCCACAAATCTCAATGTTTAAGTTGACCCAATGCATTGCCTATCAGAATTACGGTCCTTGTTCAAGGAAAATTTTAAATTAACAACTTAAGTTTCCGTGTTGTACGATAGAGTAAGCTTTGTTACCGCGCATTATTTTTGCTCGTTCACCCCACTTTTCCGCCGCCAGTCCTCCAACTGGCTGTCCTTTAGTGATCTATACCGTGGGCCTGCTTACATTTCCCTCGCTTTTCCTAAACCCTAAAGCTTCTTTGAGCCTACCTCTCAAATCTACATTTGGGTGATATCTACAGATTTAGCTCAAACGTGTTCCGTCGTTGTCCCACCGTCCGCACAGCAAGTGCATTTAACCTCCCAATCACTGTATCTCGCAGAAGGACTTGTTTCTGGGCAAGTTGGTGTTTGTTGAAGGACATATTGCAGCGCTAAACCACACAACACTAGAATAATGTTTGTTTGCCTCCAATGTAAATTAATTTGAATTAAACATTTTGGTGGAGGACACCACAATAATTTAAATCGCCTGGGGTACTTAGACCACCTGCGATATCTTGAAATTAAATCTAACTCTACGGTGTTTGCTTTTCAGTTCGGCCGCATGGAAATGCGACCGTACTTGAAGAGTTCAGACTTATTCTTGATTGACTCAGTTATAAAACTATTGATTGCATCAAATGTGAACGAAAATAGAAGGATTTAAATATTAGTACACCGCCTTCGGCTTGCTACAGCATTTACGAGGCAGTTCCTGAACACTATCAAAAGCGTCGAGTTCGCTTTGTTTTTGTGGCCACCCAGACGAAGATATACACCACCTTCTGCTCGAGTGCACAAAGTACGATTCGCCACGGAGTGTGCTGTGAGCCAATCTGTCGGATTTAGATAGAAGACCATATAACCTAAAATAGATCCGTGGTCCTTGGCCTTCATGGTCCATGGCCTTCATAAAAGAGCACTTAATGCACTGAAAAAGTTCTTAGAAGACACAAATATTGACACGTACGGTTGTTTTGGTTGCTTGTCTAAGTGGAAAGCCGTTATCACTTGAGTCTTGAGTTCTGCGTGCCTCGTCTTGAGCGCTGCGTGCATCACGACCACGTGGCAATATCCTATGGGCAATATTAACTATGGCTTTATCCTAAAGGCCCAACAAATGACATAATCCCTGCATTCAATACTGTTTTTTTGTTGTTCTCATATGTCTTATGTCTAATTACTTGTGTCGTGTGTCTTTGTCACACATGGTCATTAATATCAACTAGGTCCTTACAATATCACTGTTGAAAAATGTGTAAAATTAATCGGAGTCGTTTTCATGGAACATATGTCGAGGAACGAGCATATATAAAACCATACTAAACAAGGTGACCGAAGCTGCCGGCGTGTTAAGTCGTTGTCGTTACATTCTTCCGACAACTATTAAAACGACTTTACATTGCGACTTGCTGAATTCTCCCTTGTATTGCTGCGCTTCAGTCTGGAGAAACACAACATAGACAAATCAGCATAAACTTGCATTATTACAGAAAAAGGCACTGCGCTCTGTCGATAACGCCCCGTTTCGAAAACACAGAGCCACTTTTTCGTAAAGATGGAATCATAAGATCGGACAAAATTTGCGTTCATGAATTAGTAACAATCTGTAGAAGTGCTAAAATTAGTAAAATTCAAATGTTTTTATACCTAGCGAATTTAAAAGAAAACAGAGTGCGGTATCCTTTTAGGTACCAATCTCCATTTGAAATTCCCCTTTCCCGCACCCATTATGGCACAGGAAGGGTTGACACACACTGCCATTTACACTGAACGAATACCACACACTAAATATAGACATATTCTCACTAACTAAAAAGGAAATATTCAAGCTTTGTGTGGTGAAAAGATTTCAGTATTTTGAACAGATCATTTCGACTTGTAATTAGGGCAAAATCTTCTGATTTTTGGCTGCTAACGGCGTCAACTCATACATGTATTAATATATTTTCTTTCGTATTTTATGAATTTATTCTTGTTATACTTTATGTACTCCTACTCATGCATTTTGTAATATGGTTGACCTAAAAGGAAAAACTGCTGTGTATGTTTCATTTCTTGCATGTATATTTTCCTGCCGTACGGATGGCAGGGGTTTTGTCAAGCTGCAACAAAGCAGCTTTCTCTACTGCCACCTATTTTCAGTTTTGTCATTGTACACGCAAAAATAGAAATAAAACATTCATTGATTGATTGACTCGAATTGCATGTGCACACGCGTCTACCAACTCTTCTTAAGTAAACACCCGCACAGAACTCTGAACTCTGACCCGACAGAACTCTGTCGCACTGTATAGTGTCCACTCTTCTATGTTTCTAGTGTGTGTGTGTGTGTGTGTGTCTTGCGAACATTTTCTTTCTTGCTTTTGTTTTTATTCCTTTTTTTTCATTTTTTTTCTTTGGATTGCTAAGCGAGAAGGAGTAGCCAGTGCCATTCCGAATGCACCAACCTCTCCTATTCACCATTTATATAATAAAAAAGAAGCGAAATGTTGAGGCCCGTGTCCTGTGCGATATCAGTGCACGTCAAAGAACCCCAGTTGGTGGAAATTTACAGAGCGTCCTTCCTAATCATAGTTTGGTTTTGGGACGTATAACCCCAGAAATCATTCAATATGTAATTGGACGCTTTCCTAAAGTCAATGGAAATGCATATGTTACCGAATAAGAATGCAACAACGTAGAGTAGGCGAATTGCGTTGGGTGGTGTGAGCGCGAACAGCTTCTGTTACGACGTTTATTTTGTTTTAGAAATATGTAAGGCGCGTCATAATGAGTTGATGAAGAGAGTTCGAGCAAACGGGCAGGATGGAGGCTGCACTGAATGTGCCAGCGCTTGTTCTGTCAATGTACAAATCCAAAAAAAAAAAAAAATCGCTGCAGAAACGCGGTCTTGAATATACATCAAAGTGTCATCGAGCTAGAGCAAAAACCTATGACATACGCATATATGACATTACGCCAGAGCCCACGATATGCGCCTGTCGGGCCTTAATTCGGTAGTACCGTCTTCGCACTTCGCAGTGGCTGCACTTCGCAGTGGTAGCCTATCAGTATACTATACCGCATTCTACACAGTGTGAAAGCAAAAATGGCTTCTAATTTATCAGATCACTGGAACGCTGACATACGCTCTCTCCACTATCATGTTATTGCCGCAATGTATTATGTTTTGCCGGGTGCATTGGCTGCATACGTTTAAACGAATTCCTTCAAGTCCGAACGTTCTATGTGCGCCCAGGCATGCATATTTACGGTGAGCATAGGGAAGAAGCGGGCATACATAATGTATTGACGCGTAGCCCTAATGTGAACCCCAGCGTATTCGCCTGCGCTTGATTAGCTGTCACAAACGCCCTTTGAGTCCGCTCCATGACACGAAACCAGACTGAATTTTTCATGAGCTCTCTGGTCAAGAATGATCCACTCCTATAAGTCTTCTCTCAGCTGTGGTTTCAAGATTTCCCGAACCGCAGCTCGAGGTGCGGTTCAGTCGGGGCCGGAAGACAGACCTAACGCTTCAGCCGAATTACAATCGTGCGCGCCGCGTGGAGTCTACAAGCAAAGCGCGAATTTGACCGCTTTCTAAACACCCCATTTCGAATAGAGGCCTATATTAAAGTGTACCGGGCCTGTTTACTGAAACTTGACTCTCTCAGCACGCATGCCTTGCAAGCAGTTAACCCCCACCATGGGTTGCTTCCCGACAGAATTGCACACAAAGGCCTTTCACGTCACTGCCTCACTGATCGAGGCGTAAGATTGGCGTCATTGTATTACAGATAGAATGAGAAAGAAAAGTACGTGAAGAAATATAGCAAACTTTTGGATTCCGCCTTTTAGGTGTCCATAACGATGCATATATTTTTTTTTTCATATACGAGAGGAATACAGGAGCGTAGACGAACTTTTTACGATTCACACATCCTTGGCAATCATGGCTCGAATAATGAACCAACAGTGGTACCTAACAGACGTGGCGTTACGCTAATAAGGACGAGGTCGCCGAGCGAAATCTCGGCTGCAGTGACAGCATTTTGTTGCGAGCGAAACTTAACGATGGCACACTGTGCACTGGTCGTCCTCCGGAAGAAAAATTTCGACAGCACCAGTTTCGCGTACTTGTCCTTGTGTCCTTTTGAGCTGCGAGTTTTTCTTGCGAAGTCCTGAACCAACTGGCCCAACAGGACCTTTTGTTTAAGCCATACTGGTTGTACATTTAAGAAAACAAAAGACGGTCCGAATCGTTCTGGGCTTCACCCTATGGCATGCCTCATACAATATCGTGACTTTGTTTCAAGACTACACAATACAATTTATAGGAATTGTGCAAGCGACACGCGAATGTTGCGTCAGGACAGCTAAGTCTGAGCTTCAATCGAACACGCAAAGCAATGGGACTTGGAGAGAAATGCAAATGCATAAATTTATCTCACCCTGCAGTGTTTCCATTTTCGACAGCGAAGAAGTACTGTGGGCTTATTTATGGGGCGAAGTGCAGGGCTTGCATTGCCACTGCCATTGCCGAAAGTGTCACAGTGTCTCAGCGAGAGCAGAGATATGATATATATTTTCGATGGTGTTACATATCTTTTTTTCCAATACGGAACATTGCTTTCACTTGAGAAACAGCGTATATATTAGCCGGGGTCACGTAACGACATCCGGACCTCTTGTATATGAAATACATATTGAACAGACACAATGGCGAGTTTCCGGCGTTCGATTCTAGTTTAGCTACAGCCAATGACGTTTTGTGCAGCCGTGTCACGCGTTTGATTCACACACCCATTCAGACGGCCAAGCGTTTTTGCGTCAGTGGCCGGCCACTTTTGAGTTTTCCGCTTGTTGTCATGCTTTCCGGCGATTTACTTGTTAATGATCAACTGCCTCGCGTACAAGCCGGTTTATGCACGAGAAAAGTATTCGCGGAGGTGGACCGCCAGCTTAGATCGCTTAAGAGATGAAAAGGTGAAAACTATGACCTTTGGTAAACAAACCCTGTGAACTAGAGATCCGAAACTGGGAACCTTTGGCAGTTGCACGCCATGTTAATGGAGTTTGGGATACGCTGTATCAAACTACATTCGCTTATTTGGCATATGGAATGCAGCTAGGAACCACACGCGATTTTAATAACGTTACTCGTCACGGAGCTAACGAGCACGTTGTGTTATTGACGTCATGACCTATCAGTCGTGCTGGTCATACATTCGAAATATTGTATATACAACATATGTTCGCAATCTACACATTAAGTGAACGAGATGCCAGTTCGATTCTTTTGTGCCATATATTTTGTACTGTATTGCCTGTACCACGTTTTCCTGCCACCGTTCCTTCAAGGTCACCTTTCCGTGAGACATATGAGGCTTTCGCCTGAAAGATGTAAGCTTTTCTGCAGTTTAGCCCCACTGCATGCTCTCAGAGATTTTTTGTTGGCGTAGTGGAAGCTTTCGCGTCTGCCTGAGCTTCTTTTAGATGCGGAGCATCTCTTGCTCGCGGCTATGTCACGCGTCCGGCGTCCGCACTCACACTACGCATGCGCGAATCTCCTCTCCCTACCCTCTCTCCAACAGCTGCTGCAATAAATAAAGCGGCTAGAGAGCGCGCGCGCGCGGCGTGCGTCCGCACTCACACTACGCATGCGCGACCCTCGTCTCCCTTCCCTCTCTCCAACAGCTGCTGCAATAAATAAAGCGGGTAAAGAGCGCGCGCGCGCTTCGCTTCAGTAGTATAGCCTCCTTCTGCGATGAAATAAGTTGGTGGTGTTGTGTGATGGAAGCAACAGTTCCGTCAGCGATTGGGTTGACGCAAGTACGCATCAGCATCAACCCACCCTCTGACAACGGCCACGCGATGCGTGGTAACGAACCAAGCTAACAACGTAATAACACGCAAGGTTCACTGCAAGGTTCATCGCAAGGTTCACCGCAAAGGTAACACTGAAAACACTGCAAACCTGCAAACACCGCCGTTAAATGCTTGGTTGAAACTCCCAGCGATGCTCCGCATCACCCCATGGTCCCCTTCGGGGAGATGGTGTAATTTTGTTTTCTTTTTCCTCTTCCATCTTTCCTTTCATTATATTGTTCCCATTACTATAGTGTCGCTTGCAAGGACATCATACCATTCGTTCAATCGCACCAGCCTTTGTTCGCCCGCTCTCTTTTATAGTTTTAAGGGCAAGCCTTCCAACTCCATCGTCACGAAACAAGGCTCCTTGCTATAAAAGGACATTGAGTAAAGTAAAACTGTTTAGCGTGATAGATAGATAGATAGATAGATAGATAGATAGATAGATAGATAGATAGATAGATAGATAGATAGATAGATAGATAGATAGATAGATAGATAGATAGATAGATAGATAGATAGATAGATAGATTCCTGAGGGACTCCACAGGCTTACCGCAGCCTAATGTTTGCACGTTATAAGGCGACAAATGCACGCTTAATTTCAAGAGAATTCCTTCTTGAGCGAGTTAGTGCTTCCTTAACATTTCTTGTAGTAGCGCTAAAGCTCGAAAGGGAAGAAAGTGAAGAGGCAGAGGAAAGAAAGACTTCGTTACTTTGTTTCCTCTGCCTCTTCTGTTTCTTTCCTTTCGAGCTTTAGCGCTACTACAAGCAATGTTAACGCTTTATTGCCATGGACAAACAAACGTATCATACCTTTAGAAGAACGTGACCTAGTGCAATATTTAAATTATATTTATTTCTGAGGATTTATTTTTATTTCTAGTGATTTCTAGTGATGACAGACGCCATCGTGGAGGACTCCGGAAATTTCGACCACCTGGGGTTCTTTAACGTACACTGATATCGCACAGTACACGGGCCTGAACATTTTGCCTCCATCGAAATGCAGCCGCCGCGGCCTGGATTCGATCCCGCGACCCTCGGATCAACAGTCGAGTACCATAGCCACTAGACCACCGTGGCGGGGTCTCAGATTTATACTCAGCCCTTGTGCTAAATTTTGAGATATTCTCCTTTCACTGCGTCCTTGATGCTTAAGCTCGAGAGTGTTGAACTCACCTTCAGTGAAGCACATCTGCATTTTGGTTCCACCGAACTTCCTTAATTTTATATGTGGGATTTGCTGCAAGGCATAAGCCATAAACAAGGTGAAATCAAATAAACAAATACGGCTCTGTATAACACCGTTAATGCAACATGTAGAGCACTTGCTCTCCGTCATCACTTCTTTGCTAGAGGAAATGCTAATTAAGAGGACCGGTCTCAAGAAAAGGATCTCTGCGAACTGTACGACGTCGTCGTCAGCCGCGTATATGGTCATTTAGTTTCGCGGGATGCCCATGGGTCTCGTATTTGAAGCTGCTGGCTTGAATTATTAAAGAATGGTCATAGAAGCTCTAGGAGCTGACTTCGCATTTACGGACTAACTAGGTATCAAAGAAAATTTAAAAAAATGAAGGAAAAAATGCTTCGTTTAGGAGGAGGACGCTGGTACAGCCACCGGTAGACAACGACGAAAGTCAGGTAAAGAGTAAAACTGCAGCGTTATAGAACGCGCCTTGCGAAATACGAGAACGTGGACGCAATCAGGGGTGGACGTTTCCCATCCATACACCCGAGGGGAGAGAGGGGGGAGGGGATGAAAGCCGGTGTAGACGGGTGTGTGGGGAGCAGGGTGAGGTGCACGAAATAATTTTGTCATTGCTATGACCAAAAACTGATTGCTGTTTATGTAAGGTTCACGGCAACAATCTATTACTTGTCTGGAAAAATAATTCAGCTGCTAGTTAGTGCTGCGAAGGCATGAATTATGGGGAAAGTGGAAGGAAGGGGGAGGGGGCAGCATTCCATGTTCTCTCCACTCCTCCGCCCAACCAAGTAGCGGCCATTTCTAAATAAAACAGTGATGTCTAACGATTTTAGAAGCAATATTCAAATAATCTACTAATTTTCCAGCAAGAGTTACCAAAAATCTCCCATTAATAAACACTACAATGCATTCGCGTATGTGCTTTGCTTCTTTTATATGTTATGCTAGCGGCCACTAATTACTAGCTCCGACAATGTTTCCGATATCGGTGCATACAAAGGATGCACTGAATAACGTCCTTTAAACACACACACACAAAACACAATGGTCTTCGTACACACATGAAGCGCACAAGATCAGCCAGTTCTTTCTGAGGGAATCGAGTGATGGGTGTTGCCGCGGCATCTCCACAGAGAACTGAACGCTTCTGATTACAGTGTTTAACTCCGTCGCAGTCGCGCCGAAAAGCATATAATAGGACGCTGAAAGGTGGCATTTTCCGGTAGTGCGCCAAAGAGCGCCGAGTTTACAGAGTCCGAACGCGATGTCGTGACAACCTCATGTCTGTAAATAACCTAAAGGAAACAACCTGTGCGGTTTTCATTTTTCGTATATTCTGTACGTTCGCAGACTCAATGTATTGTTCGAAGTAACACGCGTGACAGTACCGATGAAGTTAATAAGGTTGTCCAGTATCGCATGGCAGACAACGCTATATACCTTTTGACTTCTTAATCGTGTGAGAATGTCAAACAGTATTCAAGATATTTCTATAGCGGATTCTTGCACCCATTCGCGGCCTCGCGTAGTGACACAGACACCATAAAGAGAGTGCACGGCAGTGAACGCTCAGCAACACTAACAATGTTACAAGCTCGAATTTTCTATCACGAAACACATCATGCGTTCGGTGCTGTGGCAACATCGCCTCTCAGGTACGAAGTCTGCCATCAGCATTATAAGTGTGCCTTAGGCGTGTCACACGAGCTGGCCTCAACGTAGTGCGAAGATTCCCAACAGTGCCAAAGGAAGTGCCAAAGGAGACAGTCGTTCTTTGTCAGAAAGCAAGCAAAACCCGATCGCTGAACGACCGAGCTAACCTGTCCGAGCCGTGTTAGGGTATTCAAGGAAAGGTAGAATAAGAGAAACGAGATGTGCATCGGTACGCTCTACCGATGTTCAGCGGTACTGCACGTATACCTGAATGTCATTCTAGTAGAGACAGGGCACTTGCCTGCGACGGGACGGTCGAAGCGCGTAGCCATTTTGATGCACTGGACTCGGCTGTCGCCGTCGGCCAAACGCAGCACATTCCCGCACTGCCGCCTCCAAACGGCCCTCGGGGCACCGCATAAACAAAAACAGCGCGCGCTCGAGCAGAAAGTTTCCCTCGTAGTCGCCTACGTCAAGTGGCTCCTCGTATCGATAAGCGCGCCCCTCGCGTTGGATGGCGACAGGTGGCTATTCCGCAATGCGAACAGCTATAAAGCGCAGCGACGGAATTTGACGAGTCTATAGCGGCAACGTCCGTGCGCAAACGCCGGCGATGAGGTCCCCCTCGCCAACCTTCGACCGACGCCCGCTGCCACAACTTAGTACATCATTACTATTTCCCCACAAGAACGGTCGTGCGCGCGCGATTTTCCTTCAAAATGTTGCCTGTGATGTGACTGCAGGCAACATCACGGCGCCGGCTATTGTTTCCGGCCTGTGTCCCCAAAGCGCGCGAGGAACAGCGGGCGCACGCGCAGCAGCGGCGTTGCAATATAGCGCGTCCGCGGCAGTGGGCCGTCACTACTACAACCCTGTAGTGGCAATATGCAGGCCAGTAGCTAACCTTAGTGAGACGCGCGCAGGAATGGTTCAGGAGAAACAGAAGACGCTCGGGAGTGACGGCGCACTGCCACGTCTCGTAAATCATGCGCCCCCTGCGCAGTTGCTGCTGTCCAACGCCGGAGACAGAGAAGCCAGCTACGACAGCCATATGCCCACTTAGCTCCCTCTGCCTCGTGACCGCTTTCGAGGGCCACCCGCTCGAGTTCTTGCCCGTCTTCCCTCATCACTACTGACTTCGAGGCGCGTGTCTGCAGCTACGTCTCTCCTTGAGCCCAGCAGGATGAAAACCCCGCGTTGAAGGCGCAGCTATCTGTGGATGGCGTAATTCGAACATGTGGCACAACAGTAATGCTGCATCGCTGTGCAGCTTATATGAATCGTAAGACACACTGTAAGCTACGTAAGTGACAGGGTCCTTTGGGCGGACAAACGAAAAGAAGCGTTGGCCGATGCTATGCAGGTAGAAAAATTTATGGACAAGCTTGAAAGGAACGGAAAGCCATTCGTCTTTTACATTCGCAACTTTTCGACTCTTAAGGCAAAGCGGATATGGTGTTTAATGTCTTTTTTTTTTCGCATGCTAGCCAATTAATATTTCACATTTACTGAAGTAATGCGCTCTCACGCTCTCATCGCACACGACTAATTCATTTTTCGAGCGATATACGTAATGAAATCATAATAAGTTCCACTTATTTACACTGTACTCTTAGAAAAAACACTGTAACTAATTAGGGAACTTTGTTTAAATTTTTTTTGGGCTACAACGTCAGACAGGACGCCCGTAATGGCACTGAATGGTGCTGCAAGAAAGTTCTCGAAGCTACGACTGCTCGGCTCGCATATAGAACCATCAATCGTACACAAGTGAACAATGCCCAGGGTTGAACAAAGTGCAAAAATATGAATGATTTAAAAAACAAGGAGTTTATGCTTATATACAGAAACACCACAAGTATGTAGTACTACATAAGCAAAACGCAGTCGCCTATCGTACAAAGCAGATTACAGATTCTTCTTTGGTTTCGTTTAAACTGTTACAGCGAGTGTTCGAGTGCGCTATCTTGCAATTTCACTCAAGTGGACCTCTAGTCGATATTTGCTACTTCTTTATTTACAAATTTTCTTAAGTTAAGTTAATAAACTAGACTGCTATTGCAGCACTCGGCGTAACCGGAGTCATATTTTAGGACATTTTCTCACAACGTCGCAGTGCAGGATAACGATTTTTATCATTTGGAACCACTCCAAGAGTGGGCAATGACAATGAAAGGGAAACGGCGCGTGTATTTCTGTCACTTCCTGGCTTGATTTGCAAGTGCGAATGGCCTCCGCTTAGAGAGGCGAAGTGAGAGAACAACGTAAATACATGATATCCCGACTAATGGTTAAAGTTTTTGTAAGGCCTGCTGGACGTTCAACATAGGTTGATTTCTGCACGCATGTTGCTGCTCAGAGATCGCTTAAGCGCCAGAAAAGATGTTAGTTTCTTGTGTGCGCGTTTCGTTACACGGGACGTACGTATGTCACCAATCGCCGACGGGCCTGCGTATACATTTCTCCAGTCAGTTGAAAGTCTATGCGAAAGTTAATCTATACTCACAAATCATTAGCAAATAACGGTCTTCCGTGGTGCCCTAAGAACAATTTGTACGATTAAAGCGAAAAATTTAAGACAAAGAAATAAGTGATCGGTTACTGTTTTACTGTTCCTTTAGCTTAACTTTTGTGCGCGGGCAATGTGTGATACTAATGGGTGCATCCAGCATTCAGTGATAATAATATACAGCAAGAAACGACTTCGTGCAGGTAAGGCGAAGGCTTTATATATAAAAGTGAACCATCGAAAGTAAGCCGAAACATCTTTTCTGTGTGTCTATTAAATCTACATTGGTCGGCGCAGTGCCTCAGGTTCTCTACCTTCACCACAGGAATCTGGTCACGCAATGTTCTCTATAAGAGGGACCTTAACTTGAGGCTTTGACGGTGTTTTTATTGCCGTTGTGTTTGCTAGCGTTGGCTACAAAAAACAAAATCACAAGTAGCATCACAAGCAACATCACAAGACGTAAAAACTATATGCAATCAAGCTAAATACAACCAACTTCATGTACGTCGAAAAGATACTATACCAGCACCTCCTTGAGACTATAAACAACATAAGGGTCCGCAGGTGTGCTTCTTGCGGTTATTATACTTGTCAGACACGCAGGGAACGATTAGACGACTGATATACAACCCCTTAAATTGGTATAACGACAAAAATCGTAAGAGAACAACCGAAAATTAAAAAAAAACTGGAAGTTTATTAACTCATTCGAGCCACTTGATAGAGGCAGTTCGCTGGTAAACACTATTAAATTTGCGAAAGGCCGAGCTTCCTTATTAAGCATGAAATGTCGACATAAAGTCTGGTCGACGTCAAAGAACTAAAAAAAAAAAGGAGCCTCCGCTTTTTGTTTAAATTACAATACCACTATAGCAGGACGGGAACTCCACAGAAATCGCGTCGCTGAAGAAATTCTAAAACAGATAGGAGAACAAAAACTAATGTGTTTCTTTAAAGCAAGTAAAGTGCTGCGCAAGCACAGCAGAAAGAAAGGAGATATGTGGACAGGACAGAGCGCAATTTTTTTTTAAACTTCTTGACGACATTATGTGCGCAGTGTTCTTAAGCTTGAAGATGTAGCTTGAAGCGAATTGTGGAACAAGTACAGCTTATTTCATGAGAAGCACTTTATTGCTAAACGAGTGAATGAGACCCACTTGAAGTACACCAATTTCAAAAGTGCCTCGGCTATGCTGCAATGGTACCGTCACTTGCCATTATTGTTAATATGGTGAGGGTTAAGTCTCCGCATATAAATAAAGTTATCTATGAACTGCATTCTGAAACGACGGCTGTTTATTAAGTGTGGGCTGATTGCAAAATATAGCATATTTTTTTAAACCTTGGGCAATGTTAGAAAATTATTCATACGGCAAGACTTCAGAAATTTGGAATTCGAAATTAAAATGGCGATTTCACAAAAGATCATTCTTATATAGTACGAATGATTTATAGTATAGTTAGAGTAAAAATATGCCAATCCAGCCATGTAGTATTCTCTACAAATATTACTCAACAGAAATATAAAACTGTGATCGCTCAGCTTATATGGCGACCATGGATGATACGCTGTTTAATAAAATTTTTATGCTTATACCCTTTGGGCCTACATGTGGCGTTTTACATTCGGCTTCGGTGTCGCGATTCCCAAGCAGACACACTTTCTTAAGAATCCCAAAGTAATTGACATCTGCGCACATGCATAATTATCGGTGATTCCCGCTGTCCTAGCTGAACTTTTTATTAGTAATTACGAAACTGCAATGTCATTTAAAGCCTGACGTAAATGCTTCAGGCTCATTGATGTACTAACCATACCTTGCATGCTGGCTGAACAATTACATACTTGCAGCTGAAGTAGACACTAATGCCAGAATTACCAGTAGTGATTTTTGTACGAAGCTTTATGCATTCGATCCTACTAGCTGCATCCTGATGTAAAGAAATACGAAATTCGTCAATACACATATAATCTATGTGGTTATAGAAGATAAGATCAGCATCGTTCTTAGTTATATTTCGTCATTTTTGAAAGGTACACCATACGAATTGCATTCAAAACTGCAGCGGGTAAAGCGGCTCAATAAGCGGGTAAAGTGGCTACGAATCAAGGCCGCGAGAAAGCTTGGTAAAGCTCTGTCGCCTTATAATTTAAGGCCACCTAACAACGGAGATACATTAATTTAGAAAAAAGAAAGGCGATCCTTCCGCAAAAATTAAAATGACATAACAAAGCACATGTAAACGATATGAGCTTTTAATACACGCAATTATCATACGCCAGCGTTTACTATTTGTAAACAGGTTCCCTGAAAGACTGTGTGTACACCGTCATTGTGAACATTCGATCTTTATCTGTTTCCGATCACATTGTGCGTATCTGACACCACACTTATCCGTAATACGTGCACTTGTCTGTACTTCAGATTCAGTTAGCCGTGTGGACTTGTGTGTCGAAATGTTCGATATCATCAGTACTGCCTTGAACTAAAGCGCCACGAAATGCCCCAAGAAACGTCATTTTTGCTCCTCAACTGGTTCGTAGGGACGGGTAAGTTGAAAACAACAGGTCTAACGATATTTATTATACACTTTAGTAACCGCGCGACCGCAAATTTTAGAAAAATAGTGACACCAAAACGTTCAAGCCACATCACGAGTCAGTCGAAAATTACGCAGTCTATGAAGTTGCCTCGTTGACGCCATAGAGTTGATTATTACTTCAAAAGAACGGCGCATGCAACTCGCCGTGTGCCTTCCGTACAATTCAACGCTGACCGCACACTGGGCAAAAGCAGAGAGTAATCGGCATAAGCAACAAGTGAAACAAACAAGTGAAATAATCATGATGCTCTGGTTCAAGCAAGTTCAAGAGACACAGCAAATATCTCGTGGAAATCAGCAACGGAGTGCGGAATATTTTGCCGCACGGAAATGTAAAGCGCAGCAACATTCCGCCAGCTAGGACAGCGCGCCTCTGGGCAGCGTCACGTTCAGCCAGTGATCTGAGTGGGCAATATATTCCCTCCCATAGATTTCGGTGATTGAATTTCGAATGTCGAACAGGGTTTTGTATTGAGTGACTTGTGAATTTTGAGCAATGGCACAGTACAACCTTACAAACCGAAAGTTTCTCAATCATAAGAACGACATCAACCGTCATGCACAGCCAAATAGCGAAGTGGTGAAGCAAAAAAAAAAAAAAAGCAAAGGAACAACATGTGGTTGGTTATTTGAGTCGCCACCAGAAAACCCGTATTCATTTGATGTTCAAAACTGCCCCAGCAAATAGGCGTTATCGCAACTGTTCGCATAGATCTTACTCCCCGCAGTGAGCCTTCTCTTTGCGAAACACCCGTTTCTCGGTACATTTTCCTGTATCAAAGCAAAGAGCCACTCCTCTTTTACCAATACCACATTTACTCGTATCAGGCAACCCCGCACCACGCGTGGGTTTCTCAAAGGCGTTTAAAGACACTGTGCCGTAAACATGCAGGATAGTGAAGTCCTTCACTTCTGTGTCCGAAATAATAGTGACACTGCTTTGAAAACTGTAAATTATGACACATATTGTTCGGAATGCACTTTTTTACAGATATTCAAGGTTCACCAGAAATTTCGAGATTATGTTGTAGCCTTTACAGAGTCATGTTTTCCAGGCTAAAAATACCGCAATTTGAGTGCCTCCGTGGGCCATCTCGCTTCAACTTGTCCCGTTGTTCCGAATGTATGACAAGCGCTTCAGTATGTATTCGTTTGTCAAGTCCTTATTTGCTTGTTTCGAGCAAAAAGAAAACTGCAGATAAGAAAAAGCGAGACACTTTGCTTGTTCATCTGCGCGTAGTAAAAGCGCTGGATGTTTGCGGCCTTTATGCAGAAAGGTTGGAAAATTGCTTGTCAGCAAACTGAGAGATATATGACGAAACCTGCGCAGTTTGCCAGCTTTGCAAGTAGTGTTTCCTTATGCGCTTAAATGAAGTTGGACAGCTTTCTTGAGAAACTACCATTTTGCTCCCTATATTTGTTACTTTACTTTAAAATTGACCCAATAATAGGTGAATAAGCAACGCCTTGTCTTTGAGCCTGGAATTTGCGGCCTTCGTTGTATTGTAATTTGACTTCTTTAATGCACGTATGTAACCGCTGAAGTCCGATTGTTTTTCCCTTCACGTTTTATGAATGATCCGAGTTGTGCTGTTGCACCTAAAATCAATATCATCCAGTTCTTCAGTGACGTATAAGAAAAAAAAAAGGATGCTGCCATTATAACGGCCTAGTTTTGCTATTCTGCGTGAAAATCACGGAGAATGAACAAAGTCCGTATCTGTAGTTGGAACACGCGTCCAGAACTCGTGCGGTCAAGTGAAAAGTAAAGGGGACAGGTAAAGACGTGTGACTGGGAACAACGGAGAGAACAAAAACTACAAATAACATAACGCATTTGCTGATTAGGCTTAAAAATGTTCGTTAAACGATAAATAATTTCGATTCTCCATCGCATTTTTTGCTAATGATATCATGTAGTACAATTCGCCTCTATATACTCTCAAAAACATAAATCGCGCACACTTACGAAAGTGGTATCATCTACGTAGGCCACTTTTTATGCTGTAGTCAGTGGAACTGCGTATATCTATAGGGCATTAAAGATTTAATACAACCAATGTGAAACTGCCTAATACACTTTCATGTGAAATCGTGGTTCGTCTTTAGAAAAGAGTTTTACCGTTACATACTCCCCGCACAATTCGATCTCTCTTTATGAATTTTCGAACATCACTAATTTTTTTTCAAGTGCAGTAAATATCGATAATATATTTGCGCCCACTTTTGTCACGTTGCTTGCAGTTGCAATTAATGACAACTATCTTTTGCAGGCTTAGAAGTGATCTGCGGTTTGCAGATCTCGTGCATGCTACACGCTTTTGTATACTTCACCAAGAAAAAAGCTTTTCAATGACGCTTGACGGTTTTCTGTCTTTTTCTTTCTCCGTTCATTTTTGAAGTTTTCAGTCCTTCAAACACGGAAAAAATTTCGCTAGAATATACCGTTTTCAGAGCACTAGCTGGCGAGTTAACTATCAAATTGCCCGGGCTCACAATCAACGTGTTTAGCGAAATACGTTGTTATATTTTTGAGCGATTTCGAGCGTAAGCTGCTTAAACAAGAATGTGTCGCACAGAAGTGAAGTGAAGGTATAGGTACACATCGTTTTGTCGATGTGCACGTACCTTTTCTTTACTTCCAAAGGAGGTACAACGCTCTGCTAAGCTCGGGGGCGCAGGTTCCACTCTTGGCCACACCGTTCGCATTTTTATGGAGGCGAAATTCAAGAACACCCGTGTCCTTAGGTTTAAGTGGACGTTAAAAAATCCGACGGGGTGGAAATTAATACCCAGTCCCTCACTAAAGTCAGCTCGTCAAAAAAAAATCAACTCGTCATTCTGGCAAGCAAAATCAGAGCGTTTATTGATAGTTAGCGTGGCAAATTTACACTCACAGGTGTTAGGCCGAAATTTATATCCGTGGGATCTATTACGCTCCAATATGTCCGCTACACTACTTATTCAGCGGGAAAAAAAAAATCAGACGACATCATGAAGCAGTAGAGCTGATCGCAGATTTCGTTGTTCGTTATGAACGCGATTAATCTCGTCCCCTATAAGCAGCATTCAGTTTGCTGTTTCCTTTGAGTCAGCTCCGTACACTAGGGAATTCTCGACGAATAAGTTACGCCTCCAACAAGTGTTTTCTCACGTGCCACAAGATTTGCTGCCATCACACCTGAGCGCACACTTTGCGCATGCACGCAACAAAAGTGTCGTAGAAAATTACAGGTCGTTTGTCATCGCAGCATTCGTTGCGGACAATTGCCCTCGAGAGCCGACACGCACGCGTTCCACTCCGTAAGAGCTTACCTTCCACCTTTCCGAGACTTTCGTGGCCGATGATACGCAGCACTTAAAAGTCTCACAGTCCAGGCATCTTCACAAAGTCAGTTCGAAGACTCGCGCAAAAATAGAATAAAATTAAATTAAATTAACAAAAAAGTCCGAAAGCCGGTAACGAGAGAAGAAGTTGCGTAAGGGACCGGCTAAAACAAGGGAAAAAAAAAGTAACAACGGGAAGGAATCCGAGAAAAGCTTTCCTCTCTTCCCCGCGTGATGGACCAAGTTGGGCACGCAACACGGATTTACTCAGCAGTCTCGTCGTGTCTCCCCCTGCGAGGGTGACGAAAAGTTTTTGGCTCGCACCGCAGATTTGTCGCACGCTGTCACTTCGACGTCGTTCAGTCAGTTCCAGCCGTAGGACAAGCAGTCACATAGCGTCGTCGTGCGCGCGCGCACATACCACATCGCCGGAACGTCCCACCAGCGGCGAACGCTCCATGAACCGCGGGGCTCCAAAACTTTTTCGCGCCGGTGTCTCTCGCTGTGTGTGGTACGGGAGACTTCCGAAGAGTCGACAAGAAATTTCCACGCTTGCGGTCGCCTTCAGTTGACTGTTGCCGAGCCCTGTCGAAGGGGCTCGTTGGCCGCGTCGTCGGCGGCGTCCTGTCCCATGCGGTGGCCGGACAGCACGCGGTCGGCGGCCGGCGCTCGAGCTGAGGCGCCCTGGGCTGCGTGCCGCGCGGCTTCCAGTGCGCGAGTGAGCGGTGCCGGAGCCGAGAGCGGCCCGGCCCAGTAGCGCATCTGCGCACGCGCCCGGACGGACATCGATTTCGCGGCCCCTGCCTGCCTGCGTGTGCGTGTGTGTGTGTGTGCCGCGGCTCTCTGCTCCCGTGACCAAAGGGTTCTTCCCCCCCCTTGCTGTTCGCAGGTGATGCCCGTCCCGCGCGGGGCTCGGCTCCCTCCGCCCGACTGTCTCGGATGCGGGATGCGCCACTGGGCCAAGACGGAAGTGTCACGCTCCTCCCTTGGGAGCCGGCAACCAGCGTGGCCACACCGCGAGCGGCCAGCCGCAAGCGTCGTCCACACGTGCGCACTTTAGAGCGCCCACGCTTCTTGCCGGACCTTCGCGCCTCTGTCGACCTGCACGTATTAGCTGTAGAAAGAACATAAGTCTGTACACTTTCGAAGCGCCGCTCGTAATACACCGGGAGGAGTTAGAAGAACCCATATTCCTGCGTTTTGTTAGCCTGAACCGTAATTTCCCTTAAAGTAGCATATTTGTGGTGTCCACGAAGTTTTCATATGCACCACTAAACGCTGTTTCTGACACCTCTGACCAGTACGTCAGGTCAGCAACAACGTAGATAAGGTATGTAGTACCGGTAACAATTTGATCTAATATTAATAACAAATATATGCGACAGGAGTGCGTTTGGATGTCAAACTACTGCCAAGAAATTGCCGCTAAATATTCATATAAGAAAAGCTAATACGGTAAATTAAAACATGCTCTTGTCAGCTATCATCCAAACCTGCCGCCCTGTGATCAAAATCTCATCATTTCCAGTTCTGCACTGGTACGCGGTAGTGCTGTATTGGTTAAAGAAAGAGAAGAAGGACCGTGTACACGCAACTCTGCCCTAGCGGTTTTTCTCTGCGCCAGTAAGCTTAAACGCAAGCTATTTGCTCTGCGATGGCGCAAGAAGCGATCGGTCAGCAAAACGACTGCTTCTGTGTACACACAGAGACAACCCGTGTGCCTCACGTCGCGTTTGGTACAATGCCAACCAAGTGATCTTAACAAGCCACCTATATAACCGTTGCTTCACAATTCGAAGTATCTCGCTGTTCGAACAAGAAAAACGAAAGAGTGCTTTCGGATAAATATAAGGATATCTAGCTTTGCACGAGACATTAATTTCATGATGTGACTACTGCTTTTAGTTTCTGCCTGAGCGCGACCTCCTTTTAATGCTGCTATTCCAAGCGGACACATTGCCGAATTTCCTATCCTTCTTTTTTTTTTAAGTCAGTGAAGCTTTATATCACTTGGCAGTGAACAGAGGCCGAATTATCGAAGCTTTATGTTTGAAGGTGATATTTTTCATTAGCAAAACAATAGGCTGAATGCCACAATTTCTCGACGTCTACTTCTGTGCCCCTGAACGTATTGCGTATTGAAAGAACAAATATTTTCTTTTGTGAAAGTGGAGCCGCGCTTACAGCGCTTATGCGTTATCCATGGCGCGTCATGCAAATTACATTCCCAATAGTTTTGGAATAGACATTCCTACCAAGTTAGGCCATAGTTTAGCCACCGAGTGATACGCAGTTAGCAAAAGCGATAGCGATTTGCAAAAACAGTAAAAAAATTGTGGGTAGCTTGCGCTAGCGGCGAAAGGCAATGTCACAGCGGTGCTGGTGCCCTTCCCTCCTCCTGTCCTCATGCACACCTATACGCCATGCGCAGCGCCTATAGGGGCGCCACTGAAAGCCGCGTAGCGGCGGCCGTTGGAACCGGTGGTGGGTCGCGTAGCAGACGCCTCATTTCACTGCAAGCATCGCGGAAGTGCGCGCGTGCGATTTTCCGCCTGTGCGCGTCCCAGATAATTACTTTTGCGGCGATAGTGTGTGCAGAGGAGCTGCAAATTATAATAGTGGACATGTGTCCGATGTCACAGCTGTGTGGGACGGCAATGTCACCATACGCGCCAAGTGTTTGCCACAGACAAGCGTCAACAAGCTTCCCTACGAAGTGGAGCTCATCGCACCGTTTTCTTTATAACGTCCCGATCACGAATGCCTGCATGCGTTGACGCGTGAACCAACGTTTTTTTCTCGACACAGTAGCTTCGTTTACGTGCCATGTGTTTATATAGTAGATTTTGAGGGATCGCTGCACGGGCGCATGGATTTCACGGGTGAGGCCACGCGAAGGGTCAGCGTTGGTAAAACTGAAACCAGCACGATAAACTTGTGAATATATGCATATTGATGGTCAGCGCAAACCACGAGGACATAAAGAAGGAAGGAACACAAACACAGCGCTGTCTCACAACTATATTTTTTATTTAGTAACACACCCATATTTAAAGCAATGACCACAACCCACGTGATGCCATGACGCAGATGGGAAAGTGTGCACCAGAATATGAAAACCTCGTTAGAACTAAGCCAACATAAACTACGTGATGTACTGATTTAAAAAAGAAATCTCCCTGTCATGTAGGGCTATCGATGGCATGCTGACGCACCATCAATATGCATAATCAGTTCCAACTCGCCCACATGACCATCCTTGTGAATATATATCTCGGCAGCTTGCGCTAGTGGCGCGAGACTGAGTCACTGCGGAGCTGGTGGTCACCTAGCTTGTCGTAGCAGCATGGCTACGTATTTGCTAGGTTTTTTGCAAGCTATTACCAAGTGTTGCAAAATGGCGTTACACGCGATCGTCAAAGTCTTAAATGTGCACAGGTGCCATGTTTTACAGCCAATATGCAACTTGAGGCGAGCGCACAGCGAACATTCTGCACCGGTGATCGTATTCCAGTGCCATCAATAGGTAGAATGCAGCCGATTTCGTGCAGCACACGTGTGATTCCACGGCGCTTTTGTAAAGGAGCCGTGACCTGCCCCACATTCTCTGACATTGCGCTTCGCGCCATTCGTTTTTCAAGAGAGCCTAGGCATCGCGTCTTATCAGTACTAACAACCTCATGTGCATTGTAGCGTCTACAATGCAGGCGAGGCGACCAAGTGTAAACGCAGTAGCGTTCGCTGAAGACGTAGCGACGTAAATGGAGAAATAAAACACGACAATCGTTCTAACACTGCTGTTAACAAGAAAAGAGAAATAGCGGGCGCGAAAGAAGACGAAGTAGGATCGCGAGCGCGTGGCACGTGATGTTCTGGGTTTTTCTCTTTAGAAAAAAAACGGCATCGTAGGGTCTCGCTGCTCGGCGCTCTTCAGGCGTATTGTCTTCCGCCACACTTCGAAGCCTGGTTTATTCTTCATCGAAGTCCTCGGACTTTACACTCCTGTAAACAAAGCACGATTGCTTGCCTTCTGCGTCGTACAGCCGCAATCCACCGCCGCCGTCGCTCTCGCTCATGAAATAGCACCGGAAATCTGTATAAGTGCGTTCGTGGCGATTTCATGTGTGTGTTTGAGCAGCCGACAACGCAGCAGTTATTTTTCGGCATCCCTGAAGCCCGAGAGAGTCGTTAAATCACGATGAAAACACATCCATCCGCGCACTCGCGTACACGCTCGCGGGAACACTGCTCGCTCGGACCCACCAACGCTTCCGAGCCGTGGCGGCAGATGGCGTCGTCGGCGCTTTGCGCATCGCCTATACCGCACTATACATGCGTGTGCTACGTTCTACCCCGGCTCCTCCACATTCCCTTCTTTCTCACTTTCACACCACTCTTCTTCACCCTCACCTCCCTTTCCCACCCCCTTGCTGTACCACAGTATACACAGATATACACTGCTATGTTCGGAGCAGCGCCAGTCGCTGGCGTGGTTCTTTGATAAGACATACCCCCCCTGCCACACTGACGGCCTGGGTTCGATTCCCGCTCGAACCCATCTAACGTTCTTGCGGTGTTAGCATAAAGGAATCATAAAGTATATTGCTGCTAAGCGCGTTCAGATCAGATTGCGCGAAACTAGCTTGCGAAGAAGAACTGTTCCAGTTTAACCACAGAGGACAATGCTTTAGTACCCCTGTGGGGCATAGGCGGTGGCCGAGTTTTCAGGTCACACAAGCGTTTTACCTCGAGCTATAGAACAGCTTCGCTGTTAACACAATTAACAATGAGCGATCCGCACATGTTTTGCCTACTCAAGCAAACCTTTTGTTGAATCACAAGTGTCGGAGTGGTTCGCGTTGGCTCTACGAGAAAACAATCATCATCGTGAAAGTAGTGCGGACGCACTTTTTTCTTGCGTTTCGGGTATTCAAGCGCAAAGCGTGCGCCGTAACACGTGCATGCTGCAAACGTTTTACGAATCAGATTTGAACATACCTGCGCCATAATAATCTCTTGGATTTTGTACAATAGAAACAAGGAAAGAAAGAAAATAACGAGGAAAAGAGAGAAAAAAAGAAAAGAAAGAATCAAGCACAAAGAGACAAACATAGAGAAAGTACGAAACAAGGAAAAAGGAAGATAACGCCGCACGCTCGTTAATGTTGTCTATCCACCTATACTGTGTGTTATCAATCAAAATTACTTATGCTATATGCATATAGAACTGCAGAGTAAACCTATAGTGCAAGACGAAGCGAATCTGTATGGCACAGGGGTGAAATTGGACGAACTTCGTGTGCCCTCCTGCTCCCGGTAGGGGAGGAGATGGTTAGTTTATTTTGTGTGTTTTTAAGGACTACAAAAACGTTATTAATGCTTGGGTAGCACATTTCTATCAAAAGCACAATTTCATAATCAATTGTCAACATGGTTTTAGGAAAGTACGAAATACTGAAAGTGCACTTTTCGTTGAAAAGGTAGCTATTCTGGAGAATTTCAAACGTAAGTTTTTGACATTAGGCATTCACGTAAATATCGGAATGCTAGCCTTCGATTGTGTCAATTATATAATACCATCAGATAAATTAAAACCTTTCGGTACTAGAGTAATGAATCCGCAACTTATTAAAAGCTAATGAAACTGCCACCTGCGAGACGTAAAACTAAGCAAACATAAAACCGAGCTGACCCACGTTGAGTGTGGAGTTACTCAGTGAAGTATATTGGGATCAATATTTTCAGCCTTTTTTTACGTCAATTGTGTCCTGCGAATGTATGATCAATGCCCCCACGTTATATATCCATACTATTGCTCAGTCCTTATAGACTGCGTAAGTACGAAGGAAGTGCTATCTATTAGTTCAGTTTCAGTTTCAAGTTTATTAAAAGAATTGCAGAACACAATACATATATCAAGGTGCAACATTTTCAGAAGGAGGCCCAGAAGTAAAAACTGTAGGAGGGCCTCTTATCAGAAATGGACAAAAGAAAAGTAAATAGCAAATTCGTACTACGAATTACAAAGAAAAAAGAAATATAAAATCTCCGGGATCTCGCGTGAAACGCTCCAATAGAGGAGACGGCTAAAACGATTAAAAAAAAAGATAAGCAATAAAAAGCTCCCTTGTAAACAGAAGGAAGTTCATGAATTAACTTCAAAACTTAAGGAGCAGGTTATTAGCTATAAGCAGCGCTATTATGGCGACTTGTTGCCAAGTTACATCGTATCTGCTCCATAGAAATTTTGGAGAAGCATTAGCCCAAAATCAGAAGAATACAATGTGTTTGACGCAAATGGTGCATTGATACATGAACAGAAAGAAATTGCAAACGTGTTTAATGCACACTTAAAACTTTTTACACAAGATAATCACATTTTACCACATTATGATGTAGTCATGCCTCCTATACCTGATATCCAAATAACCGAAGAGGGCAGTTTTAATATGTTACCTAATGCAGATATTGGAAATCTTCTGGGCCAGATGATATTTGACATTCTTTTCTTAAACGCTATGCGGAATGGGTGTCCAAATATGTACATGTCTTGCTTGTGAAATCCTTGGAATGTGGTGTAGTGCCGAGCGACTGGGGGACCTCCAGAGTCAAGCCGCCCCACAAAACCGGGAATAAGCAGCACATCCAGAATTACTGCCCCATCTCGTTAACTTCAACTGCTTGCGAAATTTTGGAACACATCATTCGCAAACACATTTCTTAATTCCTCGAGTAACATAACCTTCTCACAATCCCTCAGCATGGATTCCGAAAAGGCTACCCGACAATAACGCAGTTGGTACGAATAGTGCATGACCTCGCAAATAATATAAATAACGGAAAACAGAGTGATGCTATATTTATGGACTTTTCTAAAGCCTTCGATGAAGTCTTTCATCATAAAATATCACATAAATTAAGCAAAATCCTTCAAAATCCTAGGCTAATTAACTGGATTTCGGGCTACCTTAGTACACGTAAGCAATTCGTTACTTTAAGAAACACGACTCTAATAATCTTTCTGCGGACTCTGGCATTCCCCAACGCTCCATTCTTGGACCTCCCCTCTTCGTGCTTTATATAAATCACCTCGTAAATAATCTTCGCAATAATATTATTATATGCGGATGACTGTGTTTTGTATTCGGCTATATATAGCCCCGCGGATCAAATGTTGCTCAATAACGCATTTCAGAAGGCTTGATGTGAAGCTTGGCAAATGTATGTGAATTTTGAGAAAACTGTGTTTATGCGTATTACCCACAAAAAGAATAAGTTTAGTTTCAATTTCTCGGCTGACAATATCTATCTTAGTAAGCGAATACAAGTACCTTGGTTTGCGGATAAGTAATGACCTCATATGGAACCGGCACATTGATAAGGTAACCACAAATGCGTGTTGTAAATTGTTTTTCTTAGGAGAGCATTAAAGCTATCTACGTGTCACGTTCACTCATTAGTGTAGAAAACAATTATACTTCCAGTACTAGATTAGCAGCTGCTATCTCGGATACGTTTACGCAAACTAATATAAAGAGCCTGAACGAGCGCAAAGAAAAGTACTGCGTTTCCTCTACAATAACTACTCCCAAACCTCAGTTACACAACTTCTAAAACAAGCCAACCTTCCCTCACCTTCTTTCCCTAACAGAACGCAATATGGTTTCGCGACTGAAATTCTTATATCAGCTTGTGAACTAACGTTGCTATATCAATATAGCTGATATAATTACTTTTTTCTTCTGGGTACGCCACGAGACAGAGGCACCAGCTAACCATTTCCCCATTCCGCGTAAAAAAGAATTGTTTCAAATATTCCCTCATCCCTAAGACAGTGGCTGACTCGAACAACCTGGCTGATATCCGCGTTACGTAACCTTCTTTATCTTTATGGCGATAAATGCACAAACACACACGGGACGAAGTAAGGAAACAAAGAAGAGCGCAGACTGAAACGAGCGGTCCAGTGTGTGTTTGCGCATTTATCGCCATGAATTTATACCAACTGGCCCAGTTATCCACCCTTCTTCCTTATTTTCTTTTGCTGCAAACTTGTCCAACGAGTATAAACTGAAATCTGACTTTTTTCAGCACTTCTTTTATTGCTATATCTTCCTTCAGGTTTTATTGAAAACCGATGTTAGATGCATCACCAATATGTGCTTTGTATTACTTTATTATGCTGCCTTTATCCGTACAGTAATTTCCACCCTGCTAAAATTCCTCTGTGGATTACCGTATCTGTAAATCAATCAATAAAAAGGTACGCAACTTCCGCTAGGTCCCGCAAGGCCAGATCACAGCGAAGTTGGCCGATAGTTGACTAAAACGGGTCACTTCATAGTCAAGTGATATTTTGGCGGAAACATGTCACGTGACATGCGTCACGTGGTTTTGGCGGGAACCCGTCACGCGACATTGCGGCGATTTTGGCGGAAGCATGTCATGTGACATTTTGTTACGTGATTTTGGCTGGAACATATCACGTGATCACTCAAAATCACGTGACGCAATTTCACATATGTTCCCCCAAAAATCAAGTAACAAAGTGCCACGTGACATGTTCTTGCCCAAATCACGTAAGGCAATGTTACGTGACATGTTACCGCCAAAATCACGTAGCGAAATGTCCCCCGAGACAGGTTTACGCCAAAATCACGTAACGGTATGTCACGTAGTATTGCATGATGCCTGACAAATTACGGCTAGCTTAAAGAGCTTCGCTGTTAAAAGAGGTCCGACGATATTTTTACTGTTAGCTTAACCAGCCTCGCTGCTCAAACTACGGCCTTCGTCAGCATTAGGCTTAGCCTGAAGGAATCTAGAACGAGGTTTGTCCGTTTTGGTAGCTAGGAATCTCCGATAAGTAGCAACTGGGTTTATAATAAAACGCTAGGTCCCTACCACATCAACATCATAGAATCAGTAAAATTGCTCGGAGTCTTCTCACGGAGCGCATGTCTTGCAATGAGCTCATAAATAACTTACTAATGAAGGTGAGCATAGGTTTCGGCGTGTTAAGTCATTGTCGCCACATTCTTCTGACTGATGATAAGAGGACTTCCTGCGACACCTTCTGCAACTCCCACTGCGCTCCAGTCCAGGGAAGCACCATACTTGCATAATGACATAAACTTACGTTTCGCAAATGAGTTCTGCGAAACTAGGTATAGTAACGATTATGCAAGGAAATATTAGTTACCACTAATTCGATTTTCTTGTAGCTTCATGACACGAACGAGTGGACGCTGATTTTCCCTTCCAGAAAATTCTGTTATTCATTAAAAAGGCGCTGAGAAACACCCCACTTCCAGAACATACAAGATCCCCTATTTCAAAAGCACAGAACCATAAGGTCAGACAGAACTGACGTCCGAAAATTGCTAATAATGTATAAAAAGGCACAACTCGCAAAAATTGAGATATTTTTCGACCCAGAAGTGCAGAGTAAAACATAGAGTTACATCCTTTTGCTTACTAGCCTCATTTGAAATTCCCTTCTCCCGTGATAAATATTAAGACACAGAAAATGTTGGGCACGTAATGCCACTTCCATTGAGAAAATACTACCTATGACATATAGAGTTGGCACTAACAAAAAAATACAATGACGCGTAATATATTGGCAATTTACTCTTGAGGTGAGGATGACGAAGTCTATTGCTGTGCGCGTGCTCTCCGAGATCAGCCATTGGTAAAGACAGACGTTCTTTGCGGAGCTATCGTTAGTGAACTGTGTGAACTTGTGCTATAGCTTGGGGATAATATTTGATCTTTGTCTAGTGTAAAGAAAAACTTAATATCTTGAACGAATGATCTTGAATTAAATATACGAAAATGTTTGCACGAAACGTAAGTCTATGTTGGTCTGCAAGTATGGTGATTTCCCCGGCTGGGGCGCAGTAATCCAAGTGGGAGTTGCACAAGGTGTTGCACGAATTCCCTTTAACATTAGTCAGAAGAACGTGGCGACAACGACTTAACACGCCGAAACCTATGCTCACCTTCATTAGTAAGTTTTTTTTTCTTATGAGCTAATTGCAAGAGGTCCCATTCAGTTTCTAACTACGGGACCTCCTTCTGTACATAATTTCCATGCATTCATCCTTTTGTTTGACATCAAATAAACTGATTCTGATGCTGATTAATGCTCATGGTAGTAGCTAATACGCGTCTCGATGTGCTTTCTGTTTGTATTTTGTGCTTTAATTATTTTAATACTAGTGATGATGTTACATTCTGTGAAATGGTTGACCATGGTTCTGAAGCTTAAAAGAAAATTTTTCCAACGACAAAAAAGAAAAACATTCAAGTTGATTGCACTGTTCCCCTAGGTGCTTTGGAGGAGGAGGAGGAGGAGGAGGAGGAGGAGGAGGAGGAGGAGGAAGGGGAAAACAGAAAGGCAGGGAGGTTAACCAGAAGGGCGTCCGGTTGGCTACCCTACACTGGGGGAGTGGGAAGGGGGAATAGAAAGATGGCAGAGAGAGAAGGAAGGGGAATAATGAAAAAGACGTTGTCGGACAAGTCCAACTGTCAAAGGCGTTCACCCAAACCAGTCGTCTTGAGAAAGCGTAAAAGTGCTTTTAGTGCCTTGTGGGCCGACGAGCGATGAGGGCGGTGTTCCAGTAGCATCTGTAAGGACAGTGGCCGATCGTCAAGGTGGTGTAGCGTCTCAGCAAGGATTTTCCTTTCCTCGACGAATCGCGGACAGTGGCACAGCAGATGGTCCAGGGTTTCGTCGGTGTCGCACATCTCGCAGGTTGCACTGTCGATCGCTCCAATTAATGCGGAGTATGCCTTTGTGAAGGCAACTCCCAGCCAAAGTCGACAAAGAAGCGAGGCCTAGGTGCTTTGAGTGGTGCTAGCGCCTTCCCTCTGACTTTGGTAGAATTGAGTTTAACTATCGGTGGATTAGCTCAAGTTAGTATATCCAATGCAGGTATGAGCCACCAGTGGGTTCTCTTTCTTTCTTTCTTTCTTTCTTTCTTTCTTTCTTTCTTTCTTTCTTTCTTTCTTTCTTTCTTTCTTTCTTTCTTTCTTTCTTTCTTTTCTTTCTTTCTTTCTTTCTTTCTTACATGTGGTTCATACCCGCATATCCCACGCGGTGCGCAGCGGCCGCCGTTTAATTACGCTGACGGTTAAAAGACTCATTCTTGTACTAAACCTTAACTCTGGTATCACCTCTAGCACATAAAACTCTATATTTAATTTTTCTTGTATGCATTTATTTCCAGATTTTCTTTCGATTTCCGTAGCAACACGTACCCGGTGGTGAATTGGAGAAGCTGAGCAAAAAACACAATTCGATAGACCCTAGATCCATAAGGAAATGCCTGTATGCTCATTTTCTGCTCGTAAATTTTACGGCTGTACAGGTGCCCAGAGCTCTGTCAAGCTGCAGCACACCAGCTTTTTCTCCCGGGATATGTTTTCGTTCTTAATGTACACTAGGGACAGAAATAAACAGACTTGATTGATTGATTGATTGATTGATTGATTGATTGATTGATTGATTGATTGATTGATTGATTGATTGATTGATTTTCCAAACCTTCTGACAATACCACCAATCGTAGACCGACAGCACCTGCTTACCATAGAAGTCCTTTCAGTCAAAGTTTCTGCAGACTCTTTCAGAGACATTTATTAAAAAAAAACACTGCTCTCAGCCTTTGTCCACCACTCCCCTTCTGTTGTTTCTGCCTTACTGTATAGCTCAGGGACTCCCTTTGTCATGATATAACTTCCTGCCTTTCCTAGCGCACAAGTTCACTCTTCGTCTTAGTCCTCATTGAAGTTGTGGGACAGTGAGCAAGGCGTTTGTAAAAACGCAGCTAAGGAAAGCTGTTACTTCGCCGACGAAAACGAGTCGGCTTGCAGAAACGTCGCTTCCAGTGACATTGCCTGTCCAACACTTGATCATGCTTTCATAACCGTGATAACTTATGGATCGCAAAGTTTGAGCAACGCCGTAGCAGATGTGTTCCTAAACCACCATCCCTAGTGCACCGCAGCACCTTTATGGATGCGCACATGTGCAAATACACACGCACAAAAAAAAAAGAGTGAACGACAGTCATCTGCATAAATCTCAAGACACGGTACCTTGTTCATGACCAGGAGTAGCGCGCTTCGAGGTCTCTAAGTGGGAAGAAGCATATTTTCCCACATAGACACTTGCAAGCTTGAGGATTTGAAGCATGCTTCTAGAACGAGTGACGTGGAGTCCACTCTCGACAACTCCATCCTGCATGCAGCGGTAAACGGTCATCCGTATTTGTCGTCGTCCAGCCATAGGAAGGAAGATAAAAAGGCCCTTGTGAATGAAAAACTGAATCAACTGTTCATTATTTTTTATTGAACTTTGTTTATTATTGCCTCACTACATGGAATGCGGCAGCTTCGGCAGTTTCTATTGTATCACTATAAACGAAGACACAAGAAGGCGGATCGCGGCAGTAATAAATGCACTGACCTCCTCTGTGGGAGTCACTGAAAAGTCTGTGGCTAGAATTCAAGGTCACCTTCGTACGAGATGCATAAGGCTTTCGCCTCGATGCATAATTAAATTTGTCAGTCAGTCGGAAGAGACATCCTTCCTTCACCATTTAATCACGTTTTAGCTTTGTCGTTGCTTATGAAATAATTCTACAGACAACGAAAACCTACTTCATTTCTTCTATATTTTTATTTATTTCTGCTTTATGACGTTGCTTTCTTCAATGCTTGGGAAGAGAGAACGTGGCCATACGCACGCCTTGGCACATGAAGTGGCGTAAAACGCGTGCTAAATTATGATTATACACGCAGCTGCTTCACTGCGCTGCGGGGTGCTCTTTTATTTAGAGAGCACCAGTCAAACAGCGCTAGTAAAATTGCATGCTATTGCGGTACCCAACGGAGGAAAGAATAATTTAGCATGCCCAGAGCAGCACTAATGGTTGCGTTCATTACAACGTAGCTTTTCCTGTCGCGGCGATAGCGCCCTTGGACTACACAGTGAATCGGTCAGCGACCTCATTAAATATTTAAAAAAAGTGATTTTACTCAGCACGCTCTTGCGCCTTATAATTCACGTAGACTAATTTCAAATTACAGGATTATATAACCTAGTACCACCCGTAACACGACCGGCTGGAAAGCGTACCAGAAAGTGGTGCACCCAGAAGTTTGCGTCCGATGCTGCAGTCCCAAATGCGTCAGATGCGTAGTCCCGCCGAGAGATAGTTGGTTGAAAAGAAGGATTACAATTATGTTTTGTTTCACATTTATCCAGTGATCAATCTGAAACAAAATACAGTTTTACACAGGTTATGTGTAAGCAGTGCGTACCAAAATTGTTCTCAGATATGTATGCAGATAACAGATGGACAGTAAGAGCGACGGAATGGAAACTAAGAGAGGGAAAGCGCAACAGAGGCAGGCAAAAGGTTAGATGGAGCGATGAAATTAAAAAGTTTGCGGGCATAAAGTGGAACCAACTCGCTCAGGATAGGGCGGATTGGAAATCGTTGGGAGAGGCCTTCGTCCTGCAGTGGACCTAAATATGATGATGATGATGATGATGATGATGATGATGATGATGTATGCAGACTATGGGTCGATCCGAATATGCAATCTGCTCCTTCCCCGAATAGGAAGACATTGGACACATACATTTTGAAACTTAGGACATGACCGCAGCGGGTAAAAGGCACTGTAACTGAAAAAAAAAAAAGGACATCTTGGGATCATAACCGACAACTGAACTGCCAGAGAATATGCATTTTCCGTCAATCTTAATTCCCTCTTCACAGTGTAGTTGCTTATAAACTTGTTCTAAACATGCAGAAAATAAAACCGGGAAATTTTATCTTCTTGCCCAGCGCCTTTCGTCATTATAATTTTTTCCTTCCACTTATGGAGGAGTATAGGTAGCTGCGCAATCTCTGTGGATGTTAATTATGGCTTGCACGTATATCTCGGGTACCCCTTGTGGACGTAGCTCCTTCCAAAACTACAGGTAATTCTACAGAGTCGAATGCTTTTACACGGTGTATAAAGGCCATGAAAAAGGGTTTGTTATGCTCAGCAGATTTGTCTGTTATTTTATTCATAGCATGACTGTGATCCATTGTGGGATATCCTTTCTGAAGGAAGTTTGCTCTCTAAGTTGGATGAACTGCGGTGTTTAGCAAATATAACTTTTGTTAATAATTTGTATATTACTGGAACAAATATATCGTGGTTTTGTGACCTAAATCTCCAGAAATCAAATAAATCACCATTTGAGAGTGGAAATCTTCCGCCAATTTCCCTATTTTTTGGTGATAACATTGCCGTGCTTGTTTCTTAAAACATTCATTTTCTTTTGCTCTAAACACAGTTTCTTTTTGATCGACTTGATGAGACCACCTTTCTATACTGCTGCCTCTACTTCTTTCACGTTACAATCTTCACACGTCTCTGTCTAGCTATGCTGATCAACTTTGATAGCTCTGCAAACTCTGTTTTATCTCTTGTGGTAGTCACTTTCACCTGTTGGTGTCCTTTAATAAATTTATCGTTAGGGTTTGTTTTTTCCTGCTGGATGGATGTAATTTTGTTTCAAGCTTTGAATTTGTTAATGAGGGCAACTCTAAATTCCCCTGATTTTTTCTCCGATTTCACCTAGATTTGTTTTTCTTTTTTTTTTCGCTTGCAACTAATGGGAGAGATCCGTAATGTATTGTGCTCTGGCAACACCGGTGGGCGCGTCTATCATGTTCTTCGGGGCGCATTCGCGGAATGATCTGCTAGCGCTAGCAATAAAAGGGGCTGAGAGGCTGTTGATGGTGTTTTCAGGTCGCGAAAACGATCAGCCCTAACGTCGCGTCACCTTACTTGCAGGTGCGCTGTATATGAGCTTTCCAAGCGTTTTTAAACTTTTTTTGTTTTAATATCATGGCCACTAGCCAGCTGGGGAGGGACGCGTAGGATCAAGTTGACGGTTGGAATACTACGCGGCTGCGATCGTTGGCAACGACGGCCTGCTGCAGCTGGCAATGGATGCGCCGATGGACGGCCGCAGCGTTGCCGCAAGTATCTAGAACAACCGATCATATATAATCACATTAAAAACAAGCAATAAAAAAAAACACAACAGCAAGAAACGGAGGGCACAATTCCTAGGATATTCAATCCCTGCGCACCAGTGACGCGTGCAGTAGGTACGTGAAGTTTTTGATTACATATGCAGAACATAGTTTTCGTGAATGTTGATTGTATGATGCAGCGTCAGGAAGCTTGCAACCTGCGTCGCACGTTTATTGTGCTAATAATGCGATGTTTTTAGAAGTGCACGTCGCACGATTTTCGGGATACACATAGTATACGCACACTGCTTCGAAACAAAATAATGTGCACGTTCAAACCATACCATTCACTTTACATATTTATTGTCGCGAACACTCGCTTTCGTCCATAATCTACCACAGTTCTTAACGCGCGCAATACCGCTATAATTGATAAAGCCATTTGGGCGGCAGTGGTGAGGGTATTTTTTTTTTCTGTCGTTCAACTAATTAAGGTATTTGGTTAAAAACACTGTTAGATGGTTCCCGACGTTCTCATGAATCGCCGCTGCGTACAGAGCGGCACGTAGTTGTGGGGAATCATCGCGAACCGACGGCAAAAATCCACCAGATAGCAGCCGTTATATGCTGAGAAGGTATACAGGTTTCGATTTCTTGCGCCCTGAATAACATGACAGATGTCGCTTACGGGCGAGTCGAGAGATGGCGCTCTACGTTTTTAATACCTCCCTCTATTGAGTTCTTGTTTTCTTCAGCTTTAGTGCAATCTTCGCCCTCACTGATCTCTGATCGCGATATTTTATCTTCCATCTACTCCTGTGTCTTGTACAAAATGGGCTAGTCTGAACTTTATACGAGCTGTGCTGGTGCGTTTCAAGCTGTCTTATTTTGTTTTTGTGTACTTTAGGGTTATCGATATGTTTTAGTAATGCTTCTGCCATGTTTGTAGATTTATTTGCTTTATTGAACGTGGGCCATCTTTACTTTGAAGTGTTTGCCTAATAAAGAACGATTAGCGGTCATCACACACTATGCCAACTTTACGTACGCACAAATTTGATAAACAAAGGAAAAATGGCAGCATTTGCGCATTATTTCAAAACGAATGCACGATTGATGGTAAAACTTAGATGGTAAAACTAATATTTCCCCCGTGCACACACGCATCTGGTATTCACGGCAAATATCTGTATTCTCGCCGTGACGGTTGCGTCAGGGATGCACACTTCCAAGTTGCAACGCTTGAAGAAGCCATATAAGACTCGCATATCCTGAAGAAAGAATGCCGCGGGTGTCTTCCGCTTCACGAGGCGACAAAACCATGCTCTCATACTTTGAGCTCCGTTAACGATGGTGCAACAAAAGAAAAAAAAGTATTATCATTATGACCCAACAATAAGACACTGTTGCGTTTTGCCAGAAAAATTGGAAGCGTATGTGCTTGGTTCTATGTATCATTCTTTTCTGATGTTTGTGTCTACAGCATCCAGTGTTTTTTATGTCATATACAATGCACAAGACGACGCGACGCGAGTTCGTGTCTGAGGCACAAGAATATGCGGCACCGCAATCAGGCGCGTATACCCCACTCTTGACGGCGGAGCTGGCACGCAGGGAATGCGGACAGCATCATGATTATCTGTTAAGCGTTTGTTAGTATTTGTGCCACTGTGGAAATAGTATATGCTACAGCTTTCGCGGCACACGACGAGGATGCTGAGATGACAACTGCAAGACGGTTTCAGTGCCTTCGTTAGGGTTAGAGACTTCATAATGCGGCTGAAAGCGAAGGGATGAAAAAAAAATCTAGCAAAAAATGCAGTTGAGTTCCACGAGCAAAGGAGATTCACCTGTATATAAATATATGACACTCTGTTAAGCAACGTTTGTTAAAACATAATGAGTCACAGAAACCTCATCATGCATGAAGTCAAGCAAACCCCATGATGCGCTGCGAATAGAATGCTACATCTTTTATATCTATGTCTACACGCTTCTTCTGTTAATGAACTAGGGAATCGCGGGATATCTCGTGCGCGTTGGTTTCCTTCATCTTTAGTGGTGTGGCTTAAAAATTGGTTTTAAATGCCGATGCACTCGTTAGGCTGTTTCGTATGAGTTTGTGTGCAAGCTTGTTATAACAACGAATTAAACATTTGCATGGCATTGATGTGTACCGGTTAGTCACCATCATCGTCATCTTACGCTCACTGCAGGACAAATACCACTCCAGATAGTCCCCATTCTAACCTGTTCTACGTAAGCTGATTCCATTTTATGCCTGGAAATTATTTGCTTTCACCTGCTCATCGTACTTTCTGTCGTCCATGGCAGCGTACCCTTATCTTGGAATCCATTCCGTTGTTCTAATTGACGCACTTTGTGTCGTTCTCATGACATGGCCTGCCCGGATCCGTTTCTTTCCAGCTTGACGGCGACTAGCATATCGACTAGTATATCGGCTGTCTGTCCTCTGATCCACTCTGCTACCTTCCTCTCTCTTAATGCTGCGCCTAATAATATTTCGTTCCATCACCTACTTCGTTTGTTCATTTCTGGGGTTACTTCATTATTCTTCAACTGCCTGCCCCGTATACGTTAGTACTGGCAAAATGCAAAAGTTACACACTTTCTGCTTTACGGACAGCGGTATGTTACAAATCATAAATTGGGAATGTCTACCGTATGCGCACCAGCCCAACGTCATGCTACGATGAATCTCTTTTACATGAGTAGACTGCTCGCTTAGTAATTGAGCTTGACACATTATACTCTCGCGCAGATTCTAAGGTGCGGTTGCCAATCCTGAACTCTAGTTTTTTCTCAAGACTATCTTCGTTTTAGGCGCATCTTCTTCAACCCCACTTTAATGCTTTCTCAGTTTAGATCTTCGACTACACGTTGCAATTCAACACCACCAATAGTGGAGAGCACGATACCATCTTCAAACCGCCAATAGCTGAGATATTCCCCATTAATCCGTATTCCCATTTCCTCCCGACCTAGACTGATTTGTGGGGTTTTACGTCAGAAAACCAGCTCTGAGTATGAGAGACGCCGTAGTGGACGTCTCCGAAAATTTCGACCACCTGGGGTTTTTTTAACGTGCACTGACATCGCACGGGCCCCATCATTTCACTTCCATCGAAATGCAGCCGGTGCGGCCGGGATTCGATCGTGCGACCTTCGGATTGCCGTAACTACTAGACCACAGTGCCATAACCACTAGACCACCGTGGCGGGGCTTCCGACCTAGTCTTTCAAATATTTATTCGAACACACAGTGAATAACTGGAGGTATTTTATCCATTTGCCTGTCTCCTTCCTCGATCGTGATCGACAGGGGTAGCTGTATGTGATCGATGAAAAACGGGAGATGTCGCCAGAGCGAATGTTTCGACAAGAGAACTTGTTTTCTTAAGGGCATGTATGCTCTCACGAACGTCCCACCGGAATGGGGATCGCCTATCTAAAATCCATCCTGCAGCCAAAGAAATGCTATTCCACTATATGTTAACATTAGGTCGGCCTAAAGAAGGCAAGATTCGAAACATAAAGGGATGCAACGCAGACATTGCTAAAAAAATAAGCGCAGGCTCGGTTTTCATTGCGTAGGAAAAGCACGGTTACAATGCGACCAAAACTAAATGCGAGCTACATGAACATGTCCGCTGCCTTAGTGCAATTGAATCGCGACTGTGGGCGTTGTCCGATGTCGTTTAAACAAACAAAACTCTCCCCCTGAATTGAAGGAAACGCTTATTGTGCGTGCACTAAAATTCGGATACGCCTCCAAGTTGTTTGCTAAATGGCGCCAGAATTCTGACAGAATTTGAACAGCACGTTGTCTACTGATCACCGAAACGCGGATAGGAAAGTAGCGGGGCAATTTTTCTCTTAAGCATACAAGGTCGAGCTGTTTATCCATTATATTTCGATTTTTATATGCTATGCGCTAAGGCGACTGATACACTGTTGCACAGCCGACTATTTTGAATAGATTTAATACCTTTAACGTAGAGGAAGGTGCTTCAAGGCTGAGCTTTACTCACTCCTTTGTCACCCCTGTGGAACACAATGGCCAGCTCTTGTGCTGACTTTTCTTCCGTTCGTGCAAACCCAACTTTTTCTATGATGTTTAGAGGGAGAGAGATAGAGAATATTTTATTAATGACTCCGGAGATCTAAGCCTGGTTAGTGGCCTGGCTTGCTAATCCACATGTTTGGCGGTGATTATGATATTTACAATAATCACGTGTAACACAACACGTACGTGTAATCACACACTCATATATACATATTTACATTATAACGCGGTTTACAGCGTTTCGTTAAGGCATATTGCCCGTAGAAACGCCATGAACGCTTTAGTACAGCGTATTGCGCAGGTGCTGTCTTGCCACGGGCTGAGAAGATACCGCAGCTTCAAGGTCGAACCGTGTTGCAGACGAACCATTGCCTTCAGGCGCTGCCTATGATGTTTACATGTCTATCAACGTAACTTTCTGAGCAAGTTTCGAGTGGCCACGAGGCTCTACTTCACGGCGACACCATTGTAAGCGTAACCCAAGATTCCTAGTCAATAATCTTTCAGATTGCTTCTGCCGGAATCGTAACATCGACGACGACATACGTCAATATACGTGAAGACCCGATGCAATTCGTGACAGAGAAATAGAGTACAGTTCAACTCGACCCATAGTTAAGTAACTAACACCTTCCAAAGATACTGCACATCCAGTAAATGCAAACACGTACGCATAAAGTAACTCTCAAGATCGTCTCCACAATTCACTGATCTAGTAAATAATGTTTGAATGGATCGACAGCTTCGGCAACCATTAGTGCGACTAATTACGTTGTAGCTATAATACCAAGGAACCCGACCTTTGGCACGACGAGAGCTCGGGTAAGGCAGCCAAGCTTGTTAGATTTCGCCACTTCGGAGCGGCCGGAGGACATGGTATTCAGGAAGGCGCGCCACGTTCTTTGTGGCGTGACCAAGTGCGCAGTATAGCGATGGTGCAAAGCACTTGTGCAGCATGGAAACTGCGTCGTTTGCGAAAGGCGCTAGCCGGGTGTACCTTATGGCGTGAACCAGAAGCAGTGAATGCTGCAGCGTGTCCAGAGAGCGTGCCGATCCGGCGTCTGTAGCGCACACAGAATGGAATACTAATCACGAGCTCGTTGGCACTGACGCTTGCACCAGAGGTGAGAAACTGTACTCCATTAAGCGCTTGATAACCATAGACGTGATGGGGGTTCTGGCACTGTTTCCGCTGATCTTCGTCTTTTCATTAAATGCTTGCAGGTCTATTTACTTCTGTAGGCAGGCGTATTCGGTGTTGTCTCATTTCGAACATTTTGTTAGGTAGGGGGTTTAAAATTTTTCAGAAAGAAAATTACAGGTGAGTAGGGCGTCTACACTCCTTTCAGATTTCTTCAGTTATTTTCAGAAGCATTTCTAAAGGGTACGTTCCAGCTGTTCGCAAGTGTTGTTCGTAAGTGTTCATAAGTGAACGTTGCAGCTTATCCTGAACTTAAACGCAATATTGTAGCAGGCGGAATGCTAATGACAAACACCGCTCAACACACACATGCATACACACAAGCATTCAGGTCGCATTCTAAGGCATGCATCGTCGATACCAGCACTTCCATCAGTTACATAAATAAGGCAGGATAACGTGTGCACACACACACACACAAACACACACACACACACACACACACACACACACACACACACACACACACACACATATTCGTCCCCATGCTGCCCCCGCCACGGTGGTCTAGTAGTGGTTATGGCAACCGGCTGGTGATCCGAAGGTCGCGGTGTCAAATCTCGGCCGTGGCGGCCGCATTTCGCTTAAGGCGAAATGTTGAGGCCTGTGTACTGTGCTATGTCAGTGCACGCTAAAGAACCTCAGGTGGTCAAAATTTACGAAGCTCTTCACTACGGCGTCTCTCTTAATCACATCGTAAGCTTGGGACGTAAAACCCCTAGCACTCAAATCGTCCCACAGTTAGCGCCGAATGCCGCAAGCGGCAATGTTCGCGCATTTGCGCCGTGGCTGACCGATGTTTTTAATTTTTGACATAGTCTATAACGGGGCGATTTTTGCTTCAGATATCAATCAACTGCGCAAGAATGTAAATTGTATGTTTCCAGTAGCAACCCTCGTAGCGGTGTGAACGCCAACTATTATGACCTGTATTGCAGCCGTCAGCTATGAGTGCAGATTAACCAAGTGCTGCTTACTTCCTAGAATACGCAGCTGGTCTGAAGGCTGGACGAGAAAAATTCGCAGTGTATTATAGGCTAACGGGGAGGTTCCGCCATGCTTTCTGGGCCTAATGGTGGCACTAACGAGTGCGCCTGCTTTGTTTTAATACAACTACTTAGTGTCTTGCTTTTTTTTTCTCGCGATTATAAAACAAAAGCAGCTCATTCTTTTTCAATCGAGCTCCATCATCTTGTCCTCTCAAGGAGCGTGTTTTCTTGAAAGCGATGGTACTAATGATGCATCTCATCTCCCATTTTCTTTCTAATTTAGCGCACAGATTACTTTCTGGAACTGCGCTTGTTGCTATGGTAATTCCATATTCAGTGGCTGTAGAAATGCCAGAAAATAAGAGATCGCAATGCGTAAAATATCAGATGTAAGCCCATCATAACAAAACTGTTCGCATACGAATAAACAAATAATAAACACCAAAACGTTCAGTAGCCATTACCATAGCGCTGTGATTTCCATGACCAAAGAAAACAGGAAAAAAGGAGGGGTGGGGACAATGGAAACTGAATAAGGAGTGGAAGAGGGCGGATCACTGAATGCGCGCTGGTGCACGCCGTAAATTAACGGCCAAGAATTTGTTGGTAGATATTCATTTCCCCAATAATTTAGAGACTGCATCTAGAGTCTGTAACATATTTTTCTCTAATGTCCTTGTAAAGCAGAAGTCGCGTCTTAGCCAGTACACACACGTTACATATACTGCAACGCATATGCTCTACACACCGAAAACATCGGAAAACGCTTCATGGGGTCTTCTGTCTGTCTACTATTCTTGCCCCGCCACGGTGGTCTAGGGGCTATGGTACTCGGCTGCTGATCCGAAGGTCGCGGGATCGAACCTCAGGCCGCGGAGGCTGTATTTTGATGGAGGCGGAATTTGGCCGTGTACTGTGCGATGTAAGTGCACGTTAAATAACCTCAGGTGGTCGAAATTTTCGGAGCCTTCCACTGTGGCGCCTCTCATAGTCATATCGCGGTTTTGGGACAACCCCCACCCCCCCAAAAAATCAATCAATCAACTATTATTTGTATTCATTATTTTGATATACAAATAGCAGTACCGCTGAAACACATAAAATCCGGGAGATCCCACGCGTTGTGGAAATCGGTGTCATGCGAAGCATCAGCGATGAAATTGCCTATGACAATTTTTTTTACATTAAACCATGTCGTACGCTAAAAATTAAGGTCATTGTGCAAAAAGCATGAGTGGGTGTATGCTTAACCTCCAGAAACGTCGACAGCACCTTGACGACTGAATGGTATCTCATGGTACCAAGTAACGTTGGTACTCGATCATGTCAGTGCACAGTACAGGCCTTTTTGTTGTTGTTGTTGTTGTTGTTGTTTGTTTTTATTGTTGAGGTAAAATCCACGCAAAGGCGCGCTGATGTGGTTATCGTAAGCGTCGTCTGTTGAAGTATTCCTGCGTGATAGAGCCAAGTTAGACAAAAGCATGTCGAGAGATAGAAAGTGTACGTATTTTTGTTCCATTGCTATGGTAGCGCTTCACACGCACTGGAAGCGCAATTCATGTTAAACAAGCACCATCCATCACAACTGCCGTGCATTAGGTTTACTTACTACATATACTGAGCGGAAGGAGCCGCAGTAGCCTAGTGGTAACGTGCTTAATTGCTTGGCACCGCGGGGGCCCGGATTCGATGCTCCCCAACAGCTGGGTAGGTTGCGTGTGTGCTTGTGTGCTTGTGCTTTTAGTTTATATTTCAATCTCTAGCTACGACAAACAGTATGCCTTTATTGTTATTAAATATGATCTAATGATATGTTAGATGCCTATTTTTGTTGGTCCTTGATTATATTGATATAGGCTGTGTAAAGTTCAAACAGCTGTGGCGCATACCGCAAGGCCGAGCAGTACGGGTATGCGCCACGCATGATTGCAGTATCGTTAATCGTAGCGTATATGACGAGTGTATAATGCTAACGGTGTAAGGATCACTCATCTACGTTCATCATACATTTGTACCTTACCATGCAAATATTCGGATATATCTGGGGAACTAGATGACCAGGAAAGCACCGAGACGTAGGCGGATAGATAGATAGATAGATAGATAGATAGATAGATAGATAGATAGATAGATAGATAGATAGATAGATAGATAGATAGATAGATAGATAGATAGATAGATAGATAGACCAATCAGCTGAGCTCGGACTCTTCTGACGTCACCAAAAACCACGATGTCGTCGCGGCTAACTTTGGTATACCGGAAATAGGCGCAGAGGCGCACGGGTTTGTTTTTCTAGTTTGTGGCGCGGCCGCGGCGCATAGCGCTGCCGAGTTTGACATCGTTCATCGTGACGACATTCACAACTTGATGCGCGTGTTAACTTGAATTGTTCAATTTCGGCGGTGGTTTAGGGGCCCTTTAAGATGCAGGAGGTGTCCTTATTTTTGCCTTAAATTACATTTCATTGCTAGGCTGTAAGACGTTAGGCTCCGTCATGAGGGTATGGTCTACATCAACCTCAAGTGCACTTTCCTATCTCTACTTAAAGCGGCGCTACAATCACTCAAAGTGGCCTCCCCCCTTCCACATAAATTTTGAAAGGTGGCTGGCTCTAACCATAGGCAGGATACAGGATATTTCCGAGAGAGGGGTCATCTGTAGGATGGGTTGTTTATATGAATGCTTTTCAGAAAGGTCGTCCTCTCAGGGGTGCACATTCAAAAATTAAGAGGGGGGTCAGGACATCCGGAGCCCCCTCTCTGGATCCGCCTATGGTGCTAGTCCAACCCTTTCACTGCTCAAGCGGGTAGACGTGGGATCTATCAGCGTGACAAACACCATCGTGCTAGCTCTTTTGCAGCGGAACTATGGTCACATACCCTAGTAATTCTTAGTTATCGCTCAAGATGCGTAAAAGCGAAAGCCAAGAACTTTCGTAGTCGAACCAAGGACCTAGGCATTCGAACCCTGTACCTTTGGCACACGAAAATCACGTGACTGTTATGTGGCGTAGGCCTTAAAGTGTAACATAAAATCACGTGTAGCCAATGCACATATATCCACTCCGGGTGAGCCACACGCAATTTTATTATTTTTAATCGTGATGTAAGTGACCAGCATGACACGCTATTGATATCATTACCTATAAGTCATCTTAATCATACATTTGTGCGTTTCCATGACAATTTAGGGACATACTAAATGAACGAGAAGCCAGTTTTCAGTTTTAGATGCGGAGCATCTCTTGCTGGCGGGTATGTCACGCGTCAACCGGCGTCCGCACTCACAGTACGCATGCGCGACTCTCCTCTTCCTTCCATCTCTCCAACAGCTGCTGCAATAAATAAAGCGGGTAGAGAGCGCGCGCGCGCTTCGCTTCAGTAGTATCTCCTCCTTCTCCGATGACAGAAGTTGGTGGTGTTGTGTGATGGAAGCAACAGTTCCGTCAGCGAGTGGGTTGACGCAAGTACGCATCAGCATCAACCCACACTCTGACAACGGTCACGCGATGCGTGGTAACGAACCAAGTTAACCAACGTAATAACACGCAAGGTTCACCGCAAGGTTCACCGCAAAGGTAACACCGAAGACACTGCAAACCTGTAAACACCGCCGTTAAACGCACCGTTGAAACTCGCAGCGATGCTCCGCAGCACCCCATGGTCCCCTTCGGGGAGATGATGTAATTTTTTCCCCGACTTTTTCTTCTCGCCTTTCGTTCCACTCGTCTTTCCGGTTTTCCAAGGTCACGAAGCAGAAGCTCTGAATAATTACTTTACGTCGCTAGCAACTAGCTCCAGAATATTGCAACTAACTTTGTCGTTCTGAATGAACTAGCTGAAATTTTCCAGGCCGTTTGTAATCAGCACCTACTAATAATATTTTAATGTTGCTTATAAATACTGAATTTATCTCTAAAATATTAGAAATATTTCTTGTTCGTATTTATTTTGATTCCTGAAGGAATATTCTTCAGAAATGCTGCTTATCCACTGGACTCAAAGCTGTTCGCTTGTTGGAAATTCACTAGATGTTCTTCTGAACCAAAGCAATCACCATTACGGTGACCGTTTTATGGCGCAGAAAAATCCCACCGAAAAAACTCATATTAATACATTTTAACAACTGAGCGGTCTATGTTTTTGGGGTGTGTTCCAATACTCACGGTAGACGGCTAAATGGACAGCTTCGTAGCAGCGGACATCTTAAGTCCCATTCATTTCTCACGTAGGCGGCAAAATAGACAGCTTCGCGAAGACGGCATACGAAGACAAAAACGATGCAGGCTACTTGCTGTCCAAACAAGATGGCGGCTGCGAGGATTGCTTGAATATCCACGGACCTCACCGGAGTGGTCGTCTGCTCGCAAATAGTCACTTTCTTACGCGATTTATGTGAGTTGCATTGAGTTTTTTGTAGATTGGAGCACGAAATAAGCAATATGAACGAAAATTGTAAGCATTTTTTCAGCTTTCTTTTGTCGACGCGAGATGGCGTCCTGTCGCGCAAACGTCATCCGGGCGCGTTTCATTATTCGGACGACAAGAACGCGAAGCTGTCTTTGAACCTGTCAAGGTAGGCTGTCTACGATGCTGTCCAGAATTGCAACACAGCCTTGGTTAGACCATGGCGCGTTCGCAAAAAGAGCCAGGCCTACGCGGAACCGCAGGACAGTGACAGCGTAAGCTGGAGGAGCGACCTTCTTAGGTGCCATTTTAAACGCCTGAGGAAACTGGTGCAAGTGGATGTGGTAGGTATCCCCGGCTGCTCCATAACTCTTAATATTGCGCCAAGTAGGGAAGTACCCACTACGCCATAATTACTGCGGTATTGTGAAGTACAATCTGTATAACTGCACATCCTAGAGAGTCTCTTGACGTCGTTTTCCCGAGAACGAACCGAACTCTCGGCCCAGCGTCGACGGCGAGCCACGGTTTGGGCTTCTCTCTGCGCAGCTGTCTGTTGTGCCCGACGGTGCCTTGCTGCAGCCCGCGCGGGTAGCTCTGCGATTTGCTTCTTCAGCAGCGGTCCGCATCATACGAGGAGGCGCCATCAGGTATATCAAAGAGCCAAGTCAGGTTGCTGATGCCGCTGCGCACGTCGCCTGCCGCGTGACACATGGCACGATACGACAAAACTACTTCAAAGGGCAGAGCTTCGTAATAATGATGACGGAAATGTTGAAGAAGATTGTTTCATAATGATGATGTTGATGATGCCTCTGTAATGGGTTAAGAGCTACAAACCATGCAGCCGTGTGCTCTTTCAAATGATTCCTCGAACTCGTTATGCAATCCACTTTCCCCGACGTGTAGTGGCGTATTGTTATTCTGCCACGTAACATTACATTTGTTAATGCGATTCCTCGGCAGCCGTTATACCTGTTTAGGTCTTTTAGCGAAGATTTTTCAAGCACAGGCATGGCTGAGTGGTAGAATGCCCGACTACCACGCAGAGGATGTGGGTCTGAATCCACGCAGAGAACGTGGTTTGAATCGTCCTCGGTCCTGGTTATTTTTTTTTCTGAAATTTCCGCGATAGCGGTTACGGACACCGGCGGCGGCGGCGGCGTACAACTACGGCGCAAAAACGGCCCTTGTTGTGATCTCATAACAGCTTACGCTGTAAAATGTGGGCGATCCCGGTGACAGTGCACCGTGTGAGGTGTAGAAACCTCCAGGCGCCGCTCGAAGTTTAACAGCTGGTCACGTGGTGGAAGCCACGTAAAAACGCGTAACATCTATTCACTTGACGCGTTCCCACCAGAACCACGTGAAATCATGTAATCACTAGTCACGTGACGCACTGCCGCCAAAAAACTGCGTAAAATCACGTAGGTAGCCACGTGATGCGATCCCGCCAAAAGCACGGGGTTTCTAGATAAAGCTGAGACCATCAGAACAAGCTAGGCCGAACATTCGCTTGGCTGCTGCTTCCAGCCTTGCGCCACTAGTACAAGTTGCACTACTTTTTTCTCAAGCAGAGGTTGCATTGCGACAGCGATTTCGGTGGCGTAGTTGTTGCCACGCAAAAACCCCGTTGTGAGCGTACTTTTATTTTCTTGCCCGCGGCATTTGAATCACTAAGGTGCGGCACTTGGCGCCCTCTATGAGTTGACGGTAGAAACTAATAGATTGGCATTTAGAAAATTTGTTGCTGGGTCTCGAACGGTTTGAACCCGCGGTCCCAAACACCGAGGGCAAGTGTCTTATCCCCTAGACTATACACCCACGCATGCGACGTGCGAACATATCTTAACCATATAGCCTTGGATTTTCCAACATCGTGCTCAGGGCTTTTGAGAAGCAACAAAGAAACGGCATCGGAAAAGAAAGAACGAAAGAAAGAAAGAAAGAAAGAAAGAAAGAAAGAAAGAAAGAAAGAAAGAAAGAAAGAAAGAAAGAAAAATTGGCCACATATGTGCTTGCTTTGCTACAAATGACGTCGAACAATGATAGTCACCTGCTACCCCTGATACGTAACGCCCTCTCTTTTATACCCCTTCCCTGTCACTCCTCCCATGGTGGATGCAATGGAGGTTTTGCTGAATGGAACTCAACTTCCCCGCGCTCGCCATGCTCTCGCGCCATCTGTTGGGACCTTTTATTACTGTTGGCTCAACGCTGTTCGTTTTTTTTTTTTTTTTTTGTGGTGTTTTACGCCCCAAAACCAGTTCTGATTATGAGAGACGCCGTAGTGGAGGCCTCTGGAAATTTCGACCACCTGGGGTTCTTTAACGTGCACTGACATCGCACAGCACACGGGCCTCAACATTTCGCCTCCATCGAAATGCAGCCGCCGCGGCCCGGATTCGATCCCGCGACCCTCGGATCAGCAGCCGATTACCTTAGCCACTAGACCACCGTGGCGGGGCGTTGGCTCAACGCGTAGCGTCTCCTCGACACCCCTTCTAACGAGTTGATTTTTCATTGACTAATGTAAAAACCAAGCCAATGTGTATTCCTAATTAAATGAACGCTGTGGATCACGGTTATGCGCACATATTTTGCCTTAAATAGGCCCGAGGTTTCCTTTGCAATGTATAAGGCTAACGTGTATGACCTCGTGCCACCAGTGCTAGTAGCTCGGTTGGTTTTCGCTGCCCGGTGGAATAGGGTGACAGACAGACAGACAGACAGACAGACAGAGTTTTCCTCGCTTAAGTAGCCAAAGAAAGAAAGAACGAAAAAGAAAGATGGATCAGGCACTTACACGTCAAGCCTAGCTAACCCTCATTTTTCGGTAGAGGAGGGGTCGCCAATATCTTTTCTTCAGCCGTTAACAAAAGAAAAAAGGAAACAGAGCTCCGTCTGCAAAATATTTTTGCGCAGTTTTGAAGCTCGTACAGTGGTTCAGGAAAAATTATCAAAATATAGAGTTCGAAAACTACAGTGACTGAGGAGAAAAACATCGTGTGAGAACAAGCGGCGCTCTTGAGAGAAAAAAAAGAACCAGTTTTATTGCTTGCTTCAATAATTAGAAAATGATTCATTATTTTTTATTAATTAAAGAAGATGCACCACCGTTTAAAAAAACAGCTATTTCATTATGTCGACGCTATATATATATATATATATATATATATATATATATATATATATAGGACTGTATATGCAAAAATAGCTTGGGTTGCCGCTAGTTTATAACAGAATTGACGATGCGCCTCTTAGAGAACGACGGTTTATTAAGTCAACGTTTCGGTCGGAGCCCGACCTTTTTCAAGACATTGAAAAAGGTCGGGCTCCGACCGAAACGTTGACTTAATAAACCGTCGTTCTCTAAGAGGCGCATCGTCAATTCTGTTATATATATATATATATATATATATATATATATATATATATATATATATATATATATATATATATATATATATATATATATATATATATATATATATATATATATAGGGTGTTCGCTTCCCAAGCTATAGCTCACGGGATTGCATCCCGGTAAAGGCAGCCGCACTTCAACGAAGGCGAAATGCAAGCAGAAAAAGCATGAGAGAAAAGAAAAACACCCGTGTGCAGTAATTCATGCGCAGCTTAAAGAACCATAGATGGTCAAATTTCAGGCGGAACCGTCCACTACGGGGCGTGCTTGAAAAGAATGTCGTGGTTTGGTCAGGTAAAACTCTATTAGTTATGATTATTAATATTTCCAAATTTAGTACTATATAACTTTGTCGATTTAAGAAAGAGAGCTGGGTAGTAAGCGCCACATAACAACAACCAACTTATGGATTAGTGTACCGCATTTTCTCAGTGAAAAATTGGTCTGCATGCAGAAAAAAACACGCTCAGAAAACGCCACATGCTTGTAATTTGGAACGTTCGATGATTGTCTGGAATTGGAGAACGTTCGCTGGTCAGAGCAGAATACGGTTTTTTTTTTTTTTTCCATTACCGAAAACCCGGTATTCTTGGTGGGCAGACATGGACGTTTCGAACGCGTACGTGAAGGTCCAACATGTGTGCCCTGCCTCGCGGTTCGGGCCTAGAAATAAAGTTTTCCAGTGATGTCGTCTAAGAACATCAATTGAGCGCATCACTGCGCATATCTATCTCCAACTGTATCGTCTCGCACAGAGCAGCTTGAGCCTTCTCACAGAGGTGTTTTTGTCTGCGTCAAGGCTACTGACAATAACTTTTGTTGTCAATCAACTTTTGTTGTTATGTGGGGTTTAACGTCCCAAAACCAGCTCTGATTATGAGAGACGCTGTAGTGGAGGTCTCCGGAAATTTCGACCACCTGGGGTTCTTTAACGTGCACTGACATCGCACAGCACACGGGCCTCCACATTTCGCCTGCATCGAAATGCAGCCGCCGCAGCCGGGATTCGATCCCGCGACCCTCGGATCAGCAGCCGACTACCGTAGCCACTAGACCACCGTGGCGGGGCGACAATAACTTTTACATGTTCACTTAATAAACAAAATAGGCTAGGATGAAACACAGAAGGAAACCCATGTAGGCTCTGAAATTCAATCACCAGTATCCTTTTACAGACGCATTAAATGCGTAAGAAGGTAGACATTTTATCTGGTATAAGTGTCTCTTACCAGAATTCGCTGTGTCATGCGATAGGGCGAAATCCGCCACCAGTTTCGCCAAACGTCGCTTCTATTTGTCGCGAAAGAGGACCTCTCTTTTTGAGCACACAGCGTGCTATAGGTCTAAACATAGCGTATTGTACTCACTGAGCGTTGAAACAATAAATATCTGAATTAATTGCGATCATCAAAATACAAAGGAAAAGAGAGAACGGGGTCAGTAATACTCCTACGTGACTGGATTCAGGTTTCCTACTTGGACAAGTGTCCCCGACGTCATAAAAATAATCAAATAATGTTTGCTAACTCCTCTCTTGAATCTCACCTCATTAGAAGCAAAACATGCGTGCGTCATCACGCAGCTCCTTTGCATATACAACGTTCGTTCCCTCCACAGCTGTTTTATTAGAAGTGAATCTATAATCCTGAAATGGTAATTACAATGAGAAGCCATTCAACCATGGAAGAAAATTATTTGTGAAATATAAGCAGCGTTGTACAGTGGTTCAGTTAATTGAAAAATACGAAATATTGTATGAAATTTTGGTTATTGGCGCGCCAGTGTACTGTACAATCGCTAGTCTACTTTATAGGGAGGCCAGATCTAGTAGTTAAGGTGCTTCTCAGCTTCTCCCTGCGTTCCACACCCTAATGACGAAAATAGAGAAATTATTATTATTATATTATTATTATTATTATTATTATTATTATTATTATTATTATTATTATTATTATTGTTGTTGTTGTTGTTGTTGTTGTTGTTGTTGTTGTTGTTGTTGTTGTTGTTGTTGTTGTTGTCGTAAATGAAACTGTGAGGATTATTTTAATGTTACATTCATGGATCGTTATCCAGACACCATTTATATGTAGGCGCGCATATGACATGTAGCGATGCAGTTCTGAAAGCCAAGGCCCCTAATTCACCCCCGAAACCACCTTCAGTGGCCGAGGCCCTGTGGTAACTATCTGTATGTGTGTTTGGTTTCAGTATCAATATCATGATGGTGAGATATCCGGCTCTAACGCAATCTACCTTCCCATGTTATCACATATAAATAAAAAAATAATTCCCAGATGGTACAATGGCTACACTGCTCTATTGCTATGCCGGAAGACGCCGGTTCGATCAGGCTTCGGCGGTCGCATTGTGATGGAGGCAAAAGGCCATAGGTTCGTGTACTTGGATTCCAGGCGGCACAAATTTGGGTGCCCCCCCCCCCCCCCTGCGGCGTGCTTCATAATCACATCGTGGCGCTTAAAACACCAGCATTATCATCAACAACGAAGATTCGCTGCATTCCATTTCCACAAAGATTGGGCACCCTTTCCAATGCCCTTTCCTTTCTTCTCAATACATTCTCTCTTCAAGTGCCTTCTCCAAGTGTTCTGAGAGTAGTTAAAGCGAGGCATTCAGCCATAAATTACGTGCCGCCAGAGATTTCGTAACCTAGATTTTATGTAGGATATGGTGGACAAAATTAGTGGCGCGGGACGCAAGGCTGTGGCTCGTGAACGCCATAATATAAGTTTTATTCTGAAAAGTGCAATAGCAAGGCGCCTAATTAAATGGCCATAATAAAGTGACTAGTACGTACAGTCAACTGCTACGCCTAAACGTGCGTAAGAGAAGTCCTGTTTCGCTCACCACATCAGCTTTCTTTTTCCTTGCCTAGGCATAATGACTTAAAGAGCACGTGATATGAGCAAACCATCCTTAATTTAAATAAGAGTCCACTCATTTCCCGATTTGGTCACGCTGCTTAGGCACCCTGATTTCACTATGTGCAAAAGGTATTCTCAATGATAGTTCGTAGGTAATTTACACATTAAAAATTAATTTAAAAGCAACATTCATATTATTCACTTCTATTTGTTATTGCATCGCACGCTGCGCTGTTTAGATGTCTTGAAAATTTCATTCGAAGCAGTGCGGCTAGGTGTACTTCTTTTAATCTCATGAAAGTTCTGAGGCATCTTCCAAGGGCGAGCTTATGTAACTATTTATTTTTCTTTTTAAGTCATCGATTTAAGGCGTATTCCATTCGAGATTAGAAAAAAAGAAAGGTGCACCGCTTAATTAAACGAAGAAGAAAGGAAAGCCGAAGAGCACGATCAAGCAGCCGAAAGAGATAAGCCGATTTTTGCCATACCACGACGAAAACGGAAGCCGAGTCATTATGTAGCACCACTGAGCGCGTATCAGTAAAATAAGTATGATGAGTTTCATGCGAGCCAGATGTACTTACTTCGGAGGAAAGTTCGTACGACTGATAGCGGAGCTCGAGTGAAAATGTACAACACGTGTAAAGAGGCGGCGACGGACCTCTTCGACATAAATCGTGTTTGTAGCGCCGATCCGGTGCTGAAAAAAAAAGGAAATAAAAAAAAGGAAGAAGAAAAGGAGTGCCTGTTACGCGTGGTTGATGAATGCGTGGAAGAGAGCGCGCACAAAGAATCCTATACCGTTCAGCATATGAACTGAATGAAAGGAAATGAAAGCTTCGGAACCCGTGCGTTGTTATCGCTCCAAGCGAGGCCCCTTAATGAATGGTGCACAACATTGCACAAGCGTTACTTGTTTGTTTTTATACAAAAATTCATGATAATATGACTTTATGTATCACAATGCCGGGATGTTCTCAACATGCTGTTTTCTTTATTGCCTTAATAAGCGAGCACTCCTGGTATTCCGCTTATCCAATCAACGCGCTTATCTGAATTTGTTATTCTCAAGTGACGGCGCTGAACAAGAAGCCTCACGTTAATCTGGCGGAATTTCAAAGATGCGCAATGCTGCTTTCGAAATAAATGAGCCTTTTGCAATCGCTCGTGCAGGCTGAGGCAACAGTGTTGGTTGCTTACCAGCAAAACAGTGTGCTTTCGTGGTGTGTTGTACGAACGAAAAGAGCGATTCAGGACTCGGGGATTAAGGAATACATCACAGTGCCGTGTGTATGGGCGTGTGTATCGGAGCATGAGCGTATGCGTTCTTTCCGTTCTCCGTTGCTTGTATGCGTTGCTTCCTAAATATGCAGCAAGTAGCTGCGACAATTTCCTCATTCGATTCTTCTGTTTAGTGAACGCGTGGTGGTATCGCGCATTTATCGCAGAACAAAGGCGTGCAGGCACGGACACGTGGGAAACAGAGAACACTTTTTGCTTTCGTGTACACACGCAGATGCTGTTGCCCGCGCTCTGAAGATGCGTCGTACAATTTATTGTGCAGCTAATAGAAGGCGAGCAGCCGCCATCGATTGTCGCGACTTAAATAAAAATGTGCAGTTTTAATACAACGACGCCGTGATGGACATCCTGTACGGGAGATATTCATCCTAATCCTCAAGAAAGTGACGGGCAAATAAAGATGCCTGTACCCCGGTGGCCTTGAAGAGTGCTTCTGCCAGACTTCCAGCAACTTCTGCTAGATATGAACCAGTCTAAGTTAGTGAAAACAGCACCGGTCATGAACTTTACCGGTGCCGTTTCTTTGGCATTTTCCTTTCGATGCGGCCGGCGGGACGTCGCGGTCGACGACATTGCTTTCACGTTTCGTGTTTTTTTTTTTCTTGTGTGTGTGTGTGTGTTGTTTTTTTTTTTTGTCACAATTTAGAGCCCAACTCGCGCGCACGGCATTAGGGCGTCGCTGCTGCGTCCCTGCTTCCCTCACCCGCAGTCATTTTATCAAAGTTGCCCAATGGCAGCACCGCACTGCGCAATCCCGCCAAACCAAGAGTAGCGCTACCCTACTCCCCCAGCCTGACGATAACTCGTAGAGTGGGTAGCAACGACCAGCGGATGTTTCTAAAGCACCCTGCTATGTCGTCTGGCATTGTGAAAAGTTACCAAATATATCTCATTTAATTTGCAAGTCGCGAAAGTAACAGAAATATCTTCCGGCCACTAATGTGCTGACCCGTGCCTTCTCTCCGAACGTAATTAGCTGGAGACTGGAGAATGGAAGGGCCGCGTAGTCGAATATAGCTAAGAAGGCGTACATGTTAAAAGGAAAGAAAGCTTTAGGGAATTGCATAAACATTTATACCCTCACATGGAACTACTTATTTCCAAGCCGTGCTATAATGCGCTGAAATAAAGTAATAGCTCGGGTTAGGAAAAGTCAAAAAATGAAATAGCCCCGAATTTGTACGCAACTAGCCGTACTCCATTTTGCACAATATATAGGGCAGCATCCGTTCTACCTTTGGGTTTTGTCCTTATCAGCGGTCAGCTGTATGGTTAGAAACTATACAGCTATATGTGTTCCTCCTGATGCAACGTATGATATTAAGTAGCTCTTTCAGAAATTAAACGATAGAGGAATTTACTTTTTTTTTTCATAGGAATTAATAAAACGCTAAGCAGGAAAAAAAAAGAACTAGTGTTAGTGAAGCACATCCTTTCACTACCACCAAAAGCAATGCTTTTGCAGTGAGCAGGTATTTATTAAGCCAGAAAAAGAAAAAAAAAAGAAAACGAGACCGGTTGCCATGCCGTCCTTCAAGTCCGTGCACGAACTCGCCATGATGTCCCGGATTTTGGTGGCGTCGTTTAAGGCCTACATATTTATTCGTCAGTAAAAATAAGTTAAAGGTGAAAACAGGGGGACACCAACCAAATTATAATCATTTAAAAGTAAAATTTACTTCTAAACATTAAAAAACCCGACGTTTCGGGTCCCACTCGGACCCTTCTTCAGGGGTGACTGGAGGGCACCAGACAGCAGCAGTGCTTATAAGGCCTTCTTTCTTCGCTCTTCCTTCCTTTCTCACTTTCTCTCTTTTTTTTTTGGTTCTTCAAGCCGAGGGGGGTCATGCTAATGTTGAATCAGGTGCCGGAGTCCGCTAAAATAGACACTTGGCATTGCACCTGCAGACCGGTTCACGTTTGCAGGTGTCGCCTGAATGTGCCATGATTCCACAAAGAGCCGCTTGTGAAAACTGGTTTCCAAGTCGAGGACGCGGGAGTTGTCAAAATCGATGCGGTGGTCGTGCACCTCGCTGTGTTCAGCTAATGCACTCCTTTGTCTGTCGAACTTGCGGACATCGTTCCTGTGCTGACGTAGCCTCTCTGGGAAGTTCTTCGTCTCTCCCACGTACGACGCGCCGCAATTCGAACAAGGAATGGAGTAAATCACACCTTGCGCTCTCTCCCTCGGCAGCCTGTCTTTCGGGCGCGGAAAGAAACGGCCAAGCGTGGAAATTGGCTTGTGTGCTACTCTTATTCCCTGCTCGGACAGCACACGTGCGAGCGCTTCGCTGGTACCCTGAACGTAGGGAATACACACGCGTATGGGCTTGGAATGCGGCAGGCTTGGAATGCGGCAGCTTGGAATGCGGCAGGGACCCTGAAGAAGGGTCCGAGTGGGACCCGAAACGTCGGGTTTTTTAATGTTTAGAAGTAAATTTTACTTTTAAATGATTATAATTTGGTTGGTGTCCCCCTGTTTTCGCCTTTAATTTCGTCCCAACCAGACAGATCTCTGTCAAATGTTCACCTTTAAAAATAAGTTGCACTCAGGTCTGAAGTAACCAGATACTCAACATGGCAATTTTCTGGCGCCTTCACTCAGCCAACCTGAACAAACTGCGAAAGAATAAAAATACATTGTGATCTATGACGTCACAATGATGAACTGGTGTTCTGGGTATATGAAAAAAAATTGCAAAAATTCAGATGTTACCTTCATTTCCTCTTGAAGCAATGAAATAATCCACGACATGAAAACAATTGATCTCACTGATGAGTCTATCTTAATGTTTCTTAGAACTGTTACGCTGAAGCTGTGAGCGAGATGGGTACGACGCAAATGAAGAGTGTAAATGGGGAAAACCAAACATCAGGAATAAGAGCTGAACGAGGGCAAAAGAGAGGCGGTAGCTCCACTTACAAGAGACACACAGCAGGATAACTATGTACTCTTATTTACGTCAAGTATATCATACAACTCCTCAATTGAAAATTGAGGAGTTGTATGACTACCATCGCATAATTAATAATCGTGATAGCAGTAAGCGTGGAGAACGTACTGCTCCGAGTAATTCGTCTGTCTGACGCATGTAGTAGAGTAGACGCCGGAATAGGCTTTCTTTTTTTAAAGCATACGCCAAGACATTACTGTTGAAATATTACTGGCGTGATGACAATCACAGCGCTTGGTTTCTGTCGGCCTCCAGTCTAGTATTTTTCTTTGGCTAAGAATATAATGCGATTGGGTTAATTATGTCAACCTCTACTCTACAACAGGATAAAATGGATGGGCTGAAAAGTCGACTGCTTTAGCACTTAAGCTTCTCTTCTAAGCAGGGGCGCTCAAACTGCTTTTGCAGTGAGCAGGTATTTATTAAGCCAGAAAAAAAAAATGAAAACGAGACCGGTTGCCATGCCGTCCACCAAACTTCTTATGTACAAAACACTGATTCGCCCAATATTAGAATACGCTTCGTGCGTGTGGAATCCATACAAAGTATGTGATGTGGAAAAAATCGAATCTGTCCAAAGGAACTCGTTCCAACATCCGGAAAACCCTTAGATCTCGATAACATGAGACCGATATCATTAACTTCGTGCATAGGCAAGGTAGCGGAGCACGCAATTTTAAACAGGGTGTCCGGGTACATAGAGCGTCAGGACCTCTTCCCACATAATATGGTAGGTTTCCGGCCCGGTCTATCGACGCAGGACGTTATGCTGATGCTGAAAAAGCAAATCTTTGATAACGGCACTAGGGATGTGAGAGGTATTCTAGCCCTGGATCTAGCTAAGGCGTTTGACACAGTGTTGCATCGGTACATACTGCAGGCCACGGCGGGGATGGGCCTAGGAGTCAAATTCCAGGCCTTTGTCAGGTCCTTTCTCATGAATAGAACAGCTACAATTCAGGTGGAGCAAATACGATCAAATGTGTACGAATTAGGTGCTCGGGGTACACCCCAGGGTTCAGTCATCTCACCCCTGCTGTTCAATATAGTCATGAAAGGTCTTTCAGACAGGCTGAGCGGCCTTCGAGGCATAGGCCACGCACTCTACGCCGATGACATCACAATTTGGTGCCCAAGTGGCTCCCTAACAGAATTAGAGCAAGCTCTACAGGCGGCCTTGCATGAGACGGAGGCTTATCTAGCGGACACTGGTCTCAAGCTGTCTCCGAGTAAGTCGGAACTGTTACTTTACCGACCGGCTAGGCAAGGAGTTAGGCATCTCACGCCCCTAAGCCAGCTACCCTTGGAATTATACACGCATAATGGGCAGAAAATTCCCAGAGTTGACTCTGTCAAGATCCTGGGCCTGCTTATAGACGCTAGGGGATGTAATGCCAGAACAATTACCCACGTTACAGCCAAGACTGAGAACATGTTAAGATTAATCGCTAGGGTATCCAACCGAAAGAAGGGGTTAGGTGAGGACAACCTTCTTCGGATGTACCACACATTTCTACTCAGTCATATTAACTATGTTGCGTCAGCTCTCGTATGGACGAAAACGGAAAAGAGCAAGTTAAACACAGTCATGCGCAAGAGCATCAAGAGAGTGCTAGGCTTGCCGATTACCACGAGCTCAGACAGGCTAGACCAACTCGGAATGCACAATACCATAGACGAGATCATAGAGGCGCAGGTCACTGCCCAGGTGGTTAGGCTGTCGTCTACCCAAGCGGGCAGGCGGATCCTGGACGAAGTTGGCATGGCTCCTAGGATAATGGAGGAACGGAGGATACCACTTACCCGGGAAACGAGGGCAACCTACATGGTGGGGCCCTTCCCGCGAAACGTACATCCACAGCATAACGAGGGTAGACGTAAAGCCCGTGCACGTGCCATCTTGAAGAGAGTTAGGGATGACATAGACTCCGCGGTCTTCGTAGATGCGGCGCAGTACGGGAACAGTAGAACATTCGCGTTATCGGTGGTAGACGGGCGCGGAGTGCTTCGCTCATCAGCCTCGGTAAGGGCGGCCACCCCTGGTATAGCCGAACAAATCGCGGTTGCGCTGGCCCTGTGTGACACAGAGCGTTTCTACGTTTACACCGATTCGCGAGACGCAATTAGGGCATTCGAAATGGGTAACCTCGCTCGAGAGGCGGCCTCCATTCTAGAGAAGAGGGCTTGCCCCGGTTCACATTATATTACGTGGTTCCCCGCACACATGGGGACGAACGTTCTTGAGGGCTTCCCAAACCTCAATGAGCTGGCTCACGACCGTGCGCGAGAGCTCACGCGCCGCGGCGGTCTGGCGGCTCCGGAGGGGCAGGAAGAGGCTCAGCAGAACGACCCACTTCTCACATGCAATGAAATTACTAAACATTACCAACTTGGCCGGAGAGTCTACCCTCTTCCTCATCCGAAGCTCAGCAGAGGTCAGTCAGTTACTCTACGAATGTTGCAGACGGGTCTTTCCCGTCCCGGGGCTTCCTCAGTAAGCTATACTCGGACGTGGACCCTGGCTGTCCCGACTGCAGTGAAACTTTTTGTTCTATGGCTCACATGCTCTGGCGATGTCCCGCGTTGCCTAACGACGTTCTCTCCAGCGAAGCTGAATGGGAGGAGGCCATCACAAGCACGGTGCTCCAAAAGCAAGCCCAGGCTATCCAGAGGGCCCACGAAAGGGCGGAGCGTCATGGCGTTCTTTCCTCCACGTGGGTGCGGCCAGCGGTTACAACGGCCTCCCGCTTGGGAGTCCTTACGTAGCTCCTCAGGATTAATTAAAGTTCATTGTCTGTCTGTCTGTCTGTCCAAAGGAAAACTGTTCGTTTCATTTCTCATCGATATGACCATGATTTTTCGCCCTCATCTGCAATGAAATCTTTGAAGTTATCACCATTGTGCACTAGGCGTGACATCGACTCTGAAACTGTTGCACTCTTTTGTTCACTCGTCATGCCGGCTATCTAATGACAATTATATCCTCTATGCTAGTGCTCTGCCAACTAGATGTGGTCACAAACTTGACATAAGGCCTTTTTTTGCACGTACTAACATGTTCAAATACAGTTTTTTTCCAAGGACTATTGCTTACTGGAATGATCTACCTGGTTCTGTTCGTGAAATGAACATATCAGATTTTTTGGAGTCATTTGAATGACATTACTATCCTTTGTCTCATTCTGTACCCGGTTGTGCTTAGGTGACGATATTGTTGTGATGTTACTGTTATTCTTTCCTATTGTATTTATGTAACCCACTCCTGCAATAGCACTGCATTGGGCTGCAGTATTTGGAAATAAATAAATAAATAAGTATAACATGCAGACACGCACGAGGAAACTGACAGCACAAACGTTTGTGATGTCTGTTTCTTTTCTCTGGTTTACGTGTAGGCAGGCCTTATTGTTTCATACGATAACGCCCTGGCAACCGCTTTAAATTTATGTCGTTCTATGCCTTAATATATGGACATGCGCAAGTCCAATGCAGCGTCAAAACTGCTCGACTTTTGTGTGTGTGTGTGGGGGGGGGGGGGGGGGGGGGTGGCGTTCCCCAGACAGTCTATCAGGTTAAACAAGTGCATGCAGTCTTTCGTGAACAAGCGGCTTATGTTACCTGTGCAACTTCTCGTTCATAACTTTATCCCTAGTGCATGGGCTACTCCATCAGTACACAAGCACTTCTGCGCACTTCCCTGAGTCTTTTACCCAGTTTACGAGACACAGTTGTCGCTTCAGGGCCACTTGCTGGACAGAGGCATGACTACGGCGATCCGTGAAGAAGCTGCGTAAGTGGTTTGCGAAACCTATGGTGGTACCTGTGGTTTGTCTTCCCGCGTATAGGCACATCAAAGCACGTACATTATCGGAACTTCTTTTTTTCCTTCCGGTTAACCTCCCTGCCTTCCGCCCATCATCTCTCTCTCTCTCTCTGTCTGTCGCTCTGGAGAGAGTAAAGGCTAGCTAGCAGTGGTGGTGTCATCAGCTGCAGCAAAAACTGTGCCGCATATAAGAATAGTGGTTAAAATACACCTTACATGGTAATACTACACCCCTACATCAATGACGTCAACCCATCATATTTCATCCATAGCTTCGCAACAACCTTTCGTGAGGCTTACAAGACACAGCTGCGACATTATAACTTCTGAAGTTAAACATTGCAACATCTGTAGTTAAAACCACGTTAGCAATGGCCTTCGATAACCAGGCACACTTATCTCCTCAGCCAGTTCTAAAATGACTCAATAAGCTTTCCTGTATGATTTCAACTCGAGTGTGCGTATTCCATGCACTACCGGATATGCGAACTTCCACTTTTTTACCATTCCGAAAAAGCGAATGATTTGTCGTAAGTGAGGAAAAGTTGAGGCATTACTATGTGCCTCACTTCGCGTTACGATTAAAGCGAGTCAGTGAGCAGGCGCTTATGGCATGATATTTGAGTAATGATAGATATGCACAGAAGGCAGAGAGTTTAGATTAACCACCGCAAAGTTCTCAAGCACATTCGAGGGGTCATTTACGTGGACTTCACCGTCAGTAACCTTCCGTATACTAATGCGTCCACGATCTAATGACCACACGTGCGTGAAAATAAGCTTCGAATGCGCGGCATGTTTGTCAAGTGTCTGTCTTAACTTGAAAGGAAGTAGGCAATCATCGGGATTTGAATCTTAAGAGATACGTTAAACTAAATTGACCCTGATAGTTAAGACAGAAGTTCTTCCGTGTGAACGGCCTCACCGTTCTACTGTGAGCCAAAGGCAGTGGTTATAAACATAAGGCGCAATTACAGGGACGTAAACCACCTTATTTGCGTCGATTAAGTTTTTTTTTTTCATGCGAGCTAACTCGGTTTGCAGAACATTCACTTCTTACTGAAACACGTTTCGATTACATCCTCAAGACATATTTGAAGCACGTTAAAATGTTTTTACTGATGATAGTACCCATTATAAATTATGCAAGTCAACACCAGAGTTAGCCGAGCTGCCGAAAAACAATGCCACATCCATTTATTATTATTAATATTTCGCATGTAAACACGCACGCAAAAGATATGAAGTAAACAGAGAGAGCAGGCCGACAACTGCCACCGAGAGGGGCACAACGTCTGCCTACTCTTTTGAGAGAAGGAAATAAATAGAGGATAGGAAGGGAGGAAATAAATAGAAAGTTTAAACAGGCGAATACACAGACAAAACACCACAAAAACGAATTATGCCTGTAAACTAGACGTCAGGCTAGTAGCTTGCAGAAACGTTAATAGCGCTCGATGGCCCTGGTCCCTTCGAGCAGCCCTCCCGTTTGAGAACACGTAATCGTCAACAGTCGCGCACTGCGAAACAAGCCGTCTACACTCTTTCATTAGTAAGGTACGTTCCATAAAGCGTTCCATAAAGATGTGGCGCTCTAACCATCCGCCTGAGGTCAGTCGAGGGGGGGGGGGGGGGGGGGGAGGAGCCGCAGAAGCATTTTGGAGGTTGCTGCGTATAGACGCGTCGATAAACGTCTTCACATTTGTCAGAGAATAAGGTAAATGAGCCAAAAGCTCCAGACGAAGTTGAAGCACTTAAGGTTTTTTGAATGCGGACACTCCTGCCACTCGGAGCCCCGCCGCGGTAGCCTAGCAGGTATGGAACTCGGCTATTTATCCGAAAGTCGCGGAATCGAAACCCAGCTGTGGCTGCTGCGTTTCGATGGAGGCGTAATGTTGAGGCCCGTGTACTGTGCGGTGTCTGTGAACGTTAATGAACCCCAGGTGGTCAAAGTTACCGCAGCTTTCTACTATGGCGTCACTCATATTCATGTCGTTGTTTTGGGACGTAAAACCACGGAAATCAATTAATCAATCCTGTCATTCAGAAGAATCTATTGATAAGTGCAAGAACCACTAAAAAAATTCTGCAGATCCCACGCACTTTGGGAATAGGTATCATGCGAAGCAGTGAACGAGGAAATTGCCTATGACATATGCAATTCTTTGGCGTTCAGGGAACTGTTACGCGTAGGATCAAGGCTTTTGTGCACAGCGGAGGTACCCCGTGTGAGTATCTTTAACATAGGCTAACCAGGAACATCGACACAACCGTGGCTCCTGAATGGTGCCTCATGGTACGATGTAACATTGGAACTCACGTTAGTCGAAAGCACAGACATCTGTTTTTCTAAAGAAAAATGCACTATTTGGTGCCTTGGTGTACTATCATAAGCGTCGTTCATTGAAGCATTCCTACGGATTCGAGGAAAGTCGCACAAAAGCATACCAAATGGTAGCAGAACATACGTATTGCTATGATAGAGCTTATCACACGTTAGAAGCGGAATTCACGTCACGCATGAACCATCATTACGTCTGCTGCTGCAATAGGTTTATTTACTATATATACCAAGCGGGAGAAGCACCCGTAAAAGAAAGAAAGAAAGAAAGAAAGAAAGAAAGAAAGAAAGAAGAAAGAAAGAAAGAAAGAAAGAAAGAAATTTGTTTGGAATATAGGTAGATCATATAAATTTAAACAGAGCCTAAAATGTCGCAGGCTAGCACCGAAACGTCACTTTAGGATCATTGGAGACCCCTATAATTTCTTCTCTGACCCTGTAAAAAGTGCCGTACGTGGGGCGCCATACAAGCATGCCAATCAGCGTTCAGTTTATACGCCAGCTGAGGAGTGCATGGTCAACGCTATGACTTGCAATCGCAGTAAGTAATTCTACTCTCTCGAAGCATATTGCTAATTGATATCCGGAACACTTATAATTTTCTGAAGTTTTACGTCTAAAAAGCACGATATGATTCTTAGAGACGGCGTATTGAAGGGCTTCGGAAATTTCGGTTCTTTAACACCGCACAGCACACTTCTAGCGCCTCTAGCATTTGGCCTCCATCGAAATGTATAGAATACTTCCAAAACATGCATACACGTGCAAGCCTCAGATCCTGAATCAGTTTTTTAAACATACATTGCATTCAGTGCACAGTTACGTATCCAAGACTAAAAAAGCTGATGAGACTATCTAGGGTGCTTCTTTTTAAAGAAAACAATTTTTTTAAACAGTGTCGGTTGCAAGTAGCATTATTATAGTCCTTGGGGAGCAGCGGATATTGCTTGCAGGGAAAATACATAATGTACGTACTACACTAATTATCTGAAGCCGACTTATTGATCGGCTGCTGATCCAAGGGTCGCGGAATCGAATCCCGGCCGCGGTGGCTGCATTTCGAAAGAGGCGAAATATTGAGGCCCGTGTACTGTGCGATGTCAGTGCACGTTAAAGAACCCCAGGTGGTCAAAATTTCCGGAGACCTCCACTACGCGTCTCTCATAATAAGAGCTGGTTTTGGGACGTTAAACCCCACAAAACAACACTTATTGATTTCTTAACGATTACATTGCGATGCATAAGATACATAACGCGATTTACGAAATGAAGAAGGTGAGTTTGCAAAACAAAACATGAGCGAAACAAGTATTTTATTATACACCATCAGACTTGCGGTAAAGATGCATTGTTGCTGCAGCTGCGTTTGCCCAAACATCAGTTTTGTGCAATTGAGATAAAGGAAGTGGAAGACAAATGTATTTTATCGTAGAGATTACAACCAAGAACTCGAGAACGGATTCACCCTAAGGTTCGTTCCCATTCGTGTCGTTGCGATATCACGGTCTGCAATTCGTGAGTTACAATGGAATCCCTCAATTAATTCTTCCTTATTTAGCTGTTTTTATTTTCTCCGATCGGGTATACAGATCTGTCGCTCAGGCAGTGTTCGCGTTTGGAATAATCGAACTCAAGGCCTCGAACAATTACGCTATCTTTTCCAGACAATCTTTAAAATTTCAATATCGCAAAAAAAATCCTGCAGATTCCACGCACTGTGGGAATCGGTATCAGGCTAATTAGTGAGCGAAGTAATTACCTATAACGAATTGTTTGGCATTCAGCCGACTTTTTACGAGTAGGATCAAGGCTTTTCTACGAAGTGCATGTACCCACTCATGAGTACCTTTAACACGGGCCAACCAGGAACGTTGACACGACCGTGGCTTCTGTATGCTATCTCATGGTACGATGTAACGCTGGAACTCACGTTAGTCCAAAGCACAGACCTGTTTTGTCAAAAAAGAATGCACTATACGGTGCCTTGGTGTGCCGTCATATGCGTCGTTCATTGAAGTATTCCTATGGGATCGAGCATGAATGGTAGCACGACATATATATTGCTGCGGTAGTGCTTATCACACATTAGAAGCGGAATTCACGTTACGCATGCACCATCGTTACGTCTGCTGGCGCAATAGATTTACTATACATACCAAGCGGGAGAAGCAGCCGCAGCCAGGTGGTAGCATGCTTCCTTTGCACCTCGAGGGCCCGTGTTCGATACCGCTTCGTAGGTTGCATGTGTGTCTATGTTCTTGTTATGTCTGCATTTCAATCGCAACGTACCATAAACAGTGTTTCTTGCCTTAAAAGCCGAGCTCTTTGAGACGGCTGTCGCGTGTCAACCCCGAAGACAGAAATGTGGGCCGATCCTGCAAGGCAGTGCACCGGGGTGAGGTGCAGAAAATTTCAGGCGGTGGTCAAAGTTGTGGGTTTGATCCCCGCAGTCGCGGCGTTTCATACATGCTTATTTACCGCAGCCCCGGTATCTCGCATGTGTATTTTAGTTGGCCGTTGGTTGACATAAGTTCTATAAGATTCAAACACCTGTGGCGCATAACCCCGCTTCCGTGGGCCGAGCACTACTGGTATCCGCCACAAGAGATTGCAGTGTCGTTAATCGTGACGTATATGACAGGTATATAACTTTAGTAGTATAAAGATCAGTCACTCATGTTCGTCATATATTCATACCCTGCCTCCAAAATATACGACCAGGAAGGCACCGAGATGTGGGCGGATAGATAGATAGATAGATAGATAGATAGATAGATAGATAGATAGATAGATAGATAGATAGATAGATAGATAGATAGATAGATAGATAGATAGATAGATTAAAAGTGACTCAAGTTCGCCAAAATTAAAAAAAAAGTCATCCGTGGGTATACATGCCGCCATGTGAACCGTGATATACGTGACGAAATAAAATGAATTGCACAGCGTTATTACGATACTTTATTTTCTGTTTTTGCAAATATGCATTTCTGGAGCCTTACGTGGAAAACCACTATTGCTTATGGTACACCCCATAAATGGTGATGATCCCTAGTTAATACTGGCCACTTGGGGCTCATTAACGCGCACACAAATAAAAACAGAGCAAGGTTTGCAGTACGCCTCCCCCTTCTCCCCGCATTGAAATGATTGAAATGCATCCACCATAGCCCAGAATCGAACTGCGCCATCTTACTTAGAGGCCGCACTCTGCGCCTTTAATTTTAGAGGGTGTTCGCCGTTCTCCAGCGGGACTGATGGATGTTAGGTGCGTAATTAAGTTAATGTAACATGACAATGATATATCAAGAACAATGTTGAACCTCCTGGCAGGAGGCCCTGCTGGCCTGAGCAGATTACTTACGTTCTGTGTACTGACCTGCTCAAGAGTTCACTCCTCTGTGGTAGCGTGTGTCGCGGAAAGCTCATCCGGAACGTAAAGTCCGCAGAACTGTAATCCGCTGCCAAGCGCAGCTTTACTATGTGACGTGATCCAGGTAATTAAAACAGGACGGAAACATAGGCACCTGGTCATTAAAGCGCAGTTAGCTCTCTGGGCAGCTTTGCAGTCAGCTCAGCGCCATACGGAACACTTCATGCTTGACTGTTCCAAAACTCAAGAAATGAACCTAGAGTGGAGGAGCAGTGAAGTAGGTACTTCAGCATTTAATTTTCATTAGTTTTGCTTTCCTTGCTATCATATGTCATTACCACAATTAAAGTGTGCTCCTTGATGAGATTTTGAAGGTTACCTTACAGTTTTTACAGTTCTTACCGTTCTTCTTGGGCGCGTATGGCCTCGTTCGGCGCACAGTTAATGTGCTATCAATTGTCACCAAGCTATACTACCCTTGCTTTAGTCGCGCTCGCTATTTAAATAATAATAATAATAATAATAATAATAATAATAATAATAATAATAATAATAATAATAATAATAATAGGAGCTTCACTGACTCAACACCGCAAATACTGATCAAGCAGCTAAGCTGGTGGCATCGCCTTGCCGCCAGATTCTTCTTCGTACCTTCGTACTCTAGCTGTATGATCACTGGCATTCACAATATCGCTATCATATGTAGCGCTATGACTATCACTGTCATGTAGCAGCGGAAAGAATGCAGTGATGTGGGTAGTGGGTCGAGGGCAAACTGTGACTTTCTTTCTTTCTTTCTCGTAGTGGGTCGAGGGCATGGGCGGGACCCTTCCGCGCAACCCGAGACTTGTGTTTGTTTACCGCTCGCTCTGTGTGTTTTGTTCTCCCTCTTTCCTTCTTTCTTTCCCTTTTTCTTCCCTTCTCTCCCTTCTTATCTCTCTCTCACTCTCTCTCGCTCGCTCTCATTTGGTCTTTCTACTGACCATAGCAAGTTGTATTAAAATCATCGGCACAACGCAATCATACGGTTCCCATAAATGCATGCTCTGCAAGTGCCGATATATATCTTTGTGCGTATTAGCGGTTTCCACAAGTATGATTTCTTCTTAACAAATACCATGAAAGAAAAAAGAAGCCGATGTATAGACTAGCGGTCATGACGCTCACCTTCTAACCGTGGGTATCCGGGCTCGAATGCCGCCTCGCCAAGAAAGTATGTTTTGTTTTATTTTATCGTTTATGTTCGAAATTGCGAACGACGGTGGCGACGACTGTACTTCAACTTCGCCCCTGAACAGCGCAGCTGTGGATAACTTTTAGATGCTTCTTGCTAGGCTCCCGCTTTTCATTGTAATACGACGTGCACGTGTGGGACACACCGCGTGCCACCGCAGCAGAATCTCGCTTCCCGATTTCGACGCCAAAAATACACGAATTACAGACCTTACTCCGTCCGTAAACCAATACAACTGACGCTTATCTGTCCTCACTCCGCGGTGCAAACGAAAACAAAGCGCGACCTACTGTCACGACACGCCTCGCTGCAAAGGAACAAAGGAATCTGAGAGCTACAGCACTGTCTCAGTGTTACTTTCAACAAGTCGTTGGTGGCTTCTGGGTGCCCGCATTCTTTTTTCTTTTGCTGGAATATATCCTATTATATGCGAAACATTGAAAAGGATAAATAGCATAGGGAATAGTAGCTATAGTTTGCTACCCTGTATTGGGGAAGTGGAGAACATCTACACACATGAGCGCGCAAAACAACGTACGGGCGGTTTTCCATTCATTTTCTGCTCTTGAACACTATAGTGTTAAAGAGCGGAGGGTCCTGCTTGCGTCTAACAACGCAGCTTGTTTGTTGCGCGTGGTGTTGAGCGCCATCACAGGGGCGAAGAATAGACTTTTCTAACGTTTTTTTTAGTCATTCCCACAGCGGAAACAAGATTAGTCGTTTGCTATCGTCGACATCACTTCCGAAGTGTTTCGCGTGCGCATAAAGGCAGTACGCATGCTCTGACTTTGGCAGTTAAATGCAGCATCCGGATGACCGGCAGAGTGCACCCTGTAGCTCCGAGCACGCTCGACACCGCCCATTGAGCAGCGGTGAGCGTGTCGCGTTTGGTTTCGAAGCCCGCTCTAAGAGTTCGCCTCTCGCTGGCAGGCCAACGAGACGTCGATTGCCTTTCCCGGCGTCGCCCCCTCTTTCGTCGTTGCATATCAAGTGGGCGCTAATTATCCGTTTCATTAGCCAGCACGGCTGCTACACACTTTCGAGCAGTTTGTCTCATTGCCCCCGCTGAAGCACGTGCGCTACGTCGTTTCCTGCGTGCTCTTTCGTTCGCGCTTGATCTTTTTGGCGACTATACAGATTTGAGCTGCTTTTGTTGCTGGCTGTTCGCGTTTCACCAGGCCCTATCGTGAGAGCGAATAGCTCGCCGGCTCGTTTGCTGCGTTAACCCGGCCGCCTTCTGGCAACACGGACAACTTAATTGCCGAGGATTGAGTTTGGTGTGTCACCCGATCGCGCGTATACACTTTCGATCGGTTACGGCGCCCATGCGCTTCGACCGGGACACTCACGAAGATAAAAGAATATGAGTGCTACTGCGCGCTTATATTTGCTTTATGTTTGCTTGGTTTGTATGTTTAGGTGTGTATAGGCACGGACGGAAACAGGTCATTGAAAAGACGATATGACAAATAGATGTCGAGAAAGAGGCGAACTGATGCGTTAGGAAGTTATTTGTTGCTTTCTTTTACTATGTTCATTAAAACATTCTCTCATGTTAGTCATTACACATACATTGATTTCTCATTTCAGTCGGAATTTTTGGATTTACTAGTGTGGCTCGGCAAACACAGGCATGTCTGGGCATCCTTCGTATTGTGCCGCATTGAATCACACTAGCAAATGCTGCAGACAAAAGCCAAAGGGCGAAGGCACCCTCATAAGCATCAGTCAACCGAGCAACCATCAATGCAGGGAGGTGATGAAAAAAAAGAGGATGCCATTTCTTTCAAAACGGACGAAAAAAAAAAATAAACCGAAGGTTCAGTTGTTTTCCTTTGTTATTTTTTGAACTACACGATTCTTGGCCAATACCACAGCGTGAGAGTGTAATTATAAACACAACCAAATACCTGCACGCCTAAATAAGCGGGGTCATTATAGCGTCGCGTTTCTGTATTTGTGGCGACTTCATTAGAATTTGGCGGCAGTGGCCGCACTGATAAACGCAATTCCAAGCTATAATCCGACACTTGAATGAATGAAAACAATCAGAACAACACATTGGAATGAAGAAAAAAAAATACGATAGGGAGAGGACTCCTCGCCGTCGGCTGCAACTGAGCGCATTTCTCGTCACATGGGATCAACATCCAAAATGGTCAATAAGCACGCAACCACAGAAGTCTACTGGTCTGAGCAGCGATGTAAGTTCTGCTAAACTCTCTGGAGTAAACCGACCCAGTTCATGTGTCGTGACGCAGTTTGTCTGAAACAGTCAAGACCACAGCAGAAACAAAGGATAATGGGATTAAAAGTATCGTACTGCCTACATACGAGTTAGAGTCATACTGGACGAGAATCCGCCTGAAATAATGACGATGCAGGAAGCACATTTGCGCTGAAGGAAAGCATAGCGAGTACTCCTGCTTCAGCATCTCTGCGAATGGATTCTGGGCAGGCCATCACCGGCACTTCGCCAGAAGGGCAAGGTTCTGCTTACCCTGCCGTCGCGTATATTCGGCCTAGATTCATTACTCACGGTATCAGTGGATGCGGACAGCACCCTGTAAAAAGAAAAGCTCGGCGACGGTAACCCATTCCAGGGGAACCCTCAGAACTGCTTACGCCAAAGGATCCCTTCCAGTAGGCAAAGCTCTTTCTGAAACAGCTCACGAGGATGACGTTAAATAAAGCAAACAGATTGCTGCTGTCACCATGTGTGCAAATCTAGTCGTTCACGCGGTACAAGGCCCAGCCGAGGCCATACAAAACTGTATTGTCGGATCGCACATTACTAAAACGTAGAGTCAAAGGCTACTTACTCAACGGACTGCGTTTTACGCGATGTGCCTAATCCGCATAGAAAGAAACGACTGAAGCAGCGCTATTACAATATTCTATTCTTTGACCCACACTAACGAAACACCAGTTCGATTGTAACGGAGACGCCAGACCGACCTAAACAGTGAAATTTAAGAACCTAGATTCGTTGCCATTTTCTAGCTACTGGAAACTCTCTTTCCTTGCTAACACCTTGCATCCACTGATCTCTTGCAGCTTAGTTACTGATAAAAGTGGCTTGGCCCTTCGACGTTTCGCCGTATATAGCAATACATACAGTACGTAGACTAGAAAGGCCGCATGACGCCCCGCCACGGTGGTCTAGTGGTTATGGCGCTCGGCTGCTGATCCGAAGGCCGCGGGATTGAATCCCGGCCGCGGCGGCTGCATTTCGATGGAGGCGGAATGTTGAGGCCCATGTGCTGTGCGATGTCAGTGCACGTTAAAAAACCGGAGACCTCCCCTACGACGTCTCTCATAACCAGAGCTGGTTTTGGGACGTTAGACCCCACAAGACAAAGAACATATAGGCGAGAAGAGACGAATGTGAACGCTACAATATTTACACCAGGAGGGTTAATTTGTTGTTTTATTCGCTCGTGTATATCGGTCCCAAACTTTTCAGATTTGTAGCGCGTTTCGTTTTCACATGAAAGGCAATCAGTTACTTTGCACTATAAATGCTGGACTGTTATTGTTGACGTCACGTGCCAAGCGCCGTTTCACTCGAACAACTTAGAGCTATAATCGCTTAGCGTGACAATGAAGCCATACAAAGCACGCAATGGCAACTATTTTAACTGTCTAATTTCTATATACAGAAGGGTTGTTTTTACGAATGCGATGCTCTTCCCGCGCACTTTCTTCACTATTTTTCCATATGGTATATACAGTAATCCCTCGTTAACTCGAAGCCGTCAAATCAGGGAAAAAATTTCGAGATAAGCGGTATTTCGAGTTAAGCAAAACGCCGAAAATGTTTCCCTAGGCCACTGTAAAGAAAAAGCCAGTGCTGCCAGGAAAGGTTCCACTGCACGAGAGAGCTACTGTAGCAAAGGCACAAGAATTCGCAGGGAGAAAAATTTATTAGCGACGATCAAAAACCGCGTGATGCTCGCCTGTTTCGCGTTCGCGTTCGATCCGAGAAAGGCGTTCACCAGTTGCTCAACACGCCGCATGAGCCGTTGGTCGCCACCGTTGCATTCGACCTGGTTGCGGAGCAAGCGCAGAACGTTACGTGTTTCTGTCGTCGCAGGCACTTCTCGAGGCTCTTCCTCGTCTGCATCGTCGTCTGCGTCGTTCACGGCCATCTCAACGATATTGGCGCAGGTGTGCACACGTGATCACTCCCACAGTTACTTGACAAGGCGGATAGGAAACGTTGTAGGAAACGGCTGCGTCCGCGGGAACTTCAAATAAGCCTTCGCACGGAGCCCTCGTTTCCTGTTGGGAGCCCCGCCACGGTGGTCTAGTGGTTATGGCACTCGGCTGCAGATCCGAAGGTCGCGGGATCGAATCCCGGCCGCGGCGGCTGCATTTCGATGGAGGCAAAATGTTGAGGCCCGTGTGCTGTGCGGCGTCAGTGCACGTCAAAGAACCCCAGGTGGTCGAAATTTCCGGAGCCCTCCACTACGGCGTCTCATAATCAGAGCTGGTTTTGGGACGTTAAACCCCACAAATCAATCAATCGTTTCCTGTTGGGAGTGGACTTTTCTTCCGCCCTCCCGGTCAAAATTTCGAGATATCCGCTGTCCCCTCCGAAAAAACGTTTCGAGATAAGAGGGGTCAAATACATAGCACCTATGGGAGGTTAATGCACGGCGAAAAAAAGTTTCGACTTAACTGATATTTCGAGATATGCGAGTTCGAGTTAACGAGGGTTTACTGTAACTTAGAGCTGAGGGTGACGGCTAGCGTACTTCCAGACCACAGCAATGGATGTAGCACATCTGTGCAACAGCAAACTATACCAATACGTCAATCAAACACGCGTCCAAGCTCAAGCTCTATGAGAATAACAATGAAGAGGTGAAGTAAAACATGCCAGGAGTTTATTCTCGGACTGTGCAAAATTATTTCAGCATATTAGCTACCATTGCGATGAACGTCATATTACGGATAAGTGAAATTAAATGAAAGCACTTGATTTGTTATACCACAAGGTCACATAGCACGTGACTGCGGAAGTAAAGCGTGTCAGGGAAGACAAGTCGTCCTGTCCACTTGCCGAAACGTTGGCTCTAACTAATTTTCTGTTCGGAGATTTGTCATTGCTTTAATCCTCTGTGTTCCTCTGACTTTCTCTCTCGTTCGGAATATATACTTAAAGGAACATACAAAAAAGAAAGAGAGAAAACGCAGAGAAGGCCGTGTGGAGAGGGCAACAAAAATTCTCAAGAACTTCATAAAAACAGTGTCGAAATATGTACAAGTTTAGCGGTAATGTCAAGGCTATTATAGAAGCATCAAAGTCGTCTTGACTATCCCGACGGGTCGAAATCTCGTTTATACATGTACAGTCACCGAGCGTGACATCGTGACATAGTGATTTCTTTCCTGTAGGAGCTGACCATTTCAAGCCTGAAGAGAGTGCTAGACCAAAGAATCTTTTTGAGAATAACTTTTTGTGAGGTAAGCTTCAGGCGTTTTCCCGTCATGATAACTAAGACTGGCAGTGCGGCTCGCGTACAGAGCAGCATCCACAACGAACTCGTTAGCGAATGAATGAATGAATGAATGAATGAATGAATGAATGAATGAATGAATGAATGAATGAATGAAAAGAGGATTGGTGAAATTCACCGACAATGGCTTTTATGTGCCGTTCTTTTATGCCCTGCTATCGGGAAAAAATTGGGCAGGCAAAGTGCGATGGGACCGTTCAGCTGTTTGAATCTGACATATCATACTTAGATGTTTCATTCACTAGAGACATTGTAAACAGCCCCGCTATATGTTTCCTCACATTTAATTACGGCATGCATTATGAGACAGGGTGCTTTAAAGCAATTTCTAATTCACCATGAGGACAATCAGTGCAATCGTTCTTCAACATTGGCCAGCACTTATGAGTACGACAGCAGGTCACAGAGGAGACACTGCAGGAAAAGCACCAGTGTAAGCAAGAAAAAAAAAAAAAAGATACGCGCAAAACTGGAAATGGACACAGTAAAGGCGTGTGAACGGCCGATGTCCAGTTTCGCGTATGCCTTTTTCCTTGCATGTATGAACCAACTCGTCCAGCAGAAAGTCTAATTACACGAATGCAAGAAAAGGAAAAGCGATCTTGGTGACGATTTTCTAGTTGACACTAATTGAATGGGCCCATTAATGCATAATACTCGTGTACTAAGACCATTTTGGCAATTCAGAAGCAATTTTCTATGAAGTATTTCTTTTTTTCATTTCTTCCATTGTCAGGCAATTGCTAATACTGAAAACGCAGCATTTTCTCGGTGTTTTAGTGCATAAGTTAGGAAATCTACTGAACTGTATTTATCATCCGTGACTGAAGCGTTATTGTTCGACAGGAGATTTACGTTTAGAAATACTTGTAATTTAGGTGCAGCCATGAAAAGTTTCTCGGGAAAGGAGCTTGATTATGTTTAGTTAGCATCGCAGTTCAGCAAAGCAGAACGGGAATTCTTAATTCAACGAAATTACTCAAATTATGCAATCCATCTGCTTAAAGCAAGTGGGAGGTATAGGGGCTGTGTCTTTAAAGATTTATATAGGAGCAGCGATGAAAAGCTTTATGGACAATCGTTCCACGCGTGTTTCACTTAGAATTGGCAACGTTTTAGTATACATTTTCGGCATAGCATGATCTGTGTTTAACGAAATTAATAGTGTGCATACTGCATGTATCACACATCAACAATGAAGAAAGTGGCTGGCGGCAGTGTTGTTTGCATAAATCAATCATAGAGCAAGTGCCATTGACGCAGGGTGCTCGTTTGACACCCACGGATGGCTAAATGCATATTTTTTACCGCGTCCACTTCTGCTTCTGCACTGATCCTGTTCGCCACAATAGTTTCGCAGTGAATGTAATCCTTACAACTAATTGTTTCTGCAGTACAATAAAAATAAATGCGTGGCTACGCTCTCTTATGCCCCCCTCGGCTTCGTTGTTTGTTTCCTCCTTGTTGTTCCCTTTCGGTTTTTCTCACTCTTCTCTCTGCAAAGCCATAAGAGATAGCGCTCACCGTAAACAGTGGGCGCCGAAACAAGGCGCAGATTGTTCTATCTTCCACTCGGCGCCCAAGAAAAAAAAATGATAAGAAGAATGAACTGCAGGAAGCACGGCAAATTAGTTCGATGTCGACATGCACGCAGACAGCTGAAAGACAAAAAACAAAAACAAAAAACAAATGGGAGAGCGTGATACTGTCGTGTGTGTTGCCACATGTCGGCGTTTCATTTCTTCAGCTGTCGAATAGCTCCCGATAGGATGGTTTCACAATTGTGTCGCCAGCCTAGACGACGTCATTTACGATGGACTTTCTTTTCAACTATGAGGTTTCTTCTTAGGGTCACTGTCTGAAGTAGCCGGGTATATAAAATTATACTTTTTTTTTCCTCCGATGTGCCGCCAGCGTGTGACGACCTTCCTTTATATACTTGGGATTCAAGCCTGTGCTCTGTGCAGCATAAGAATGTTCGTATTTCGCCAACGTATCAGTGTTTCAAAATCAGTTTATGCGCTGGTATACTTGGGCTACGGGGCTCGGCGCGATCTACGCTTTCAGCCACGTAAACAGAAAGAGAGAGAGAGACAGAGAAGGCAAAGAAGCGGAAATGCAGAGAGATTAACCAGACGAGCTACACCGCAATGGGGTTAAGGGAATAGGGAATAGAAAAATAAAGAGGGAGAAGGCGAGCACTGCACGCGCTAAGGAGTCTAACATCGATGGCTTCAGTGTTGTGGCACTTCACTATAGTCGGATACAACTCAAGACGGCAGTGAAGCCCCTCCCACGCCCTTATAACCGCCAGCCGCGGTACCTCCGCGAGGTTTCAAATAGTCCCTTCTTTGAACTTTCCATGTTAACAAAATAAAGGGAAGGCGACAACAATAATGGACAGATTCATAAATTTCTATGTCCTCGTTCGTATATTATGGAAAGAATAATTCTTTATTGAGCTGAAATTGAGCGCTTGCTATGCAAAAACCCGGCGCGCCACACGCACCGCCACCCGAGTTTTTCAACTCGGTTCAGTGAAGTTTCACGCGTAAAACGGGCTCGGAAGCGAAACTAACTGTACCGTGGTCTTTTGCGAACAGAAACGCTGCGACGCCACACATCCTTGTCCATGCTTCCCGAGCACATTATGGCTTAGACCGATGAAACTACTTAAGAACAGCAGACGCCCCACATGTACCGAAGGCATAAACACGGCGCCATTTTGAAAAGGTCTCATGACGACGATTTTGCTTCCTTCTGCGATTGGCTGGCGGAGTAACGCCAACGCGCGCGGTCCGTCGGGTGTTGTTGCCAACTGCTGTTTTTTTTTTTTTAAGTTGTATCATACTATAGGAATTCCCAGTCTCCCTTGCTTTAGTGCGGAAAGACCATCGACGAGCGATGCTGATCATAGTCCAACTGAAAGCAGTGAATGAAGGGTATCCAGTACTTTCAGGTAGGTTTGGGCGATCGGACTCTGTAGCCTACTTCGGAGAGTTCGTACTGAATACAAATGAGGCCGAAGCATCGCAGGTGAACAGAAAAGTCAAGCACCTACGGGTCAGAACACCCGGCGCCTAATTGTTATGACACAAAAAATGGGAGATGTGGCAGTACCCCCCCCCCCCCCCCTTTTAGGGGCTAAGCTCCTTAGGGTGTGGGTCGTTCCCTCCTCTGTAGTAGTAGCATGTATGTAGCCACCTCGCGCCGCCGGGAGGCTCGCCCTCGCCCTCGGCGCGTGCCTCCCGGCGCGCGACTCTCTCACTCTTCCATCTGCTGTCTTGTGAGAGAGAGAGAGACAGAGAGCGCGAAAGGCGCGCGTTGACTATGGAAACGCTCTTTCTTCGATGAACGCTGTACCAGCTCGCGAAGAAGATGAACGCGCCCTCACCCGCGAGAGACAACGTTGGCGCAGGCAGCGTCTTCTAGCGAGTTTCTTGATTGAAAAATACCGACTGCTCGCGCTGGAGAACCGTTCACCGGCCACCCATATATATATATACATGTATATATAGGCACTGGATCTTGACTTGCAATGAAGAGCCGGTGGGAGATTTCACTTGTGCGTAGTTGAACCATAAGGATTCGTAGCGTGCGCATTAACTAAATTAATCCGGAACTCGGCACGATCTACGATGAACGTCCGGAGCTTCGCCCACTTATCATCATTCACTCCGTGGATATGCTGTGAATTTTTTTTTGTAGGTAGCAACACATTTAACAGCGCGGCTGTTGAACTCGGCAAAAGCCCATGGAGCATTCATAAAAACTATCATCATCATCAGCAGCAGCAGCAGCAGCAGCAGCCTATTTTAAGTTCAATGCAGGACGACGGCCTCTCCCAACGATTTCTAATTTGCCTTATCCTCAGCGAGTTGGATTCACTTTATGCCCGCAAACTTCTTAATTGCATCGCTTCATCTAACCTCCTGCCTGCCTCTTTTGCGTTTTCCCTCTCTTGGCATCACCATCATAAAATCAGTGCGTGTGCACTTCTACGCAATGTTTTGTTTTTGTTTTGTTTTACCTGGAAGTTTGGCGCACCCCTCTACGGGGGATCGGCCATGAAACGCCAATTGTGCGGCACTTGTGCGTGCACGCCTTTCTTCTCTCGCGCTCGTGCCCTCAGCCCACTGCTACATAAAGGCGGATATGCTGCACAGAAAGTGGGTGTGTGCCAATAGCTCCTCAAATGGCATAGTTATGCACACCACAGTATAACAGGGGGGTGAGAAAAGGAAAGTTAGGAGGGTGAGAAGGAAGGAAAGGAGAAGAAGAGAGGGTAGAGCATGGAATAGCCTTGTATACTATAGTTTATGCACTACAGAAGTGGATAAGCGCCATACAGTTCCAGCACAGCATAGCACATGGTGGCAACGAAAAGTTGGTTGATGCGGTGTGGTGTGAGGGTAAGGATGAAAGAAAGGAGGAGACAGTGCAATATATAAATAAAGAAATAAAGGTGGCACAGAGAGAAGAAGGAGCATACGCAGAAAGAGATAAAGAAGGATATAGATGAAAGAAAAAAGATGAAGAAAATGTGCGTTCGCAAGACGGTGGCGCTTGCTTGCCAGCGATACGCTGCTCACTCATTTAGCGCAGGCGTGCAACGACGTGCAACGGCGTGCATCTGGGTGAATTTTTTTTTCGTACCTACGCTGGTATAGCTTAGCGGCTAGCTGTTGTCTTGCGAATCTCGAAATCGCGAGATCGAATCTCACCAACGGCGGCCGCATTTCGATGAAGGCGAAATGCAAAAAAAATCTGTGTACTCAGATTTGTGTGAACGTTAAAGAACCGCAGATGGTCAGCATTACTCCAGAGCTCTCCACTATATATGGCTTGCCTCATAATCATAGCGGGTTTTGGCACATGAAACTCATCAACAAATATTAAAAAAATTTTCTTAATTTAATGGTTTGCTAAAACAGAGTATGATGTACAGTTTCACGAGGTAAGCGAAATCAGGAAAATGTATACGAAACATCAAAAACAAGCTGAACCCCAAGCCTGCGAAATGTACTCACTGCAACATTGAAACGTTTCGGTCCGTACGGAATAAAGCTTTCTGCGCATAAGCCGATACCAGTGCTGCGGGCATATTCTGTTTATATTTAGCGTGAAGCTTGTAAAATCATGTGATACTCAAAATTATAGGTAATACGCACGATAAACACCACTTGGGGCTCCTAATTATCTGAATTCACAGCGACTACGGCCACTTTCAATGAAGACTGGTCCCCGTTCATCCCACGCCTCACACGGATTTGTCATACGTCCAATCATGCTTGCGCAGCTGAACACTATGCGCGCGTGCGCATGACAGCTTCAGCCGTCAGTTTTTGTGCGCTTCTGAAGCACAGACATGGGATAAATATTCAAGCGTTTTCCTCAGACAGGAGAGATCTATTGAAGTGAAACGTTGAGTTGAAATTCTAAAGAGATTAATTAATTTCTAACCTTACACAGTGGCCCTTGTTAGAAGAGGGTTGGCGCCGTCGCGAAGGACAGTTAACAACCTGATGACTTCTAAGGCCCTTTGTGCAAACTTGCGGGGCGCGTGAGCGACCTCTGCGAAGCACTTTATCATCAGTTAAAAATTTTGTGCTCAATGGAAATGTTAAGGCATGCATTCAGAATGGTCCCATCTCCTACTGGACGTCTGCCTCAGCTACATTGCCACCACAAGCTATGATCATTGGACACATGGCAAAAGACACCACAAACACGGCTTTAATTCATGCACAGCGCGAGCCTCGCAGCACACAGGTGTTGCATACATACACGTGAAGTATTATTGCTTTGTGCGCCGAAATAAGAAAACATCGTCACTGGCTTGCTTTAGCTGACACTGTTCTTCGTGTGAACCAGCGCTTTCAACCAGCGCTCGCACGTAAATTATTTCGCATAGGTAAAGAACGAATTCTTATAAAAGTTAATGAAGCGCTCGTAGTATGCATTTGTTAATATAGTTAGTACACTGCCGGTTTGATATTTCGCAAACCTCCTGCAGATAATAATATAGCTGTCATGACGTCAACTTCGCGACAAAACAAAGGTGCCAGTGTGTGTATAGTATAAGTGGAAAGCAATTACATCAGTTGTTGAGCCACAGGAAAGCTTCACATATGTGTACTCAAATATGTGAAGTCGTTATCAACCCTGACGCTAACACCAGCTTTTGTAGCTCTGTCCTGCCGTTGCATAGAGCTTCCGCGGGTTAGGTGCTCAGGAAAAAGCTGCGTTGGCACATATTTAGGGAACTATTTAATAACAATCACAAATGACATGTTCGACACACGTTTAACATTTACCAACATCTATTACGTAGTTACACCATATTGGACAAGGAAAACAAAATAATGTTGTCGGCGATTGTTACAAGCGAGATCAAAAAGTCTCAACCGATTTCCCACTAATTTTTCATCACTTGCACGTTTTATCAGGAAAATAGCTCAAAAATGGTGTGGAATAAGCATCGTGCTTCGAGAGAGAACTGTCGTCGGCAGTACACCGGATGTTCGCTCAAGTTATATAAAAAAGCATATGGTGCATCCTATGCAACCAGACTTGTACAGGTTACTGGAAAAAAAATAAGAAAAAGAATAAATGATTACAATTACAATCACTGCACTCTAACACGTTACTGATTGCAGTTATAACTACTGCCTTAATAAATATAATAAAAAATTCCTCTTCAAGAGTCGATTATTTCCCTACGGTACCTTTCATACCACATATTTTTTTATTGCGGTAGCAGATATCTTATGCGCACATATCATCATCATCATCATCATCATCATCATCATCATCATCATCATCATCAGCCTGTCTACGCCCAGTGCAGGGCAAAGGCCTCTTCCATAGATCCCCAATTATCCCGGTCCTGTGCTGACTGGGCCCTATTTATCCCCGCAAACTTCCTGATCTCATCTGCCCTAGTAGCTTTCTGCCGCCCCCTGCCACGCTTGCCTGGATCCACTCTGTTACCCTTAATGACCAACGGTTGTCCTGTTTTCGCCTTACATGGCCCGCCCACGCCCATTTCTTTTTTAGGGACATATTCATTTCTATTAATATGTCCCTAACACACGTTTGTTCTCCAACCCACACCGCTGTCTTTTGTCCCTTAAGGTTACATCTACCATTTTCCGTTCCATAGCTCGCTGCGTCGTCCTCAATTTAAGCTGAACCCTGCTAGTTAACTAACTAACTAACTAACTAACTAACTAACTAACTAACTAACTAACTAACTAGCTAATTAATTAATTAATTAATTAATTAATTAATTAATTAATTAGCTAACTAACTGACTATGTGCACAGAAGGATCACGCATGATCAGAAGATAATGATGGATGGGGGGAGTGTCGCGACACCGCCAGTTAATAAAGGATGAAACGTTTTGGCGGAGTACAAAAGTATGACTAACTTAAATGATAGGTCATGAGATCAATAACTTTGCTTATGCCGATACAAATCTTGCATCCAGTAATTGTGTTACCTGCTCGCATCAGCTGGATGCGTTGAGACAGTCACAACTTCCAATATTTTTTTTTATACTAATCTCCACCGGTTTTGGGCTGTTCAAGTTGAGCGACGTTTTAATACGGCAAGTTATCCGTGTAGTGATATTACAAAAAGCCAGGGAACCCAACGAATGATGATTTGGAGCGACGTAAGTTATATAAATAAGCTGCGCAGAAACTCGCTCCGGGTCGGGTACAGCCGTAGGCTGTTTGAGCTTTAGGACCGTCGGACGAATGATTGAGGCTTATGGAAACTTACTTGAAAAAGCAGTCAGTGCACGCCAGCCTTCAGGCATATCCGCAATTTACTTCGCCGGATGCAATGACGTCCACAAAAGGCATAATTTCTGACGGAATCGGGTACTGCGAATGTCCCACTATATCGCTGTCGTCTTTCCAATCGACAGCAACTCTGACGGCTTCGAACAATATTGTAACAGCGCTAGCGTACGTGACGGCCACTGCGAGCATCGATCAGCATCATTTCTAAGGGCTTGTCTTCCTCGGGATGCGGAGCACGAGAAGAGGCAGCGGATTCGAGCCAACGTGCGGGCGTTTGCTCTTACAGAGGGCGCCTGTTGCGAGACCTTGAAGACTTCGTGAACGACACAGCATTTTTTGCGTCGCGAACAGGTACTCGCGCTTCACGCGCCTCGTGTACCGCGGAGGTCATGTTAATGCTATTTGCGTGCATAATACGGTGCGCGATGGTGTTGAATATGTCGCCACTCTTCGCGACCAAGCGAGGCCGGATGCCCGTGCGTCGTGTAGCTCGCACTGTCGCAGGTGCTCGTTCCCAAATTCTCACTCAATTAAACCTACCCTGTTACGTTTTTGACAGTTTATTATCCGTACGAAGGACCATACTAACGATCGGCACCTAGCGATGAAAGGGAAACCGCGTTAAGCGCGAAACTCCCAAGCGTTCAACAGGCGCAGTATATCAGCCGCCTCTTAACTATAGAGTCAAGTGTACGGGCAAAAGGAGTATGTTTTAGACTCCCTTATTCACTAGCAAGAAACGAAACAAAAATAATAAAAATGCTCTAGGCATTTAGAAGTTCACGTGCTTGATTAGATGCTGGACCTTTTCAGGTACGAGCTCCATATTTAGACACAGACAGACGGGTGCCATGCTGCTGCCGCGGAAGAACAGAAGAAGGAGCCAACGAAAGCAGTTTCAAAGAAGCAGCCATGTCGAAAACTGCGCCAGACGCAAGGACGCACTTTCCGCTGAAACCAGAGTCGCAGCCCCGCGGCACAATTTTTCCACCTGCAGCCGGCTGCACAGACGAGGGCCGAATGTCAGGTGCGCCGGAGCTAATTAGTGGCGGCTGAATAACAAGCCTGTGTGGCTAAACCCGAGAATCTTAGACACCACGAAAAGAGAGTGGACGGGGAAAAAATATAAAGTAGGACGGTGTTCTTTGATATTTAATTGGGAACAAACTTCCATAGCAACGCTATAACGTGAGATAGCATGTTAGCGACGTCTTCGCTCACTTTGGTCGTATATACGCCGCGTGCGGCGATGTGTTCGGAAAACTCCTGCGGACCAGATAATTGGGCGTTCCGCTCTTAACTGTACATAATACGTGTGTACAAGGAGAGATTAGCAGCATCGTCACTCACTTCGCGTGCGTGGCCAAACTAAAAAAGGCAGTCAATTTATGACTAAACCTTAAAGAGAAAAAGAAAACCCCGTTTAGCGCAATACTCAAACAAGGTAACAGTAATTATGTGATCATACCTTTGAGTTGAATGCGATTCATCTCAATGATGTTAGTGCTTTCCTGGAATTGAAAAGAAAAGAGGGGGTGGGGGACGCGCAATTTTTCTGCTGGTTCACACCTTCAAACTCGTACGTGCTCCGCAGGATTTCTTTTAGCATTTAGTGCGATTTTCTCTCTCGCTGGGACGAGTGAATAGGCTTTATTTCTAAAAAAAACAAAAAAACTTGATTTCAGGGGAGATCAAGCGCGCAGTTAGTTACACTAAAGCTACTGCCATGCAGAAAAACGAGATCAAACTTGATTCGACATTACACATGGAGCCCCACAGATCTGTCATTTTAAAATAATTCTTTTTAGATTGTGGAGACAAGGCACTGATGATACAGAAGAAGCTCGAGTCTTCGCCACGCAGACCTTGAGTTCTTGGGAACGAAAATCCCTTGTCTGTCTTAATATGAAACTCTGCATTGCTAATTATGTGTGTCTTCTCTTTATCATCCACTTGCTGCTTTACTATTTTCGTGTGTGTGTGTGTGTGTGTGTGTGTGTGTGTGTGTGTGTGTGTGTGTGTGTGTGTGTGTGTGTGTGTGTGTGTGTGTGTGTGTGTGTGTTTGTGTGTGTCCGGTAAGCAACTGCAGAGCTTAGCTATGTACAGGGCACCCGACCTTGTAGCGTGGCCAGGGTCGAGCGCCAGGTTTGCGTCAGGTAGCGCAACGGCGAAACAAAAGTGGCAGCATCGCGCTCAACGAACCAGAGCCTGCGCTAAAAGCCACTGCCAGGTCCCCTCCGTTCGCAGCTGTTTTATGGCTCGAGTTTCCCTGCTCCAAGAACGCGCTGCGGAAGCGGGGGAAACGAACGCGGAGCGCCCACCAGAAGCAAGTTGGCCCCTCCCTTTGCCTTCCCCAGGATCGTCGTTCATTCCTTTGTCTTCTGTTGCTTATTTCACGGCTGCCACGTCTGCGGCGAAAGGGAAACCCGAGCCCCCCAACGCTCGCTCTGGGCTCCGTCGCTTTTATCGAAACGACGGCTATTTCCCGTCGGGGCGAGGCCGATAACGGCCTCCCCGTTGTCGGGCTCGCTTCTCTCGAAAGGAGCGCTGGAAAGGTGTTCGCTCCATCTCAGCGCGGCCCTCCCACCCGCTCTCCGCCTTGTCGTCCTGAACGTCACCTGTCCGAAGGGGGCGACCGCGGTGTCGCGCCCGTGGTGCCCTTGCATGCCCCCCTCCCCCCCCCCGCCCCTTCCCTCTTTCCTGACTGCAGGTGATACCGCTGCGCTCATTTACTACATGAAGAGCGTGACACGCCATGGTCTGTCACATGCTGCTGCTGCTGCAGCTGGGCAAACGGAATAACGACCGACGTTCCACGTGCACATCAGCGCGACTTGATTGGGCCGCTTTATGGTTGCTCCTGGTTATGTGCACACGTAAAAATGTCGTCGCGCGAGAATTAAAAATAAAGAAAGATATTGGTGCTGCAACAAAATCCTCTGCGCTCATTAAAACTCAGTTTGCAGTGGGCCCGGTCCGTTCCGTTAAGCCTCATTAAATTCCACGGGGTCCCGTCTTTTGAAGCATTGTCGTCACGCAGGAACTGCAGATTGTTCACGAACTTGCCGGATTATTTCGGAAACAGCACCAGGAGATGTCAGCGTTCAGCGCACGAGTCAGCAACAGTGGACCTCGGTCGTATTCCAGTGTTCCAAATTAAGGTGATCTCTCAACGTATACATCGAGCCACAGCACACACTGGAGAACTCGCGTAATACATACAGTGCCCTTCTGCGGCTACTTTTTCTGAATACGATGATTGTTTGCATATACTATTCGCTGAAGAACGCGCTCCTCAGTTGGCCATCGCTACCTGCTTAGTACTGCAACACGATACAAAATCCAGAAGAACCTCAAGGAGATTTGGTTGAAGTGAACCCGAGTAACAATTAGCAGTACACTGAGAAGGAAGCGTGCTATAATGCGCTTTTCCTTTTTTTCTTTTTAGTAGTGAAGTCGAAAATTGACCTCTCTCGCAACACGACACGGAACAGTCAATTGCCTTAGGTTCTTAAAAATTAAAATATAGCTGCTGTTTTTGTTTTTTTTTCTGAATCCTGAAACCAGTAACATATATATGCCGCATCCGCTTGTTTCGGTTATGCGTATGAAATGCCACGTACGTACGTATAGCAACGTCTGACTATAGCGAGTTTTTGTTTTTATTTTCTGTATCCTGCTTCACATGCCATCTTCCCACTTTCGAAGATTTCAGAATAAAAGATGATGATAAGAGAAATTCGATGAAGAGTAAGATTCTGTCTTGCACTAGCCAGAAAGCTTAAGGGCAACTTCGACTGTATCGTCAAACGTAATCTGTGGTCACCTATGCAAAATCTGTTTAAAAACGATAGGGCAGCAGGGCCGAGTTTCTGTCCCGCTCCATATATTTTCTCCAGTCGCTTTCCGAATTGAGAGCTCTCACTTCCCGTTCGGAAATGTTGATTATATCAGCGAATGTCTTTTGCATTAGGAAGCTTAATTTACTGAATATGAGCCTATATATCTGTCTGCCTTCCATCGATACGTGTGGGACTGATTCAGTCGGATCCTTTCCTTCGCTATCGGAGTAAAACGTGCTTCATGAGGCCAACGAGACTCGACTATAGAGCTTCGATGCAAGTTGTACGCGACTACACTTTTAGCACGGTAACCTTTATTTTATAGGTACACAAAAATGTGAACATATGCTCCTTAAGAAAGGTTAAAGTGCTTTAACCTTTAGTAAAGGAGCATATGTTCACATTTTTGTGTACTTATAAAATGAACTAAAGGGTACCGTGCTAAGAGTATAGCGCTTCCTGCAAACACTTGCTGCGCAAAAGGAAGCTTGCGAATAACACAGACTCTACGTTTTGGCGTAAACTTCGTACCTACAGAATTTCCGGCAACGTTGTTCTTGCAGAATTTCCGGCGATTTTCTTTGACTCAAATGTTTGCTTATTCGAAGGGCAAATGACCTCTCTGGAACAACAATCTTTCTTAACAGTTGTGCTCGCTAAGAGTTCCATGTTCATCCAGCACTTTATCCAGTGTTCTCAGAGTCTATCTGGCTACTTCCCATTTTTCTCGACTTATGGCCCCTGCCAATAAAGGTGATGTCGACACGGATTTGATATTTACTGGCCCTTGATTGTTGCACGCGAACCATAATTCACGGAGTTAGGCTTGTCTTGTACACGAGCTGTATCAACGTCACGACAAGTGGAATGTGGGCATAGACTAACTCGGACGAGACAGAGGTAACGGAAACCATATTTATATCAAAAGGTTTCTGAGAAAGATATAACTGAGGGCGCATACTAAATAGCAAGGTTAGAAACCTTATCGGTGTATTACACGAACCAGATCTTAAATCAATTTTGCCATATTGCGTTAATACATTTATAAGTCGCCACTTAAATTACAGAACAGTTAATGAAAAACAGGGTGTGGAATAATAGTGAAAATTAAACGTCACGTCGAGACCGAAGCCTTATTTCTCGGCACTGATAGCTCGCACGCTTTCACACAGAGACATTTAGCGCCGCTGTCTGGTCCCGAAACCACCATATGCCGTTTAAACATTTGTATTAATATCCGGGTTATTACGTCCCAGAACCACACTACGATTATTAGAGACGCCGTAGTGGAGGGCTCCGGAAATTTCGACCACCTGGGGCTTTTTAACGCGCACTGACATCTCACAATACACGGGCCTCAACATTTCGCCTCTATCGAAATGCAGCCGCTGCGGCCGGGATCCGATCCCGCGACCTTCGGATCAGCAGCCGACTGCCACAGCCGCTGTACCACAGTGGCGTTTTTTTTTAAACATCTCTAACAACGCACATCTGGCATACACACGCGGTTTAATAATGTCATTCACGGTTTTATACCACTTTCGGTGCTGTAGGTATTAAGCAGCCGTTCTGTCCAATTGCCGAGGAGGCAAATAGAGATATGCTACACACATCTCAAACGCGCGTTCGTCATTTCAAAAATAAATATTTTATGACGATATTAACTCCGTAGCGCATACACCTATGCGAATCCGTGGCTAAGCGCTTATCTAATCCTCTTCATTTATTTTCAGTTGCTTTCAGTGATTCGAAGTGAAGACTGCAGTTGTCTGACAGACCACAACCTTATGTGCCGGCAGTTATGGCGACTATAGCGGTTCGTTGGCCGCACTTGAGCAATCACGTAGACACATGCACGTCGTTGGCATTTGTTGCGCACGCATTTCGCCCTTATTCCGAGCAGCAGTTTACAGTGGCCTGATGCACTGGATGTATGAGGCAACAGCTCACATTCCAAAGCCATTCACCTCGGCAACGCAACGCACATTGCGACGTCCCTGACTCTTCGCCTATCCTTCGTCCGGGGCCCGCAGCGGTAAAGCTGTGCGCGAGTATACGATTCAGGTGCGCAGAAAGTCGGAGCCGCGTGCGTTAAGGCACTTCAAACCAAGGCATCGCACACATTGGCATTTTGTGCAATTGGATAATGCTCTTTTTTTTTCTTTTCCAAGTAAGTACGACCGTTAAGAGTACTCTTACAGCGAGCCGGTACGCTCCGTTGGTGAAATCGGCGAGATATTGGAAGTCACGTGTGGTGCATGCTCGCATATACCACAGGCCGAGGTATGCAGGTATTCGCCATCCCGGTATGGGACATGAATTAAAGTAAGTGAAAGATAAATACGAAATGAATTGACATGAATATGAACTAAAGTGAATTAATGTAAATCAGATATCAATGAATGAATCGCAGTGAACAAACGTGAATTTATAATGAAATAAGGAGGAAATAAGGCAGTCTTTCCTAGACCAAGATACGTATATTCCGTGAAGATGCCCCCCCCCCCCCTAAGTGCAAATACAATCTCAGAATTGTGGTCTCAGAAAGCTCAATTGTGAGACGTTAGCAGGTGCCCTGTTCTCCACACCGTATGTATTTAACGACACCTATCACAAGTCCGCTGTCTTATTGTAGCTTCTGCGTAGAGTGTTTTAGGCTGTTCCATTTTACGTATATATCTAGCTAATGCTTTTTCGGGGTTCACTATGCGCACGTGTGCACTACGTTCCCACAGTACGCCAAAGTAACCCCCTCCGCGCGCTCTAGGACACACCGTACATGTGGACTGGCCGCCTTTCCTTGCTCGGAGTTTCAGATAACATATGGCTGGTTCTGCCCCTCTTCGTAAAAAATGCATTTTGTCCAAATGTGAGTGTTCTTTTCCAGCCGAGAGCTCGTTTTATGGTCAGTTCGACCACCATCAAACGCTCAGCCCTCTACTTCTAACTGTGCTCTTCCGTAGTGCTCCGTATTTATAACTTCTGATCTCTGATTTAGTATACATACGTCATTTTTGATCACATATGGCTACAAAGCTTGGCCCTACAAGTTTTATTTCATTATATGTATATAGAGGATAAAACCTGTTTTTTTTTTTCAGTGGGCATTCACGATGATTCGTTCTGTGTTATTAAAACTATACAAGGCTGTCATAGTATAATTTCGTGATCTCTCAGGAAACACGCCATGCCACATATTCATCGTTTATGAACGTGTGATTCTGCTATCAGTTGTCCAATTAAAACCGACGTTTTATTTAGGTTCGTATTAAACAGCGTACAATCTCTGCAAATGTATATGAACCGCGCGGGATGCAAATTCAGTGTTGGGAAATGTGTATGTTCATAAAGTCAGCGGAAAGGCAACTAGTTCATGCAGCTGCAGTGAAATGTCGTTGCAGCACTGTTGCGAACTCCAAGGCAACGCTGGATACTTGGGGAAAAATAGTGGTGAAGAGAGGGACATATGCAGAGAGCTGTAAAATTACTGATATGCAAACAGAACATCGGGTTTCAACCACTTGGTTTTTTTTCTTTATTTTTTTTCCAAAACGGCCTTCTATAATATTGGCCACGAATTCAGGCATATCGGGTGAACCTTACGATGCTGACCTTACGAGTGACCTTAGCAGCGAGGACGATATCAAAAGTTTCAAAGAAGCTGTTGACGATCTCACGTTACTCCATCAAAAGTTGTTTGCCCTTAAGAGACGCTGATGACTCAACTATAGATACACTACTTTTTTTTCTAACTGTTTGTTGAATTCGGCGCTGAATTCGTGCACTCGCCATGGCATTACTTTGAACGTCAGCTTGCAGCAGTTGTATATAGGCTGGTTTTGTGAAACTAACATCTTTAACGACGCATATACATCATGTTATTCCACATCAAACGTCCCAGACCAGTAGCCCGACCATCTAAAATCCTGTAAAATCTCACACCAAAGTGTAAGCTTCCCCAGTCATTTCCCCCTATATTTTTGTTAATAGAATTGTCGTAATATGGCGTGTATTCATGCACTACGCACGTACGTGAGATATGATCTTACGAAACTGTAATATAAAGAGCCATCCTGGTGTTTCATAGTGGGACAAATGCATTGGCTGGACATAGGAAGGCGTTTTGCAAAGAGTGGGGTTGTTCATTCGCAATTTCAGTCACAAGAACATGTTTCGTAGAATTCCTTTCAGCTATGTACTAGACAAACCGAGTAATTTTTACTGAAAGCACTACAGACAATTTCTTTATTATAACCCTACATGAATGGTGTTCTAGAGCTGTATAGCAGAAAATTATTGCGCCGTTACACGGTCCAGAGTTTCTCGGAGGACGTGACGAACATACCAAAATGTTAGTTTTGGTTCAGCCTTGCATTTAGCAATAACATGCTCAACAATAAAAAAAGTGATGCCAACTGCATTGTATAGTATACCGTTCGTTGGCCTTGAATTTCCATTATCGTCTCCATTTTTTTTTCTTTTTTTACTCTAGATGTTACATTTGGAATACGGCCTCTGAGCCACAGTTGGTACATGCATGATGCTGTAACACCTTGAACACACAGCCCAAAAGCTGCCATGCTTCAGGCGGTTGGACGTGCAGTTTGAAACTTCCTTTGTCGCTCTTCGTGGTGCTTTTCTTGTAGTCCCCTAGGAGCACCTTTATGGAAAAAAAAATACAGTATAGCGCACAGATCTGAGTGCGCAGGCTGGAGGTGTCAGGCGCATATGAAGTGTTTATCTCGCATGATGCGTGAGCGTTACGAGTGAGACCAGAGCCCATGAGAGTGGGCGTGGTGAGGAACTACAAAGTTAGCCGATAGCAACGGTCGTGTCACCGTGTGCGTACACTCAAATGCATTAATATATTGTGAAGGGTAATCGCGAAGGGCTCAGCGGGATTATTTTACAGCGTAAGCTCTTGTGGGCTCACCGCTGCCGGTCTCCGTAACCGCTATCGCTCCCGGTGTCCGTAACTAGGGGTGGGTAACACAGCTCCAGTTGAGCTGGGTTCCTAACCAGCTTCCTAACCTGGTGTGAGAGTCAGCGGTGGGTAGCACGGCTCAACCACGGCTCTGGTGCCAGTAATGATGTTTCAGGACGTTACATATTTGCCAGACGTCCATTCTGGTTTCATTGATGATGACAGGAAAAAGGAGGAGTATACGAAAGAGGTGAAGAGGAAGAGTACGATGACAAAGAACAGGAAAAAGACGAAACTGGTTACTTCAACGATGAACAAGAAGAAGAAATCAACGGAAGAGAATGAAAGAGAGGGAGAGAAGAAGAAATGGAACAAGAAGACCGAACGAGAAAAACGAAAGAGCAGGCAGAAAGATGGAGCTTACACTGTGACTGTGCTGTATCCTCTGCTCAGGCCTTTAAGCCTGTTGCCTTTTTTTTTTAGGTTGAGTTCAACTTAAGGTTGCAGCAAGCAGCGTATTAACTGCACTTCGCGACTTGTTTTGGTACTTAGCATTTTTGTATTTTTCACACTCTATGGTGTTATTCAAGGTACGGTTTATAAGCTTGCCCAAATACCAATTCTGCTCAACTGCGCAAGATGCCGGCCTGTATAGTTGGTATACCAAGTCCTTCCACAGGTTAGTACTAACCGTAGCATACGTCAACGTTGTAAAGCAGCTGTGAGATCTATGAACGCGATAAGTAGCACGATAAGGGCAGTGGAGGCGGCAAGTTCGTTCACGTGAAAATCCATGCTCAAATTTTTTCCCTACAAATGTATGTCCCGTCTATTTCGGGGAGCAGGAGTCATTGTTTCCTTTTATCTACATTTGCATAAGTTATTGTGTATGTATTCCTGCTTGCCGCTTACAGGACCGTACTTTCGCATAGCCGTAACGCTAGCACTTTATGCGTTTCATATGTGGTTTGAGCTGACGACGTCAATAACCTTCATTACATTTACTTTAAAGAGCCAGAAAACACAAACCACGAGACAGGATATGGAACAGAGCGCCCGTGTCCGGTTTTGTGTCTTCTGTCGCCTTAAGGCAAACTTGCCCAACAGAACATTCCCTTAAGACGTGGATAACACTGGCTCTGAGAGAAACGAATGCTCGGGTACTAAATACCGATAACAAAGTTACGTATGAATAGTTGGCGCGACATTTCAAGTACGTCGCGGCTGACGACACCTTTAATCTCTTAAAATGCAAGTAATGCATTTCATAATACGCTCTGCAGTTCATACCATCATTAAAGATTTTCGGCTATAACAGCGCACCAAATGCTGCTGCATTTGTCACTCATAGTCAAGGGTTTCTAAGATGGCTGCAATTCAATTTCCTCTTGCGATTTTGCGGTGGCTCAAAAGAGCACAGGACGGGCGCTATAGCGCCCGTCCTCTGCTCTTTGTTTGTCCCTGTGTTCCTTTGCGCTACAATATTTTAAAGAATTCTAACACTGCACTTGTAACAGCAAAAGTGGCCGGCCGGAACAAGTGGTGTCACGCAAAGGCTAACATGGCGTTTTCGTTTCTATCATCGAAGCTAGAACACGGGTATTTTAAGGAGGCATGCATGAAATAGGTGGACATATAAAAAAATTTGGCGAAAGTTTGACGACTCGGACGACGAATAATCTTCTCCACCACGGCAATTATATGATGTCATACGAAATACCTGAACCAACAGTTTCTTCTTCTTCCTAACATGGTGCGAACTTATGAGCTCACCACGTGCCTACTCGTTCCAAAAACTGCAACTGACCATCCCAAATCAAGTGTCATCTCTCACGAACGTCAACGTCCGCTCGTGAACACCTGACCGTGGCAGCTCTGCATACAGTCTTTATTAATATTGTTTATCGTCAGGGCTCGTTTTATGCGCACGAATGGATAAAATTGGGCCACCTAAAACGTCTCTGCCCGCCATTTTGCAGACAGCCTACGCCATCTTTACGTTACTCAATCACAACCTCGCAATAGAATCGTTGTAGAGGGCTACGGAAGGGCACTGCCGATGACGCACGCTATTTAGAGGTCTATATGCCGTGACCGGACATAAATAGCGCTCGGTAGAGTCACGGCGCATTCGATTCCCCGACGACTGAATGTGAACGCAGAGTTCGACTGCCACCGAGTCGTTCGGTTATTATTAGAGCCGTGCGCCCGCTCGATAAATTACCTTCTCTTCCACCGCCTTCAGGGTTTGCCACTTCAGCTTAGTATCAGCGGCCGCACATGATATATTTCCTTGTGGCTGCTGCCGTGATGGCGCAATGGCTATGACCTTCTGGTGCCGGTGGAGTGGTCCTAGTTTCAATTTCTTGCTTTGGCGGGCGCATTTTGCAGAAGGCTGAATGCGAAAAGGATCCTGTGTGCACCTATTTCAAACGTGCACCTATTTGTGTGCACGTTTGAGAAGACCATGGTGGCAAAAATTAATCTTAAGCGTTTCTCCGTAAGGCTTACGTCTTAACGCTGTATAGAGTACACTCCTTCAACGCGAGAAATCATTATTTCTTTTCACTTAATCATTATCATCGTCGTCGTAGTAGTGGTCAGCCCCGGCTATCTTTTGCGCAGTGCAGGGTGAAGGCCTCTTACGACTCTACCCGATACTGCATGAGCGCATTCCATTTTGTGCCTGTAAACCATTGTAGTTTAACCGCTCCCTCGTACTATCTGTCGCCCGCGGCCGTATTTCTGTGCTTTGGTATTCATAGATTTGTTCTAAATTACCATCAGTTATCTGTCCTCATTACGCGTCGCGGTACCCCCTACACCCCCCCCCCCCCCCCAAAAAAAAAAGAAACACCAAACCAAACAGAAAATTTAGTGGTTTCTTCGTATAATTATTTACCATCGTACAAGCTTTGTTGTGAGTATTTATATCAGTATCTCTATCTATCTATCTATCTATCTATCTATCTATCTATCTATCTATCTATCTATCTATCTATCTATCTATCTATCTATCTATCTATCTGTCTGTCTGTACGTGCGTGTGTGTTACTTCGTAACTTCTATAAGTCATGTGACCACGATGTGATTTCATGCGACGGAGCTGCGGCCCACCAACATGTTCATTTAAACTATTCATTTTGTTCTTCAGGTTGTGCATAAAACTCAACAATGGCATTGTGCTGTATACAATCTGATCTTTAACGCTTGAAAAAGCTTGATATATGTGAGCATTCATGGATGAGGAGGAATTCTGTAATCGTACTTCAAGTACGACGCGTGAAATGCACCATTCAGCATTAATAATCTTAGCCAAACAAGTTTGAGTTAGAGCTCCTGCATTTGGAATGCTTTCAAGTGAACTTGCGTCATTCCTGAGTAAAATATTAAATATCCAGTAATATTAATATTAAATGACCTATTAAGTGTATTTCTAACCGCGAACATCAATGATTGCGAACTATAATTCAGGCCAAGCAATTAACAGGATTCAATAAAGTGTCCTGAAGCCATCCAGTAATAATTTATTTATTTATTTAAATAAATAAATAAATAAATAAATAAATAAATAAATAAATAAAGAGATTAACATGGCATTGATTAACATTAACAGGACAGCAATTAGCTAAATTAGCTATACCCAGGTATTCATTCTGGTTCAGGCATAGCGAGAGGGGGGGGGGGTGTAGTGAGCTGAATGTCAATCACTGTGCTTAGCACATTTTGGGGTTAGACTTGGTTGCGCATTTTATTCGACGTGCGAATACGAATCTTGGAGCCGCGGAAAGTGATCTTGTTTATGAATACGAAGCTTAAGGGCTTTTAATATTCGTCACTTAATAAAACTGCGCATTTGATGCAACAGTACGCAGTCCATTTAAGTACCATGAAACTATTGCGGGACTCAAGGCGCCATCTATTCAACCTAATGGTCACTTCATGCTGGTTTAGCGTTTTTAGCGCCATCTCACAGACAAACCCAAAGTTATGCGACGTGCGAAAACGGCTTCGCATATCCCGTACAGGGAAAACAGTGGCGGGAGTTTTGCGAATTATGCTTTTTTTTTTGTCGGCGTGCTAAAACAGAATATCGGGTTTGACGAGCCAAATCTACAGTATCATTATAAAGCGCGCCATATAGACGCTACTACAAAACTAGAAACGTTGTATTTCTGATTGTGAGCACTTCTGGGCACTATTATGTGAGCGAAGATGCTATTTTTGGTTCTTCAGGCGCCCGTTGCAAGACTCCGAGCGGTAAGTTGAAGCGGTAGGCGGTGTACCAAAAGTGGTGGGCGTAATCGCCACCGCCGCCCTCCATGAGGAGGGGCAGCTCCGGAAAACGCTGCTTCATCTCGCAGCGTTGCGAGATGAAGACGGCTACGATATCCAAAGTCACAGTGGAACTTCCGCTTAGTGCAGTGCTGAAGATTCTAAGCTGCGGCATTAAATCGTGGTGTTTGTCGACGGCCAAAAAGGTGCTTGCTGTCGATATCCTCATAATTTATCGGTCTGACGGATTTCAGTGGCGGAACGACGTAAATATAGCTGCGATTTGCATGCAAACGTCCAGCCTATTCGCCAAGCCGCTTTATGAATGTTTTGACAGTCAGCAACCTTCCAAGCGAGCCGGTGGTTGAGGCACAGAGAAAGATTTATTTGAGGAGAGGAAACTGCTATGCCACGGCAGCGCGCGGCGGCGGCCCGTTAATGTACTCTTGGGCGAGGAGGAAGTTCAGTTTTCTGCGCATCACGACAGGTGACGCTGCCGACCTGTTCCCATCGCTTACAAGTCACTCTATGGGCGCGACGCATAATTATCGCGTTACCGTCTCATATATTGCAAAGTTTCTCAGTTTTCACTCTGTAGAGTCAATAAATAGGGTTGGCGACATTTTAGCTGCAGTTAGTAATAAATGTTGAATTAAGTACGTGTCGTACAGCGCTTGGAACGAGCTGCTTGCACTCCATAGCAGACGATGCATGCCTCTGAAGTCATTCGCTGGCGTATTGTGACCACGCATGTGTAAATGGCCTTGGGAAGAAGGGGCGCGAGAGCTGCCGCGTATTCCTTGTCATCTGCTGCCTCTAGAACTCCCACGGGCTTCCGCAGCGCGACATCGCGCCGCCGCAGCCGATCACGGAGGCCACGGCGTGACGCACGCGTTTCGCTTTTCGACTGACAGGGGGCGCGTCGGCGCCGTGCCCTACGGCGTGACATTATCGGGCCGCGGGAGCAAGCGCTGTTGCGCCCCCCCCCCCCCCCTCCCCCTAACAGTTCTTGCTCCGTGGGTCGAGGTAAGCATGTTTGAGTGTACCAAGCCTCTCTGGGAGATGCGTTTCTCGGAAACGGATTTATTGCCACAGACTTCAGCTGCGGACGCAGCGTCGGGAACAAAGTAGCGGCACGATGTGTAATAGATGTCTCAAAACTTATAACGAACGTTATTCGCGGTTGTTCCTACATATCTTGCGAACATATGAACTGCCAACGCGCCACGTTGTTTGAGGACACATTTTCCGCATACATAGCCAACAAAGGCAGGCATAACGTACGTGTGTCCATCATAAACCTACTTCCCGCTTCACTACACGTTGCACGCGTCGAAAAGTAAGTCAACGATAATATCTCTGCTGCTGAACTTGAGCATTAGGAACGCGATAGCTGGTGCAGAGAGGGAGCGTAGCCAAATTTCGCGTACTTGCAATATACATGAAAGCGCTTGCCTAAACGAAAGTACACATGTATTTTTTTGAGACGCCCGTACGAGATTAAAATAACACACACGTAAATAATACTGTACTCAACCGGGATAAAGAGGTAGTCGGGAGGGAAGTGTTGGGAAGAAACGAGCACAGCATTTGTCAATTTCCTGCCTATGCGCGAGTTTCTTATCCACGTCGCCCGTCGCAGCGCGTCGTCTGCTTGTGTCGGGAAACGATGCGTTGCGACCTTTGCGCAGCGATTACACACATTCGGGTGCACAACAATAGACTTTTGAATAGAACTGTGCGAATAGCAAAACCTTAAGTGCAAAGCGAATTCGAATATTTATGTTCAAGTGCGAATCGAATATTTTCGAATAATTTTTAATAATGCCGCATCTAATTATGGAGAAATGTAGTGTTAAACATTTGCAAAAATATTTATTCCCTGAATGGTGCACTCCCGCTGTGTCATTCCAAAGTACCGAAGAAAAGTCCAGCAGAGGACTGTGCAACAGAAAGCTGAGCTAACTTCGCCGTAGTACATGGCTGTTAGCTTCGCAGCAATACACGAATGTTAACTTCGCCGCATTACACGGGTGTTAGCTTCGCCGCAGTATGGGTTTTAATTTGAGTGATTTCTGGGGTTATCGTCCCAAAACCACCTATGGTTATCAGAGACGCCGTAACGCAGGGCTCCGGAAATTTCGACCACCTGGGGTGGGGTTCTTTAACGTTCGGTGACATCGCACAGCACACGGGCCTCGACATTTCGCCTCCATCGAAATGCATCCTCCACGGCCGCGATTCGATCCCGCGACCTTCGCATCAGCAGCCGAGTGCCATAACCACTAGACCACCGTGGCGGGGCACGGTAGTCTACGTAGTCTGTTTCAGGAGTTCCGTGCAGCACTGTGGAAGCTAGAGGCCTCTTTGACCAACCAGGAGAGTGAAAGCATGTTAAACGTGTCCTTCCGCGACTTGTCATCTGCCAATGGCGGGCGCTGCGGCGGCAGCTGCAGCCCTGAAAGGAGGGAGATGAAGCGGGGTGTGCGTGTCCGAACAATGAAATTTCGTCCCGCTTCGGAAGAATTCTGCGCTCGATGGCCTCGTAGCCTTGGCTGTGCTGCACGGAACTCCTGAAACACACCATGGCCGCAGTATACGGGTGTTAGCTTTGCCACAGTATGCGAGTGTTAGCTTCGCCTCTGTACACGGGTATTGTGAGGCGAAACGCACAATATGCAGAAATGGGCCACTTGTCACAAGACATAGAATATTTCTTTCCCTTAATTACCAACTTCTCATAGTTCGAAAGTAAACGTTAAGTGCGAATCGAATCGAACAGAAAGTGCTATTCGAAAATTATTCTAAGTTTCGAATATTCTCGCAATACTACTTTTGACAATGCGATATCGCGGCAATGCGATAATGTGTTGCCTTCACAGGCCGACCCTTGATAGACTGTTTCCAGGTGCCCCCGCCAGGCGGCGAGCATTTATTGGAATTGCATAACGTTACAACTGGGATATAAATATGAAAATAATAACGTAGAGTCGAAGTTCGGCAGCTCGTATTTAAATGACAAACAAATAAAAAATATAGCCGCAAGAGTAGAGGAAGAAGTAGGCAAAATACGAGGCAAGGACTGGGGGTATAATGAGCTAGTTCATGTAATGACGAAAGAAATAAGTAAAGAGAAGAAAACTGTTTGCTGGAAAGGAAAGAGAACACCAAAAAACTGGTGGAACAGGGAAATCCGGGAAGCGATCGAAAAGCGACGTAAAGCATCAAGGGAGCACAGGCAGGCAAAAAAGGAGAAGCGGCCGCAAGTGGAAGTCACGGAAAGATGGGAAATATATTTAGAGAAAAAATCTATTGTACAGAAATTGGTCGAGGCAAAAATTAAAGGTGAAAGTGAACGCTGGGTGACAGAAATTCATGACAAAAAGAAGGGCGCGCCTAGGATATTTTGGAACCACATAAAAGCGCTAGGTAAAAAGTCTGCCACATTGCAACAGCATATTGTTGATGAGAGAGGAAATCAATTGGAAGGGTACGAAGCGTTGGGTTACATCCAGAAGGTAACAGCCGGTTCGTTTAAAAAGATCGTCCAAGAGATTCCCCCAGTGGATAAAACCATGACGGAGAGCGAAACTAAGGAAGAGCTAGAACTTGAGTATTTCAACTGGAAAAAGGCCGAAGGAAAAATTCCAAAGCGGACTGCTCTGGGTTTAGATGGTGTCCCCGTTAGCCTCATTAACGAATTAGGACAGAACACTAAAGAAGCACTACTGAAAGCCGTAGAAAAATGCTTACAGAAGAGGCAAACACCGGACAGTTGGCGAAAAAGCAGAATGAACTTAATCTATAAAGGCAAGGGGGAAAAGAATAACATTCGCTCGTATAGACCGCTAACCATTACATCGGTACTTTACAGGATGGCTATGCAAGCAGTAAAATTAAAAATAGAAGCATGGGTAGAACGTAACAATATTTTGGGAGAACTTCAGAATGGATTTCGAGTAGACAGGCGTTTAGACGATAACCTATTTGTTCTTACTCAGTGTATAGAAATATCTAAAATAGAAAAAAGGCCGTTGTATGTGGCTTGTCTAGACATCACTGGAGCGTATGACAATGTTAATCAGGAAATATTGTGGGAAATTTTGGAAGGAATGGGCATAGGCGACGATTGCGTACAGCTTTTGAGGGAAATATATCGAGAAAATACAGTTTGCATAGAATGGGAAGGAATCAGTAGCAGAGAGAACGTTGATATTAGCAAGGGGCTGAGACAGGGATGTCCTTTGTCGCCGCTGTTATTCATGCTGTACATGGTTAGAATGGAAAAAGCGCTAGGAGATAGCAACATTGGTTTTAATCTGTCACACAAACAGGGCGGCGTGATAATTGAGCAGATGCTTCCGGGTTTATTTTATGCTGATGATGATTGATTTGTGGGGTTTAACGTCCCAAAACCAGCTCTGATTATGAGAGACGCCGTAGTGGAGGTCTCCGGAAATTTCGACCACCTGGGGTTCTTTAACGTGCACTGACATCGCACAGCACACGGGCCTCAACATTTCGCCTCCATCGAAATGCAGCCGCCGCGGCCGGGATTCGATCCCGCGACCCTCGGATCTGCATCCGAGTACCTTAGCCACTGCTGATGATATTGTCTTATTCGCGGACAGTCGAGATGATATACAACGGCTGGTGAATATATGCGGGAAGGAAGGCGAGGCTCTAGGACTAGGATTTAGTGTAACAAAATGCGGACTGATGGTATTCAATGATCCCAACGACCAGGCGGTATCCATACAGGGCCAAGAAATACCGAGAGTAAGCGAATACAAGTACATTGGCGTATGGGTAAATGAGGGTGATAGATACATGAAGGTACACGAAAAAGCCTTGGCAGCAAAGGGAAAGAGGAACGCAGCAATAATGAAGCACAGAGCGTTATGGGGACACAATAGGTACGAGGTGCATAGGGGTCTGTGGAAAGGGGTAATGGTACCGGGGCTTACATTTGGGAACTCAGTGGTGTGCATGAGGCCAGAGATACAATCAGGAATGGACGTGAATCAAAGAACTGTGGGACGCCTCGCGTTGGGTGCCCACGGGAAAACGACAAACGAGGCTGTAAAGGGCGATATGGGATGGGCGAGTTTTGAGGCAAGGGAAGCGCAGAGCAAAATAAGGTTTGAAGAGAGACTAAGGAATATGAAAGAGAGTAGGTGGGCAGTGAAGGTGTTCCGCTATGTATATAGAAAGAGCGTTGACACGCAGTGGAGAAAGAGAACTAGGAGGCTCACCAGTAAATATACGGCTCTAAGAGAACTGACAACAAAGAGCGTAAAGGGAAAAGTCAGAGAGGCGGAGAAGATTTACTGGAGGGCAGCGATGGAAAAAAAACCGACTCTGAATAACTACCGAGAGGGCAAAAACGAAATAAAGAGGGAGGCATTTTATGATAATTCAAGAGGAAGCGCTTTATTGTTTGAAGCGAGGTCGGGCTGCCTTAGAACTCGTATTTATAAAGCGAAATTCAGTAAAGGAGAAGAAAAATGCACATGCTGTGAGGAAGATAGGGAAACGACGGAGCATGCTCTGATTGAATGCGGAAATATCCAACCAGGTGTACGTTTGGGCACCACCCTACAGGAAGCCTTGGGTTTTAGGGCGAACAACGGGAAGCTGAACATAGCCGCGATTGAAATAAGTAAGAGACGGTTAGAATACTGGTGGCAGAAAACTAGAGAGAACGGACAAAAATAATTATAAAAAAAATACGGACTTTCTGCCATAAGGGGCAGGGAATTTCCGTTTTCCCTCGTATGATCGATTTGACTGAAGTAAATTTAAAAGGCACGAGGAAAATTTAAAGAGAGAAAAAAAAAGTTCTACGAGCCTGGTGGCGCACATGTCACCGCCCCGTTACAAAGGGGACGCTCATAGCATCCATCCATGAGAGTAGATGAGCACGATCGTGGAGGAGGAAATCTCGTGCGCCGGAAAGGCCTCTTCTTCCCAATTCTCCCTTTCACTTCTTCCCTTTCTCAAGTGACACTGAGCCGAGCTCCCTTCAGCTAGGGCCGCAGAATATAGCATCCCTTTTGCATTTCAGACACATCCGTTCCTCTTTCCCTCTCCTTCTTTCTAGTGTGTACCAAGAAAGACAACGCGGACGTGCTGGATTGACATGGAGAACAAGTGTGCGTATATCACCAGCCCACCGTAAGCTATAAAGATTTCCAGGAAAAGCTTCCTTCTCAATGCTTACATCTCGACACCAAATTAGAGGCTTCTGTTATGAATCAAACTACATTACTGACCACGGGACTCTGCTGGGTCAGCTCGTGGACACAATCTAATGGGCGAAAGAGCGAGACATGTCACGACGACGCTCTTTCCTGTTTTCCGATATCCACGGTAAGGACGATTAATGTTGTGGTGAGCTGTTAGTACTGGATGATCTACAGACTATTACTTTTGGAGTCAACGACTTGAAACAAAAACAAAAGGAACGAAAAGAAGGAGAAAATTAACAGTACGAAGAGTGTATTACATAATGGCTTGAAATAGTAAACACCGCGCACTACCTTACACTGGCTCACGATCTTTATTAGTGGCAGTTTACGTTTTATGAAAATAAAAACACACGAGGCATGCAGGAAGAACTAACCCCTGAGGAAAACGCTGCACTTACAAACAACCAAAGCGCTTTAAAAAATTTCATATGTAGTAAGCAACAAGGTAGCATTCATGGGCTTGCGCGAAGCCCGCGTTCACTGAGTGAAACGTCGCTGTAATTTTTTCACACTGCACTACTTTTGCGGAAACAATATGAACAATAGCAATTTATTTATTCGCTAGGCAGAAGCAGTGCACATGAAGGTAGCATTGCTATATTACACCTCGTGAATATTTATTATCATTAATGTTTCCATCATATATACATCAAATATGTGTTGTTATCGTTTTTGTCAGGATACAAAGATACAAGTAAAGACACAAAGGCGTAGGAAGACGAGCATGCGTGCTTCAGGAGTGTTGCAACAGCCGTGAGCTAATTAAAAACAAGACAGTTCAAAAATTACGGAAACCAACGCGGCAAAGGAAAACTGTATAATGAGAGGCTGGATTAACAGTAATTGCTGGCGTTTTACGTGCCAAAACTCCGATATGGTCACGAGGCGTGCCGTGGTAGAGGGCTACGCCTGGGGTTCTTTAACGTGGTGTAAAAACGCACAGTATGAGGGCTTCTAGCATTTCCGCCTCCATCAAAAACGCGACGGCCGCGGCCGGAATCGAACATACGTCCTTCAGATTTTGCCTTTTCTTTCCTTTTTTTCCCATTCATAATCGTTACTTCACCTTGCGGGTTTCCGCAGAACTCATTTGTCAGTGTTCTCATTAGCTTCGAAGCATGACGCAACGAAGGCTACAGGCTGTTATTGCGGACTGCTTCCATGACTACGCCGCCTGTTGCTTTAAATCCTGGGAAATGGCAGATGTCATCGCACGGACTGTCATGTTTTATATGTGGTCAAGTCGGTTTGAAGCAGTGGCGAAGCTGGCCAAGTAAGCAGGTAATCTTTTCTCTCTCGGGTGACCTCACACGGAACTCATGAGCATCGTTTTCACCAAAAAAGCCTATACAGTTGCGCTGTTAATTCACACAATTCACACCCGCAAACATTTCCAACATTTCGCTCGATCACGCACGAGCGATGTAGATTTCCCCGCCAGCAGCGTTCAAAAAACGCGCACTTATCTCGCACAGGGCGCTGGCGCCACCTCTCCGTCTACTGAGCTAAATTTCGCGCTCTCTTGTGTAGAAAGCCGTCGCCAGGGGCCTCGACGGCCCTATGCGCTGAGCTGCGGTGAGCAGTGAAGCAGGTCCAAGCCAGCATTTCGAAACATTGCAGTCTGCTTCTAACAATTTACCTACACGTGTCCATTTTTCTTTAGACCTACTGACTTGCATACCGCTTGACGCTCTCAGTTCTTGTTTTCTTTTTTATGTATATAGATCTGACTGATACGCGCATGTATATTAACCGCACCCATGCCATGCTACGTATTCTGATGAAGGTCGATCACCGACCGAAACGTCAATAAATCGCTTCATGCGTACGTCTGTTTCTTTTACTGCGTGCGCGCCTGTCGCTACGAAAACTGTGTGTTTAAAAGGAAGCTGAAGTATAGTTTTAGATTTCTAAAAACTGACGTTCATTGGAAGCGCTTACACTAAAAGCAACAACAGTTAACAGTTTTTTTTTTTTAATGTGACATGCAAAGCGGTGCCGTAGTCGAGATTTAAAATCGCGGCGAAGCTCCGCCCACCGCCCGCGCTAGCGTCGCGTGTAGGTTTTGGGCTTCCACCGTATTACGTTCTGCCCGAATGCTAAGCGTCTCAATTTTGTTTCCGACTTGTGCTTTGAAGATTGATTGATTTGTGGGGGTTTAACGTCCCAAAACCAGCTCTGATTATGAGAGACGCCGTAGTGGAGGTCTCCGGAAATTTCGACCACCCGGAGTTCTTTAACGTGCACTGACATCGCACAGCACACGGGCCTCAACATTTCGCCTCCATCGAAATGCAGCCGCCGCGGCCGGGATTCGATCTCGCGACCCTCGGATCTGCAGCCGAGTACCATAGCCACTAGACCACCGTGGCGGGGTGTGCTTTGAAGAACGTTAGGTGCATGGATAATTCTGCATGAAACAAGCATTAGCGCCATGCCGCCCATTCGCCATAGCGCCCTTTGTGGCTGTACGAGTGCCGGCGGCCGAGGCGATGTCTTTCAAAACTTCGCACAGCAGCAGAATCGGAACCGTTCGGTGCATTACTATAATAAAAGAAAGTGAAGCCTTCAAGACTTCACTTGTGTAAGAAACACTTTCGGTACTGATCGGTGGAAAACGACTGGGAGTGTATCGCTAACATAACCAAAATATGACTGTGGCAAATCACAGGTCCGCATGACAAACACGCTTTTTGGCCTTCTGTTCTTGTCGAACGTTTCGTTCGACGTCGCAGGCAGCATATAGATGCGCCAGCCTAACTATGGCCATATGTAGCACTGAGGTGGCCGTTAGACTAGATGTCGCGTAGACGCTTTGATATTCTGTGTGTACCTGTTCTCGTCTATCGTTTGTTGATGCCTGTATGTATATTGTTACTTGAGCATGTCATTGCGTTGTGTATTTAATTTCACCAAGTAATAAGCTGGCGGGCCATCAAGAGCGAAACGGCGATACTCCAGCGCTCAAATCGTCGCTGAAAATTTCAGAAAAGTTGGCATAACTCACATCAAGGAAATGCATAACTCACAATCAAGGAAATGCGAAGCACGCATCAGGGACGTAAAATGTATCTGCATTGTCGTCTCGCTGTACCGAGTTTGGTGCATATGAAGTTAACGAAACGGCCGCAAGAGCACCAAGACCGTGGCACGTAAATCATGCCGCTCATGACATGCATGTCATGATTTTTGTGTTATGACGTGTCATTTATGTTCGTCATGCAGTCATGTTGTGCCATACCAATTTTAGCATACATCCCATTAGCAAAAAGGCCAGGAGAGCACCAAGACCGTGGCATGTAAATAATGCCGCTCAAGACATGCATTTCATGATTTTCATGTTATGACCTGTCACTTACGTTCGTCATGCAGTCATGTTGTTGCATAGCAATTTTCGTATACATCCCATTAACGAAACGGCCAGGAGATCTCAAAGTCGTAGGCGGCTAGATAGATAGATAGATAGATAGATAGATAGATAGATAGATAGATAGATAGATAGATAGATAGATAGATAGATAGATAGATAGATAGATAGATAGATAGATAGATAGATAGATACGCTCAAAGTCGCCGAAGTTCGTTAATAAATACTTCGCATTTAATATATCGTCGGATGACCTCGCCACTGTCATTCTTCTGGCACCAGGTATGCATATTTGTGATGACAGGGAGTCTGTGACGTCATCGCATACGCTGCGCAAAGCGTTTGCACGTTTCGCTTTCAGCTTGAACATACCGTTCAGTCGGTTATTTAGAATTATAGGTGCGTTTCTGAGGAAATTGGACCACCCAGGCTGCTACAGAACTAGCAGTGCCATTGGAAAACATCGATATTAGAACATTGTGAAAAAACTGCTGGAGTTCCGCGTTAAGTTCACATCGAACGGAGCGCTCGATTGAGCGAGAAGCACGTAGACTCCGCCTATATACAGCGCGCCGGTAGACTTCGAAAGCTAGCAAAAGACGCAAATGCGCAGCCACTGACGCGTCCGCTGAGAGAAGGACGATAGGGATGCCACGGTCTACGTATTTGCGATCTAACACGAGCATGTCAGGGAGCGCTTGTTCTTGTCCTCGCTTTATCATGCTTATATGTCCGGACGTTAATATGCGCAATTACATTAAAGACGCCCCTACGTAACCGAAGCGAGCTTTCCTGCGCTAAAACACGTTGAATGTCGCTGTCCCTCAACGAAATGCACTCGCATCCTGGCTCGAGTGTCGCAAGTCGTTCGGGGCTGGGTCACCACCTGGAAAATTTGAAAGCTTGAAAGATCTTTGTTAACTTAGTAAACAAGTGTTTCTGGAAGAGGTTGTTGCTGTACGCTCTTATAAAGCTCCAGTCCAGATTTCTTGCATTCTTTTTAACCGCGTCTATTTGCACTGCAACAGTTACTATTCCACGCAGATTGTCCGACCGTTGCTCACGTGTTCACAGGAGTCTCCAGACTGATGGTCACCATTTTCAGATAATGTTCAAAAAGTGTTTTAGGGCGCCTTTAAAAGGCCCAGCGGCAACATAGGCTTCAAGAGGCATAAGAGTGAGCCGTTTATTAGACTTTTTTTTTTTCACGCCTGCATTAAGCGAAAAGCACCGCGGCCCAACTTTTTCGAAAGCACCACTTTTTTTTTTTTTCACTTTCAAACGGTACCGAGGATTAGCATGATAAGATGTTCAGAAGGTACTAAAAAACATCTGGCATATTCCACGCATTTTGGGGATCGCTGATATGCCGACCAGCCAGCGAGCAAATTGCGTATATCGAAATGTTCAGTATTCAGAAATGTGCTACGAGTGGGATCAAGGTATTTGTGCAAATTGTGTTGTGTGCATAATGCGCGTTTACCAGGCATGCCGGCAACAATGTGGTGATTAAAGCGTAGCTCACAGTAATACGTAACGTCGGTACTCACATTATTGCGCAGATGTATGTTTTCTCGAAGAGAAGTGCACAGTGCTCTGACGTTCATACCATAAACGTCGCTTGTCGGTGTATTCCTATACGGAGCTGAGCAAAGACAGGTAAATGCATGCTTAGGAATAGTTGTACATACTTATTGTTTCTTGCAATTTACTATGGGAGATCGGTTAACACACGCTAGAATGAAAATTGACGTTGGACATGCACTAGAACCAGATGGTATGATGCAATGGGTTTATTTACGATAAATACTGCCTGAGAATAGAACAGCTGCCGCGGGCGAATGGTAGCGTGCTTTGGCAACCCATGCACTCGGGTTCGTGTCCTACCCACCTGAGTGCGTGGCAGGCTACCTTCTGTCGTCACAGCACGTTTGTCTGTATTCGTCTGCTTGTTAAGTGTACATTTCATTTGCAAGGTAGAACAAATGTTACATCTTTCTCTTGTTTCACCTCACAAGGTGAGAACCTTTCAATGTCTGTGTTCCTTGGTTACTGGCATACATAGGCTGTTATGATAAAATTCAATCACCTGTGGCGGGTACCCCGGGATGCAAGTATGAATCACCTGTGACCCTATCATCGCTAATCGCGACGTAGTACCTGACAAGTATGTTACGTTAGAGATATGAATATGATTCATTCATGCCTGTAATGCATTCATGCTCTTCTATGAATATTTTGATGTGCACAAAGTCAACGACACGACCACGAGAGCACAGATAGATAGATAGATAGATAGATAGATAGATAGATAGATAGATAGATAGATAGATAGATAGATAGATAGATAGATAGATAGATAGATAGATAGATAGATATAGGGTCAAAGTGACTCAAAATCGCCAAGAAATGCTTACATTTAGAAAGTAGTAGTGAGACGTTTTTTTTTTTTTTTTACGTTTCGGTCTTTAGTTAGCAAGGCTTAAATTTTCAGTTCTGTTACACCATTCCGATTTCATTTCGGTGATCATACGGATGTGGTGCCCGCTTTTAATGCGAAGCATTTTTTGAAGAACCCAGGCATATTTGGCGTATCTATCTAGCCACCTACGTCTCGGTGCTCCCTTAGTCGTCCCGTTCACTTGGTGTACGCCAAAATTGGATGGTAGCGTATGAATGTGAGGAGGAGGGAGTGGGAAAGGGGAGAGGGTGTAGGGGAGGGAAAGGAGCAGGGGAACGCCACCTGCTACAGTTGTATCCTCAGTCTTCGCATCACTAGCGCGTAGCCGCGTAGCTGCCCGGATTTTTTGCCGGTTTCCTTTCCTCGGCTATAGGTTCTGAAACTGAACGCGACTACGTTGGCGACTTCGCACTACAGTTAAAAACGGTTCAGAAAGCGTCCCTAGTTATGAGACCTTCACCAGGAACAAGTTCAGTTTTTTTATTCTTGGATGTAAGAAAAGCGAGCTAACAATTTAGTTTAATTTTGCTTACAGCATATATATGGAGGTCGTCCCAAAGTAAAAAGGAGGACATGCGTCAAATAATACAACTGGTAGAGAACAGGTTAAAATGAAAAAGAAAACATGTACGCATTAGAACAACCTTACACAATGTGACGAAATATACACTCAGCAACAAGAATATAGAAAAAAAATCCTTTTTTTACAAATTGCGTCGAATGAAACATACAGCTTGCTTTACAAAGAAAATGAAACGTAACAGTAGAGTATTAACATAGAAATAAAACAACAAACTTCCCTTTGTATCTAACCAGCCCTATTTAGATGGCTAACTGTTTGTTCGGGGGTATACATGACTGCGCGTGCAGGCTTCCTAAGAAAACACGCGCTCTCGCACCACTGTAAATGTGTCACCCCTGACACTCGAAATATTTCTGTAACTTTGCATTAGAATTTTGCGCACTCAAAGTTAGTTTCTGCCTGATAAGGATTGATGTCGGTTGTGAACTTTTTCCGGGCATGCATTCCTTTCCCGTTGTTTTATATATAATGTAGGCAAAGAAGGGGCTGGGCAAGTTTAAAAACAGGAAACTAAGTTTTACAGTGTTTATGTTTAGATTAAATATCTTTGTGAATAACGAAAATGTTTCTGTGAAAGACTTCTATCTTCCAATATTTGTATTGTTTCGGTATTCCAAAGGGAACATTTTCCAAATTTCGCACTTGTTTAACAGCGAAATGGGAGAAATGACCAAGACGCAGTCCCCGATTACGTCCTGTTCCCACTGTCATTCGGACACAAACGAAGACACCCCATAAATATACAACTCTGCGCAGGTTGAATTTCGGCTTTAACCTGGTACAGTTAAGTAGCTTTTAACAAATTAACAGAAGTATCTATGCGCATAATCCGGCGGAATTGGAATGCCAACCGGTACTATGGCCAAGCTATTCCTGTCGAGTGTTTACTTCTAGTGCACGAAAAAAAACTAGTTTCGTTCGCTCCGCTATGCGCACAGAAATAGGAAACCAAATGTAAACACATAAAAGAAAAAAACGAGCCAGCGATTAAACAGCGAGTAGTGTCAGGGGCTGGAAAGGAAGTGCGAACACAATAACACACACACACGTCGGCTTGCCGCGGGAACGTCACTAATTTGCGCGTTTTTATCGAGGCGCTCCTTACAAGAACGCGATCTTCCACCAGCGTCGGCACCCATCTCCCCGCTGCCGCTGACAAATGTCCCTAATCGATATGGTAACGGTAATGGGGTTTTGGCTTATGCAGGGAGAAGCCGCAGCCAAACTAGGAGCCGCGACCAAGCATCAAAACCTGGCCCAGGAAGGCGGAGGGTGCGCGCAGCGGAATCGCGCTGCGGTCGACGTGAGCGCGAACGCGCTTGTCCGGCTGTCGTGGCGAGAAAGGAAACCCGAGTGCCTTTCTCTTTGTTGTTTTATTAGAGCTGCGCGCGCTGCGACAGTCTTTTCGAGTGGGCGGACCGAATTCCGCTGATGGCGCGAGTCTACGAGCGCCTGTACGCCCAGCGTGTCCCGACAGCCAGAGGAGGCGCGCTGCGCCACTTCACCGCCGAGATACAAGGTTAGGGAAGTTGCGAACGTCGAGTTGGTCGCAAGGCACGCCGGCATGTTCAAGCAAACGATGTGCTGCTTGTTGCCCATCGTGGGGAGCTCGGTCGGTGCTCGTTTACATCTGTATGGCGGACGGCCGCCCTTAAGTAGGAAGACGTGATTTTTTTTCTTTTTTTGCTTTTGTTGCGATTCTCCCATCCGAAGACGCGCTGTCACTTGTCCTTGCCCTTCACGCTCGCTCGCTGTCCACAACGTTGACAGACGCATTGGAAAGGGAGCCTTTGTTGCACCAATGCAACGTCTTCGTCTCTTATAGCTCTCAGCGGTCGGAAGATAGTGTGCGCAGGCTGAAACCTTCCTTAACGTGACAAAGAAAATAACTGACCACAAGACTAAGATGTCACAGGAGAGATCATGCCCAGTTGTTTCGCCTTTTGTTCTTTCCGAGCGTCGAAAGAACCGTACACGCAGCGCGGTGTTTGCATTTTTGACCACTGAGCGCCCAGACCTACGCCTGGACGCTCACTGAGCAATCCGAAGTCTGTCCGAAGAGCGGCAGAAATTTGACTTCAACTGGCGGTACAAGATTTCCCGTTATGGGATGATGATCAGGTAGAATATTTGAACGAATCAGATGAATTGCGAGCGTGATTCAGAACAAAGCTTCGACTCCATGTCTATCTATGTCACTTAGGAGCCCCCATAGCAGTGCTTAGAGCAAAGAAATGCCACGAAAAGAGTTACACATCAGCTACTTTGTTCGCCTCCGCTTTGTTTCCCTCAAAGACTTTTCTTTTTTTTATGGCTGTATCTGCCGCTATGTAATGTCTTTTAAATATTTTCAATCACCACAATTTAACCGGCTTTCATTCGAACTTCCAAGACAAGTTTTGAAATTTACCCCCTCAAATTTGCAAGATGTCCTGCGAAGCCGTTTTGACATTTCATCCCTTTAGAAAGTATCATATTACTGCGGAAGAGTGCTGTAAGGAAAACCATTACGTTCCCTAGAAGACTTTTGTAAAGTACTATACCAAGACTGATTGTGGTCACGATGTTCTACTAACTTAGACTTGTTTTGAGCACTGGGCTGATTCGCTTCAGAAGTTACACGACACTCTATGTAAGGAAAGTGTTTCTCACGTCTACTGCTTATTTGAATACCTGATGACTTGTTATTTGGATAACCTGAATTTAGATGTCATTGTACGAGACATGTCCATGCCCTCAACGCAAACAATGTGCCGACGAGTCCTATTGATCTCTCATGCATTGTTTACAAGGATGACGCGAGATCGATTCATTTGTTCACGTCTCACAGAAACCGATTCATCTCTGCTTCATTGTTTTCAAAGGTGAAGTACTCGATAAGCTCTATTCATCTGTTCACGTATCGGCGAAACCTATTCACCTATGCTGCATTGTTCCTGAGACACACGGTATACGAACACAAGGAAGTGATCCAACAGTGTTTGTTCGAGAGGAGAAACAAACAGTTCTTGTGCTCTAGTAGTGATTGCATATTGTTCCCGAGCACGGGGTCAAAGGCTTTATGTCAGCTATCAGACACCTGATTCGGAAGGGTACAGCGTTTGTGCGCCCACTATACTTTAGCTGCGCTTTAAATAAGATCGTATTCTCAGCGGATTGTTTCTCTTTAATTACAGCCATTTCGTATAATTGTTTAATGACGTTTATATTTGATCGCATTGATAAAAAAAAAGGAACTTCGGTGTACTTGCCTGAGATAGAACAAAGGGGATGTAAAATGAAAGGAACTTTTACAAAATGCATGTTACAATTAATCGATCCGCCAGCGCCTATGATATCTTTGTAGTGCTAAACATCGGATTACCCACGAGATCATTCGATTTGTCAGAGAAGTCAGTACGCCCGATTGTAGCCTCTCTTCGTGCAAAGGTCTGAGCAGCTCGGCAGAGAAAATATTTGGTCAATATTTTGCAAAAGCCGACAGACTGGCTGCGTGAAAGGCCAACGCCCGCCTTACTAAAAGGAACATAATTCTTTAAAATTGATAAGTGTAGTGCAGGGTACCTTCCAGCGCCCTAATAGCTCTCACGATGAAATAAGCTAGCGCTTAAACTTTATTCGCTGATAAAACATGAGCAAAATTATTGCAATTCTTGCTGGAGCCGTGTCCCCCTCAGCCGTACCTAAATGTGTTAAATGCATGTTTGCTTCTAGTTTTCTCTCACTTTATGAACTATTTGCCTGCCTCCAAACCTTCCTGGTCTCCTTTGCGGCGTGCAGTGAAATACTGTGTGAAGAACTCCTGCGCGTCTTGTTTTGCGCTATGACAACACTTATGCAACAAGGAAAAAAAATCTGTGTCCATCGTCACAAGGGCACTGTGGCCTTCTAAAGCTGCTTGTATGGCTAGCGACAAAATAGTTCACATCTTGCCTGCGATACTACGGGCGATGCAGGCCGGGCATACTCTAAACGAGCATTCACACCGGCGACAGACAGAAGACAGGAGACTTGCGATCGACGACCTAATGACGGCAACCGATGTTCTGCTCGCTCTTCGTCACACACGCGAGAGCATCTGATGACGTCTGTCTCGTTGTTCGCACAACCACGGACACGTAAAGTTACCTTCAACATTTGCCACAAGTATTTCGACGTCAAGTTCCGGCGCCGCTGATTGGCTCAGCAGCTTTGCGACTCCCATCGCAGAGCGGGTTAATCAGTCCGCGAGTACCAAAACGACCAAGTTGGTCACTTTTCGACCAACTTGGTCGCGCGACCTCGTTCTTTCGCCGGTGTGAATGCGCTGATTACAGCGCGTTCATACCTTTTATTCTTTTCAATTGACTTTGTGCCCAACTCAACCATATGCCCTGAAATAAGCATACGATAAGCACCCTCATGTTCCATGCAAACGCTAGAACACTACTCTGCCCCACACGTATGTTATAGCTCTGAATGCCGCCTAGCTATATCCCGCGACCCATAACCCAGAAGCTCACTCAGCGGAGGAAGGAAGGAGGGAAGGAGAAAACAGAAAGGCAGGGAGGTTAACCAGAAAGGTGTCCGGTTGGCTACCCTACACTGGGGGAATGGGAAGGGGGAATAGAAAGATGGGAGAGACAGAAGGAAGGGGAATAATGAAAAAGACGTTGTAGGACAAGTCCAACTGTCACAGGCGTTCGCGCAAACCATTCATTTTCAAAAAGCGCAAAAGTCCTTTTAGTGCCTTGTGGGCCGACGAGCGGTGAGGGCGGTGTTCGAGTATCATCTGTAAGGAAAGTGGCCGATCGTCAAGGTGGCGTAGCGTCTCAGCAAGCGTTTTCCTTTCCTCGACGAATCGCGGACAGTGGCACAGCAGATGGTCCAGGGTTTCGTCGGTGTCGCACATCTCGCAAGTTGCACTGTCGATCGCTCCAATTAATGCGGAGTATGCCTTTGTGAAGGCAACTCCCAGCCAAAGTCGACAAAGAAGCGAGGCCTCATGTCGAGGAAGTCCTGATGGAGGGCGGAGATGCAGGGAAGGGTTTAGCTGGTACAGTCGCGTTCCAGCTCAGCGGAAGTTATTGAAAACCAACCCCCGCCTGACCGATTTGGTCGACGAGCCCTAAAGGAGACTGTCATTCTTGCGCGATAAGTTAGATCCTCCACAGCTAATTACACAAAATAATTATAGCTGAATTATTCCAATAAACATTGAGTTGCGAGTGCAGCGCTGTGTGTCTTCTTTTCGTCTCTGTTCCTGTGCGCTGCTTTTTAAAATGAATCCACACCAACTAGCCCAACTTGCTATTTTGGTACAAAAATTATAACTTATTGTTTGTTTATTCGTTCACTTTCTGACACATGTTGCAATACAAAAATTTAATCTGCCCAGTACCACTGTTAAAGCAACCGACTTGAAAGACCTTGGTCTAAGATTCTGGCAACGCACTCAGTAGGCTCATGGGCGCTCATGGGCGTTCCAGCTAATGTTTTCCGAAAACCGAGAATAGCGGAGTGTAGAATTATTCTAACTCTAACACGAATATATCTTCAGCATATTACTTGGGGATTTTCACAAATCTGACGCTACTACTGGGATTCTCACAGGGTAGCCATAATCGCGCTACTGGTAGGCTTTCTTATGGCTGGAGCATGGGCCCTGCGAAAATAATTAAAGTAGAATGTTGAATCTGTTTCTTTTTTCTCACTATAGCATACTAATTTGTAATGGTCTTTCACCTCTGTATATCGGGTTCCCTGCCATTTTCTCCAGGTGTATTTTAATGAAACTTATTCAAGCATAATAAAGTTGTTTCACCGACTCAAACCAGAACAACTGTGGAGCTTTTTTCTTTCTTAAATAATAAGCCATGTCCAGGGGTCGGATTCACAAAACTCACTTATGAACAAATTTCCGCGTAAGAGAAATTTTTTTAGCTTAAGTGGATTCATGAAGCGAAAAAAATATAAGAGGACATGGTTCTCATATCACGCGCTGCGCTGGTCCATTCATATGTCAGAGATGGTGGTGCAGCTACTACCTAAGCGAAAAATGCTCGTAAGTGTTTTCACGAAGCGTAAATGGTCGCAAGATCAGCGTACATAAGAGGAAATCTTGAGAGTGGTCTGGAGCACTCTTACGAATGATATCGTCGATTGGGAACAAACAAACACTACGGGTATTTTGTTGCCGTGGGTAATTTTTCATGAACATGTAAGCCTGTCTAATGAGTGCCATTTTCTTAGTCTCACCGCCTTGAGTTTGTTAATTCTCTTGTACACACTGACATAATTTCCACTCGCACTTGGCGAATAAACTTTGAGCTGCGCCAATTGGAGAAGCCTACTGGGCGTTCCTAGCGAAAAATAATTCATGCAAAGGCTTGGGGCTGGATAAAAAAGATGCCATGTGAATGGTCTAAAATGCGAAATGCGGTGCAGTGTGAAATGCGGTGCGCAAGAAGACGAAGATCGCAGGAACAAAATTTGCAGTTTTGAGCAACTTCGTCATGCCCTTCCGAGGCTAAAGACTTCAAGCTTCCGGTCTATGATCACCACAGAGTCACGGGTTTTGTTTCTTGACCTCTCCCTCGACTATGCTCCTGCAGTGCGTTTGTCAGTGGGTGTGTTAGAGGACCTGTCTGTTCAGGTGTTCCTCGGAGGGTCCCGCCTTCACAATCTTGCGGATGTGCGCGTTCCATCAGAATTGAAGGATTTAAGGGAGCTCGACCGAGTGCTGCAATCTGTGGAAAAGCTGCAAAGTGTTTGTGCTGACAGTGAAAAGGAAAAGGAATTTCAGCTACTTTCAATTGCGCTTATGCTTCTGGATGAAGTGAGCAAAGAATATGAGCTACAAGAACGCCACGCATGCAACCTACAGGTACTTAAGTTTTTGAGAAGCCAAGTCGAGCTGGTATTGAGAAATGTGCCGCGATATCCACCAGATGTGCTTGTGTTCTCGGGTCTGCTTTACACCATTTCTCCACATGCGTACAGGTTTATCAGAAGTTCTCATAAAGTTAAGCTGCCGCACCCAGACACCATTCGACGCTTATGTTCCTCATACCACTTGAATCCAGCTCTTGAGCAGCAAGATGTTTGTTTTTTGAATTACGCTAAAACTGTCTTGCAAACAACAGCCGAGCATGAACGCACTGTGACCTTAATGATGGATGAGATCCATCTACAAACCTATTTTGAATACAAGGCAGGCTTCGTCACAGGTGCCGCAGCCAATAATTCTAATCGTGCTAAAACAGCATGTGTTCATGTTGCAGAGCCTTTTGTCGAGCAATAAGGATGTGGTTCACATTTTACCAGTCGCACAGATCGATGCAAAAGCATTGCATGAATTTTTCCTCAAGGTCATCGTTGATCTTGAATCACTCGGATTCAGGGTACTAGCAATTGTTTCTGACAACAATGCTATAAACGGAAAAGCCAAGACATTTTTTGCTAGCCCCCCTAAAGCCAGTATTGTTTACCCACATCCAGCTGTTTCCTCTCGTCCACTGTTCTTTATTTTGTACCCTGTACACCTTCTGAAGTCGATAAGGAACAATTGGATAAACCAGAGAAACACTGGAAAGTGCATGTATTACCCTGATCCCAACAGCAATGACCTAAAGCCACCTATTCTCACGGCATCACTTAAATCTTTGGCTGATTTACATGACGCTGAGCAGAACAACCTTTTAAAGCTGGCACCAACGCTGTCACTGAAAGCACTAAACCCCTCAACTATGGAGCGTCAGAATGTTAATCTCCCTCTCCGAATATTTAATGAATCGACAGTTGTTGCATCACAGTGCTCCGCAGTTCAACATGCCAAAGGAACAGCAGATTTTATTAACACCATTTTGACATGATGGCTAATCGTAAATGTAAAGACTCTCAGAAAAGGTGAATGCTTGCGTGATCAAATGCAGTGCCCGATTGCGTCAACAACATGTCCACAGTTGGAATTTTTGAGAAAAATTCCAGAGTGGCTAGACTATTGGGCTAGCCTAAAGCACGACGCCGGTCACTTGACGAAAGAGACACACTTGGCTTTTGGCCACACGACGCCATGCTCTGCATGAGATCTCTGTGTACTGCCTTGAAGAGCTAAAATTCCGGTATGTGCTCCTCGGAAAGTTTCAGACGGATATTCTAGAGAACAGGTTTGGGAAGTACCGCCAGCTATCTGGTGCTCAATACCGCATCTCGATCAGGCAGATCTATGAATCTGAGAACAAGCTGAGGCTCCAAAAAGTGCTGGACCTGCCTGACCTGGACGTTATTTCACAGCCAACCCCGCCATTAGTGTCGATTCACTTCATGCGCAGTTCAGCATAGGAGTGACCGATGCTGATGTTGCTAAAAAAATGTTGTGATTCCCGCTGTAACGTATGTTGCTGGGTATTGTGCGCATGCGACACTGAAAAAGCTCTCGTGTGTGTCGTGCAAAGAAAACCTTAAACTGGAGAATACCAGTTTGGACCGTGAGGACACACTGCTCATTGCAGGTATGACAAGAGGAGGCCTGAAATTTCCCCGTGCTGTTGTTGTGAATGCAGTACTTTTTACGGAAATAGTCCTTGATAAATTGAAGAGTGAGGAGCTCGCATCAAAATTTTTTGCTCTTCCAAATCAGAAAGAGGCCCTTGTTGCTCTTGTGTCATCCGTTCTACAGGATTCTGGAGGCCTTGTTGACCTTGAAGCATGTGATTCTGGCCACCTGCCAGAAAAAGTCATGCACCATATTTTGACAGCAGCTGCCAACACCCTTTTGAATAATCTATGTAAGACAAACAACAACAAAACAACCCATATTTTGACAGCAGCTGCCAACACCCTTTTGAATAATCTATGTAAGACAAACAACAACAAAACAACTGTTCAAGAGAGAAGCGTAAATTGCAAACTCTCAAGAGCTGAAAGCTGATTGTATTGTATAATGGCAATCGTTTTTCAGTAGTGAACACTTTTTCTACATCTACTTTTTGTACTTTTAGCCATCGTACGATGACGTTTAAATATAGTTTTTTTTGTTCGTTCTATAGAATTGTGAAATGGCTCTGCCTTGTTATGTTGAATCTTCGTCGCATGATGACTTCTTTTCTATATTTCTAATAATTGATGTTCAGCGTATTTTGTTATGCTCTTTTATGTATTGTATTTGCTCACTCTTGCAATGCTCTTTATGTATTATACTTGCCACTCATGCGATAGCCATTCGGGGCTGCAATATGTTTAAATAAATAAATAAATAAATAAATAAATAAATAAATAAATAAATATAATTACGTGATTATGATAGCTCTGTATTAAGCCACCTTAAGCTTTGTGCATGTTCTTTTTGTACCACTAAACTACTGCTGCATGTAGCACTGTATTGGGTCAGAACTTGTGTTTCAAAAATGTATCGCTTTTGTTTGAGGGACGTGTATAATTGCGACCGTTTTTTAGTAGTGAATGCTTCTTGTACCCATCATTATTATAGCTCTGTATAATCTATTTTATGTTTTGTACATGCTCTTTTTGTAACAAGCGATTCCTGCATATAGCACTGTATTGAGTGAGAACTTGTGTTACAAAATCTTTCCCTTTCGTATGATGAATATGTATATGTCAATTACTGCTTGTTGCTGGTTCACACACACGGTGGTGGTGAAGAAATTGCACTTGGTTTTTCTGAGCTTGAGTTGCATATCTCACCACGTCACACAACTTGGTGACAGCTTCATTGTATGTTTATGTGTGAAGTGCTGAAATAAAATCTTCATTCCCTGTATTCATTCATATCTCTTCGAAGTCTTTAAAATTCATTTTGACGCATCCAGGCAGCATGAAGTAGCTAAAAAATAACATAGGAGGGAAGGTAACATTACCACAACTGAGGAAAGTGTAGGGGTAAACAAGCAGTTGTAAACATGGGGAAGTCAACATAGTAACCATTTTGTCATTGTAAGAGAACTGACTGGAAATAATGAAAAAGAAACCCATGCCGTAGGTTGGATCTCAGGACATGACCTTCGAATGAACTTGTTAGGAATTACAAAGTTGCTGTAATGCCAAACAAATTGGTTTGTTCCTTCAGAGCTGAGTGCAAAATATAATTTCGGGAGAAAAATGAAGCATGGGTGCTGTGTTCGCTGTTCAGTGAAGCAATTGACAAAGGTCTGAGGCTTCTTACGCCTTAATGAGCCTGAAAACAATGGGTCATCCTCACGAAGAGTACATCTATTAATTGGGGCATCTTAAACAATAACAGTTAACTGGCACAAAAAAGGTGGTATCTTCGAAAACAGCTCCTCTGATAGCCAGGCGAGAAAACCGCGTGCGGTGAGGCTGACTTCCAGGCCGATCTCTAGTCCGTGACGTCATGGAAGCGTGCGGTGGCCTTGAACTTATCTAGGTGGTGTTGGTACAAGGGCCTCTAACATTTTCACCACTCTCGAAAATACGACCGCCGTGGCCGAGATGGAACCCATGTCTTTCAGGTCAGCAGGCAAGCACTAGAAGCACAAAACCACCGGGTACGCATGTTTTAAAACCTCCGCTTACTTCTACATTGAAATGCAAATTACAATATTTGACCTAATCAAACCGTTCAGTGTATTGAGCTACGGCGTACGAAATAAGCCGTGCCCCAATATTAACTACGACATTAATTTGTTCTAGTTTACGTGCGCCTACATCTAACCATATAAATGTATTCGTATTTCTTCCGTATCGAAGTTCGGCAGGTTATCGAGCTCACGACATTGCACTCAGTATGCCTTACTGCTGTCTTTCAAAGCTGAAAAGCATTGTAGCCTCATCTGGCGCACCGACAGCTAGAGCAGAGATTTACATACAAGACGCAACGACCTCTGTCGTAGCAACAGAATATTATCATTGCACTCATTCCACCATGCCCGAATTTGTCGAATCATTTGTGAGGTACGAAGAACTTTATAAATATGTTGCGATAATTGGACATAGAGGAAGATACGTTTATGTGACATCACCACACTGCTTATATTTCACTTTAAATGACTTTCATATGTTTCCTTGCAACCTGTCGAAATAGCGTAGTGAACATTAATTATCGTCACCAACGCAGCGTATTTTTTTCTTCTTTGAGCTGTAGTCTCCGGTGAAACGCAGGCCACACGGACTTCTGCTGCATCACGACAGTGCGCAGCGCTGTGGCAGACGCCCGGAACGGGATGCTGAAGTGCGGCGAAAAACGATTAGCCATTCTGACTAATCTCGACAGCAGACGCTTTGCTTGCTGCCAGGCTATCATGTGACCACAAGGCTTTCTTTCTTTGTCGTTTAATCGGCTGTCGCCTGTCCTCTTTGCCCTCATTACGGCTGAATAGGTTAAATGCGCATCACCGCTATCGCACTCCTTCTCGCTAAGAGATTTCGTAGCTAAGAATTCCTTACTTAAGAGAAAGCTTTGTAAATTCGGCCCCAGATACCGACACTGAAGAAATTTCACGTGGACGTGAAACATGCATGTAGGTTTTTTTTTTTCGGTGTTAAAACATACTTCTAAATAGAATTGGTTTACTCTTGATTAAAACGCCCACACAATTAATTAGCTTGGAATATCAATGAGTGGAATAGTGTACATGCCCGAATAAAAATTAACCAGATTCACTTGACCGATGGTGTGCTACTGAACATCACGCGACCAAAACAGTTAACCAGGTCGCCACTAGTCCTTTTCTTAAGTGTGGCGCAGCAACGGCGGACTAGAAAGTTGCTTATTTATACAGCTCATCTTTAATGGCACCTTCTCCCTGCTCTTTCTGCAATGACCAAAAAGACGAGTGGCCGCTTCTGTATTGTTGCCGCTTCACTGTTCTAGTACCTATCAGAACCACCCCTTCCAATTAACAGAATACTTAACTCTTTTTGCGCCCCACCACGGTAGTCTAGTGTTCATGGCACTCTACCGCTGATTCGAGGGTCGCGGGATCAAATCCCGGCTACGGCTGCGGCATTTCGACGGGGGCGAAATGTTGACGCTCGTGCACTGTGCGATGTCAGCGCACGTCAAAAAGTCCCCGGTGGTCGAAATTTTCGTAGGCCTTTACTATGGCGTCTCTCATAGTGATACCGTGGTTCTTGGATGTAAACGCCGAGAAATTATTATTAATTATTTCGTTTATATCACCTACTCTGATCTACCGCCACATGCATGGTCGCACCACTGTCCGTAAATTTCAATAACGCCCCAAACGAATGCCTGCTAAATATATTTGAGCTGATTATTCCTGTTTTCATTGTTTCTACATACTTTTCCATCTCAATATGACGTATTATATGGCAGGTTGGAAATCTTACCTGTTCGTACGCAACATGTTGGAAATAATCCAGCCATTTCATGGCGAGTGCCGTCGCACATGCGTTTTAAAAGAAAAGAAAATTATATATATATATATATATATATATATATATATATATATATATATATATATATATATATATATATAATTTTGCAACAGACACTGTGGAATGCTGTCTAAGCATTGCAAAGGGTCCTTACTGCTACATCGTTACGCCATATATATATATATATATATATATATATATATATATATATATATATATATATATATATATATATATATATATATATATATATATATATATTCCGCTATCAACATCCCGCATCTAAATGCTTGCTTCCGCATATTGGCTATAACATCGATTGTTCGCTTTTACATGGAGTGCACGTTTCAAAGGGCTTTGCTGACGTAAGCAAACTGACAAACAACGAATGTTGCATGAGGCTCAACAATACTATCAGTATCAAACAATTGCATTTCGCTCAATTCATTTTGAAGTTGACTTATCGCTTAATAGGGTTTTCCATGAAGCTAGAGAAGCCATCGTTCCTCGATACTGCCCTATTACTATTCGACTGCGACTCAGACGCTGACAGTCTTGCGGTCATCGCGTACTTCGGCTGAGTAACGTAAGGGTCGCAGGAATTCGGGGACTTAGAACCATCCTTCCCCTCATAGAGTTTTGTTTTTCTCTTTGGTCGGCAAGATATGCAAGGTCTCGTATACAGAAGTATTATTTTGCAACAGGACACTGTGGAATGCTGTCTAAGCATTGCAAAGGGTCCTTACTGCTACATCGTTGCGCCAGTATCCCAAGGCACAGACAAGTTGCTGAAGACCTTAAGGAAAGAAGGAATCGTGAGCTGTGTTAATGCCCAACACCGTTGAAATACCCAACAACGATGTCGTTTGTAAGCATCCTCTTCCACTAGCACAAAAAGCCTTTAGCAGACGTTTGGCAAATAGGAGGATTTCAGTCGCCGACGATGTGATGTCAGCGAGAGAAAGCTAATCTCGCTCTGCACACAGTTCACTTTGAAGGCCGGGATCTTCTTATTCGTCCACTCTGACAATGATGAGGATCGTACACATGTATGGGGCAATAAGGACTGCGCAGTCTTCGCCAGATTGGGGAAAGAATGCACAAAACTTTCTGTTTATACAAGGGTTGTTTGCTACGGGCTGACTGCACTGGCTAATAATCTGTCCAGCATGAATGTTGGCTAACCCCTGCTCTTACGAGAAGCGGTAACAGCACTAAAACATATCTGTCATATTGGTCGAAGTATGTCTACCAAGCTTAGGCTATGGGGTGGTCGAGCTAAAACAAGCCTGAATACTACATTGTCCAATGCACTGATTAGATACGCGCTCTGGTGAGCGCGGGATTGCATGGCGGGCAAAGATAGGCGATAAAGAGCTCGGTTTAGAGGCGTAGTTTCATCAACAAAATCCCCATGGAACAGCGTATGGAATGGAGTACGCATGGAGCATATCGAAATATTTCTTTCTCCCTTCTGGGGTACCTATAGAAACTGACTCACAGCGAACTTGCATTGAACTTCGGGTAAACATGAATTCTGCATATATGTCGATAGCCACTTTGCCCGGTTTTACGAACTTCACAAGAAGAATAAAAAGCTTTGTTAGAAATACCCACGGTACGAAATACCATGAGTACGAAATACCATGAGTATAATCCGTATTCGGCAATGTATATGTCACAGAGGGGTGGTCTCGTGTTCAGGCATTAGTTGTCGGTCGCTATTTCACCAAATCATCATCATCATCATCATCATCATCATCATCATCATAATCATCATCAGCCTGTCTTAAGTCCACTGCAGGACGAAGGCCTCTCCCAACCCTCGCCATCCTTGCCTGTCCTGCGCTAGCTGATTCCATTTGGCGCCCGCGAACTTCTTAATTTCGTCCCCCCATCTTACTCTCTGCCGCCCACGGCTGCGCTTACCCTCTCTTGGTATCCATTCCGTCGTTCTAACTGTCCATCGGTTATCTAGCCTTCTGATCACGTGGCCTGCCGATGTCCATTTTTTCTTCTTAATATCGTTCATTATGTCGGCGACCCCCGTTTGTTCTCTGACCCACTCGGCTGTCTTCCTATCTCTTAGTGTAACGGCTATAATTTTTCGTTCCATCGCCCGCTGCGGGGTTCTTAACTTCCTCTCTAGCTTCTTTGTAATTCTCCAGGTTTCTGGCCCGTAATTCAGTACTGGCAAGATGCAGTAGTTATATAGTTTCCGCTTGAGTGATAGTGGTAGGTTTCCGTTCATGAGTTGGGAATGTCTCCCATATTTCACCAAATGTTGCCCGTATATGCATTTGCGTGTCTCGAAGCTCAGTAATAGGCAATAAAAGTTGATTCTCACTTTAATCGCATACATGTGTCCCATGTGGGTCCGCTGAGAATTTGAGATGTGCTATTGCAGCAAATTACCTGAAGTGCAAAGCGTGCGGGCTTTATTTAATGCAGGTTCAAGGCTGCGCGCGATCAGCGCAGTCGAGTCTCTCCGTGTTCTTGATGTCGGTTAAATACACTCCGAAAGGCCTTTGACGATGTGAAGAAATATTACTGATATTGAATACGGGCGAGATCGGAGGTCGTTGTTCGCGAACGCGCGAGGTTTTGTTCGCTTTTCACTGCACGTCATTGGCCGTGGTCATGCTTACTTCGTAAGCAACGGGGAGCGGTCACATTTTTGCATGAACAAGTTTTCTCTGCCAGTCACATGTTTAAGCTCACGAAAAAAAATATATTTGTTTTCATAAAACTGTCTTATTCATGATAAGACGAAAAACCCTTCGTTTTATAGCACACTGTCTAAAAAAAGATAACAAAACATGCTCGTCAATTTTTGGGATCTTCACCGCTCGCGCATTGGCTGCTCCCGCCCTCCCATCCTCGCATATTTTATGGGTCACCCTGTCACAAAACAGAACCGACTCAAACAAAGGAGAGTTAGTTCCGAACAAAGATCTTCGATCGCAACCTAGTTTAGTAAAGGGGAGTGACTAGGAATGGCAAGTAGCCAGCGTCAAATGCAGACAGCTTCTTGGCCGTCGCAGGAAGACAAAATAACCACCATTGTGAAGCGAAATTGCGCCTACATGGCAAACGGCTGTAGTATCATTCCCGTGAAACCGTACTGTAAAACCTCCTCAGTAGGGACGGTGACCATTAAATTATTCGATTGCAATAACGCAGCGTCCTTCGCCTCAGCAGGCAAGCAACATAAGCCCTGTATTACCAGACAGTGATTATCAATTATTCTAACCAGAAAATGCCGTACCCTGTCACTTTTTACATGGTCTTACGCTTTTTCAATCGGATCGTCTTAATATCGCACCAAAATGGCACATGTAAGCTAAATTTGCTGAAAGTTACTTTTGGGTTATTGTTGTTCATCAGTGTTAGTAAGCGTACTGACAAGGTTGCGACTCTCACGGCAGTGCAGTTAATAAATTTGTATTACAACAAATTGTATTACGAACTTCTTTGTAGGAAGAAGCGGGTAAGTAGTAAGTGTCGAGGAAGTAAAATAATTAACCTGACAGCCACTACTCGCATTTCCTAACCTAGGCAGAAAACGTTGTGACAAGCATTTACCATCTCGAAGCTAGTAAGCGCTAGTAATTTTTTGAAGAGCCTAGAGAGAGAGAGAAATAAGGAAGGGAAGGCAGCGATGTTAACCAGTCAGGAGTCCGGTTGGCTACCCTACACTGGGGGATGCGAAAAGGGGAAGAAAAGTTAAGGGAAGGAGAGAGGGGCCGGCATTCCTATACATATTAGCGCACTAAAGATGACTAACGCAACCAAAACCTGGGAATGGAGAATTCGGCATCCACCTACTGGTAAATTGCGAACGGTGGACGAGGCGACTGCCGCCGGCCGTTGCTGTGCCGAAGCGAGTACACAGAAGTGCCGTCGTTTTACTCACATTCATATTCATATCGCTTCACTCCCCTCGTCATTCACTCAATCTCTTAATCATGCCTTTGAAATGAATGTAGGTGGATGTATTCGTGAATAAGTGTACTAATATACAATAACATACGTGTGACCAAACGCTAAATGATTGTGCTCGAAAGTCTGTATTCATGTGCGTTAAACATGTTGTACGCACGGGAAAGGTTCTTAAATACATAAAGGTTAGAAAGTGGTAATGTCAGATCATTTACTAATCGAAAGTTCAACATGGCGGCGCAAGAGCTACTGCGTGGCGACGAAGGCGGCACGGAACATATCCAAAGGTTAGTTCCACCTTAGCCGCAGACGCCTCTGTGGCTAATGCTAATGAACACTTCGCGACTGGTAATTTTCAGCAATACTTTCACTAATGGTCGGCAGAATGAAGGGATTCACTCAGGTTCACTCGCAAAATATATTTTCTCTATCGGACTCCCAGGCTCACTTAAATCCTGCTCAACCCAAATCCCTCGGGCTAGGGCTCGCAAAAACTATAGTCAGCCTGACTTAAAGGCACTCAGATTAATTACAATTACACTGAGCCGGCTCGATCGCCCTGACACACCACCATAACATTTCTTACGAAGCTTCATTTACTCAGGCTGAGACTCACGGCTTGGTCTGAATTAGTAAATTTGTGAGTGGGCTTGCTGATCTATTACTCTGTCTGGAATGCTTATTCCAGCATATTTATGTTGCCCCTCCCTATGATTTCTTAGACAGATGATTTTCGAAGGCAATTACTGCCAATAGGTGGTGGGACCAACGCACTACGCAATGGCATCCACGCCGGCCGCATTTTGCGTCTGCTAGCACATAAGCACTTGCGGCCTAATTGACTCTGTCGAAAAGCGCTAGTAGGCAAAGGCGCAGGAATTAGCGTTCCTAAAATTCATCATGATACAGCCAGTTGGCTCCTTCTACTACCTAACCTCACTGATTTCGTCAGTGAGCGAGCATGAAAACAAGCGGCCGGTTAATAAGCAATCTGGGATCACTCACCATGACGATAGTAGATTCATAGGCATCTACTAAACCAAACACCAAGTGTGTACGCCGCAACAAGCGAAGTAGCAGCCTAAATTCTGTGTAGTCTGCCTAATGGCAGTGACACTAAGTACTGCCATTGGGCAGATTACACAACAAAAAACGCACATGTAAACAAAATTCCATACGAAATTTCGTTCTTTCTTTCTTGGAAATTCCATGTGGAATTTTTCGAGAAAAAGAATTTTTCTTAAGGAGCAACCTGCCAGGTAGCGCGGGCGTCAGTATTCGCGACCAACATGACATTTGTATCGGTAATTATCTTGGCTCATATAATTAATTTCCTAATTAGCGGCACATTGAGGTTATTGTATATAGCAAGTTCGTAGCCACAGAGACGACGATTCCGTATCAGTTTAAAGAAAGGAAAAGACATTTTATACAGTCCTCGCGCGGCCCGCAAAAATGTGACATCTTTAAGTGCGAAGCATTTCTTGAACCACTTAGGTAACTTTGACCATATCTATCTATCTATCTATCTATCTATCTATCTATCTATCTATCTATCTATCTATCTATCTATCTATCTATCTATCTATCTATCTATCTATCTATCTATCTATCTTAGTCGCCTACGTCAAGGCTCTCCTGGTCATCTCGTCCCCCTGATTACCTCAGTATATGGATGGTGGGCCATAAATGTATGACGAGCGTGAACGACCAATCTTTTTATCAATAACATGATATATACGTCACGTACATCATGGTTAACAAGGATTGCAATCACGTGTGGCTCATACCCGTAGTGCTCAGCCCGTGCTATGCGGGTGCGCGCCACATTTGTTTGAATTTTATGCGGCCCGTGTCAATCTTGCGCCCACTAAAATAGACATTTCACATATCATTATAACACACTGAAAAACGAAAAGGGCATGGCGTTCGTTGTAACTTGTGATGGAAATGTAGACAGGCACACATGCAACTCACAATGCGGTAGGGGCGTATTGAACCCGGATGCCCGAGGTGCCAAGCATGCATGGTACGGGTTACGGCGGCTGCTGCGACACGGCGTATATAGTAAATAAACCTATTAGACCAACAGTTGCGATGTTGGCCCTTGTGTAACATGAATTATGCTTCTTATGTGTGTTAAGCGCTATCATAGCAATGTAATAAGCAATACCATCTTACCGTTTTACCATCTCTTGGCATGCTTTTGTCAAACTTTGCTCACTTGACGTGAGTGCCAAAGTTACGTTGTCACATGAGCTATACCATTCAGTCGCCACAGTGCCGTAGACTCTGTTCCTGGTTAGCCCTCGTTAGACACAGCACCCACTGATGCGCTTTACACAAAGACCTGTACCCTACTTGGGTCAATAACAAACAATTGGTCGTAAAAAATTTCCTCGCTGACCAATTCCCACAATGCATCGGATATGAAAGATGTTGAAAGACTCTCTGCAAAAGGCGCGCCGCAAGCCACGTGCGTACGCAATGCCTGCTGGTGACATGTCCCGATGACTGCGGTGGTCTACTCGAAATCTACAGGCTCTCTAAGCTCGCGGTCGCGTAGTTTGCGTTGATAAATAAGCTCCTCCTAGCGATGAGTACATAAGCAAGCGGATAACGCTGACTTCTGCCTATGCAGAGAAACGAAACTTGGTAGCCATGGGCAAGACAGCACAAACAGAACATCGTAGATTTCGGATTGGCCGCCGCAATCTTTCGAACACGTCACACACGGAGGCTGCATTTGCACGTGACTTCGAGCGCTCATCACGCTCTCAGTTGCATTTGGGCGCGGAAAATAGCCCAGATTTCCACGCACTGCAGGCTTTTAGACAATTACTGTTTTTTTTTTGTTTTAAAAGCTGATATGACATTGTCACCCTCGTGGCTGAAAACTCGCCTTAGACAAAAACTACGAAACTCCTCTAATTAAGAAGTTAATAAGTAAATAATAATTAGGCAGCTAATAATTAGCATATTTATATTTTCTGACGTCCGCCACAGCTAACAGTTTTTTGTCTCAGAGGTTTTACTGTTTTCCGAATAGGTCATTTTTAAAATTGTTAAAAACGTTCGGTGAAAGGCCCTCTATATCTCTCACTTTATATATATATATATATATATATATATATATATATATATATATATATATATATATATATATATCCTAGGAAAGCATAGGGGAAGTTAATTGTAGTATTGTAATTGTGGAGTAAGTAGAAAGGAATTAAAGTGGACGAAAAGACAAAGCTGCTTTCGGATGACGCGTCCGATGCTCTACCGCTGAGCTACGAAGGCCGTCGTTCCCCCGTCCACTTCATTGAGTATTTATGTACATATTATCCCGGGAGTGTAATGCAGCGCCACTCGTAGCCATGGCGCCGTGTGTGGAACACACTTTCTTGCCAGGGGGTGTCACGTAGAACGTGAACTTACGCTGAGATTGCGCGAGTTCGGTTCCCACCGAAGGCAGGTTTGTCTTTCCGTCCACTTTAATTCCTTTCTGCTTACTACACAATTACAACACTACAATTAACTTCCCCTATGCTTTCCTAGGCTTCATTGTCTGTTTGCTTGTTAATGAAACTGATGGTCTTTAAATAGGTCAGAAATATCGTTACATTTATTCAAATACCCAAATAATGTTCAATACAAGCTTTAGTCATCTTCTTTTATTTGATTTATTTGTTATCTGAATCAATAGTGTTTCTTTGTTCTTCTCGTAGGGACGATAAACAATGAATCAATTTTAATACATTTGTCCCAGTGTTACATCAATTTTTTTTCTCTCTATATTACATCACGATCCTCAATAACTCTCTACTTCGCCTTTGTGTAGATTACCATATTCCCAAATTTTAGGTTCCTTTAGGACCCAATTGTAGGCAAATTCCCCACAGAGGGCGTGAGCCACAAATTGTCAGGTGAACAAGAACAAGAGCAAGAATACGAGAATTATCGTCACTATGATTAGGAATTAGGACAGGCAAGTGCAACACAAGCTTCGGTTTCCCTCTTTTTCTCAAGAGGGAAAGGGTCGATGTTTTTTTATGTTTACCGGTCAGTTGTTTGTTGTTCGGAGAGGTTCATGACAGAATTTATTTATTTATTTATTTATTTATTTATTTATTTATTTATTTATTTATACTCATCGGCAGTTTTCTGCACAAATGACAAAGAGTAGGTTGACAGATCTATTTGCAGTTTTGATAAGCGCATAAGCAATAATGTGCTCGGAGCCCTCGAAAAGCCCCACGTTATGCACCGGTAAAACCTTTGAGCGCTCGACCAACGCATATACTTATACTTTAAGCTAACCTTTAAAATGCCACTCTAACTGCAGAAATGCATAGAGATATACATCATCCTCATCTACATGCCGTTTATGTTGTGTGCGGAATCGTCAGAACTCTACGAATGCACATCTACTGCTTTGGTGAAATTTGCTTTCTGTCATAACCAGCGCAGGTATTCGCAGACGAGTTCACACGCTAGAACGATTCGTAAGCGGTGAGCCTGCGGCGACGGCCAAGCCGTGTCCAGATTGCGTGAGCGGGGAGTGATTGCACACATTTCGAACGTTTCGTTAGCCCCTCGTTCTCTGCCTTACTCCAGCTTTCGAAAAAAAAAAAAAGAAATCAACCAAATTGCCGAGAGCTGATCAGAAAAATTTTCCGGGTGGCGACACTCGAAATTATACTCTCTCACAGAAATAATAGGCGACTTGTTAATATATATTTACGCATCGCTGCAGCGTTCGTCCTTCTTTGTTAATTTTCTTCCGCTCGTACGAGTTCGTACGCACGAGTCTTGCCTCTCTCTCTCTTTTTTATCGTATTATCTAAGCTGAAGAGATAAAATTGGTGCAGCCAAAACGATTTTTATCTCTTCGTTGCATTTCAGAAGTCTGTCTCGTTCACTGAAATGTTCAAGGCCTGCCATTAATAATGCTATTCCCGCAAGCTACAAAGTGCGATTGCTCATCTGTAACAAGTCACACAAACACACACACAAAAAAAAAAAAGAGCTGGAAAGGCTCGTTCGACAGAGAGGGCGTTGCTTGGAAGCCATGTTACCTACCTACATATGGCAAAATTTGTTGGCAGCCACTTTTGAAACATGTTATAGAAATACTAATACAAGCATAATCATCCTTGGCGATTTCTCCCATATTTCGTGCTTTACACCTTTTCCACCAACAGGAAAAAAATAAGAAAGAAAAGAGAAAATAAAAGGTCCGATGCCTTTCCTTACCCTACAATAACTAGTCACAGTACCTTAAAATTTGTACTTCGAGAATACTTGCGTCCATCATAGAACTTTCTATCGGGCCTTTGAACGTATTTTTGGGCGGCAGACGTCCTCGCAATGTCACCGCATCATACTGTTGGCAGGTAGCAACACGTAGTGACTTCAGTGCTGCGGCATTTTGCTAGTGCGTCCTTTTTATCTGCATGTGCTGCGTACGTAAAACGGGCCGAAATTTTCAAGGCGAGCTGTATTTGCTGATTTTAACACAGGTGCATTTATTCTCAAGCCTTACGAAACTGCGAAACGTTGATGAGAAATCAAGGTTCCTAGAACTTCGCGTTTTACCAAGCACTCTGCGCACATACAGTATATGCGATTTACTTGCTTTCACGTGTTTGCGAAACTTGGTGGGGTTGTTCAGTGTTCTGTCAGGCAAGCAATTCTTTAGAACGAGCGATTATTGGTTCTACGCCATCCAAACACTATGTCCTAGCGAACAAGCTGATACTCCATATAAGTTGTCGCCGGCAAATAGCGCAGGCCGCATGAGGAAGTTACCGAGCCGATTTTGTCTCTGGCGCCCTTGTAGCGAACTCTCAAAGCTATGGCTGTATGTCGTTGCGCCTACGCTAATTAATAATGCCCGCAGGGCGGCAAGCACCGTTTCGAAGTCCGTTGGCACCAGAACGGGTTACTTGAACGATAGCCTGACGCTTTTGCGTGCTGAGTGCGTCCCGCATAGAAGCCCTCATCGTCACGGCTTGGTGCTTTCTGAAGCGAATAATTACATTTGCTCCTAGAAGGAGCGGTAGGCTGCGTGTAAAGGAACTTTAAACTTAGTATGCGCGTTGATGGGCTCTTAGACTTGCACGGCATATATACTGAGACAGGAAATATGCTTGTATCTAAATAATGTGTTGACTACCTTGTGTGTTTGCACAGTGTCGGGAGTTTACTTTCAACCACGTGACTGTAAGCAGTGCACGAAACAAAGCAAGTGGGCGTGCTGGCAGAATGACATGCAGGTAACTACGCCAAAGCACGCACACGCACACACGCTCTCTAAACAGAGAATAGAATAGAATAGAATAAAAAGTTTATTTCTCTTCCACGCAGTACAAAGCAGTACAGGGAAGAGGGGACACTGGGCAAAAAGCTGCTAAAGGCAGCTTGAGAGAACACCCAGCGTCCCAGGTACACATGAACAGCAATGGGTGGGTATATACAGGATTTACATGCAAGGTTTCTCAACGGAAAAACAATATATGGCGCGTTCATGCACTACAAAAGAGAGAGAGAGAGAGAGAAGAGAAAAACTGAAATACATAATGTCAGCCTAAAATATCTTACAACACAATAATTCATGGCTATTTGCAATGTAACTGGAGTGGTTTCAAAATCCAAAAACATGGATGATATGGCTGATTTCGGGATGTATCTTCTAAACATACATTATTTTCAGCAAGTATGTTCAGATAATGAAACACACTGTACGATAAGGACTGTTTGCGATATAAGGTGTGGCAAAAGGGTAGACGCCAAGGTAAGTGATGTCTTACATTGTACGCGGGTGTTTAATTATGGGGGTTCAACGCTGTTAGTAAAGGTTCGTTATTTGCTATAAATGTATTTTTGTACATATACAATAATCTGAATGGATACAAAACATTAATCCTAAGAATACTAAACTATTTAAAGCACGGGTGAGTATGGCAATTCCATGGTAGATTTGCAATTAACCTGAATGCCCGCTTTTGGGCAACTACTAGCTTCTGTGTATTTCGTTTTGTTGTTGTAAGCCAAACAGTTAAGCAATAACTAATAATCGGAAGTAAATACGCGTTATAAACAAGAACCTTTACTTTCATTCCTAGAGTGTATCTATGCCTGCACCGTTAATAAGGTTCATTTTCCTTCGCACATGATCTATATATACGACCCAGCTTACAGTTTCGGTAAACACCACACCAAGGCATTTGACAGCTGGCACGATTTAAAGCTTTAAAGAGGAACTTTAAAGAAGGCGTCTGTTTTCAGATTTTTGCCCCACCATTGTGGTCTAGTGGTTATGGCGCTCGGCTGCTGATATGAAGGTCGCGGGATCGAATCGCAGCCGCGGCGGCTGCATTTCGATGGAGGAGAAATGTTAAGGCCGTGCACTGCGCGGTTTCAGTGCACGTTGAATAATACCACGTGGTAGAAATTTCAGGAGCCGTTCCCACTGTGGCTTTTTTCACATTCAATTATGGCTTTTGACGAAAAACCCCAGAAATCTAATTGTTTTCCGAGTTCTGAACAAAGGGACCAAACGAAGGGGAATAAATCAAGAAGGCCGCCATTTGTCAGACAAAACTACATTCATCATAAACCAAGAAAACAACAGCGGTATTATGCGTAGTGATAATTTATCTTTATTAAGATTGGATATTCATAACGCATCGTGCTCTGACAACACTGGGCGCTTCGGCCATGCGCTTCGAGGAACATTCAAGGAATCGTCTGCAAGCGCTAGCATTAGGAGAGCCTGGGAGGTTGTCGCAGATGGTGCTTTGGGGCCAAAAAGACGCAGCAGTTTCCTGTGACATCAAGCCTCTAAAGGTCAGCGGACCTCACAGGGCTACCAGAAGTCTACAAGAACAGAATAACGTAGTCTTGCACTCTTAAATACACGCCCGGAAGGCAGCTGCTTTAGGTGCACTGCTTCGCAGCGAAAATACTACACCAAAACTTCTCCTTTTCCGACGGGTAGTTTCAGGTAAGCGTTCGAGTGATCCTTGGTTGTTGAGGAGGTCCTAGCAGTGAAATGTGTAAGAAGCTCGTATGACTATGAAGTGTCCCACGTTGTTTATCATCGCGATTAGAAACGCGCCACATATCGAAGCCATAGCGAAACCGCATATCGAAACCACATAACGCGCCATATCGGAACCACATAACGCCAGGTTCTCGACGCATTTTCCATAGTAAAGGGTGGAGGGTCGCTTAGCACTGAGGTAATCAGTTGGTTCTTTAAAAAATAAGGGAAATGACGGTCTACAAGGTCACCCCTACCGCTATCTCTCTCCACAGCTTCCTTTTGCGTGGAAGGCTAGCATAGAGCGGAAAATACGTACGGTACTTTGGATGAACAACAGGACCGTCGCGTGCCTGGCGTTCATTGTATAGCAGTCTTCGAAGCGCTTTTAAATTTCCTTGCTTTCATATTATGGTCGCTAAACAGCTGGTGAGTGGCCCACAGCATCAAGCGTCAATTGACAGTTGCAATACGATGCAGTTGCGAACTGGCACCGACAACCTGCTGCAGCTGTAAGCCATGAGCGTGCCGCGCGACGGACGACCGAAGCATGGCCGCAAATATTTAGAGCTACCAATGGCATATATTCACATTAAAGACAACCAATAAAGACACAGCGGCGAGAAGCGGAGGCCAGAGTTTTTTAGAGTTGTTCAATCATTGCTCACCATGGACGCATGCAATGCGTACGTGAAGTTTTGCTGGCATATGCTGAATCTAGGTTTCATGAACGTTGATCCACGGTACAGCGTCAGTAAACGTGCAAGCCGCGTCCCATGTTTTTGTGCTCATAAAGTAGTGGTCTTAAAAGTGCACGTCCCACAATTTTCCGGAGACTCACAGTATACGCACATTGCTTTAAGACAATTAATGTGTATACTGAAGCCACGCCATCGAGTTATTCATATTTTTTGTCACAAACACTCGCTTTCATCCGTGAAAAGAAGTACTAGAAGCAAAAGGAGATCGGTCATTCTGTTTCGATTGTGCATGCTTGGTGTACACGTCCATAAAGATATGTTTAGAGAGAGAGATGCACTCCTTATTTGCAAAAACAGAGATTCTTGCCGGCGTGTGTATAACTATACCGCTAACATGCTCCTCTGCATAGGGAAGGGAAAAGATATATTAATATTTACGACGAGAGAGAAAAGAAAAGGAGAAAAGAAAAAAGAGAATAAAAGTAAATGTGAAACTCCGAAGTGAAGTGTACAGGTGAGGTGGCCGATTAAATATAGGATTTTCTATACGAAATTGTGAAGCTAGAGTTTTCTGATTAGGCCACATTTCTGACAGGTAGTTGAACAATATATCCAAAACACGGCGCTATTTTGAAGGGCTAGACATTAGACCTAATATACTGTGAAACTTTCATGTTTCTTGACAAATCATGGCCCTTTGTTCCTTAGAAGGTTGTCTCTCGTCGCGGTACACGGAGCACTCAAGTATTGTATGCTATATTGTCTCTAAGCTACCACAGTTATCACAGCAGGGATTAATGGTACACCCTATGCGGCGTATGTAATTGTTCGTGTATGCCACGTTAAGTCGAAGGCGATGATACAACGTCTCTAAGCGACGAGGAATTGTCCGAGGAATTCTAAATCTTAGTTCTGGGCCGATATAACATAGGAATTTTTCTTGCTGAATCCGAAGATCCCACAGGCGATCTTTTTCTTTATTAGCGTTTTTTTTTTCTATGCTTGAATAATCGGCTTTGGTAAAATATATTCTTCTAAAATTCTTCTAAAGTCCACTTGGGGCAGCTTCATCCGCTTTTTCGTTTCCTGAAATACTGATGTGACCCGGTATCCACTGAAACGTGATGCAATGTGCCTCTGTCACATAATTTTCAGGCCTGCTTTGGAGTCTGTGAATGTCACCCACATCTTTGGCGGCTCCTGTCGAAGAACATGCACGAGGGCCTTCTCAATGCCGTATAACCCAGATGAATTAGATGATGTTGCTCGCTGAAGACAAAACGGGAATCGTTGCCGTGTAGCAGGAACAAAAATTCCACACGATGAGCGATATTGAGCTGTAGAGCCACCGGTGAATATGGGGGTTGTGGCTGCGAATATATACCATGGCTATCTGACGAATCGCTGCTTGACGCATTTTCTTCTTTGCGCTTATCCCAGGGATGTATGGCATAATTTCTAGTGGTGACAGGGTCCAGGGTGGTGTGTTGCTTGGCATAATCCGTGATATCTGGGCAGGAATCGAAATAAAAAATATATTTAAAATGTTCCTATTTTAATTTTGGCAGAGCTTTGGTCGCAGAGAAAGCAACCCATATTCACGAGGAAAATGGAAACGAGGCTGAACGGCAATCTTACGCGTGTCGACCACAGTTATGAACACATGCAATACCGATATAGTTGATAAGGCCATTTGGGCGGCAGCGGTGAGGGTTCTTTTTTTTTCTTTTTTCTTCATTCAAAGAATCAAGGTACTTGGTTAAAAACAGTGTTACAGTGCTGTTATGGATCTCCGCTGCGTACACAGCAGCACGTAGTAGGGGGAAATTATCGCTGATCAACGGAAATAATCCACCATACAGCAGCCGACATATAATGAGAAGCCAGAGGTATTTTTTTTTTTTTGGCCCTCATTAACAGCGCGGATGTCCCTACAGCATTGTGCAGAGATGGCGCTCTGCGTTTTTTATATCTCCCCCTATCGAGCTATTGTTTTCTCCACATCTTCAAGTGAAATCTTCGCGTTTACGAAAGTGTGATCGCCATATTTTGTCTTGCCTCTACTTCTGCGTCTTTTAGAAAATGGGCTAGTCTGAAATTTGTGTCAGTGTATCTTCGAACTGGCGTCTGCGTTCCGAGACTACATGCTTATGTCACAGATATCCTTGGACACCTGAAGTGAAAGGTACTTCATCTTGTGTCATTACGCTTACTTGTTTACAAAGATGTATCACAAAAGCCAAGTATAGCTTATCAAGCCATACATACCTCAGATTTAACGTAACGCCAAGTTTTATTATATTGATACTGAGCAGCAGCAGATTAAGGTCGCCGAAACTCGACTAGTATAGATGATGAGAAATATGCATTGGTGTCGATTATTAGTCGAATTAATCTAAATATGTTTCATAAATACACTTGCGCGCGAACCCTGTGCAACATTGAATACGTAAGGAGGAGGAAGAGGATAAAGGAATAGGAAATGCTTGTAGGGAGGTTAACCTGTGCCGAGCGGCGAGCACGGCAGTCTACCCTGTACTGGAAAGGGGGAAGGGGAAAGAAAGCGATAGAAGATCAAGATACAGCAAAAAAAAAAAAAAGCAGATCCCACACATTGTAGGAATCGGTGACATGCGAAGCAGTCAGCGAGAAGACTGCCTATGGCGAATCGTGTGGCATTCAGCGTCGTGCTACAAGTTGGATGAACGTCTTTATGCAAAATGCATGAGTACCTGTATGCTCAACGGGAGCTAACCTTGCAGCTTAGAAGCACCATGGCGACTAAATGGCAGCTCATGTTTGGACGTAACGTTGGCATTCGCGTTAGTGTGCAGCACAGACATCTGCTTTCTCGAAGATAAATGCAGGCTACGGAGCGCTGATGTGCGCATCATGAGCTTTGTTCATTCGAGTATTCCTGCAGAAACGAGCAAATTTGGACAAAAGCATGCCGAGTGCTTCTAGAACACATGATACGTATCGTTCATAAAATGGTTCTGACAGCACTCAACGCCGACTATACGCGCAACTGACGTTACACGAGAACAATTATCACAACTGCTGGTGAATCAGGTTTATTACCATATATATTACCAACACGTATTACTCTATAAGTAATGCGAGTACACAAGGAACGTATGCTGTTTTAAGTTTTACATTAAGATTTCGGCCCCATGTCGTGGTTCGTCTGCTCTTTTTTCTTTAATGGAGCCCATGGCGAGCCCTACGTAGAAACCTCCGCGCCCTATCACATCGTGCATGTCGTCTCTTGTGTATTAGTTCGAAGAAAGATTTCACGAACACTGGTTGACGCATCACTTGTATTTCGCACAATTACGCATTCGCCTCTGTCCATACTTATTCCTGGATCTCCGGCCCATTATACATGCTGAGAGTCCTAGAAAGTGGGCAATCTTCTGTGACTCAAGATCAGCCCTACAATGTATGTAATCGTTTCGTCGACACGAAGGGCACGATCACGTTACACACGACATCGCGGCATTTGTCCTTAATTTGGAAGAAAAAGGACATGAGATTTGGTTTCAATGGATCGCAGGCCATTGCGGTATCATCGGAAATGGCTCCGCGGATAAGGCAGCTCGGACGTCAGGGGAGGAAGACCGCCGTGTTTCCATTCCACTCTCAATGACCGACGCTGCGCGACAACTTCGCACTCATGTCCTTGACTGAGTGGAATACCCCATATACAAGGCGCACCAGACAGCACCGGCTAAACCCAGTGCTGCAACCCGGACTTCCGGCTGGTTTACACCGACGCGAAGCCTTGCTTCTGTGTCGGTTGTAGTTGCGAGTGGCCTTCACGGACGCTTATTGTGCGCTGATTGAAATGGCTTACAGTCCTGCGTGTGCTGTCTGCGAGGAGACCATTGCGATGCGAGGAGACCATTGATTACTTGTGCCGCTGTCCACAATTTGAGAAACATACACTGCTTATGTCCGAGTCGTTCAAGAAGCTCGACGATCATCCTCTAAGTGAAGAAACAATCTTGGAATGCCGTCCTCACCAACCAACGGCTCAGAAGGCAATCAAAGCGCCTTTGGGATTTCTGAAAACATATGGCCTTACCGAGCGCCTTTTACACCGTAGTACTGTCGTACAGGCATACCGCCTCTCTCCTCTTTTATGTTCTTTTCTTTCCTTCCCCTTCTTCCATCCCCCAGTGTAGGGTAGCCAACCGGTCTCCTGACTGATTAACGTCCCGGCCTTCCCTTCCTTATTTCTCTCTCTATCTCTCCGATCCAAGTAAATCATTCCGCGGTGCCTTTCGTATACATCGCCACGTATATTTATTCTTTCCCGTGTGTGCGTGCCTTTCAGACAACGTCATCGCTTACTTTGAGCAACGCAATATCTGGTGACGATATCGCTCGCTTCGTTGCACGGACCCGCCGCCGTCTTGCAGCCAGCAATCGGGGCAAGCGGGTGATGGCTACCTCCGATGAAATGTCGGCCAGCAACGAGCGCCCAGAGAATTCCCGACCCCATAAGCTCTCGCCCGAACTCGTCTGCTGCGAAGCTATACAATCCATCGAGAAGCGTGCGTCTCAGCTTCGAACGCGTCGTCAAGGGTGCTGCCAGTGGGCCGAAACCGCAATGCCCCACATTACACATTCATTGCTGCACTTTACGGTGAACGTCACCTTTCAAATGCCGAGTGGAGCGACATGGGCCTTGGAGAAAGGCCATACGTGCGTCAGTACGTTGACACCGTTGTACTCTTCCTTGTTTTGTCAGTTGTGGCTCACTGTGCTTGCGTGACGTGTAACAAGTGGTTTGTCAAAAGAGAGCTGCGTGTGTACATGAATTAAAACTACAAAATAGCGGTTGCTGAGTGATCGCGTCGCTCACAAGCTACAGTGAACGAACAATGGCACCGTCCAATTCGTCCTTACAAGTACTTACCTACTCTGTTAGCTTTGTTTCGCTTGCGTCTTTGCAGCCACAAACAATGGGAAGTAATAAAACGGTGGAGGAGTTTTCCTTGCGTCTTCCTCTGTTTTGTTGGTGTCGCTATTAATGATTGAACAAGGTGCGCCACGGTCGTATAATGGCTACGGAACTCGGCTGCTGACCCCAAGGATGCTGATCCGATTATGGCCCCGCCGGTCGCATTTTTGGTGGAAGCAAGAATGGTAGAGGTCCGTGTACTGCGCCTCATTAATGCACGTCAGAGAACCCCAGGTGGTCGAAGTTTCCGAGGCACTCCGCTACGGCGTGCCTCACAATCATATTGTGGTTTTGGTATGTAAAACCCCAGCATTATTGTAGTGATAGAACAGGATACGACAAAGCAGCACGACATAAACACAGGCGACAGACCCATCCAGCGCATTCGAAGACGAAACCTACATTTTAGACGAACTACTCGCATAGACAAAACAAGCTTTCTACACGAACAAGTAAGCGTCATTAATTCTTGAGTACCGCGATACCGCACAATCACCTCTGAGTATGGCAGGTGTGTAAGAGAAGGCGCAGACCATTGCATACCAATGTTTCGCTATGTGCGCCCTAGCTGTGTAGTGCAGGCTGCGAGAGCCTGGAACGTCTGGTAAGCGGCAACAAGGAGTATTCCGCCAAGCATGTAGCCTAAGCTTTAAACAGGTTTGCACGTTTAAGGGGCGCCGCCACGGTGGTCTAGTGGTTATGGCACTCGCCTGCTGATCCGAAGGTCGCGGGATCGAATCCCGACCGCGGCGGCTGCATTTCGATGGAAGCAAAATGTTGAGGCCCATGTATTGTGCGATATCAGTGCACGTTAAAAAACCCAGTTGGTTGAATTTTCCAGAGGCCTCCACTTCAGCGTCTCTCATAATCATAGCTGGTTGTGGGACGTTAAACCCCACAAATCAATACCTTGTTTCTGTGGAGGCAAATGGATTCAATGTACCAGAGTGCGTGTGCTCAAGCAATTTAGATACAATAATAATAATAATAATAGTTGCCGGAAGTTTCCGTGCCGAAACTAATATATGATTGTGAAGCATGCCATACCACGGGACCCTGAATTAATTTCGCTCTTTTGGGGTTCCTTAACGCGCACCTATATCAAACACGATTGCCGTTATCAATATTCCACCACCGTCTCCGAGGATCGAGCCAGAGCCCTAGTGCTCGGCAGCGGGACACTTTACCTCTTAAGCTACCACGGGGAGGTTTAGACAAAGAAATGCATGTTTGAGAGAGAAAAAAAGAGGAAGCCTTGTTGGAACTGAAAGAATTTCCAGATGGATGGTTGGACTCTCCCCTGCTTTGCACTGTCTGGCAAAACGACGACGGCCACACTGGACCACCAGTAATCTTCTTATTTGCCGTTATACATTGGAAAGAATTATAATGCAAGCCACTGTTCTCAGGTGCTGTCGAAACACAGAGATAAAACTGCGTCGGAGATCACCGAAGCTGACGTTTTCGTCAGGCCATTGACGTACGCGCTGCAAGGTCTTGTGTGAGGCCGCAGAATGCAGGGTTTAGTTGCTTGACTGCTTACCCTTAAGTTGTGTTTAATAAGAAGAGCGTTCCTTTCAACTAACCCAAAGCGTTAGTACACACCGCTCACGTCGTGATTCTTCTTCTTCCTTGTCTGTTGCGCTATTCTTTGTGAGTAAGGAACACCGACTCAATTATTAAACGCCGCTCCTTTCCAGCACTTTTATAATGAAACTTTCTAGAGTAATTGGGCGATATGCCTAATTCTGGTCCTCTCCAGGACCTAGCACTGGAACCTACGCCACCTTGGGACATTTGTACAAGAGGTCAGACTAGCCATTCATGCAAGCTTCACTACATGACAATGTGGTACTGTTTCTCCGCCGCGGGAATGAAGTCGTCTGGTATCACTACGCACGCATATACTTCTATGTATTCGGACGACGTGAATTTTCCTTCGCCAGCGCGGTCGATGATCAGTTTTTACCAGTCAGAAGGATCGATGGCGTCCTCGTTGTTATTGCGGCGCGTCTAATATTAGGCATCAACGTAGGACCAAATCGATGAAAGCGGGATGTTTATAAAGAAAAAGTTTGCCCTTCGTCTATTGCTCATGTCGTACGACCCTCACGCTTGCGTTCCGGCTTCCTCAGCGGCGTAGTGCGTCGCAGTAATTACAGCACTGCGGGAGGCAAGCAGTGATGCGGACACGCAGCGGCAGCCATTACAATCTCCAGAGACCACTTCATCAAGGACCAAGTCGTTGTTGCACTGCTAGCCCACATATAAGGCCTTCTCATAGGCGTGAGCACGGTTATCCATTAGGGAGAGATAAGTTTCACAGTATAGATAACCCTCCCGCCTCCCGCGCTCCCCCATGCCCACTTCACCTTTCCAAAACACAGCGCAATGTAAACATAGGGGGCAGACTCTGCGCGCCCACACGGTTATTAGTAAGGGGGTGTTTAAACCCCCCTCCCTCACGCATCCCGCTCGCAACCTATGGATACCTTGTCACCACCAAGCCGTTCTAGAGCGTCAGAAAGCTAAGCTGGTTGGCAAGGGTTCACTCTGCAAATAAAAGGCGTGCACACGCGGACACAAGGCCAGGCGTGTAGAGGTGCACGAACTCCGCGGCGTTCGTGCTCTGTCCTCCTCTGCTCTTGTGTCCGTGCCTGCACAACCTTCCTTTACATAATGAAGCCGTTTTACCTGCAAAGAAATCGCGAGCCATACATGAGGGATAAGTGCCGTTGATGCAGAAAATAAAAGGTGGTTTAAATAAAAGGTGGTATATGGGGAGCGTAGTGGCTAGCATATGACAACTGTTAAGTACCCGAATTTATTTCGACTTTCGATGAAACGCGCGACCGTTTAGTTGCATTCTGTTCCTTTTGGTTTTCAGGATTAATTTTCCTAGTTTTTTGAAGGGGGCCATATGTTTCTTTCTTTTTCTTGTTTTTTCTTTCTTTTTTTACCTCAGCTTTGAAACGCAGTTGCGCATTACAGCTTACGTACGAACGTGTCGAATATCTATCGTAATACATCTTGAGCAATCTCATATTGATCACTGGGTCTTTAGATAAGCATATTGTATCTTGAATTGATAATAATGCGTTATTTCATGATATATAGTTTCAATGATTTGATTTTTTTATTTCGATGGAATACCTTTTTCTGCAACGAAAGCAACAAATTTACACTAACATATGGTCTAAAGGTATTCTCAGGTCCCTCACGCCAGCCGTCATTTCAAAAAGGAATTACCATATACAGTGGCATCTTCAGCGCATTTTTATATGCTATCAGGAATTACCATATACAGTGGCATCTACAACGCATTTTTATATGCTATCTTGAAACTTATAACTTTATATTCTGACTGCAGCGACACGACGATCTCATTAAGCAAGTTGGATACTTCAAATACCGGCGCGGGTCATACGAACAACTGGTGTTCGAGATCAGATATCTTCTCCATACATCATATGAGAAAGGACACCAGTTGACGTTTCTGTGGCTGCCCAGCGACTCCAGCGTGATGGAAACGAGCACGCCGACAATGCCACTCGGTCGGCACTTGAAGGCACAAATGTTGAGACCATACCACTTTCAAGGTCCGATGCTGCTAGGAAACTTCAAGCGATTGCACACGAGATCACGCTCTCAGTGCTTCAAGCAGCCAAACCATTCAGACCAGTCGACAACATCACCTGTCGTCATCGCTGTCTTTTCGAATGCCCCCTATACTCCGCCGAGCAGAGGGCACCTTGTTTTATCTCTTGTGGCTAAGAGTGACGTTTATGATGTCTTATTCATTTCTGATTGGAATAGCGGAGAGCGCTCTTTGTGATACCTGCCGTCGCGAGGCGACGCTGCAACACATCTTATGCGACTGTCCTCGATGTAAAGGGCAGATACAATCACGTGGCGTCCGCTCTTGCGCACCCTAACTTGCGACGGATATCAGTCGATGTCATTTTGAAATGTCGACCACACAAGTCATCGCAGCTGAAGGGGACGATGGCGGTGCTGAAGTTTCTGGAAACAATGGCGTTGCACAGGCGACCGCAACAGTGACGTCGTACACCATACATGAGCGAATGGCTCTGACATTGTGCTATATGTGCTTTCTTTCTCTTTCTCCCTCTCTTTTCTCTCCACCATGCCCTTACCATTGCGCAGGGTAGCGTACCGGTTGTCCTGCACCGACACCTCCCTGCCTTTCCCTCTCTATTTTCTTTCTTTGGAAACACGTACACGTGAACGCCGCTACGTGTCAACTCACTGGATTTTGATGACCACTGTCGCGTGCTACAAGGTAAACTTAGCACGTTCACTTAATTATTATACGTGTAAACTATTCGCGTTTTTTAATATGAGTGCCGTACATTGAATGTTTATACCGTGTGGCGCCCACATATGTCGGGCAACAAATAACCCGGCCTGTCGCACCGGCTGCGGAAGCACTATCAACGTGGAATGTGCCTACCGTGCCGAGCAGCGCGCTGCGACTGCACTGTTCTTTCTAAGATCGAAGCATATAAAGTGGCCTTGATATCGCCATAAAACGCAAAGCATACTTTGATTACGTAACAATGTTACAACGTGTACACAGGCTCGGACGAGAGCTGTCCACATCCCTTCTTCTTATCCTAACTTGCCTTTGGTACTTTCGCTCCACCGTGACAACAAGAAATTGCAGCAGAAGTCATCGCTCATAGTAGGTCCACACGAAGGAGAAAATCCGTGTTCTTCCGCTACGGACGACAGATTTCATAACAATGCTCTGAATATTTGAAGTGGTTGTGACGGTCAAGGATGCATAATAATAACCGCGAAAAATCTAACTTTTTTTCCCGATGAAGCTGGGCCGAGCAACGCGCTGCTACTGTAGAACAACGGCGAGCAGAATCGTCTTAACTGATCGGCATCGAAATGCGTGAGCTTTTGTACGTGCGTCACAGTAGATTCGAGGGCTATTGCTGATGCTCACGTAGCATCTGGAATGTACTTAGCTGTACGCGTCGTGCATGCAAAGCTAGTAGAATAGTCGGAAAAATTTGAAAGGCTTCAAGTGTGTTGACGCGCGGCCACAACAGGGGCCGGATTCACAAAGTTTTCTCTTGCGTGCGAGATTCTTAGCTAGGAGATCTCTTAGCGACAAGGCATGCGATGGCAATGGTGCGCGTATAACCTATTCGGCACTATTGAGGGCAAGGAGGAAACACGAAAGCCGATTAAACGATAAAGAAAGAAAGATGTGTGGTCACATGACAGCGTCGCAACAAGAAAAGCATCTGGTGTCGAGATTATGTGATAATAGCGAATCGCGCCTCGCTGCGCCTCAGCTTCCTGTGCCGGGCGTCTACTACGGCGCCTGCACGTCGCGCTGCAGCGTACGTCCGCGTGATCTGCGTTAAGCCGTGCGCTAGCATTTTATCAACGGCCATAGTTCGAAGAGAGAGAGAGAGAGAGAGAAAAAAAAAAAGGAATTACACTCTTGGTGACATCGCAGGTGCCGCCGAACAAGCGGACCCAAATCATGAAGCCGCAGTTAAGGTAAAATATTAAAGGTGGATAGATGCATGCGCTCAACGTTTGCCCCTTTGACTACCGTTTGAGGTCCATTTTGATGAATATGCCCTGCCTCACAATTCATTCGGCGCATTCGGACTCAGTACATTTATTTGCATAATAATCTCTCGTAACTCGACGTAAATTGCTATGTATCGCAAAAAAATCTTAGAACAAACATTGATGCAGCTTTTGAGGCCATTTTGAAGCTGCATTTTGAAGCATTTTGAAGATTTCGTAGAGGGAGGCTACAGGCAGTAGCCGACGGAGCCACTTTTCGCCGAAAAAAACCGTGGGGAGCGCGTGCTCCCTGCGTTCTCACGGATGGACTTCGCTGCGCAGTGGTCTCGGAAGAGAGAATCGCATTGTTTTAGATGCTGCCGCGACGGCCGGGTTCCCCGCTTGTTGAACTTGAAGACTGCCCACAGGGAACACCGGTGCAGTGACGCACGGGAAGTTTCAGGAATCCGTGGACCGTCGTCCTGTGCGTCATGCAGTCTCTGTGCGTGCGTGCGTGCGTGTGTGTGTGTGTGTGTGCGTGTGTGTGTGTGTGTGTGTGTGTGTGTGTGTGTGTGTGTGTGTGTGCCGCTTTTGTGTCAAAGAACTTCGCGGCCGAACACGCGAAGCGGGAGTGGCACTGCAGTGCGCATGACACTGATATCCGCTGCCAGCATATGCGCAGGTGGATTGACGGCTGCCCAGCACCAGCATCTCGTGAAAAGGACGGGACTGCATGTACCGGGAAGAGTGCATTTATTTGTGCTGTTGATTTTTCAGTGAGCCTTCTCCCCGGACTGCACTTTTAATCCCGTGTTCAAGGAATCCGCTGCTGCAACCGGATCGCGTCACAGTTTCCAGCGGAGAAGCAGCGAAGGCGGGGCGTGACCTCCTCCCTTCAAGGGCGGAGACACCACTTGTAGTTCGATTGGACGATATTGTATATAATACGAGTGCAAACGCGCTCAATCAGCTTCTTTTATCACCATCACGTAAATAAACACAATCTCTCTTCTCACACGTCATCGTCTCCGAGTCCGCTCCGTACTTCGGCAAACTCTCCTTCGAGTTGGGATGTGGAACCGCCGATCTGGAAGTGCGGGAACCCAGGCAAACGGCATGGCCTCCACACCGGCATCCCAACACCAGCTTACATGGCCACATATATGTATATTTTTTTCAGTATCACCTACGGCGCCCAGATATCCACCGCGGTTGCCCGGCATTTCCAACGCCACCATGTTGCTCGTAAGGGTGCTCCGAATCACTCTTAAGATTTCGTCGTAGCTGCGCAGTTTTGGGGAACATTTCCGCTTTGTGAATCGACTTACGAGCCTTTTTCGCATAAATGCCTCACCATCGCTGCTATATTAATCGGCAACCACGGCGTTCGCTATAGCATCGGCTGATTGAAGAACCCCGGCCTCTTACGACGCTCCCTCTTTTTTTTTTTGCTTCGTGAATTCAGTTAAGCAGAAAAGTTTCTCCTACGCGAAACTTTCTTCGTAAGTGGGTTTTGTGAATCTGGCCCCAGATATTTTAGCTGGAACGCGATACATTAGGGAATGTGTGTCCGTATTCATGTCCTCCGTACGTCGTTCGGGACGCGAATGCAAGAAAATGCCGAGCTGTTTCTCTCATCCGAACGCTGGACGTCAGATAACACTCACATATGCCCACACGCGGGAACACTCGACCACCACACATTATAAAATCTTTGGCCACCCACATATGACAGCGCGGCTCTAGTTCGGAACTCATCCTTGAACCCTTACTCGCCTACAAGGGTAATCGAGTTCAGAATGAGTTCTCAAAATGAGTGGCTTGTGTTACCTCTTAAAAATATTTTTTTTCATAAATACTATTGCTCCGTTTTGTAAGTTACTGGATAATTTATGACAGGGACGGAACAGACTAGTCCGACGTCATCGGTGCCCCAAAACAAGACACCTTCAAATGACTAAATATGCCCGCGTTGTTTCACAAGTTCCAAGCTATATACGCCTTCAAATGCCACTAATGACGGTTGCCACGAGGCTCTATAGGTACTTTGGAAATGGAGAACAAAATGGTTGAGAGCAGCAACAGAATTAGAGGTATTATGGAGCGTTACGCTGTACCAAGAAGAGCAGTTTCTTTCTCTTAATCAATGTTCATTAAGAAGTGCGTACCTCCTTAAAGAAAGTTAGTAAAACTTAGGTATTGCAACGACTGTAGTACACTTGTGTATACGCGCATGCATACATGTCTCGAGCGAGCAGTTGAGGCAACCAAGCAGCCCGTGTAATTGCAGCGACCAGCGCAATTAGAAAGTGCGCGACCGTGATTGTTTGAAAACGTCTCATTCAGAGATTGGCTGCCCGAGGTGAGCCTTGCTGCACCTCACCGGAGGCCAGGCGAGGAGCGGCCGTTGCCCCGTGGTCATCGGCTCCAAATCGAAATTACGTTCCCCCTTCCCCCTTGTTCTTCCCCCCACGCCCACACATTTCCAACGCCACTGGCGGCAATGATCAAGCAATCGCGCGCGACCATACTCAATCAGCGGGCGAGTACTTGGGTTGCTTCGCGTCGAAGGACGCATTAACATCGCGTTCTTTTCAGGGAAGAGAGACAAAAATAGTAATAAAAAAGGGCGCAAACCGAGCGCTTAGAGAGTCACTCGCAAAGCGGCAACGATTCTGCTCCGCTCCGTGGGAGCCGTCATGTGTGCCCCCGATTTCTGCAGGCTCAGCAGCGCCCGAGGAATGTGTCCGCGTAGAAAAAGCGTCGGCTCAGTCTATCCGAGCAGTACTAATGAGCCGCGAAGCGGCGAGCGCGCAAAACTCGCTCTTCGTGACTGCTGGGCAGTGCGGCTCGCGGCTCACGTACGGGGGGCCGCCACGGACCTTCCGCGCGGGCCTTCCTTCTCCCCGCGTTGTTCGCGCCGATTGTTCTGCGCCGAGGAGGAAGGCCGAGGGCCGGTGCGTGATTGCGGTGCAGCGTCGCGTCCCCCAGTATTTGGACCACTAACGAGGCCAGTCGCTCTAATCAGAGCCAATACCTGTGGTCGCGGGATCACGAACCGGCAGTGCGCGCCACCATTACGCTGCACTGCGCGTCCATGCGCATGGAGGTGGTCGTCCGCAGATATCAAAACAGTTTATGCCGAAGAAGAAATTAAGCGGCTGCCGATAGCCGGGTACGTGCTATTATGGTGTCGTATTATTACCGGTTGTCTGTACACATGAAAAGTTTGGGCGGCTTGAGTGTCCTGCAGCATTACGTCCGACACTTTGCGGCAGGTTAGGACGTCACAGTGAAATAAGTTACATTAAATAGAAAAAGACGATACAACACGTACTAGTACTAGAGTGGAGGGAGTCGCGGCGGGAAGCAAATAGTAGAAATTCCCGTGCTTGTTCACATTAGTTGGCAGACGATGCCTCTATAATCAACACATATTCAACGTGATAATAAAGGTGAGTAATTCTCCGTTTTTTTTTTTTTGTGTACAGAGATCTATAGCGGGTCATTCATAAATAACAGAAGCTCTCATTGCTTAATGAGCAAACCTTGAGCATAAAAAATTTTAGTGAAACATTGGTGGTGCGCTATATACGTTCCGCCATAGCCTCGTCTCGAGAGAAAGCTGCGCAACTGCCACTTTTCTCAAATCCTCTTAAAGGAAACTTTACTGACTTTTATTCAAAGCAGCAGTGAATGCTTTCTTGAAGCGTATATACGTTTTTCTGAGATGACCACTTACAGCGATGCCACATGGGTAGCCAAGTTACCAACGGTACATCACACCAATTCGTCGTTATCAAAACAGTTATAACAGCATGGACAAGAGAAGGCACGTCGTGGATAAATCGCGCACTGACCTTACGTACTCCGTAAACTATATTTAAGCGTATGCTCTTGGCTGTCTGTGCCATGCCTCTCTGCGCTATTACGGGAATAGCTCTCTCTTTTTATTTGCCCTCACAAACGCTCGCACAGGGCGACCTTGTTTGCCGTTTGCTGGTACTTATACTGTACAAATATAGCATGACCAAAACGAAGCCAGACTGTCATCGAACGTGAACATATGCCGATGGACGCCGTAGCTTGTTGTCAGGAACGGGTTCGTCGTCAGGGCGCCTGGAGACCATGCAAGACAGGCACAATCGATCCCACAGAACATGTGCGCAACTTTATGGTACTGAAAGAACATTAAGAGAAGAAAATTGATATTGATTCACTGTGTCTACTTCAAGGAACATTTCAGCCAGTCAGATGAAAAAAACCTTCAGAAAGCTGAGCGAATTGGCAGGCAATAATGATTTGATAATTAAGTAATAATAATTAATGAGGCTTTATGTGCCAGAACCAGCTATGATTATAACGCAGGCTTCGTAGCGGGGGGCTACGGAGTAATTCTGACCACTCGGGGACCAGTCGGGGTTCTTTCACGTGCACCTAAATCTAAGTACACGAGTGTTTCTTTTTCTTTCCTTTTTTTTTGCATTCCGTTCCCATCGAAATGTGGCCGTCACGGCAGAAATTTGATACTGCTATCTGGAGCTTCGCAGTCCAACACCTAGCCGCTTAGTTACCACGGTGGGTCATTAATGATTTCAGGTAGCGGACGCATAACACAATAAATTTGATCTTGAATTTTTTTTAACGTTAGACCTACGATGTAATTATATCATAGTAGAGGATACGGCGTAATTTGTAGGGTATACGATGTAATTCTATAGGTGCAGTATGTTGTTGTTGTTTTGTGGGGTTTAACGTCCCAAAACCAGTTCTGATTATGAGACGCCGTAGTGGAGGTCTCCGGAAATTTCGACCACCTGGGGTTCTTTAACGTGCACTGACATCGCACAGCACGCGGGCCTCAACATTTCGCCTCCATCGAAATTCAGCCGCCGCGGCCGGGATTCGATCCCGCGACCCTCGGATCAGCAGCCGAGTACCATAGCCACTAGACCACCGTGGCGGGGCTATAGGTGCAGTAGGCGTGCGGTATTGGACTCGCATTTATGATATTTGGTCACCTGGCGTTCATTAGGTTGCACCAACCCCTTAGCAAAATGCTGGGAGCCCGTCTACTATGCGATGTCAGCGCATGTAAAAAAAAAGAAAAAAAAAGAAGCAGCTTTGAAGTTTTCGGAGCCCTCCACTACGCCATACCTCATATTATTCTGTGGCTCTGGCAGCAAAATGCGAGCAATTATTTTTATGTGGCCCCAAACTATACACGAGTGTTTTTGCATGTCCTCCGAATCGAAATGCAGCCAATGCAGTCTATCATATGATAGAGCCCGAAACCGCCTTCAATCAGAAGCGTGAGAACACTTGACGCGAATACTGGCGCACTGGTGATCCTGATTGATCTGTGGGGTTTAACGTCCCAAAACCAGCTCTGATCATGAGGGACGTCGTGTTGGAGGTCTCCGGAAATTTCGACCACCTGCGGTTCTTTAACGTGCACTGACATCGCACAGCACACGGGCCTCAACATTTCCCCTCCATCGAAATGCAGCCGCCGCGGCCGGGATTCGATCCCGCGACCCTCGGATCAGCAGCCGAGTGCCATAACCACTAGACCACCGTTGCGGGGCAAACGCAAACTTTTGAGAACAGCCTTTCAACCGCCAAATTCGGAGCGTCTGTAGAGTAGCGATTCTGGAAATAGCCAGCAACAGCTCTTAGATGAAAAAGCTTCATTCTCTTATGATAATGTCAAACGAGAGAACTTGAACCAGAGCGAAGCTGATCTAGATGGTATGAACAACGGGCCCGACAAGTTCGCAGCAACTGAACCATATGTGTGCCCACACTCAGAGCATGGCTAATATAAGTTCAGCGATTCGTTACAGCGATACACGGGGAAAGCTGGGTATTTGTCAACTGGAAGTAGCATGACACAAGTTCGAAGCGTGAGTTCGAAGCCTGATGAGAGCGCAGCCATTGTAGTTTGTTAGTTTGTTATACAGCGAAGCTGTATAACCCTCGGCGGTCGGAAAATTTCGTGGCGTTTGGCATATCTTATCGCTGCAATCAGCCATACAGCATAGAGCTCAGTATTCGCCAATAATAATTCTGCGCTGACGAGGACGTTGCGGTAAACGATCATTTAAGTTGTGGAAACTAGTATTGCGGGTTGAAAGAACGTAAATATATTTGCAGTTCACATGACCAGACGAATAACATCTTACTAAGAAACTTTGTGCCACCTCTGTACTCACAAAAAGAGAGCCCAAAACCACAAAGAAAACCACAAAACAAGCATCCAAACCACATGATGATGATGATTCTGGCTCGATTAAAGAAAGGACAATTTTCCGCAGCCTATGTAGGGAGCACGGCTAAGCGTCCGTTGGAGTAGGCGAAATGGAGTGAAAACGACAGAAAGGAGAGAAAAGCCGTAGTCGAGGGCTCCAGAAATGTTGACCATCTGGGGTTCTTTGACGTGCAGTGACAACGCACAGTACACGGGCCCCTGGTATTCGCCTCCATCGAAAATACGACTGCCGCATAATCAGCATGTGTGGTCTTTGGTAGAGCATCTTTGGACATTCCCACTCGCAGGGCGGGGTGGCGGCCATTTTTTTTAAAAACAAACACAGAATTTGTTTTTATGTTTTAATTTTCTTCTGCTGCTTGTACCACAGATTCAGTTCGTAGTTAACGTTTGTTTTCATGCTTCTTTGTTCATTTTTTGTATCCTTGGTTTTCATGACTGCTTCGACGAATCGTGAGTGAATTAGGAGTGTTTTAAGGCTTGCATTTATATTAATTCGTTCCAGTGTTTCGGCAGCTAGTCATATTGCCAATTTTACGATATTTTAGTACAAGTCTGCAATGTTGATTTACAATGACAGTAAAACGACTTCGAGTAATCGAAGAGTGTCCCACACTCGCTGCCATGGCTACGAGTGGCGCTGCCTAACACTCCCACGATTACATATACATAAATACCCAATAAAGAGTCTGTTTCTAAGTGCCTCGTGCAGAAGATTCACCTCCTACACAAATGCTTTCGCGAGGAGGTATTTTTAGGAACCCAATAGAAAGACTAATATGCACACGCGCAGAGGGTTACAACAACCATGATGGACGAAAGACATAGAACGGCAAGAAAGAGACGTAGTTTGCCGAGGGTTCTCAATTATATGGTGATGAAATGTGCAGCTTTATATAAATGTGCTGCACTAAAGCATAATGTCACCATTCCCGTTGTAGCCTTAAAAAATTACCTTCCTTCAAAATAGATTCATTCTGCAGGGATAAAGATTTGCGGCCCTGGGAAGTAAAATCATTTTCATTAAAATATAGAAAAAAGGATGGGAGCTTTCGCAATTGGCAAAGTTAATGGATGTTCTGGCCATCAGTCATTGATGTTATAATAGTGGGTTCGGGCATATAGGTGATCTGATAGAAAATCGAGCCAAATGGTTTCCCAAAAAAGCTACGAGAAATGACTCTGCTGCCGGTCAGCAATCATAGAAATGATCAATGCACCTATCTCCCACGAGAGCTCGTTTCAATTTGATGCTAAGTTAAAGGTTTTCTCTAAACCTATAGCGACCCCACCACCGTGGCCTAGTGGCTATGGCGCTCGGTTTCTGATCCTAAGGTCGCGGGATCGAATCCCGGCGACGGCAGCCGCAATTCGATGGAGGCGAAATGTCGAGGCCCGTGTGTTGGGCGATGGCAGTGCACGTTAAAGAACCCCAGGTGGTAAAAATTTTCGGAACCTGCCACTACGCCCTCTGTCATATATCGAGGTTTTGGGACGCAAACCCCTGGAAATTATTAATATAATCGCAGCGAGTTTCCAGAGGTTTCTTAATCGGATTTTATGTAATCAGCTTGTAGGTCTGGTAGCACCCGTTGCCAACAAATACGTGATTGGTGTGTCAAGTGAGCATATTCTGTTGCCCATGTCATTCAGCGTGCGCTACAGTTAAATACAAGATGCAAAACCAAGAAGCCCACATAGCTATCATAGAAGTGCTATGTTTCTGCCACCTTTCTTTTGGCGAAATTCAAAAAATGACCTCATAACCACCGTAGATCCAGTAAATACAATACAATACAATGCAATACAACACAATACAATACAATACAATACAATACAATACAAAATAGAATGATAAACACCTAATTTATGATCCTTCCACCCTTATTAAAAACAACCAAAAAGAGTCATTTCTTCTGATCGTGCGCGTGACAGTGATAACAAAATCATGTATTTGCGATCTTCGTGAACTGGAAGGGACGCTGCAGTCGAAAAAATATGGATGGTAGAACTATGAATGTCGACGCCCATGCAACTTGAGCTTTATCACATTGCGGAGGGCGTCTCTCATAATCAGTGCTGGTTTTGGGACGTTAAACCCCACAAAACAACAACATTTCTGTGGTTTGATTAAGCCGAAATCTTATGCGAGCGAGTCAAGTAAGCTGTGGTAGTAAGATGTCAAGGCAATGTAGGCCGCGCGCATGTGGCAATCATAATGTACTAAGGCAATGTAGGCCGTCGGTCTATGATCGCCAACATCGGCCGTATACACGAAGCCTTGTATTCTTGACACTAGCACCTGTCGAAGCTCACACTGCGCATTCGCGATATCGGGGCGAATTCATCGTCGATGACGCTGAGTACAGTCGGAAGAGCGGAATGATTCTATCACGTCTGTGGCGGGCGTCGATACGCTTGTCAAGTTACATTAACTTGCCATTTAGCGCCGTGTTGAAAGCAGCGAACTGACTTACCTCACCGCAGTTACTGGCTTACACTTTATAAAGCACAAAACGAAACGAGTGGCGCGTTGCAAGCACTCGCAATTTAGCGAAAGAGAGTGTTGTGCAAGTTGTCGATTTCGAAAGCTTGTTACAAAGTGCAGGCGCAAACATGTGCTTAGCGAAAGCGCTGGAAGGCCGCTGGCTAATACACGGCTCCTCTCTACACGGAGGTGCTGCTGGTACTGCCAGTGATTCTTCATGCACGAACCCACGAGCGTCTAATACATAATTATACTCGTTAGTTCATGGCTGCCTGTCATTTGACGTAAAGCATGTGCATAATAAAACTCTGAGTGGCCGGCGCTCTGTTGTGAGCCGATCTAATGGGGCTATTAGTTCGGGCGTTGTGGCGTTCAGTGCAAGGTAAAGGTTTATTTACTTAGTCTTCCAGATTTATGATCTGTCATTATTAAAATACTCTGCTGTCAGCATTTTAATGGAGCAATCAGGAGTACGGTCGCTGATGGAACTCGCGAACAACCACGCCTGCCCGACATTCACAATGCAAGGCGAAACCATCGATTGCTTGAAACCGTAGACTGCAAGAGGCAAGATAAGAACTTCGCGCGCTTCCAAGCTGAGGAGGCGCTAAAGTAGGGTTAAAGGGCTGTCAACTCCTTAGAAAAGAAATAGTGAAGCTTTTATTATCGTAGCAAGGATAGCAAAGCAGCGAAGCTGCATGTTCCGGGTCTTGCCTCCGGCACAATCGCATTTCGTCTTAGTCGGAGGCTTCGGGAAAAACCTCGAAAAGGAGTACGAGGCCCAGCGACCGCTTCTCCATGTTTTGCACTGAGCTGAGCGCAGTGTTGTACACGTTCCTCCAAAACAGGAACGAAAACTCGTTCCTCGTTCCTTCACAATTTTGTAACGAGTTCCCGTTACAAGTTCCTTTAATGGAAAAGGAACGCGTTCCAGTTACATATCGAAAATTGGAACGTGCCGTTACAATAACGTTACATTTGATTTCTAAAATTGAAAATTAATCCTGAGGCAAATTAAAGTCAACATATTAAGTCTCGCATCGACCTATGTATAACTGAAGAATTTCAACGTCACCGGCGGCATATTATTTGGAGACAAAGAAACATCCAAAGAAACGCTCCGGGGCAAATATTTTCGAGGAGCACCGAACATACTACGGACAACTACACTGCAACTTTGGCGCTATAGTCTATTACAAGAGCGGCACTTTCCACTTCACTCTTCATATACGTATACTGCGCCTCCAGTGTGTAAATAAGTAGTTACTCACATGCACCAGTGCATGTAACAGTGGTGCATCTGGCACTAAAGGTAGTAATAGACCTTTTGATTCAGGATAGCATATAAAGGTTTGAACAAAATATTTGAACAAGATTCCCCGAAGTCGTCAGCATTCCCGATCCTAAACGATTTTGCTCAAAATTGGTGGCCCTTGTAGCATTTTAATAAACTATTTGGCAATTCTGGATATATTGCTTTTACTTAGTTCTCACCACTTTAAAGTATTTGTGATATACTGAACTTTATTTGTTAATTATAGCTGCGTTGAATATATGTCGGTGTGAGGAATTTTAATAATGCTATCTTGTGCGTTTACCGCCGAATTAAATAACATGGGACTGTTTTCTACTTTTGTTCGTGGCTTTAGAAATAAGCATTATTTGCCTGTTAAATTTGTATGCACAAGGACATTAAGGCAAGGCTGAAATGCTGTTGTGGTGCAGGAAACAAATAAGAAAATAAATAGCCTAACATGCATAATTTGACGGGATGCCAACCGAAAATGACCCACACCACACAAGTATAATTGACTAATTAACAGGACAGTCCTGTGTAGCTAACCCTTTGGTCGCGTACTAATGATAGCAATGGAACCATAGTTTTTATTAGAAACAAACTGGGCATCTCCGAACATAATTAACCAGGTCCGAGTTAGAGCGATGTTAACTTCGCTCAGCATTACGAACACGAACGCACGCACGTAAGCATGTTCAGCACACGTTCGCGTTAGCACGTGTATATATCCTTTAGAAAAGCCTTTCGTTTCTGCTTTTTGCCGAGGGAATAGGGCTGTCGACGCCAGATTAAGGCGCAGCCCGTTCAGTTCAACTGAAATACCTTCATTAGATTGACGCACAGTGTGTCTTACAAGTATGGACAACCATGGCCGTAACCGCGTTCTCAGAACCAATGCTGGGAGACGCGATATAGTAAAACACGCTTTGACAGTGTTTTTAGTTCGGAGGGAGACCTGGCGGCGGGATCATAAGGGACGAAAGGAACTTCGCTGTTGCATGCAGTTCCTCCCGCGTTGCCGTACACCGATACAGGGCTGGCTGATAGCCGTATACTATACTTGTAAGCGGCCATAGTAAGCGACCACCGCCAAAGAGTAGAGGGATACCCTGACGTCGTGCAGCCACAGTGAAGGGGAAGCGTCAACCCCGTCGAATCATCGAAACCGCAATACAATGGCGCTTTGATGCGTGATTTTTTATCAGGGAGCGATAGTGGCGACAGGAAAACGGGTACTCCAGGGAGGGTTTGTTGTGTCCCAGCCTATCCGCCCTGCATGATGTGCTGCGTACGTGCGATCGTCGTGGAGTGGAACGTGTATGGAAGGAACGCCGTTCCCTTTGCCGTTCCTTCGTAAATGTAACGCGTTCCCGTTACAGTTCCACCAATCCCAAATGGAACGATGGCGTTCCTTCGTTCCTCCCAAAAGGAACTCGTTCCAGGAACGTCGTTCCTTGGAACGGCGTTCCGTACAACACTGGCTGAGCGTAATGACGTTCGCCTCGAACCACAGACGGTGGTAGAGGCGGCACGCGTGGCCTCGGTTTGACGCCGTCGCACCCCTTTTGCTATATGCATGCCTATGCTATTGTATTAGCTACTTGAACACCACGAGAGGACTGATGCTCACGCCAGGAGAAGACTCATGCTCTCGCCACGACAGTACTCACGCTCTCGTGGCGCGAAGCTATGCATAAAACGCATAGCTCTGGGAGACGCTTTTTTTTTCTTTCTTTCTTTTTTCCTTGGTATTTGGCTCTTGCCCACTACGGGGGATTGGCCATGAAGCCGGCGGTTAATATGAAGAGGAAAAAATTGAGCTGTGCACCGGACTAATCGACACACATTGTCCTTGTCTTCTTTTTCTGCTAGCCCGTGCAACATGTGCGCCCGCTAGCCGCAGTTTTGCCAGTGTAGTAGTGGGCTGGAGGCAAGAGCGCAAGAGAAGAAAGAAATGCGCTTGCGAACGCCCCACATTGTGCAGTGAATAGAAGTGCACGCGCACTCTTGGGGACCAGAACTAGCGGTGATAGTTTCTGATGCCAGCTGCTTTTTCACGGCGAGCTATAACAGCTATAACAGTGCTGTATAGCTCGCGGTTGTCCTAGCTCGTCGTTCTAGCTCGCAGTTGTGGTGAAAATGAGGAGACAGTCTCTTACATTGACGGAAACGAGTATGCTTGTACCCCATAAAAAACGAATGACGTCTTTAACTTGGCCCTGAAAGTCATGAAGAGGTGACTACTGGCGGCATTTATCGTAGGGCGTGTCAAACACCAAGTGCGAAAAAAAAACCAAGAAAAGAACTCTCCAGGTTCACCTAACTTGCTTAAATGAAAAAAAAAAACTTTACTTACTATTATATTTTGAAACATCTGGTAGCGACGGGGAGCAACTTTCCTTTTTGAGTCAATTATGAAAAAAAAAACAAAAACGTGCAACCAGTGTTCCGAGCGTCTCTACATGTACACAGCCAGAAGGGGTGACAACGAAGACCGGGAAATTTTGTATTATGGATTTCTACTATCGTTCCTGCGAAACCACGGCAAGCTTCTGCAGTTCTAACGCTACGCTTTCTATTGCCAAACAACAACAACAACAACAACAACAACAACAACAACAACAACAACAACAACAACAACAACAACAACAACAAGAAATCGATGAAGGACGGTAGAAAGTTTCTTTAAAGGGGAACTCCGGCGGTTTTTTCGACACGTTTTTATATGAATATTTTCCAATGGTACTGGTAGTCGCGTGGCAGGCAGGGTGGCTTAGTTTGCTCAGAAATGCACTAATAATTTTAAATAAACGACTGAACCGCGTGTTCAAGCCGAAACCGAAACGGGTAGACGATTCGAGAAATGTATGCGATGACGTCGTCACAGCCTCGCCGCCATCAGAAATGTGCAGCTCGTGCCAGAAAAATTACAGTGGCGAGGTCATCCGACGACGTATTGAGTTTGTAGAAAGAGACAAATGTCGGTGCCTGAAGTCCACGAATTATATTTTCTCGAGAGCGCTCCGCTAGCGCAGGACCAGGCGCGGCCACCATGAGTTCCCCCGAGTCGTCGTCTTCTCTCCTCGATCCTCTGGTATGAAGCAGCGCGGCTCAAGTTATGTCAGCTTTTATGAATATTACAGCGACTATTTGAGCACTGAAGAATCGCTGTTTTGCTTTTTACGGCCGTCTGCTCGGGTAGGCAGGTAATGACGTCAAGAACACAGGGTGGTCCCGTAGGAATCCGCTAAAATTATTTGAAATTCATTTTCAGGAAATCTAAATGACTTGCGATCACCTGGCTTGACATATCTTATTACAGTAATGAATAGAGTATACAATGAAAATTTCATTGAGATCAGTGGGCGCTAAAAAATCGGCGGAGTTTACCTTTGAAGATGAACGTGCAGAAAACAGAGATAATCGTAGGTAGCCCGATGAAAAAGCGAGAGTTCGCGATTGGAGAGTAGGTAGTGGAATTTTACAAGAATGTATACACATGGTTCAATGGCTGACAGGGGGGCCCACTCAAGTTAAAAAAAAAAGTTCACCGTAGAATACGGATGTGTTGGTGCGCCTAAGGCAGACATTATCAGCTCAAGACTGGAATCTAACCATTACCCCTAAGGCGAAAACTGTATAACTTCTGCATTTTGCCAGTAAGGGTGTACGGGGCAGAAACTTGGACAAAGAATCTCGAGAGGAAGTTCAAACCACAGCGTGAGTGACGGAACCAGAAATTGCAGGCGCAGCATTAAGCGATAGGAAGACCGGAGAGTTGGTCAGGGAGCAGACTATAGTAGTCAACATTAAGCGAAAAAAATATGGACGTCAGCAGGCCACGTAATGAGAAGATTAAATAACCGATGGTTAGTTAGGCAGGCGGAATGGATAGCAAGAGATGGGAAGCGCGGCCGTCGACGACAGGGTATGATGGGTGACTAAACTTAAAAAATAACTGCAGGCGTAAAATGGAATAAGCTAGCTCAGGACAGGGCAGGATGGAGTTTGTTGTGGGGTGCCTACATCCTGCAGTAGGTGCAGTGCAGGCCGAAGGAGGAGAAAGAGGACGAGGAGAAGATTATGGTGACGTGCTGGTGATCATGATTATCTCTTTTATTAGAAGTATTGCCGTCAAGGCAATACGGTAAATTTTACAAGTGCTCTTAGCCAGGCAAAAATAGCCACCTGACAGAGTGCCACAGGCACACGATCATTATCGTCGTTATACAGGCTGCCCCGCCACGGTGGTCTAGTGGTTATGGCACTCGGCTGTGGATCCGAAGGTCGCGGGATCGAATCCCGGCCGCGGCGGCTGCATTTCTATGGAGGCGAAATGTTGAGGCCCGTGTGCTGTGCGATGTCAGTGCACGTTAAAGAACCCCAGGTGGTCCAAATTTCTGGAGACCTCCACTACGGCGTCTCTCATAATCAGAGCTGGTTTTGGGACGTTAAACACCACAAATCAATCAAATCATCGTTATACAGGCAGGCGCGTCCGCAATGTGTCCGTAGTTGTAAGACCACAGCTGCTTTACGAATCAGTGTACGTTTTAAACAGTCAAGTTAATAGGAAAGGAGACAAATACACAGGTAGTTGGAAGCTACGCTTTTTGGCGGGGAAATATTTTCTGAACAAATTAACAATTTTGTTAGCAGGACTGGAAAAGCCCTTATCTTTCTGCAGTGAGACCTTAGTCAGGTTAATAAACAAGCCCACCGCATCCTACGGCAGTGTCACAGAAATATACTGCAACATACCCGCCCTTGGTGGGATCCATTCTAACATCAAAGCTGTTTAGGAAATCGTTCCTTGTCCGGCAAACCAAAAAACTATCATCATCATCATCCTTAGTTCAGGTCCCCAAGAGTGCGCGTACACTTCTTCTATGCAATGCCCAATGTGCCGAGTCAGCACGCGCGATTCTTTCTTCTCTTGCGCGCATGACCTCAGCTCACTACTACTGGCAAAACTGCGGCTGGCGGCCGCAAGCAAGAGAAAAGACAGTGTGACTCGATTTGTCTGGTGTACAGCGTCTCGTAAAGCTATGCGTTTTTGCATTGCTTCGCACCACGAGAGCATGCGTCCACTCATGGCGCGAAGCTATGCACAAACGCAGCCATGGATCGCCCGAAGCTAAAGCGCACTCCCGAGAAAGAAGCCGCTATAGAAAAGCGAGGCTTGCCGCTACGCGACAACAAAATCCACGGCGCCGATCAGATCCGGAGTACATGGCCAAGCTCAACTTCGCTACAGCAATAAATAAACGTGACAACGACCAGCTTCGCTGTGTATGAGGTTTGCGCTGTTTATGGCCAAGCTTGAAGCCTTTTTTCTTTTTTTTTTTATAAGATACGTATTGATGCACTTCAGCGTGTTCAGTCTACCGCAGCAGGCTTGTCCTAGGGAAATATGATCGATCTGAAAGCTCTCGAGACATCGAGATATCTTAAATGTTAATTTATGAAAGACCGAAGATTAACTCAGACTTCAACTTTTTATTCAACTTCTAGGAAGCGAACGAGAATAAATGCTTCAGATTATCTACTACTGGCACAGTACCATTCTTTCCATTTGGATCATGAATTTAAAGTTCGGCCATACATCTCCAGGACCGAGCTTTCAAAGAACTTATTTTTACAAAAGCGATTACGGAATGGAATTTGTTGCCATCGAAGTTAGGTGGCGGCACAGCTAAGGATTCATTTTATGAAGTTTCGTGCACCACGAAATAATGCCATCAAAGGCGTTGTGGGTATGTATCATCTTTTACAAAAATTAAGTAGCTTTGAACTATTCAGAAACGTAAATTTTTGCTTTTGGTGCACGGTTCATGTTTATATACCTTTGTCTTATTCTCAAAAAGTTGGAATATTGCTCTATACGGGGATGCACGCGAGTATTTTCAGTTTTCGTATTGTTTTTATTTAATGGCGGTAGCCGACGTACGTTTCAGGCTTAGCATCTTTGATTCACCTCCGGGTGGAAGTTGTTACGGAAACTAAAGAATCTAAGCAAATAAAATTAATATAAAAGACATAATGTCTAGTGCTGTATGTGGTAGATGGGATATGAGAGATAAGTACTGTACTGCAGGAAGAGTCATTTAACCATCAGGATAGTTGATGAAAATTAATTAATATAGGTACACGTGCGCATCGCATTGGATATGAGGGTATGATACCTACGTCAACTAGAGATCAAGTGTGGCTCACACTCCCGCTATAAATGTAGGTATGAGCTGGTCTAACTAAACCTGAAGTTCACCGCAGTCAATCAAAACTCCACCAGAATCAACCAAGAGTGCACCAAATGCTATATAGGGGCTAGGACCATTCAAAACACATAAGCGAGCATTAAGAGCAGATTTCCTTTTCACTTCTTTTTAACTCATTCGTCTTCTGATCTGATAGGCAAAGCTGATCACAGACGTGATTTCTTTCTTACTGATTTGTGACTCATACCCGGCTATCCAATGCGGTGCGCGCCTACCTCCGTTTAATTAATTTTCATTATACACCCTTATGATTCAATGACTTTTTTGACAGCGAAGGTGTACTAGCTTGCAGTAATATGTCCTTTGAAAACAGAAAACACGGCATATCGGTATTGGGGATGTGCGGCAGGGGTACTAAAGCAAAACCTCAGTGTCGTCTCTGAAACAGTTCTTCTTTGCACCTAGTTAACATTTCGCGCGACCACATCAAACGCTTTAGCTGCAGCGCGGTTCTAGATAGCTTCGAGTCCTTTATGCGGACATCGTAAAAACGCTAGCTGGGTTGGAGCGGGAATCAGACTCGTCTGCGTGGCAGGCATGTGTTCTACCAAAGAGCCACGCCAGCGGTTGACGCTGCTTCGGAAAAAAGCCCCTATACGTGGTGAACAGCAAAGCATATCGATGTTTACTATGGTAGAGCAAGTAGGTGGTATAGCAAGGAGGTGCGAAAAGGAAGTGATGGTGATCAGGAGGGAAATGAGGAGGGTAAGGCCACCAACACCGCAGTAAAGTATGACAAGGGAGTGGGAAAGGGAGGTGGGGGCGCGGATGAGTGACGTAGGAGTGAGGAAGAGGGAAATAAGAAAGGGATAGGGTAAAGCGTAGCACACCGATGGTATGGCAAGGCGGTGGGACAGGGAAGTGAGAATAAGGATGGGGAAAGGATGAGGGGAAGGTCACCAGCTCCACTGTGACATGACCTTGCGCCCCTGTAGTGCAAATTGTTTTTTTTTGTCTTTTTTTGCAGGAAAATTAGGCTATGATATTGCGTTTGTTTCCTACAACTACATTTGACGTTTTTATAGGATTTTAATTTTTTTTTTCCATTTCCCCCCATAACTCCCATACGGAGGTGAATAAGGGGTGCCGAGCTAGAAGTGCCACTAGGTGCGAGCGCAATAAAACTTTCTAATAAGTCCACTTGTCCGTACGAAGCGAAGCAGCGCATTCAACGCCTTCTGCGCTGAGCAAGGCCTAGGCCAGTGTGTGAGGATTATTCTTTCGTACGAAAGTCGATTATCAAGTCTGTCTAACGCACTTGAAAGTTATTTTCTGGCCACACCGAAACGGGCACTGTCAAAAGAAGATGGGCAGTCATCTCCTCACGGCTACAATTATCCTATGTAGGATTGTTAGCCACTCAAATCCTAAATGAGTGGGCCTTCGTGAAAGCCACGCAAAGCCACAGGCAGCACAGAAGCGTATTTTCAGCTCGAGGTACTCCAGGGGAAAGACGTGTCTGTAGATTGAGATCCATACCTTGGAGACCAACGTTGGTGATACCCGCCAAGTTCCATAAACTAAATGATTTACTCCGACTTAACTCAACAAAATATAACAACCTTACATAGACGTTTCGCCACCTATGCGGTGGCGAAACGCCTATGTAAGATTGTTATATTTTGTTGGCGTACATCGGCGAACATCAGCGAAACGGGCAGGAAAAGGTCAACAAGGCTCAAAGAACACAAAAGAGATGTCGCTAAAGCTACCCATGCCACACATTCCAAGACGAAGCTCGTTGAGCACAGCTGGGAAACAGGACATGCCTTTGATTTCAACAATGCGACGACGCTGGCTCGGGAACAAAGGTGGGGGAAAGGAAAATTCCTGGAGTCGTGGTTCATCCGTCGAGACCAATCGGCGTGCAACAACAACCGCGGCCCTCTACCGGACATTTACAAGGACATACGTGACTAACTGGGCGGCCTCCGTTCATGTGTGTCAGTGTATACTGAGGATGCCACCCGTATAGGTGGCGTCCTCATGTACGGTTGCTATATTTTGTTAAGTCGGAGTAAATCTTTTAGAACATGAACTCACCCGGCTTTTGGAACATTTTTGCAAGTTCCATATTGCAAGTGGAAGAACAGGTGCTAAAGGATGAAGCCTTATAGCTGCGATATAGATTAGTGGATGTATATAATGATATAGACTAGCGGATGTATCATGGGCAGCTCTGGGTGGCCTCATCCGCGAGGTCATTACTATGGTTACCGCAATGGCCTGGTATCTGCTCATGCGCTTTGTTTGTGTGGGTGTGTTTGTGTTTTCACTTGCATGGTGATGGTGAAGCCTTAAGTTAATGACTAATTTGTCGATGCGATGAAATCTCAGCGATGAAATGGTGAGATAAGACAGTGGAAAGCTGCCTTGCACTCGAATACGGACCATGCCTCTGACGGTTCTTCAAGTGCAACTGCAGCAACAGGCTTCGTGTTCTAGAGCCGTCATTAGTGTCAAATATGGTGTCTTGAACATCACGGCTAGGGATTTCGCGAAAACAAGCACGGTACATGATGAACGTGCCGAGAAAACTCATGCAGACGCGAAGGCGTCCGCTGTGTTTTTCATGCAGGAATAATAGTGTGGTTTGTAGCTTGTACTTGAAATGCTGCCGTGTTTGATGGAGGCCATTTGTTTAAAATTCGAAGCCGACGTAGGCGTTCCTCTTTCAGTGCGTACTTCACAAATTGTCACGAGCGTACCTAAGTGAATTAAAGAGTCGCGGGCTCATATTTGCAGTTGCTAGCAATTTAATAGAGGAATCAAACAATGACGCTAGTCCACTCCATGTATAAGATATGAATTCTTTGAACTGTATGATAAAATCTCGCATTAATTTTCCAATATTTTATTGGCGAATGACTAGACAGTCATTCGCCTATAGTAGGTCGTTAGTCAGTAGCGTACTATAGGCGAATTAGCCAGTAACAAGGTATTGTAATGCTTATGGAACCGCAGACAAATCTTCCGTTTTCCACTTGTTCTACTGCGAGCGCCTCCCTTTCTCCTCAACAAAAATAAAATCCGGCTCTTCGCTGAGGACCTAGCCGGGGCCAGCCCATTTATTTATTGTGCAATGCTATTGTGCAATGCTATTTATTGTACAATGCTAAAAAAATTCGGAGGAAACTAACGTCGAAATGATCGACCTCATTTTGGAATTGCTCAGTAGTAATTCTCAGAAGTAATTGCTCAGAAGTAGTAATTGCTCAGTAGTAATTGCTCAGAAGTAATTGATGGAGACAATCAATTACTACTTTGATTAGATAACTATAATTGCAAGCGTAAAATTTTTTGTGTAACGCATACAACTCTGCACTGTATCAGAAAAAAATGTCACTATATTCACTAATAAAAACAACCTTAAGGGACGCCCACTTTCCAGAAAGCTTAAAATTCAGAGCGCCTGGAGTGTTGACGAGAGAAAAAAGGCACAAGCCGATCGATAGGTTTGGGGAGTCGTTACAGGCATATGTAAGCGTAGAGTATAACGATGGAGGTTTTCAAGAAGTGACTGAGCAGAGATAAGACGAAACGCTAGATTGCGATAGATACACAAGATGAACTCACGCATGTCACGACTTATTTGTCACTGTTCCATTTCTAAAGGAACTCCAATAATATGCATTATCACCGTCGCTTCACCATCAACAATAAGCACCATTATCTCCATCTGCGAAGTTACTTTTTCGCTCACGCTATGATCCCCATCTTTCTATGGACAATCTGTGCCCCTTGCTCAGGCTGTGTACACATGTCTGCGCTACATAGTTCACAACCAAATAACAAGCTGCCTTTCATAAGCAGCCTATGCCATGTGAAAAGCCTTCGTCCATTTTCATCAATCTTCGGTCCTGGATTGTGTCGCGACAGCGCCGTGCGCAGCAGACTGCTAGAGTGCACAGATGGGTTCCACGTCACGCCACCATGTCAAACGTGCCTTGAAACTGCGTAACCCTGAGTCGATATACAGCGTCTGTCGTGTCACCAGCGTAGGCGTTGCTTTATTACTATGAGACATGGTTCTTACTACGGTGCGAGCAGTTCATTGACTTCAAAAGTTACCATATCTGAATTTCGGAGAAAAATGTCCGCTTATTGCGCACCTTAATTATGTTCTGCAATATGATCCATGCACCCTGGCTGAACGTCTGTAGTATATGAATGTAGGGTCGTTCGTTTTCGGGTAAAAATGGAGCCTTGCACCCCGAACGTGTTCTTAGAAAATTCGTTTAAACCTTGTATCTTCCCAAGTTGCATTGCAGCAACCCAACCTGTTCTTCGAGTACAGCCTCGAGTTTGCAGGGCATGTACTCTAGCTAGCTCGCGTCGGTACCACGAAGTTACTTACCGCTGGCTGAAATGAAGGCCACGAATGTACAGCACAATTCGCAAGACATGATTTGTGCAGCACTGTGCACGCTTCGTGGCTCTCATTTGTAAATTGAAATTTGTAAACGTAACCCGAAAACGACCGATTTTCGGTAAGGTTTCACAAAAAGACCGATTTCTCCCCGATTATCACTTTTAAAAATAGCGCCCAGTTTTTACCCCCCCCCCCCCCCCCCAATCTGAAGAAAAAAAAAAGAGAAAAAACTCTCAAACCAACAACCCTAAATATATGCGGCAAGGATTGCTCAGAGAGCATATTAGCAACTTAGGTAGCAGTTTCCGGCTGTGAACTTCTCCGCACTCCAAATTTTATCTATGACAATGCATCAAAATTTGCGCCACAGTACTGCTTCTGATCGCCACAGAGCATTCGTATACGTATGATGTATAATTGTCGAAACGAGCGCCTGATTTACACCACACACTAGAAAACACTGTTATTCATTGACGTAAAGTAATATCACTGGATAATCTTCCGTGACCTTACGCACCAACTCTAGCACACATTGCCGGTGCGAGGGATCCATATCACCCAGTTCTTGTAATACCTGGCGGCCGCGCACGCGCTAACCACATAGCGGCGAAGGCACATCGACACGAAAAGGAACTTTCTCGAAGACGGTGGCACGAATGGTGCGAAAACCTTGGATCCGGAAATTGGGAACAGAGCACTTTGGCGCACGTTTCGATCAATGGAACGCGGGAACAAGCAACATGATCCAGCAGCAAGCGTGAGGTTAGCGATGCAATGTACGCCATGTGAGTTTCCTCTACACGCTGCTACAGCTTTTTTTCCAAAGTACGATGATGTGTCACCCATAACCTTCTCTGACCATGATGAGTCCAACCCCAGTGCTGCGTCGGATGTATCAAGCCTGTTCACCATGGCCGAACTCATAGCGGCGATTGAAACGTCCAGGCAACGAACGACACCGGGTCCCGATGACATTCCTTATGAGGTTTTCAAGAACATGGAAGGGGCAGCGCTTGACGCACTCCTAGAGGCTATTAATACAGTATGGGAGACTGGTATTGTTCCGCCTGATTGGAATCACTCAGTTGTTGTCCCCATACCAAAGCCAGGAAAACCTCCAAATAATCTGCAATCCTTACGGTCGATCTCACTAACCCCAACTATTTGCAAGCTCGCAGAAAAGATGCTAGCTACACGTGTCTCCTGGTGGCTTGAACGGCACAAGAAATACCATCCTGCACAAATTGGATTTCGTTCTTACTTGGGAACTGAAGACGGACTTTCCATATTGTCGGTCGATGTGTTGCAGGTTTCACCACACAGTCATGCGGAGCCAGTGTGCAGCACTGCCGATCCGGCAGTGCTGCACACTGGCTCCGCAAAATTAGACAGAGTTCCACACAAACGCTCCATCTCATCCGACGCGTTGCTTCAAAATCAGCTGGAGCTCGTACTGACGTAGCTCGACGAATCGTACGTGTAGTCTTGCAGCCACGGATTTTGTACCAAGCGCAATTTCAACGTCTAACTTTGGCTCAGTTGGCACAATTGGAGACAATAAATCGTGATGCTATGCGCACCATTACTTCGCTACCTCGAATCACACCAGTGCCAATTCTGCAGGAACATGCTCAGCTGAACACAATTGCAGAACTGATGTCGCAGCGTGAACAAGCACGTGAAATAAAAAATTGACGGCAGATCCACGAGGTGAATGATGATGAGATTGGGCGAAGCTCCTGGAAGTAATCATCGGTTAAACCGTGAAATTTCTTCCGTTAATTCGCCCGATAAAAATGACGTGAAACGATTGATTAAATGTTTTATCAAACTTTTATTGCTGGTTTCCGTTGTCCTTTCATTATGACCGCTTTGTGGTCGGTGAAATGTAAGCTAAGTGGTTCTTGCACTGGTTGCAGATGAAAACCATTGCTTTACCTGGCGTCTTTCGTTAAGCAGCTGGCGTCTTTTCGTTTTGCTTTAGAAACATCTGGCGTCTTTCGTTAAGCAGCTGGCGTCTTTTCGTTTTGCTTTAGAAACATCTGGCGTCTTTTCGTTTTGCTTTTAGAAAACATCTGGCGTCTTTCGTTGGTTTATTTCATCAATCAAGGGCGTTTTGAACAAAATTTTTATTGTTTAATCACGCACAGGAGAAATCTCACCAGGCACTACCTTGGAGGTAAACAATGGCTGCTACTGGGAATGAGAGACTGCAGAAGTCGGCTTTTAACACTTCTGCTTCTACTGACGTTTCCTACTGGAACATGCCAATGGCTGCTAATGGGGAATGAGAGACAGAAGAATTCGGCTTTTAGTTAACGCGCACGCTGCGAATTTTTTTTATTGTTCAACAACGCACAGGAGAAATCTCCCACCGGCACCACCTTGGAGGTCAAAGCGTAAGACTGGTTACGCACTACGACTACGACTACGACTACGACGAGGGACGAACGGGTGCCGCTTTAAGGAGCTTCGCCCCTAAAAAGCAGCTGGTTCCGGTTGTCGCCGCTTTGCATGCACATTTTCAGCGTGGCTCTCGAATAGAAAACGCGACTGAACCAATGCCTCCCTGGGAATTTACCCACATCACTACTAATAAAACAACGAGGCTACGGCGAAACGACGCCGAAAATACTGGTGCGAACAAGGCAGTAGATTCTAGATGCGCTGATACTTGCACAGTATATACAGATGCTGCTATTCTACCTGACGGCGGTATGACGTCCTTCCTCAGTTCTACGCATCCCTTCATCAGTGGTCACCAACAATATACATCTAAAGAAGCCAGTGCTCTGGTAATGGAACTTCAAGCCATTCATAACGCCCTGAAAGACACCATCTCTAAGCTACCTACACTTGAGCGACTAGACATATTCACCGACTCTCTAGCAGCCATACAAGAACTTAAAAAGGCGCACAAGGCAATGGAAATCTGCGAAGCCATACACGCCCTAAATCGCACAACTACGTGCGTCAAGGTACACTGGGTACAAGGACATGCTGCGAACCCTCACAACATTGCTGCCGAGCAGGCGGCACACTTTCCTCCCAATCCACATTCCCCATCCATTCCCCTCCCACCCCAACCCCTCCCCTCCCTTTGCGCCCGTAAGAACTTTCTCCGGCAGGACACACGTGCTCTTATCCCACCGTGTGTCTGTTCCCTCCCCCATCACCTTACTAGGGCGGAGGAAGTTGTGCTTAGGAGACTTCGGGCCGGGGTGGCCCTTACACCGGCTGTAATCTCTACGTGGACCTGGTGCACCACTGCCACTTGGTGATACGTGCCCTTATTGTTCTGTTCCCGTGACGGACGCAGATGCACACCATATCATATGGACATGTAAAGGACTCCATCGGGAGCGCTCTCGTCTCCTTAAACAAGACGGTCTCCGATACAGTGCCTCGACCAGTTATGACCGTTGGATACACGACAACAGATACCACAAAACACTACTTCAGTTCATACACAACACAGGACTTGCAGCACACATTTAACAAAGTACACCATATACTATGCCTTAAGGGCAAGCCCATTTCGCAATAAAAAAAAAAAAGACTCTGGTTTCATGAAGCCCCATCGCATTGCACGTGATATTCACTGTAGGAACCCTATCCCGAGTGGGCGTAAAGAATTACGTAGTTCTGCAAAGTCATGTCGTAAAGAGCGGGAAAACATCGACATGTAGGATTTATAAATTTAGCAGTAACTGCATAATAGGCACTGGATCCTTTCACGCTGCTGAGAAGAGCACACATGTTTGAAAGCTGACTTTACGTTTCGAAGGCTGTCGGAAGTACTCACAGCTGAGACTGTAAAGATCTCAGCTTCTTTCTGTATCGCACGCGGATGGTTGTATTTTGTGCGCACGATTAGAAGACATTGAAGTCAGAGTATTAAGTTTATACTGGATGTCTAGCCGCAGCCTATTATAACATTTGGGGTATTATATGAAAAATGTGACACGATTTTGAAGCATACCGCGGGAGACCACGCCAAAATTGTGTGACCCTTAAGCTTGGCCTTAAGGGATGGACGCGATATCGACTGTTGGTCCCATTGTCATCGCGCTCTCTCCCGCTTGCCATGCTCTTCAGTCGCCTAGCCACGTAATTGTCACGACACCACTACGCAGAAAGTGCAAGTTACTTGCGCTACTGAGTGGTCTCCCTCGTCGTCTTGAGCCATTTCAAATAGATGCGCCATCAAACCTCGCCGATAAAGATGGCACCATTATAATTGAGACTTGGGGTAGTTGGTAAAGGTTTACCTTGAGGTAGGGGCAGCGCTACACGATACACGGACAAAAAAGAAGACGCGCCTACCTGAAGAAGAAGAATGCGGGGTGGCCGAACGTGTAGCGCATCGTGCTCAAGAGCAAGAGGTCCCAGGTTTGATTCCCCCCGTCAGCGAAGTTTTTTTTTTCTTTTAAATGCGAAGCATTTCTTCGCAAACTTCGGCGACTTTGAGCGTATCTATCTATCTATCTAGCCGCCTACGATTTTGTGCTCTCCTGGCCGTTTCGCTAATGGGATGTTTACGAAAATTGGCATGCCACAACATCTCAGCATGACGAACATAAATGACAGGTCATAACATGAAAATCATGACATGCATGTCATGAGCGGCATGATTTACATGCCATGGACTTGGCGCTCTCCTGGCCGTTTCGCTAATACGATGTATGCGAAAATTGGTATGGCACAACATGACTGCCTGACGAACATAAATGGTAGGTCATAACATGAAAATCATGATATTCATGATATTGATGTGTACTATGAATGCCCTTCCTGCATGGACGAAATTCTGGTCTGCAGTATGTTGTGTTATAAAATATACGTGTCATGAGCGGCATGATTTACATGCGACGGTCTTGGTGCTCTCCTGGGAGTTTCGTTAATGGGATGTATACGAAAATTGGTATGCCACAACATGACTACATGACGAACATAAATGACAGGTCACCACATGAAAATCATAATATGCATGTCATGAGCGACATGATTTACATGCCACGCGTTTCGTTAACGGGATGTATACGAAAATTGGCATGCCACAACATGACTGCATGACTAACGTAAATGACAGGTCATAACATGAAAATCCTGACAGGCATGTCATGAGCGGCAGGACTTACATGCCACGGTCCTGGCGCTATACTGCCGTTTCGTTAATGGGATGCATACGAAATTGGTATGGCACAACAAGACTGCATGACGATCATAAATGGCAGGTCATAACATGAAGATCATGACATGCATATCATGAGCGGCATGATTTACATGCCACGCGTTTCGTTAACGGGATGTATACGAAAATTGGCATGCCACAACATGACTGCATGACTAACGTAAATGACAGGTCATAACATGAAAATCCTGACAGGCATGTCATGAGCGGCAGAACTTACATGCCACGGTCCTGGCGCTATACTGCCGTTTCGTTAATGAGATGCATACGAAATTGGTATGGCGCAACATGACGATCATAAATGACAGGTCATAACATGAAAATCATGACATGCATATCATGAGCGGCATGATTTACATGCCACGCGTTTCGCTAATGGGATGTATACCAAAATTGCTATGGCACAACACGTTGTTTTGTGTTGTTTTGTGGGGTTTAACGTCCCAAAACCAGTTCTGATTATGAGAGACGCCGTAGTGGAGGGCTCCGGAAATTTCGACCACCTGGGGTTCTTTAATGTGCACTGACATCGCACAGCACACGGGCCTCAACGTTTCGCCTCCATCGAAATGCAGCCGCCGGGGCCTGGATTCGATCCCGCGACCTTCGGATCAGCAGCTGAGTGCCATAACCACTAGATTATCTATGGCGGGGCGATGTCGCGACCAACGCCACATTCTTTAAGTCACTACGTTGTGCAAACTGCGACGTATATAATGCAGATCGCTCGTAGTTCTGCAGTAACTACCTCAACAACGTTTACGAATGGGTTGATGCCTCCGCTCGAAAAGTATCTACACTGAAGTTCTAGAGGAACTTCTGTATATGATGCGCATAATGTAAAATCATATATGCTAGAGCGAAAGCACTGAACCAGAATGCAAGCAGAGGAAACTATTAAAATAATATGGAAAGTAAAAGAAGAAAAATATTTGCCACGTCTTAGCCTACCTAAGTATTACGCAGAGCTGATTTGCTCAACAGAGCAAGAACAAATTCACAGTCAACCAATGTGCACCGATTTGTAGGAACGAATATCATTCATCCTGAACGGGAACTCATACGAGTAAATGGTCCCTGAACTGGCATCATATATAGAAATGGAATCAGACTAAGTGCATCAAACAAAGCAAGATCCTCAAGACGTCGCGCGGCGAAGGTGTTCAAAAGCGTCTCCAGTGTCTGCATTGCGCAGCATACATAGCATAGTAAATAGCGCAAGCGCAGTCACATTGCACACTTTTAGAGCGGAAACGCGATAACCTCTACATGTTTCCAGGGGCCCTTGTGGTAGTTTAAAAGCTATTGCAACAAAAGTTTAAAGCTTAAAGCTAAAATTTAAAGTTTTAAAACTGTTGCAACAAAAGTAAGAAAATCTCTCGCAGCCGATGACGGACGACGCAGTATTCTTGTGTTTCTATTGTTTATCATCATGGTTCCTTCGTGAACCCCTCCTGCGCTGACGGACTCCGCCAAGCTTACGACAACTGTGGATTCCGAAATCTCGCAGACTGTCCTATAGAATCGGAAAGCCCTCCTCTTTTTGTTTTTTTCTCTTTTCTTCATTTCCTTTCCTTCTTCAGAGCGAGGTCAGTCACTCTGCCAGCGTCGGGCGGGCAGTGGAATTCCACTTAGTGTCAGTATCGGACAAAATCATGCTAAAGACAACACGCAATACGGCCTTACAACACGCACTTGCGTGGATTATACGGCAGACAAAATAAGAACAGAAACAGCAGATTCGTGCGACTATCCAGACCGCCAGCTCAACTTCCAGAGAAACGAGGTTTAAGGCAACGAGACCTCTAACGCCCGGCACATGTTTCTTGAGCCTCGGAGCGTTTTACTGGCTAAGCGACTTTTGTGGTTGCAGTTTAACAATCCATTTCCTTGCGCAGCTTGCTCGCATATGCTACGCGTCGCGGCGAGTGAGAGTTTCGGCACCTGCGCCGGCTGCGTTGAATGTGCAACCGCTTATAAGTATCGCCCCAGAATTAACATTTGCGAACTCGCAAAGGTGCACATAATGGAATAAGGCGCCTAGAGCAGAATTTTTCGACTAGCATACGGAGCATTGCGAAAGCTCGTACGGCAGTTTAGACATTTACTACGGCGGTTCTAACGGACCAACAATATTGAATTATTTTAATAGGTGTTATTTCGAATGCACCACAGCAGCTCGTTAATGGGAAACGCTTTAGGTGTGGAATCTAGAACTAGACTACTTTCTACGGTCCCTACAAAATGCTTAAATCTTCCAAATTTTCGGTGTAAGCCAAGGGTATAAGTCTACTCAGTTTGCTTCCATTGTGCTTATTTTCTTTTTACCTTACGGGACCCAGTGCGCTGCACAATATAGTTGAATTAACATAGTTTCTTTGTTATTGTTGTTGCTACTCAGAAGAATTAGCAGGGAGCAGCGACAAAAAGAAACTAAAGAACAAGAATGAGATGAGAACAGCGCACTTAAGTGAAACGTTTACATTACTCGACTTGTTACATTTTCCAGTAATTATACAATTCTAACGTCAAATTAATTACGGTATCCTTATTAGATTGCCAGTAGCATAGAAGTAGTGCAGAGTTTTACCACTGTAGCATATACGCGATAATTCTGCAGCGACCCCCTGCTCAATCTACCAGAGAGTTTGAAAGCGAATGAAATGTAGCAAATTTCCATAGCGCATATGCGTTGTTGACGCAAATTGCTCTTCTGGCCTGTTTTTGCATTACACCACCTCCCAAGTTTCATTAAGCTAGCGCAGATAGTTCTCTAAAGGAATTTTCGTTACCCGTTGAGCCGTGGCATGCTGCAGTGCATGCAGTGGCAATGAGTGCTTCACTGCAGTACATCCCGCGTCGGATGTGAATGCTTGCATCGCTGCGCCGCCGTGTAATAGATTGGCGTTCCTATAACGAGACGCGCGCCCTTACGAGCAAACAATAGTTCTCTCTCTCTCTTTCTCTTTGCTCGGGGTGAATGTCGCTAAGCGTGCGGTATAACTCCCTTAGCGTCGTTTCTCAGCGTGGCGAAACGGGCCACGTGACTTTCTCGCTGGTCGACGCAGCTCATTCATCAGCGCTCGTTCATCCGTTCAGCTCGTTTCACGCAACTCGTCCATCATAGCGAGTGCTGACGCGTGACTTGCTCAAAACACTGTGGCGTCGACCGACAAACGCGCACTCAGAAGCTGGCTCCATTACTGCACTGCGATAGCAATGACACTCAAGAGCCGTGGGCTGAATTGTTTATTATACTTGCTTCACGATTGCTCACTGTTCATAGCAGTTCTGAAATATTGACGCTATGGGAGGGAGGTGCAATGTTGCTTGGCGCAGTGCCGGAGGGTGAGATGTTCAATTCTTATTGAAAGGTTAAGCTCCTGTACTTTTCGTAACAAGATAAGGTTAACGTTGTACCTGAATGTCGACAGTCTTGAAGAACAATTCTTGTGCGTTGATGTAAAAGTTTCATGGATGTTTGAGGTATATAAGACCGATTGTTTTGTCAGCCATGAACGTGCGCGAAATTTCATTGATTGACCTTGCTGCACGGCTTTTAGCGAAGCTCTGAACTGTGCGTATACCCAGGCGTTTCTCCTTTGTCGCCCACTCTCTAAGATAAAGAAATGTATAGATAAAGATAATTAAACTCAGATCACTTCAAAACAAAACTATCCTAACATAACGCTTTTATTGACTTCAACGGTCAAGTCAAGCACTTAGATACGCCTTTTCAGTTAGAGTAGGAAAAGCTGCACATATGACATATTCCAGCATCAAATCTGTAGCACACAAAAAGGTGAGCTTCGTGTGCGGGAAGTCATGTAAATGCAAAAATCTATAGCGTAATTACAAAAAAAAGTTATGAAGAAACATAAAAACCAAACAAATGACGCGCAGCACGCACGCACACGCATACAGAATTATGAATATGCGATCAACAGAAGACAAAAAAAAGTGAACGTTGAAATGATAGTAAACGGATGTCGATGTAGGCCACTTTTGTACTCTCACCTAGTACATTGTGCATAAAAGGCGTAAACAATCATGTACTGAGGAATCTAATGGTTGGTATATACAGACCACACACATATCCGGTATGGGAGCACATTCTTTACTCCAAAAATTTTATTTTCTCAAGTTTGATTACCTGAAGCCAGGTATAAAGCCTACAAGTTATGACTAATGCCCAAAGTTGTCAATCTGTGCTCAAGATCTATTCTGCGCGCGCAGTGCTCTTTTTCTCCCCGCATTTATCGCGCAGGGGTGAACTAAGTTGCTGTTGCTTCACCCAGAATATTTTATCTCCTGATTTTCAGTGGAAGCGACTTCACGGATTGTTTATCACTCTCTCAGGACGGTCTCCAACAACCCAGTGTTACAGTTAATCAGTCTGTGCGCCTTCTTCTCTTCGACTGCAACCTTACCCTCACAGTGAGAAGTGGCGTTATCCTCACACGTGGCGCTATCATACTTGAGAGTTCCATGGATTTGTTTGTGACACACGAGTGCGTATAAGCGCGGGATGAGCGCTAACCCGAGTCATGCACTTTCATGTAGCTACAGCAGCCATAATCTGCAAGAGAAAGTGGACATCAGTTTTCTTCATACCTTCCATCAGCATACGAATTAACATGCTATGCGACAGCTTTTGCTATGTTCATCTGTTTCCCATGTGCATGGTCAAGACACACTCTTGCGTGCCATGTTTCATAATTTAAATTAAGGCCATGAGCACAGGAACTCAATCTGACTCTATATCAATAAGTAGGTTTAAGTAGCTGTATATTATAATGGCACACCGAAGACATGAAGCCTAATCAACAACGTTCACCCGTCGTAATTGCCTTTCCCTATTGTCATGGTCGCCTTCGCTAATCGCACAACCAGCATTAGGATTAGCTGGAATTTGCTCTTAGGAAGAGTTATTGGAGCAAGGGCTCTTTTAGAGCAGCGGCACTAATTCTCTGAGCGAAACATTTTCAAATGTCACGAATAAGTGAAAAAAAATGCCCGTTGCTTTCCGCTGAGGGAGTTGACAAATTACGACAGCCCGCTAGGGGCGCAAGCGAGCTGACGCAGCGTTTCGTCGATTAGGCGGGAGTTACGGCATGCGTGCGTCTTTGCATGAAGAGCACCGAGTTCACTGGATTAGAGAAATCCTTGCGGAATTCACCCAAGTGGTTGCAACCGCTCTGTTTAGCCGCAAGGTATTTTCGCGCATTTAAGGAAAATTCATTATTTCACGTTTAGAGTTGCGCTACAGCCGAACTTAGGACCACATATTGCGAGTGTAAAAGTCGCAAAAATAAAGCTGCCAGGAGTGAAGGATAGACAAATCTGTTCGTAAAATGACGTCTCCTCTGCAGCGCTTATTTTGTAACGGTTTCGCAATATGGGGTATGATGCAACCAAGTGTAGCAGTACTTTACATGCATGCAGCACTTGTTATATATGCCAATGAAGGCCGTGCCACGGCCGAAACGTACAAGAATACCAAATATGAGACTTTAGTGTAAGTGCGCCCTTCTTTTCTGCAACGCCGGACCTACTGAATTGTCTCTCTCTCTCTCTCTCTCTCTCTCTCTCTCTATATATATATATATATATATATATATATATATATATATATATATATATATATATATATATACATATATATATATATTATATATATATATATATATATATATATATATATATATATATATATATATGAAAATGGAGACGACGACGACCTTTCCGGAATAGCGTCCTTTACTGAACGCGCTTTCGGCTGGTGGTCGTCATCGTCGGAGTAACACGTACAATGATGCATGCATAGTTTGCAAAGCACTGTTTGCAAAGGGGCGAATGAGCTGCGCTGACTAGAGCACACTGCGCATCATAAATTGTTACCAGTACAGCACGTTTTACAGAACATAATCAAATGGAATTCACATAGTACAGGCTATAACCACAAAACGGATTGAGCGATATCGTGACAACGCAATGCTGCGCGCAGGAAACGGCACGATGGTCGCACATATAAGCGTAATTCCAACACAAGGAAACTAAAACACAACCTATAACTGTGCAAAACGTATCGAGAGCGATAAAGAAATATTCAATTCAAGCCACGTGTGAGAAGAAAAAATAAATAAAATGAAATAAAGGTCGGAGACGTCGGCTCCAGTTACCTGCATCTACGTCGGGTCGTCCAGCAAGTATGTATTCGTCGGCAGCTTACGCGCGCGCAGTTGATATTTTTGGTTGCTCAGGCACCCGCTTCAAATTTCAAAGGGGTCGGTGGGAGTGTTGGGCAGAATTTCCACCACCGTTACTGCTAGGTAATTAAATGTAATCGCATTACATACCCGTATTTCATAATAAAGGGGCCTTCGCTGCATAGCCTTCCTATTCGACAAGGGTGCCTTTCAGGAGGCTTACTGACGATCGCCGAAGCTGAATTCCAGGAACATGTTTCGTCCGGTATTCACTAAGTCTCCGAATCCTAACGTATTGTCAATATACGCGTATAATTGATAATATCAATAAATTCGATATATAACATTGATAATATTAATGAAAGAGATATCATGGCCACATGACATGACGTTGACTAAGACTATGACTCGTCTTCCCATGGCACATTGCAAATGTAGGCAGCGAACCGAGCTGGAGCTCCGTTCAATTTATTCTTATGCAATTTTTCTTTTGCCCGCAAAAGTATTAGCCACATAACCATGATAAATGCTAGCATGAAAAAGCAATCATAGCACTTCAACACTTCTGTCAAGACGCTGGCATTGGCGATGAATCATTGCCTCGACTGCATCATGTTTGTCAGGTAGTGTGTCCTGCATATATTGACGAAATCTTTTTCGCGGCAACTTTTTGGATCAAGATTTTTGTTCTCTGAAGGCTTATCTTTCTTTCGTTGGTATTTTCCTTATTTTAATGAAAGCCTCTTTAGCCGTTGCCGGCAAATGTTGATCCCAAATGCTTCATTACGTCTTATCTGAAAAAAAAAAAATAAAAGAACTAACGCGGCGGGGGATTCAGAATACATCTCTGCAAAAAAAAAAAAATCCTGGAGATTGAGCAAGTATTTTTTCTATCGTCCCGTTTGCCTTATTTGCGTAAATAGCATGCATACAATAAGTACGAGATTATTGTTGAAATGAGAAGGTAATGTCGAATTTGCACATATGAACTCCAAGCAGATACTTGAAGGACAAAGCTTCTGATTGGACCCTCTTGTGATTGGAATGTCCAGGCATTATAGCGAGAGAATCGAGCATTTGAATAGGATTTGCATGTTTAAATTATGTTCGAAATTCACAAACTTGTACTTCACGCCGCCTAATGATAAAGTACATGGTAGTGTGCGAATTAGTTCGAATTTCTGTTTAAGATCATAGCCACCATACAGAAAGGTAACTCTGTTTTATTCTATGCTTATTACGCGGCAAATGGAGTTGATGCTGCTTCGTGGGAACTTGTCGAACCGAAAACCATGTCCCGCCCCTGCGCATGCGCTGTGGTTCGACAGAACGTGGCGCACACGCACTCGGCGGCTATCGGCCACACAATACAGTTCTTCCATCTGCACGGCGACCAACGCGCTTGCACAATAAGCCGCCAAAGCGCGCCGAAATTATTGTAAACACGATTCGACACGTCAGAAAACACGAACTATAGCAACACGTGCTTGATAAACAGAACATTACTTACATTTAATGCCTCGCTCGTTCGCTTTCCTCTTTGCCAGAGCGTAATCGCTACCGCGCACACCAATCATTGCTTGCGTGCAGGATGCTTTGCGCGTAGGACTAAACTGGCGCTGCACATCGAAAATCTCTGATGAACATGTTTCACGTTGCTTTACTCGTCGCCATTTCATGATTGAACTCTCTGAAAGGTTGTTGTTATGTGGGGTTTAACGTCCCAAAACCAGCTCTGATTATGAGAGACGTCGTAGTGGAGGGCTCCGGAAATTTCGACCACCTGGGGTTCTTTAACGTGCACTGACATCGCACAGCACACGGGCCTCAACATTTCACCTCCATCGAAATGCAGCCGCCGCAGCCGGGATTCGATCCCGCGACCCTCAGATCAGCAGCCGAGTACCGTAGCCACTAGACCACCGAGGCGGGGCATCTCTGAAAGGTAATGATTTCAAAATCAAAAGCATTGTATTTTCACCTCAAGGATGAATGCTTCCGTTGCACTAAAGAAGGTAAGGAACCAAACAAAATTGGAAGTTTGTTCCTTTAAGGCATCTCGAAAACCGCATCCAGGCTGACCCGTTATCTTCGAAACAAATGTAATATAATTGTCAGTGAACTGAGAAGTGATGACAGAGTTGATCGACTGTATACATGAAGGACCAGGCTTGCCAGATGAGTCTCTTCTTTTGTTTTCTTTGTTACTCGCATGGCGACACTATCTTGTTTGTTTGTTTGTTTGTTTGTTTGCTTGCTTGCTTGCTTGTGCTTCGGTCAATAATTGAGACAGAGTGGATATGTTGGATGGAGAGAACATTGCCTGAGTCAGAAAATTGTCTACGTGATCAAAGCATTGTCACCGGTATAATGCACATCCGTGAGTTAGTACGGCATGCATATAGCATACATACAAAGCAGTAGCACGCAGCACATATTACACCCATAGGTGGATGAAATACGTATGTCATTATAGATCCTCTAAAGAAGAACAATGAAGTAGAATACAGTATTTAATGAACAAAAACACGCGCATTTATACATGTACAATGTGAAACTGGATACGGAATTGAAATCGATCGTTAGGAGGCCATACGATATACAATTCCAGCGTAAGGGCATTGCATAATGGCGCAGCCACCAGGTAAGTAGAACGCTCAGACGCCGTCGCTTGCGTGACTGGCGACGAAGGCATGTCGTCTGAACGTACTGCACGCTATCTGGTGGCGATGTAAGCCTTGCTCGATGACGGCAGATGAAGCGCCCGAGTGCGCCTCCCATTACTGCAGCGACGTGTTCCAGGTGGCCGCATGCCGCACGCATGGCCAAACGCGAATGCGTGCCCCCGGGCTTTTCACGCTCCTGACGCCACGCGACGTGCCAAAAGGCGCACTTGCCTGCTCCAGTGCGCGCGAAAAATCGTGTTCGTCGCAATGCTCTAATAGTGCCCCCAGTTGGCAAGCAACTCATTAGTGATTGACCTGATTGACCGTGGCAGCGCTTTAGCGCGGTCACAGCGAAGACGACGATATGTGCTGAGCTGTAGAAAGAGAACGACTTAGAGAGACGAAAAGGACAAATGAAAGGCGGGGAGCTTAACGAGAACTGCGCCAGGTGTTCCACCCACCACTGGGGAAGGAGACGGAATAGATTTAGAGAATAAGAGTAAGTGCACTGCTGACGCCGCGGACGTAGTAATAGTTCCGTACATTGTGTCATAGACGGTGATATTATATATATATATATATATATATATATATATATATATATATATATATATATATATATATCATCCAGCTCTCCTCCCTCCAGCCCTCCCCCTCCCCTATATCATCCAGCTCTCCTATATATATATATATATATATATATATATATATATATATATATATATATATATATATCATCCAGCTCTCCTCTCCCCCCTTCTTTCTTTCCTTTCTCATTTTTTTCTTCTCGCATGTGCCCCCCTTCTCCTCCTCTCCTTCTGTAGACGGGGGAGAGTGTGCAAACCGTACAGAAACGAACGGTGGAGAAGGCAGTTGCCGTCCTGACGAAGAAAAGTGCACTTGCCGAAACGTTGGCTCCTGCGACACTTCCTATTCTACATCATTTTTTTACGATCTGTTCGTCGATTTAAGCCCCATCTTCCCCTGAGCTTTTGTTATTATCGCATATACTGAAACACTATAAATCCCCTGTGCCAACTGGCAAGCGCCCTATATGTTTCTGCATGCGCAATGCCGCGATTGTTTTGCCTGACAAAGTTTGTCACCACTGACATTACTTAGCTTTTCCAGAGCACAATAATGTTTATGTTGCCCGATCGCTGCGGCCAAACGCGCAAAGAAAGCTGCCGACAGGCAATAAGAAGAAATGGTTTTGCTCAGAAGTATACGAGTAGGTACCTTGGGCAGGCGAGAGAGCAAGTAGCTGGAGAAGGTATGAGTCTCTACTCAATAACGACAAGCGGTCTGCCAACAAGGACTGCACGGGGAGCAGTGTGCCCCCAGGCAATGTGCTTGCGAGCCCTGGCATAGAACGCACGCACGTATTCCGAGAGAATCTGTTTGCCAGCGCTGACGCTGTTCACACAGAACTCTGCTAAGCTGTGTGACATTGACAAACTTTAGTGCCCGTCTTCATACACAGCGTTGGCGCTCCCAGTGCTGCCTGGCTCTTGCTTGCACTATTCAATGTCCTCATATAAACAGTGAATCTTTAGCAATATACGTGACTTTGTCTTGTATACACATATACATATTTTCGAAGTAGACAGGGTGCCCAATTTTTTCAAGTGCTTAGTGCCGTCACCAGAAGGTTAGGAAAAAGGGAGCATATGGTGCAGCTCAGAGGACGTATATGTTGTTATTTCTCAAAAAAAAAAAAAAAAACTAGCGGAAGGAAGGAAGCGAAAGAATAATAAGAAAGGTAGGGATGTTAACCATGCCCAAGTCCACTTGGCTACTCTGCCCTGGGGAAAGGGAGGAAAGACCAATTTTTCAAGGAAATGACGGGAGCCATGTCGTGTTAATTCCATGGAGCGCTTATCTTGTAGCATAGAGCCTAAATTCTCGCTATATTTGCGGGACTGGCAACAGGAGTGTTGTCGCAATAATAATAGGTAGTCTGCGAAGGCAAGTGCTAAGAAACGGCACAACGGGCTTTTAATTTTTAGGTCGTGCTCAACTATAAGTGCAGCAATAACCCTATCTTTACGCTCAACACTTGCCGTGATACAGGCCGAATTATTTTATTCCCCGACACGTATGAAAGCACGGCTAATGACGCATGGCAAGTGGAACGCCTCGTATTTTTCTTTTTTCCTTTCTGATTTAAAACATTGTTTTGTCAAATGTTGCGGAATAATTACTCTATAGTGACAGCGCATCGCAAACTACTAACTAAATAGGCATTACTGAGGTCATTATAAATTAAATCATCGAAATGTCGAATGTGACGAAGGCATAGCTCCTAAGTGGTAATTATTTCACTCGGGATGACAAAAAATTCAGTTTCAAGAATTCACAGAAATAGAAAAGTACTAGGCACCTATGCGAAGCAACGTTCCTACCTTTTCACGCCATAGATATCGCAGTACGCATAGGCTTACAAACTAAATTAAGAACCACGCTGTCACGGGGCCACAGACAGACAGGAACGAGGTCGACTCGACAGCGACGAACATACGCTTTCAGAATGGAACGCTGGCCTTATGAACCAAGAAGGCAGAGACGAGAAAATGCTGCGTGCTGCTTCTTGCTTCAAGGCTTCTGCAAAACTTGTGACAACGCGACCTCCAACACTATGAGAAAGTGAAGGCAGCAACGCACCGTTCTGACCTGCTCATCTTTTGCAACAACCGCAGATTATTTGCGGTGGTTGCGAAAGTGACGTGCGATTTGCTGCCCCAGAGCGAAGGCGACCTCGCTAGCGCAGCCGCCAAGCAGCTGCCGTGGTGCGCCAGCTCTCCTTGAACATCCTCCTACCTCTTTACTAAGCGCTCGCGCTTCGTACTACCGATGTAACTTCAAAAGGGGCGCATGTCTGGAACTATACCTGCTAGTTAGTTAGTTAGTTATGTTGTTTTTTATGGCGCAAAAGCAACAATGGCTATGATGCGCCAGACGATCGTTATATACATGCAGATGCTCTGTTGTCCTATAAATATAGTCTGGAATAATAATAATTTCTGAGGTTTTTCGAGGCAAAACCGCAATATGACTACGGGGCACACCGTACTCCGAATTTAGTTTGGCCTTAGAATTTAGTTTGTACTTCGATTTAAGTACAGGGGCGTTCTTTTATTTCTGACTCATGGAAATGCGGCATCCCTGGCCTGAAGTCAAAGCTACGCCGTCAAGCTTAACAGCGCGACAGCTGCCCCGGTAATCTACGACGTCGCTCATAGTGCAGATAAGGGCGTAGCACAGTTGAAGTGTCCGTGCGTTGGTTCGTTGTGTACGCTACCAAATAAGCGCTATTCGGGAATCAGTACAACTTGGTGAATAGAGAATTGCTTCGTCTCTAAATGTGGCGTAGGAACAACTGAAACAAACAGAAGGGCTCAAATGTTTTTTTTTCTTTTTGTTTTCTCTTGCGTGCCTGGCACATGTGCACTTTGACGTGGATCTGAAAATTGTAAGGTTTGTCGGTGGGTTTCGGCAATTGCTAGTGTTCTACCTGCCGAAACCAGGATATGGTTATGAGGCACGGCGTAGAGAAGGGCTTCGGATTAATGCCTATTACGTGGGATTCTTTAACGTGTACTGACATGCCACATTACACGGGCCTCTATCATTTCGCTTCCATTGAGATGCTACGGCCGTGGCGGGGATCGAACCCGCCTCTTTCAGGTCCGCAGTCAAGGACCTTATATAACTAGTAGACGGCCGCGGCGGTCGGGGGTAGCTCGTAGTCTGTACGGTGATTTCGTGGCCCTTGGACAAAGGACATCTGCTCAGTTAGCTGCAGTTTAAGCAGTGAGCTAGCTTGCAACCTTGCGTAGTCATAAAAAAATGTCTGCATGAAAGTGCACGTGCAGCTGACACGGCCACATGGGCGAATTCAGGCTAACCTCCCTACCTTTTCCTCATTCATTTCTTTCTCTATCTCTCTCCACGCGGTATCCCGTGCAATGAAATGTGCAATCGCAAGATAAGTTTTCTCTGTTATTCCTTTATTGATTGATCTCATATCCCTTCGCCAGTTGCTCTACTACAATATTTCAACAATATAGGCAGCGTCTGCTAGATTGACGTAACCAGAGGGGATTAGAAAAGCCTCCCCCCCCCCTTTTTTTTTTTTCACTGCCTGCCATCGGAAAAACAAAAAAGTTCTGAACTGCACCAGTAACTGGAGGAAGTTGGTGCGGGATTTATGATAAGGATTAATGCTACACGAATCGAATATCGAATTGATGCTCAGTGCCAAGTTCAAGAAAGTTGAGTGTTTCGGGAAGGGGGAGTGGAGTTTAACATTGTCCGACTCCCCCCCTCAACCCCTATTTCACAACTATGAAATGTTCCAGGAGACTGGCTGTGAAATGTACTAAAAATCGAGGGATTAGTGTTTGATTAGGGTCAACTATGATCAGAAATTTAGGTGGTAGTGGGTTTGTGGAGGTCGGTGTTACTTGCAGAAGCGTTACTTGCAGAAGCGCCAGTTCAGATCATCATGAATTAATTTCTGGGGTTTAACGTCCCAAAACCAGCTATGATTAAGAGAGACGCCGTAGTGCGGGACTCCAGAAATTTCGACCACCTGGGGTCCTTTACGTGATTGATTGATTTGTGGGGTTTAACGTCCCAAAACCAGCTCTGATTATGAGAGACGCCGTAGTGGAGGTCTCCGGAAATTTCGACCACCTGGGGTTCTTTAACGTGCACTGACATCGCACAGCACACGGGCCTCAACATTTCGCCTCCATCGAAATGCAGCCGCCGCGGCCGGGATTCGATCCCGCGACCTTCGGATCTGCAGCCGAGTACCATAACCACTAGACCACCGTGGCGGGGCTCCTTTACGTGCACTGACATCGCACAGTACACGGTAGTCAATGCAGACGGGACAAATAACTAGTGGGCAGGCGAAATGAGCGAATGTCGTTTCTAGTGTAGGTTAAAAAATTAGTCCTGTAGCTATATGGTACGGGGACAGCCTTCAGGGAAGAAACAAGCGAACGGGGCAGTACATAGAACCAAAATTTCCCTTCCCAAGTGTGGCAAGTTAAGCAGCGTCAACTTCGGGACAAGTTTGTAACTGATCATCATAACTTGTGTGTGAAGCAGAACACGGGGGATGAGGACAAAATAGCGAAAACACGAGTGAATGCGAGCGTCCTGCTTCCTCGCGTTTTCTACGATTTGTCTTGTTCCGTGCGCTGCTTCACATGCACGTTATGACGATAGGCTAAGAAATCACGTGCAGTATGGTTAACCTTTCTGTCGTACATTTCCTTCTTTACCTCTGATCACATGCAGTGACTATCATTTACGGAATGCTTTAAATATGGCATGAATAAAGCTCATCATGATGGCTGCTGTTGGAACTAGCCCCATTTTTTTGTCACTTTGACCGCTGCCCACGCTCGCAGTCATGGCCGATTGTGATGGGTAAGAGAGGCAGCAGCTTTCTCCATGGCCTTGATGAAAGTGCGGGAAAAAGTTGTTTTAATTTGTTCCAAATAGTATTCACCGTCCAATGGTGCATATACGTCGGCCACCGGGACAATCCGTGGACGTTCGTAATAAGATTCGCCTGCTCCGAACGTTTGGAGTCCATTTTCTGCTTGTGAAAGTCAGGTAGAAATAAGGGGCGCGCGTTAGCGTAGTACTTCAGTGCGGAATGTGACTTTCACCGGCGTTTAAATCTTTCCCCACATTGCCGCAAAACAAACAGCCAAACAGGCAGGTATTTTTCTGTCGCCCAAGAATTTGAAAAATTATTAATGGACCGGCTCTATTACGGAGGACTCAGCGATAGGCAGCGGAACTATAATTTCATCTTTGCTTGCAGAGATGTGGAAGCAGGTTTTGCGTGCAAGCTCAATCGCGGTGATGATTGATCACTCAAGTGCATTGTGAGCAGTAAGATAGAAATCGCTCATTGAAGTCACAGTATAGAATTTTTGTGCATGACCATGCATGAAACAATGTATATTGAGAGCATATATTTTGGCATGGCTTCCGCTTCTCTCGACTTGTCACGTATTCCCTCCACGCATTATGGGTCCTAAAGAGGCCATGCAACACTTTATAGTAATGCTCGAATGACACCACTTTTAAGGAGCTGGCGTAATAATCCCTCTATTTTTGTGCGCACTAGTGCTTGAATGCTGAAACTTATGCTTCATTTACTTATGTAAATTGCTGTCAATAAGCATTGTGGGTAACAAATAAAAGTGACGTTGAAGCCAGAGATGGGGGAACCGTCGGCGGCGCTCAATTTCGATTTTCTGGGAAAGGCGCGCGCGCGCGCGCGCCACACGCACACACACACACACACACACACACACACACACACACACACACACACACACACACACACACACACACACACACACACACACACACACACACACACACTCACACAATATACTCGCAGTCCAGCACCTCCTCCATCCGGAAAAAAAATTCTCTATATAGCTACGGTCCTGATCGGCGTTGTCTCACGTTCCTAATCCACGTCTCCAAAGCTGAACTGACGGACGCTTAACACCCCTTAATGTTTACTGTCTTGCTGCACCAACTGAGCTGGCTCTCGGCCAACCCCACAAAATCCGTCCTTTGTGAAGTTAATTGGTTCCAGGAGAATATCACGTAAAAAAAAAAAAAAAGCAGCAGCAGGCAAACTTGCACTCAAGGAGCTTACATACTCAGCAGTGATGACACAGAGCGTTATTTTTTGTCTATACCTACCTAACTCGCTTCTCGAAAGCACAATGGGCAGCCCAATAGTTTTCCGACTTCTTATAGACGAAAAGGGCTAAGAGTGACAAAGCGCAGGCCTACAGTGACATTGGAAACATGCCTTTGACCGAACAGGAAGCAAAGTGCTGTCAGCTACGCGCTCCTATAATCAAACAAAGCTTTACAGATCGACTCTTTCCTCTCGCCGATGTGCCAGATCGTTGTGTAGCTTTGGGAGGCAACGGAATACAGCGTGCATGCACCCGTACAGAGCGGTGCTGTCGAGAAAGAATTCCGGTGCGCGGCCTTTGGGTTGGCAGCAAAGGAGAACGAAATAAACAATCGCATTTCCCTGTAGCTTTTTGAGACTTCGGGCAACTGAATGGGGTGCTTTCATTGCATGATCAGAATACTTTTTGTTGAACAATAGCGAAATAGAAATTCCTTTAGATGCTACAAGAATGAGGTTAAAAAAACAAACAAACAATACGAATCTGAAGGCAGCTGGAATTCGAGAAATCCCGGCATGACCAAACCTGCCACGATGGCGTACTTCTTTGGTTTCCTTGGGGCATGTTTACAAAGCCTGGTTTCGTCGAACGCCTGTTTACTTCTTTTATTTCGCTGCTTTTATTGACAACGAAAAGAGATTTTGGGATTACGATAGGGTGCATATAGGGCGGCACCTTTCGGTCGATGGTAGCCTCTGCGTGCGGGCATAAATCCACGCGGATGATGGTTGGGAAGGTTTTCACTTCTATCCCTCTGCGCTTGTGTGCGATCATTCAGAGTATTGAAGAAGGCGGCAGCAAATCTCCCGAGACAATAATGAACGCCATCTCGTGCGCTTCTTGGCTTCAACTCGGCGTCAGATAAAGACAGGCGGCAAAGGTAATAGATAAAAAAGGGTTTTGCAAAGACCAACAGAGGTAAAGTAGAACTTCCTATAAACAATTTTGGAATACAAATTCTTACGCAGAAAATGATGTTGCGCAAACCGCATGCGTGGAGGTTGTTTTCCTTTATTTTTTTCTATTGCATTCAGAGTGAAATTACTGCCGCCTTCCAAATTTCATTTTTTTTTTTATTGAAGTGGTGAATAGGAGAGGTTGGTGCCTTTAGTATGGCACCGGCTACTCCTTCTCGCTTAGCAATCTCAGAAAAATTTCAATAAAGAAGTAAAAAAAAACAGCAAGAAAGAAAGTTTCACAAGACATACACATTTGTCACACTAAAAAGGTCAGCGCTATATACAGTTCGACAGTGCGTGGATTAGAGTTCCATGCCGACGTTCACATAGGAAGCGTGTGCACATGCGATTAGAATAGTTCATATGTTCGTCTGTGCGATACAAAACACACACAACACAAGTAATTAGACATAATCTGAAACATGTGAGAACAACAAAAAGCACTGTTGAATACACAGGGGTGACACTATTCATTGGGTCTTTGGAGTCAAGCCAAAGTTAATATTTGCAGAGGATATTTGTATCTTCTAAGAACTTTTTTAGTGCATATAGGGCTCTTTTCTGAAGGACCGCTGTTGGCCACGGACCGAGGATCTTTTTTAGGGTAAAAGGTCTTCTATCTAAATGCGACAAATTGGCTCGCAGCACACTCCGTGGCGAATCGTGCTTTGTGCACTCGAGCAGAAGATGATGTATATCTTCGTCTGGGTGGCCACATGAGCACTGCGGGCTAGACACCCGTTGGATCCTGTAGAGGAAGTGCCTCGTAAATGCTGTACCAAGCCGCAGGCGGTGCAGCAATGTTTGAAACTTTCTATTTTCGTTCAGACTTGGTGGAATCGAGAGTTGTATGCCTGGGTCAATGGAAAATAAGTCTGATCTCTTTGATTTTTCGTCAAACCAACCCTCTTTGCTGAGCTCAAAGGACATTTTTCTCAGGAGTAGACGGATTTCATTGCGCGAAATAGGAAGACCAATTGTCTCTTCGTTACTGTGTGCACGACCTGCTGCTGCATCCGCTGCTGTATTACCGGGAATATTGCAATGTCCTGGTATCCACTGAAGCGCAATTGTGTGGTTCATAGCACTTGCTTTTGTGTGTTCTTTGAGCGTCTCATACAGCAGTATACTATCTAAAGATCTTTTCTCATTGCTTTTTAGTGATGCAAGGGCTGCTTGCGAGTCACTAAGAATAAGCCATTTTTGTGCCTTTTTTACTGTTGTAATGAAGCGCAACGCACAGAGGATTGCAAAAAGCTCTGCAACAGTGGAGGATGTCACACGAGAGATTTTAAATGTTCGCTCTATCGACAACTGTGGTACAACAAATGCAGAAGTAGATGAGTTGTTATTACACGAACCATCTGTATAAACGTGGACGTATTGTGGATATGATGAGTAAATTTGGAATAGCGCCAATTGCTGAGCGGCTACCATGAACATGTCTTTTTTAGATATTATTCCCTCGACTGATAGTTCTACTTTAGGCTTCGTTAACATCCAAGGAGGGTAGCTAATGTCTACCTCAGATATTTCGAAACACGGCAGTGTTGCTTTGTATTGACGAACATTATCGTGAATTCTGCTTCTGTTTCTGTCGCTTAGTGCGTAACCTAAGGGATGAGCCTCGTGTTGTGTTAAAATGCGATAAACGTGTCTGCAAGTTTCAACCGTTCGCAAGACTGAAAAAGGCGGGTAGCGAGCTTCAGCGACTACTAGTGAACTTGAGGTCGCCTGCGGGACACCAAGACAAATCCTCAGCCCCCTTGCGAGTAAGCGCTGAAGACGTTCCTCGGAACTTTGTGATAAGCCATGGAGAATAGGCGCAGAATAAGCAATTTCTTGCTTTATAAGGGCGTTATGCACTTGTAATAGGGAAGAGACTGATCCTCCCCATGTGGTGCCAGCTAGTCGGCGAAGTACATTTACTACTGAGTTCACCTGCTTCTCAATACCACGGATATGAGACGCCCACGACAACTGTCTGTCAAGAGTAATGCCAAGGAATTTATGTTCTTTCGCGAACATCAAAGATTGTCCCTCAAGTGTAAGATTGAAGTCCTTCAGATGTCGCCTAGTGAAAGGCAGGACTGCGGTTTTCGCGAGCGAGAGACTCATACCTCTTTCTTTCAAAAAGTTATGTATAATGTCGAGCCCATTTTGCAGTGTTGATTGTATTTCTCGTGCATGCAGCCCAGATGCCCATATGCAGATATCATCTGCGTACAATGAATAGTGCAGGCCTGGCGGTAGCTTTCGTGGTAAGGCAGCCATGACACAATTGAATAGAAACGGGCTAAGAACGCTGCCCTGTGGAACGCCCTGTGTGACGATGTGACAGTTGCTTTTACCGTCGCTTGTCTCCATAAAGATTTTTCTTTCGCTTAAGCAATTGGATATCCATCGTAGTGTTCGACCGCTTATTCCCAGATCTAGCATGCCAGCAAGCACGTGTACGTGGCTTACTGTGTCGAATGCTCTCTGGATATCTAAGAATACTGCAACTGTCAAATGCCCACACATGATTTCATGTGCAATGCACGTGACTATGTCTATCACAGCATCCATGGCACTCCGCTTTTGTCGAAAGCCTGTCATGTAGTTCGAAAGCACCTTAGTGTGTTCGCACCACCATTGCAGTCGACTGTCTACCATCTTCTCCATTAACTTACAAAGACAGCTTGTGAGACTGACGGGCCTGAAGGAGTCAAGACAAAGTGGAGTTTTCCCGGGTTTGAGTAGTGGGATTACCCGAGCTAACTTCCACGAATCTGGAAGAGCTTCTCTTATCCAAATATTATTAAATACCTCGAGAACAGCATTTCTGTCTGCTGGTCCGAGGTTCTGTAGCATCATATACGTTACGCCATCTGGGCCTGCAGCCGTCTTCTTACTACATAACGCAAGAGCACTTTTCAGTTCGTCTAAACTGAATTCACAGTCAAGTTGAGGGTGCTGTGACATGAAGCAAGCACGAACCTTCTGATCTTGAAGCGCTACGGAATTTTGAAGCTCTGGGCAACTAACTGATACTCCTGGCCTAGCTATAAACTGGCAAAATTCGTCAGCGACAGCTGTCTGTGGAGTGTTTCGGGCTACAGCAAGGGCTCGGAATGGGTGGCTCTGGGTAACGGGGCCACTGAAGGATCTTATAATGGTCGATATTTTTGGAACTGGAGTGAATGGGGACAGTGATGTACAGTATTCGCGCCATCGCCGTGTACCTAATTTCTGTAAGCGTCTGCGCGAAGTGGAGTGAACTTTTTGTGCCATCTTGTAATCGTCAAGTTTTCCGCTGCGACGGTAAGCGCGTTCTGCTCGTCGCCTGATTGCTCTAAGACGTTCGTATTCCCCATCCACTGCAGAGTACTCATTCGGAACAAGAACTTGTTTCGTACAATTATTATAAGACTCGCACAACACGTCTGTAAAGCTTTCCAAGTTCGGATTTTCGCCCAGTGAGTCAGTTATACAGTGACGAAAATATTGCCAGTTAGTATATTTTGAGTAGCGGCGGGTTCCCGGACTACGTATAAGCCTATGCTTTACTAAAATTGGAAAATGGTCACTGCCATGGGTTTCAATATCGGTCGACCACTCAACGCCATCGAGAAGGTCTTGTGAACACAGCGTGACACCTATACAGCTGGAGTAGCGATACCCTCGCAGAAACGTTGGAGAGCCATCATTTAACACCACAAAACTGCATTTTTCCGCGGAACACTCGTCAATGTTTCCACGAGAATCATTATATTCACTACCCCAGATGACGTTATGTGCGTTGAAATCCCCACAAACCAGCACAGATGACTCCGCAATGCTAAACATATTTTCTAACTTGTCTACAGCAATTCTGCTAGATGGTTGTAGATAAAGACTTATCACTGTAACAGATGTGTTCCTAACTGATATCTTGCACGCTACAAACTCCGGTATTTCAGAATCGCTCGACTGCACTAAACATGATGGCAAGTCTTTTCTGACGCATAACATTGCTCTGCTAATTCCAGTAACACGTGATGATTTATAAATAACATAATTTGAAAGACGGAAGTCGTCTCCTACGCCTGCCTCCTGTATACATAGTATAGGAAAGCTATGCTGAGCGAGTAGTTTGCGAAAGTCAGCTGACTTGTTTCGAATGCTATTAGCATTCCACTGAAATATGAATACATTGTCATAGTGACTACTCATTGTAAACCTGTCGTGACTCTGATGGTGGTTGTGGAATCACCAATGACTCCATAGACAGCAGTGCTTTTACCTCTGGCAGGGTGTTTGCCTGTGGAATGGCGCTGAGGATTGCACGGAGAGCTGTGAAAAGCATGGGCAGGAGCACATGAGCCATGGGTACGGGCGCGTAATCACTAGTCGACGCTGAAGCTCCAGGCGCGGTAGTAGCAGGTTGTCGAAGTGCTGCTTGAGGTGGTCGCTGAGATGACTGGTGTCGCTGGGGCGAATGCTGACGTCGCTGATATGGAGTCAGATGAGGTTGCTGGTACAATGGAACAGGTTGCTGCTGAGCGGCGCGGCCAGACTCATGTGATGTCTGGGCACAATGGGCCGCATTCCCTGTAGACTGATCGTGACGCTCGGTGCTGGGACCTTGACGACCAGGTCGCTTTAAAGTTGCCGAATAACTGTGTTTGTCTGTTTGCTCCTGCTCTTGGTTGGAGATAGAAGGCGCGTATCTTACGGTGTCAGGGTTGGGTGATGGCGCATTATGTGGAGGCAGTCTCCCGTAAATCAGCTCGTGTCTACGCAGCTTCGAGGCAGCTATGTTCTGCGGGCACCCGGAGTACGAAGCTGCGTGATTTCCACCACAGTTTGCACACTTTGGTTGACGTACTGACTTGCACTCCGAGTGGTTGTGGTCCTCTGAACAAATCTTGCAGCGACGTGGGCTGCGGCAGTTCTTCGCTAAATGGCCAAATCTTTGACAGTTGTAACACCTCAGCGCAGGGCCTAGGTATTCCTCCACTGAATGACTCGTGAAACCCAAATGAACTCTCTGCGGCATTGGTTTGTCTTCTCTGAAGTGTAGAATAACCGTTCTCAGGGGGTGAGATACTACCGACCCATCTTCTTGACGATTAAATATCGCCTGACGGCGGGCAGATGTCACTCCAAATTCCTTGAGGAAATCAACCAGCTGTTGTTCTGTGTACTGAACTGGCACATGGCGTATCTTGCCGACGTTCCTTGTATAAGATGCAGGAATAGATGTCTTGACTTCCAAGCCAGCCACTTCGCTCATCGACAGAAGATGTCTTGCTGATGATAATACATACATACATACATACATACATACATACATACATACATACATACATACATACATACATACATACATACATACATACATACATACATACATACATTGATTGTTGTTGTTCTTATGTGGGGGTTAACGTCCCAAAACCAGGTCTGATTATGAGAGACGCCGTAGTTGAGGGCTCCGGAAATTCTGACCACCTGGGGTTCTTTAACGTGCACTGACATCGCACAGCACACGGGCTTCAACATTCCACCTCCATCCAAATGCAGCCGCCGCGGCCGGGATTCGATCCCGCGACCCTCGGATAAATACATACATACATACATACATGCATACATACATACATACATACATACATACATACATACATACATACATACATACATACATACATACATACATACATACATACATACATACATACATACATACATACATACATACATACATACATACGCAGCGGACAACCAAGTATGACCCATTGTAACGCTGCCAGCATAGTCTCTGCGCATTTCATGCAGTCACATGTGATACTGCGCTGCAAGTGTCATGGTGTATAATGTTCATGAGCGAGGAAAGAAGTGGACCACTGCAAAACGGTCATTGCTGGAGTTGTGAATGCGCGAAATACTCTGTAATCACAGGCACAAGCCGGCGCCCATATCTACGAAGAATAGCACTCTGTTTGATCTCTCCAAGTAGCGAAAGTACTTCCAGTCTCTTCGTATTTGAAGAAAGGAAACCCTCGTCCTGCAATGGGCGCAGAAAAATTGTGTCGCAATTTCATTACTTATTTCCTAAACCCACTGTCATCAATCTTTTCGCTTTCACTGATGAAAAAATAAGCGATGCAATTTTCATCTTTGATACAGAGGTTAAAAAGCGGAATGAAACGGTGGACGCTGGTATTCGCTGAGATGTTTCCTCTCCAAGCTGTCTGATTGGAAAAAGCAATCACGTGCCGCCCCAGCAATTCCAGATTTCTCGAGTCGTACACGCACGCCCACTACCGCTAGCATCGTCAGAAGCAAACCCCCCCTTTGTTCATATTCCCCTAAAGCCAGAAGGGCGTGGGTGTCTGGCGACGGCGAGCGGTGCATGAAGGTGTTTAATACAAGCTAGAGAGACAGAGCTACGGTAAGAACTCCCGCGAGCTACCATAAAAGGGTCACAACGCACACATACTGGGCCAGAATGACTAAGACAGGGCTCATCGCTAGGCTGTAGCTTATTTGTACTTGATTGCAAGGAACAACAACACATTCACAGGCAGAAACAGCCAATGAGAATGCTAGCAAAGCGAAACAACTACAATGTAATATGAAGTACCGCTCTCGTTAATTCTGCCCGGTCATCTCCGAGATTTGCCCTTTTTCAAGACAGAGCGGCGCGAATTATACGATTATTCGCTTCGTACTTCAGCCTGCCTAGCGCATAGTCGTATATCTGCGATTTCATTGCTCACTGTCTTTCGATATTCCTCGTGTTGCGTCATTGCAGTTTCAAGCGAAGCTAGGTGGTGGCTAGCTTGCGAAGATCGTGGTGGCGGTGTTACAAAAAACCATCATCATCGTCATCAAAACAGTGCGCGCCCACTTTTCTCGTCTCTTTCGCTTCGCGAAAGCAGATACACTGAAAATAAATCAAGATTGACTGAAAATCGGCGGTCGTCGGACTGCGGATACGAACCACCGACCGCCGATTTGCGAAACCAGCGCGCTAACCGATTCAACTACTGCCGCTTTTTTTGTCTTCATTTTTCATGGTACTTATTCACAAAACATTCCTACTTATACGAATTCGCAACACACAGAGAGTTAAGTCTTTAATACAGCAGCAGTGTCTCACACACAAACCACTATACAGTCTGCACACAACTACCCGAATTATATAAGCACATTAGAGGTCGGCCTTTCATAAACTACTGTTATGATGGTGGTAAGGAAAAACACCTTACCAACACAATGTACCAGTCTAGCCTGATTTCCCTTTCTTTATGTGCGCCTTTTAGTTGGCTAATCATCCGAATGAAGTGAATTGTTGATGAACTGATTGGTTCAGCATTTCATTTCAACATGCGTGCTTTCCAAAGGTTATGTCTTCCAGTGATCAGGAACACGTCACAGGGAACGTCATTGCAACTGTTTGACATAAGAAATCGAAGAGCATGACAAGTTAAGTAATGTTCGATTGTTTCAGGTACGTCACACAAGCGAAAAGTAACTGACGACACAACCGTAGCTGACGACACAAACGTAGCCATGTTAAACGTAGCCATGTTTTCACGCGGAAGGTTTCAGGATGCAGTTTAAAGAAAAGTGTTTTTTTTTGTGTGTTGTTATTGATGGCGATAATGACATTTTACGTACACTGTCTAGAACAACATTTCCAGGCGAGTAAACGTATTCTGCATCGTCGTGTGGTGGCGGGAACAGTATCGATATTAAATCTTTGTAAAGCTGAGTGCGTGCTAGAGTTTAAATATTCATTGAAAAATAGCTTGTCCTACGCGCACCTTAAAGCGCGCTTTATATGGATCAATAAGTGTACGCAGCGCAAGGCGCGATCTCGTGAGACGTGCACGCCCTTCAGTTTACGCTAGGGAAACGAAGATGTGAAGATATCTGAGCCATATGGATCCCTTTGGTAAGAGCGGAGCTCTTTATGCCGAGCGTAATCTGTCCCGTCTGGACAAAAATGATCACCATCGTGAAATATGTGACATCTACGAAATTCACGGCATTTGCTCGCACACTTCTTTCTTCTCTTGCGCACATGCCCTCAGCCCACTACAACACAAAAGCGGGTGCGTTTCATGGCATAGCCTAGATTGGTACAGTATAGCAAGGGAGTAGGAAAGGGAAGTGAGGGCGCGGAGGAGGGGAAAGAGTAAAGCATAGCATAGCCTGCTATATATAGTATAACAAGGGGTAGTAAAGGGAAGTGACGGCGACGTGGAGATAAAGAAGGAGGTGAGAGGGTGAAGCATATCCTAGGCATGTACAGTATAGTACAGCTAGCAAGGGGAGGGAAAGGGAGGCGAGGGTGGTGAGGAAAAGGAGGAGGAGGACGTCACAACCTGACATGGACCAGCAAGCAAATTTGGACCTAGACACGCGATGCAAATCACGCAACGTGACGTGACAGCTAGTCACGTGGCAAATCACGTGACTTAGTTGAGCCTAGAAGCCGGAAGAAGCCAGGTCGGCCGCGAGCCCTCCGCTCTTACTCCAGCCTTGCACTACAATTGCAAGCTATTCCCTCTACCAAAGAAAAAAAAAATAGTAAGCAAAGACTGAAGGAACGACTGAAAGAAAGAAAGGAACGAAAGAAGAAAAAAAAGGAAGACAGCAAGAAAAGCAGCAAGCAAAAAAATGAAATAAAAAAGAATAAAGAGAGAGATGAGGAAAAAAGAATGCACATGCCAAGCTGCGCTTGCCCCCGTTTTGCCGATAGGGGAAGAGCACGCAATTCCTTCTTTTTTCCTTGTTCCTCTCATTTCTTAAAATTATGCATTCGTACTCTTTTAATTTTTATTTACTTCTGCAGACTTTATTTTTATTTTCAGTTCTTTTTCTTAGTGCATGAACACAAACACGATTTTTCTTGGGTGCGTTAAATAAATGAATATTTATTTATTTATTTATTTATTATTATTTATTTATTTATTTATTTGTATAAGATGCCCGTCAACAATAACAAGTTTTTAAAGCTGGCGCACGCATCGAGAAAAACAATAATAACAGAGCTAATGTGGTGTTTTGTTTTATAATCGAAAAAGGAAACGGCAAGTTTTGCCTCAGTGGAATACATATCCTTGGAAAAAAAAAACGAAAATATGTATATTTGAAGGAAAAACATTCAATAATATAGGCCACGGCACAGCCGCGCAGGACTCCAGTCATTGATCAAGATAATTATTGTGTTCTTTCAGCAAATGTTGACGGGAGAGTTATTTCGCGTGTAAACTGCATGAGTCTCGATGTTATCTATCTTCCCTTGCTGTAAGTCTCGTCTTGGTTGCTGCATCACCCTGAGTCCGCTTTATTGAGCACGTTTATAGTGCTTCTGTAAGCCTAAACGCCTCTTCGCAAGCGCGCTGAACCGCATGTCTCTTGAGGATGGCCCTCTAATTAAAAATCGGCATGCAATGACATGATTTACAATGCGCCGCCAAGTTGTGAAACAGCGCAAAGACCGAGTCTTTGCGCTGTTTCACATTATGCATCATTACCAAAAAGCCCGAATCACAGCCATGTCTAGAGGTTATGGCACTCGGCTGCTGGTCCGAAGGTCGCGGGATCGAATCCCGGCCGCGGAGGCTGCATTTCGATGGAGGCGAAATGTTGAGGCCCGTGTGCTGTGCGATGTCAGTGCACGTTAAAGAACCTCTGGTGGTCGAAATTTCCGGAAACCTCCACTACGGCGTCTCTCATAATCAGAACTGGTTTTGGGATGTTAAACCCCACAAATCAATTAATCAGTTGAATCACAGCCATTTTGAACTTCGTCGACTCTTCGCAAGATTTCTTTTCAAGCAAAGCTTGCACAGTCGTCGCGCCAAAATTCCCAGGAAAGAAGAGCGCCCTCTATTGAGTGGAGGAAGAAACAAATGCAATGGTTTCTTCCGCCACGTCACAGAGGACGCATTGGAGTATAAAAAGTGTGTCTTATCGGTGCTGGGGTTTGCACCTTGGCCCCACCCTCCGAAGAAAAATGCCTTAGACGCTGGATTACAAATTCGCGTTTGTGATATATTAACATATCTGACCCATATGAATGCCTTTGATTCTGCATTACCTAATGGGAAAGAAAGAAAGAAAGAAAGAAAGAAAGAAAGAAAGAAAGAAAGAAAGAAAGAAAGAAAGAAAGAAAGTGCCAGGTCAGGCACGCGTGCGTCAAGCTTCGCTTTCCCCCATTTTCACGACTGAGGAAGTGATGCAATATTTTTTCTCCTTCAGTCAGACAGAAACGATTAGTTTACAAACAGGTCTCACACAGCCGGGATGTTCATTATTATTATTATTATTATTATTATTATTATTATTATTATTATTATTATTATTATTATTATTATTATTATTATTATTATCATTAGTAGTAGTAGTAGTAGTAGTAGTAGTAGTAGTAGTAGTAGTAGTAGTAGTAGTAGTAGTTGGGGTTATGAAGAGGTTGTCGGAAACAAATGAAAAAAAACAGAAACGTAAGCTCTATCAGCTTTGATACTACAAGTAGTAGTAGTAGTAGTAGTAGTAGTAGTAGTAGTAGTAGTAGTAGTAGTAGTAGTAGTGGTGAGGTGGCGGTGATAAGGTCTTTGTAATCCTTATTTTGTTCATCACGTTGTTTTTCACAGCTCATGGTCATGGTTTTTTTTTTCTTCCGAGATTCGTGCTTCTTTATTATATTTTCACACATGGTACAAATCCTGCTGTCCTCCTTTCTTCAAGCTCACTTTCTGCCTTGTTGTTCACGAACTGTATCATTGCCTTCCTGTATTTATTGTGCAGCGCTTATGTTTTTTACCTGTGATTCTTTTTGATTTTGAATTTTCCCTTGTCTTTGTTCTTGTATTATCGCTCATAACGCCTTCATTTTATGGTTTATTAGCACAACATTTGAAGCAAGCTCAGGCTGAGGAAGCGGAAGACGAAAGAAGCTGCAAACAACAACGGGTCTGATGAAGATTTTTTGCTTAATATGATTCAGTCCTTAAGCGGGGTCGCAAGTGGCACGAATGGTGATTTTCGGCACGAAATCCTGAACCGTGGTCCAAATGGAAGGAATGTTTTATTACTACTTTCAACAAGAATCAAGTCGAGCGCTGGCATGAGGCAATACTTCCGGAGGGCCATTCGAGTACTTTCTTGAGAAGCAGCGGCTTCCTCACATTGCTGAACCTGGATTGTCACAGTCATCACTTCTTTCACTTACGATACATGGCTTACCTAGAGACTTGCAACGACAGGTTTTCCTGGACGCTCCGAAAACGCTTGAAGCGCTCCTTGAGCTACTTAAGCTGTTACCACACCCTTGGGCTGAGTGAGGATTTACAGCCAACCGAGACATTTCAGTGACGCCATGTACTTGGTGCCACTGAAGACATTTCCCGACAGTGAACATCCCAACCCTGAAGAACGCTCGACGATAAGTGTTCTTCAGGGTTGGGATGTGTCAGCTCAAGTGTAGATGAGAGCATGACTCGTGCACAGAAGCACAGCTATCGGAAACATGAATGCAATGATGGAGCAAAAGATAACTCTGAACACGTCAGGGCAAAGAAAGAGACCGTACAACTTGCGTCGTCAAATTTGTTGGACATCAAACTCGACGTGAACACTCAGAGTATGCGAGCTCTTGTAGACAGCGGAGCTTCGGTTTTTATTAAAAAGAGAAGCAAAGCAAAAGCCATGGACATGGGTATTCACTGGTGGTACTGTTGTAGTACGGGGCTATGACTGCCGTCTAAAGGAACACTGCAAATGCATGCTCCTTAAGTTTAAGTACCAGTCACAGTCTGCAGAAACACAAGCATTGCTGGTAAAATGTATCGAGTATGACTTTGTACAGTCTTGTCCTGACAAGAAATTGCTAAAAATTAATATACACTGGGATGACACTGTTAAGGTGCTCTACCTGTGAAAAAGGGAAAAGGAATTCGTATTGCGATGAAAGCAAATGACATCCCCACCATTCATCCGGACTTGTACTGTACTGGTGGTTATCCCCAGCAACAACAAGTTTAGAAGTTCCGTTTAACACAACAGTACTGCGGAAGAAGCCCAGCAACCACACTAGAGAAAAGAAAGCGTGGCCGAAAGAAGAGTGTGGGAAGATGCTGGATGCCGGTATTATTCGTCCGTACATGTCACCATATTCATCGCCGATAACCATAGCACCAAAGGAAGAAGGAAGCCTCCGACTCTGTACAGACTGCAGAATGATTAACAACCAGACACACCTAATTCCTTTTCCTACGCTGAATAGATGGAATTATACACGAGACTGGCACATGTTCCTGGTGTTCTAGTACCCACCTTCGCAAAAGCTTTTGGCAAGTGCCTCTTCAAGGGGATACCAAGCAGTACACCACATTTATAACCCCATTTGACATCTACGAGTACAAGCAGCTCCCTCTAGGATAAAAAAAACTCTCCCAGCTGGTTCCCGAAAATAATGGATGATGTTCTAAACCTGTTCATTGGCATCGTTTGTAACGTCTACGAGGATGATGTTTTTTATTCCAAAAGCGAGCGTCTCCATCAACTGCGCTTGGCCCATGTCCCCTCAGTTTTGTCAGCAGCCAACTTAAAAGTCAACTTTAAGAAGAGCGAATTCTTCACGAGCAAGGTGACATTTTTGGGTAGAGTACTAGACGGGACTACGAAAAACACGGAGGAAATATCAGTGGCCCGCATCGCAAAACTCGTGAAACCTTTTGACGTCCACACACTGCGTGTGTTCTTGGGGCTGGCCGGCCATTTTAGAGCATTCATTCAGGACTATGCTCAGGACCATTGTGTTGTACCGATGACTGTGAAGCGGCTTACAAAGAGTTGGTGTAATTTATCTCGTGTGATCCAGTTCTTAGACTACCGGACTTCGTTCTACCCTTTAAGCTCAACACGGATGCATCGCACTACGGAACGGGAGCGATACTCTATCATCGAGATGAAAACCAACCACATAATCGCTAGCTCCACGTAATTGGTTACCGCTGTTATAATTTTAACAGAGCGGAAATGAATTACACGACGATGGAAGAAGAAGCACTGGCTGCCCTAAAAGCTGTTCGGTACTTCTGTTGTTACCTAGAAGGTGCTAAATTGAAATTATACACCGACCACGAAGCACTTACCCACCTTCTTAAAATGGCAGAACCAAAAGGCAAGGTTGCACGGTGGGTCAGCGAGCTGCAACAGTTTGAAGTAAATCATCGACCAGGAGCTTCAATGAAAGACGCTGGCGCAATGTCCAGATTGGGAGTCGTACTTGCGGATGTAAAATGGGAAACAATAAGTACTGCCAAGCTTTGGGAAGGGACAGAAGCTTTATAACTGACACCAGCAGGAAGAATCGCAGTGCCTCCCACCCTTGTTTTGAAAATACTGGACCTCTACCACAACAGCTGTCATTCAGGTGGCCACGATGTTTTCTGGCAGACATATATGAAGCTGACCAAGCTGTTTACATGGCCCGACACAAAAGCAGACACGAAAACATACGTTCAATCGTGTCACCAATACCAGATAAATAAACTTAAGTTCAAACAGCCAACTCAGCAGATGGTACTACCAAGACACCCCAGTGTGCCGTTTTAGGTCAGTCACATAGACTTCGCGGAACATCGCGAGAAATCGGAAGGTGTGGAAAAAAAAAAAAACTCGGGCCTTTTTGTGCGTGGATGAGTGCGCAAGGATGCTGGCCGTGAAGTCTGGGAAGGAGAATGCAAATGTGTGATATCTTTTCTCAACCTAAAGATGTTTGAAAATGTGAGAGTTTGTGACCGACAACGGACCAGCCTTTCGAAATCGCTAACCTAATTAATGGGCAAAACAACGTGGAGATACACTTAGGTTTACGGCACCGTATCATCCAGCAGCTAATGGGGTTGCGGAGCGAGCTATTAGAGACATCAAACAGTATTTGAGCATGTATCCAGCCTTTCCAGGTGGATAGAACTGTTGTCTTGAAGCGGCGGTAGCTCATCATAACCGGTCCTACACAACGGCTCTGGGATGTACATACACCGCTCTTCGCTGCTACTGGCAAGCCAACATATATGCCAGCTTACAAGGTCCTAGGAGTGGAAGTTACGATCCACCTGGCAGAAGAAAGAACTGAAGAGAGTGAAGTATCGGGAGAGGGTGAAAAGGAACTTCGGCAAAAAACAGAACACCACGATACGAAGAATAGAGTTTGGAGACTTGATGCTGGTGAGAAAAGGATTGCCGAATTCGGGCGCGAATCACAAAGGGCCATTCTCTGTGGTCAAAAAAGCAATCCAACAGGGACATTTGAAGACGATCTGTTATGTAGGAGCCAACGGTACCATCGAGTAAGCCTCTATAGCCAACATTTTTAAACATCATCCCAGCAGGGATGAAAACAGGGGAGGGGGAAGTGAAGCAAGCTCAACCTGAGAAAGAGGAAGAAGTTGGACTGAATGCCATGGGGACGGGGGCAGGGGAAGATAATAAAGAAGGAGTTAGAAATGGCGACACGACGAGTACTATGTCTGTTTACTTTGTGCAGTCTTATTACAACCTTTTCTCTTCCGTCCGCGAAAACGAGGTTACGGCTGTTCCTGGACACATTAAATAATTTGATTGATTGATTCAGTGATCGAATGACTGGCTGAACGATTGATTGAATGATTGATTGATTAATTGATTGGTTGAATACACTGTACCAATCCAGTGTAAGCTTAAAGCTACCACGCAGTGTTGCCATTGGTGGCTACCTTTGCCCAAATCGGCTATTTTTGCACAATGTGCGGTGATGAAAAGTTCAGATTGGATCAGGTTCATATGGCAAAAATATATTCAGGTGGCGCTGCCCACGTTCTGCGCTGGCGGTTCGGGCAGTGTCTTATGTAGATGTACGGCGCGTGTTCTTGAGTAAACTCGATAAACACAGATATTCACTCAAAATGAAGCAGGACTTTTCACCCCTTAACCATAGTTCTCAAATTGAAGCTGGAAACTATACTAATTGATTTTGGTCGACGGTTTTGAGAAAAACTCCGTCAACGTAACGTTCCTACACAGTTCTTGGCTACAGCGTTCCAGAATTACTCTGGGAAAAGATCCATATAAGCTAGATAACATATATGTATGTGCAGGTGTCCTAAACTTACATCGTTTGGGTTGTCTCTTTGCGACTAACCTCTGGTATCAAGAGGAACCAGGAGGAAAGGAATGCTCCGTATTCTAAAATGAGAATGTTTGGTCTTAAATAATAAAAAAAATTCACAATTTGGCTACTAATTTGGGGCCACGATGAAGTAACACGGCTATTTTCGCTACTTTTAGCCTGGCTTCTAGCTCTTTTTTCAAATCTGCCCAACGACAACACTGCTACTGTGAGTCCTGCGACGTCCTTCTTGAGATGGGAATTCTGATCGTTTCTCAGGCAGCTGGAAGAAAGGTTTCTGCTCCCTGTAAACTACGCCTGCGTACGTCTGCGGTAGTCACGCAGTTCGCCATTACCGTAGCAGCCGCCACAAGCGACCCACCCACACCTTGGAAGCCTTACAGTTCAAACCGTCGCCATTAACCCTCTTTATCGCCACTTTTCTCAGCGTAGCAAAAGCAGACAGCCTCAGGCCTAACCTGACTCCCACTGAATAAACTAGTCCGGTCTCAAGTAGGACGCGCGAGCAGCTCCTGTTCCGAGTGCGAGAACACTCCAGAGCAGGAAGTTATATATATATATATATATATATATATATATATATATATATATATATATATATATATATATATATATATATATATATATATATATATATATATATATATATATATATATATATATATATATATATATATATATATATATATATATATATATTAACTCGCTGCAGTCTCTGCACAGAGCGCGGAAAGCGCGCTGCGTCGTAAATGACCAAGTAAGTGCGTATGCTGCGCCCGTGTCGACTCGCCAAATTAGGGTGCCTCCCGGTTCTATGGTTATGCACAGTTCTTCATTGACAGAGGGCATGCGGCAGCGTCCGAGGCTTTCAAAAGTTAACCTTACTTGGATTCATAGCGCTGCACGAGTATTCGTCCCGTCTTTTCTCTTTAAGGTGGAAACTGATCTTCTGTGTTATTGAGGTCCATTACCGACAAAGTCACTGTGGCGGCCGACTGTGCGATGACCGAAATTCATTGTTATAATGATATTGTGCCATATTTTTGAGCAGTCATTATCATGAGAAGTGGTGCAGGAAGGCTCGCGAGTGGGTTACATTGTTCCAGCCGCTAACAAAGGCAGTCCGTCTTTGTGTAGCATGCTATGGCCCCATCTTGCTTACTAGCATTTGTTCTAAGCTAACGGAGTAGGTCAATTAGTATAACAGGGTCGAGTTCTCAGCTCGCATTAACTTCTTTTATCACAGTCAACGTGGCTTTAACTCAGGGTTATCACGCGATACTCGGCTCGCTCTGTTTTACAATAATAGTAAGCTCCAGCCTTGATTTAAACGTACCTACCAATACGCTCTCTCGCTCTCTCTCTCTCTTTTTTTGGATGTGCTAACGATGACTCATGCAAATGATTTCCCGTAATTTCTGGTGTGCCGTAAAGGACAGTCCTTGGACCCTTACTTTCTGTGATTTATATATAAATGATCTTCCGGTTTATAGACCTCTTCCAACACTCGTCTATTATAAAATTATTGCGTTAAATATCGCCCCATAAGAAATGCTGCCGACACTTATACACTTCTAAACGACTTTAACCTAATGGAATCTTGATGCAATGAATGGTCGCTGTTCTTAATCGTAAAAAAAAAAAAAAAAAAGCGCGAATATCGTTTCGTCCCAGGCACTGTTACCAACAAGCAACCTACACCATTTCAGGCTCCGCACTGTGATTTTCAGAATCTTACATATACATTGGCATTACATATTCAAGCAAGCTATGCCTGTCAAAACAGGTGAATAACATGGTCAACTCCGCCAGTCGTACCTTGGCTTTTCTTCGTAGGATGAGACAATGCACCCCCCTCAGTGAAATTAATAGCTTATAAGACATTCGTTCGTCTAAGTTGGCATACACATACTCTGTAGGGATCCTCATTAATCCAATCTATCTAACATGCTCGAATAAATTTAAGACCACGCGGATAGCTTCATTTACTCCGATTATTTTTATCAGTCCAGCTTTTCCGAGTTTAAAAGCCATAGTCATCTTACAAGCCTGGGACCACGTCGTCATACATTTAGACTGTTCCTCTTTCAGAAATATTATCATTCACCTTTTCTAGTTCCTTGTAGCTTGCCAGTCCATCACTTTCTTTAATTTATTTAAATGCGAAAACATGGCTACGTTAGTGCCGGCTATATCCCAGCATCATGATATTGATATTGAAAACAATAAACACGCATACAGAATAAAATCAAAATAAGAATAAAAACATAAGAAAGAAAGCAGAACTAGGAGTATGCGCCAACTGTGTACAAGTATGATGACGGGCGTGTAAAGAATACCGCTAAGGGCAGAGTCCAGTACATACAGTGTGGTCACACAGATTACCGCGGATGCCGTGCATTCAAAGAGTTTCTATGCACTGGCATACAAACTGTCTATGCGATTTGTACGTTGTCAACGCAACATGATAAGGAGAAGTAGTTATATCAGTTACAGACAGTTCGTTAGGTTTGCGTCCATTAAAAAAAATCGCGAACGGCCGTTCACTGTACGTCTTTGATTGTTAGGGTGTGGCCACAATCCAAGCACTTTACCCAGTGTGAGAAGTCGTCTATCGAGGCTATGCAACCGATCTTTCAGGTGAACCCGCTGTCCTTTGTACTGCGAGCGCTCAATGATGACGTGCTCCACTGATGCGTCGAGATTATCACAGTGATCGCACTGCGGGGACGTTCTTCTTTTGATGCGTCACAAGAAGTGAGGCGTACATGCTATGTATAAGCGTAAACGATGCAGGAGTGTGACATAGATAAGTATGTTCAATTTTTAGATTAGTGTAAACCGAAGAAGTGGATTAATTTTATAGAGAAGTCAAGATCTTGTATGTCAAGCCGCGCAAATCATCCTCAAGTCGTTTACCCTCCACCAGTGAACTATAGTGCCTATCTTCGTTTCTTTTTTGTCGCGACCGCGCGGGACCGGAACCGCCAATACCTGCAGCGCCATTGCCGTGCGCCAGTCCGATCCACAATTATTCAAGGCTGTTTTCAAAACATTATTCACTTAACTACTCTTAAGCACATCGCTCATGTAATGCCCGAAATGGGGCCGTTGAGGTTTACTTAAACGAAACAAAACCGACGAAGCATAGTATGCCTTCGTAACGGATGCTACAGGCGCAGGAACGTGCGTAGCATTACTTTTGCGGCCGGGCTAAATCAGTTTCAACAACAACAACAACAACAACAACACAACAACAACAACAACAACAACAACAACAACAACAACAACAACAACAACAACACAACAACAACAACAACAACAACGAGGGTTCAGGCTGTACTCCGACCAACGGCATCTGCGTGCGTGGAACTTAGCTGGCGTCAATAAACTTTAATACGGCACGACGTTCCCAGACTAAATAAAAAGAAAAGAAACGGTAACGCCCCGTCCGCTGTGGTTCAGTGCCCGCGCATAGGGGACACACGCGAGACTTTCTGGGAGCGACATGTCTCTTGCGCAATTCACTGTGGTTCTGTCGGTGTGGCAGAGCAAAGCATCGAAAGTAAATAAAAAGTGGCTTTTTTTATTTTTTTAATCTTACGTTTAGATAAAATTGAAGAAGCGTGTAAGACAAATGCAGCCACAGAAAGAACGAGCGACCGCATTTGCGCCGTGACTGACTCGATGGGTTGCCGCAGATGGCGGACGAAAAAGCTGTCAGTCTTTATTTTCTTGCGTGCGTCGCACATTTTGACATATCGGGTCGTATAAGTGAAAAGTTTTGTAAAGCCGTTGTCCTTCAAAAGGAACCGTAGTCCATGCTTTAAGAGTTGAAATGAAACGTTGAGGTCAAGATCCGCCACGTATAAAGACGTGGTACGGCTTGGGGGCGTCTTTGTACCGCAATCTAAACTAATATAATCGAATTGACGACGGGATCACAATAACCTTGAACAAGAAGAGTGTTCTGTTAAATAACAGAACACTCTTCTTCTGTGGCGCCTCTTACGTGCGATGCGCTCCTTTCTAGAAGGTGCTGCTCGTTTATTTCATCTGGCGGAGTTATTCGCGTCCGCGTACAATAACAGCATACGTGTAAAATTTTGGTGTGTTGACTGACAGACAGACTCGCTCAGTGACTTATTATTTACGGTACGTTGCAACTGACAAATAAAAATGTAGGCGATGAGTTCGGAAGGCGCATTCTTTTGACTTTGGAAAAATTTTCAGCTTGATACCAATTCTGAGACATTCAATCTTAGGACGTGCAACAAGAAACGTGGGAGTTCTAGCAATTTCTGTGCATCAGTGAACCAAATCGCTTCAATACACGAATCTACCATGCTAATTGGCCGAAGTTAGTTAATTACCTATAAATACCGTAATTCTATTTGGTAACATTCATGCTTGTACAACGTATTTGATTCCTTACTCTTGAACAATTTTGCTTTATTTCTTGGATTTGATTTGTGGGGTTTAACATCCCAAAAGCAGCTCTGATTATGAGAGACGCCGTAGTGGAGGTCTCCGGAAATTTTGACCACCTGGGATTCTTTAACGTGCACTGACATCGCACAGCACACGGGCCTCAACATTTCGCCTCCATCGAAATGCAGCCGCCGCGGCCGGGATTCGATCCCGCGACCCTCGGATCAGAAGCCGAGTACCATAGCCACTATAGACCACCGTGGCGGGGCTTATTTCTTGGATACCTTATGCTGATATTCTTAAGGTGTTACCAGAAAAGTATCTGCTACGTAACGTAGTTTGTGTTAGCGCTCTTCTTTACTTCCTAGCACGCTGTTATTTTTTTTTATTTTTAGTTCTAAGCATGTTGCATAACTTATTTTTTCGCGTCAATGGCATTGCTCTTTGTTGTTTTTTTCCCATTGCAGAGAGTATATTGCTAGCTCAGCTTCGAGGCATTTACCAGCACTCGGAAACAGCCTACTGTAAAGTATGCAATGAAATGCACGTATTGTATAGAAAAGGAGATACCTTTAGCAACCTAGATTAGTAGACCGTGCGTAGCGCCGCTTCCCTTTCTGGTACTTCTGATAGCGATTACATCTTATGTTTTACTTGCGATTTCTTCCTAGCGTGAACTTTCAACGGCTGTGCTTGAAACAGGTCAGCTTCGACTTCACAATTCCACAACGAGATGTGCGATTTCTAATTATGCGGTACTTGTGAATATGTCGACCTTTGAATTGCGCATTCTATTCTTGATTGATCCACTGTTATTCGGAAGTAATGCAAGTGTTTTGTTTTGTTTTGTTTTTTACGTGCTGCGTCCTATCTGGCATGCCTTGAATAAGATCATTAGAATGGGCTTTGCAATCATTGTAATGATCCTGTTAGGAAAGTTATTTCGGAGTGGGCATTCGATAGTTTAATCTCAATTGGTGAAACCCCATGTCATTTAATACGGCACATTGAGCTGCGCTACTTGAATTATTCATCGCGAACACACTAAGAAAAAAGGCACTGACAACGAACCAAATCCATATTGCAAGCGATAACTTTACGGTGAGTTTTTGCAAAAGCACTCCTTTTTTTCATATCTCCACTTTTTTAAAACGAACACGTGATAGGCTAGAAAGTGAGATCATTAAGCCCTATTTAATCAGTCGGGAAGGAGACAAGTGTATCAGCACACCATCTATTTCAATGCTGGAAAAAGGAGTTAAATTTTCGATAGTTTTTTATGGCCTTTGATAAGGTGCGTGCATGTGTATATTTCTCACTTCACAGGAATAAAACTCAGCTGAAAATCAGCGCTGGTCCTGTTTATACATGTGCACCTTTTTATTTTTTTCGTCTATCTGCGCCATGAAAATAATTTACCATGAACTAAATAGAGCCGCTTCCAAGATTCTTGCGCACTACTCGTACATCACTGAAAAGATCTACACTTTGTTTGAACAAATCCCCCGACTACAAAAACGTGTTCAATGTTACAGTGCTGAAATAATTATATATTACGATATACATTCAGTTCCTCCATCTTAGCCAAAATTAATAAAACGAAGAAGGAACACTTCTGTGTGAAACTCAACGCTGTGCCTCTGTGCAAAATGATTCATTGTCAAAACAGTCCATCACTCCTTTTAAGTGTTTGAGTCACCTGCTTGTTCTGCTTCATAGGCGCCGTTTTTGAAGTAATCTTCTTGCTCGCTGTTTCTCTTTATTTTCTTTCTTTTTTTTTTTTTGTAATGTGTGCATACAACGAGGAACAAGATGTCCCGTCCTTGGCTGTCTCTTCGCACCTAAGCACCTTTTCGACAATGAACGAATTCCCTATTGTCACTTTGCAGGTTCTTGTTCTTAGTTTTCCCGATATAGTTTATTTACGTTGGCTGATGTTGTCACACTCGGGTATTTTTCCGTCGTAGCACCACTAGCTCGTTTTATCGAAAAAGACCACAGAACACTTGTGCCATGTATATACTGCCAAAACGCAAACTAGAAGCATTGTTTCAGGCTAGTAAATTACCCAGTCTTGAAGCTTTTGCGGTGCACTTCGCCTGATGCCCGGCGCAGCCTCTCCTGAATAGATCCATGTTCCGAACGTCCTTCTGACGCAGCCTTTCGAGAAGCGTTTCCTTTCCCCTTAGCGCAGTGCGTCGCACATTGCACTTGAGGTGAGCTAAAAGACTTCCTGTGCTCTTTCTTTAGATGACCTGACTTACAGTCGCAGTAGGAAGCGCCTGCGTCTAAACGGGGCAGATTGCTTGCGTGCCACCTTAATTATCTACCCCACCAGCACACATGAAAGCGCTTCGTCTGTGTTTCTAATGCACGAGTTCTGGAGCGTTCGAGTAATGGGGCTATGGCGGCAGGCGACCGTTTTTTTGAATAGCCGTTCTTTTGAAAGTCTGACCTCACTTGCATCACCTTCTTTCTCTCTGCTTTCTATGGTTATTTAAAGCGCAAACAACAACAACAACAACAACAACAACAACAACAACAACAACAACAACAACAACAACAACAACAACACAACAGTTACACGCATAATACGTTCAGAATTCCCGGATCGGGGAGTTGTTTTGGTTGTTGGTGCGTGGCGGCACAAAAATATTTTCGGTGGGGGATGTGAAGCTCCATTAACCCTTCCTTCGCCCTGCTCAGCTATGCCCCAGACGGGGACATTATGGCATCGTTGGTAACGACGTCGCCGATGATGTCACACGGTCCACCCATGAGGACTACGCGACAGTTCCAATATCCTTGTCGCTCCGCCACGGAAGTCTAGGAGTTATGGTACTTGACTGCAAATCCGAGGGACGCGGTATCGAATCCCGGCCGCGGCGGCTGCATTTTGATGGAGGCGAAATGTTGAGGTCCGTGTGCTGTGCGATGCCAGTGCACGTTAAAGAACCCCACGTGGACAAAATTTCCGGAGCCCTCCAATACGGCGCCTAATCAGGGCTGGTTTAGGGACGTTAAATCCCACAAAGCAATATCCTTGTCGCGAACAGACGCTGCAAGGGGCCTTCATTCGCTTGCTTAGACAGAGTCGCAAGCTCTGCGGAGCAACGCAAGCGCCTGGAACGGTCGTCTACGTAAGCTCGATCCGTTGCGGAAGCTGCCAACTCCGTCGAACTCGTTCCGCCGTGACGCAACTTTACTGTGCCGCCTGTGGTTGGGTGTGGCTTTTACAAAAGCGTGCTTATTTCGCATACGAATGTCAGACACCTCCTCTTCCAAGTGCAACTGTTGCAACTCTGAAGAGACGCTAGAGCACATATTGTCTTTTTGTACTTTCTTTATGAAGGAACGCAATGTTCTTCGCAGTGTGTTTCCAAGGTAAGTCGACCGGAGACCATCCTAGGAACAGAAGATACACGGACCTGGCTCAACACATCCCAGGTTAACGAAACGACGCGAGTATTGCAGCCGTTTTTAAAGTCGGCCGTGCTGAGTGATCGCTTGTAGGGCCTGTTACGGACAGGCACGCGTGCTTTACCCTTGAGAGTCGCACCTATGTTTCTCATCTCTCTTTCTTTTGATCCCTCAATCCTTTCCCCCAAAGCACGGTGGTATAGCGGGCGGCGTTTCGTTGACGTCGCTTCCTTTCCTTTCTTCTACTTCGCCTCCTCCTCCCTAGCAGAAGATGCAAGGAGGTGTTCTCACGTATACTGAGGAAATATTTCTGGACACTCGGAGATGTGCCTAAATGTTGGGGTGGAAATACAGAATGTTTCGGCAACAACATCAAGTTTAACGTAACAGAAAGAATATTTCTGCAGCTTGAGTGGAGCATCACTAACGCGATGGCTGGCGCGGAAAATGAGTGCAGGCAAATTCCGTGTACATACAACATATATAAAAGCCCTTGCCTATAGATGAAAGTACACACCGGCAATTTGAGAAGCACATATGATAACAAAATAACACATATGCTCTACTCAACAGGCAAAAAAAAAAATAATAATAAGGCGTCGTGAGTGAAATGGTTGGGGCAGATCCGCATAATGTATGTCAAATACTTGCCGATGCGCGAGTTTTCAATTCACGTCGCCTATCAAAGCGTGTCGTCTGGTTCTGTCGGAAAACGATGCGTTGCGGCCTATCCACAGCAAATGATAAACATTTAGGCGCACGACAGTAGTCTTTCATCGCCTTCGGGTTGGTACACGGCCGCACAGCGACAATTAAAGAGCTATACATCTGTTTCTTTAGCACGTGGTAACGCGATAAAGTGTCGACTTTATAGGCCGACCCTGGATCGCCTCTCGGCCGCGGCGGCTGCATTTCGATGGAGGCGAAATGTTGAGGCCCGTGTGCTGTGCGATGTCAGTGCACGTTAAAGAACCCCAGGTGGTCGAAAATTTCCAGGAGCCCTCCACTACGGCGTCTCTCATAATCAGAGCTGGTTTTGGGACGTTAAACCCCCCAAATCAATCAAGTCACCCTGGATCGCCTGTTTCCAGGCACGTTCGCTCAGTGGCGAGCATTATTTAGATGGCATCGAGAATAGACTACGGCGTCTCCAATATGGCGAGAGCTAGAGTTTATTCCTCCTCCCAATACGCACTGCTTCTAGTTCATGGTTTTATCAGAATACATGTAGTAGTTCACGCACGCAACGCGAGTTAAATAACCAGTAAATATCGATAAACATTTGTAGCACCTCACTGATGACGGTTCACGGTGCCCCGAAAGTACTTATCACCTCACCAGGCCTATTCGGCCAATAAGCCCTAGTTTATTTCCTTGACGTTCCATCTTACCATCGCTCCCTTTGAAATGAGTTTTACGGAAAGCTGTCTATCGCTAGGATGCGGGATTTTATGGCGTCTGCACGGAAGAACTTCAAGCCGATCCTTAAGTGAAAAACACTGTGAGGCGCAGTAAGTTTCGGCCATTTTACAACAACAACAACAACAACAACAACAACAACAACAACAACAACAACAACAATAATAATAATAATAATAATAATAATAATAATAATAATAATAATAATAATAATAATAATAAACTAAGCAAGGATGAGTTGACGCAGTTTTTGTGCTAGAAGAGTGTTTGAAGTGACACATGACCACCGATCATGCTTTATTGTAGTGCACGCTTGTACTACATCTGGTGTTGGTTCCGTATAATGTTATAGCCAATCTGTGTTTGTATTTGAAGAGCCGTGTTTGTGAACGCTTTTGTGTAATTGCCTGTTGAATGAGAATATATCTGTTTCGTTCGATCGCTCTTGGCTCTGACTCGATCTTTGAACCACTGCTGGCTTTTTGCTAGTGCATCAGAGGGACCTAGAACTTCTGTCCGAACTTTCGTGGGACCATTTTCGGGGAACCGATACGTCGGTTCTTGGAATCTTTTCCGGTGATTGAGCCCCGTGTCTCGTAGCTCGGGGTCGGTGACAGCTACACATCTGCACTGGTCATCCACCGTGACGGAGTACGATGACTCATAAACTTTATTTAAACGATGCACCATTCAATACTGACGCCCCTCCCCCACCCCCCATGCAAAAGTTCTGGTGGCGGATAAGAGAACTGCACCAATTTCTGCTAAGTACACTTTTGCTAGTGTAATGGAGTGATGTAGTACATCGAAATGCATCAGTGTCATTTTCAGCCTCGACTTAGAACGAATTTAACCGATCTCCTCGCGTGCTTCTTTGCAGAAGTTTAAGTTTCCTTTGCGTAGACGTTTTACACCACTATCCCTGCCAGTCATCATCATCGTCATCATCATCATAGAGGTCGTCGTCGTTAGCCTATCTAAATGTCCATTGCAGGGCGCATGCCTCTCCCCACGGCACCCACCCAACCCACTTTTGCCCAAGCTCATTCCACGTTATACCTGCAATATTTTAGTGAATGTGTGAAAATAGTAGGCTTCGTGGTGATCCATCGATATGTAGAAAAAAAAAATGTAGCCCGAAGGAAAAGCGACAACGGGCAAGGTCAAGGCAAGAAAGGTTTTGCGGTGGATCCTAAGCGTAAACAAACACATCCCATTTTATCGAAATAAAAGATACGGAGATAAATAATAGAAGGTGAACTTCACCGTGTGGTGTACTCCAGCATATCGGATGAAGGCTGACGTACAGCTGAGGAACAGGATGCTACGTTACGGCCGGGTAAGTTCAAGAGGAGACGCTTAGTGTGCTCCCATTAACGCCCGTGCTGCCCTGACTGAAGAGACAGTGGCCGTGACCTCCAGTGGCAACTCTATAGCTCGGAGCAAAAAAAAAAAAAAAAGATACCATAGGGTTTCTTTGTATACCAACGAATATTCAGGTATCGTATAGCAACGTGAGTATCGTCAACAGCGAAGAGGCCAGCCAACTGAGCGTTTACTGTGCCCTCGCGAAAATTGTATCAGCTCGCTGGCGTTTACGCTGCTTTGTTCTTCTCTTGGGCAGCACATTGACCAGCATGTAGCAACTTAATCCTTTATATCCTGTTTGCTTCTTGTGAATTTGATTACGCGCGCTTGGGCTATGCTACTGATTCTAAGGGTTGGATGTGTCGTGTTGCCTTATTTTTTATTCATTGATTACCTCATTTAGGCAGAAGGCGCTGCAGCAGATGGGTGACAATTTCGAAAAAGAAATAAATCTTCATTCGTACAGCGTACTTGCTCATTTTATAAGCGTTTCCATTCGCTGATGGACCGAACAAACGATGACTTAGCGTACAGGTTGGGCTTACGTTCTAAAATCTTAAAAAAAAGATCATTGCGCGAAGAGACAAGATGAGGACTGTGTAGGTACATTTCATTTCGAATGACTGTTTGATCCATGAAATATTTCTAGTTTTCTTCGACGGGGTGAAAGAAATTCCAATCCTAATTCATTTTTTTTTTCATTTTGGCACAACAGTCATTTGTTGAGTACCGACTTAGGACAAACCTTGCTGCTCTGTTCGGTATTTTTTTTTCAAGTGTTTCACTTAGATCTATTTGCTAAGGGTCCCACATGGCAGAAGTGCATTCGAGCATAGGGCGAACGTACGTTAAACACGGCGTTGATTTCAAACAAAGCGCCGCATGTATCAGGATTCGCTGTACAAAGTTTAATAGCTTGGCGGTCTTAGCAACCATTGCATCAACATGAGCATTCTATGAGCAATCGGATGAAAACGTCACTCCTAAGTATTAGGGACGAAGCTCAGTCTAACCTTGTCCCGCCTCAGGAGTAACCGGCAGTATCTCCCGGGGGGCACGCGCTCGCCCTCAGCGCGTGCCTCCTGCCCTCGGCGCGCGCCCTCGCCCTCGGCGCGTGCCTTCAGCGCGTGCTGTCTTGTGAGAGAGAGAGAGACAGAGAGAGAGAGAGAGAGCGAAAGGCGCGCGTTGACTATGTAAACGCTCTTTCTTAGATGAACGCTCTACCAGCTCGCAAAGAAGGAGAACGCGCCCTCATCCGCGAGAGACAACGTTGGCGCAGGCAGCGTCTCCTAGCGAGTTTCTTGATTGAGAAATACCGACTGCTCGCGTTGGAGAACCGTTCACCGGCCACCCATATATATATAGGCACTGGATCTTGACTTGCAATGAAGTGCCGGTGGGAGATTTCACTTGTGCGTAGTTGAACCATAAGGATTCGTAGCGTGCGCGTTAACTAAATTAATCCGGAACTCGGCACGATCTACGATGAACCTCCCGAGCTTCGCCCACTCATCATCATTCACTCCGTGGATATGCTGTAATTTTTTATATTGTGGTTTTTGTATGGCTATTTTATTGTTCGTAACATACTCGGAGGTTAAGCAAGTTTTCTTTTTTTTAACGAGTGAAAGTAACGTGAACGCATTTTTTCGTATTTAAATGGCAACTCCGGCGGTTTTTTCACCATGTCCTGATATCGATGTTTTCGAATGGTACTGATAGTCCTGTAGCAGCCAGTGCGGTTCAATTTGTTCAGAAGCGCACCAATAATTTTAACGAACCGACTGAAATGCGTGCTCAAACCGAAACCTAAATGGGTAGACGCTTCGTGCAGCGTATGCGATGACGTCACAGCCGCCCCACCATCAGAAATATGGAGCTGGTGGCAGAAAAATGACGATGGCGAAGTCATCCGACGATGTATTGAGTTATGCCAGCTTTTCTGAACTTGACAGCGACGATATGAGCGCTGAAGTATCGCCGTTTTGCTTTTGAAGTCCCGCAGGCTCGGGTAGGCAGCGTTCAAGGTGTACTGACGTCAAAGACACAGGGTGGCCTGCACGGGAATCCGTAAAATAATTTTTAAAAAAATTCATTTCAAGGAAAAATAAATGACTTACAACCGCCTGGTTTGGTATATATTATTACAGTACCGAGGGGAATGCATATTGAAAATTTCATTAAGATGGGTGGACATCGAAAAATCGCCGTAGTTGCCCTTTAAATGCATTTTCCATTTTCAACACCATTTCAGACAACGTTTTTTTTTCTTGTACGCGGTTTTTCTCTTAGCACTGTTTCATAGTGAACTGTATTCATTATCTTCTATATTTGTCTTGTTTTCACTTACTACACTATTTACCGAATCTTTTTGCCATATATCAGCACGTACTACTAACACTGTGCAAAGAAAGGCAGGCCAACAGTACGAGAAAAAAAAAATTCACCACGTTAAATATACTTTAAATTCTCGCAATACTGCTAGCTACAAAAAAAATCGCATACTTCAAGCTCATTCTACGCAAACAATAATTCTTGCAGCAGTTCCTAATATTGATCGGTCTCCTACTGTTGCCATAAAGTATCACTATAGGGAATTCTTACTTTCAATCTCGAACCATAAATCCTGTCTTAATAATCCTTACTGTCTAGTTCAACGTAAAAAAAAAGAAAAACACATCACAAGCTACTAGTTTTAGACACTCAATGACTACAGTCTAACTAAGAATTGGCCAGTTGAGACGAGTAGTTAGTTATCTAGCGAGGTTTCTGCCACATTAAAACCGCGGGAGATGAATCGACAAAGGAAAATTTTAAAATTTGGGAAAAACAGGAAGAAGATGAGAGACTCCACAGAATGATTCCACAACTACACCCGCATCTCTACAAGGGAAGAAATCGATCCAGAAAGAGGTCTCTCGGGAAAGGAGGCACAGTCTCTCCAGTGTCTTCATAGCCCGATTATAAGAGGTATTTAAACGACTACATTAGGAAGAAATGGCGGCAAAAAGTGACTGAGAATATCTGACCAACTTGCAATTTGTAGACGCGATCATACTGTTTAGCAGTAATTGCGACGAAGTGCAGAGAATGGTCGAGCGTCTCAACCAAAAAGGTGTTAAAAATAAATACACAGAAGACAGATATGCTAGGTGACCGGGAGAAGGGACGAGAACTCAGGCAACAAAATTCTGAAATCTGTACAACAATATTTATACTTAGGGAAATTACAGGAGAGTCCTCTCGTGCAAATACATATCGTAGAAGAAAAAGGATGCGACCGAGGGCGTGTGCAAGTCATTCCTATGCTTGCAACTTTCTGCGGTCCTTAAAGCAGAAAGTACAGACGCTTGCATGCTTCTAGTGCCAATATGCGATGCGTAAACTTGAAGGATGAGAGACAAACTCGAGAGAAGGTTAAAGACCGCGCAACGTGCGGCAAAAGCAGGGATGATGATGATTTGTGGGGTTTAACGTCCCAAAACCAGCTCTGATTATGAGAGACGCCGTAGTGGAGGGCTCCGGAAATTTCGACCACCTGGGGTTCTTTAACGTGCACTGACATCGCACAGCACACGGGCCTCAACATTTCGCCTCCATCGAAATGCAGCCGCCGCAGCCGGGATTCGATCCCGCGACCCTCGGATCAGCAGCCGAGTGCCATAACCACTAGACCACCAGAAGCAGGGCGAATAGACGCAACAATAAGAGATAGAAACAGAGCAGAGTGAATCAGAGAACAAACGTGAGTGTACGGTATCTTCATTAGATTTAAGTGAAAGAGGTGTACCCGAGCAGCGCATGTAATGCGCAAAGCATGCAACAGATGGACGACAGAACGAGAGAATGTATACCAAGGGAGGGAAAACACAGCAATATCAAGCAAAAAAGTAGTTAGGTGGGGTGATGAATTTAAGAGCTTTGCAGGCATAATTAACATGGTATGAGCCCAAGCAAAGTGGGGAAAATTCGAGACCATAAAGACAGCGCTTCGCCCTGCAGTAGACATAAAAAAATAGAACTGGTGATGATGACGATTCATATAATTACATGGAGCAAGTAAGTATAAAAATAATTCAGGCCACATTTAGTTGCATAGGCATTGAGAAAGCGTGCATGCGCAATTATGTTTATAATTACGTCAAATATATTTAGCAACATTTATCGGCTTCTGCTTCACTCGTCGTGGCAACTGGTGCTTGGATTGCTTTGTTTATTTAATCTTTAAAGTAGGTCTCAGTGCACCTTTTGTCCTAGGGGTCGTATTATGTACATATACACGCTGTAACTCCGTAATTGTGATAATAAAAAGAACCCATTCTGATTAGGATTCTTTGGTTCATTTTCGGTCAGCATTACTGCGGGATGATGTGCCTGCGTGCCCTGAAGGATGGTTTCTTCAGGCTTTCTTCGCTTCCTCAGTTTTAAACTACTGGTCTACCATGATGTTCTCCACGACTCTTTTCCAAAGCCGTAATGTAATTTTCTTATCTCATTTGACCGCGATTTCACTATAAAACACAGGCCTGCGCGGAATCGCAGAACAGCGACAGCGTAAGCTGGAGGAGCGACCTTTTTAAAGGCCATTGTAAATGCTTGGGGATCTGGCCAAGTGATCGGACCATCGTGTATATCGAAGAGCCAAGTCAGATTTTCTGTCGGGGCTGCGCGCGTCGCCTGTCGCGTGACGCATGGCACGATACGACAAAACTGCTTCATGAGGCAGCGCTTCGTAACAATGATGAAGGAAAAGGTGAAGAATATCTTTTCATAAAGATGATGTTGATGATGCCTCTGCAATGGGTGCAGAGCTACGAAGCATGCACCCCTGTGTTGTTTTCAAAATATTCCTCGCACTCGTTATGTAATCCACTTTCCGCGACGCGTAGTGGCGTATTACTTTTCCGCAACGTAACATTACAATTGTTGATGCGATTCCTCGGCAGGCCTTATGCCTGTATAGTTAGTTCTTTTTACGATGTTATTTCAAGCACAGGCGTACTTCCGTGGTAGAATGCTCGACTGCCACGCAGAGGTACGTCGGCTCGAATCCTCTTCGGTCCTGGTTATTTTTTCTAAAATTAGCGCGATAGTGGTTACGGACACCGGCGGACACCGGTGGCGGCGGACAACTACCGCGCCAAAAACGGCCGTTTTTGTGATCTCTAAACAGCTTACGCTGTAAAAGACACAAGAAACGTATGCATCGTAGTTCTCGTCTTTATTTTAGCGACCCGGCTGCCGCATGCAGCTGAGTGAATTGGGCAATGTTTAAAAGCGAGCTTTACAACTACACACACACACACATATATATATATATATATATATATATATATATATATATATATATATATATTCACTTCGCATTTGCTTTCGCAGCAACCATGACGTACTGAATGTTTATCCACACCGGAGCATTCCTGCTGTCTCATTTTCGATCGCTTTAAAGCTTCAGTCAGGAAGGATCGTTAAAAAATCAGATATTGAAGACGAAGGGAACAAACTGGAGCTGCGTGTGCGTTGGCTCTCTTATTTTTCTCTTTATTTGTCTATCGTACGATACTGAGTTTTCAATTTATTAAATAGTGCCTTTATGGCCACCGCGGTAGCTTGAGGCAAATTTGGCTTCACTTCGAAAAAGAAAAGACAGCACTCAAGGGAGGCGGAAAAAAGCACGAAGAATTCACCGAAAAACTTCACGATGGGCTCGAGGCGCTATTGCGCGGATTATTGTTCAAGGAGAACACCCCTAGGGAAGTACGAAAAACGTGCAGTCAGAAGCTCCATCACACTAAGAAATGAAAAACGTCAATCGCTACACGATCCTAAGCCATGCTTTTTTCTTTCTCAATGTAAGGCCTCGTATCCTCAATTCTTTTACTCGTCCCGAATCAGTGCAATTGAGTGAAGCCTGAATGGTCGTCAAACATAATCTGAAAAATAAGCCTCCGCTTACACGTAAACCCGTATTTTTTACCGCGAAGTCTTCTGCATGGAATGTTATGACTCAATCGCTTTAAGCACAGCGCGAAAGTTTCGATACTCTTACACTTATTACAGCCTTTCGTACTCTACGATTGACTTAAAATTTCGTCCGCTCAGTTTTTTTGGTCATCTATCGAAAAAACGCCCTCTTCCTCATTCTCTGAGAAGCACTGAGGGACGTGAACTAGCGTTGCCTTTGTGAAGTGAGCGGAATTTTTTTCCCGTTTCCCAGGTTCAGTCATTCTTAGACGAAGGAACGCACTCACGTACCAAGATGGAAAGCAGAGGTGTAGCATATTCTGATGTGCAAGGCCCGTAGACCACATATTCCTGTCACAAAGTAACGAGGAACAATATTGCACAACCCTGCTGCAAAAGTATAGGGGATGTAGAAACACGGGAAGCCTTTTTTTTTTCTTTGTACTGCTGCGTGTGGGCGCACACGTGCGGAAGTGGCGTGTGGCAATATGAAGGGCCGACTTCATTACTGCGTCTAGATTTGCGTGCAGTACTTCAAATGTAAACAGCAAAAAAAAAAAAAAAGGGAGAAACGCAATGCAACTTCCAATGATGCCGATGAGGAGAGGCAATTAGCATTACATAATCAGAACACATGCTCTGTGCGGCAGTGTTTGTTACGTTGACAGAGCGCATTCTATCGTGGTATGATAGCATCTGCTCACTATCTACTCTTGAAGCCAATTAGTAAATATGTTTAAGTATAATATTTAATTAAACTATCTCACGGTATCCCGTAGCTTGATTTGAGCTTTAGCCGAATGCTCCTTTTGTTGTCAGATTTCTACTTATACTTGTACTTTTATTTAATATTTTCATCTGCAGAAATAAAGCCTTGTTTTTGTTGTTGTTATGTGGGGTTTAACGTCCCAAAACTAGCTATGATTATGAGAGACGCCGTAGTGGAGGGCTCCGGAAATTTTGACCACCTGGGGTTCTTTAACGTGCACTGACATCGCACAGCACACGGGCCTCAACATTTCACCTCCATCGAAACGCAGCCGCCGCGGCCGGGATTCGATCCCGCGACCCTCGGATCAGTAGCCGAGTACCATAGCCACTAGACCACCGTGGCGGGGCAAGCCTTGTTTTTGCTTTCTTGAAGATTTACTCTTACATTCAAGAGTCAATTCGGTTAGAGAGTAAACTTCGGTTCTTTCCCCCAAAAAGTGTGTGCTCCAGTGCGTGCGTATGTGTGTACAGCTGCTACAAAACCAGATTTTTATAAATTTTGTATTCTTCTGCCCGCATTCCTTCAGGACCTTTCTTCCCGTGGAAGGGACACCGCGCCGTAGACTGTAATTTCTTCGTCCTCTCGTTTAGCGCTGTTTTCTAATTGGAAAAGTTAGATTTTTATTTTACTCCGTGAGGCCGTACTCTAAGGCAGGCACGTAGGCAAGGGGGGGCCCAGCCCCCCCCCCCCCCCCCCCGAAAATTCGTCCAGTCAGTCATTAACGCAGGGGTATAGAGGCACAAGTACAAGTAGCGCCGTGCGCATTTAAACAAATGAAAAACAAACGATAGTCAAGAAACTCACCAAGAACAGTTGCCCAAAAACCTTTATTCCGAAAGCACTTCAATTCCAAAAACACGGCAAAGCTTGCTCATAAATTCAGCGTCCGGCTCCTGAATCAACACCACAACAGAAACACCACACTCTCCCATATGTCCGAGGCGTTAGCGAAACCACTGCCCGTATTCTCAGAAAAGAAGCCACCCGAGTGGCTCACAAGCGCACGAGCACATGTGCTCTACATATTGCCAAAGACTGTTCACCGAGGGAGAGAGCCCACGGCACATGTATACAAATATACGATGCGAGCTACGTCGGCGAAACGAAAAACCTCAAAGAAACATTTCGACAGCACAGGAATGACCTCTGCAATTTTGCAAGAGATCGCAACCCGATAGCCGAACATTCGGAAGATAGCGGCCACCTTATCAATCTTCATGACACAACGGTCATACCAACTGAAACCAATTATCGGAAACAGTTACTGATTTGTGACTGCGGAAAAAGACAGAAAATTGTGCAACGCAGGATATTTTCATATATGTAAGACAAGTTTTTTTAACTGGTATAACGCATTACGGAACAAGAGAAACGGCCAAGCAGACCGACACAAGAGGACAGAGCGCTAACTTCCAACTGATCTTTATTTGCAAATTGCATCAAATATGTCTACATATTTGATGCGCCCCGCCACGGTGGTCTAGTGGCTATTGTACTCGGCTGCTGATCCGAGGGTCGCGGCATCGAATCCCGGCTGCGGCGGCTGCATTTCGATGGAGGCGAAATGTTGAGGCCCGTGTGCTGTGCGATGTCAGTCAATGCTCGTTAAAGAACCCCCGGTCGTCAAAATTTCCGGAGCCCTCCACTACGCCGTCTCTCGTAATCAGAGCTGGTTTTGGGACCTTAAACCCCACATAACAGCAACAACAACAACAACATACTTGATGGGGAAGGGGCTGGTAGAGCAACCAGCTCCTTCCGTCAAATCCCGGTTGAAGGTGGGTTCGAGTCCGCTTGGGTGGAACTTTTTCAGTGTGAATGCCAGTTCATTTTTTCGAAGATCCACTTCCGTTGCAGGAAGTGCGTCACTTATTTCTTGGTGGACCGCGGCATAAAATACTTTCGTGTTAAAACATATTTGATGAACCGAATAGCTGAAAAGCGGCATAATGGCCTGGCTCTTATGTCCATTCACCCGATGCAAGTCAGTGTCGGCGAAGTTATCAATGTGTTTAAGGAGAAACCGCGACGCATGAAGACTGCAGCGTCAACCGCTCTTTTCGGCCAAGTTGCATGCTCGCTTTCTTTCTTCTTTTGTATTGAGTTTTACTATATTGTAAAACCACTCGCAATGCCATTCTTTAATATTGCTTCCTAAAACCAACGTTATCTTTGTGCATATTTTGTGTCATGAATGCATCCGTGTTTTGGTTCTTTGTGGTTCAATAAAATTGTTTTCACGAGTAGGTTTGTTTGTTCATTTAAGAATTGCAGTCATGAAGTGGCTCCCGTTATTCTCGCACGCCTGTTGTTGAGACAGAGTGTGATAATTTTTTAGGGGCGAAGCTCCTCTTAGTCTAACCTTGGCACGCGTCAGTCGTCAGGCGTAACCCGCGTGCCGGGAGGCACGCGCTCGCCTTCGGCGCGTGCTTCCCGGCGCGTGCCTCTCTCTCTCTCTCTCCCGGCGCGTGCCTCCCGACGCGTGCCTCTGCTGTCTTGTGAGAGAGAGACAGAGAGAGAGCGAAAGGCGCGCGTTGGCTATGGAAACGCTCTTTCTTAGAGGAACGCTACCAGCTCGCAAAGAAGGAGAACGCGCCCTCACCCGCGAGAGACAACGTTGGCGCAGGCAGCGTCTCCTAGCGAGTTTCTTGATTGAGAAATACCGACTGCTCGCGTTGGAGAAGCGTTCACCGGCAACCCATATATATATATATATATATATATATATATATATATATATATATATATATACATATATATATATATATATATATATATATATATATATATATATATATATATATATATATATATATATATATGCACCGGATCTTGACTTGCAATGAAGTGCCGGTGGGAGATTTCACTTGTGCATAGCTGAACCATGAGGATTTGTAGCGTGCGCGTTAACTAAATTAATCCGGAACTCGGCACGATCTACGATGAACCTCCCGAGCTTCGCCCACTCATCATCATTCACTCCGTGGATATGCTGTAATTTTTTTTTATTTGCTGCACATCCGTAAGTGGGCGCCTGATTCCTTCGCATTCCTTTCTTTTTCTCTTTCTGTCACTCCTCTTTCCGTCACTGTTTCTGTACGGCCCTTCGTCGAGATTGCTTGGTTGGAAAGTATTCTTTCTCATGCACACGCACTAGCCTTACTACAGTGTCAAAAAACTTGCTTTCCACCTAGGATTAACTCGCCTCTTGTGCTGCATTCCACTCTGTTCTCATGCTTGTCTGATATTTAAGCGCCTTCTATAATCCCAGGCAAGTTTTTTAGCATTGTATAATAATGACCATGCTGTTATTGATGCTTTTGTACCCCCCCCCGTCCGCCCCCCTTTCTGTAATACCCTGAAAAGGGCCTTTAGGGTCAATAAATGATGATGATGACGATGTTTTTTTTTGCGAACAATTAGGCCTTGGGCCCTCCCCGAAAAAAATCCTGGCTACGTGCCTGCTCTAAGGGGATCTATTAAAAACTTTAAAAAAAGAAAGTAATCGTACACCGCAGTGTGAAGAGCTCTTACTTTTCACGCGTTAAGTGAAGCCACACGTTTCCCTGACGTTCGCCCTGTGAATGCACACTGAAGCGCAGTTGTGGCGGTGTCGTGTCGACTCATCATGCGCTGGAGTAAGAGCACATGAAAGAGCTGTCCGCTTCATGGGTTGTTCACCTCTGAAGCAAAGACGCCGACAACTTGTATGTTTAATGTTCAAGAGGTCTTGGCAGGTCCTTCGGGTCACCTTGATTACAAATGCTATAGTGATCGTGCGTCACGTTGGAAAAACAGGTTAAAGACAAAAACTTGGAAGTTCGTTGCACTCCTTTGCTGCGGAACAGAGCCTCACAAGCGATGACTTGTTCATAATCGTTCATTTTTTAAGCATAGTGGCAATAACGCTCACGCTCCTTTTTTGGTATATAGAGAGTTCCGGTTTCACCGCCGTAGCTGAAATGATTGCAATCGTCGAAAACTGGACACGTTAAAGCTTCTTGCTCATGCTGGGGATTCTTCCTGTAAAAACGCTACGTGGCTCTTCAGAGGGAGAGAGAGCTGAAAAGGAAAGGCAGGGAGGTTAACCAGATATTAGTCTCCGGTTTGCTAACCCGCAGTAGGGAGAAGGGGGAGATGGGTTAGAAAGAGAACAGTGAGAGAGGGTACGAAATTAGCGGCACGCACAGAAAGTAAATCACACACACACACACACACACACACACACACACACACACACACACACACACACACACACACACACACACAACACACACAGGACGTTCCAGTTAGAGGCATTCATGAAGGACGGTAGATCTCAAGAAGCGCAATAGCGCTTGCATGGCCAGCTGGTCGTCCAGCTGGTTGAGTGCATAGCGAAGGTATTGCCTCTCTGCACTGTACTGCGGGAGTCACACAAAATGTGCCCTATTGATTCTTCGTGACTCTTCATAAAATGCACCAAGTGGCATCATACTAGAAACATCATGGAATCGTGCCGTTGGGTACGGCGCTCTGCCGGTCAATGTGCACTGCAGTGCTCTTGTGAATGGAAAATTGTCGTCGATAATTTCAGAACCTTTAGCAGCGAAGCCGTGGTTCAAACGGGTGAAATTATTATCGTCATGAAATCAGTGCGCGTGCAGTTCTATGCATTGCGCGCGCAGGTCTTTCTTCTTTTGTGTTCCTGCCCTCATCCCACAACTACGTAACGGCGAGCATAGTATAGCAAGGGAGTGGGAAAGAGAGGTGACGGTGAGGATGAAGGAAAGGCAGTGGGGAGCGGTTGCTGCATAGCGTAGGTACGTACAGTATAGCATAACAAGGGGCGGGGAAAGGAAAATGAGGATAAGGAGCAATGATACGTGGGTGAGGTGGAGGGAAAGGAGGAGGAGAGCTTAAAGCATGGCATAGCAGTGGCACAGAACGCGGGTATGTGCCAGCTGCTCCCAGCATAGCATAGCCATGCATACCATGATATAGCAAGGAGGTGGGGAAGGGAAGTGTGGAGAAGTGATGTGCCGGCGAGTAGGAAGGGAAAGTAGAAGGGAAGAGTAAGCATGCCATAAGCTTGACTGACTGATTTCTGCGGTTTTACGTCCCAAGCCCCCGATTCGATTACAAGCGGTGGCAAACGGAAGGGGGTTGAGGAGGAGTGATGTGAGGGTTGGGAAGAGGAAGAGGAAAAAGAGTAACGCATAGCGTAGCTTTGTATAGTGCAGCATAGGCAAGGGATGCGGAAGGGTAAGGAGGGAAAGAAGGACGGGAAAGAGTAAAGCTTTGGATAGCCTTGTAGAGTATAGTATAGACAACCCCTCGGGTGGGAAAGGAAAGTGTGGTTGAGGAGGAGGGCAATGCCAACAGCTCCGCTGCTTCCTCAGTCTCCGCACCGCTAGTGCGTCTATAGCCTCTCCATCATGAAACATGTCGTCCCAGCTGGCCACGTAACATGGTCCCGCGAAGACCATGTTTGAAGACATCCCAACCATGCATTTCCCGCCAAGCCAATTTAAACCTAGACGCATGACCCAAATTACGTACCATGACGTCGCAGCTAGTCACGCGACGTGATCTCCCTGAAAACATGTAACAGGCAGTCACGTGACATGTTCCTGCCAAAAGCATGTAACAGCTCGTCACGTGACGGATCACGTGACTTCGTTGAGCTTGTAGAAGCCAGAAGAGAGTTGGTCGGCCACCAACTCGGTGGTTGGTCTAGCCTTGCACCACTAGCGCAAACTGCCCACATTTTTTTTTTTTACGTTAATGACAGCGATACCGTATAGAACCGCATCAACAACAATAGAAACAAGGGGGGAAAGAAAAATAAAACTGTAGGCGTCCTTGATGATCCCTTAAGTGGCGTTTCGGCGCTGACCTATGCGACTATAGGCAACGTCTGCACGTGGAGTCTATACGTGAATCCTAAACGGCATATATCCGTCTTCATTTACCGGTAAATTCAATCACGTGCAGTGCATAAATTCGCATATCCCTGGCTTATATGCATAGCTCATACCTTGAATTCATTTATTTCTTGAGCTTTACGTTTCAAAACCACGATACGATTATGAGAGACGCCGCAGTGGAGGGCTCTAGAAATTTCGACCACCTGCGGTTCTTTAACGAGCACTGACATCGCACAGTACACGGGCCTCGACATTTCGCCTTCATCGAAATGCAGCCGCCGCTTCCAGGATTCGATCCCGCAGCTTTCGGACCAGCAGCCGAGTGCCGTAGCCACTAGACAGCCGTGGCGGGGCGGGCTGATGCCTCGTATCGTAGGCGGGTGTGAGCCACACGTGATCTTATTATCGTTTATCGTGACGTAACTGACGAGCATTTCATATTAGTTAAGCCATGACCTATCTGTCATGTCAGTCATTGATTCATGCCCTTCCATGCCAGCTTTGGCATATCGAAGTGAACGAGACGCGAGTTTTCCTTAAATTCCCACGTGTCATTTCAAACCTCTCTGTTTTTTTTTTGTTTTTTTTTTAGGTCATTTTAGGTCATTATTGTCGAGCACTTTGCTATAGCCTTATGTATTATGTGGCTAGCAGACAGCGCAATAAAATAAACTGCTCTGCCGCATTTCTCTACATTCCCCGCCATAGTTAGAGAGTCGTTCAACGCTTCTATAACTTTACTCATTGCCTATTTTTGTGCTTGTCTATTCTGATACCTACAGGTATAACCAGCGTCATGCATTCTTCTTAGAATATTGGCCGCAGGCATTGTGTCACGCACTATAGCAGATTACCAGTGTCTTGCTGTTATCGTCGTGAAATTGGTGGGTGTTTCTGTCACAGGCTTATAACAAATATAGCCCATATATATTCGGAATAGTAAATAAGCAATAAACAGTGTGTGAAATCCACCAGTACGCAAAAACTCCCAGAGGTTGTGGCTAGTCCATACTCGCTAGACCTTCTTGAACCAATCTGTGCCTGCGTCTAACATAATCCACTCGGACACATCACTGCCAATATTGCCCAAAACTGGCTTTTGGGGCGTACAACCATCGGTACATGTCGAGTAGCATGTACCACATGGCCCGAGTTTTATGCCCAGTTTGTGACCTGAGTTCTATGGCCTGTTTTCACTCATCTGATCACTATCCTTAAGGATCATCCCGATAGGGCTTTTAATTGAAGTCCAATTTATGTATTATCAAGTGAATGCAATGTATTGTCGCGTAATGTTTTTAATGTTTTCGCTTGTCTTCGTTATATCTGCTTCTTGGTTTGTTTAAGATTCTCTAGTATTGTGCAATTAATTTTTGTGTTTTTTTTAATATTGTTATAAAGACATGTCTCTAAATGTGTGACGACTACGTTATTCACTGCCACCATACAACACGGGGGCTAAGGGCGCCTCGCTTTTGCCTTAACCTCCACCATTGTCATCAACAGTATGCAATAAATAAATAAATAAATAAATAAATAAATAAATAAATAAATAAATAAATAAATAAATAAATAGAGCCTTCACTTTTACATGCTAATAAATGTACACATGTTACAGTGCGTGCAAACATCATACCTCATAATCAGAACAGCCCACTGGCACAGTTATATTCAGATTCTCGCGATACATTCAGCCGAGTCACAGAGCAGCAGCTAAGCGCGGCGTAGAAGAAAATAAACTGTGTACAAACGGACGTCTCGACGCATCTATCTGGCACACTTGCGTATCTGCGCGAGAGATTACTGCTTCAGCATAACATTTCTTTTTTATTCGAAACAATAGAAGGCTAGGCCATGCGCGCGCTGACACTAACATAACTTGGTCACTACTCGATAATGAATGAGGCGTTTGTCAGAGTTCTTGCTACAGCGAGGCTGTTAAGAGGTCACTGTATTTTTTCGTCGCCATCGACCGAAAACCACCCGTGGACTGATGCGAAAAACGATGTTCGCAACGTGGGAATGGCATGCGGATCGAGTTCATCACATGCAGTTACCATTGGAAGCACGCGTGCACTTACAACTTTCAGTGTTCACTTCATTAAAGAAAAACCGCACAATAGTTGACAAGGCACGTTCGAAGACGAAGCACGTAGCGCTCACCGGACCCGTTCCTCGGTAAAGACTACGGTTGCATAAGGTGAGGCAGTCATAGGCACGTCGCCAGCAAAACGTAGCAGCGTTACAGTTACGGTTACCTAAGCCAAAAAGGTAACTCCTTTATAATTACATGTTTCCTAGGGTAACATGATACAGTTATCGTGAAATAATAACGTTGTTACTTTACCGTTTACTGCATAAAACTAAGCAATAGACCACAAACCAAATGGAAGGGTTTGTATGTGGCATGCATGCCGAGGAGCGAAATCTCCAAGTCCATGCTCGTTTGAAGGAGCATGGTGACATTAGTGCAAGGAGAGGGGTTCGTGAGCGGTCGTATACTCCCTGAAGGGTGGATTGACTCATTTGACGTGACGCGAGGGCTACACAGCTCGGTTAGATTTCGGATTCGGTTTTGCGATTTTTCGATTATATAAAACTACTTTCGCATTTGCTGAGAATTTCTACTAGCAGGAGTGTGACAGGAGCGTCCCAGGAAAATGGAACTGCCATTACCTTGACATGATAAACAAATTGCTGGCGTTGGCCTTTAAGGATCGGCCAGTGTCTTGGGCATTGCGTGAGGAATATAATTCTTTCAGAGACTCGTCTCCTAAACTGCGAGAAGAACCGCGTTGTTGAAAGGTGGAGAGATTTTCAAAACAAGAAAGTTCGAAAAGTAGGAAAGCGCGAACTGTAGGTCTGCCTTTAACGAGTGTCATAATTGTATAATATTTTATAAAAATGGGAACTGACTGTAACGTTATTTCATGTTAACTTTACTTTGTAAGAATACTAACAGTGTTGTAGTTAAAAGTTCCTTAAAAATAACTACTTACAGTTACAAGTTTCTGAAAAAAAAGTAACTCTTCACTGGTAACGCGCTAATGCTAACTAGTTACTGCCTAAGACTGAGCGGGGCCCGATACCGTACCACGGCATGCCAGTACTATACCCATGTTAGTCCACGGAATGCGAATACCACCCGTGTTAGTCCGCATCGGTAAATGCTGCCTTGACAGGCAGAAGTGACCAATGCCTGACTAACCCTCAATTCCTGACTGGTCAATTCTACATTCACAAGAATGCGGAATGCGGAATGCCATTACGCATTTTGTGGTACGGTATAGGGCTGTCAGCACTAGTCAGGAAGCGGCACCTGTAGCATATGTAGGAGGAGGTAACTTACTAACTTTCAAATGTAAAAGAAGCACTCCCCCCTCCCCCCTTTCTTCAATAAATGACTTTATTTTAAAAGCGCTGTGGAAAGGTGATGCACAATTGGACTTCCCAAAGCACAACGGGAACACGATCGTACAGTGCACTTATTATCTTGTTATCAATAATTTTATGCACTGCACTGCCCGGTCTTTCAAGGCTAAGCGACATCAGTTTATCGAATTAAGTGACGCGCAGATTCGCTCGCCAACGACTTTCGCAGGATGTATAAATGTTAAACTATTTGAAGACAGGGTCTTCCTAGGACGGTTCCAGCAAATTTCTGGAAAGAGATACGATGATGTCCGTTTTCTGATTCCTAACCGAAATAAACAGCAAGAAAAGCAAAATGCCAAACAAGGAAACATAAAAAGAAGTAAACAAACAAGAACATACGTAAATGAGACATAACAACATATGTGCTGCTGCTGTTGCTGCTGCTAAAGCGATAAAGTGTGGTCTCGCATCACCGATATTACGTTCACTTCCTTTATCTACTTCCGGAATGAAGTTATCACCGCCACTTTATTGAGTCCCTGGCTGTGAATTCACATCTGTTCTTCACCAAAAGAAAAAATAAAACATGAAATGGAACGGGAATTCAAAAATAAAATACACAACATGAATTAAAATGAGGCATTCGATGCGGTAATTTCATAAATGCTAAGTGCCACGTTCCTTTCATTATATCTCAGTTCAGTGATTGAGTTATTTTAATACTTCCTGCATTCATCAAGTTTTAATGTTCATCTACAATCGAGACAGAAGAACCAAAAATTATAAGACAATCGTCGGTTTAGTGATCCTGCTTTTACAACTGAACTCTGACTAACAACTATACGCACAGTGGGACGGAGAACGATAGGCGGAGCATTAAGAGATAGGAAAAGAGCAGAGTAGATCAGAGAACAAACAGGGGTAGTCGACATGTTTGACATTAAGAGAAATAAAAAGGAAATGAGTGGAACCCGTAATGCGAACACATATAACCAACGGACAGTGAGGGCGCCGGAATTGACCCAAAGCATTCAAAACGCAGCTGAGGGTGGCAGAGAGGGATATGGTGTATTAAAGTTTAGAAATCTTCAGGCATAAAATGGAATCAGCTGGCGCAGGACAGGGTAAGTGGGAAACCGTCGAGAGACTCCTTCGCTCTATTGTGTACATCAAAAACGTGCTGGTCATGATGGCGATGACGATGATCCGACAGGAAGAAAAATAGAACGGCCCGTTTGCCATGCGTAAAAGCGAGCACATCTAAAACAAACTTTATAAGCTATAGTCATGTACTGAATTGTGGAAACATGACGTCCTTTACGAAGCACAGGTCTGTCCGTCACATGTGTTTCACCTGTTCTTACCGCCAAAAAGCCAAAACGCTAAGGAAGTCGTGCACGACGGTGCACAACATTCCTAGCTTTTGGCAGCCGCGAGAAAAATTGAATGCCTATGTAATTCATTTTCTATTCACTCTATGCGGTAAGGAATGGAGACAGCAAGTACGTACGACTCTCCTCTTATTTCTTCTGCAAGCATATTCGAATTCGACGAGGAGATGGACCTTTTTCACCGTTCCGGAAGGGTGTCTGCAGCGATGCCAAGATAACGGGCTGCTAATAGACGTGTAAGCTATACGGGCAAGAGGTTGCGCTCATTAAGCGCATTCATCATCATCATCATCATCATCATCATCATCATCATCATCAGCCAATTTTACGTCCACTGCAGGACGAAGGCCTCTCCCAGTCCTCGCCATCCTTGCCTGTCCTGCGCGAGCTGATTCCATTTGATGCCTGCGAATTTCTTGATTTCGTCCTCCCATCTTACTCTCTGCCGCCCACGGCTGCGCTTACCCTCTCTTGGTATCCATTCCGTCGTTCTAACTGTCCATCGGTTATCTAGCCTTCTCATCACGTGGCCTGCCCATGTCCATTTTTTCTTCTTAATATCGTTGATTATGTCGGCGACCCCGGTTTGTTCTCTGACCCACTCGGCTGTCTTCCTATCCCTTAGTGTAACGCCTATCATTTTCCGTTCCATCGCCCGCTGCGCGGTTCTTAACTTCCTCTCTAGTTTCTTTGTAATTCTCCAGGTTTCTGATCCGTAAGTCAGTACTGGCAGGATGCAGTAGTTATATAGTTTCCGCTTGAGTGACAGTGGTAGGTTTCCGTTCATGAGTTGTGAATGTCTCCCATGTGCGCGCCATCCCATGTTTATTCTACGGTGGATTTCTTTTATATGGGTGGGTTCTCCAGTAAGTAGCTGTCCTAGGTACAGATATTCTTCTACGACTTCTAATGTATGGGTTTCGACCTTGAATAGACGTTTTTTTCGCCGTGCCACTTAGCATTATCTTTGTTTTCTGCATGTTCATCCTTAATCCTACCTTAGCGCTTTCTCGGCTTAAGTCTTCAATCATCTTTTGCAATTCGTCGCCATCATTGCTAAAGAGTACTATGTCATCTGCAAATCGCAGGTTACTCAGATATTCGCCGTTAATCCTGAGCCCTGTCTCTTCCCAGTCTAACCTTTTGAAGATTTCTTCCAAACATGCAGTAAATAGCATGGAAGAAATTGTATCTCCCTGTCTGACACCTTTCTGTATTGGGATTTTTCTGCTTTTCTTATGGAGGAGCAGGGTGGCTGTAGAATCTTTATAGATGTTGGCTATTGTGTTTATATAGCTATCACATATTCCTTGACGACGTAGTGCCTCCAGAACTGCTGGTATGTCTACCGAGTCGAAAGCCTTTTCGTAATCTATGAAAGCCATATAGAGGGCTTTGTTGTATTGAGCGGATTTCTCGAATACTTGATTGACCGCATGCAGGTGGTCCATGGTAGAGTATCCTTTTCTGAACCCTGCTTTCTCTCTGGGTTGATTAATTTCAAGTGTGGCCCTTATTCTGTTTGAGATAACCTTTGTGAATATTTTGTAAAGTGCTGAGAGTAGACTGATCGGCCTGTAGTTCCTCAAGTCATTAACATCTCCCTTCTTATGTAATAATAGAATATTTGCGTTTTTCCAGCTTTCGGGTACATTTGAAGTTTTGAGGCATTGAGTGTATAGTGTCGCGAGCTTTCCAGTTAGGAAGTCTCCGCCATCTTTGATCAAGTCGGCGGTTATGCCGTCATCTCCAGCTGCTTTTCCGCGGGACATGCCCTGTATTGCTTTCCTAACTTCGTCCGCAGTGACGCAAGGGATTTCGTAGTCCTGCTCGGCATTTAATACACTCATGGTGGGGAGACTCGTATTTGAGCTGTATTGTTCGGAATAGAAATCCTCGGCCACTTTGGTTATGCCACTGAAGTTAGTAACGATGTTGCCCTGCTTATCTTTCACTGCCTGCATTATGTTCTTTCCCGCACAAAGCTTCCTTTTGGTTGTTTTGATGCTGACTTCTTTTCTAACGGCTGCTTCTATTTCTTTCACGTTATGGTTACGTACGTCCCTGACTCTACTTTTACTGATGAGTTTAGATAGCTCGGCCTATTCTATCTTGTCTCTTGAGTTAGTTATTCTCATCTGTTGGCGTTGCTTGATTAAATTTTTAGTAGACTCCGAGAGTTTACTCACAACATGTCTTGGTGCTTTGCCCCCTACTTCGATTGCTGTTTCGGTGATCAGATTAGTAATGTCTTCGTTCATCTTCTCTATATCCTCATTATCTTCCTGTCCTAGAGCCTCATACTTGTTCTTAAGTGCAATTCTAAATTCTTCTCTTTTCGCCCTGACGCTATCGGGGTTGGCCTGTTTCCGTGTGATTAACATTGTCCTTGTTCGCTTTAGATTGAGGGATATCTTCGCCCTTATTAGTCTGTGGTCACTAATTCTAACCTTATTAACCACTTCTGTGTCTTGTACTATACCTAGATCAGCGCACATTATGAAATCTATTTCGTTTTTCGTTTCTCCGTTGGGGCTTTTCCACGTCCATTTCCTGTTCTTACGTTTCTTGAAGAAAGTATTCATTACACGGAGGTGGTTTCTTTCGGTGAATTCTACTAGCATGTCCCCTCTGCTATTCCTATCTCCTTCTCCGTAATTACCGACGGCACGTTCTCCTTTTAGTTTCCTTCCTATTTTCGCGTTGAAGTCCCCCATAACAATCGTATATTGGGTCTGTACCTTGTTCATTGCCGTTTCTATATCCTCGTAGAACTGTTCTACAGCCTCGTCACTGGCATAATTAGGAGGTCGTTAACTTGAGGATCACCGACTCATCTCCAGTCTTTCGTATCACTGTCACGAGTGTGAATGCACACAAAGCTTTGATTAACTCGTCGTTTCTTGCAGATGGAAAAAACGAAGGAAGGAGTCTTATGGTTGATCTTTTCAATATGAAAATGGATAGGTGCATGCGCTATCCAGCTTCCACTGAACTTGTACAAAGAACTGTCATGCTTAAACAGATATCTTTAGCGTAGACTCGCAGTATACCAAGCTTTATGGTGCCATGGAACTTTTTTTTTTTTTTTGCATAAGCAGGTAAGTTTTGTTCCTGCCTTCTTTATTGCCACAGCTCTGTAGCTTTCAGTTGATAGCCGGCGTTCCCGTTGTCTGCTTGTGTTTTCTTTTGTAGATGTCTGCATGATGTAAGTTTGCCGATGTCGCGGCGGGGAATTCGAGCAAGAAGAAAGAGAACAGCGCAACAATACTTCGAGTGACAGTGTGACAACTGCAGCAACCGGCATGATAGCCACACGTTTCAATAGAAGGAAACAAATGCGCATATGAAATCAAAATATAGTTATCTACGAATAAAATAACATGACTGTTCGCAACGCAGCGGGAAGGCAGCAGACCATTGAAATCGGCGTCGTTGTACTCTCGAGTGTGTCTCAAGATACGCCGCACACAATGTGTGCAAACACTGCGAGAACTGCACAGAAGTGCGGCGCTTTCTGACTCGATTGCGCCTTCACTTTGGAACCGACCCTGCCGTACCTGCACGGAAAAGAAGGAACAGAAAGCAAAACGGACACACTGTGAGATGGTTCAATTGCAGTGACAATCGGATGACACCGAACACATCTCTCCTATTTCTTTTCTTCGCCCAGAAAAAAAAATCAGCGGTTACAACACAAGCCTTGAGAGGCACGGCGCTGGGACTTTTGTTTCATCGACGGGGCTTACACTACCAGGGAAAGGTTTGAAAGCTACAGATTGTGACAGCGTCCTCGTACAGCTCCTAAGGTCCCCGTGTTGCTGCTTTTTTTCTTCTTTCTGGGTGACGACATGTTATCAAAAAGTCGCGGTCTTGTTTCAGTTCAGAAGTTTCGGTCTTGTTGCGTCTCATCCATGGGGTGTTGTTCAGTCTTGCGGAATTGAAGTGCTCAATTTTCATGCGTACAGCGCCGAGTCGTTGCCATCGCTACTGGCGCCAAAGTACACGGGCGCATGAGCGCATACAACGACGTTTTCATAAAGGGACTCAATGGGTAACGCCCCTTCTTGCCCGAACTGGTCATCTCTCCCGTCTCTGTTGCATCAGGGCACACAATGTCGGATCATTGAACACGAAAGCGGCTATTTGCGGGTTTCTTTGAATGGCTGAACTGAGCACGCTTGTATAGGTTGATCGACGAAAGGGAACCTGCAACGTGGTTGTCCGCGTGAGTGCCAGGGCGCTTCCCGATGACAAAAGCTCAGAAATGGCAGGATAGTCAGCAACGTAAGAAGATATAGCTGCGTCGCCGGTAAGTATTGCAAGGCGCCTTAAGAAAGAAAAATAAAAAGAAAATGTTGTCCTGTAAGGATATTCGCACGTCTATGACACTTTATTTGTATTTTTCTTTTCAATTTTTGCTTTGTGCCAGTGGGCCAACTACCTAGAGCACACCAAAGTTTATGCCTCATTTTTTACCCTTGCTTCTAACGCCTACATAGATGTATGCCGAACTTGAGCAGAAGGTGTTGTCTTCAGTTGCTTGCTCAGCCTATGTGGCGTCTTCTCACGGGGCATGAAATGCCACCGACCCCTTACTCTTGCAAAATAACGGGTCTTCAAATACAGATTGTCGACAGACAGGTACTTGCATTGGGACTGGCCCATTAAGCTTCGCGGAGCCGAACACGCAAAGCAACGTTCCTGTGTTCTGAACCCTACAGAATGTTCGCTACTTGGTTACAGTTAACATACCGCTTACTCGTTCCAAACCACCTCACGAAATATTGCAGCAGACCGTCCACATGACTGTGTCATTTGGGATCTTAAATGCGCATCACGTCTATATCCCTGTCTCCAAAGTACCAGAAACACTGGCTAGAATAAACGAAAGACTGAATGAATGGATGACTTTACCAGGATTAAAACCCTGCAGTACTTATTGGCGGCAGCAGACACCGTACCAATATGCGGTAGAGCTCCAGTACCGCCACCTTCCAGCGCACGACGTTGTCTTGCGAACCAGGCTCTGAGCTGTCCAGAGCAGGCTCCCACAGCTACACGCTTTTAAAGAGTTGGCGGGGAAGAGGGGTTGGAATATTCTAGATGTATGTTATGTGATTATTAACTAGTTAAGAGCTGCAGCAGCGCTAAGGCGCTCTGCCGCTAACGCTCGGCGAGCGGGCAACAGAAGACGACGAAGCAGGGAATAGAAGAGCCGGCCCAGGAACAGGTGCTGTCTCTGTCTTTATTCCTCACAATAGCGCAGCCGACAGTATTAATCGGGACCATAAACTTCGACAAGACCTGCTGCCATAGCCCGAGAGCCAAAGAGCCGTTATTGCTTTTTCTTCATTACAATATATTGTAAGGGACAGAATAGACCAGCTTGGCCCAGGACGGGTGCTGTCTCTGTCCCTTCCTTTAGAATATGCATATTGTAATGAAGAAAAAGCAACAACGGCTCTTTGGCGCTCCGGCAATGGGAGCCGAAGTTGGGAGAATACAACAGCTATCCTGAGCAAAAGACGACGTTGGGAGAATACAACAGCTTTCCTGAGCAAAAGGCATTGCGCCAAGGTGTCCAAGGACCAACAGCAACAACAAGAAGGCGCTGTCTCTCTGCCTCTTACTTTACAGTGATTATATGCTGCAATAGGAGGTGCGACACGATAACAGATGTGAATGAGAAATTGAACATGATATAGTTCATTAAGAAATGTTGTTTTGAGGCGTTTAACGTCCCAAAACCAGCTCTGATTATGGGAGACGCCGTAGTGGAGGGCTCTGGAAATTTCGACCACCTGGGGTTCTTTAACGTGCACTGACATCGCACAGCACAAGGGCCTCAACATTTCGCCTCCATCGAAATGCAGCCGCCGCAGCCGGGATTCGATGCCGCGACCCTCCGATCAGCAGCCGAGTACCATAGCCACTAGACCACCGTTGCGGGGCAGTTCATTAGGAAATGGCGGAGGAGTTATACAGTGTGGGTTATATATATATATATATATATATATATAGATATATATATATATATATATATATATATATATATATATATATATATATATATATATATATATATATATATATATATATATATATATAATAGCTTGGGTTGCCGCTAGTTTATAACAGAATTGACGATGCGCCTCTTAGAGAACGACGGTTTATTAAGTCAACGTTTCGGTCGGAGCCCGGCCTTTTTCAAGACATGGTCGGGCTCCGACCGAAACGTTGACTTAATAAACCGTCGTTCTATAAGAGGCGCATCGTCAATTCTGTTATATATATATATATATATATATATATATATATATATATATATATATATATATATATATATATATATATATATATATATATATAAATCAGCAACCGTCATCGCTAGCGATGACGGTTTCTGATTTAGATCGGCCGACCACCGCCTTTTTCACAGCCCTGTCGCTTTTAATTGGTGGTACGTCCGGCTAAATGCGGTGTTAGTTCGTACGTGGAAAGTTTGAAAGCACTGCAATCGCGGCGCGCAAGCCGCTATGTCACGTGGTATTTTTCGTATTTCGCGGGCATCTGCAGCAAGCTGGAAAACACTAATTATGAATAGATAGAAAGTTGGAAACTTTTTAACTGGTCATTTGACAGACCACTCTACAAGTTTACCATAGAAATTATTTACCTAACTTTGTTGCTTCCGAAGTTAATTAATTAATCTCGCCTAATTAACCAATTAAGTGGAACACAAAAATAGTCTGACTCACTCCATATGATAGTAAGAAAAATGCATTTCGTCGGCGTTGTCTTAGGATGCATCGGCATATTTTTAAACCCTGGCTAAAATAGCTGGGACACCCTGCATATATATACAGTAGACTCCCTTTAAGACGGACTCGAGGGGACCAGGACAATTTGTTCGTCTTATCAGAAGTTCGTCTTATCAGAAGTGCCTCCAAGAACGGATTGGCCACGTGCCCAGGTGGATCCAAACATCTTACTTCAAAATGTTAATCAAGTAGACTTGCAATTGGAAAGAAATTAAAAATGAAACCATATCCTTACCCAACTTGAAAACTGTCTTCAAGCACTGGCAAGCAGCCATAAATAACATTTAAGCAGCCATAAATTACATTTCATGTAATGATTTTAAGTATCCTCCAGTATCTCCATGCTGCTGGGAAAGGTTGTTTATTAGAGAAGTTAAGCAGGCAAAAGCTATCTCCCATATTCTTCAAGAGCACTTCAAGCACTTCTTCAGTGAGCATGTCAGTTGTGTTACCTGTCAATGCGTTAGGCATTGTGGCACATCTTTGAGGATACTCACACACCCATTCATGTTCACAAGGACTCCTTTACTGCCCAGACTAGAAACTAGGCCTGTCTTTCTTGAGGGCAGTTTTCCTGCACTTGCCCCAGGAGGTGCTGATCAGCCAAAAGGCCTAATGTGTACACTTTGTTGTAGATAAAAAGCAGCATTCACTTTTTTATATCTGCCCCCTTTTTCTTGCCCCTTTGTGGGAGCCCAGGTCCCCCTTTTTTTGTTTTGTTCTGCTTTACTTTACCACTGCTCTACTACTTGGGGGCTGGGGGGAGGGGGGCAACTTTATTCAAATACCAAGAGTCTCTGTGTAAGCTCTCAAGGAATCTTTTGCCTTGTGTTCCTTTGTACTCTCCCTGTAGGTGCTGAACAGGAGGTGGGGAGACAACAGGATGGCCCAAGAAGGCAGGGTGGCCCTAGCACTTGGGGATCCCAACAATAAAACTGTAGTTTTATTGCTGGCACCCCAGTGGCTTTGCTTACTTAGTCTTTGGCTCTTTTGTACTCTCCTTGGTGGGGAGACAACAAAAGAACACAGGTATCAGCCCTTGGCCTACAATAAACTAGGGGTGGCTGTCCACAGCACTGGGAAAGTTCTTAACAGAAGGTTACCTGTGAGGGGGTTCGTCTTAAGAGGATTTCTTTTGCATTGAGTCTATGGGAAACCAAACAAACATAACCATTTTGTTCGTTATATCCGAGAATTCATTATAACCGAGTTCGCTTTAACGGGAGTTCTCTGTATATATATCGAGAGAGAGAGAGAGTAAAATAGCAGACACGACTTCGCAGTTACCGTTTATTGCCCGCGGTCGAAACCGTTGGCAATAAACGATAACTGCGAAGTCGTTGTCTGCTATTTTACTCCAAATACGTTTGACCCATTGAGCACAAGTTCTCATGTATATATATGCGGGGGGTTCCGGTGTCGCGTTACAAAAATTGCTGCAAAATGTTATGAAGGGGGTTAGAGTATGCGCACGGCAGCTGAACCTGATATGGGCCCCAACGAAACCTCCTCTTTCATATTGTAAACAAACGAGCCGAATAACATATGGGTAGCTATATCAACCTAGATCGAAGGGCCATCCCTACCATTGACATTATTTTAAATTTATTCGTCACCGTACAGATAAATAGGCAAAACGCGATTATAGTTGTCTTTCTTCACCAATCAACTGATCACAAAATAGTCTAATTCGTAGAATATCACGAAGTGAACGGATCCCTTTGAACTTGGCCTTCATCGGCAAGTTAAAGCCGTCGTTATGCCTGACTTTACCTATGCGGTGTCTTACCCTTAATCCCCTAAACGGGATAAGGAGGAGCTCAATCCCACTTATCCCCAAGGTCCATAAGCACGCCCGCGGCCTACACACTACAATATATGGAGAGATACCTTGCCACCGGTAATGTAAGACTGTCTGGTTGGTTTTAAGCCCGCCTTAATTCAGTGCATTATTAACTCGAGAAACTCACCACCAGACCAGCGTTAACAGTAACGATCCTATCCAAGACAAACGCACATTTCTCTGCGGAGTGCTCTCCGAGCTAAATCATATGTACCGCCGCTTCCACGGAACGCGCAACCACAGTATGCAAATATGCGGAGAGCGCCGTGTGCGAGAGCTGCACCGCCATTACGATAGCCCACGCAGTGCGTGAGCAGACGCTGCCGAGTGCCTGTAACACTCCATGACTAAAAACTGGAGGGGGCAGGAAAGGAGGACGGGCGTAGCCCCTGCATGAAGTCGTGCTTGTTGCGTGGTACAATTGCCGCAACCTTTGAAGACGATGAACTCGTGTAATGGCGAAGCCGGTGAGGACTCAAACTCCTTCGGCGAACTGCTTCTGGCGAGATACTTTCGCAATTTGCACCGCTCTATTAACTGAAAACGGCGCAGGCAATTCTGCAACCCAGCTAGCACACAAGACCTTATCAGCGCTAGACAACGTGGAGAGCCACACAGCAATGATAATGGTTAACAATGCGGCGATGACCTAACCTGCGTACCTGCACACCTCGTCAATTAAAACACCTAATGTCTTGATAGTATTACTGTGTTAAACGACAGCGGACATGCCGCGCCGCATTTCAGTGCGGTTCCTTTACCGTCAGGATAGCGTCGGCTTATGTGACAGTTCTAGAATACGGCCCCTACCATGCGCCGCTTAACAGGACGACCACATTCGTTTGTGAGATGCGCTGCGCCTCCAGTGCACCACTGACACGATCAGCCGTTTGACCGCTGAAATGTATCGCCCTCACTTATGGTGTATACAGGAGAGGGTGATATATACCTTGAGAGGGCGTCCATTGTACCCATATGTCGCACCAATGTTCCACAAAGCCGCCACTCTCCACCCTGCAGTGTCGCTGGCTTGTAGGTATTTGATAGTGCTCATACGTTTCTGCTTTTTTTTTAGGCAGCCACAGAGGGAGGTGGGCTACCCCAGAGGCGACATTTGTTTCTCCTAGGCACCTCTCGCTGAGATTAGCCGGTGCCACGTTGTCTCTAGTGTTTTAGATCAAGGCCTTCAGCGAGCTTAAATACATATGTCGCACTTTTTGCTCAGCGGTCGTTAAAGCACTCGGAAGGAGGATGTGACTCACTCAGATAACAATTAACACCAAGATGCAATACGTCTCGTGTCAACCTCATTCATATTTTGGAGAGCACTGCGTCGTTCATGGAGAAACGTGACAAACTTCGCTTGAAGGGGCGAAATGTAAAGAGCGGCGATGAGAATTTCAGTGTACATATCCCGTATTAATGGTTATTTCCCCTTCCTCTAACCGCTGAGCTTCAGGGCCATTCACCCGTGTAGCTCAACTACAACATATCAACAAAGTTGTACTTCAAAAAATAGGCCGAATCTCAGTAATTGTGGGTTGGTAACGTCCGGAGTAAGCTTCCTTTAATAACATCGCACATACCGCCCTTCAACGAGTCTTCAAAAGTGTTAAAAATGCGTCTTGGTGAGGACCACAATGATGCCTTTACGTGTACCACCAGCACCTTCACTAAGTTAAATCTTACGAGTAAAATCTTGTGGATGCACTTTAGTCAAGTAATTGTCAAAATTACATTGATTCAAATGTAATTTTGGAGATGCTCTCGTAATAAGCTATTTTTATTTGTTTAACTGCACGTAAAAATAAAAAAAAATGCTTATGTGTACTGTAAGGTTTATAAAGCCTTCGATTTTCAGAAAGAAAGGGACGTAGAGTATTAATTCCTTAAAAAAAACAGGAAACAAACTGCACATTGCCATTTTCCATCCAACTCCTATCTTCCATTCCAAGATGTACTTAGGTCCGTATTAAAAAAAAACCTACCTTATCCTTATCACTTGTTTTCCTTGTCTTCCCTGTGTCCTTATCATGCTTCATGAACAAGTTAGTCCAGTAATCTACAAGCAAGACTTTATGATAGTCTTTCGCACTGACTACCATTTTAGTCCCCTTTACGCGCCTTAACGCGACAGGGACGATAAGGAAAACAAGCGATAAGGATAAGGTAGGTTTATGAATTCGGGCCTCACAGGAGAAAGCTCGTTCCTTGCTGTATAAATGCGCGTGTTACGTAATCCCAGCAAAGGTAGCCATAAAGCTTTTTCATTGAATATTTTCTTTCCTAGCAGAGTAATTCCTCAGCTGATATCAAATGCACGTATTTTCTGACCGGGATAGTTGAAATGCCACGCTTGACGCTTTCAAAACTGATTAATTCGTAAGCTTACAATTGTAGAGACTTTTACATTTCATGCGTTATACAGCAGCCGTTGTTTGAACGAAGGAAGAAGCTGCCGTAGTGAATTTGCGAACAAGATATAATTTCGGCTACTTGATTTATTGAAAGGCGTATTTATGACCTACGTCTAGAAAGCACCCTGAAGTGCTACAGTTTTCGGCTCCGCTATAGCTAAGGCTGTAATGTTACTGTATGCAAAGTGGAAGCATTATTAATAAACCTGCAAGGGAATTCTTGCAAAGGATGAGCTCCAACGTAGACGAAATCTTACCAGTTTGGATTGGGAAAGATATATAGTGATGATAGCTTGTGGAAAGCCATGCTTGCTCTGCTAAATGTGTTTGCAAAAGAGCATCATATTTGGTTTGTCATTTGCAACATGCTGAGACTATATTACTGCGTAGAGAGACTGCCAATGTCACTATTATTCCTTCCAGCTTCAGGATTGTTCTTCCTAACACAAGCGTAATGACCACATAAAGAAAACAAATTGGGTTGCACAAACCCTATAATTCTCATCGAGGTCGCCGTGTTTTGGTGCTTACAGCTATTTCCCTCAAGAGGTGAGCCACTAAACTCATGGGGAACAACGTTGGGACGAACACATTTAAAAAAACTGCGCATTCATATTTTGAGAGACATTTACTCTTCAAAATATTTACTAGTTCTCCTATACCAGTACAAGGGAGGCCTGTCAGATCAGGCAAATTAAGGGTGCCCATTTCTTCTCTTTCGCGCCACTCGCAAATGGAGCCGCCATCGTCTTTCTCACTGGCGCTACAACAGAAGTGACGGAGCATATTTAAACATCAACAGTCATGCCAAGACACAGCAATAGAAGACAGTGGTAGAAGTAGGCAGTGGTTGCAGCAGAAGACAGTGATACAATATAAGTACATATCGTTTCCATGATGCAAGAAAACTTACGACACTAAATTCAGGGACTGTGGAACAACATTACCAGTGTTCTGCGGCCAATAAGAGCGCCGTTGGCATCTTTAGCGTAAGAGACCCTGCCCCAAGCTTTATAGAATGTAGCTTCTCGTACATCAGAATGCCTGCGGTCGCGAAGTACGTTACGTTATGCACATGTCGCACACACTGTACACTGGGCAGTTCCGTCTCCATTCACGCTTTCTTTCTCTCACTTTCATTCCCCTTTTCCTTTCCTTCACTCAGATCAACAGGTTAGGCGCAAGACCGCCTCTTCCCAACATCTGTTTTCCTGTTTCGCATTAAAGCGTTTCTTTCTCTCTGTCGTTCCTTAAATGTAGACTTAAAAGTTAATTCCAAGGAGCGAATCTACCCTCTGCGCAGCCAAACGTTAAATCATGACAGAACACGCGCATAGAATGTCGGTTCAAAGAGACGTCCGTAATACCTTGAAAGAGTCCAGACCTCTTAACATAACGGGCGTTGTTCTCTTTTTTTGTGTGTGTTTAGGATATTTGTTTCGCATTTCACTAGGTATGTACCATCGGACGCTCCGACTTACCGCCTAAAGGATTTACCGACATTGGGGACGTAACGAACAGCCCAACGTGTTCCGCAGTGATAGCACCTCCATCGCTAATATTTTTCTTCCTTTTCACACCTTAATTTCTTCCATCCGTCCTCGGGTAGAAAACCGTAGTACGCGTGCGTGGTTGACCACCATGCTTTTCCACCTCTTCCTCCTTGACAAACGAGGAAGCAAGCGCCAGTAATCACACCTCCATTTTGTGAACCCGCAGAGACAACCCGCCAAAACAGAAAACTTGTAGATGCAGTAGAACTGAAATATATTATCGCACAGACATGCAGAAACATTGTCTATATTTTACAACGGTGACGTCCCCTTGGAAATCTCGCGCAAAAGTATAGCGCTGTGCTACGCGCACGTCAGAAACCTTCTCCATCACTTTCGAATATCGAGCGCTGCACCGCACGGCGTCGCAGCAAGTGCGCTTGCCCTAACGGTTTTGAGATTACTTCTCGCGTCGTTGAACACATTCACGCAGAAGAAATGGTGCCTTAGCGGACGCTGTCAGACAAGTATTTCACTTTAAGAGCATCGCAGACAATGAAAGGAAAATACGCGAAACGCGCCTTATAGAAAGTGTGGGTGGCTCGTGTACCAAGAGGGGTCTTATTTGCGCTCCGCAGTGACAGCTTTCTCTAACATGTTTCACTGCAGCGCATCCGCATTATGTGGTCAAATATTTTAATGACGAAGGGAACGAAGGGTTGGGAAGTGAGGCGTAATCCCTGAGGCCCTTCGCGATTGGAATGTGAAAATGTGTCGAACCGTGACTGTGCCCCTTTTATTCTGTGTGCCCGGGCTCGATTGTATAATGTCTGTTCATACGTCTTTATAAAGCTCACATGCTTCTTAGCACAATGACAGGTTACATTGAAGAGCTCCTTTGATTTTCTAATACATTTTTATATTTTGACTAAGCCATCTTCTATTTGTCTGACACATCCTCCCGATAGCCGTTGTTCATCACATTGCACATTGGCATTATGGCCCGCATATGCCCGGCATCGGGATTGACTAAAATATTGTCCAACATTTTTATCGTGAAGCTTTTTCATGAATACTGGCGCAGGTTTTTAGTCGGCTGCAGTAGGGAATTGAAGTGGTTTAATAATATTCTCACACATAGCTTAATCAGAGAATGATCTCAATTTGACCCAGATTGTTGTGCCATAATAGACAAGTAAATCGCAAGGTGTGTTTCGGATATTGCACCATGAGAACGTCAGGAAAGCCGCCATATGATGCTGTACCTTCAGTTCTCTAGATACGCAAAACATAATCGTTTTTTATTCTATAATAAGCAGGAGGAAATGGTCACTTTATGAGAAAATACTCGCAGATATTCTGCTACTGGCGCCTAAGCTAGATATCATGCATATATCATGCATGTGCAGGAGTTGATGAAGCAAAGCTTTCATAAAGCGGTACAATAGAAAATGCGACACATGCTAGTTATTGTTTCGTCACCTAAACAACGTGTAATATCGCGCATGCTTTCTTTTCTTTTTTTTTTCTAGCGGGGGAAGGGGTCCTGTTTTTATACACTGCGCCAGTAACAGTCTAGTGATGCAATTTTTTTTTTTGTTTATGCCCTGCATCATTCACGATTCAAAGCGGCATACAAACAGCAGAATGCGTGAATGTGCTCAGTTGCACGTATACATCATAATGCGACATAGAGAACTGTGATGAAAGGGAAAATTAGCATCCACCCGTTCGTAGCAGAAGGCTACAAGGAAATGCATATGGATTTCTTGGTCAGAAATCAGAGCCTCTTAGTTGCCAAAAAATTTGTCCTGGCCCCGGCTTCGAACCAGGAGCAAACGCCTGTTTGGGGCGCTCGCTATGCCAATTTAGCTAACCAGGAGACCAACGATTGACAGCGCGATGGGGAATCAATCGACAACTCGAAACGCATGGGCTTCAATATGGCAAATGAGTTCTGCGGAAACCAGCAGAACTCAGATGTTCGACAAGTTAGTTTCCTTGAAATTATTATGGAAGAAAGTCACACCGAACACGACATATGTATACAGACAAAAGTGCAAAAGTGACAAAGAGACGGCGGTAAGTTGGACTAGGTACGCTATATACTAAACCTCGTTGAACCAAAAAATTAGTTTTATGCACTCCATTTCCAACGATGGCTAAAAACATTTCTCTTGCATTCTCAAATTAATTATAAATGAATTGTCATTGCAGTAACATTTTGTTATGCACTGTATATGTACCTTTTAATTTGCGCTGAAAAATGGCTGTACACATCGCTGAGTTTTCATGCAGACACCAATATCCTCAACGGATAGATGCCAGGTGTGAGGCACCAGAGCCACGCTGGAGCGCATGCTGTGTGAGCGGAATGGACTAATGCACGATAATGAGAGCGAGGCCTCCACCATAAGCCTCCGCGCGCGCTATGGCAGGCCACGCTGCTCAGCTCGAACCTGGAAGAACAGCGCTGGGCAATCCAAAGGGTCGAGGAACCCGCCGGGAGACAGGAACTCTTGACCGCCCACTAGCTCCCCAGACCCGGATCCTTCCGATTCGCAATAAAATTTTTCTCACTCATTCACCCACAGTCGTATATTCGCGTAGTTATTCTATAATAATAATAATAATAATAATAATAATAATAATAATAATAATAATAATAATAATAATAATAATAATAATAATAATAATAATAATAATAATAATCAGCCTATTTCGTGAGCGATATAATTCCACTTTATGCCCGGGAACATATTGTGCTATTTATCTCGTTCTTATTTTTATGCTCTGTATTGTACTCACAGCTTTTGTCCTGTATTACGCTTTTTTTTTCTTTTATGCATCGTTTATCATGTGCTGCGGAACGCATTAAAAGAGCAAGAGGTTATGTCAGGTCACATAGCCTTTAGCTCTTCCTCCTTCATAAGAAAGAAAGAAAGAAAGAAAGAAAGAAAGAAAGAAAGAAAGAAAGAAAGAAAGAAAAAATAAGCTTCAAACTTCAAACTTATTTCTCCTGCTTAATTTTTGCGCTTATGGCCTCATTTTAAATGGGTATATCTAGCCAAACATACCTTCACTCTCACGTGCTGCGCGAGGTGTTGGAGGCGCCTATTTTACAAAAGAGGCCCTTAGATGATAAACTGAAGAAGTTTCACTACAAAAATTTGCTTTCTTCACTTCGCATAAGCCAATAGGAACCTACTTACAAAGCAGCGGGAATGGTGCGTCCATCAGCTACTTTCGTGTTTGAGGTAGGTATGATAAAGGACAAAGCTTCTACCAAGTTTATGTCAGGCCGAGGAATAAGTTTCGATAGGTTTAACTCTGCTCACGAAGTGGATACCGCTTTCATGCCACCTTATCATGGTCTCATTATAGCTATTCTTTCCGACATCGATCTTTATTGGCGACGTACGTAGCATCCGCCCTTCCTAAAACGTAAGATTTTGTGGCTTCGAAACGAGGTACTACATGCCATTAAAGGCTTGAAAAATATTTACTGCTGCTTCTCACACTAGCTTTATTTTATCCAAGCCTGTCTGTTTTGTGGATTAGCTGGCATATATGCTGCAAGTCGGTGCTCGTGAATGCGAATGCTAAGATTTGGGAAAACGAAACTCCTTGTTCCACCGCATATACCAATACACACGTAACTGCTGGTTTCATCCTTGTTCTGTGCTGCGCTGCCGCTGCTGTTGGCTGGTACATGCGAAGCAAAGGCTCCGAAGCAAAGCATGCCTGCAACACACTATGCCACTTTTCTTTTTCTTTTTTTGTCACCAGGCACAACGGAACCGGCGAACGAAATAATACCTACTTGTCAAATAAAGCTTAGGTCGTGAGCAACATAGGAGACGTTGACGATATTGTTCCCTTGTTATTTTTTTTTAAATTATTACGCCCTTTATTATCTCTCCTCCTTTCCCGACGCTTTAAGAAAAGAAAAGAATTGTTTTTTTTCCTCCTCACCAACTTTGTTTACGCTAGTGCTCAAGTGGCGAAAGGCTTGTTTCTGTACCACCCTCCCCTCCCCTCAAGAAAAAAAAAGTGCTAGCTTTAACGAGATCACCAAACACTATAAATTGTGAAGGGTCCATTTCCCCCCGGCACACTCCTCGCTAAACAGACGGCAGGCGACGGCATGGCGCTTGTTACAAACAGATATGTCCGAACCCGGTGGCCTACCACCGTTACTATCCGGAGCTTTACTCAAATATATGCAGATTCTGTCAAGAAAGGGCGGACCTACAACATATGGTTTGGGCTTGCCATCTGGTACCCACACAGAACAAAACTTATAAGATCAGAGAGCAGTGGGAGACCGCGCTGCTCAGCTCTACACCGGAAGACCAACTAAAGGTAATCCAACAAGCCGAAGATGCCGCTAGGGCCCAAGGGCTCGAGACCGTCATCTAGGCATGGAGGCCTAGGTCTCACAAATCTGCTGCCTTAGAAAATAAAGTTTATTCCTCCTCCTCTTCCTGGCGAACGTGAACTTCCTTGATACTTTCTCTGAAGGAAAGCAAATCAAGGTGCATTAAGCAGAAGAGTTCGCGGTTCATTTTAATTTTAAAAGAAAGGCTTGCTCTCCCGTAATCGAGAGTAGACGTATATGAAATGGTTACTAGCAAAGCAGGTTGGTAGGAGACGACGCTAACCGTAACCTTAAAGCGGAGAAGCATATGCGGCCAAGATGGGACGCTGCCCGAACGCCTTACCGAAATGGAATGAACCAGCTTTCACCTGAACCCCGTTGCAAGTTTCGTCTCGGCCAAAGAGCATCTGCGCCGCGTCGGACGCTGGCGGCATAGTCATGCAGCGTCGCGCCATCTCTCGAAAAGGGCGACGCAATATCCCCGCCGCTAAACTCTTAGACCACTGGCTTTAACATAGGCAAATGCAGCCTTGTCTCAACGCCAAAAGACGGCAGTCAAGTGTGCAGTGCAGTTTATCTGCCTTTACCGTCGCTATCAAAAATGAGAAATAAAACTTAAGTGTACTAGAAGTTACAGCTTCAGTGACAATGGGAACAAACATTAAGGAAAACACGGAAGCAATATTTTTTGTAACTTGTACATAGGCAATTGTATATATAACTAGCGTATGTAATGCATTCTTGTACAAAGGGTTGGAGGCCGAGACCATACTTAACTTTTGACTGGTTGCCCTGATGATCTCGTTTTGTTTTGTTGCTCTTTCCCCGCAAATATGCGTAGATAACGGTTCTGCCATTTTGCTCAAGGTTAGTGGAATGTCGCCGACAACGAGAGTAAAAGCATTTCATGCTGAAATAAAGATTGAAGCGAGTTTGAGAACCTACAGCTGCCGTGGTGGTAGCCTTTTGCGCGCACTCCAGAGGCCCCCAACATGATAGCCTCTTTTTTACACTGTGGCATCCAAGGAGGTTAAAAAAATTACTAGAGTGTAGATCCTTTCTTAAAGAGGATGCTGATGGCCGCCATCTTACCATAAGAATCGAGTGACATTTTTCCGGCAGTACAAAACAAGGAGCGTTTTTTGCGTTTTCTGCAGGCTTATAACACCTTTAACGCGGTCAGTTTTGCCATATCAATCAATCAATCAATCAATCAATCAAACAATCAATATATCCATCAGTTTTATTTTCAGTACAGCTCAGTGCGCCTGTTTGTGATAGTGGTTTTTGGATGAAACTTGAATGTCACGACAATTTGATGCAAGGTCACGCCATTGTTACTCAGTCGATGGCAATATCCGAAACAACGTGCTTTTACATTAGAGTTAGTCTACAATTTAAATCAGCAGATCAAGAACGCTTGCACTGGAACTGGTTTCTGGACAGTTTGGCAAGCTTTTAAGGCTCAACCATAGGCCAACGGCAGTCTCACACGCCGCAGCAAGGTTTGGCGAGTGTTGCCGCTCGAGCAATTTTCTTAAACCTCCTTGGTGACATCCAGGGTATTGACGTTCCATCTGCGTTAACGGAAATTTCAATGGTTTATTATCGGCAGATGCTCTATCGAGTGATTTTCTTTCTACCTTTTTGCGTGTACGCGCAAGTTGGACGTGCCTCACAGTGTTCGGAATATCCAAGGCACAAAGCGGAAGCCGCGGGGAGTGTTCATTTAGCACTCTCGCGCACCCAAGCTCTGTGATTATCTGTGGATTCACGATGACAGCTGTCGCTCTAGAAATAGCTGCATCCTTCGAGGCGAATTTTTTCGCCCACCACGATAATCGTCATCTGTCTGGCGCTCCTTCCCTCGTTTTAGCGCATCGCACCCAGTTTTCTTTCTGATTACGAGGGGCGCGCGCGCTGTCAGCGTGGCATGGCGGTCTTGAGAGGAAAGGGGCGAGCGCCGAGTTCTAAGGTGAACGTAGGCAAGCAAGATGTTTACTGTTGCGAGACAAAAAGACTCCCCAAGGGGTACATGCACTTTTAGAGTGTGTATGTGGGTTATTGCGTCTCACTTTTGTTCTTTGTGCTGCTGCCTTTTCCTTTTGCTGTTGACCCCTCCTTATCCCACTGTAGGGTAAAAAAAAAAAAATCAGGTGCATTCCGATTAACCTGCTTTCGTTTTCTCTATATCGCTTCGGCGTACATTTGGTGTGGATATTCAATATGTTGAACAGGCAATCATGCCATGGGTGTCTGCCTCGCGCTTCGCGGGCTACAGGTCAGGAAATGGCAAACGCATCGGAAGACGCGAGAGGAATCTTGGCGCCCGAGGATGCAGTGGGCGCCCCGGGAGGGCGCTGACTGCGGGCTCGCCTCCGCCCCCTCGGATCCGCTGAGCGCGCCGTGAAGCGGCGGTGCAGGGGCGACGGGGTCCCGTCATCACCGCTCGAATGCTCGTCCCGATCGGTCGGTCCCTGCGCACCGTCCCAACTCTGAGCCGCAATCAATAGGCGCCCTCCTATCCCCTTCACTTCTCGCGCGGCACCGCGCGCGCACAGAAACTTTGTTCAGCGCGCTTCAACCGGACCCAGGACCCCAAAGAGAGACGCCTGCGCGGACTCTGTAGAACGTGACAGTGAGCAGAGGACGTCGGCACTGAAGAGCGGTGAAGGACTCTTGCGGGGGACAGCTTCAATTTTTCCCCCCTTCCCGTAACCCTCTTTCCTTAAATCCCGCTTGCGACTGTTTAGTTTACGCTTTCCCCCTGTTTATCGCGTCCAAGTAGGCAGAACTGGAAAGCGGCGGCGGCCAGTGCGCAGCGCGCCATCCATAGGCAAGGTAAGCAGCAACTTTCTTTTTTTTCTTTGCTTCATAACTTTTATGCCACGATAAACAATTGGTAGATTAGTGCATTGGAATGCCGTATTTCCCGATGCACCTTTGCTGCGCCTCACTTTCTGCGACTCTTTGTGAAGAAACCCTAACGCGCACATGGTAATGAAGAATCCACGAAAGAAAAAAAAATGAAGGAAAATTGGATATTAGCAATAAAGAGATGAATCATGCCCAAGAAGTCCACAGTACCGTGGCTCGTTCCAATAAAGCTAAAAGTCCCGATATGAAAGGAAAAGATACCGAGACTTTGGCTTTATGAGAACGAGATGAGTTGACGTGCAGCAAGTATTTCGGGTCGCATTATTTCTGAAAGCTACTTTAGGTGTCCACCCTCAACTTTCTAATTAGTTACAGGCAGGAAGCATAGCGACAGAAGGATATTTTAGACTTGACTGCAACATGCATTTTCCCAACTACACGTTGTTGTTGACGTTCTTCTTCTTGTTAATAAGGAGGTAAGGTCAACCAAAAGCAAGCAACCGAAGAGCCTCAACTATTTCACACGCTGTAATTGAACTAGAGAGGGTGACAGAGAAAGAGTGTGATTGTGATGCAAAATAAAAAAAAAATGCCCAGCGACTTAGAAATATAAAGAATAAAGAAAGAAATGTATCACAGAGATAAAAATACACTATCGGTTACCTCGCCATACATTTCCTTTACTTTATGTCAGTATAAGGCGTTTGTCAGTGTTTTAATGTAAGATTTCTTCAATATAGCAACACAAAACGTGATGAACAAACAAGTGAATTCAGGGCATTTGAAGCCTCAATCCTATTTATGCGTAAGGCAACCTAAATCAACAGGCATTTCTTTAATCAATAATTTCGGGGCTCAGAAATATAAAACGTGAAGATATTATGCTGGAATATAAACAACGCACTACACGTAGAAAAAAAAAATTCGAACAAGGATGTTTTCAGTGAAAATTTAGTTGTGAGTCAGCTCTCGTATTCTTTCCTATGTAATATTACTGTTGTCTACATCTGTTGTGCCGTAAAGAAATGTTTCTAAACTGAGACATGAACCACGGAAGTGTGTATGTCACCTTAATGGAGAATAACTCTCTTGTTTGTGAAGCTGAAAAATATATATATATATATATATATATATATATATATATATATATATATATATATATATATATATATATATATATATATATATATGCGGGCAGCTGTTGTACGTGCTGTCTTGCTTTAAAATTAGCTGGTTCGCTGAGCAGCACAATAATCGAATTCCACACTACACTAGTCGACGAAGCCTGCGTTTTGGGATGATAAACACCCGTCATGAAGTTGGTCACATTGCGTGCCTCGCGCTTTTAATCGGAGCTCATGCTTGTCATAGTAAAGTAGTCAAACAAAGATAAACAGATCTAAGCAAGTGGATGTGCCGTATGGCATCCACAGATTGCGGAGAGATTTTCTCGCGCAACTTCCTTGCCCTGGTTCATACGATTCGCAGATCGCGCCGAAGTGATGCGAAAGTAAGCGTTGCACGCAGTGAAAACAAGAAAGCAAACCGTGAGGGGCCCAGCCTTCTTTATACAAAGCTCAATTGATGCATACCTAAGTGCTGACCTGCAAGACTGTCGAACTCATTAGGCGACATGAGAGAGGGGAAAGAACAAAACACAGAAAGAGAGGAGGGCAGGACTTGTTGTGACCGCGGTATGCGCTGCATTTAAAACCAATGAACTCTCCGGTCGCGTGAGCAAGCGCGAAGGAAAACCAGGCGACAAGACTTCCAATTGATGCAAGGAAGTTACCTCCCTTAATTGCGGCGCTAATTACGCCGCCACCTTTGCGCGTGACTCCTGTGAAGCCAAGCACGTCAAGGCTGCCCGGTGAGAAAAAAAAACGCGTTCTCAAGCGTACACCTCCTCACAGTAGAGCGTCAACTGGAGTGTCAAGGGGCGCACGGCGCCGCGGCGCCCCGCTTGACAGAAAGGTCGCGCCCTGCCCCACTGAGCCTTGCAGAAACAAGAAACTGCCGAAGAAATGCATTCGCATAGAATGCATGTACTGCCAGCAGTCATCTCGGCTAGGTTTACGCAATACACCCAGTGCTACGAAACCCTGGCGCTTTTGGTCGCTTTTTTTTCCTTATAGCTTTACGCCCGAAACACTGAATACCCAGCAATGATATTCAAACCCGGTGCTAGAGCTAAAAAAAAGTAGAGCCTGGGATCGAATTCACGAAACGCGCTTACAATTGTTCTTTTTTTCTATAGAATAGCGTAGGTGTTAGGTGTTCTCACGAAAAAAAAAAGGAAAGAAGAAAGGGTCACAAATTAATTTAACAATGCAAATTTTCAATTTCTTATCCACCGTCGCTATGCATTAGGCAGAAACCACCGACGATCACTGTCGACGCATGAGACTAGCCGCACGCTGCAACGATGCTGTTCGCAAAGTGAATGGTGTGCATCACGGTGTATATTTGTTTCAGGTAGGGTACTTATGCAGCTCTTGCTATTTTACGGTGCCATTTTGTAGAGGGTAGAGCCGCTAACCCGCCTGTTTTTAAAACTAGTATAGGCAGACAGTATTTGCTTCACGAATATCTAGAATCACGGGCCCTGGAGCATGTATCAGCTTGTGCAACCACCGCATGAATGAATATGTTGTCTTCTTTACGGAATTGGCTATGCACGAGACTGGTCGCAGTATAGCCATGCCGACTAGTGGGCCGATCCTGCAGCTGTGAAATACTGAATTAGGCGCGTTACTAGAGAAGCTGACCATGGAGGCTTGCCAAACGACAAACCAGGACAATGGTTTATAGAATGAGATGTATAGAAGGATGTATAGAAAGGATGTATAAAGAGAAATTGACTGTGTTCTCAATTAGGTATGTATTACTGTAGTTGTGCAGAGAGATTAATGGGCAACCTCCGGCCGCTATTCTCTCAATCGAAAACTTTATTTCGGAAAAAAAAAACTGAGATTAAACAAAACGTGGTATCCAACATGCGCGCGGTAAGCTGAAAAATCCAATTGCACAACTAATGAAACAGTATGACAACGACGAAGGAAAAGGGCGCGACATCTAATGCATGGATTACACTATCGGCAATCAAAATGCATGTTTTCTTTTTGAGAACTGCTATTGAAGGCTCGCTAAGGCAAACGTGATCATTGATTTGCGTATGATGCGCTTCCATGACAAGGCGCGCACCCTTAGCTTTGTTGCAAAATTGGGGGACCCTTAAGCTTCGCCTTTAAGAGTTGAACGCGATAGCGAAATTCGGCCCCTAGTGTCCACTTCAACCATTCAGTGCATACTTATTAATATGTGTTGTTACACGCGCATGCACGCACGCACGCACGCACACACACACACACACACACACACACACACACACACACACACAACACGCGCGCGCGCGCGCGCGCGATCGTATCTGTAGTAATGGTAGAGGTTTTCAATCTATTTAACAGCACTTTTATATCAACTTCATGAAAATATTGTAGAGTGATGTAGTCACATGGTCCTGTATTATGAACTGCGCGTAGGCGTGACACTTTTATTCGTAAATGGTCACATTCTGTCGTCCTTCTTGCGTTAACTATGTGGCAGCGGTTCGATTTGTTCTTCTGGAGACCTCTTCCGGCCAACCGCAACAAGCATCGCCTTATGGTCGGTGAAATGGCAAACAGCACGTTGTCTAATAATATTTGCTGTTTGCTTGATATGATATGTTCCCTGTCCTAGAACGGCGAAACCACATAGGCTCTGCTGTAGTCGCATGGCCTCCGAGATGGCAGGCGCGCCCGCCGTCTCGGAGGCCATGGTAGTCGAGACATGTCTTTCACAATGTCTCACAGATGGCAGCACATTATCTAATGTTTGTTTGATATATTCAGTAAAGTTTATTCCTCCTACAAATCGCCGAATGAGCCTACAAATCGCCGAATGGGCTCATTTTCGTCGTGACACCTGCCGAACAAAATGCGTTAAGGAGACTCCTTCCACTGCATGACATTTATGTAGTGTTTTTTTCCGAAGCAGTTCCAAATAACATCGTCGTTTTGTGGTAGGACACCTGCGTGCCACGCAAACGGCCCGGGTTCGATCCTCAATAGGGCCGAAAATTTTTCCTCTGTATTTTATTTGCATCTTTCGCGATTTTTCGGTCACGGACGATTTTTCGCTCACAAGCGACGCCGACACCGACGGCGGGATTTCTGCGAAACGAGCTCTCTAACGCTAACGCGTCAAAAGGAATCCTTGTTTGTTCAAACGAACGGCGCCAACCAAACCCATTACAACGTATCGGTGCAAAACGATTCGGCGGGCTCTTCGACAACGACCTGTTATGTTCAATAAGGTTAGTTGAGTTGAGCGCTGTTCCTGTGTTGTTTCTCTTCTTGTGTCATCGATGATTTCGCTGCTCTGTCAAAATGTTCGCGCAAAAGGACGCCGAAAGACCGCACCTTTTCACTGGCAATGAAAAAGAGGCTATATGTACAAACGCTGTCGAACTGGCATTCATTTTACAGCTGTTCCGGCTTCGCTTGGTGAACGCGCTACCGAAGAATGTCGAGTTATACTTAAGCACGAAATGTTCAACCAAAAAGAGCACGTGCAAAAGTGTTCTGCGCTTGCGAGCTCAAAAAACAACAAAACACGGCTGTGAGACTAACGTTATCCGTCTTTCTTTGTTTACTGGGTCACTTAGCATCCCGTTGTGGAAGCTGGCAAGGCCGTGGCGGAGGCACTTCCTGCGTTGCGGCTTATCGCTCAGTATCCGCTTTTACTATCTCTTTCTCCGTGAGCATATTTTTATGTTTTCCTTTGAGTACAGTTGAAAATGAGTGCAATGCCATCAATTAGTGGTACGGGAAGTTGTGCTCGGGCACGTCTCGTGAAAAGAAGGCCGAGGTGATGCGACAACGATGAGGGGCTGAATTATACGAAGCGCGCAAAATTCGCGGGGCTGCAGCAGCCGAAGGGAAGCGCCGAAAACGTGCTGCAGACTCAGAGGCGAAGTGTAGACTTCGACTAGCTGGGGTAGTTGAAGTCTTGTGGCGTTATTTAGACGTGCCGCTGGTACTTAAAAGCCTTCCAAAAAGAAAATGCTGTCGCATTACCGCCAGATCAACAAAGTGCTCAATTATATATGTCTTGTATTTTTTTCTGCCAGCTTCAATATCGTCAGAGTCGCCGGCAAGCGATGGTAGCTCTGCCGCTGCTGTCATCGATAGGCAATTCAAAACAGAATACAGTCTCATTTGATGGGTGAAAACAAAGATACAGGGTTGTTATTGTGAAAAGATGTTTGAAAGGGAAAAAAAAAAGCAGTAAATAAGGTAGTTCTACGCAACATCTAGCCAGCTTTTAGCAGTACGGCACATAAACCTGAACGCAGAGCGATAATATTTTGGGTGCATTTACCGGAAGCGACGACCCAGTAGAAGTGAGGCGCCCGGATGTGAAATGCGCTTGAGGCGTTTTAAAAATCAAATCCACTAAAGCGACACCCAGCAAGCATGCAACTGACTTTGATAACCTAAGCAATGTCGCGACAAAGCTACCGCTACCGCTCACCATGTAAGCTGCCCGCCGCAAAAGCTGCTTAGTATTTCAAAGGTCTATTGTAATATCTGGGGCTAAACAGCGCTAGCATACGGCATGGTTTGTGAGCTTTTCGTAAGGGATGGCAAAGATCACGCTACCCCGGTCTACGTGATACCTCTTTTCTTGCTTCATCTTTCGTTGTGTCAGTGTTGACTGCCAGCCAGAGGACACTTGCTTCCCGTACGACGAGGAGTGCTTAACTTGGGTAGAAGTTTGCTCACGAACTTGAGGCAGCATGAGGACAGACTGTTTCCGCTTCGCCCACTAGAAAGCATGAGCGAGAACGTGCTTCAAGAAGTCTTAATACGTTGCTGGATCGCAAGGCGGGCACCATACGACGTGACTATTGATTGAGCGTAATTCAATTTCGAACGTTCATCCGGATCACCTTATTTGTCTTTCACCGCTTCGATTCCACACACTGCGGGATCTTGCCGTTACCGCGGCTTCGGGAAGCTACATCACTGAACTGTGTGCCCTGCAGCCTGAAGAGGACAGTAGTAAATGCAAACGAACGCATTTATTGTTTGGCTGAGTGAATAGTTGCATACATTACGGCTGTATTGTGCTTAGTATTACACTTGCGTAAAATGGAACTGTGAGAAACAACAAGGAGTAGACGCACGTGGAGCATTATCAAGGACCGATCGAAACGTGAAAAAAACCACAGACAAACAAGCAACACATCTGGAGCCGAATTCACTAAACTTCTCTGTCGTTAGTGCTTCCTAGCATTGGTCGATCGACTTCGCTAATGTTGTGTCCAGCATGGGCAGTGACAGAAACATATAAACATACGGGCATATTTAGCGCAAGATTTTTTTGCGGGTACAGTCCCTACTGTTCCTAATGCTATATTTGTTCCTTTGTGTTTTGCTAGTACATAGTCAAAGAATAAGCTTGTATAGTATTACAGAATTAGATACTACACGGACACTGCATGATAAGCTTTGCCATTGTAGTATTAGCCTTACCGAACTGTTCTCTGCAGAAGTAGTAGCATATTTGCCTCCTCACGTGGAGCTTTTATCTGTTAGAGTTTGATGGCGCTATAAAAGATTCCATAACAAGTCCAAAGAGCAGTCGCTTGAGCACAGATGTTCGAATTATTATTTGATTAAATTATTTAACACCGGTTCAACATCCTTCACCTGGAAGTTGCCGGGCCCACAAAAGCCATTGAATGGTACTCCGCCATTGGTCACTACATTTATTAGTAAACAGCAAAGCGTAAAGAAAATGACTATAAGGAACGAGGTTCCAGTACCCGCTTTCATTATTAGTTTGCACTTCTAGAACAGCGGTTACTAATAAGACCATCATTTCTAAATATCTGAGCCTGTCTCCGATGCTTGTGACCCACACGGCTGTCATAGGCTATTTACAGCGCCCAATACTAAGCCTCGGTTTTCAAAACTATGTTCATCGTGGCATGAGTAGCCACGTATGGTAACCTTCGCACAACAATTATATACTGCACAGCCCACGCTTTGTGGGAATCGGTGTCATGAGAAGCACTCAGTGAGGAAATTGTCTATGGCGAATCGTGTAGCATTCAGCGAAGTCTTACGAGTAGGATGAACGTCTTTTTTCAAAGGCCGTGAGTAGGTATATGCTCAACGGGAGCTAAGCAGGAAACTCTACAGCACCGTGGTGACTAAATGTTAGCTCATATTAGGACGCAACAATCGCACTCGCATTATGGCACATCACAGATACCCGTTTTATCGAAGAGAACTGCAGGCTACGGCGCGTATCACGAGCGCCGTTCGTTGAACTATTCCTACAGAATCGATGAATATATGTGTCGTTTATTAAATGGCTATGACAGTGCTTAACACACACGAAAAGCGCAGTTGACTTTCAAGAAGAACCATCATCACAACTGCTTATAAGGTTTATTACTTGTGTGGGGGGAGCCGCCTTTGCGCAGCGGTAGCGTGCTTGCTTGGCACTTCGGGGGCCCGAGTTCCGCCTACCGGGGGCCCGCCTACCGCTTCGCTTGATAGCTGGGTTTCGGATATTAGAGCGCATTTGTTTGTACCTCTGCGTTTGTTATATCTAAATTTCAATAGCACGTCACGACGAAAGGTATGCATTTGTTATTTTCTAGTGTGTTCTAATGATGTGTTAAATGTCTAGTTTAGTTGGCCCGAGATTGACATGGGCTGTGTAAAATTGAAACCTGTGGCGAATACCCGAATACCACCGGCCGACCATTACGGGTATGAGAGCCACACGTGAGTGTAGTATCGTTAATCGTGACGTAAATGACGGGCATATCATTTTAGTAGTGTAAAGATCAATCAGTCATGTTCGTCATACATTCGTACCCTATTATCCAAATCTTAGTGCATGTCGAATGAACGAGACGGCCAGGAGAGCCTCGAGACGCAAGCGGATAGATAGATAGATAGATAGATAGATAGATAGATAGATAGATAGATAGATAGATAGATAGATAGATAGATAGATAGATAGATAGATAGATAGATTTAAGGTTGCTCAAGTTTGCCAAGAAATGCACTTAAACAAAATTAAAAAAAAAGCATATAACGCACATTGACCTTTGTCCCGTGGGGCACCAAGAGGCAGTTAGTCGGATGATATCGAACGTGCGTTTAGCAAAAGGCCAAGGGTATTTATGTAACGTGTTTCTGCGGTTAGATTAAGCTCGTATTCGTTGATGGCAGAAAGCACGCCAGCAGCGACTATGGCTGTAAACTTGTGTTAGACCTATTCAAAGCACACGTACACATCTAGAATGTTTACACGCGATTGTTGAAGGGGCGTTGCAACACCTCCTAACGAACTCAGCAAATTACGCCAGACCCGAGAAAAAGTTGGGAAAGACCTGAGCAAAAATATCACCCACCTTTACGCACCTGTGCTCAGCGGCGAACTTAAAAGAAGAGCGCCAAAATATCGTGCATGATCCCCCACAGCTCTTTAAGTTCTCACACACACATATAAAAGTGAGCGATTATTTCGCACAAGTAGCGAAACACGTGACAGCACACCACTGACGAGAAGTGGGCGAATCCTACTGCATTAGCATTTACCGGCGTACGCAGCGAAGTACAAATGTCATATCTCATGGTCCCGGACTTTGGACCTTCTTGTGGAGCTGGGGCAGCTGTTTTTCGTAGCGGCATCCTTAGGTCGAAACACGTATTATCTTCGCTGGCCAGTCCAAGCCCTCCTGTAGCCGCTGTTTGCTCTTCGCTCTCCAGCCTGAATTTTCCGTTGAGCTGTTCGAGAAGAGCTTGGCCCCTTAATGACATTGAATAAAACTGTGAAAAGCGAGCGTATTATGAATATAACGTGTACAGCTTAAACATGCGGAATAAAAAAAAAAAAAAAGGGAGGGGGGGGGGGGGGGGGGTCTTTTCACATCATTCTTGCGTTAGAGTATTGTGTTCTAGCTATATCCTATGTGCTGTCATCTCATTTCGACTTCGGGAATTCGAAGAATAGCTCTCTGTAAGGGCAACCGAAAATAGCGAGCTGAACGCCATTAAAGGTTTAAAAGAGGCTATATCGCTGAACTGTTACTACTTTGTGAATTAGTAAATCTGCCCCCAAGAAGGTGGATAGCAGTTTGTAGTTTGTGTTGCCCCGTCTGTTTTCAGCTTCTTAGCACGTACAAACAACGTATCAGGCTCGTTAAACTTTACGGCCCTTTTTAAATATGCGTGCTCCCTACCTTGTCTATTTACGACTTCGGATTTGTAGTGACATAATTGAAGTGGTTGCAGATTTGGAACAATCTGCGCCCATTTTCTGAACTTATGATGCCAAATTAGCTTCTCTTTCTAAGTATGAAGGCGTTTATAATACTGTATGCAAACCCGTGGTACAGGTAACTATACACAATTCTTATTAGATGTACATTTTTCCTGCATATTTAATTAACCCGTAGAAATAGAATATCAGGGTCCGTGCCTCTAACCAGCAATAACGCTGCAGAGATTTACTTCAGCGTCAGTGGCACTTTACAGCTTTTTCTTTCATTCTTTTTTTTTTTTTTGTCAAGGGACGTATCTCCGTGACGAACTCCTTCGTCGCGGAGATACGTCCCTTGACAAAAAAAAAAAAGTATTATGTAATATTCATTTCACTCGGGTTGGTTATTCCCTTTTTGGCCTCGTGCAGGGTAGCCAACAAAACTACCACTGGTTAGCTTCCTTGTTTTTCTATGAGTTTTCACCGTTTCTCCCTGTGCAGTGGCGTCTCATGCCATACTGATAGGGCAGACTGCTTCGTAACGCAGCGTGTGCGCTAACAGATTACACCAGTAAATATTGTATAGCGGCGCGGCTCTATTGCGACGGTCAGAGACACAAAAGCAGCGCACGCTTATCAAGCAGTAAACACAGGAAACTAGCTCGGAGTAACTCGCTCGACCAACCACTCGCCAAATGTCTGCGTCTGATTTACGTCCGATATTGCGTCAGTGCCCTGATTTCTTCACGCACGACATCGCGCAGTGAGCCAACAACTCGGAAGTGTGGACACACACTTTGTTTTCTTAGGAGATTACTAATAATTAATGGGGTTTTACGTGCCAAAGCCCCAATACGATCATGAGGCACGCCGTATATAGTGTATATGGCTGCGGAAGTTTCGACCATCTGCTGTTCCTCATGGTGCTCCGTAACGTAAGTGCAGTCGTCTAGCGTTTCGCCTCCACCGAAATGTGACCGCCGATGTTCGCGTCGATTCCGCGTCTTTCTTCGCTTGAGCAGAAGCGCACCGTACCCACTGTACCACCGCGGCGGCACATTATGAAATTACCCTTTTCGTTAATAACTCATACAACTGAATTTCCGGCCGGAAACCGTAATATCGGCAATGAACAATGGTATGGCTACTCAGTAATGATGTATGCAATGTCCCTCGTTTACACGCCGGTTTGTTTGGTCATGATAAGATTCTCCCACATATCAGAGTGATGCAGCAAACTTCCTTGGCGACGCGGCGAGCAAATTGGTGCAGGTCTTCCTGTGTAGAAATGCTTCGATTGTTTGTTAATTATATTGCGTAACATAAATCATCTGTTGGACTCGGTCGGATGAACGTACATTCGCACACTGACCTAACCGCTCTGAACAGTGCGACATACGTATTGTGTCAAGGTAAGGTAATTACCGCGGATTTATTTATTCGTTTGGCTTTTTTGCTGTTCACTTACCCTCTTCCTGGCACGGCAACTTCATCTGTTTTATCCTCCATATCCTGTTCCCCTGAGGACTCAGACGAGCACATAACGCGGACACCCACCTTCGGCCAACCTAATCCTGCACAGAAATAAATCGCGCCTGAAGCTGATTCAGCAATAATGTAAGTTCTATAGCTGCAAAATAATGTCCTCTTTACAGAAGTGAGAGCAGGACGTGAACACTCCTGAGATGCCTAGATATGTGTTACGAGAATCCCGGCGTTCGCGAAGACACTTCTAGCGCTTCTACGAGCAGTGTGCGACACTCAAACTGTCTTTGTACGCTTTTATTTTGTTACGCTCGTTGTGAAGTGGCCGTATAGGCCAATGAGAAAACCTGAATTCTGCGCTGTGCACGTAACGATGCATAAATCTGTCATTGCTTTTGTGATCGTATTATTCAATATACCTGTTGATTATTCGTGATGCAACTAAGAAGGCAGAATATTTAATGCTTCGAATCAGTACTTATCGATAGAAATACAGAACGATGCTAGAAAGTAGTGGAGCTCCTCATTACTACAAGGCAAGACGGTGTAGGGAATGGGTTTAGTAGGAAGGCGTGTGATACGGATACCACGTGATTGCAACCATGATTGAACATGTGCTTACCGATGCGTTGAAGAGCTCGTGTTTCGGGACGCCCCATGACCACCATGCTCCCGCGCTCCGTACATGACTGTCGTGGTTCGCTTCGTATTATGCTACTATGATCGTCCGTTAGCAATGGCGAGCTTCTCCTGCTGCCCAAATTTGGCCTATTCCTAAGAACGTGTTTGGTTGACTCACGGGTCAACGACTGTCGACGGGAAAACACAAAGTTGACCTGAAAGTGTTCCAATTACGCACCTTCGAACATTTTCTACTTGCAGCCTTTCTTTTCTTAGTTAACATAATCAATGCCGAACCTGCACGCTTCGAATTTATTGCTTCGTAATTCTGAAGAGAAAGCCACTCACACGAAGCATTCAATAACATAAAGCAGTGCCTTTTGTTCGCGCAAAGCGTACCACTCTGGAAATGAGTAAATGTAATGTGGGACCACAAATGTATTCATCGACGCTAACCAAAAGATTTTGCTTGTGTACGTGTGTGTGTGTGTGTTGGGCACTTTAAGGAAACTTATGTTAAAAGAGAACCTGTGAATTCCAACCAAGAGAAACTGAGCCCCTTGGTTATCCTGCACCGTTGGTGTGAGTCCGTTTATAATCCTTAATATATACACCCCATCCCCCTTAGAAACAGCCAGCGGCCTTGAGAAATATAACCGTGCGCAAGTGCGCGGAATCATTTCGTGGTGCAAATGACGATGATAGCTCATCACATTGCGAGCATTTCAAGACACCGCCAATCGTTTTTCTACACAAAGTCTACACAAAGGTAGATATCGCATTTAGAGCGTGCATTGAGCGTACACGCGGTCGTCGTTCCATTGACGAGAGTGCTTCCGGGTGTGCAAAAATAGGTCATGTGCCCCGGTGGCGACGGCACAAAAGATACACCGAGCATAACGATTTCTTGGTTGTCCATATTCCAGGCATCCACAAATCGCTCCGCAGATAAAGAGTGTCAAGAATGGGTAATGTACGCGGGTCATCGTATTGACAAAGTCTGCCGACGGACCGCTCCGTAGTCGATAGATATCCATGCGCGCACCGTAATAGTCCCCCTATGGGCCCCGTTTTGACGCTGGCCGATGGCAAATTTTGATACGCTGCGTTAATCTTTTACACAACGCACGAGCATTTTGCATATCAATGGGCCACACATTAAGTCTTCTTTAAACCACGAAATTGCAAGATATAAGGCCGTTTTTTTGCGTCCACCCATACGTGCACTCGAAATGCGCCGTTCATTATTTCTCTTAATTGCTAGAGACCAAAGTGTTCACTTTATCATGCCTGTTCCTAAAACAGCTCGTAAGAGGATATCAAAGTTGTACTTTTTCTTTGTTGTCTCACATCTTCAACCTCTCTTTTTTCCTCGCGGTCGGCGTGAAACGTTCACGCGTTTATAAAGGCGGGCCATACCTGTTCTTTCTCACGCAACATCATTTGAACATTTCTCGGGAGACGCGATTACATGTGATGTACTATAGTAACAGTAGTGCGAAAGGCACCTTCATATGCAGTGAGAAAATCCGCTTATGCTTTATCATTCAATACATTTCTGGCACACTCAGTAGAAATTAAACAGGAGCACACGCAAACAGCTACGAGACGTGCCCGCACGACCGCAGTTGTACGCACACGCGACCGAAGTATGTTAGCTTGTTTTTCTAGAGTACATCGGATAACCTCGTATTTGTTTACGCTCCTGAATAGCTGCTGTTCCTTCGCTATCATGGGTCTTAACATGCCCATCGGCACGCCGTAAGTGAGAGGACTGAGGGTTAATTTTGTCTAGTTGGGTTTTCTTAAAGGAACATTAAAGCGGTTTCAATACGTGGTTGTCCAACCCCTTAAATATATTTTTCCCAGTGAGAAAATTGAGTTGACCCAATTTCAAAACCGGACTCGTCCACTCCACAAATTCACTCAGACCATGCCGCAATGGATTCATTTGCTCTAGTTTATGCCATATTTCAATGTCTTCTTGAGCTCACCGCAAGCCAGACTGTAAAGTGACCTCACTAAGTCGTTTTTTTTTTTTTTTGTAAGGTGGCTGAGCGTTCTCTTTATCAGTCATCGAAGTGAACTTTCCCGTAACTATCACCGAGCACAAACAACTGACGCTGTCTGTCACAAAAGCTCAGACAATCTCGCAATCAAACGTCCGCGACTGGTGCGGAATGTGCAAAAATACCCCATGAATTCGCGCCAAAATTGCGCCCTCCTTCCCTTCGCGTAAGGTGTCGAAACTTTCGTTTTTACCTCCTTTAATTTTCTTCACGAGAAAAAAAAAAGGAAAAAGGGGAGCATAGCAGTGGAGCGCGATGCAGCAGTGTTTCGCTTGCTCCACCATTATTTCCTGAAGCTATGCAGTAAAGCCACCTCTCGCACGCATAGGAGGTAAACTCCGCTTAAGGTGTCCCATTTACATTTTTATCTGATAGTACGGCAGAGTAGTTCGCACGCAGTGTGTAATATGGGGCTTCTAAATGCGGGAAGTGCTCGAAAAGCTCAAAAGTTCGCGTGCTATCGCGCAGTAGCTTGCAAAGAAGAACCGCGCTTTCTTTTTACGCGAAGTTTTCTCGCTGAGAGCGCAAGGCAATAAATGTGTTTTTGAGGTTGTTTGAAGAAAACATTTCACGCACGCAAGGCGCGCAACGACGTGAGCGTATTTTCGCCGTCGAAACGAGCCGACCAATGATCGTTGCCAAGCGAATTATTGTGCCTGTGGTTGCGTAAGCGACCGTTTACAGAGCGTCATTTATCACTAAGCGCCGTTCACAGAAACTGCACTCTTATATGTGGACTGTGCATACGCACTGATCTCAATGCCTCTCGAATATTCCCCATGAGGACGTCTTATGCGAAATGTCACCAGAACGGAGGAGCTATTTCAGTAGCAATGTCACACTTGCCTTCCGCACGTTACTGTGGTTTGTACAATTTTTGGGCTACATACCGTCACTGGAACAGAGGTGTCAATATATATGACGTTTTTGCTTCACTAAAGTGTTTTGACTGTGCAAGAGAATATCCTCGAATACTGTGCCCGCAGCGCGGAGCCGATGAATGAAAAGTTTACAGAGGCAACTAATCTTACGCACGAAAACGCCGTGGAGCACAGGAAGAGACACGAGCGTAGTGGCGCGGACGGCGTCAACTTTTGGAGTGGGCCAGGTTTGTTTTGAACGTGGGTCAAAGTAACGTTCGCATTCAACGAAGTCAATTCTGAAGATTGTCCAAGTCAATTATCGGTGTAAGCCAGGCCGGTTTTGAAGGTGGACCTACTCAGTCTCAGAATAGGACAGAAAAACCCACTTCACGTCATCACATCGTCACATCCGCTTTTTTGCCGTCAGATGTTAACGCACCACGCTCGCTGGATCGTTGCCCCTCATGTGGCATATAGTGTTGTCACATGCTCGAAAGCCCGTCGATTGCACTGTTGACACTTGGCGGAAACGGCGAGTCTGCGCCGTGTGGTCGTGACCGCAAAGTTGGTTTGGCAGCGACGGAATGGAATATTTGACGTTGTTTTGTGCCACTTCATAGCGCTGGGCCGATAGCTTAGCGAGCGGCACAATAAAAAAGTCATGCTCGAACATATACAATGAAAACTACAGCGTATGGCAGAGCGGTGCCGTCTCGCGGATATGCGTGCTCCAGCAGTTCCACTATAGCTAATCTCCTTGCAGTAATTTATGAAACAGTAATAATAATTGCTGTGATTGTATACGTTCCAACATCACGATGTGATTATGAGGCATACAGTAATGAAGGACTCTCGAAATTTCGACCGCTTGTGGTTCTTTAAGGAGCATTGAAAACGTACGCGGCCCGGGCTTCTGGCACTTCGCTTCCATCGAAACGCGTCCTTCCGCAGCCGGCATCGAACCAGCGTCATGATGGTCAGCAGCCGAGCAACGTAACCTGCCTAACTGCTGCGCCACCGCGCCGGCTGCAGGAAAGGGTGCATGCTTAGCGCCATGCATATCTACACTCAGCTGGGAATATTGTTCATGCGAGTACCTCGATGCTTTAGTCGGTCTACGCCGGCCACAACGCGAGCGCATACGCAGGGATTTGGTATACGCGGCCTGCGCTGACGCGCATCGATTACGCAGGCCGTCTGTAAAGCGGGGGTGAAAGGTGTACGCTATTTTTCGCCAGATTTTGCGTCTAACTCCTTTCCCACGACCTTCTGTAGACATGAGTTTTAACTTTCAAGCGTACCGCCCACAGGACATGCGATACCAGGTCCAATAAAGAGTACAGGTATCGTGCACTTGTGGGCTTAGCGGATCACTCGCATGATTTCGAGAACATAAGGTCGTTTAAGCAAGCCATACCTGATATTCACGTACATATATGCCGGCAAATTAAGTTAGAATTCAGCGCCGAACTACAAGTAGCCGGTGGAATATCTCAAAATGTGGTGATGGGACGCCTCGACAGACGCGACGCACACGAGCACGCGCGTCTTGAGCGATCTTGCGTTCTCTCATTTTTCAACTCAGAGCGACGGTTCCATGACATGGGGCTCTTGCAAACTTGTGATTTTGGCCATGTTGGTGACGTCGGCTCTCCACACCTGTGGTTCTGTAGCGGGTGCATGTTTGCGAAAGCCGGGACTTCAGGCACGTGCGTCAGATGTTAAGTTCTCGCATTTTTCCCATGTGATACACGGCACTTAGAGAGACTGAGTGTGCCTGCTTTTGAGAATGGCTCATGTGTCCACTTGGAAACCTACCAAGTGGGTGAAGTATTGAAAGCATAAACAGCAGACCTCTCTTTTCAGCCGACACAGATGACCACGTTTCCCAAAATTCACTGAATAACGCTAAACTTAATCGCGCTAGCGATAATGCAGACAATATGATCGAGCAGCGGTGGGCGCGTAAAAGTACTAAGAGTTCAATCGCATGAAAAAGGTTCAAGCACCCAAACAACAAGGCTTTTTTAGCGTAAGTGGACAACGCCAACTAGGGCACAGCAAAATTATGCAGCTTCGCGCAAGAGGAAAAAAAGTGCGAACTTTCCGGGTTTATCGGTGCGCGCACAGCGAGCATGTCACTCGTTCACTGCTTGTTAAATCACCACAGGCTCTTGGGTAAAGGTACACCTATCCAGACGTCTCACTCACAGGGAAAAAAAAAAAAAAGAACGTTGACTGGCCCCTCTATGATTGTCAAAAAAAAAAATGCCGTAGCAATAAATAAACCACGTGTAAGTGACTGAATCACTCGCAGCATTTAGTCCGGAGTTCCTCATTCTTAATAATTAGACCAAACACTGGAAGTAACTGGCCATTATAGTCAGACAAAGCAGACATGAACTCATTTGCCTTTACCGAAACGTAGAAACGATTAAGCTAAGAGAAAAGAAGATGAATGAAGATGACCAACCGCAGGCGGGGTCGGAATTCACGTCCGCACTGCGGTTGCTTCTCGCCCACTCTCTTAAATAATTTCGTGCGAGATTGGCGAAGGGATGGAGTGTTAGCTAGCGCCGTTCACAGCCAAGGCGAAAGATGCGGAACGTATAGTGCGCGATCTACATGCATGCAGCTGGTCAGCCCACTTCATGCAGAGGTACCGCTGAATTCGAGCAACTCATTACGCAATCAGCGAAAATGAATGAGCGAAACCGGCGGGATCGAGTTTTCGTTACGACAACTACGTGCACCAAGAGACGGGCAATAAAGCCAGGTAAACCATAATGAAACTGTACTAACTCTTATGCATATTTAAAATGTAGAAAAGTTGGTAAATGAGAAATTACATCGATCATCGTCTCACCAAACCACGAAAACTGCATCGCGTCTCTTTGGAGGCCAAGTTATTGTTCCCCAATTGGTAAGTTCGTCCTTTTCATATAAAAGAAATCTCTATCCACAGCTAGCCAGGAAGGCGATATTGAACAGTCCATTAAAGCTGGCGCAAAAAAAAAAAAGCAAGCTGTCGGTTAAGGCCGCCTTTGTCTTTCTAAGTGCCCGCCTTTTCCACTAACGCGAGCGCTCAGAAGGCCGACGTTACACTTAAGAAAAAAAAAAAAAGGAAACAAAGGAGGCGAGAACAAAACTTCATTTCCGTTTTATTTTCGTATTCAGTATGCACTCTCCGTGTCTCTGGTCATATTGGTCTATAGTTGTACCTAGGGGAAATATCGCATCGGCGCGAACCACGTCTACCCCGTTTTCGTAGACTTGCTATTGGCCTTTTATCTTCCCGCTGTGCACTGTATAGTCTGCGTTTGCTTTCCTTCCGCTGCCAGTGCGTTTCCGCTCAGAGTTACTGGGACAATTTTCCAACGATGCCGCCTCCACTTAGGATGCAGCGTCGACTTTTCAATAAACTTTAAATCACTCGCACGTGCCCCATGAATTGTGCGTTCGTTTTATTCGCCGCTTAGTATACACACGCCGGCGTGGTGTCGTACACATACACCGTAGCACGCTTCTACTTCTTCGTTACTTTTGTTCTTTTCCCTTTGTTGTCTTTTTCGTAGCGTATTAATTCGCTCAAATACTAGCTTCGCCGCTAATGCTCACGACGACTTTAGAAAACGCATGCTTTGTGCGGTGCATTAGTTGTGCACTAATTTCCGTACTGAAAAACGAGCGCTTTTCGTGAGCACTTGGCTAATAACGTTTACATAACTGTTGCTTTAATTTGAAACTTTGATTCAGCTGTATTTTCCAGAGGAATACTGAAACCATGCAGTCAAAGCACTTCAAATGTATGCGAAGGTATTCTTTTACTGTACACTGAAAAAAGCGCAATCTTTTTGACAGCGCAAAAGTGCGTGCTTCCTCACTTTGCCCGAAACGCCGTGACCGGTGTGTTAAGCTTTTAAAGATGCGCGAATGCGGGGATGACGTTACGTGCGCAGTTCTTTACAAATCAGCGCGGTAATAAAATTACTGCGAAAGAAAAATCTTTTTCCCCCCTCTCGTAAGCGCTCGAATGAACTGGCAGAATGAAAGAAATTGGGAATGCTATAGTGCGCACAAAGGCTTGATCACACCCGTCGCCGCGAGCACGGCCTATTTCCACATTTCCTACGAATCGAATAAACGCGCATTGCGTGCTAAGAATTCGTCGTCCGAACGGTTCCTGGTGTGCTCCGGCTTTCCTGCATTCTCCGTATAAAACAGTCACAGCGCCTCTGAGCAATTTCCGCAATCTACAATAGAAATATCGCTCTTCGCAATATCCGTCTAGTAAATGGAAGATCAGGGAAGTTGAAATAAGGGGAATGAAGAACAAGGATTGCCCCGCTGTCTCCTCGCTCGTATCGAGAGCGTCTGCTAAGGTACGTGTAAATCCGCATGTGGCGATCGGAAAAGAAGGCATGTGCTTCGAAAGTTGAGGACCCGAATTCAGAAAAAAGAAAAGAAAGATTTTGCTAGAGTTGTTTTCAGAGCAACCGCAGCTAATCTCGATACTGGACACAACAGCGAGGGCGGGTGGTCAATCGCAAGAGAGAGAGAGAAAGAGAAGAAAATCACAGGGAAGGCAAGGACGTTAGCCAGAATTGAAGCATCTGGCAGGCTACCGTTCACTAGGCAAGGAATAAGGGAGATAAAGACAAAGTGAATAAATAAATTAAGAAAAAAAAGAAAGAAAACTGAAAAGTGCTTGCAAACGTAAGGGTAATGGAACATGCCTCAGAGAGGACATTATAGTTACTTGGGTAAAGGCGTTAATGAGAACTGCTTTTTGGGAAAGTCGATGCATAGAAAGAGAGCCAGTATAAAGCTGAGAAAACGAAGAGAGAGAGAGAGATAGAGAGAAGTGAAGACAGTGACAAAGGGATGGTTGCCACTCCTTCGCCTCTGTCTCCACTTTTCCGTCTGTTGATCCTTTTTTTTTTTTCGTTTTTGAAGTTTTAGTGGCTCTCTTTCTCTGAAAATTGGGGTAAATAAGCGGAATTCATAGAACACTTCTCTCTCCCTCTCTCTTGCTCTTTTTTAAGGATTGCACTTCGCCGTCGGTCGGATCGTTGCACGTATGTGATTGACGAAAAATTCTGTTACAAACATTCGTAGCGTAACATGCTTTACATAAATGTGAAGCCTCGGTCTGAGCTCGGAAAACAGTATGCTTACTCTACATGCTTCCCCAAGGAGAGGTTCCAAGCGGGCCAACGAGCCTTACGGACGTTTAGAAGGCGGAATCCTCTACTAAATGAACAGGTTTATGAACATGCGGGCTTAATTTCTCTAGTTCTTTAGGAAAATAAAGGCCTCGTAATCGCTACGCCTTGCCCCTGTGCGCTTCTTTCCATTAATCTGGAGTTTCCGAAAAAAATAAAATAAAGTAGAAATCAGTGAAACGGGCGCTTACTTGAGATTCAGGCCCTGTGCTCCTCATGGGTCACAATATTAGGAGCAGCCTACGTTGGGCCCCCGTGTGTCTTCGGAAGAACATTCATATGCGGGAATATTTGATGGGATAAATTAACCTGCTTTCTCTAGGCGACGGTAGCCCAAACAATGAGCCCAAGCACGGGTGCTGCCATGGAAATTTCTCTTACCATGACTTGTTTGTGCGCGGAAGCAAAAAAAAAAAAAAAAGACGAACATCTTAGCATGTAGCATAACGAAAGAAGAAATAGTCTTGTACATTGCAGTGCCCGTGAATGCCACCAAAATTTGGGTCGGTGGCTGTCGTCGGTATCCCTGATTTATTTTGCTGACTCAATGCTTAGCTGTACATGTCTCTTCTGAAGCACACCTCTTTTGTATTTTGTTGTAGTGATTCCTCATGCATTGCCGTACTTAGCGGCAAACTGCTGATAGAATTCGTGATAAGCTTCACAAATATAGACGTTTAAAAGCCTTCGTATAACGAGGGACGAATGCGATGACGCACATTCGCGTGGTTTTCAAGTAATAACGAGTCCGGAGACAAAATCGCGAAGTACTTTGTTGCCACGCCACCTTAAAGTTGGCCGTCCAGCTTCGCTAATTGTGCGTCGAGCATCAGGATTCATTTGGTTTCGCTTTCGCACTAGTTAAATTTCTATGAGCGAGAGGGACAGTTGGTAACAGCGAAAATATCATTAAGGAAAAGTCCGAGCTACTTCACGTTCAAGAAAACACGTTTAAAATTCGGCCCGAACTTAATGAATCAATTTTATCTGTCTATTGAGGATTTATTGCACGTGGTTGCAAATAAAAAAGTTGTTGGTCACATAGCCTGCTTTAGCGTTGTATTTCAACCCAGCGGCCCACGTACGCAAACGTGTATCTCAAAGGAGGCTAAACTGTGTGTGCTGCGTGTATATGCGTGTGCGTGCGTGCGCCTGCGTGTGTTTGTGAGTGAGGGTTTGGAAAGTCTGATCGTTCACATAAGGACATTGTTTCCATTCATTATATTGATTTTCATGTCGATACCACAGCACATCAGAGCACCCGCCGAGCGTTCAGTCGCTTGCATTGTGGCCACATCCTGTAACATGTATACGGCCGTCTTGGTAGACGGTAGAAGTATGATAGCGGGTGCACTAAGCACTCTTTCCCTCTTCAATATTTTCATTTGCTTTTCTACGCTGCAGATATAATGCCAGAAGACCTCTTTGGCCCCTTACGTTCGATGCACTAAATTTCGGTTTCCTTTCCCAAGCTATTGATCAGCGGCGAACCTCGGCACTGCAAGCTCTTTACTATGCTCAAATATAGACCCGAGTTGAGGTAAAAGAGTAGTGGTTTCGACTAGTTGTTTGCACATTTTTGTTAAGGTAGTGTAGTGCGAAGCAGGACAAGTCTTAGTCGTCTCCACGTCCTTGTTCCGCTTCGGGGTACATCCCCTTAACAAAAATTCAATTAGGGTGTGCGTAATGTACGGGCTTCCTTCATGAAAGTGACAACGTTCGGGATGTTTCCCCGCTTTTCATTTTTCATGAACTCAGTTTTTCTTAGAGAAAAGTGCTTGAAACTATCTCTTCATGTTTCCTACGGGTGGCATACGAGCGATCCGCAGCGGAATTCGGCTCAATAATAAGGTGATAATCAGCGATAGAACTTTTAAATTACAACCGCTTATCCCAGCCCAGGTTAACGACATCATATATGTTTCTTCTTCATGATCGATTGTGGGTTCTCATCTGGAGTCTCATCTGTGCTTCGAGGCGTGGCCGGTTCACCGCATCCTCGAGCCTTAATAAAAAAAAAAGAAGCCTGGATAACTGCAACGTCCCATTATAATCATGCCACAAAGAACCACAGTGTTGCTCCGCAGTTGCCACTCTAGTGGAAAGAAGGCGTGAAGGGAAGCAACGGTGATGGTGGCGAGGATGTTGATCGACATGCGCTGCGTTGCTTCAGGAAGAAATGGGTTTCTCAAGCCGGAGATTCAGGAAGTGTTTGATAGCTTACGCGCACTGTACGAAATTTGGTACCTCGCATCACCGAAGCTGCTGGGGAACATACATCAGCAAATTACAGCAATCAATACATCTGAGGTACAGAAGTGAGGAAGGCAGCCGGACTATTCGATTTTATTCTCAGATGCACAGATGGTGAATTTCGTAAATGGAAAACAGCCGCCTGCTGCCGAAGCCTCGCCGTACGTCAAAAGACGAGCTTCACCAAGAAGCACTGTGAAGAACGCAATTTTCTCTGATGGATGCACTAACTTCTCCATAAAGTTGCGCATTCGGTAATAAATTAGAAAGGCGTGTTCCTAGTTTTGCAGCAATCCAGGATGCCCCAGCTTTTCGGGCAACATCAATACTGTGCCGGCACTGCCGCGTGTGAATATGCTTGGTATAAGCGACAGCAACGTGCGTGAACCGTACGCTCACTTTTGCAAATTTACGCGAAAGGAAGCGATAAATATTGCTCGTTTCCTACCCATGTATCAGTTCAAATTACCTCCCGTAACTGTACGGGATATCGGTTTATTTGTATGGGGGCTTGCAGAGATCGAGCTCGAAGGTCGGCCTTTACAATATATCAGGAGACGGTACAACAGCTGCCCTGTGGGAGGCCCGGTAGGTAATTGATTTTGCCTTAATTGGCCACGCCGATTGCAGCAAGCGGAGGCGCTTCGATTGTTACTGGCTCGCGTAACACGTCTAAAATGGCTCGCACGTTGCTGTCCATGGTCACGGAATGAAGTGTGATCAATTCAGCTTTCCTTTCCAAGTGGGCCATCTTTTCTCCTAACTCTTGTTGGGAGAGATGATTATACGACAAAGAGCATGCCACTTATTTGCCGCTGAATGAAGCAGCAGCGGCAGAGATGAGCGATTATGACGATAAAACAGATGCAGAACTGAGCCTGGATAATGCTACGATAACATTCGATATATTTTCTTTTTCGTGCTTACTTTGCGATAAGCGCGGGTGGTGTTATCGCTGCCATCAGCCACTCGGTGACGGATAAGATGACGACGCAAAATCGTTCTTACGTTATACCCGTACTTGGAGTCAAATTTAGAAAAGTGTTATATCGCTTATGTGCTTTTTGTGGTACACCAACCGTTTCACTAATAGTTTCACTAGCGTCATAACTGGCAATAATGGAAGCATTGGTCACTTTCCACGAGCCCAGCGCAATGAATTATTGTGAATACAGGCGCCGACTTCAAAGAGCTTTTGATCCCAAGGTGCTATTTTCGGCCAATATTTACATAACGCATGATAAATGTTCTATCACTTAGCCAAGACCAGCCGAGGATGGAGGACGACGGCGTCATTTATAGCGTTTCTAGACGGCATACGTCTTCGTTAACGTTGGGAGCAAGACGTAGTAAACGCTAGGAATCGGAAGTTGAGTCAGAGTGGCTCATTTCACGCAGGCAATGTTGGCAATGTTATCACTTCGGTACCGTTCCCATTTGTCGTACAATGTTACCGCTAGTTCAGCGAACATGTCTGTTAGTCCGTTAGAATGAAGAGGAAGAGGCAACGTTATATCGCGTCCGGCAAGTTATAGGGTTGTGCTACACACCACCCAGGCGTCGGCCATGAGCCTTCGGGCTTTTCGCCCCCCCCCCCCCCCCCTCTTCGGACGGCCCGAAATTGACCTTCAGTAGGCGAGCCGAGCAGCGCTGAACAGAGCTCTTTAGAATGAACGCAACAAATCATTTTACGACGCTTCATATATGTTGTTCGACATTGAAATAAAATAAGTAGTATAAGGTAATGCGAGTTGAAAACATAGATCATTGTCAGAACAAGGGAGAATGATAATCAAGGATGACATTAGTGTTGAGCAGCTTAATAAATATAACGAGCAGCATTTAGGCAGCAATTTTCTGAATGACGAGCAGCAATTTTCTGAATGACGCCGGATATGTTAAATCTACCTGTCTTGTAAACGGGCGCAAACGACTAAGAAAGCTGGAAAGAAGTCGCGGTTGAGAATACACCAGTCGCCTTCTACTATTTCTTAGAAAGCAACGACGTATATCGCCGAGTGACTTCAAGCTATCGTGCATGTTCTTCGAGCTTCTGGCTTCGACGCCTACTGCGCTTGCATTCGATATATAGTGGAAGGTCCCGTTTCGACAGTGGCTTACGAAGCGCCGCCACCTTCGCACAAAACGTGATGCGCCGCTGAGTGTAAACAGTGCAGAGCCACATTTTGTTAGCCCTTTGGCAAGGAACTATGCACCTCCGTCACGATTATTTATAAGCCCGCATGTATACGATGAGGCAGCCAGCGCTTAATTAGGCTGTTAGGGAGGGCACTGGTGCGCGTCGTGATACCACTGCAGCGTAGTGATGTACCACTTGGCGGTGCATACTTCACATGACATGCTCTGTCTTGCTCGCATTTAGCACAGGAGAGGATGACCGAAGGTAGAGGGGCACTAAATTATGCTTTTTATTCCATTCATCTGTCACGCACTCTTTTGCTGCTCCAGTCTAACTCCGGGTCAGCCATCGACCGGTGCACGGGCAGTACGAGGAGACCATAATTTGTCACAGTCTGTTCCGCCATACCCTTACCGCGCATCAGCGCTTGTAGTTATTCAGGGAACGTATTAGTAAAGTATTTTGAACAAGTCGTGGGCACAGTATGGTAAAAAACATATCTGTGGAAGTTTTCATGTGGCTCGCGGTGTACCCTAGAGTTACCCGCATGTCACGAGTCCAATGGCTGAACGAAATTGACGTACTTTTCGTATCAGCAACAATACTATGGCGCTTCTCGTCGGCAAAAATAAACGTTTTCTGCTCGGTGTTTCTTTGGCTGTAAATGTCACAGCCGATAAAAACAGCTGCGTTCCAGACTGCCGTACTTCGAGACAGGCGCCAGGCTCGATAAGGCGGATGGTTGGCGCAATGCTGTGAAAGCACCTGCACACACTGATACTTATTCAACCTAGACAGATGCGTTATCAGAAAGGATGCTTCTGGATAGAAAGAGATGACCTCGCATGTAACCGAATACGACATCGCATAGGTTTGAGAGATACTCAATGCAGCACATCTCACCGGGTTACAAAAATGTACATTGGAGTAAATTGCCGATATTATTAACAGACGGATTGATTGATTGATTGATTGATTGATTGATTGATTGATTTCTAGTTTTTACGTCCTTAAACCACGCTATGATTGTGGAAGACGCCGTAGTGGAGGGGTCTGGAAATTTGGCCGCCTGGGGTTCTTTAACGTGAACTGACATCGCACAGCACACGGGCCCCAACATTTCGCCTCCATCTAAATACAGACGCAGCGACCGGGATTCGATCCCGCGACCCTCGGATCAGCAGCCGAGTGCAGCCGATAGATGACCGTGGCGGGGCCATTAGCAACAGAGGGCACAGCAAAACACGTGGTTGCAGCAAAAACTTTAAAAGAAGTTACGTGTTACATTAATCAGCACAAAAGCGACAAACAAAATACATCAAACTAGGAGGAGCACCCCATGTCATCTCATGGCGGTACAGATAGAGTATATGATACGCGAGACGTAGATAGACTATTGCAAAACACATATTTTTGCCGGCGTGTAGTAATGAACCCTCGCATACTATATGGGGATGGGGAAAACGATTTAAATTACATGTGGGTAGTTATAACCCTCTTGTCTATGGTGGCCATTTTACGGCGAGGTTTCTTCTGTTTCACACAAACGCGTAGAATTGGGTTCACCTAGACGTCGAGCCATGTACGTACCGCAGTTCTACTTTGTCTCTTGTGACACCGGATCGTTACCGCAGGTTACCGACTCTATGCTTTCGCGAGGGTCTTACTTGTTCACGTAGTGGGCGACCTTTATGGGCGCGCCTTGTGCAATGCCACCGTATAATCATATTAGTGCGTTTCTGGGGAGAGTAGTTTTTATGGAAAGGAGCTTGCCGATGTAGAGGCAAAGTTAGCTCGCAGCCGATCAGATTGCATTTCGGACCCATTTAGAGGGACACGCAATGGCGCTATGCTGTCTCACATCATGCGCGTGAATAATGCAAGTTATTAGTCACGGCCAGATCCTCGTTTTTGCTACCTATGTTCACTTGATTAGGAGATTCGATTCAGAATACAGAAGCAGCATTCAACGAAGCCGCGCAAGACTTCATCACGGGATGAGAATTGCTCGGGATATTGCGCAACGCCATCGACGTCTTATTTAAGATGTCGACAGCCTAGAGTGTCAGAATCGCGTTGCTCCAGGCCGTGAACGTTGATGACAAGTAATGTACCACAGACACTTACCAAAAAAATACCATTGACGTTTACACAGACGGACGACCACTCCTGGAAACCATCGCTATGAAAGCCACCTTCGTTTACTTTTGTTTTCTTTACATGCACTGAAGAGAATGAAGCAATGTAATGAATATTTCTGCATTATTTTCGTTGCGTAATCGTGCCCCCCCCCCCCCCCCCTTTCATCATGCCATTATGCATCCTCACTTTCCCCATCTCAAGTTCTTCCCCGTCTCCACTACCCCAATGACGCAGGTGGCAAGCTCGAATATGTTGGTCCAGGCCGACCACCTGGCTCCTATCGCTTTATAAATCAGTCTCTCTCTCCTTTACACTACGCTACTTCGCAGTACACTGATGTGCTTGTAGAACCAACTCTTATGTATACGTTTGTTGTATGTCAAGAGACAAACCTTTATTAAGATAATTTATGTAAAACATGCTCTGAAATTTGCTAGTTTTTATGCGGATTACCCATGAAAAGCTTCTGATGTTAATTTCATGCGTAGGTCATTCTCAAATAAACTAATTTGAAATACTGAATGAATTGTTAATGCTTTATTACGTACAACATAAGCTTTTTATTACTACAAAGAACAGGTACAGACCATATCGCAGTGTCAAATATGGAAATACATTCTCACCTATATGAGCAGGTGGCACCCTAGAAGGCAGAAACGTGACGCAGTTTCGCACCTGTTATTGTTTGTTAATAGAAGAAAAAAAAAAACGTGACTTCAAAATTCCTCATTACTTTGCTGCACCTGGTTCAAGACACTTTTTTAGCCTTGGCTTCGGAACCAATACAGCCGGACCTACTGCTGCTCGCAAGAACAGAATTCGGCAAACTGTAATAAGCATGGGGTTAGTGAAGAAAACCGACAAACCAAGAATATTTAAGCATACGCGTAGCATCGTGAATTCCATCCCATGCAGTTTATTACTATCAAGAGTAGTAAAACTAAGAGGGGCCTAAAGGAGCACTGACACGAATCTTTGACATTCTCGTATTATTGCTATAAATGGAAGCCCTGGTGTGGAGAACGCCAAAAAGAGTATCATGGTGCCTCGCAAGGCAACGAATATATTTTTAATACGGCTTCCTTAAAAGCCCACTTACGGTTTCGATTTCGAGGGGGCGGTTACCTAGTGACGTATCGACATAGTCAGGCGTACGTCTGAGTCACGTGGGGACAGCAATTCGTGATAGATTCGCTGCAACTCTGTCGTCTGTGGTCAATTACACGTGGGGCACGCAAACAACGACAATTTCACGGTCGTCCAGTGACTCTGACAGTGATTTCGGCGTTTTTTAATAGACGGTGCTCATACGTCATCGCAGTGTCCATTGCGCTGGGGCTGACTTGCAGTGCCAGCCCCGCGAAAATTTTAAAACCAAACTAAAATATTTTGTGCGTGTTTGCTGGCTTCCGTGTGCGGAGGGCGTTAACAATACATGGCTAGAAAACGAAAAATGTACATTTTGAGCCGCCGAAAAATCGTGTCAGTACTCCTTTAACTTAGCCAGTTCTTAAGATCAAATGGCAACCAGTCGTGTGGTTTTTGTGATAAAAACGGAGACTGTCGGTCAATTGCAAACATTTCTTGCGGACAAGATTATTTAAAAGCTCGACCCACGGGGTTCTAAGTAAATTCTTTCTGTATTTTCGACAGCAACTATATCTCCGAGCTCCTATATTGGAGCCAAACACTTCCACGGTGGCTAACAAAAGCAAATGTGAAAAACACTTCACCATTTACATGTTGGGCCTCAACCAGGCCTTGCCGATCATATCTGGCTCTCTACCATGTTAGTGGCCTGTGCCACAGGTTCTGTGCCGACGGCAAGAGGGCAAATATGTTCCCCAAATATTCACATATTTATCATGCGCCCGTCGCAACAGCGTCCGCACCATGTCTATAAACTCGTCTTCTGCCTTGCATTAGTGTTTCTGGGAAAGGCACGGACTACTCATATAATAGCAGTTTGTAGGCTATCTTGAGCAGGAAGAGTGAGGCTTAGAAGGTAATATTTATATTTCCTACTACCAAAGTCCTCTTCTCGTTACCGGGTGAGATATGCTGATCGAAAATTAAGCTTCGCCGACTGGAGTTGGCGCACTGTCCAAAAAGTAAACCAGACCGCTACGTCGCTTTCGAGACATGCCTTGCGTCATTTGAAGTATGACATGCGACTGCACTATATGGCAGAGCAGGCAAACATGTCGATAAGTTACGAATGGAGTGTACTGTTGTGTATTGTTGCCGCGACCTCAATATATTGTTAAGTAAGTAATCGTAATTGTATGAGACAACAGATCGTTTATGCCATATTCATCTGCAAGCGGGGGAGGCCTGTTCGAATGCCGTTAAACGCGTGGCACTATCTACGTGTGCGCTCTGACATGCCTTTCTTTCTTTATTTTGCCGTCTTTATATAGCATTGATTTTGTTCCCTCAGCGAAGGGGAGGCGCACTTGATTCAATTCGGCACACTGTAAAATTCAGGGCTTCAAGATCAAGTTTCGGAAGTGTACTTGTGAGAAATAGTGTAATGACTGGAGAGATCTTCAGGCCGGCTGGAAGGTCAACCATTCATAGCCAATGCGCCTTGTCCTTAACGCACTTTGCCGCTCTCGAGTGGTTAGGTGCAGCCATTCGGCCGGATGTCAGATGAATAGCAGCGTATTATAGCCACTAACCGCTCTGTGCACAAGCGTCGCGTGGGAGTGGTTGTTTCTGGATATGTGTTTCAAAATTTTCGTCGAGGTCATTTCGATTTGGATCACGCTTTTAGGTTTAACGCGGAAAATGTCGCCGTATAACTATTTTTTTTTCTTACTAGAGTAATATGGGCAAGTGTGCTGCATGCAGTACAGAATTCTGTAAGTGGCATCAGTTATGTCCTCATTATAATCGTCACGTAGCAAAAAAAAAAAAAAATCTTTTTTTCTTTTTTTGCTTACCAATTCTCGCACAAGGCACTTTTGTATTGGAGTAGTTAGAGAACCTAGTAACCTTGTTAAATCGAAAGAGCAATATTCCCATCCATGTTAAAAAGAAATGCGTGGTTAATGACTACTAAAATAATTTACGATGTGTGTTACTATTCGCTAGCCTATAGGAATATTCCGTTTGCGACGACCGTAGAGTGCTCATCGGCTACCTGTTCCTCTGAGCTGTGCAGAATATTTGATGTTTTTCCCAATCTTGTTAGGCGTAGCAGGTATCTTCAAATTCTTGGCCTCGGATACTGGAAAGATGATGAGCGGCGTTGTGCGGATACAAAAAAAAAATGAAACTTATTAGCTTTTCGATGAATCGCATGAGCTTCCGACGCTGCATTACCGAAGCACGGCATTTTAAATTCTCATACAACATCAGCACACTGAAGGACTGGAAAGCACAACCGGTGCCATTTCGTCGAATCGTAAGGCCCAAAGATGAGGGCGCCCGTGTATGCGCTGTATATAGAAGCTTATTACCAACGTCATCCCTTCCTCTGCAGGTGTTCTTCAATATTATTTAACAGCACCCACCAGAAGTTGAAAGCAACGCCTCCAATGCACTATACATATCTTCTTCTGCGAACGTTCGCGCATGGCTTGAAGGCGAATTCCGCCCCTTTGGCCCTCGTAATCGCATATGTAAACCTATTTCGTAAGCCGTGAAAAACGTGTCGAATAGCCTCGGCAAGCTCGTGTACATTCAGTCGGGATCCCGGTAACAGTGTTTAGCTCGTTATCAGCACTGACAACAAACTGGTGTTCTGTCAACAGTGATCGTTCCTCGCCGTTTCCGTTACTACGCCGGCTGTTACCACAGTAACCTGCTCCATCCTTTGTGTTTCCGGCAACAGAGGAGCGCGCTACAGGTTACGCTTTCGCATCGTACACAGGACAAACTAAAACATTTTACCGTGCTTGCTTTTGTCAGTCTTGCGACACGGTTCATTCAGGATGTTCTCTTGCCCGACGACTGAGGCGCAAATCAAAACACCATCCAATCGCGCGTCACATACCTTAAAGCGTCGAAAAACACTAGGTGTTCGTTGTAATAGTGTTTATCAAGGCAACGTCAGATATGGAGTAATTTCTTGGAGTTCAGTTTAATGTAGCAGGGTACAACGCCACACATATGCGCTTTGGTAGTTTAGCCGTTCCCAATTCATAGCACTCTGACTATTCCTACATAAATTTCGGGCCTCCTCAGACACCCGTTGAATGGCATGATACTCGTGCAAGCGTATAGAGTAAAAGTAATCGATGGCGGGGACAGAATTACTATCTGGTAAACCTACTAACATTCGTATATACGTACCTATAACTGCCCGCATCTGTCGCTATACTAAGTATACGCATTTGCGCAAGCGAAAAAAGAAAAAAAATCAAATGCGAACAAATGTAGTCGCTTCGGCTACAGAAAAAGAAAAATCATGCCTGTGAAGAAAACTATCGCCTCCATTGTTTGCTATTACCTCAATTACATAAGTTACGACAGCACTCAACTGCCTCTTGAGCCAAAGGTTGTTTAATATCTGCTTCGACTGAACGTTGCATTATCAAATTGCACCTTCATCGCCGTAATACGCGCCACTGATCCCTACGGCGGTAACTGTAGCTACGTATTAGCAGTGGAAGGCATGGCAAGTGAATGTACCCCACATAGTGACGACAGATCTGGTGTTGTGTGTGTAATAAGGGGCATGTATACCGTACCACAGAACACGGGTTACTGTTTCGTGCTGGCCCTCTCTGATCGCTCACTTCTGCATTGACAGGCAGAGTCGATCAATCCCTGAGCAATCACGAATTCCTGATTGGTAACATTACTAGAAGTTTCACCGCGCAAAAGGCACACGGACGAACAGATAATACACTGTGTGTCATTATATGTTTGTCCATGGGCCATTTGCGCTATGAAACTTCGATAATATTGCCTCAACTAGCCCAACGAACCACGTTGGTGATCGGTAAGTCCTGCATAATTGACTAATTTACCCACCGCATGAGTGCGCTGTAAAGTGGCATACCATACCTGAAAATTCTCATCGCAGCAAGTATACCTGATATAGGGCATAATTCTTTTATTAAGGCAAGCCACTCCATGTCAACTGTTTTGGGGCTTAATGTTTGATGCATACATTTGACCGGCTTTTCACCACTAAAGTTCAGTGCTTCATTATCTTCAGGATCGGCCAACGTTTGTGGCGACTTCGAATTGCTGTTCTACGAATGTCTCAACGAATGCCTGCCGAATACCACACCATACGTGATGGCACTAACGTGATGCTAGAACTTCTAGAACATTACTTCTAGCCGCTGAACAATTTAGCCAAGGATAAATAAGTAACCATTGTGTGTTTCATTATAATAAGACAATAACTACAATTAGTAGGTAAATGTAGGGCGTTTCATCGAGTACATGTGCGTCAAAGAAGGATTAGAGCTTTTAAAAGGTTGCCTGGAGTACGTTTGCTTAGACGATTGCACTACAGTCCAATAGATGCTTGACGAGACAAAACAGCAGATAGCTCGCAAGCTTTCAGACTGTCAGGGGGCTCAAGAGACAGCCCTACTTTAACGTCGTTGTCGTCTTCCTGGCTGTGATGGACAATAACCGTGACGTAATGTTTTCTTTGGATGAATAGTTGTAAGGCTTGTCCATTGTGGCGCCCAGCGCTTTTCTCTGAGCATCCAAATCACTGCAGTGAGGCAGAAGAGGCGCATTTACCTCTGCACATACAAACGTCTTCTTTGGTTCTTGTGGCCGTTCTGAGTAAGAGTAATCACCATCAACAGCAGCAGCCTGTTGGGAGGAAACGAGCGTGAGTACGGGTACGTGGATGTCTCACCGCTGCCAACACTGTTGCGAAAGACTCATGGGTTAGGGGGACGTTGGTACGCTTTTTGGTTAGGGGGACGTTGGTACGTGGGGACGCTTTCGTCACTGCTGGGAATATGGTTGCGTTGCCAGTTGGACCTCATGTCTGAGTCGAGCCAAGTAAGTAGGATGAAAGAAAACTTTATACAAGTACTTACAGTTTACATGACAGGTCAAAGTGAAGAGGTCTTTTTTCCGTTTTCCACGATGTGGCCCGGGTCGCACTAATCCGAACGCGTTGGCGACGATTGGCATCGATAGCATGCGGCGCTCATTGTTTCCGTACACTGACGTCACACTGGTCTTGCAACTGGACTCATGTCACCAATGGTATGCGGCATACCATTGTTACCATCAACGGACGTCACTTGTCCTCCTCCACCTCGATGCACAACGTTAGACGCACGCATCCGTTCCTGGAGTACACACCTTCTGTCGCTGGTAGAAGCATACGTGCTTTCACGGGGAGTCAAGGCACAAGAAGCCTAACTGATATCCACCGATCCCCAATGTCTTCAAATGATCTCCATTCTGACCTGTCCTGCGCGAGCTGATTTCATTTTATGTCTACAAATTCTTTTTATTTCATCCCCCATCTCACTTTCAGTCGTCCATGCCTGCGCTTTATCTCTAGTAGTATTAGAGAGGACATTAAAAGCGCAAAATGGACCTTGTCGGGCCACATTATGGATAGCAAGAGAGCGGAGTGAAAGCTACTTCGATGAGTAGACGAGACATAGTGGTTGCATCATTTCTTTCTGAGCCATGCGAAAAGTGAAGCTCCAGATTAGGATAGCAATGACAGAGGCAAATTTCAAAATGTGACTGAAAATCGAAACCTAGAAAGCGTCATAGTAGGAATAAAGATGAACATGCAGAAAAAAATGATAATACTAGGTGGCCTTGCCGAAAAAAAAAAACGAAAGATCGCGATTTGCAAAGCACTTTAGAATCTGTAACGGCTTATGTAAATCTAGGCCAATAACTAACAGAGCAGTGAAACCATGTTTCATAAATTCACCGTGAAATAAGGATGGGTGGGTGCGCATGCGATAATCATCATCATCCTCTTGTGGTAGCCATTTTCAACTCATGACCGGCAACTTGATATCTGCCTTGTTAAGGATAACTGAGATGTGAGGGGAAAATTTCAACCAAATTTATTTTCAATTCCCGACGTTTCGACGCCTGACTTTCTTCAGGGGCCTAAGATTAGGAGCGCTTGTATACGTTTCCCGCACTTTGGCACGTGCGGCGCGGTTCAGAGTCACTTGGGGGAAACGTTGGCAATAACAATTAGTTATTCGATGGGATTTACGTGTCAAAACGCGACATGATTCTGAGACACGCCATGGTGGAGGGCTCCGGAGATTTTAACGGCCAGGGGCTCATTAACAGCACACGGGGCATCCGACATTTCCACCGCCATCGAAAATGCGAACGCCGAAGCCGGGATCGAACCCACGTCTTTCGCGGGTTTGATCGGTCAAGCACCCTGTCCCCTTTTTTTCCCTGTCCCAACCACTTACTGTACAACTGTACGTGGTAAATAAACTCAACTCAACTAAACTCAAAACCATAACCACTATACTACCGCGGGGCACAGCCTCGGCAAAAGATGGATGGCAGTGTCCCTGTAGAACGGTTATTATTCTCTGGCGCCTGCTGAATAGCAGAACATGTTGCACGGAGAGATGGCTCATGATTGATACTAATTAGTGGGCGACCACAAATGCACTTTCGGATTTTTGCGCCCAGTTAGGATCAGTCAAACATGTTCTAGGTTTGCCTGCGCGCATGTGTTCGGGCTTACTGATTAGTATCAGTCTGCTAATATGCCAGGGTTTAAAAAGCGGCCGTTGCAGGTGGTTTTCTTCTTTTTACAAGGCAACCGGATCTTATGGGCTAATTTGCATTTTGCCTGCGCTAATTTGTGGGACAGAAGCTTCGAGATTAACAAACAAACTCGAGAGGAAGTGAGGAAGTTCAGGAGCACACGGCCGGCTACGGAACGAAAAATGATAGACATAATATTAAGTCTAATGAAGGTGAACAGCGCAAGAAAGACACACCATGAGACTCGCAGATCAGCGCTGTATCTGTGCGTCTCCTTTCTTGTGGTATGCCTTTCTTGCGCTGTTCACCTCTATTAGATATGCCCCAACTCGCCCAAGCATCCGCTTTAGTAATATTAAGAGACAGGAAGGCATGACAGTGGCGCAGAGAACGAACAATTAGGTAGCCACTATTCTACTCGACAATTAAGCGCACATAATGGACTTGGGCAAACCACACAAAAAGGGCAGATAACCAATGGTCAATTAGCGCGACGGGATGGACAGTAAGGTAGGGGAAATGCAGCCGTGGATGAAAGGAACCGAACATGGGGATGAAATTTAAAAATCTGCAGGCATAAAATGGTATCGCGCGCGGGACAGGTCAGAATGGAGGTCAACGGAAGAGGCCTTCGTCCTGCAGTGGACGTAAGTTAGGCATCTGCTGTTACTAATTATGGTGGTGATAATTACGAACAAATGTGCCCATTACGAATCTTCACTGCATTTAAATAGAAGGCTCCCAAGCAAGAGCGAGAGCCTTCCCAGTGCATCCATTCTTGGCAAGATATCAACACCGTCGACCGTGCCATGTCCTGGAGCGGATGCTTCTGCGTTGCCATTTCCTCTACATCACAGGGACCAAGAAGCTGCCGGAAAACTACGCGTATTTTCTCAAATTCCCAAGTGCATGCTTCTGTCAAATCCGCAAAGAAACGGAATGGGACGCATCATGCGTGGCAGCTAGCACATATTGCGCAGAACGTAGACAGTAAAAGCGCGGTCAAAATTTCCGCACTGCTAAGTGTGTTTTAATGGAAACCTTGTTTATTACTCTGATAGTGTTCTGGCCCAAGAAATGCGCCTTAATCCTCGCCATTGAACTAAGCAACAGCACCAGAGAAATCATCGAGCGGCTGAATGCACTGCAATTTCCATAAACGTCAGCATCCGCCCATTTGCTCACTCATATATCCTTATATTCTAAAATGTTTAAAAAATCAGAACCACAACACTCCCGGCATTTATTGTTCTTTAAGTGTTCGTAAGTTCATGCACATTGGTACAAATTTAGCTTCCTTTTTTCACTCAGCTGTCCTTGACAGAATTAAATTGGTAGTTATGATGTAGCTGAAGTTTGCCTTTTTTTGGTAAATAACAGAGGAAACAACACTTCCTGCCAATATCATTATACGCGAGATGGAATTACATCATATTTTCTTCCACAGGAGCTGACGTGTCGTGCGTTTGTACTTTCTGACAATCCCTGTTTACAGCAGCTACTGGCGCGTGACGAAAAAAGTACGTCGAAAGGCGTACGAACACTCACTGCGATCGTTATGTTGAGAAGGGCCGGATATAAGGCAGCGCGACACATGCCGCTGCCTGTCATGTTTCTCGGTTCGTTTCATGCGTGGTGATCAGGCACCATTGCTTGTTTGGAAGAGTAGAAAGTCGGAAATGCCGCGAAAGACTGGGTGGGGAAAAAGCAAAACTGTCATGCAAAAGAAAAGTTAGATAATGGAAATGTTTAATGCTGGACAGATGAATGCAAAAAACAGAATCGTGAATGGCAGCGTCTAACAAGGACAGCGTCGATCGTCTATATTTATAACTTGTGCGCTCGTCTGTTCTAGCAGTAACAGCAAACGCGAACTATGACAGCATCATCTTTTTTGCTGCTACACTAGCAAATGCGCCTAACAGGCCGAATGGGATCTGCATTTTATAACGAGATGGACAGCCCGCGAGGATGCTTAATGGGCTTAATGGCCGATACTCTGCGAACGTATAGAGGCAAAGAAAATGGAAATTAACGATAACGTCATCAGCGGTACTCGAAAAAGCGGATAGAATGATTTGCTCCGCAAACTTGCAAATGGCTCCAGACACAAAGAAAAAAAAAAGGAACGGTGGGTAAAAGGACAAGCGGTACTATCCGGTCCTTGGCAAGTTGCGAGCGGTAGTCCTAATTCCCTGGAAGAAGAGCTCGCTGAGGTGGCTGCTGGCATTCATCTGACAGCCCATTGGCTGACCGATGACACCGTGCCTGCCTTAAGTGGACTGGCTAATGCGCGCCCATTGAAGAGAACCATCCACACTAAAACCACCGAAAATAACCTGATCATTTAAGCGAGAAAAGAGGAAGTCTGCGGGCTTATTATCGCATTCGAGTAGTTTTCTGGACCCCAACGCTGCAATATAGAAAAGCATATATACGAGTCTCCTGATGGTTTCGGTACTTGCTTTCGTGGTAAGGCTCAATAGCCAAGTAATCGTGTCTATATACAAAGAAGGCTGCATGAATGAAGCTGCTACGGGCATAGCACTCGCGTCTGGGCCAGATTCTTCTGGAATGCTGCCACTCGTCGTACGCCGCCGTTTCATCACTAATGGGCTGTCTTTGCCACGCACAGTCACAATGAAGGCATGGTGAAGCGCACGGCGAAGTATTTAAATTGCCTACGTGGAGGTGTGTTAAAAAAGAAACATTTAAAAAAGAAACAAAAAGATAAAAAAAAAACATTTGCTATACACTGCTTGTTTCTCACCATGTTAAGCACTGTCCTCTTTAAAGTGGTTTTCTCCACATAAAATTCACTATTTCCAATGTTCTTTCCATTTTTGGGAAGTCTCCTTAAATGCAGTTTCATGGGTGGTGCGCAGATGTCCTGTCGCACTGTCTCGAATATCTTCTATGGTTCGGAAACACGTCCTTTCAATAAAGTTTTAACATAGGCAAATACGAAGAAGTTTACTGGGACTGGGCACGAATAATCGGAAGGATGGAGAGCAGCGGGAGTATGATGTTTGTCGAGGCAGCTGCTGAGAAATGGCTTGACAATGTGGCTTTTTAGGCTGGTTAGTTCGATGAAACAAAATGTATCATAGCGCTAGCATACACGGACGAGAGAGACAGAACAGGACGAGCGCTTATGCGCGAGCCGATGCACTGCCATGATGCAACGTGAGCCTTTGGTTCTCCTGCAGTGCATGCACTCAAGCGAGAAAGCCGTACTACGCACTCGGTTTGTGCGTAGACTAGACTTGGGGATCGCATGATACTTCGATTATAACCATTCCGCCCGAAGCATCTCAAATAATAATGCCCTTCAATAATCACACCATGAACCCTCTGGACACTGTCAACAGTCATCACCCGTCGATAGGCATTTCAGGCTTGGTACCGTTACCTGACTATGTTATACCGTGTGTGAGTCGTGGAGTCATTCCCGTATGCGTTCTGTAAGAACAAGTGCCGTTTGTAGCATATGTACACACACGCACAAGTTGTTCTTCAAGCTCCTTTATTGTCTTTGACACTGATTCGACATGAACTCGGGCTTGTGATCACGCCAGCGGATGGAACTTATCAATTCACATTAAAATGCACCATATAGCAGTAAGTTGTCTAAGCAGTTGGCACGCATTTCGAAAATTCGGTTTGTCTTTAAACCGGTAGGTAAACAAAGACAGGCAGCTGCAACGAAAGCGATAGAAAATAAACTAAAAATAAACAGATGGCAGGCAGTGAGCAGACTCGAACACCGTCTGCATGCTTTGCCTCCCAAGTAGTCGTAGATTTGACGAACCACTCCGGTGTTAGCAGAAGCTCCAAAGCGTAATCAAGTAGGAGGTCTCTGAATCTTTCTGGAGAAACTGCAATTGGATGACTTCTAATGTTCATCTTCTTTGCCGCTAGAAGACACACATCCTTGATGCGATGGAGCAATCAACGTGGTCACACATTACTGCAAATAGTCCAGAGCTGAATTTCTTGCTTTTCTTACAGTTCATCGCAAAGGCGACGGGATTATTGAATGAGGTTGACTAACAGTTAAAGGTATAAGTAAGTTCGTCCAAGGTGCGATCAGAGCTGCTTCAAAGAATTTTCTTGACTGCAGTTAATTATAAATTGGAGCATGTTTTACTCTCGTCTGGGTAATGTAGTACATGCATTCGATGGGTCTATACACTGTGCGCCAGTGTTTCAGCTCGTTGTGATCCTCTAAAATATGATATGGCTCAAAAGCCACGGAAGCAAGAAAAGGTATATTTCCCGTTGGAGCGCGCCATCTTGTCTGTAATCATTCGACAGACAAGCCGCACACTCGCGGCGAGCAAGTATGCCGGTTCCCTGATAATGGGGACTGCTGCTGCTTCGGCAATGATACGGTCTGTCGATGGAGAATGTTTGCTTTATAGCTATGACAACATTCCGCACTGTTTCTTTTGTGCGGACAAGAGCCAGCGAAGCGATACATCTTGGGAACTGTTATGCCGTTTCGTGGTTTACTGATATCGCCGAATGACACATCTTCATTGGACAGATGAACACAAGAGCAATAATTAAGAACGACTAGCAGCGTACGTTGACTTCTTTGTCAGTGTACGTGCGTGTGTGTGTGTGTGTTGAGGTAAACATGCACTTCCGCAAGCACAAACAGGCAAATAAGTTCTGACAGGAGAAGCATTTCACTTACCCTTTTTTTGTTTTATAGGGTACTTGTGAGTTACGTCTTTAGTATTCGGGTGGATGCCAAGACACGTTTCTACATTGTTTACTCGGCCGTGATACCGTGAAGAAATTATTTTCATTCTCCTTTCTCTCCTCTTATTTTGCTTCTGCGTTCTTCCATGGGGCTTCATTAATGCTGCATCCACGCTATCAACAAAATCAGTCAGTCGTGAGCGACAGATGATAGCGAATGAAAGTCAACGTAATGCATGACGTATTATTATACCAGCTCTTGGGTAGTGCAACGTAACCTTTCTCCGCTCCGATCCTGTTGCTTTCTTATCGTCAGCAGCTCTCAAGACTCGACAATGCTGATGACAATGTATGTGATACACCGTTTGAACAACCAACTGGCCTAAGAGAAATGGGAGTAGAATATAGAGTATCTTATTATGCCGGTCCGGTCCATTGCCTTTTTGTTTTTGTTACGAAGAGTTCCCGGGTGCTGCTTGATTACACAAGTAAATGTGCTTTTACCAGCGCCACTTTCGAGAATGTTTTGCGCCTGTCTGTTCAGGTTGAAGTCTCATTTATCTATGGAAATATTTCATACATATTCCGCACTCATAATGTCGTGCCTTTGTCAGTATGGAAGCAGGAGTATATCTCCTGCTTCCATACTGACAAAGGCACGGCATTATGAGACTGCATCGGTTGACCTCATCTTAGCTCACTTACCTGTCAGCTTATTAGCTGACAGGTAAGTCGGCTAAGATGAGTCAGCAAAATAATGACGTAAAACAGATACCAGGCATTGTGTAAGCACCCAACACCATGCGTCGTATTTTACAGCTTGCAAAACGTTATCAAAGATAACTTTTATATTTATTCAGCAATCAGGAACGTACAGAGGTTCCGTGAGAAATGCTCAGTAATGTTGGAGGGCCTGTGGCCTTCATGTATTGGTTCCATCCTCCAGCTTCAACTTGGGAGCGGCGAAGCGAACACTTCGCTTTCAGAGCAGGTATACAATCGCACCCGTTGCCTTACTTTCTTTTTGTGAATGCTAGGTAAGTTCGCACTCCTAGTCTCACTTTATTCTTACGAATTATGTAAGATCGCTCCCCTGGTGTTACTTTCATCTGAGGAACACTGCTTGGGAATTACAAGACAAAGAGAAGATGCTTGCGTTTCACGTCCTCAAAATCCAACCACTGTTTCAATATGTCGCATCTGTATATCATTCCCGACAACACTCCACAATGCACAGTACCTTTGACCAGCGGAGCACGGTATTTGCTCGAATGATTTCTAGTAAAAAGGGTGCTGCAGAAAAGACTTCCGTGATTACTGAGAACCACTGAAGCGTCTTTAAAAGTTCTGACTCAAAGCAGTGAAATTAGAGTGACAGCCCCCATATATGTGAAAGCCCCCATATATATATAGCCCCCATATATATATATATATATATATATATATATATATATATATATATATATATATATATATATATATATATATATATATATATATATATATATATATATATATATATATATATATATATATATATATATTATGGGGGCTTTCAGAAGGCTCATGTAGGCCGCATATAGACTTCCCCTTATTGGATATGTTGCTACTGTATTCATGCATGCTCCCATGTTCTCCCATTATATATTTATTTAACGGGGTCCATATGAGCTTTTGTAGTAGTTCTGGAACGCGCAAATTTCGGCTTTAGGTTTTGCCGCAGTGCAAGTATCGGTTCCTCGTGTGGTGAAATATTCAGCTATTTCAACAAAAGGCCATAAACATCATAAAGCGTTACGTACTGCGGGCATATTGGAAGCCCTGTGTGTAGAAAATAAAACGCAGAAGTGAAGAAGCACAAACGACGAGAAGGTGTGGGGATCCATGTAAGTGATGAGATTTCAACACTCGTCGGCGAAGCAGTAAATGCAGCAGAGGTAAATTAGTTGCTTTAGTAAATTAGACTGTCTACGTAAGTACCTTAAGTAGACCGGTCTGGGCCGTTGAAGTGTCACAGGCCTGTGGCAGAAGTGCCCGTATTGTATTCGGAGCCGCGATCCCTTCTGGCTCTTCAGGGAGATCGCCAGCGAAACGAGATCCAATTTTTCCCTGGCCGTTTGGCGGCAGTTCTCGCAATTACCGCTGTCAGGCTGGCATTAGTAATGAACTTTCTTTACATTTGCAGAAAATGTTCGCGAGAAAAGCGGGGTAGTACATAAATTTCTATGCAAAGAACACAACAAGAATCGTTTGTCAGCGCACGATATTTTAGCTGTCGTCTTACATTGCCAGTTTTTTTTTATGTTGAACAATCGCCGTAGGGGCCAGTCTTCATTCCATCGATATGTACTACACCTGCGCTGAAAAGAGTGCACACTAGGACTCGCCTTAACAAAATATTTGTGCGGGATGTCCAATGCATGCGGAGTGTGAACCAATTATTGAAGTGAAAAGATGGCATAGGGGTACACAGGCATTAATTAAGCACATTTTTTTAAAGGCGGACAGCCTACGTTTGCAAACAGCAGTCAACGTCAGCCAACAGGAATCACCCCTAGTCAACATTAGCTAATAGCACGAAAACGCTACGCAGCACTACCGGGAGTGCCTGGTAGTATACGACCTAATATAGGGGCCTTTACATAAATGTTACTCCTTCTCCGCTCTTCCTTCCTTTTTCTCTTCCCTTCTCCCTTCCCCCACTGCAGGGTAGCAAGCCGAGTGATTTCATTCTGGCTAACCTTCTCACGTTTCTCCCTATCTTTCACTCCTTCTTGCATATATTTAATAATATGCTGTATTTCATGTTGATTACACTTTCATGTCACGGTCTGTATGCTACTCTAATGATTTTCCCAGTTTCAACTAGATAAGAAAAAGGAGAGCTGTACTTAATACTGGTATAGAAACTTCCCCTGTTAAAATTATCATTTCCCATGGAATGCTTCTTAAAGGTAGTATTTTTCGTGAAAGAGAATTAAAATTTATCCCGGCGCTGGGAATACGTTTTACTGAAGGGCACTACACTATCACTCTGAAGACGACGCAAAAAAAAAAAAAAATCCTTCTGGAGTGCTCACTACGCAATACTGCAAAGCTGCAACCTAAAGCTCATTTTATGCTGTTATAGAGCACCGACATTTCACTCCAAAAATAATGAAAACAATCCGGCAGATCCCACGCATTGCGAGAATCGCTGTCATGCGAAGCAACCAGCCAGTTCCTATGCCTAAGTATTTGGCATTAAAGTATTGGGAGTAAGGTCCTTTTTATCTTCTTTGTGCAAATGAAATGGATGCGTTCCTAATGTGGGCTTAGAGGCACATCAACAGCCGTGTGGCCGCCAGAGTGTGGCTCCTGATGTGACTTACATCGGCACTTAATTTAGTGCACAGACGTCTATTTCGTCGAAAAGAAATAGATGCTACGGTGCACCGATGTGCATATAATAAACGCTGTTTATTGTATTCTAACTGAGTCGAGTAAAGTCGGCTAAAAGCCTGCTGAATGATAGTAGTCCGTATACGCTTAGTTTCTCGCATTGCTTTGAGTGTGGTTAACACACATTAGAAGTAAAATAGACGTGAGAAAAAACACCAGCACTACAAATTCCGATGCAGTATAGCTTTATTCGCGATATATGTCGCGTGGTAAGAGTCACCATGGACAAGAGGTAATGTGTTTGCTTTGCACCTTGGGGCGCCCTTGTTCGAATGCTACCCTCCTTAGCGCGTCTTCAGTTGCCTTCTGCCGTTACAGCACTTTTGTCTGTGCCTGCTTGTTGTATCTAGATTTTAATCGTAAACTAGAAAAAAGTTACGTGTTCCTTGTGCAAAGTGTGTTCTTCTAAAATTTGTAACGTCTATTTTGCTTGCCTCTTGATTTACAGCGTCTGTAATGTTAAAATTCAATCACCTGTGGCGCAAACCCGCAAAACCACGGCCGAGCACTGCGTGTCACCTATGAACGTGTCATTGTTAATCGCGACGTACACAGACTTGTACTTAACACGTTACGAGTAACGGATCACGTGTAGTCGATTATGTCTTCGCGTGATTTTGTGACGCTTCAAATGCTTCTTTAAGGAACAATGATACTTGCAATTTAATTATTTTTACCTGTAATCAAATACACAATTACATATTATAATTGACTCGGAGGCAAGCATCGAAGTGCTGCGCAATTACGAACTGACGCGCAAGGAGTTCGTACGGTGCAACACAGCATTCCCGTCTAGTGCGTCTGTAAGAGAGACGTCAGAGTTGCAGCGGATGCCTTCACGAGGAAACGCGCGAAAATCACCAACGCGAGCTTAGAGACACAACTGATGCTGAAACTGAACAGCGCGCAGAGAACAAAAAAAAAAAAAAAGAGAAAGAAAGAAAGAAAGAAAGAAAGAAAGAAAGAAAGAAAGAAAGAAAGAAAGAAAGAAAGAAAGAAACGAAATGTACGAAATCCACGAAAGAGGAGCGCTGATATAGAAAAATTAGTAACAACTTGACGATGGCTAGTTGGTTCATAATTCGAAGAGAAGAAAAACAGCGCAACAGGAACGGGGACAACGAAAGAAACGAACGCCGCAGGGCAAGCGCTGACTCAGCCAATCATTGCAGAGATGAATTTAGGTGCTCCGCCACGGTGGTCTAGTGGTTATGGTACTCGGCTGCTCACCCGAAGGTCGCGGGACCTAATCCTGGCCACCGCGCCTGCATTTTGGTGGAGGCGAAATGTTGAGGCCCGTGGGCTGTGCGATGTCAGTGCATGTTAAAGAACCCCAGGTGGTCGAAATTTCCGGAGACCTCCTCTATATGGCGTCTCTCATAATCAGAGCATGTCAATCACGTTTCTTGGGCTACTACCTCAGAACACGAATCGTTCCTCCCGAAGTTTGCGTTCCTTTTGGCTTCGTGGAGCCTTCCTGGGGACACGCCAAGAGAATGTGCAAACAACTGAAATCTGAAAAATGGCGCCAAATTTGCCTCCACAATGCTTGGCTGAAAGTCAGCGCTTGTCCTGTGGTGTTCGTTTCTTTCGTTGTCTCCGTTCCTGCTGCGCTGTATTTCTTCAGCTGATATAGAGTGGCAGGGATATCTGGCAGCAATAGCGAGGCTGTCAGTAAAATCAAGCTGGAAGAATCGGTACCTGGACGTATACATCTCAAATTTCTGTGGAAGATTTCAAGCTGCGATGTGGAATTCGACACGGCAGCTTACATCACTAAAAACATTCTAGATGATTTTTAATACAGCTGTGTGTGTTTGGTGTTGTGTACTTCGTGTCGCGTTATGTAAACTACCCACGTACCCAATGCGCTTACGAGCTGCACGTGATTTTTCTGTCTCTTTCTTTCGTGTGGCTCATACCCGCATATCCGATGCGGGTGTGAGCCATGTGCTATAATAATTTTCATTAATTATTTCTTAATTACTCTGATGGCTAGATGTATTTTAAATTCAAATAATTTATGCACTATTGTCATATCTATTCGTGAAACATAACTGTAACCATTCATATTTGGTAAGCTTTTTTTCCTCGATATTAATGATTATAATTGTTGAAAACCTACGTCGGAGGGGAACCGAAAGTTCTGCTCAAGAAACAAGAGCGCCACACAAATTTGAGGTACATACGTGCGGGTTAAAAATTTGGGGGCACACGCGTAGGCTAACCGCTAGATTTACTGGTTGCCGCGTTATTTATGCCATGATATATGCGTGCTACGTTAAAGAAAAAAAAGAGAAAAGTAACGTAGGGAAGTAATCGATTACTCAAGAGTAATTCTTTCGATTACGATTCTTGAGGCTGTAATTGTAACCTTAATCTGTTAGAACTTAGAGTGAGGTAATTGTAACTGTAATTGGTTACATTTTTCAGTAACGTGTACAAGTCTGGACGCACGTGACAGGTATATCGCGTTAATGACGTCAAGGTCGATCATTCCTGTTCGTCAGCCGTTGAAACCCTACTATCCTAATTTTGATGCATACCACATGAGCGACACGACCAGCGAGTACCCAGAATATATATATATATATATATATATATATATATATATATATATATATATATATATATATATATATATATATATATATATATATATATATATATATATATATATATATATATATATATATATATATATATATGATTCGTCTCCCCATTAATTATTCCTGAAGAGAACGATGCCATCAGCAAAGCGTTCGTTGGTGAAATATTCGCCATCAATATTTATTCCCATTTTTCCCCCAATCTAATCGTTTAAATGCTTCTAAGCATGCAGTGGGTCACATTGCAGAGATTATACCTTCTTGTCTGACGCAGGGTAGCTGTGTAGCGCTTGCAGATGTTGGATGCGTGGTAAATAAGTTTTAAGAACTCCTATAGACGAAGCGATGTAGTCAGAACAACTGCTACTATCTGTTCTGAGTGGAGTGGCTTTTCATAGTGTATGAAAGCTATATACAGGGATTCGTCATAATCGAAGGATTCTTCAAAATTAGGCATGCTATAGGTACGCGAGGTTGCGGTGGCTACTATATTTTAATATCATGCCGATTATATGTACATATGAGGTGTGTTATGCTTGACTATTTTGTTTGTTGCTTGTCTTCTTTCTTATGTGTAAATATAAAACCCATAAGCGGGTTTCTTAACTATCGTGCGCATCCTAACTCGTTTAGGGAACTGTGTGTTTGCTGTTTAAATTGTTCACGGAGCTCATGTGCGGCATTTAGCCAATATTTTTCATATTTCATAGTTATTCTCAGCCATCTCTAATATATTAATAGTCCTATAATCGGGATACGCTGAATGTTTCTTTCGCGGGGAATTATAATACGAATAACAATAGTCAGCGTGGACCCTGCATCGGAGCTGCAATGTTTGCCGTAGAAGAACGAAATAATTTGGTTCTTCGGCATGTTTCCTGCCCAGCGGCACTAGTACATCCATCCGACACGAAGCTGCTCTTTATCGGTAGATCACTTGCGCTTCCATCATTTCGAGCACAATAATGACGTTCTTACCGTGAAAATACTATTCAATGCGTAGCGAGCATGTTATCAATTAAGCCCTGCACACATACAGTGTGTGAGAGCTGCCTCTGTTTATAGGCTAAATCGGCCCTGGTTTGAGGTACAAAAAAAAAAAAAGAACGAAAGTGACTCTCTATTTGAAAACAGCCCCGCAAGCCAGAAGAAAGACCATTATCATTTCGTCCCAAAGGCTATGGTGGAAATCATATTATATTTATTCACTGAGTGAAAATGAGGCTATTAACGCCAACTTCTCATACACCTATATGTAGAGGAAGCCTCAGAACAGACGTATGGTTTTTCTTGCAATAGTCATTGTACCGACACCCCTAGCAAAAGATAGCTGTTGACATGAGCTTCAGCATCATAAAGTGGAAGCACGATAAGGTCCTATACCGCACCCCACATGCTTCGTGCTGTGGTCGCTGGAAAAGCTCGCGAAGATGATCCAAGGAGCACGGTGGCTTGATGCGTCTCGTAAGGTTCCGCCCGTCCAGCAAGATTTTGGGCTGGGGCACAAAGGCAACCCGTCAGAAACAACGTTCCATCTCCGCTGCGTTCGTCTGACCTCTGTTTCATTTTTCTTTCGTTATGTCAGCGTTGGGACGGCGAGAATATAGGTTAATCAAGTTAACATGGGTTCACGTTTGTCGGCTTCACGCACGAAAACCATGTTCCTTAGTCTACTAAACGAGTGTTTTTTGCGCCACATAGAACCAATAAGACCTATGAATCTTACTTCGTGCTGCTGTATAATACCTAATACCTTTCTTAACGCTCGCATGTTTAGGCGAAACCGCATATGTTTTTTTAGTAGTTATTGGAGGGCATTTACTCAGAGGACACACGAAGGCTCTCAGAAGACGGCAGCCATAACGCGCTGCCTCGTTTTTTCAGCGCGCCACGGGCTACCGCGAACACCAGTCAGACATAAGGAATTCCAGGTTTCTGATCTCCCTGAGAAGACAAGATTCATGCGTCACTTCCGCACAGTCGTAAATAGCAGCGTTCCCTTTTTTAGGTATTCCATCAATAGCTTCCCAGCTATTTTTGTGAGCTTTCCGTGGTGCTTCCGCTTGTCTTTCACATGGCGGAAAATTTCTACGGAAACTCTTTTTCATGTCCATAATATAATAAATTAGGCTTTTTACTTGGCTCAAAACTTTGTTGCAGTTGACCTTTAAGTGTATGCAAAGTAGAACAATGGACTGCAAAATTTCTACAGCTTAAACTATTTGCATTTTGCGTGAACATATATCTACATTCACACAGAACAATGCTTCTTTTTTTCTTTCTTCTGCGTAGCTGCTGCCGTATGAGGCAGTGCATCATCTCACATGTGAATATTCGCGCTACGAGCCACATATTTTATGCAAAACGACAGCTTGACGCCACAGCACCAGCGCCTGTTCCGTGTCTTGGTAGGGTACGTAACTCGCGAAGAACCATTCCCGCAAGATGGGATGTATTAGCTTCACGACAACATGTCAGCACTTTCAAACCAATTGCTTTTTATTTTTTCCCTACTGGATAAAAAACATATAACCATTGTAAACTGTGCAAGTAGATGAAATCGTTCTAAAACTCGTAACAACCTTCGAATTAAAAAAAAAATCATGCACTTGTTCTGTAGCGTTTTCCAGCAAAGCCTTTTTAACTAACGCGTCTGACATATCTTGATCCATTGGCTTTCCTGCTGGAGAACCCTACAATCGATGGTGGAGACATCTCGTGCTTCGTAGGTTTCGTGGTATGTGATATATTTTTATGCATGTCTCGATCATGATAGCGCCTGTCGTCATATTCACATGAAACATCTTAGCTGCACTTTTTAGTATATGTTATTTATTTAAAGAATTTTTATACAGCATAAAATGGATTTTAAGATGAAGAATAGGCACACTGAAGCCAGCGATATTCTTATTCTGTCTCTGAAAAAGATACAAATAGAGAGCGAGCGAGGGAGATATAGGACGTAAGAGAGAAGTTACACCGGCGCCGAATTATGTTCTGAGCTGCGTCGGGACAAAATGTGGCGAAAATAAGAGATGAGCAAGTGCGAATTAAGGTGTATATCACATGAGGGCTTTAGGTACACTTAATTAGCATCGTGACATGAAAGTTATTTATTACGAAGGAAGTATACATGATCAGATAAAGAGTCCTTCCATGAAGCATTGATATTGGATGGTAAACGATGAGAATTGAAGCGACAATGTGGTCGCTGATAAAATGCTGTTATTCATTGAAATGGTGAGTAGAACAGGTTGGTTCCTTTAGTATACGACACCGCCTACTCATTTTCGCGTCGCAGTAAAATTTTCACTCTTTTCTTCGCATTCCGTGATAAAATGCTGCTGTCACTCTGTTTCCGCTCACATTTGTTTTTCTTTTTCTGCACGGAGACATGTCTGCCTTCACAGATTTCACAGCGGCAAACGAATAATGCGAACAGCATTTGACTCTTCGTAGACATCCTTTAAGACACTCAGGTTTCACATGACATATCGTTACTTCATACGTTTGTAAAGCGTGTTTGCCATGTCGTTTACAATGGCACGACAAATATACAATACTCATTGCCAAAGCAACTCGGTCACTTCATTTACTGTTTTGTACCGACACGCACAGACACCTGCAAATGTGCACGCAAAAGCACACAAGCACGGCGTCATTCAGCGCGCTCGCATTTTTTACTACGATGGGCAGCGTCCGAGCGAAAAGAGTGCCTTCGGACTCGAGCAAAATGTCGCCCTGAATTCTTCGTCGTAAACGGCCCAAAGGCACGCTGTCGAATTTCGGTGTTGGCGATGCCAGCAGGATGAATGCTTCGCGAATGTCTCGCGCTGCCAGGGGGGCCCGCGTACATTATACAGATGACGGTCCGGCTCCCATTTTCACCAGCTACTTTCCGCTTTTTTTTTTTGTTTTTGTTTTCGCTGTTCTTGCCAGCGTCAGCCGCACCGGGAGAACGAACGGCCGAATCGAAGCTTGCAGACGGTGCAAAATCAATCCCATTTGGTTGGAAATCTGATCTTCGTTACAAACTTTGGCACGATCGATGCGAAGCTTCGTGCCGAGAAGAGCCCGAGGCCGGGAGCCCAGGCTGACTCGGGCGCTTCTGATCCCGTTTTACGATGTCACGTTTGCCGCGGACTAAACCAGACCCGGCCGCTTGGCCACTGGTCGCGACACGCGCTGAGGTGAGCACACTAACTGAGGCTAAGCTAATGTGTCAGGCGGCTCGAACAAGGAATAACGCTCCTAAATGTTCACAATAACGGGAGACGGGTCGTGTCGTTCGATCAACCTCGTTTTGATAGGGGGAAAATGAGGGCGGCCGAAACGGGACCTCCGGGATTTCGTGCGAGATTCATCAGCGCTGCCGGCACAAAAGCCCATGAACCCATTTAGACTTTGCAGGAAAGGAAGATTTTTTTGGGCAATCTTGTAGGCGCAGGCCCTCAGTTTTCGACTCAACGGACGCTACATTTGACCAGTCAATTTCGTCCCGGCGTTCTCCTCGGATTTCGCACCTCTTTCGCAGACCACGCTGTTTTTAGAGTCGCCGCATGGAGCAATATCCCGAGGTACCCTTAAATGCGACGTGTGTACACGCCCTGTCACGGATAATTGCACTGGAAAGGCGACAATGATGTGAACAGAACAAAACGCACTGTCAACGGCCTCAGACGAGCAAAATAGTTTCCATTTCGCAAGATTGTTGTGCCTCGCGAACCACAATTCTTGCTAATGTAACGTTCTTTCATTTATACGTATGTATACTAGTTTGGAAACTCGGATGGCAACACCAGAAAATTGTGATGCTACGGATCGCGTGTTCCCTATCTTGACATCATACTGCTGTTGAAGTATAGACAAGGTGTTTGGATTGCGCAAACCCTCTTGCGCTCACACTGCCACATACACATGCGGGCCTGATCTTGGTTTCCAGGCTGAGTTTTTGGCTAAGTCTTTCGGATGAGTCTACATATTAGCGGTTTACTTTTCACAGCTACCAAAGGAGAGTTACTTTTCCTCCGACGAAGCATCAAGCTGCTTCCCCGATGTACGTCGGCTTATTTCTCGGACCAGGTTGCAATCATGTGAGTTAGGTAACCATAACGCAAAAGTAAATGACTGCGGTCCGCCCCGGGCAGCGACAGAAAATTGTTCTTCGCCATTAGCTGGCCCCCTGGAGTTAATCGCCTCGGAGGTTCAAGCGATACCAGAGAGAAGAGTGAAATGGGCGCGCACGCAGCCGCTGCCTGTTACTTCGACGAATGGTGGAAAGAAATTTGCCCAGGGGGCAGGATGAGGTCGGCCTTCAGCGTTTCCCAAGTTTTACGAGATGTGCCATCACATGCAGGTGATCTGCGCCAGCTGTATGCAGACGGGCCTCACACATTCACCTTTTTCGCTCGCTTTTTCTCCTTTCTTTTTTTTTTTAAAGAGAATGACGATGATGGTAATTCTCAGAATTTTCTGTCAATTTCTGCGCGCATTTTCACTGCTTGTGTTCTCCGATTTGCTCAAATATCCGTTCATGTTTCTTTTTAAATGCAATCGAAATCAAAGCTTAGCATCCGACCTTCTATATTTGAGTTTACCATGGATGAATTAGAGTGCGCCCACACTCATTTGTTTCATCGCGAAGTGCTTTTTGCAAGCGGAAAACTTGCAGATATCTTTCTAAGGCAAGATCATACGCTTTAACGTTCCTTGAGTGACTCATCTGTTGCATTTTTGCAAAGCGCTTCTTGTAGGATACATACCGTTAGTCATCGACTCGCGCTGTTACTGGCATATGTCCACGCGGTTGCGGATTACATTTTAAATTTATGCGCGTGCTTTCCAATAAATTTAGTTGTGAGTAAGCGCCGTGCCGTGTTCTTTTTGGCGAGCGTCTTTCGTCTCCATTTCGCGCTACCCTGCCGAGATGTTGTACCGCGCCCACAATTTAGAATTCAACTATTTCTTCATAATCTATGTGTGCATTTTGCTTGCTTAGAGATATGTTTGCAACGTTGTACAGCGAAGTGTTGGGCTGTATTTTTCGTCTGAAAGGCGCTCCTGCATTGTGTTTCTTCAGCTCTTCATTGATGCTTTTGCAAATAGCTTTTGTTGAAGGTGTGGAACATCGTCAAACGATCAAAAGAGCTTAAAATATTACGGCCAACGTGCGTCTGCCTTTCAAGCCATCGCGCTATTACAGGTAACGATCATGTTGACAAAGAGCTTGCCGGGACGTAATGTGCCCATTCTCTTAATTATGTGGCACAGAATGTTCAGAGATAGCCTAGTCGTGATAAAACTTGCTTCTTAACGACAACACCCGACTAAGAGCTGCAGAAGAATTGTTGCGTAGCAAGGAGAGAGGCCTAGTGTCAGCTGCAGCGTCAGTAAGACGCCTGAAATTCACAGGCGCGCTATAGGACTTGGTTAAGATTGGAGTTGCAGACAAGTCATTGGAGCTCCTTTTCCTGGTCAGAAATTGAAAAACTTTGTTACACAAAACAGAGCTAACACGCAGCAAAGAAATTAAATTCGAGGTGACGGGGTGAATTTGCTGTCCCAATTGTCTGCGCAACGTCGCAGGTGGACAAAGGTCATTACCAACGATGGTGTAATAACCTGAAAACCACTGTCTGATCTTGTTTCTGCATTTATCGGGGGCATGATGGCGAGACCCTGGCTCTCGGACACGAGCTGGATGTAAGTTCCGCAATGCAACACGCTCTGGAGGGCTGTATTATAAGATCATAATTTTTTTGTAAACGATTTATGCCGAGGAAAACGGAAAGCTCAGAGTAATGAGAACAGCTGACAGAAGTTTTAAGAAACCACGTGGTTGCTATGTATGCGCGCAACAGACCTCACTTCCTATTCTCCTGACATATGCACGTCGTCTTTGGATTAAGGGATCAGCTAGCGCCACCTATGTAACGCTTGTTCAATCAGTATATTCCGAATAAAGACAGTTCCACTTCTGCCCTAGGCTGGGCGGGTCCCATATCTAACGCGCTCCAGCAACAAATTCACCATAACAATGGTATGCCTAGAACTTTCTAAGAATGTGAAGACGAAAACTTTGTCGGAGCTCTTGTTGTTATGTGGGGTTTAACGTCCCAAAACCAGCTCTGATTATGAGAGACGCCGTAGTGGCGGGCTCCGGAAATTTCGACCACCTGGGGTTCTTTAACGTGCACTGACATCGCACAGCACACGGGCCTCAACATTTCGCCTCCATCGAAATGCAGCCGCCGCGGCCGGGATGCGATCCCGCGACCTTCGGATCTGCAGCCGAGTGCCATAACCACTAGACCACCGTGGCGGGGCTTGTCGGAGCTCTTGTTGAGTTGCTGGCCCTGTCGGGCCGCTACCACAGCTTCATCCATAGCCGCTTCTCTCGACGGCGATTACGACGGGCAGTATTTGGAGCTGTTCCAGCCTCGTCCGCCATGGCGTACTTTCTCGGTCTCTCCCGCCCATGACTACTTCCTGGTGCATCGTCACCCATAGCGATGTGGAACGAAGCAGAGCGTCGCTAACACTCCCGCTTCCCATACAATCTCGCGCTTATTTTTCAAGCGCGCCTATAGTCGGGACGCGGTCACTTTCGGTGCAAAACGAAGGCGAAACAAAGCGGGCACACCCACATTCACGGTCTGCTTAATTGGCTTGACATTGAAGCGAGAGATGCGTCCCACGTGGCTGATGCTCGTGGATGCTCCAATTTTTTTTTTTTTGTATCTCACAACGCGACCAGCGATCTCAGGCTTTCGCATTAAAATTGAATTCGGATTTTGTGCGTAATGCAACGCCCGTTGAAGCGGAAAAAAAAAAAAAAAACATTGCAATACCTACTGTGAAACTTTCTCTCCTTTCACATTTTGAACCAGCACGAACAAGTCAATTTACCGCCCAAGCCTACATTTGATCTGCTGCATGCGATGACCAAAGACGACGTGCGTACAGGAAAATTAATAATTAAAACTGTGAGCCAACTACCGCAGCGATAAATGCGGTTCATGGCAATGCATTTCACTGAGTTTACGAGCATAGTGGCATACTTGAAAATGTTTTCACTGCTACATTTCCCTATACCAAATGCACTCTCCTCCTCCTCCTCTAACATCATGAATTTGCCAAGCGTGCACAGAAATGTAGTAAACACACCTTTCCGTTGTTCAGTTGGGGCGTTAGAAACACAACTAACCCAATGCTCTCAGCGCGACAATCATATGCATGATAGTTCGACAGAAGGCCAGGAGAACACCAGCCATTTCCTAGCAATCACAAAAATATAACAAACTTGCTAGCCGCGCACAGACAAGGACTCACCCTGACCCCTAGTGCACAATCCTCTTCTTTCGCTATCATGCAAATTCTTTATGCCCTTCCGTGTGCTAAGATGTGTCTGATGTAGATGAAAGCCAACTCGACCAACTGTAGCAATTACTGAAGATGCCAAGAAATCGTATGCCGTGGATTGAAATTATATGTTCATGCAAAATTGCCACGGAGTGGGAGAACCTCTCTTCACCTATACGGCTTTTATACCACCTAGTTAAGCGCTTTCTCTTGAAAAGCCAGGATAGACGCTCCCCGACTTGCACGTCTGAAGTCCATGTGTTGCCGGGACTTCCTTCCATGTGCAACACAAATGAAAAATATACGCTGTAAGTTGAAACGGCTAGAATGATAGTAATAATATCCTGAGTCTGACCACTTAGTGGGACCTTTATGTGACAGCATTCAAAGCGAGAACTAGTGAGGACAGCGGCTCATACCCAGTATGTGCGTGATTGGCCAATAACACAAGTACGTTAGCTATCAGGATAATTCTAGTTGTATGCTATGATTAGTAAAGAAAATAAAAATCTATTATCGCGGTGAAACACACCATAATTGTTTAAGAAATAATAATAATAATAATAATAATAATAATAATAATAAAGAATCAGCGTATAATTTTGGAGCATTAAACGAAGTCAACTTTCTGTGTCCTTTATGCATTTACAAACGACATAAATTTATTTGTGACAAAATTTCAGTGACGACACCCTTGTTGATAGTACCAGTGTTGGATAAGTGTTAGTTCAAATTACTCGAACGAGTTTACTAAATGTACTCGTGGTTTCGTATTAATTTATGCAGTAGCGCTGAAGAGAGAAGGACAAGGAAGGCGACAGCGCCTGAGCTAACTATCAATCAGTTTTAATTTCAGAAAGATGGGGTACTTATACCTACGAAACGAATACGGGGTGACGATTATCACATATGGAAGTCGGCGTCGTCCAGATTAGCAACTTCCCGTGCACTCAGAGTAATCGAAAGAGAGCTCTGACACGGTTATTTTCTTTATCGCAGTCAGATGAGCTTCCACAGTCTCCAGCGTGTCCGATCCACATTTCTAAACATATCTTTGAACTGTGGTTCACATCCGCAAAAACCACAGTGCACTGATACATGACCGTCTCGGTAACAACTCAATCTTTTTGTTTGCTTGTGCTCTCTAAATCTGCCATTAAGGCATCTGGCAGCCTAACCTATGCACACTTTAGCACACAATAATACATATGAATCTGCCATTTCATGTAACTGCATTCCGCAGCATGCGCAGCCCCGACTGGCCTTCGCTGTTGGTTACTCTTTCTCTCGCCCCTTATTTATGTGCCAGCTCTTGCGATCGCTAAAATGTCCTTCGTTGCTATTTTTGATGCTTGGTATTCATGTTTTTTTTTCACGACTTCACCTTTTAACGCGATAGCATTAATGAGCTCGCACTGCAGAAAATCCTGCGTCAGCGACGGCGCAGGTAGCGCCCGGCCGATATGATCATCTTGCGCGACTATTACCGCCGTAGCGATCCGGAGCCGACCACGCCTTCCCTCCGCCACGGCGCAGGTATTTTAGTGAACAAAATTCCATTTCGCAAAGCGAAATACTTCACAAGATTGTAAACTGCGGCTTCACGAGCGCCTATGCACATGATAGCGCGTACTTTAATTTTGTTGCGAGTAAACTGAATTATGTTACGACGTATAACTGAGAAGGCGCCAACGCGGCGGCTGTGAGCATGACATATGCGCACATACGCGCGAAAATCTACCGCTGCTCGCGGATTCCGACAGAAGGTGCTTTGACGTAGGCGTGAGGGCACGGTGCACCGCAGCTCTCTCTCTCTCTCTCTGTTCTTATTCGTGCGATGGATTCGTACCTTGTTCTTGTGTGGGGCGCACTGCGGAGAATTCCTCATCGGCGAATACTGATGAGACATCTACGTCTACTTGTACCCGACCGTGAGGGAGGCCACGCAAGGCGGAGGCAGAGTGTAAAGTAATAAATGAATGTTGGGCCATGACACCGGCACAGTTATGCGACTCAAGAGCGTGACAAGCGAATGAGAAGGCGATGCGAACGGGCACGAAAGAAAAAAAAAAACGAAAGTGCGAATCTAATTTGCTCGTTATTTTCTTACGACGTTATTGTAGGAGATCGTTGTGAAACAGCTACATAGGGTAAACATGATCTATTGAAAATTACCAAGCATGACATACAGAATACAGAATGTCTAAACCTTCTAAGGGGACTCGTGTTCCTTCGGGCCAGTCTAGCAGCTCTGCTATTGCGCCGGACGCTTCCAGTGCTGCTCAGGATATGGCGGTTGAGGGAGCACTGTCGAACACTGATAATCCTGTGCTTGTACATCTTTTAACGGAAATATTCTCTAACAATAAGGCCATGGCTCGCGACATCGCAGAGATAAAGAGCTCTGTTAACGTGCGCTTTAAGGCACTTGAATTTCGTATTTCTGCTGTTGGAGAAGGCATTGGCCACACCTGCTTCACGTTCTGATGATTGTCAGTTACGTAGCGATATAGGTGCACTGAAGCGTACGGTCACTGAGCTGACTGGAGGGAATGAGGACCTTGAAAATTGCTCTAGGCGGAACAACGTCACTTGACATGGCTTATCAGAAAGTTCTGATGAAACTCACGATTCTCTTCTTTCCAAAATTTCCGAGGTATTCCAACAGAATCTTGGCATTCGGTGTCCTCGCACTGAACGGCGTCACCGTTTCGAAGAGCTCGTGAAAACCATCCAAGCCCCGTAATTATGAAAGTGTTTGATTTTAATGACAAACTTGCTTTGTTGAGGAGCAGCTTTAAGGTTAAGGATTCCGGACTTAGGCTTACTGAAGATTTTTCTCCCAGAGTTCGTGATGTTAGGAAGAAACTTTGGGAAGCGTCCTGGGTGCATTGGAATAACATCTCTTCCGTTAAGCTTAGATTTGACCACCTTTTCATTGACAACACTCGGTAGAACTGGTGTGATGCCTCTAACTCTCTTGTTAAAGTTTCTAATGCTCACCACTTTCCTAAAGCGACAGCTTCAACATATTCATCAACAGGTTGACCCTCTTCTACACCCCCAAGAGATCTTACCATCATGGACGTCAATGCCACAAGTATGGTTAATAAATTTTCTCTTTTTCTTGCCCTTTTGTTGTCCTGTTCACCCGACATTATCGGTATTACCGAAACTTGGTTACATGAGGATATTCATGAGTCAGAGTTTACACCGCCAGGCTACGTCACCGTGCTAAATGACCGTCTTAATCAAAGATGTGGTGGTGTTGCATTGCTTGTCCGTTCGCATTTTAAGTTCAAGGTAACCTTGTCTGCAGTAGACATGCATAGAATTACTCTGTTGCAGACATTACTACGATGAAGAACACCCAACCATATGTGTTTTCTACCGGCCCCCTAACAACTCATGGGACATTCTTGAGGACAATTTATCTTCCTCAAACTTCGTCCTACTTGGTGATTTTAATGGTCCTGGAGTAAACTAGTCCGCACTCTCGTTTTCTAATCATGCCTCTACACTAAACAAGAATCTTGTACAATTCGCAATGTCTCTTGGCTTAAAGCAGGTTGTTCACTGTCCCACCCGTGGTGACACCCACATTGTCTTGGTCGAATCATATAGATTACATCTGTTGATTGATTGATTGATTGATTCGTGGGGTTTAGCGTCCCAAAACCAGTTCTGATTATGAGAGACGCCGTAGTGGAGGTCTCCGGAAATTTCGACCACCTGGGGTTCTTTAACGTGCACTGACATCGCACAGCACACGGGCCTCAACATTTCGCCTCCATCGAAATGCAGCCGCCGCAGCCGGGATTCGATCCCGCGACCTTCGGATCAGCAGCCGAGTACCATAGCCACTAGACCACCGTGGCGGGGCAGATTACATTTGTGGTAAAGCGTTAAAAAAACTGGGTTACATCCGCAGGTCTTTGTCTGCTGCTCCGAAGGACACTAAATGAGTTGCGTACAGAACATTGATTCGCCCAATCCTAGAATATGTTTACCCGGTGTGGAACCCGCTCAAGCAGTGTGAAATTAATCTTGTCGAATCGGTCCAGCGGAAGGCTGTTCGCTTCATTTTTCGCCGCTTTGACCGACGCTCCTCACCGTCAGCTTCTCTTTGGAAATAAACCTGCAGCCTCTTTCAAAACGACGTAGCGTAGAATCCTTGAAGCTTTTGTACTCCTATCAAAACTCCCTTTGTTCCCTCTCTGATCCCTCCCTTTTGACGCCTGCTTGTCCTACACCAACTAGAGCTTATCATGTCTCAAACATTAGGCCATTCCATCCACGCACTAATACGTTCAAATGCAGTTTTTTACCACGCACGATTGAACAATGGAATTTTTTGCCTGCCGAAGTTCGTTCTTTACCAATTTCTCAATTTTTTATTGCCGTTTATGATGTATACTTCCTTTACATGTTCTTATCTTGTTTCTACTTGTCAGTCTCTATCTTTGCACATTTCTGTATATATGTGTATATTTTACATGAACGCCCACTCCTGCCGTAGCCCTAACGGGCTGCAGTATGTATAAATAAATAAATAAATAAATAAATAAATAAATAAATAAATAAATAAATAAATAAATAATCGCAGCCAGTGGTTTGAAGGAAGTGCGAGTCGCATAGACTGTGTGAGCGCTGAAAATTTGTTTTGTATTCTAATTTGACTCAAGAAATGTCTGTAAAGCCAGGTTCATCAAATCCAGAACATAAGCCATGTGGAAGGCTGTATCTCAAGGTGTATAGCATAGGAAAAGTTCCATATTGTTAGTTTGCAGAACGAATTGGACTCGGACAAAAACAACCCCTGCACTAGCTTGCGGAGAAGCCATCAAAACTCGCAGCCTTTTTCGGTATTGTTATCGCATTCGGAAAAGCTATGCGTTTTGAGAACGTAAAAAAAAAGGAAGATTCTCTGTGTCCACTTTGCTCTCGGTAAGTGCAGCGTAATCGATTTTTTATAAAATGGGCCCGCATCATCGAAGTTTTCCATCTCACGATACCGTTTCCAAGACGCACTGATAGCTTCCTGTATCGATTGCACCTCCGTGCAGCCAACAAGGCAAAGATCGCTCCCGGACCCATGACGACTGAGACGTATATCATCTACTTCTCGAGTTATCCGAACATAGGCGACTTCTGAAAAAAAAAAAAAGAATGTTCAACTCACTCGATCTCTGCCGATGTTTGTCCCTTGCCAAACTACTTTTCTAAAGAACGTGCATTGTGCCAATGGCTGTATGCCAAAACTGACCCACCAACAAGTCATGTACTTTTCTGTACTGCTACTCCTGGACAGCGACGCACATTCCATGTACCGCGCGCCTGTAAACATTCATGTACAAAATATCGGGCAGCTAGCTGGGCCAGGCATAACATGTCCTGGTGACGTGGTGAAGCATCCCGATGACGCATCCAGGTGACCAATAGGTTCCCTCACCCTCAGCCTATAAAAGCAAGTGCCCTCACAAGTGCACTGTGAGGGAGCGTAGCTCACTCTATAAAGACAGCAACTATCTCCGGTTTCTGTTGTTGTAAAGTGGTTTTAGCGACACATTGTGAAATATACATGTAACGTAACGCTCAGGAAAAATAATTGCCGGCCAAGTCTGCCGGGCTGACACCGCCTGGTGCAACATGACTGCCCTCACCGCCATCGTATTTCCCGCACTTCTGAAGACCACTTAACCCTGTTGATGTCACAAAGGCTCCCAGCGGGCCTTTCATGTTATCGCCTGTCAATCTACACATATAGCGTTCTATGGGAATATACACAGGCAAAAAATATTTTAACTTCCTTTGTGATGTATGTACCAAAAGTTGTACCTTAATGTTGCTGCGATAACAAGAAAGGACAAAGAGCCAAGAGAAGTTGTAGAACGAGCGGTGCTGTATCTATTAGATGAGACGTATGAGGGTCCGAAACACATTTACTCTGTCTCGTCTACACGCTGAACAGATGTCATTGCTATTCCGGCTGCGCTAATCACAATGAAATTTAAGCTGTCTCATGTAACAGCATTTACACCGACAGAGCTTGCCGCTCTGCGATCTGCTATAAACGACGTCTAACAAGAGAGACTTAGAAACAAGATGTATGCACGGTAATTAAAAAACAACCCTTCAAAGCTTTAAGCTTGCCCTGCGCCATAGTACTCACGATTATGGTACAGAAGACGGGGAACAGTTACTATCAATACCGTGGGAAAGCATACGATGCTATTGCAATGGCTACCAGGACATACCGGTCTTCCTCATAATGACTTGGCCCGCAAGGCGACCTGGTACGCTCGAGAAGCAAACCTTGTGGTACCCATACCACGAAAAAGAATACGTTGCGACGCCGTTTCTTTTCTGGCACGGACTATCACACATACTTACACAGCGTCCCCTTATTCTCAAAAGTTTCGACCTATATAAACTCGATCCTTCTTTACAGCTGCTACTGCCACCACAAATTTCTATACAACATTTCCACGCTGCCTCTGCATAGGGGTTGCATTCACGAAGGCATACTCGTTCCGCATCGGAATAGCTCGCACGCTTACACGCGACTCCTGAAGGATCGAAGGAGCCACTGAACGCGTCTTGTGAGTCTGTTCACTGTATGGCATCCAGCGCCACCCCCTAAGGCCATCACTGAGCCGGCTGCAAGGAAGACCGTTTTCGGAAGCCAATATTATTTTACTCATGGCAGTGGGCGTCGATGGCTCGGGGAGATACGAAAGCATTGACATTGTTTATTTGAAGGGACAGGTCTCTGCGAAGGCTATTAGAATTTTATATTGACGTGCACCTTGCTGTGTGCGTTAGGCTATAGTGTTTGTCTTTTCTTGTCGCCTTCACAGACTCATAAACTCACACAAGCCGAGATAATTATCGTAAGTGGACTACTTTCTTGTTATCACATTCACATATGCTATATGTATCATCGGTGAAGTTCGGTCCTAACGCGCAGCTTCCTTTTTAGCTCGGTGGTAATGCTTCTTACTGAGCACATGATACTTTGTTATTATCACACAGAAGATACTGGTCTTTCGTGTGGCAAGTTTTCACGAAAAATACGCCTCTTCGTCAATCACACACACAGATTTACGATGCGTCTCAGAAAACATTTTTAAGGAGTCCTTAACAATAGGGTTCCTGAGAATTATTTAGCCAAAAATGAATTGTAAGGTGCGGCGTATTTCTGGAATTGTTCAAATCTATGCACGCTAATGAGCTGATGAGCGGGCCATGTAACGTGCTAGTGCTTTTAGGCATGTAAGAAATGTGGACGCCTCAGTATATGTCGAACACGCGGATCATGGTTAAAAACACTGAGTCAGGAATTCAAGCGCAAAAGTAATGCTGTCTCTCGCTGTCAGTGCATCGCCCTTCGACTGCGGCTGTCTTTTTTTGTCTTTTTTGGTTTGTTGTCTTGGCAGCATAATTACATCCATGCGTATACAGCGGAAGTCCTATGCTTCACATAAGGTGAGTTTATTCGCAAGAGATGCACAGGCCAACATGGTGACGTTAGAAATAAGTAACCGAACGCTGCCACGTGATATAACCATGAAAACGTGGAAGTTCTCGTTCTCCACTTTTTCTGGGACAGATGGAGCAGCAGGGCTTGTGTAATTGCACGCCAACTTGCCTTAAGTTCTTGAATTAGTAGGTTCATTTCACGAGCACGCGCATGTGCCGAAGCGATTTCGGCAGCTATTTATTTTGAAGTATTAGTCGGAACAGTACGTCAGTGTTACAAATCGTTCATGACATATAAATGTTTCCTTTACGAAGCTGTGACAAAGAAGCTTCTGTAACGCTTTTGTACCACTCGTTTCATAACAGTATCAAATGTTGTGACCACTGGGATCGTTCTGCAGATAGTCCTCCATCATTCGTTCTCCATATGTTTTGCATGTCGTACATGTATGAAAGATGTCCTCTAGGGCCCCATTCAAGCGACAGAATTGTGTTGACATAACTGCGAGTTGGAATGTAGCTTCATTGTTTTACAGCGGGCGGCCTTCAACAAAACTAGCAGCTGTGCGCTTGCCAGCTGCGGCTCTCTCTCTACTCCGATCCTTCGTTTTCTCCTGTTCGTGTTCAACGTCTGGACTGATGAAGAGTTGCGATTCTCTTCTTTTTCTTTCAGAGGATAGCACTTTCTTCAAGCATCACCCACGCCACCCGTAGACTTGGACGTCCCCAGATGGTCAGTATAGAAACCAGATGGACTACATTTCAGTGCATAAATGATAGAAAACCTTGGTTATCAACTCCAAAACGCTCCAGTGGGCCGTTTGTGCGTCACATCATGAAATTCGTAAATGCCAGAGGTATGTAATAGGACATGCAAGCCTAAAAAGTAAGCCATGCCTGTTAATTACAACCTTGGATTTACACCCTCCGACCATCACGTTGCTGTCAGCATTTGACTTCAAGGTATGGACCACGTAGAGAGGGTGTCACGTGCGCTTTGAGGTGATATCCAAATATTTCTGAAGCTAATGATGCATTTCGAGAATTCAGAGACAGAGAGAGGTAAGGCAGGAAGGTGAAGCATACGAGCGCCCCGTTTACTACCCTGCACTGGGGGTAAGTAAATGGAGACTAAAAAGAAGAAAAGAGGGAGAAGGCGAGCACTCACCTTGTGATTCTCAGAGGACGCAGTAAGCACAGAACAAATTTAAGTTATGAAGGGTGGCGCCATAACCGGATTGGCAGATCATTAATATGACCTGCCAACCCGGTCATGGCGTCCAAGCCGTTCTTATATTTAATAACATGAGAACAACTGGGACGTTATACTCCTGAAATCATTAAATATAAGAACACCGCCTGTCCTTAATTTTCGCGCTGTTCACGCATTTACGAAGCGTGAAGGATGGACAAGATTAGGGGATAGACGGTACAGTGAACGTTATATAACCGCCGAATTTGGAAAACAAGTTATGGCAGACAAAAAAAGTGCTTAAGAACAGAACGTGAAAAATCAGAGAGAAATTTGCAGGGAAGAGCAAGAGACCTCTTCAAGAAATTCAAAGAAATAGTAGGTATTTTTCGGCCTAACCTTAATGTAGTACCTAAAACGCAATGAGGGCACTTGAGGAGATGATAAAATATGAGGTTGAAGGTGAGGGCGAAGATGAGATTAATGCAAATAAGATTTGTATATGAAAATAAAACTGAGTACGTATCAACTAGAAGGAAGCATTTTAGAAGATAGGTTAGTCCTTACACAAACTACAACCCGGTAATGCAAGTGAGTGAGACCAAACATTCCTATAGAAATCCTCAAGGAACCTGTAACAGAAGCAGTCAGGGTCATCATTAAACTATGTCAACAATTTTGTAAGATACCAGAGTTGTCAATAAGCCAGAGGAAGTCTGCTTATCCCAGTGCAATAAAGAGAAAACATGAACAAATTCTGAGCAAATTCTACAGCAGAATAGTCATAACCTTAGAAGGAAGGAGGAATGGCGACAGAGCAAGCAGGTCTCAGGAAAAGTCAGTGCCACAGACGACATTGCACATTTTAGAGGGTTGATAGAAACTTGTGTAGAAAGCTAAAGGCCTTTGTATTGTTTCTTCATCGTTCGTAGCAGGGGATACCGGTCCATTTAAAGATATAAGATCAGAGAATATCTTAGGAAAATGGATATTCCGAGAACATCTGATAATTTTACTGAGACACATTTACACTCGGTAATAAGCGCTTGTCAAAAAAAAAAGGAAAAAATGACGTGGACAACAACAGATTGCTTTTAGGTTGATAAAAGATCGAAACAAAGATGTATGCATTCACCATACTTCTTTAGCCTTATTCTCGTTTAACTGATATAGAGATTGTCTATTCAGAAACAGCGACCTCGAAAACTGGAATATATGAGGGAAAATTGAAAGAGCAACGACAGCCAACTTAAGATACTCAAATGACAGTGAATTGATAGCAAGGAGCACACAAGACTTCAGAATACCCATTCTGGAGGTTAAAAAAAAAGGGGAGGAGGGACAGAGCCTGCTTTTTTCTGTGGAACTGAAGCTATGAATGCAGGTGAGACGAAGAAAATTCAGATAACTAACAATTTAAAAGATGCTTTAGAACACTACAGATTGATAGGATTTCAAGTAGTCGCTAACGGTATCACTGCAACAGAAATGCAGCAAAGAACAGCGGTAGGAAAGAGGGCAATGGTCGTAATTTTTGAAGCGTATGAAAAACAAGAACGTTAGCTTCAAACCTAAGATTTTTCGGCTAAACGCTCTGGTCTAGCCACGAACCTTGTGTAAATAGGAAACGAAAACGACTAGATTACTTTGAGCTAATGCACTGGCAAACAGTTGAGATAATCTCATTGACATGCCAAACGAAGACATGTCTCCTGTCATCATCATCATCATCATCATCATCATCATCATCATCATCATCATCATCAGCCTATTTAGGTCCACTGCAGGACGAAGGCCTCTCCCATCGATTTCCACTCCACCCTCTCCTGAGCGAGTTGGTTCCACTTTACGCCCGTAAACTTTTTAATTTCATCGCTCCATCTAACCCTTTGCCTGCCTCTGTTGCGTTTTCCCTCTCTTGGTATCCATTCCGTCGCTCTTACTGTCCATCTGTTATCTGTTCTCCTCATGACATGTCCTGCCCAGGTCCACTTCTTTCTTTTAATTGATATAATAATATCGGCTACTCCTGTCTGTTCTCTGATCCATTCCGCTCGTTTTTTATCTCTTAGCGTTACCCCTATCATTTTTCTTTCCATTGCACGTTGCGCGCTCCTTAGTTTCATCTCTAGTCTTTTAGTTATCCTCCACGTTTCTGCACCGTACGTTAGTACTGGGAGGATACAGTGATTGAATACTTTGCGCTTTAGTGAGAGCGGTAAGTTTCCAGTCATGATTTCGTAATTCCTTCCGAATGCGCTCCAGCCCATCCTTATTCTACGGAGAATTTCTTTTTCGTGGTTGGGAGTTCCTGTTATTAACTGTCCCAGGTATACATATTCGTTTACACATTGTAAGGGTTCATTGTCGATTGTAAATTCCTGTTCCTTAGCTAGGCTATTGATCATAACTTTGGTCTTTTGCTTATTCATTCTCCTGTCATAGGAGAGGTCATTCCACAATGTTCTTTCAGAGCGAATGTAATCCTACTAAAACTTTTATACCTTGGTCATGTCGTACGAGACATCAATATAATGGAGCGGAAATTAATGTTTGCCCAAGTATAAGGTTATACAAAAGAAAACAAGACCGCGCGCCTATGCACAAGATAGGTGGAATTCTGGTGAGAACAGGCAAACGTCCGCGGGTGATTTCAAAGAAGTTGTATTGTGAATGGATGCCACCGGTATTCACATACTCGTGGTGTCACAAGGAGTAGCCAGCGACTCGACTATTTCACAGCAATATAAAGAGGTTGGCACGGCAGACGTCACTTGCTGGCACGAGGCTCCGTAGATGGTGCGGATTATTACAGTCCAGCGTCGAGAATAGCGGTTACTTGTTGTTGTCCGTCAAACAAAAGTCGTGCTTTAAAGGGCCCATGACACCAAAATTTCAAACCCGATATGTTTGTGTTGTTTGGTTGTCGAACATCTGAAGGCACTTGTGGCCAAGTATTAACGGCGAACGTTGTCGTTAAGATATTTTAATATGTATTTAAAGTGACCAGAAATGCTCATCTGGGTTTTCGGCACCTCGCGACATCGTCACTAGTATGACGTAGTTTGTGGGCCATCTGTGACGTTTCACTTTTGTAAGTTGATATCGTGACGTCACAGAGAGACACGGGCGCGCCGCGCTATGGCCTCCGAGCGTGGCCTCCAAGATTGGCTCTCGCAGCCGATCGCGGAGGCCACGCCAAAAGCCGTATTTTTCTGCTTCCTCTCCGTGTTGGTCCCTCAAGCGTACATTGTACACACGCTATGATGCAAAGCGAGTGTGGCGAGCTGGTCTGGCGCTCGCGCTCTCCGCAACGTCACCGAATCTTGAGCTCAAGTGATCAGTGCATGCGCTCACTTCCGACAGCCGCCGCGCTTGCCCCGCGGCGCTAGTTTCTTGCAGTTTTTGGCGCGCGTTTCGAAGCTTCATTAAAACTGAACAAAATTAACGATGCTGTGACTAATTAGACTTCACGCTGGAGAATTTGCCACTCCATGCCGTGATTACAAGACACTGTTCTACTCATTAGAACATAAAAGTATCCAACAAAAAAATAGCTGTCATGGGCCCTTTAAAGAATCCTTGCGTTCGTGTCTCACAATATAAACAGGCTATAGGAGAAAATATCTGCGCCATGTCTGCTGCATTTTCGCCAACTTAATTACACAGAGGGGCATTTAGAAGAAAGCGCAACAAAACGGCTTCAGCAGCACTTGTTATAAGCTCGTCCACGCGAAAAATCTATGCGTGTGAAGGCTCGCGTTAGAGCCTATGTTATATATTTTGTGAGCGCATTTACAACTCCTCACGCTTCAGTTGTGAGGCATGTAATCTACACCCATGTTTTCCGTGGGTCAAAATTAATTTTGAGCATGCTGCTTTAGTGCTGTATTCAGGCAAGCATACACCCTGTGGAATACCCTTTCGAGCGAAAGAACCCAGCAGATTTGACTTCGCAGTTCTAAGGAAATGTTTAGTACGTCGCCGATGTAGCTATGACCTTTCTCTATCACTTAAAATTAAAGCAGATGATGTATTGCCAGCGGTGATGGCAGTTAATATCAGCACTTCGCACTACGCATTTAAGTACACCAAAAGCTTGCACCCTATAGATCTCTCACAATGGGGTAATAAATGTGCTTTACTTTAAGCGAAAAATCAAGCCAGGCCAAGAAAATGTAAGTCTTCAACGTCGTACACGAGCGGAAAGCAAGCGTCCTTTCGCGATAAACGACGAGCAACAAATTATGACAGCCGCGGCGTGGCTCCCTAGGGCAGCTTAAGATTTTGTAATTACTTCTGATTACTTTTTAGTGCAACGACTTAATTGAGAAGATAAATCGCACAGCGCACCCGCATCCCCAAAAATGTTATCGTCTTTTGTCTCAAGATTTAGGGGTCTCAGGTCTCAAGCCGCTACCTACTGTGAGCGAAAAAGAACTAAGGTAAGAGTGCTTTATATTGCGAGCAATTTCACGACACTCAGTTAAGTATGACCGGAAGATAGAGATTAGGGAGAGCATGAGATGTCGAAGAACCTTTGAGGCTTGCACATCGCGGTGCACAAAGACAGTTTCGAGCGACCTATGAAATTCTGGATGAACAACAAAAATTAAGCTCCTTAATGAGTGCTGAGATAGGCTAAACGGAGTTAAGCTCCCATTAATATGCCGCGACCTTCGAGGCGTAAAGGAAGGTGCTACTTAGCATGCAGGATGTTTGCCCAAAAAGTTGGCACTGTGCTCATCTTGGATAAAACGGAGGCTTGTACAGTAGTGTGCTTGCAGCTTGGTTGCCAGAAAACACTCACGAATTTCGCCGGTCGTTGCACTTTCAATCCAGCGCACATCATGGGGGACAAGTGCTCCTATGCAAACCCGGCTCGAAAAAAAAAAAAAAAGAAATTCACGTTCGCTTTGTTACCTTTTCTTTTTCTAGCTAGGACGTTTGGGAAAGGAGCCGGTGCTTAGTTCTAACAGCGGTAGTGACTCGAGTGCTAATCTTGACGCAGCAGTTTTCTTTAGACATCGCTTTTTCTTGCAGAACCTGTAGCACCTTGCTGTCTGCGAGAGTTGTTTGCTTAAGAAAGCTGACTAATTAGAAAACGCTTGGGCAAGGAGATCATTGGTACGGTTGGCTGTAGACTGAAGTGAATTAGAGGCTTCGCACCCGTGCTCAATTTATGAGACACAAGACAGATTCCCATAAGTATATCCATAACACTATGAGCGCTTCTTTAAGAGCTGGAGAAAGCGAAGTAGATTAACTGTTATCGACACCTTCGCAATTTTGCCTAATAATTCCTGGTGCGAGGTCCACTTTTCCAGTGCACTTGAGTTTATGATGGAGCTTCCTTACCGATGTAGGCGGGTGCAAAAGCACATTACTGAAGCACTGAAATGCGTCAACATAGAAAAAAAGGTTGAGGAAGTGTTCGAAAGTTTGGTGAAAACTCGAATTTACGCGTGCGTAAATAATGTTTCTCTTAACTTATTATTCCAAGTAAAAATTTTGCCTCATCATTAGTATTAATAAAAGCTACGTTACAGAGGCCTCATAAACATCATCATTATGAAACAATCTTCTTCAACTTTACCGTCATCATTATTACGAACCGCGGCCCTTTATCGTGTCGTACCGTGCCATGCGACATGCGGCAGGCGACGTGCGCAGCCCCGGCAGCAACTTAACTTGGCTCTTCTATATACCTGATGGCGCCTCCTCGTAAGGTGCGGACCGCTGCTGAAGAAGCGAATCGCAGAGCTACGCGCGCGGCTGCAGCAAGGCAACGTCGGGCACAACAGACAGCTGCGCAGAGAGAAGCCCAAACCGCAGCTCGCCGTCGACGCCGGGCCGAGAGTTCGGTTCGTTCTCGGGAGAACGATGCCAAGAGACTCTCTAAGATGTTCAGTTATACATATTTGCACGTTACAATGCCGCAGTAATTATGGCGTTAGTGGGTACTTCCCTACTTGGCGAAATGATGAGAGTTATGGCGCAGGGGATACCTACCACCTCTAGTTGCACTAGTTTCCCCAAGCGTTTAAAATGGCATCTAAGAACATCGGTCCTCCAGCTTACGCTGCCACTGTCCTGCGGTTCCGCGCAGGCCTGGCTCTTTTTTCGTTCCAGCACGTATGCACTTATGTTGTCTAAACCTGAATATTCGAGAAATTTAAATGTTTAATGACCCCCGCCATGGTGGTCTAGTGGTTATGGCAATCGGCTGCTGCTCCGAAGGTCGCGGGATCGAATCCCGGCCGCGGCGGCTGCATTTCGATGGAGGCGAAATGTTGAGGCCCGTGTACTGTGCGATGTCAGTGCACGTTAAAGAACCCCAGGTGGTCGAAATTTCCGGAGACCTCCACTACGGCGTCTCTCATAATCATAGCTGGTTTTGGCACGTAAAACCCCACAAATCAATCAATCATTCAAATGTTTAACGAGACCATTATGGACATTTGCGTTAGTTCGGGGTTAAGTACCACTGAACACATCGTTTGATCGGCATCAGGCAACAGGATGGCAACATACACACATACCGGGTGTTTCAGCAACCACTTTCGAAAATTCCCCGGACTCTCCCTTTCGCTCTTCTTCCTTCCTCTGTGTACAATGCCCAAGCTGCAGCAGCTTGTCGTCGGCTTTGTCGCGAAATTTATAGCAGCATACAACAGTGCCTACCGTAATAGCTAGCTTGTTTAGCCACAGAGTACTACATTGGTGGATTGGTGGATTGGTGGCATTATCTTTTCAAATACCTGACAATATTCAGCAACACTCGGCTGGCTTTCGAAAGTGTATTGGTTTGCGATTTTCTCGCGCTGTTCCAGAAGACCCCGAGTTCGAGGAGCCGTCAACGACTAGCGTAACAGCAGATTATATGAAAAAAGACGAAGGCGCAAACGATGACGTAGACTCTTCGAGTGACATGAACAGTGAGAAAATTATTGTGACTTCCTCTAAGATTTCTCCAGTACCGAAACAACCCTGAAGCTGGCACGGTCTTAACTTCACCACCTCACAAAACCAAGTTGGCAGTGTTCAAAGCTGCGGAACGAATGCGTAGTTCTGCATCAGGACGACAAGAGCAGGCAAATAATAACTGTGAAGAAAAATCCGTCATTAGTTGAACAAGCGTAAAATGCAAATGTTCAACAAAGAAGAATAGTAGCGCACACACACACACACACACACACACACACACACACACACACACACACACACACACACACACACACACACACACACACACACACACACACACACACACACACACACACACACACACACACACACACACACACACACACACACACACAAAGTCTGGCGGTGCTTGGTCTGCAAGCAGATGTCGAGGGGCTTTCAGCACAACGGCAGATCTTGTGAGGATTCACTCGGTGCATTTCGTTCATGAAGGCTGCGTGGGTGTTTATACAGCGTCTTTCACATTCATTCTCCTGCAAGAACTGAACTACCTAATTTTTTTTTTTTCGAACAGTGCCGTCTTGCCGCACGCGGCGTGTCATTTTGTCCCGTAGGTTGAGGGGCTTCACGCATCCCATTGTATTGCGAAATGTATGGATGACGTATCATCAAATTTATAGGACATACACAAAGCAGAAGCCCCAAACAACGTTCTCTGCTTGGCTGAAGCTCCATTCATCCGCCGATTTTAAGCTGAAAAAAAAAAAGAAAACTGGGAGCGCGCTCTGCATTCCGCACGCCGTGGAATATTTTATAGGCGTTCGCTTACCGCATTCTTGCTCGAACTTCGCGTTTTCAGAGGGAATTACTGAAACCTCTCTCAAACCGCCTGGAAGACCAGTTTCTTGAAGTTTCAAAGACGCCTCCTAAATGTTCCTGAAAAGGCAAATATGCCGTTAACTCAAAGCTTCTTACGTGTGTCGTCCTTATGATGTCATTAACGTCTCGGATGAACGTTTTGAAGAAGCCTTAAATCAATTCTGTACTACCTGCGTTAGAAGAATTGCTGCGCACAAATGCATACGTACGTAAAATTATAGAGAGAGAAGCCTTCTTATTCACACAGCACTTTTCTTTAGATAACGAAGGAGGAGGAGGACGGAAACAGAAAGGCAGAGAGGTTAACCAGAAAGCGTCTGGTTGGCTGCTCTGCACTGGGGGATTGGGAAAGGGAATAAAAAGATGAAAGAGAGAAGAGCGAAAGAAAAAAAATTGCAAGAAGAGTAATAAAGACGGTCACACATTGTAATGCAAAATGCTTCAATGGGTTGTGTTGCTGGAAAATACAAACTATACGAACGCCAAAGCTATATACAAATTCCTTAGTTATCTGTAATAAACGTTCTGCGCAGCACAAGGCAAAAAAAATCTGACCACGTCACGCAAGAATGTGTCTAATACAGCTTTCCTCGCACCCTCAAAAGCATTCTGCGGCTTCCATTTCATTTGTATGGTTCACATCATCTGAAAATTTTTAACCTTGTGTCGGCTGCAGGGACGTCAGTTACGGGTGAGAAAGGCAGGGTGGAGGGCATGCCTGTAGCTCCATCCAACCCCCCCTCATTTTCTTGGTATCCTTAATTAGTGGTTGCATTTTCTTCTAGACGCATAGAATACTGCTGGAATTAACCTTCCACAAAGTCGAAAATTTAATCGCAACATTGACAGCTTTATTCTTCGTATACCTCTTGTACAAATGCACGTGCAGTTGGTCCTGCAGGACTCCCTCTCCCGACAATCGTCGGCTGTGTCAACTCCCTTTTAGGGAAATGGGAAGCCTACTCATCAGCCGTGCAGTACTTCCAATATGAAGGGCCGGAACTCGCTTGCGTATACGCACACGTAAGGAATTTCCCGAAAACTATACACAACGCCGCAGGCGCGCTTTGGTACATCACATTCAGGACCACGCACATCGACTGTGGCATTTGGACATCAGGACACGTACCTGTCGTCGAAACAAAATCAAGGAACGCGCGCTTTGGAGACAAACAAAGCATCCACAGGGGGAGAGTCCCTTTCGAACGGAGCGGGGAAGGGCGTCCTCGTCCTCTCTCGTGCGCTGTCACAGGCGAGCTCCATTCTTCGTTTTATTTTTGCCATCCTGAAGCGAAGGTGTACTGCCGCAACAGGCACACTGTCACGCCGGCAATCCCAACCCGCTAAGTGGCTAGCGAACGCGCGTCCGTGACGTCACGTGCTTGTCTGCGAGCACATGCCTGCCGCCTGGCCACGGTCAGGCGTAAACACGACGGCGCGCAAAGGCTCGCAGTTCTCTGTCGTGTGCTAGTGCTGCGGCGACACATGCTTCCCGGTTCGGCTCATGCACGCCGCTGGGAGCCCACTGTCACTCCGCCGTAGACGTGCCGCCATGGCGCGACCAAAATGCGCTCCTCGGCGCAGCAGCGCATCCCGGCCGCCCGAGCAGCCCGCGGTGAGTGGACCTCGACTCTTGCGCTGGCTGGCTGAGCGCGCGCGAACGCCTGTGTAGCATAGTAGATACGGTCGCGCTTGCCTGCGTCCAGAATTCTGTGCCATACCCTACTTGCGTGCCTGAGCAGGCGGAAAGTGTGAAACCAAGGGCAGGCGGAAAGCTTCGTCCTTCATTTCCACGTTCCGCCTGTCAAAAAGAGCTGGGCTGCGTATATTTACAACACAGGTGAGCCATGCTTTGCCACTGACCCGTGAAACGCACCAGGGAGAAATGAGCGCACGCAAAACGTGCACCTCTTCCGCAGGAATGTCGCTGTGGAGACAGTTTTACAGTGTTACACGATCATTCTTACATTACGTTATATTTTTTGACCATCTGTTGGAAATGTGCCTATACCAATGATAAACTTCAAAGCAACGACGCCAAATGCGGCTCTGACGCGTTGTTGCGTTTACATGAGCACATAAGTATATAACAATGGTCTGATTTTTAGTGCCAAAACGTTACATAATCATCATTTCCACCCTGTCTACGCCCGCTGCAGCGCATCTCCCATAGTTCTCTAAACCCGTACCTGCGCTAACAGCGTTGCAATTTACAGTTAGGACTATTACGCCGTCCTTGAAACCGATCTAAAGTGATGCACGTCGGTCGTTTCACCTAACTTGGAGCAACAGGTGTTGTGCTAAGTTACTTCCTCCTGGCTCGTGAATTTATGTTGGCGATCAAAAACTGTGCTCTGATTGATTTCTCGACTGCGTTGCTGTTGTTCATTTAAAGCATATTTTCCTTGATATTTCTTTTTATGTGTGTAAAGACAAATATATACTGAATGTAACGACGAAGGCGCTTACAAGTCTGAAACGTTTTAGTGTTCTGCAAAGGGGCCCGCAAAGGCGCAAGGATTGTGAGCTAATACGCACTGGAACTTTAGGCTTACGCGACTTCATCTGACAGCTGTATTGCCTTCGCCCAACTGTCACTGGATGCCCAGCGGACAAGCTTTTCTTGTGACGCGGAATGTGCGACATTATACAGTTGCGTATGGCCCGCTTGGATATTGGATGCATAGAAAGCGACCTAGAAGTTGCAGGTTGACAAGCCACACGTCCCGGTTTGTCGTCTTTGAAAAAGAAAGAAGCGTCTCCCATCCAACAGAACGCGCCTTCGTAAAAATCGCACCACTAACCTCGTTGCTGAACTGGCTGGCACAAGTATTCGCTTTGAACATATTCGTCCGTGTACTAGCCAGTCATGCACATGCTACGTACGTACAGCTGTTCCAATAGCATAAATATTTTATTTTTTGCCTGGTGTCGTTCTATTATAAGACGGCTAATTCAGCACATATCTTTCCGTTCTGCTTGGCGTCAAAATAATGTACGCAGCAGACGTGAGGTATATTTAGATGTTCTTTATTTGTTGTTTTTCCATCTGTGCAAGCCCTCATAGCCTCAGGCATTGCGCAATGAAATGCCTAACCTCGCTATGTGAGCAACAATGTACTTCGGTACTGAACAGGTCTGCGGTTTGGACAACAGTCTTGCCGTAGCAACCGTAAAACTGAATAAATGAAATACGCGTAAACATAAGAGGCTTTGCATGCGTATTACAAATTCATTGGTAAGTTCTTTGAGCAGCATATTGCAAAGCTCAGCATTGAGTGGAAAGAACTCTTGTTCAATTATTTAATAACTAATGAACAACTCCAGTGCTGATTCTGGAGAACTTTAATTTGGATGATATCCTCTGCTTATACGTTCCGTACCATATTCCAAAAATGTTATATGTTCCTGTACAAAATACATAACAAGCACATCTACTTCTCGTAAATCTGTCGTATTTTTCTACGTGAATCGTACGGAAACACGGAAGTACTGCAGTGGACATAGAGAACGTTCTAGTAGGATTGTAATGCTCCAAGTGCCATGTCATGTACCAACTAAATGTGCTCACAGCTCCGAAATTGCCTTTCCAGAATACCTCTCTTTGCTTTCATAGGTACTTTGATTACCCTTTTGTAATAAACTACTTTATGGCGCGTACTGCGGTTTACAAATTTGTAACTCGCAATATGCGCAGTATAGCATACATTATATTATGTGGGTGCATTGTGCATTTACAAATCCAATCCATTTTGAATTAATATGCAGAGGGAAATCAATTTTGAGACATTTTTTGGCAAAGTGTGCAACGAATTACTTGGGCGTTCAAGTAATTGTTTTTTATTCTAATGCACAATATGGCGTTACGTTAAAGAAAGATCAGCTGGAAGGATAATACATTGTGACCACATGTTTGATGGCGCATATCTAAAAATCTGTGCTACCTTCTGATTTCAAGGCAAACTCAACGGCTACAATTTGCAAATTGCTATATGTCTCGCACAGCAGTTAATTTTACAATTAACTAGCTTTTTACTTATTTGGTCGATCGTGTATATCAATTTTTCCTTGAAGGGATGTCTATCACTTTGAGTATTTAGCTCAGGAACTGCAGTCATGCTATGTATTTACCGCATGCGACCTTTATATATTCTGTTTAAGGTTTTTGAAAAATAAACTACTATATATAGAAAGAGAATGGCTTAAAATGATTCCGGAGATGTTATCCTAGTTTGGGGCCTGCCTTGCTACTCCTTGTATTTAGCGATGATTATGGTATTTGCAATGATTACATAACCCAACACGTACATTGAGTCACACTTACTCGAACACTCATATATACATATATACTGTACATTAAAACGCAGTTTACAGCGTTTCACTGAGGCATGTTGCTGGTAGAAACTCTAGCAATGCTTTCGTAATGCGAAGTGCGCATGTGGTATTTTGTAACGGGCCGACGAGGTGCCATAGCTCTAAGCTCGCACTGTGTTGCAGACGAAAACGCTTCCTTAAGAGTTTTTTGCTTCGAGTGGTAGCGCTAACAATCGCACAGGACGTGTTTAAGGTCTCCTTGTGTGTTACACGTTGAGCACACTGCACAATCCGACTGTCGAATCTTGTGCTTGAAGTGTCTTGTGTACGCTACGTGGAGTCTTATTCGGTGAAGACACGCATCATCTTGCCTGCCTAAACCTCGTGGAATACGGAAGGCAAACGGCGATACCAGATTCGCCGCCTGTTTTCTTGAGAGGAGTATGACTGTTGTCTGCGTTCTAGCGCCATGTGTTGTTCTTGCAGCAGAGTCAGCCCGGACATTTCCTCGTGTTCTACAGCGGGCTGGTAACCACTTAAATGCAATGCGGTGGTTGAGTTCATGCGCATTACTGCCGGGAAGCTTGATGTTCGTAAGCACTCGCTCTTGGCGCGTGGTGACTCCAGGGACTGCAGTGTCGCTCGTGAATCGGAGAATATCACCCAATAATCAGTTGTCTGGTGAAGAAGCGCTCTCCGCAACGCAGCCAGCTCAGTAGCTGTAGCACATATACGATGACTCAGGATGGCAGTGATGGACATGTTCACCGACGGTGTCCACTGGCCTATTTCCGATGATGTGGCCGCGAGATAGCGATCAGTGTAGATGTGACTGCGGATTCTGTACTGGCGTTAATATGCTACAGGCTGAAACCTGGTGTGTTTCTCTTGCTCTTGATGGTCTAAGAGGGTAGTTTCCATGGTGGCCTCGTCGGAATTGACGGATTTTCGTAATTGAGAGGGAGCAGGGTCTGTACTGCATATGGGTTTGGTGAAGCAAGCGGATGGTTGTGAACCATGGCAGCAACTTTTGCTTCATATCCACTGGAACCGAAAGTCGCCGCCTTTCTGTTAGTGTTACTACAGTCGAAGTCTCTTTATGTATAGGCCCGAGCATACCCTCAGCCCCTTAGCTTGCATACTGGCGATCGCCTGAATACTTGACTGTCATACATAATAGATGATGTCAGTGGAACAATGTATTGACACTGTCTTTGAGATCGTTTCTCTAACGAGAGTTCATTGGCCTAAAACATGATGTTTGCTGGCGTGCCCTTATCAAGTTAGCCCGGACACTAAAATGGCAGCTGCGTTCTGTTCCCCCCCCCCCCCCCCTTTTTTTTTCCGCTGACAGAAAAACCAAAAGCTAATGTAAGAATTGCGACCCAGCAGTCTGCTGGGTCGTTGCGCCTTAGACAAATGATTTAGCCGCGCTCTGTGTACACAGGCATTTATGAAGTAAAACTAGAATTAAAATTCAAACACGATGGGCTTACGAAAGGTAAATAGACGAACGCTAATCACATTCCTCCTGAAACTTTTCCTGCGCTTGCCATTAATATGCATTAACACATTAATGAAATTCGGCCTATTAGAGAACTAAGGCATTTAGCCTATAGTTTGACGTAACAAACACCCTTACTGTAATAAGCCATAACCGTTACTTATCAACTACATCTTTAAATGTCGTATTTAATCCGTGGTAATGATTTAGGCACGCAACCCTAACAGAAGTCACACTCCCTCTGTGTGCACCGAAAGGCGACCTCTCCGAGTATAACAGGAACGCAGAGCCGTCTCTAGTTTTCTGGCACTCTCAGCCAATCGAATGTCTGCCTGTTGCGTTATCGAGTACACGACATACGTTCAGTGCAGAGCTGCTAACCCTGGTTTGATTGCGATTGCTGATACGTATTTTTTAGAACTGTTCACTTGGAAAACCAGAGTCGACAGATTGTGAACGTGACTCTGAACTATCGTGTGCGTGTATAATTGAAATGAGTACTTGTTTTTTAAACCTGTCCACAAAAATTCCTTGGTATATTAAGAAGGTGGTGTTTTGAAACTGCCTCGGTTTGTCTTGTAACGTGGTTACAGCACTATATTCGGAAACGGAGTGCGTTTTCATTATTCCAAGAAGGCTGTTGTTATGGGGGGTTTAACGTCCCAAAACCAGTTCTGATTATGAGAGACGCCGTAGTGGAGGGCTCCAGAAATTTTGACCACCTGGGGTTCTTTAACGTGCACTGACATCGCACAGCACACGGGCCTTAACATTTCGCCTCCATCGAAATGCAGCCGCCGCGGCTGGGATTCGATCCCGCGACCCTCGGTTCAGCAGCCGAGTACCATAGCCACTAGACCACCGTGGCGGGGCAGGCCAAAAAGGTTACTCGCATTAATTAATTTACCAACCTTAGCGTGATGAAGTTGCTTCTGGTTTTATGACCTTGAAGCGGGGTTTTACGTCTGATATGCCTTCAGCAAAATGATTCACCAATTGCTGAGCTTCAGTTTTAAGGCTGCTACATGTACCCTGACGCGCATAAACGCCTAATTAGCAAACAGTTTAATTAGCCAATGAAAGCTTTTTGTATTCGACGGAAGCCACATTTTCCTGTTCAAGTAGCGCACGTGAAATGCCTGTCACGCGCAATACTCGGGGAAAAGATGGGTCCAAAAATTTTTGTATGCGTATCTAACCTACATCTTGAACGTACTCTGGTGGAGCAGGGTTAACAGCACGGTTTATAATTAAGGGCTGTGCCTGCACGATTGTTTGCTTTCATGTTATACTACGAGAAATCGATTACTTGAATTATTTAAAATGCAAAGCATTTCTTAGCGAACGTAACATACATTGACCGTCTATCTATCTATCTATCTATCTATCTATCTATCTATCTATCTATCTATCTATCTATCTATCTATCTATCTATCTATCTATCTATCTATCTATCTATCTAACACCACGGTTTATAAATAAGGGCTGTGCCTGCACGATTGTTTGCTTTCATGTTATACTACGAGAAATCGATTACTTGAATTTTTTAAAATGCAAAGCATTTCTTAGCGAACGTAACATACATTGACCGTCTATCTATCTATCTATCTATCTATCTATCTATCTATCTATCTATCTATCTATCTATCTATCTATCTATCTATCTATCTATCTGATTCCGTTCTGATGGTTGTCTTGTTCATTTGGTGTATACCAGAATTCAGGAGGTTGGGCATGAATGCAAGGCGAACACAAATGATTGATAGTGTTATCAGTAATATGATATATTTTTGTCATCTACTTACCTATGATACGATCACGTCTCATACCCGTAGTGCTCGGCCGTGTGTGTGGGTTGTCACCACAAGTGATTGAATGACAACATTGCAGCAAATGTCAATCAAGGACCAACCAGAATAGGCAATGAAAATTTCATGAGAACACACTTTGCGTGGGTTTGGCCATAAAATACCTATACCGTTAGTTGCGAATTTACTGCATACTCAACAAGTACATGGACAACAAGCACGTAGATTTTATGTTCCTGCACTACGTCACTCACAACGTTCACCGAAGTAGAAACGTTAAATCTGATTCAATACCGAAACCCATAATGACAAAAGAATTTTTAGATTGCAATCGTACTCACGAAAAAATTGCCGCCAATATCAATATAGGGCGTACATTAAAGAAAAGGACAGGCATCTAGCAAAGGGACACTTAAGCTTTTGGTAACCCGACTTCCGATAAACTGGGGAAAGCAACTGCAATGCGCGAAAACGCATTGTCAAAATTGAATACTGTAGTAGAGTATCTTTCCATGGCAGCGTCTCGCAGCTGACTTGAAAGCATACTTTCCTAAGAAATGACCTTCTATACTAATGTACGTGGGTGCAGCTCTGCATGCAGTTACCCAGGTGCATGAAAATTGGCAATGTTAGGCAGAATAATTACCACGCTCTTAATCGCAATTGCGATTCACCCTGGTATACATTAATGAATGCAATGAGAAAGTCGACATTATAGTAAATATATTCACAGGGGTCGGCGAAAATGAACGAACAGTTGGTATTGGCGAGTGTTACGCTGAGATGAATATGTAACTGTGGTCCGGGCCATTAAGACATACATTTAGGGAACATCTTGGCGCAGGAAGAGCAAGCAAGGAAATGGAATAATAGTCGAATATCTTCGTAAGTACAACAGCACAAAAAACGGAACACACGGACTTCAACTAACCAGTTGAAGTCAGCACTCTGTCCCGTGTCTTCCTGGTCCGTGTGTTCCGTTTTTTGTACTGTTGTACTTACGAAGATATGCATCACCAGCAGGCCTGCCAACAGTCCTTATTGAAGCCGAATAACATATTTATTATCATCAAGTAATTACAAGACGCATCGCACGCCTTAAGTTGCTTATAATTTCCATATGCGAAGTCATACAGGAAAGGTGACGCTATCTCCGCAAACTACTTGCGCGAAAACAGGTCCGTATTCACGAAAGTATAAGACGGTGAAATTGAAAGACGCGAGGCCATCCAAATGTCAGACGTATAATTAGAATAGGCGGCCATTCTGTGGCAGACAACGCTTCCTAACTTAAATGCTTCGTGAACGCGGCTCCGAGGGATGAATGCGCAATAACTTACATTCGTATGTGCTGTCGGCCAATGGCTAACACCATTCGCTAACTGTACGTCTGAGGTCAGTTATTGCTTGGCATCTAATCTTACGAAAAGATATCACGTCAGGACATTCTGGCGAACTCGGGGAGTAGCGCAGCTGTAGCTACAAAGATCACTCGCGATACCAATTTTTTTTAGGCGCTAATACCCAAATCTCCGAGTACGAATATCGAGATTCGAATATCCTATCTGATATCGTATATCAGAAGAGAAAATTCGTTTTCAGTAATCATATTTGAACTCATGATCACATTAGTAATATATTTTAATGAAGTATCAACCCAAAATATGCCTGTGTCAGGAACACACTACCTAAGCTACTTTTTCAGATCACAACAGTATATATAAGATATACCATGATCAATCAAGTGATAAAAAATACGAAAGGCTATCATAAAGGATTATAAGTTGCTCTATGTGAACGGGCCGCTGCAATGCATTCCGAAGAGGTCCTGCACAAGGACGCCGCTGCGAATGGCAGAGAAGCACGTTTTGGTTACCTGTTAAAGAAAGTGCAGTACACCAGCGTGTCTACATGAGCGAAAACAGCACCGCCGAGTATGTAGCTCAAGATGCGTAACATGGTAGCGCATGTCAATGGCAAAAAGTTGTACGGATTGACGCGCTCGTGGTCGGCCGCCATTCGCACTATGCGTAAGCGCGGAAGATGAGTCATTTTCGGCAAGACTGCTCGATCGCATATTCAATCTTTTCGAACATTCGAATCACCTCAGATATTCGAAAATTTCTTGAGTAGCTCACTTTCGAATCGAATCCGAATATTGAAAATGTGATGTTCGACGAATATTCGAATGAAACATTCGAATTTTCGTAAGGTAAGTGAAAGTCAACGCTCATGCGGGCTATACTAACGCTTAAAGACGCCTACACATTAAAAACGTAGACTTACGAACACAATGAATTATAAAATAGGCCCCCGATTTTCCCACTATGCAGTTCAAGTGAAGCCACCATCAATAATGGTATATTTGATATCTTTTCCGCACCACTCTCAATGATTGTGCATGTGACATCTTGTCCATCCGCCATTCCCTTCGTTATTTCACTCACTTTCAGCAGCAAGATTACATATAATTTGCTCTTACGAACATTTATAACGTGAGAGCATCTCCTTTTCTTAATACCGGGACCATCTGCGCAAACGATGAAACAATTGCGAATGGAATTCCGAAAGACTTCGTTCTGAGGCGAAGATGGTCTTTGGCTGGCTCCATATTCTGTTACTATGTTCGACATCACGACTTCTTGGAAGCTTCTTATATAGACACGTTCACAGTGAGAACTTTATGTGGAGTGTAGTAAATGCAATGGACGACGACGCAGTTTTCTGGCAATGCCTTCCGGACGGTTCTACGCCACTCTTATCATCTACTGTTAACGGTCGGCTCTGCCTTAATGAGAATGCGGCGGGGCGTCAATCCGATCACTGACGAAGATAAAAAGAGCAAAAAGGTTACAGAATAAAAAATGGCATCACTACAAAATCGCTCCCGTCGTACAAGTGAGCCCGTCTCCACAAAAACTATTGAGCTAGACTTGTTTGTGAAAGGAAATTGCAGTCATTCCTAATGATCAACATATGATTATGAAGCTGACTGGCAAATCACAGCGACGGAAAAGAAGAAAAAAGCTTTCGTGAATTCGGCATCTGATCGCTGAAATGATGGCGTTTTAAAGCTTGGTGGCAGAAAAGCCTTTGAAGTAATTTTGAGTATGTCACAAAATAGAGCCCACATCGTGAAGGAGCACGGGATCGTGTCACAAATGGCACCCCGAATTCAACCCAGTGAGGAAAAACGGCGCACACCAGCGAAAGTTCCGTCATGTGTGACGTCAGAGAACGCCTGAACAGGGCCCGGACGGCACATTTATGGCATTTTGCCGAATGTTGCAGAGCGCAGCGCTGCGCAGTCCTTCCGCGTCGGGTGAGCGTGCGAAGCAAGAGAGAGGGCGAAGCGGTAGAGCACACGTCGACGCCAGCGAGGGGGAAGCGACATCGACGCACTCTGCAGACCCCATCTGCGTCTCATGGGGCAACTACATGGCCCTAGATATTTTCCCCACCTTTGGTCGTGCTAACATTAGGTGACCCGGGCCGAATTCTTGAGAAAACCAGCGAAGACAATTTAAGGGGCCCTCGTCAAACAGCTGTTAGCAGTCGTGAGTGAGTTGTCAGCAAGACACGGCGAATCGAGAGAGACGATGCTCCATGGACGAAACTCGTGAGCGACTAGCAAGCTGCATGTTGACGGGACTCTTCGAGTTGGTCCTAGTGAATAGGAACTTTTTTTGTGCTTTGTTCACTTATGTAGTCCACGTGTCGAATTATCATTCTCTACAAGAATTCCGTGTCGAGTTGTAACCCCAACTGTATTGATTTATATTGTGACTAGCCATGTTAGAGCTTGTTTGTGTAATTCCCGATATTATTGAGAATACAGTTGTTTGGTTTTTGTTTTGACAACCCTTGGCTCTCACTCCGTCTTTGAACCACTGCTGGCGTTTTGCTAATGCACGGAAGGGACATAAAAACTATTTGTCCAAGCTTTCATGGTGTCATTTTCAGGTAATGGATACGTCAGTGCTTGGAATTTTTATAGCTATCTCCTAGCGCGCAACCAAGACACGGACCGTGAGTAAAAGACGAAGACAATAGCTTCTCTTCGTCTTTTTCACCAATCCCGTGTATTTTGTTCTGCGCACAAAGCTCCATTTATAGAGGCAACAACAACAACAACAACAACAACAACAACAACAACAACAACAACAACAACAACAACAACAACAAAACAACAACAACAACGACAAGTTATGTGCGCACAACAAGATAGTCATGGAATACCAACATGCCCAAACCTGTGTGATTTTGGCCTTTTCCCCGGCCATTGCCTCCCGTGCCTCTATAGCTCGGGACTGGCAAGAGAATCTTCCATAGCACTGATCAGCTAATTTTAACGGAAACCTGGGAGAAATAGAGCGTGATAGAGACAAAAGAGGCAAATGAAGGAAGGTGAACCAGAAAATAAAGTTTTGATTTGCTACCCTCGGAAAGAAGAGCGGTGACAATGTAGGCGTGCGAAAAAAATAAATAAATACACGTAGAGAAGGTCCAGCACGAAAGAATTGTAGACTGTTTATCAGGCCACTGCTCTTCGACCATCTTGACGACAGACAAAAGACGGTGATCCAAGACCTTTAACAGTCATCACACCAGCGCACGGTGAAGTCATTACTGATACGGACACTAAAATTTCTTCGTCTGCATGAACATTCAATGCAGCGAAAAAGTATGAGCAACTATAAGTGCTGTCATCAGAAGAAGAGGCGTGCAGGACACGGACACAAGGAGAGCAGTGAACAACACGAATGAACAACACGAGGCGTGCAGGACACTTATGTCCGTGCACGCCTCTTCTTTTGATTATGGACTGTTACCAACTCGCTCAACTTTCTGTCCTATAAGTGCTGTATTTGCTTCTTTTGACTCTTTCGTCGAAATAGGGCACGCCGGTCATCCAATACTTTCTCGTTTATACAGGTGCAATTAGTAGTACACTTTGTTTCACAATGCATCGAAGAGGATTTTATCTCTCGTCAGCTGCAACAACGAACGTATCCTCATACCCCTGTTTGCAAAATATTTTCGCTCTTTAATGAGGGCCCGCGCTATGTAGGCGAGAACAACGCAGGAGAAATGACAAACAGCGCCGAAACCAATTAAGCGCTACCACTCGCTCGCAGCCTCACCAGGCGTACAGGTCGCACTCCCCGCAGAACTAAACTCGGGTCGATGCCGCGTTGGCAATTTATAGTCGCCAGACTATTGCGCTCAGCGTTTGAGAGTAGTAAACAGTGCACTCAGTGTAATAGAGAGTGTTCCAGAGCCCACAAAAATGATGCAAGTGGGGGAGGGTGAAAGAAAAGACAGAATGGGGGGGAGGGGGCAGCCGGAGCGACTACGGCCGTGCTATCTCAGCTCGATCGGGTTCCTATTTTCGTGGATCCTGCCAGTTCTCCCCACGAGTCGCTGTCCTCGTGCGCCTCTTCCCACTTTGTCGAAACTACCCGTAGCGTCACCGGCGCAGCTCGATGAGGAAGTTGAAACTGCGGCGAAAAATTTATGGCCCCGGCATCTTTTCTTGCAACGCCATAACCCCACGCGGCGGCCCTCGTTTCTGCGGGGCCGGATTTTCTTGAACCTCGATAGAAGAAAGCGCGCTACTCAGGACACCGCGAACAGCGCTATACTCGCAACAGGCTGGAAATAAGGAACAAAAACGTAATAGAAATAGGGAATGTTCTGGCTACAACGGCGCAAACTCTTCGGAGGTGGCAGGCGACCAAATGAGATGAGGTCTCGAGCGCGCGCCCTAGCATCAACACGAAAAGGGGCCAGCCCGTTCGGCGTGCCTCGTTGGTCGCCCCCTCACCTCCTGCAGAGTGCTGCCACTGCGCCCGCGGGAGGTGCCTCTTGGCACGATGCCTGCAGTCGCATCGCAGCCTATTAGCCGCGATAGCGCGTGCGAAGCTATCTTCGCCTCCTCGGGCTCCTTGTTAGCATAACAAATCACTGCAGAGGAGGCGAGAAAGAAAGAAAGGCCGAGCCCCGTCGCCCCACTTTTCGCTACACAAAACTCCATACCGTTTACGAAGACACTTGCTCGCCCGCCCCTCTCGACTATGATACCGTAATCGTAGATGACGGCCGTGCCTCCAGAGAGCGTGTTAATGCGCGATAAAGTGACTCTGCACGTTGGGCGCAATTTGTTGCGAAGACTTCGCTCCCGCCTTGTTGCCCTAGCTCCTTCACTTTTGGCAAGAAGCGGCGCGAGCTTGGATAGCGCTGTCGTATACATAGCAGCCGCTCTCGTAGTACACAACGGGCACTGACTCGCAAAATATTCGAAGCGGGGTGACAGCACAACGACACGCTGCGCGATTCTTTCGGTCTGCGTTGCTTCGGCGCGTGTCCGCGTGATGTAGGCAGTTGTTTCTACGTGTACGCAGCCTAATGTTTCTTTTTCGTTTTTTTTTTTTTCAGAGCCAGACAGCATTTACTTACGCTCGAGTGAATAAACCATGCTGAGTCCTGCAGTTTCCGTGCAACGATGCATTCACGGATTTTTTATTTAACTAAATCCTTTGGAACTGCGAATACTGGTGTTGTAATATGCAAATAGCAAGCGGTACTTACTAGCGAGTGCGTTTTGTAGCTGCAGAAGGCGTAGAAGTTTATGCCCGAATATGGCTGTCGGTGAACTCACGACATTTACGATGTCGCCGAGGTTGCTATAAGCGGTGGCCCTCATTGCTCACTGCAAAACAAACGGGGCAACAGCGAAGCAACGAACTGCTCCCACATAATACTTTAACTGCTTCTGCATACACACAATTTTTTTATAATGATTGCTCAAACATCAACATTGGTCAGTGTTTTGTGTAATGCTACCGTTGCCTCGCTTTCACCTCACAGTCTTGATCAAGTAACGTACGTGAAGAAAGAAATTAATACTTTGTGAGCGTCGATATTTCCGCACGTTTATGTGCGCTAAGTTGGAGTCCGGTGCTTGGACGTGCAGGTGGTGGTTACACGTATGGGGCTTAATTCGTTCCTCGTGTATAAAATGGCCGCCGAATTTTCTGGATTTCTTTTACAAGTTTAGCTGGTTTTGTTTCTCACTGTTGCTTCAAGGCTGGATACACGTCCATTTATTTGCCGACCTTGCTGGTAGCGGGAGATGCCTACATGTAGAGCACTGTACCGGGGTTCCGTGGTTACAGCGCATTGCGAGTATTAAGTCAGGATACCACATCGCCAGCAACATCGACACTTCGCGAGCTGCCGATACGTAATACTAAGCTTTACCTACAAACTTCAACCGAGGTTTGCAAGAAGCCTGTTGCTTTCTTCATACTGTGGGAAAAGAAAATTGGTTTAATATGAAGCAAAGGTACTTTGATGGTGATATGACGCCACTGTGTACATAGTGGAAGATTTCTTCTCGCTTTTATTTTCTGTTTTACTTGATTACGCTGTGTCACGTGATAAACTAATTACCGCATGCATACAGAAACACTGTAGCTTGGTAGTCGAAAGGATATTTCAGGAAACTTTAATTGTCCCCTGCAACCTTTATCTGTGGGAGTTTTGTGGAGGAGGCGCATGCACTTTATGCGAGTAGACGTCATATGCATCAGCGTAAAGTACTGCGTGAGCGTGTCCTCAGAAAAGAGACGATATATATATATATATATATATATATATATATATATATATATATATATATATATATATATATATATAGAGAGAGAGAGAGAGAGAGAGAGAGAGAGTTTTCTTAAGAGTCTTTAAAACCAACAAACCAACTGTGCCGACTTCACCACTAACAGAGACGTACAGTGTGTACATTGTTCGGTGGCACACATTGATTTCGAGCCAAAAAAAGATGTACTCCCGCATCGGAGTCGTTGCCGCAAGCGTGCCGCTTCAGGGTTGTATCAAGGGCATGCATCCTATATTTAGACGAAAACAGTGATTTTCTTGGCAAGCTGAACTTCGGGGCATCATTAGGTCAATGTACAGGTCTCTCCTGGAAAGGTACAGCGAGACGAAATGATCTCGCTTGATATATGGAGCTTCGATTTTTAGTTTGGCTTGTCTTACCTGGCAATAAGGTTTCAAGAACGTGTGCTGCATATGAAAAATACACTTGGACCTTCATTTTAGAATGTGCGGCTCTTAAAAAAAAAAAACAAAGTTGGGCAGGACAGTCTAGTAGTTATAACGAAGTCTAAATATAGCTATATTGGCTGTTGGAGCGATTATAAAAAAGATCTAATGATCAGCTAGACTCGCTTCAAAAGCTTTTGCTTTAATCCATTTCAAACGTAAAATTTATGACGAAGTACTATACTTGCGAAAAGTAGTTTTTAGCTGTTCATATTTATTGTGCAAAGGTATAAGTTCATTTACATGTACCTCTATGTTTCAGAACGAGACTAAGCTGTGTAGGGGATTTTCTGTGCTGTCGTGTTGATCGCTCTATGTGTACACGTGTTGTAGGATCGTTTCTTTACACAGCATTTGAAGATTTAACGCAGAGTTGGGAGGAGCGCAACAAACTACGGCTCCTAAATATCTTGCGTCTTCGCACCGCATTTGGGAATGGCGGACTCTGGATAAAACTGATTTGGGTACGCATGAAATTCGACGGGCCGAATTAGATATGAGAGAACCCAATTTGAATTGATGGATAACTATATCACGTACAGCGTATAGGCAAAACATTGCTCTCGTGGGCATTCACAAGGTTGTTCGTCCTGGTAACAGGGCAAAGCTCCGCCACGGCGGTCTAGCGGCTCTGGCAATCGGCTGACTATCCTGAGGTCGCAGGATCAAATCCTGGCGGCTGCTCCTGGATTTCGATGGAGCCGAAGTGTTGATGCCGGTGTACTGTGCGATGTCAGTGCACGTTAAAGAATCCCATGCGGTCGAAATTTCCGGTGCCCTTCACAATGGCGTCTCTCATAATCACATCGTGGTTTTCTTTCTTTCAATAGCACACTAACGTTTCAATAGCACACTAACGTTGTAGTCAGGGTGGCAATAGCATGTCCTGCCGGGCACAAATTAAATTCGCTTTTCTCAGCGTAGGTGTCAGGATAAAATCTTTCGTTCGCCTGCTCTTGGTCATTGCACACTTAAGCAGCGTGGAAATACTTATTGCCCGCTGTGCTGCGTGTTTGTAGGATCCCAAAGAGAAGAACGACTTTCAGGGCCGAAGCACCTCACGGTCGAGCCTTGTCGTATCTTGTCCGACGTAGCCATGTGATTACAGGGGAGAACGCTAGAGGCGCTGCGGTGCACAGATGCGCGGGTTCGTTTGAGTGGAGACCGCTAGAGGCGCTCCGGTGCATAAATACCTTTCTCGTCGTCCGTAGCTCTAGTTTGCATGGAGTCCGTTAGGGGCGCTGCGGTGTCGTGAGAGTGAGCGAACGGGGCGCGTTGACTATGGAAACGCTCTTTCTGCGATGAACGCTTTACCAGTTCGCAAGGAACGATAACGCGCCCTCACCCGCGAGGGACAACGCTGACGCAGGCAGCATCTGCTAGCGAGTTTCTTGATCGAAAGAACCGACTGCTCGCGCTGCACAACCGTTCACCGGCCACCCTGTATATATAGGCACTGGATCTTGACCTGCAATGTAGTGCCGGTGGGAGATTTCGCTTGTGCGTAGTTGAACCATAAGGATTCGCAGCGTGCGCGTTAACTAAAGTAATCCGGAACTCGGCACTATCTACGACGTGGGAGCACAGGAACCTCATAAAGACCAGGAGCATAAATGACAACGCGCGCGTAAATATACGCACTCGTTGTCACTCATTTACATGCATGAGTGGGCAGTGTCACGGGTGATATACGGTAACACCGAACGATCCCCAGTGCTTCGCCCACTCGTCATGGTTCACTTCGTGGTGATGCGTGAATTTTTTTACTAGTAGATTATTAGCAAATCCCTCTTTCACAATATCAAAAGCACTTTTGCTGCGACAAGGCGCTTAGTGCAGGTTGAAATGCCACCTCGAAGTTCCCACATGAACTTGCCGTAACGTGACCGACTCTGATGACGTCAACCAGGACCTGCATATATGTAACGTTGTAGAGCCTACAATCGATAAAAAAATGAAATGCATTTTCAGCTAAGCAGGTCAGAGACTTAATGTACCAAGTTTCGGGGAATTTCATCACGCCAGTGGCCAAGATATGCAAAAAAAAAAAGAGCTAGTTCATATTCGTTGCGTCAAGTAGCGATTCATGTGCGAAGATTTTGGCGCGGGATTTATAAACGATAATTCGACTTTCAATTTCTGTCCTGTTAGTAAACTATGATGGAGAAACTAACGACCGTGGAGTACTCAACGAACAAGTTACCAGTTTAAACTTATTGATTGTTCCAGTTTAGTGTCCCCTTAAATGAATGAATTCAAGGTTTCTATCGCGAAACGAGCTTTAAAAGCATTTCACGTGTCTCCCTCTCCCCACATGGAGGGTTGCTAACCGTACGCGTGGTTGGTTAAGTTAACTGCCTTTCCTCTTCACTTCTCTCTTCACTTTCTCTCTCTTGAATGCCGAGAAAAGAAATTAGTGGCGTGGCATATACAGCATGTATGCGATCGTTAGCCAACGTATCAGCCGCACCTCTGCATGCAGTCAAGAAGGGTCTGGAAGTACGCGAAGCAAGCGTTCCCTTGTTTGTGGAGCAGTCCGTCTTTCCGCTTGCAAGAGGAGAAAAAGGAGAAGCCAGAAAGGCATGAGAGGTTAATCAGAAAGGCGTCCGGTTGGCTACCCTGAGCTGGGGTAATGGGAAAGGGGAATAGAAAGATGATAGAGAGAGAGAAAGAGGTGGAGGACGAAGTGGAAGAACGAAAGATACGTGCAGGACGGCGTGATCGGTCATAAGCGTTCGCTCAAACCCGTTGTCCTCAAGAAGCACAAAAGCGCTTTCAGTGCCTTGTGAGTCGACGAGCGATGAGGACGGTGTTCAAGTAGCACCTGCACGGACAGTGGCCGATCGCCCAGTTGTCGTAGCGTATGAGCAAGCCTTTTCCATTCCGCGTCAATTCGTGGACAGTGCCACAACAAATGGTCGATGGTTTCGTCGGTGTCGCAGACCTCGCATTCTGCGCACTCGTTCGCTCCAGTTAATACGCGGTATGCCTTCGTGAAGGCAACTCCTAACCACAGTCGTCAAAGGAGTGAGGCTTCACGCCTAGGAAGTCCTGAAGGAGGGCGGAGATGCAAAAAAGTGTCTAGTTGATGGATTCGTGTACGTCTGACGATTGGCGCGTTCCATTCAGCCAGTGATAGATTACGTGCCAGGTGTCGAAACTTCATTGCAGTGTCTGTCCTTGATAGCGGAATCGTAATAATGTTAGCTTCTTGGCGTGAAGTGCGAGCTGCGCTGTCTGCGCAATCATTGCCGCTGAATATGCTGACAAAAATGATGCAAGTAACGTCTCCACAAAGCAACAGACATAGGGCGTTTCGTGAAACACAAAGAGTGCAAAACTACTGTCAGAAACGCGTAGAGCAGACAAAAAATAAAAAATGAACAATAATAAAATAGGAAGAGGCATTTTATAACAAAAGATACAGAAAAATGGGGTATTCGTGGCCTAAATGGTACGCGGGTTCTGAACTCTGTAATAACAACTGGAAGCAACGGTCGTAGTACTGCCCTTGTTATGTACAGTCGTCTTCCTTGCAGGCGCCATCGCTTCACAGTATTTAAATGGTTTGTAGGCATGCAATACTCTGCCTATTACGGCACCCTTTTTTAAGTACTTGCCGAGTTGAGTATTCCTTGAAGCGTCGACGATGTAAAGCTTCAAGCGTAGCATGCACAGTAATAAGGCCGAGTTGTAAGAAGTAGGTTTACATACACATTTCCAGTACATTGGAACAGCGCACTCTCAACCGTCAATTTCACTATACTGTGCCATGTGCCTCGCGTAACTTGAAACAACTTTTTTGTAGGGTGATTCACGTTAGAAAATGAGACTACAAGCATATTTGTTGTCGACTTGGGCAACTCAAACTATTTCTCGACGGGCGGTTACTTAGGCGTTCATTTTATATTTGCGCTCGATTTTACAGATTATCATTAAGTTTGCACATACGAAAGGAAATTGTCCCTATGGTGTTACTGATTTAACTTTACCAGCCACGAAAAACCCTCGCAAAATACTTATTTAGGTGACGTCATTTCGCTTTTGCGCATCAAAACAACAATACTTGTGACAGTCTTCTGTAAGAACAATGTCCGTATGTTTAAAAAAAATAAGCGATAAAGCGCTCGTAAACAGTGTGAGTGCTCGTTGTCACATTGCTGTCTAAATAAACGTCACGAGCATTAACGATGACGTGTATGCTTCTTAGCGCCAGGTTGGTTGCGCGATACTCGTTAAACATGCTAAAAATAGGAGGAAACAGGCTCGAAACAAACACTTCATTGCTCAAACTTTGCCAGACTCGCCGCTTTCCCCTGCTGAATATACATCCTTTCGTGTTCTTCTGAAAATGAGGCTAGCTTCATTTTCGCTGACACATTTCTCTTCTTTTTTTTTTATTTGCGCCAAGTCTGTTCGCGGCCGTTTTTCACCAGTTCATTGTTTGTTGTCATTCGGAAGAGCGCTGACATGTTTTGGAAGCTGCGCGGTCTGGGCACCCATCACCGCGGTAGGGCTTCGGAAAAAATCCCCACGGTAGCTCCAGCACACAATCACGTGCGAAAGGTTGGCGACCAATTGGCGCAGCAATTTTTTTCTTTATGAGTCCTGAGTATGTTAGCTGAAACCGAATGGTATTACCTAAGTGTGCATGCGCAACAATTGTTATGCATCGAAGAAGTTATAGGCTGTGAAGCTGTGCTCGAAAAGAACGCGGAACACACTGTTGAATACAGTTTATTTATTTTTACATACTGCAGCCTCAATGGTGCTAGCGCAGGAGTGCAGGAAAATAAAAAATGAATATTCATGCACATCCTTCCAGAAATTCTTTAAGTGGTAAGATACGGGCGCCTCGATTCTAGGCTTCGATTGTTGAAGAAAAAAGCTATACTTGAACACCTCAATGCGGGTGAAAAAGTTTGCAATGTTAAGGGCGCGGTGGCTCCTCGTAGCATTCGAAGTTTATATATTTATATTTCATCCAGTAAGAATTTGCATGGACAAACTGCTTGACCGAAAAATTCACCCGACGTGCATCTAGCGCATTTTTCGTTCAAGCAGTTTGTCCATGCAAATTCTGACTGGGTGAAAGGCATCCTTGCCCTATAGTCTGTTGAGGCATAGCAGCACGCAAAGGCTACAGGTTGCATTCATTTTATACAGACAGGCCCTATTGGATGCTTGCGTCGCATCAGAGACCTCGGAATACTACCATAGCAGCCTTGTTCTTTTTTTCCCTTTTTTTTTTGTCGATAGCTGCTCGATAGCGCCATATATTGGCCAATTTTGTGAATGTGTCGTGTAGGGCTCCGGCACTGTGCTCGGTCTGAACGTTATCTTTCATACCGCGCGGTGGCATGGTAACCGGCCTCGTCCAATGTTGTAATACAGGTCGCCTTAATAAGTAGGATTCTGGTATTGATGGCGCGTCGTTTCTGTGTGCACGATGACTACGGAGATCGCTGGACCGCTCATTATAGTAGGAAATGACCCAAGACCCAGCGCTCGTGTCCGTATTGTCTTCTTGTCTCCATTTTGCTTGTGTAGTAGGTATTTATGAGAGATGGCTGACTGACTTTGACAGAATTACGTATGGTTTTCCATCACTGTAATTGTCAATATTGCAATCGCAATTCATCACAACGCGTCGGATCTGCAGGTATTTTCACTCGGGCTGACGATAAATAGTTGCACTAATAGTGCTTTGGAAGCACTTAGTGACTGCGCTGATTCCAACTCTGATGCACTCTCTCATCACGTTCATTTTTCTAAGCGATACTGCGGATCGTTTCCCATGGAGATCTTTCTGCTTTGACACCGGTCCTCTCATAAATAAGGAGAGCTTTGCTAGGAATATGCTTACATATATAAATTTCTAGATCCAATATGGTCTACCTTTACTTCAATGAATAATGTTGAGTCAGCATACACCGCTTTCATCTCAATTATAACCAGTAGCGTAACTTCATCGGTGTGAACTGTACACTGCCATAAGTGATAACCGGTTAAAAAATGATTACCTAACAGCTTCCCTAATAACAATAACTTATTCAGCAAACAACAAGACAGCCATTCAATATGCGTCTAAATGGCCGTTACAAACGACACCGTAACAAATACACCCACTAATAAATAATGCAAGAAAAAAATCATTAAGCTGATATGAATTGAGGCTCATCGACTCTTCTAGCTGCATGCCACATTCGGTATTAAGTTACCTCACATTAAACATACTACTATTACGTTACATGCTCCAGCTAAAATTTGTTTGGTAATGTGTAGCACACCCAACCAAGAAATTATTACAGACACATTTAATTCATGAACATATGCTCTTACTAAAAATAACAATAGGAGATCTTTATCCAACAACAATATTTTGCTGCCCCGAATAAAGGAACTATCAATATTTTCCGTAGTTGTATGATTATGAGTGACTAATATCCATCTCGGGCACCTATTTCACACACACACACACACACACACACACACACACACACACACACACACACACACACACACACACACACACACACACACAAAGATAAGTATCGCGCCTTACAAGTTTTACGGGACAACTCCGGTAATATTTTGGGCATGTCAAGGTAATGTCGATTCTATGTTCCTGAGGCGCTCCTGTCACACTCCTGATTGCAGAAATGCTCAGAAAATGCGAAAATAATTTTTAAATAACAAAAAAGCGCAAAACCAAAACCCAAATCTAACCCAGCATTGACGTCAAATCAGTCAAACCGCCTTTTGCATAGTGCGACAAGGCATGCGCCCTTCCCCTGGCGGTAACGTAGCGAATGTTCGCGGCGCGCGCATGTCTCGAAGGCCATGTTATGATAGTACCAGTGCGCTTCGGTCGCTTTGCCGATTATGACGTCAACACACAGTGTGGCCAAAAATTGTAGGAAACCAAATTGGCGAGGTAATCAGTAAAAATTGAATCGCAAGCAATCTGTGCATCTCTCGAGCCCGTAACCTTGCACAAATGACGGAAGTGTGCCAAGGGACGTATACACCCAGCGAATTTTACTGAGATCTATTGACTTCGAAAAATCGCCGGAGGTGGAGTTGATCCGCTTTAATTTTACTATAGATTAATTATATCCAGGAATGCTTAAATACCTGAAAAGAATAGATATTACATGCTGCCGAAAGAACATAAGTGTTTGAGTTTTACTTATGCAACGTTATAACAACCGTTAATGCTGTTCTTCTAAATGTCAGTACATATGGTGTGCTAAGAATACACTTTTGTTTCCACCTCCTAAATTAAAATTTTAGTTATGGTGTAATATGTAACTCTCAAAAATGCGCTCTTTGTAAATACAAATTCCAGTTATTCATCGGATTATTATTCTTTCCTTGCAATGAAATCGGATTATAGCTTACAATTTCGCTTTCATTTCAAAGAACTGCTGCAGAACCACGGGCGGAACACTCCTTGCGATATTAAGCTATTACAAGGGCTAGATGTACTTTCCTTGACTTGACCACTTTCATAACCTGACATTACGCGTTCATTTAGTCACCTAACTTTGCATAACTTCCCAGGTTCAAACTAATCACTGTCTATATTTGTTCCCTCCAACATGTGCAAAATCAAGACATTTGTGTCATTGCGTAGAGTAACCGACCTTCTGATCTTACCGATCTATACCATGAGCCTAACGTACGTAGTAGTGTAATGTAAATCCCTAATGTAATGAAATGTAATGTTCACACGCCGCACTTGCTTATCAAACAGGTAAATATCCCAACCTTCAAAAATTTCATGTGCGCAACACTACTAATTACCATATTGTATATTGTTCCCTAAGTAGCATTTGTTTTTACTTCCTAAGGTTCATCTAAATATGTCTCTCACAGCGCAGATTTTGATTTAATGGATCTAGATTTTATATTCCAGATGGATCTAGATCTAGATTTTAGATGGATCTAGAAATTTAGATTTCAATAATATCAAGGGTCGTCATCATGCGTCAGTATTTTTATTTTATTTTTACCGTTTGTTATAATTTTTATAATATGCGAACATTTTTAAAGTCAACCTTGGAATTGCTGTTTTTTAATACCTTGTTTGATGAGTTTTATACTATCATTTGTGCTTAGCTCTGTTGTTTCATGCTTGTTATGATTTCCTTTGTGTACATCGCAACTGTACTGTGGTGTGTAGAAATAAGTTAACCACCTGCCTTTTATATATCTGTTAGTAATGAGGCAATTTCGTTTCCTTTTTACTTGCTGCTCTATAGAGGTGTGCAACCCATGAATTTCTATTATCAGTCGAGAATTACACACCTAATGTGTTCGCATTCAATTAGAAAACCGAGTGTCCGAAAAATTTCGACTTCGGTGCGGGTGCGGCAATGCCTATAAGTGTCGAAAATACACGGACGCGTGATAAGAGCCATGCACTGACGAACGCACCGGCGTGAATGCACTCGTGCCTAAGCGGTTTAGAGCCGTTGATGTTGGTGATCGCGTACTGCACGTATCTAATAGACTACAGCCTCCAGCGGCACGCGCCACCGTTCGCTGACGACGCCTTGCACGGAAGCGGTTCAAGATCGCGTCGCTTTGAAGAAGCGACGGCAGCTCACCGCGGCCACGTTGGCCGAGCAGTATATTCGCCGAACCGGCGCCCGGTTGGGAGCGTCGCGGACGCTAAGAAGCCCCAGCAGGAAAATACGTGCTTATTGTATAGCGAGCGCCAGGCACTGACGAAATGCGCTAACATAAGTGCGCAACGCTCTGCACATAACTAAGTGGCCATGCTTGGCTCTATGCGGGAGCAGGTGCAGCGTTTTGTGAAGGTACGCCGGTTTTCTTTAACGGATCGCCCTATGAACGTGCGCACGGGGATCGGAGAAAGCCGCGCGAGCCGTCCGTGCGGAATCCTACCATGTCATCCGCAGTGTGTATTCCCTGTCATGGTTCCGAAATGATCCGGCGGAAATGCACGATCGCACGTGCCAGCTTGGCACAATTGTTTTCCGCGATTTCGTAAAACGAAAGTAAAGACCTTCTAGGGGGTACATTTTCGATAACCTTCACTTCGACATCATCACATTCCCATCATTGGTAGCGGCTGCTCACGACAGGAAGGAAGGAAGGAAGGAAGGAAGGAAGGGGAAAACAGAAAGGCAGGGAGGTCAACCAGAAAGGCGTTCGGTTGACTACCCTACACTGGGGGAATGGAAAGGGGGAATAGAAAGATGGGAGAGAGAGAAAGAAGGGAAATAATGAAAAAAGACGTTGCAGGACAAGTCCAACTGTCAAAGGCGTTCGTGCAAACCAGTCATCTTCAAAAAGCGCAAAAGTGCTTTTAGTGCCTTGTGGGCCGACGAGCGATGAGGGCGGTGTTCGAGTAGGCTGCTCACGACAGGAGACGGAAATTATCGTTTGGCACTCAATTACAGGCAGCGTACGGGGCTGTGCCTTTACAATACCACAAACGAACAGTATAATTTCGCGTCTAACGCGTGCGGGGTTGTCTCTTACGATGAAACCTTCTTAAAACATCTGTCCTCCTCTTTGCAGCCACGATGTTTTGCTATCGTCACTATTGCTATGGCCGTCGGCATAGCGAATGCGGCGAAAGCGTTCCATAAGGGGACAAAATGGCTCACTAGCCGCGCCGCTGACACGGGATTCCAGCAAGTGTTACGGCTCTCGCGATTGATAAAAAGAGCGGAAAAACTGAACAAGAAAATTATAAAAGTAAAGTTCTGGGCGTTTTGCCAAAACCACATTATTATTATGCTAGTGCGATGCTACGTTTTGATTTTGATCATCAGGGGTTCTTTCACCTAAAACTAAGCGCACGGAAAAAGAAAAAAAAAACATTTCGTGTATTTCGTTTGCACCAAAGTGCGGTCTTCGTGACCCTGTAGTCAAACCTACGCCCTTGAGCATTCCACTGCAACGTTATATATAGTATAGCCGTTAAGTCACGACGGCGGGTAGGAATGCTTTCTCCTTCCCCCCTTTTTTTTTTTTAATGTAGTGCGAATACTTTAGGTTCTGGCAGGTGTTTTTTTGTGCATTTTAATTAATTTTCTTTTATGCGACAATTACTATACTACGGTTAAAAACTACAATTATTTCCTCGATGCCTTCCTTGGCTTCATTTCCTGTTGGCTTCGTTAAGTGGTGTCTAACAAATAAATGAGCCCTTGACCCATTCCTTATTTTGTTCATTCAGAAACGGAAAGATAAAGATTTCTTCGAAATTCGAACTGTTAGCGCATGGTACACTTCCAAGGAAGCGCAGATATTGATTTTTGCTGCAACCACATATTTTCTTCCAATAGCTTCCTAGCATATATTTCACAATAATTATATGGTAAAATAAAATTTGAAAATAATACCTGTCTTAATAATTTGATATTCAATGCGTTATTCGAAGCTACAGACATCCGCATTCAATTCTTATTGAAAAAAAAACTAGCTTCATGTTCTCACACTTCTATTCTTTTTTGATATAATCAAGGACCCCACTACAATATATCGCTTTGGGAATATTTTCTGAACTAAATGTGTATAACATTTCGCATATGTAATATACGTATACTGAATGAACTTCAGCTTCAAACTCTGTTTTCAAAGAAAAGGTGCCTGTATAATAGGTAGTCCAGGTACTGGAGATCGAGCCCTTTGGCTAAGCGCAGAAGTTGGACAGTGGCGCAGATGAAATCAGCGCGCGAATGGTGGGGGATGTGCTTTCGACAGAGGCATCGGAGTAAATGGGATAATGAGCCTTGGAATAGATGTTCAAAATAGATTATCAAAATATATTAACAACTTGTCAAGGGGTGTCGGTGCTTGCGTCGGTACTTGTGTCGACACAAGTGGGTGCTTCTTTAAATGCGATCGGATTTCTTATATTTCACGCCTGATCTGTGCGCAAGGATTATCAAGACGCCTTTGTTTTATAGGCTCTGTCAAAACACCTCTACGCAGCGTTTCTTCCTCCAGGTTTTCCCCGTGGCAGTTCTGACCTTTCGTGAGTACGCACACCAGTATGGAACAGCGGGCGCCAAGACATCGTCACCAACATAAAACAAATCGTTTTTCTTGCAACCGAACCGAGAACAGTGTTCCCGCGCACAAGCCATCCCGTCAGTGCAGCCGCGGCACTGCGGCTCTTGCTTTTCGCCGGGACACGAAACCAACTGCAGCCAAAGTGAGAAACCTTGTCGCCGAAAGAACAGCCCGCGCACCAAACTTGGAGGGGTTAAGCGTGGAGCGCGTGAAATTCAAGTGCGTTGACAAGGTGCCTGGCTGGGACAACCGTTCAATCGGCAAAAAGAGCGCACGGCGAAAGCGAGAACAGGAGGGCGTGCTGTGGCGTAACAGAAAGCCCCGGCGAGCATTCTTCCTCCCCCGGAGCACTTGGTCTTACAAGGAGGCGAGACATCTAAAGATATGCAAAGCTCCGGCGCAATATCCTGGCGCCACAACAGCCCCGAGCGCGTGTCTCGCCAAAGCCGAGAGCGTAGATGTGGGGGAAGTGACGCAGACAATGTCTTCGGGGCCGCAGTGAGAGCGCCCTGGAATTGTAATTTTAGATACCGCGTCCTTTTGTGGGAGCCGCCGTATTGCGCTTGTTGCAGGCGCAAGTGTATCCGCTTGCGACACTGCTAAAGTGAAAAATTACTGTTTCTCCGTTTTATTATCGCTCGACTCGTCAGTCTGCTCACTGTTCGTGCGTTTATTTGTGTCGTTATAGAAAAAAAAATACGCCGAGGCCATGTTTTATCGAGGCCAACATGGTGTGCATGTTTTCTTTCGGCTATGAATTGTTGTATTTTAGGACCCGGTGCTCTTCTTGCACTTCCTTACGGGACGTGAATGAGTCGTGTTTCACTGACATTGCTTTATTTTCTCATAGAATACGGTTTTAAGAAGCCCGCGTTGGTTCAAACATAACCAGTCGGGGAACCGCAAGAATTTCAAAGTGATAATACGAAAAGTGCGCAGCGATGATATAATGTAGCGAAATGTTTAAAGAACATGCCCGCGGACGCGCGCACCAGACGTCGCCGCCGTCATGCCGGGATTAACGGACAGTCAGGACGTTTCTCAAATTTATTTCTTCGGTGATTCTGCTTAAAAGACAGGGTTTCTGAGCCATTTCCTTCAATGAAACTTCGCAACGAGGTCTTTCTCTGCGTCTCGCACGTTCTTTCTTTGTTTCGCTTATCTTCTTTCTTCACTTCTTTCAGAAAGAATTCGTTCCAACTCTTCCAGCTTGCAGCACGTTTTGTTCCCCTCGTATATGTATGGCGACGCTAATAGATCTCTGTATATATGTATGTGAAAACGCATTGACAGGTGTGCTACCACTGCTATTAGATAGCGAGGACTCCTTGAGCGTTGCGGTGCTCTTATTTTCGCCGATCTTAATTTTCATGAATAATTCGCGTAACTGCTATCTGACTAGTTGTTTCAAAAATACTTCTGCAACGGGTTCACCCGGTGTAACGAAGACAACAAGGTATTTGTCAACCACGCAACGAGCTGCGGGACAGAAAGTAGTTGTATGCCCCAACTACTAAATCTCGTGATGACGACAACGTTTCCGCAATTATTAGGTTAACGCTCCTTTGGTAAACCTATATTAGCTGCAATAGCATGGAAAGTTGGTCTAGTTTCCTCTGTGTTTCATGTTCCTTGGTCTTAGTCTTTTGCGCTGCTACAATGCTATATTTGCTAATTTCCTGCGACCACGGACATACAGACCGTAATAATTATCTCGAATGCGTCAATGGCTTACACGAAACGTTTTACCGTATTTGCTAATGCGACGTACCATGGGATATATTGTTGCATCTGTTCCTTAAGCTTGCGGCTGAGTACCTTTCCTGTGCTATAGACACCTCATTTTTTTTCGTCTCTTTCCATTATATGCACAATCATATACTGACACGTGCGTCAGAACAACGCCTTCAAAATATAATGTTGGTGTGGGGTATTACGGCTTGCTTGAACTGACTACATTGCGTCAGTATTAGATTTTCGAGCACACGACTCCGCATTTACCCGTGTATCTTTTGTATAAAAAAGCAACCAACGGCATAGTCCACCACGTAGTTGCAACACGTGTACGATTTCTTTTCGTTGCAGGATGTCCCTCGGAGAAGCACGTCTTTCGAGGCGACGCAGTTACTCTATCTCCTTTGGCTCTTTCCTTCTTTCGTTCCTTCTTAAAAATATCTCTCGTCTTGTATCCGACTGAGTGATTTTTACGGTAGACAGAACGTGGGGCAGCCTGAGAAACACCGATATATTCAAATTTCAGAACGCGGGAATTTCGTAGTCCGGACGCCGGCTCAACCGTTCGGAAAACAGGAGAGCATCGGAGGGTAGCGGATAAGGGTGTATTGCTTACGCAGAATGCACTGCTATCTTTCGTGGGCTTCTTTCAAGCGCTAAGTTAAAACGGAGTACGCAAGCAAGCTGCATTGATCGGTGTATCTCTTTGACGAGAAAACAAAAATCTAGCTAACACTACAAATGAGCCCCTCAGGGAACCACGAGTAATGTTCTGACAGTATTACGAAACACCAGACATAACAAGAGCGCCGTATATATCTATATATTTTGCTGCTTCGCTCTTTACGTAGTCGATATTTCGAATGCCTCTAGCCACAGAAGAAACCTATGCAAGCTCAAAGAATAAGACATTCAAATAAAACAAACCTGCCTGACGGACAGTTTGCTGAATCCCTTGCGATGCGGGATTCAAAGAGAGTGAAAGGGGGGTTGTCGAGACTAACAGTAGCACGCGCTCCGTGATCCGCTTCTGAAGTGGGAGGCATCTCTTATTCTTTAAGAATACAGGCCAATGTCACTTACCTTTGCTACTATAGAATAAGCCGTGTTATTACAAAACAGCCGATCTGAAAGCCGCCTTTTTTTTTTTTTTCTAGCGGAGGTATGTTTTGCTTTCGGCTACATACACTAACTTCTGGCTCCCTTTAATCCACCTGTATGACTTTAAGAGAAGCACTTTTGTGAATAACTTTACATGCATTCGAGAAAACCACTCTTGTCTACAAGACATGCATAAAAATCCTGCGTGCCAGACCTGCAGCGGTCGGTACCGACAAGTTCGAAAACCACAGCTTCTTGCTTCAAACTATGAAGCCAGCGTACTTTTTAGCAGGATGCAGGATATTTTTTGTAGCTGCACTTCGGCGTACGAAAATTTGAATGCTGCTCACGGACCTGCGTACTTTTTATTATTAGCGGTATTACTTGACATGAATACGCGCATTAAATAGGACAAAGAGTGAAATAGGGCAGCAGTATAGGCTCAAAACTGTCAGGAGCCTAATACGCAAGATTACATTCCGGGTTTTGCGCGCCAAAAGCACGATATCATTAGCAGACACGCAGTATAGCGGGGGACCCGCAATCAATTTTTCCCTGCTAAGATTCCATCACATGCAGCTCCTTCAACGCGTCGCTTTCCAATTTCTCCCCGTTGAAATGGGGTCGTCCTGGCTGGGAGTCGCACCCGCATTCCTCAGTTTAGCAGCGCAACATCATAGCCGCTCAGCCACCAAAGGGGCTGTTCCGGTAAGGTCACTATTCAGCCTCCTCGCGACGTACGTCTGTAGCGTGCAAGGATTTATGCCGGACGCTCTCGACAAGATCCTGGTGGTGTGAACAGACTAGTTACAGATACCCTGTCACAGCAGCTGAACGACGAACGCAAGAGCGATCCATGTCCTCCTCATACACGTACACAGTAGTGGAGTGGAGGGTTACCGAATAAGTATCGCTGCATAGGCAGTCCAACATGCCAAGAAAGTATGTGGTTCGCCATGGAGTATTATATCTCAAACCAATACACCACCCACTCCCCAGTATAAATAGTTGCGAGCGCTTGAGCTTGTCCTCCGTCATTTTAGGTTTGCTTCCAAGTTCGTCTAAGAGACCCGAATGATATCTTCTGCAGCTGTTCATTTTATTTATTTATTTATTTATTTATTTATTTATTTATTTATTTATTTATTTATTTATTTATTTATTTATTTCCAAATACTGTTGGCCGTCCTGGCCGTAACAGGGTGGGTACAGTGAATTTACAAATGAGAAAAATAAAGTACAATATAGTGAAAACAAAACAGCAAAACATACATATTTCAAATACAAAATACGAAGCTGTAGAAGAAAAGAGAAAACAACATACATACAGACATTTTGACGGTGTTATAATATGCAATATGAGTAACTACATCATGAACTTTCGAACATCATGAGAGAGTGTACATACAACACTAGCAATAATCAATTTTATAACAGGTTTTTAATGCGCTCTTCAAAACTTCCAATGGTCGTTGAACTCAGTACAGATACTGGCAAATCGTTCCACTCTTTTATCGTTCGGGGAGAAAAGGAGTACGCGTACACATCAAGATAGGATTTTGGAACCGTGTACAAAAATTGATTACTTGATCTGACATTGCTGATCTGACTCTTTGCATCGGCTTAAGAAGCGGGAGAGCCCACACTGTTCTAGTTTGCCGCCTGGTGCTCTCGCTCTGGCTTGCTGCCGCGTAAACTTCCTAGGACCCAAGCCTGCACTTCGCAGTTCAGCATTTTTGGGACGCTTCATTTCACAATAGAATGTGACCATCATGAACGACGCCGTATGGGTTAAGTCAGCCTATTCACTTAAATAAGGAATTCATATACTTATCCAGCCTCCATGCGTTACATTCGGGGACCCCATAGGGTAACGCTTATTTCGAACCAGAGCAACAATTAAGGTTGCAATCAGAACTGCAAGGTTATTTCTTGCGGAAAAGTAAACTATGTGGCTATACGTATACTGTTACTTTAACCGTCTCTCTTTCCAAACTGCCTTCAGTGTCATCCCGATGAGACACAGATCTCCTAGTCCCTTCTTCACCCCCCCCCCCCCCCCAATTTATTTTCTCTCCGTATGTGTCTCTCTTTTTTTCTTTTTCGCGGTTTATAGGAATCTCTCTCCGCAAAGTTCGGATTGCTACGTCTCCTACAGATCCCTCCACTTTGGCCCAGAGAGCTGTCTTAAAAACACTCATCCAACCTGGATTGAGAAAATACTGTTAATTTAAACTAATAACTCTCAGAAAATACGGTGTTATATTACTTACTGTTCAACCCGAACACTACAGTGGGCAGTTTCTGAAGGTCACATTATATAAGCCGCTATTTAAGTGTCTAGAGCCTGGATGCATTGCTGAATGCGATTCTATCATTATGCTAGGGGGAAACCTGAGAATGTCTGCTACAAAGGACGTCAGCCCATTAGCTTTAACAAAAACTAACGACCTATCTTAAGCGACGTTGTCCTATGAGCTTGTACTAACAACAGAAAATCTACAACGCAGCCCACAAATCTCCTAGTGTTATAACGCTATTAGAACATAGACCGGTTCCCTATTGATGCTGGTTAACCACAGCTTGCAGACAGTTTCCCGCATCTAACTACAACAGCTTTGTACAGAAGGACGCCACATGGGTTAGCGTCAGTGCTGTGGCTCGTAGAAATAAAATAAATAAATAACGAATAAAATTTTCCACGCTTCACCATTCATCATTGTCGTTCTGCGGAACAACGACGTATTTAAGTGCTACATAAATAACAACTGTGACATCGCTCGCAAACACAATCATTCTTCTGCCCCTCCCTCACAAGAGCGCTGTGGTTTTCCGCAACGTCATTATTTCTGCGCACAAGGTAACACTGATGGGCTCCATTCTTAGTGGACGAAGCCTATGGTTACGGTCCGTCCCAAACATGATCTACTGCATGCTTCTTCATTACTTTTTATATATACCTGTACCCGCACAATAACCTTCTTCAGCTAAAATAATTGCACTTCAATCTTTCTCCCCCTCACTCCTCTACCCAGAGAAACAAGCGCACTTTTTTAGCTGAAGACAATGCATTCTTTCTAAATAACATAAAAGAAACTTTCATCATCAAGCTTTTTTTTTCTTTTTTCGCACCCCCATGCATTAAAGCATCAACGGCTGCGAAATAAAAAAAAAAACGAGAGAAATAGAGAAAGAAAGGACTCACAGTGGAAAGTAAACGTTCCAAGTCTCCAGCCTAATTCCATGCATCATTATGTGCCCCCATGAAAGCTTTACAAGAAAACAAACATAAGTTCCCTTGAAAGCTTTCTTCATAACAGCTGGGACCCCCGCCGCCTCTCTCCCGTCTGGCGAGCCTTGCGCAAGGAAGCAAGCAAATACCTAAACGCACATCGCGACCAAGCAAGCCAGCATTTCTCTTCATTTCACGTTGGGCACGCCTCAGCCGACTTGATATGTCTGTAGTTTTGCTTTATTGATTGCTACTCGCGTTCACTCGTCACGTAACCTTAATCTCACATTGTCCTTCGTTATTGCAGAATATCCATAACAACCTCAAAGTATTAATTACCGTGCATATGCGGCAGAATTACCCGAATGATGTGAGTTGGAGGCCTTTTCCTTACTTCCAGTGCATTAACTTCACTTTCACTTTCACTTCACTTCACTTTATTTTCTTAAAGTCCCCCTTCAGGGGTATTACATAAGGGGTGGTGTTTAATAAACCTATACAGTGATGTTTTTAATGGCTTCGGAAAACATGGATGGGTTAATCATGGCAGAAATGGCGTGAGGAAGGCCGTTCCAGTCTTTTGCTGCTCGTATAAAAAAGGAGGCTTCGAATGTAGTGGTCCGGGTACGTGGTAGTGCAACTTGAAGCTCATGACCAGTGCGATGAGATATGTGTGGAGAGGGCGTCATGTACGGTGGATGATTCAGTGAACTGAAATACAACATATGAGAGAGGGCGGCAATCTGTCGGCGAGAAGCAAGTGTTTCCAAACCTGATTCCGCCTTCAAGGATGAGATGCTGATATCATATGAATATTCAGAGTGAATGAACCTGGCAGCCCGATTTTGAATTGATTCGAGTTCATTTATGATATATATTTGGGGGGGGGGGGGGGGGTGCTCCAGATGGAAGATGCATATTCGAGCTTTGATCTGACTAATGATTTATATGCAAGCATTTTGAGATGTGGTGGAGTATGACGTAAGTGTCGTCTGAGAAATCCTAGTGATTTATTAGCAGCTGAAATGATGTTAGTGGTGTGATGACGCCAAGAAAGGTCGTGAGACAAGGTGACACCGAGGTATTTGAATGACTGAACTGATTCTACTGGAATATTAGCGATTGAATAGATGAAACTAAAGGGGTTACGGCGGCGAGAAAAGGAAACAAGCTTACATTTATTAGGATTTAGGTTCATTAGCCAACGATTACACCATGTTTGTGGTGTGGATTCCAGGCCACATCCAGGGATGTGGCCTGGAATCTTGGCCACCAAATAACGGGCTGCAGCTTTAGGCCGGCGAACGCCAAATGACCTGGAGACAAGGACCTCTCTGTAAAGTCAAGCGCATGAAGCCGATTCTGCAGGCGTGAGACGGTTGGCGCAGTTGGCGCATTTCATCAAAGTACTGCAAATGTTCTAACGGGAGAAAAAAAAAAAAAAAACGTGAGCGAGTAGCAACGCCTCCGAAGCAGTTTTGTCAAAACTGTCAAAGCACGGCGAGTACTATGGAGTCTGTAATCTTCCTAGTAATCAGAGCTTATGCGTAGCCATATACAAAAGAAGCGAATGGTAAATGCTGCATCCTTTGTTGGTCAGGCATGCGGTGCTCACATGTACAAAAGGTTATTGAATTGGCTACCAATATAATATTTCTCGATTTTTTCCTGCTTTCCGCTCTCTTCACGAGAAATATAAATGTTTATAAATCCTGCTGTCGTAGACACTTGTGAAATTACATTCGGAATTACATTCGCTGCCCGCAATTTGAGGAACATAGACTACCTATGACCGAGTCCTTCTAAAAGCTCGACGATCGTCCTCTAAGTGAACAGACAATCTTGGAATACCGTCCTAACCGACCGATGACTCCGAAGGCAATTAAAGCGCTTTTGGGCTTTCTGAAAACATCTGGTCCTTACCGAGCGCCTGTGACATTATATAGGACTGTCCTGTAGGCACTCCCCCTCTTTCCTTCTCTTTTATTTTCTTCCCCTTCTCCCATCCCCCAGTGTAGGGTAGCCAACCGGACTCCTGGCTGGTTAACATCCCTGCCTTGCCTTCCTTATTTCTCTCTTTCTCTCTCTGTGTGTCTCTACATTCGGAATTATTTTACTTTGCGTATCAGGCGTTGAGGCGTACTGTACAGCCTAATTTTTTTTTTTTTAGTTTAGTCTCATCAGCTCCAACTGTAGCCAAGATATCAACCTATAGGCTCTCCAGTTCGGAATTAATATTTGGTGGTATTGGTGGTAATATCTGGTGGAACGATTTCTTTTTTCAGCAACCGACTTTTATTGTACATTTCTTTCTATGTTGTAAAACTTTTTTCCTAGGTTGTATTTTGCAGTTGCCGCATATTTGTTTTAATTTATTGATTACACTTTCATTCTTATGCTATCCATATGCAGTTGAAACGTTTTTTATTGTGGTACTGAGAACAAATCACCACTGTCTACGTGGGGGACCGGAACCTCGTCAAGCCGAAGAACTTTCGGCTTTTTGTTTAGTTCTCACTTGTTCACCTTATGTAGAAAGTGGTGAAAATAAAATATCGTGATTGATTGATTCATTCATTCATTCACTGACTTCCTGAAGCGGTTTAGTGTTTCGCGGACCGAGATCATCAAGGAATTTCTCTCTCCCTCTTTCTTTCGATCGCTGTATCTAAGGGAATAGGCGTTTTGCGTTTCTTCGCAGCCCAACTTGTGGCGGACACACGTGTGATTATCTGCTCGTGAGATGGCAGACATCACGCATGTACCGCAGTAATGTATAGCGCACACTTCCTCTGGGAGTTCTCATCTCTGCGTCTCAATTCAATATGCACAACTGGCGATGGCGTGGCGTATATGCTGCGTGCTGCGCTCCAAGCTATTCCATTGAGAAATTGGTTTCCCGAAGCAACGTCCTCTCGGAGAGTGTTTGCCTGGCATCAAAGGTCGGAGGCGCAACGAAAATGTCCGTGGCACACAAAATTTGGAGTATTCCATTTACATAATGAGAATGAATGTGGAAATGTGCCTCCCTTGCGGTTGCAACACTACCGCTGGCTTTCTTTCAAATCGAGACAGTCTGACAGTCACTCTTAAGAGATGTTTTTACGCAACAGTCACGCGCTCTAGACAATGTCTTCAAGCTTCATCCTTGAGTTGAATGTCTGCGTCAGGTATTGGCGCCTCCACTCTTTTGTTGCGATGGAAGTAATTGCCACGTTATCATGGTATCACCGTCGCCTCCTGGAGTTCGTTCTCTATAAGCATCGGAATCATTGTTCTGACACATTAGTCCACTGGCGCCGAGACTTGAAAAATGGAGACAGTCGTAAAGAGCGCAAATACAGAGACGCAAAAACAGAACGACATGAGCGGTCACTTTATTCCACATATCTTGACGACTATTCCACTAGCGTAATTCGACGTTATGTTACAAATAGCTGATAAAAATCTTCTAAAGGTGACTCTTACAGGCTCCTATACAAAGGGACGTAAATTTGGGCATGCTGGTATTCCATTTCAACCTTTATCGGAGGGAAAAGGCACAATGGCAGCGTCGTATACGACGTAGCGCTTGTCTTCCTCGTACGTCAAGCTGCGATTGCGCTGCTTACTGCGCTTTTTTAAAACGCGGGAAAATGTTCGATACACGCAAACGTTTCTTGTATTGACCGCTTCTGAGACAAGTCTTAGTTCGCGTTTCAAAATGAGAAGCTGTGTTACTAATAGCTTTGTTCGTCCCTGTAGTAGACCCATCTTAACGAGCCTTTATGTAGAGAGCGCATAATTTGTTGCGTCACAAAGTCATCGAAAGCGGATGTTCCAGAATATATGGCCTGCAGAGTTCGCTTCATAGCAAACGCTTTGTTAGTCTAAGTGTCTATTTTAAGTAAAGAACAAGAAACTGCATCGTTTGAGATTCTTTTCCGCTTGCTTCCTGGATGTTTCACCGTATACGGTGATAGAAAGTCAACTTGTAAGAACGCACGTATCGCAATGCTTGAGGAAGGATTTTAGATGCGAGGCCACCTGATGCTCGTGACAGTGTCCGTTCTGGGGCGTCCGCACCCGTACTGCGCATGCACCACTCTCCCTCATTCTCCTCTCCTACGCAGGTGTGTGCTCTCCTCCTCCCCTCTCTCCCTCTCCGCCACAGGTGCGGCGCAGCAAATCATTGCATATAACTCTCTCTCACTCTCTCTCTCTCTAAGGGTACGCCGGTAGGTGGCGCAAGTGTAGCGGCGTAGTATAAAGCGCGTTCGCTGTGCTTCCGTCATTCTCTCTGTGCAACGATGTGCGAAACGCCATGAACAACGTCAACGTCGGCGCTAGTTGCAGCGGCAGCGCCACCGCCGCGTTCTCTCACTCTAACTTTCATTGGGTTGTGTTGCCAAGTGAAACGAAACGGAAACTCGATGCGCACCCCCCGCGATGCTTTAGCATCCCACCATGGTTGCCCGTAGGGAGAGATGGTGTGTTTTTATAACGTACCTTAGATCACCGAGTTTCCTACAAAATACTAGAAGCAACTCTGGCGCTGCAATCCTTGAAGCTGCCGATTGGGAATGATGGGTAGCACATGGATTTGTCTAGTCTTCGTGCTTGCGGCTTCAAACGTTCTGGTGGACTTGTTTATTGCTGTTTTGTAGCTCTAGTGATGAGAGTGACATTACTACACTTCGTACGCGACGAAGGCAGCCGCCGTAGTGCACGCTTTACTGCTAGAGAGCATCAAACAGCCGCATTTACTAACGTCGTTTGCAATGATAGGGTGTCATGCAGTCTCTTTCGGTCTTGTGTTTGTTGATGGCCACAAGTATTATTTGCAGTGGTGTTTGACAAAACTCATATTTCCGCCGCGTCTCATGCACCTCAGCGATGCAGTATTGCTGGTTTTTCTCTCTCTCTTGTATCAGATGACACAGAAACTGCAAGTGTGGGGCAACTTTCACATCTAATTCTTGTACCACAGCATTTCAATTGCGCTATTTGATTAATTCAACGCCGACCAAACGCACCAAGCAAACGCTGACTGGACGATAGGCAGACGCACCCAAGACGGCTCTCAAATCAAGGCTCAGGTGCAGTTTCCGACGCAGTCTAACGGCACGACTCTTTGACTTAACATCCCATTTTTCCACATAACCAACCACCAAGCCACGGGAGATACTGCGCTGATGCTACGGCCTCGCGCAGCGGCTTGACCCATATAGTTTGTAAAAACGCGGTGGAGCACTTAAGCTTGCCTGCTCTTAGAGGAGCGAGCGAAATCCCGTTTGTTATATTAAAAGACGCACCTACCTTTTACATATTTGAAAACATTCGCACGTCATTTACAAGGGCAAAAAAAATTATTTTAAGTTCGAACACGATTGTATCTCGAACTTAAACCTTTATGGACGCTGCTAAATCGGGCACAAGTAGAGAAGGAAACCTGGCATAAAATTGCTACATTTATGAGCATTCGGTATTTTTCTAACCGCAAGAAAGCAACAAGTACCTTTGCACGTACATAGCTATCGCAAACTCGTGCGATTTAGTGGAATATTTTGTAAACGACAATATTTTCAAAGTCTCAAAGCCATATGAAGCCAGAAAAACGAACACTAGGCAAATACATGCCATACCCATCATCCCCATGCTGGCTGAACCGCCTTGCTTGAAACTTCCATAGACACTAGCGCCACATTTCTCTCTAGTATTTGTAGGAAACTCTATGCTTTAGACGGGCGCATTCAATGCTTCATCAATGAAGACTCATAAAGATTCTCGTGCGAGCCGCCTTACCCTTAAAAATATTTATTGAGAAACTGTTGAAACACTATGGGTCAATGTTGAGCATTGTACCGAAGAGTAAATGTCTGTTCGCTGAAATATCACTCACCTTAGTGTTTATACTTATTGAATATTGGCCACCGAAATGTTATTGACAGTCTGTTGAGAAAGTAGTGGTCGAATTTTTTGGGGGTATATATTGAGAATTCGTTGAGCCATAAAAGTTCGTTGGGATGGTTTTCTTGGATACTTGCTGAGTTAAACTTGAAGCCGTCCTATTTCGACAGATTTATATATATGGACCTTTCTTAAGTTTAATAAAAACCAGCGATGCCCTCTCGTAGGTGTCTTGTGCACTCGGCATGTGTGAACAACCACATCCTTGTTCGAGAACGCGCCCTTTCATCAGCGAACGAGGGCTATGGTTTGCAAAAATACATGTATTCGATACACATACATTTCCCATCTGTTACACGCATTTCATCATCACTAACATCATCAACAAACACGGACACAGCCACGCGTGCACGCTGCATATACAGACCGCCCTAGTATGAAGCGCTACCATATGCTAAATAGGTACTGAATTCCGACCTCCAAGTTTCAGTGAAGGTTTGACTTTCCTTGAAAACTCCCCATTTATGATTACACTGAGGATACAATGATACATTTGTTCTATACATATTGCTAGAGCGCACGGACCTGCTAATCAAAGGGCACATAACATTGGGTGATGCAATTACAAAGCCCTTGCATTAGTACTTGCACGGCTTCCAAGGAGTGCATTATTTGGCTAGAAGCAGTATAGCGGACCGAATTAAGGCGTGCCAAATTAGTTGGTACAGTTATGCGGCTCCAGGGCAATTAGCGCAGAATTTTTTGGGATGCAATTGCACACATTTATGGGTTTGTACCACTCCCAAAATAACTTTGTCGGTTTCGAGCACGTTATCACAAAAGTACAATGAAAAAGTTAATAAAAAATCAATAAAAGTCAACCTCAAATCAATGGAAAATTTTAAATAGAAAGATACGGAACTCGGAACAACGGAAATTTCTTTGAGGCCTAGCTATACGGGCTCAGTGGATGTTGAAAACCCACTGCATACCAGCTTAGCCAATTAGAGCTCAACAATTTCGCAATGAAAATTTAGCACCCACTTTCATAAGGGACGAAGGTACAAAGACGCCGCACCGTCCATGATAAGATTTCAGGCCGGACTAACAGAGCCGTCATCCGAGCCGTCGCGCCTCTAGCCATCCATTGAGTACTGCATCGTGTTTATTGTTGCTTACTGAAAAGTGCCATGTCTGCTAGCCTCTGAAAAGGTAAATAAACCTAATGCATTTGGACGCGTGGATGTGTGCCTATGTCGGTAGGAACACCCGTCATATCTGCGCTGTGAAAAATTTTCCACTCACCTCCACATGTCCGCACCATTAAATATCCTGAGTTCAATACTCCACAACTACAAGTTAACAAATACTCAGTCCGGTGTTCAGTACGTACATTTCGTTAGAAAAAAAGGGAATTGTATTTTTGTTGCATATTTGTTGAGGACTATCAATTACCTATGAAATGTAGTTGAGAATACAATTGATTCGACCAAACTCAAATCTTTTCTGAACAGTAACTCAGTTCAAGTAAACTGCAATGTTAACAGATAACTTTATTTCTAACGTTTCGGCTGGGGGACCAGCCTTCCTCAGAGGTTAAAGACAGATGAGCAGATACATGGGATCCCTCTGCCATCCAAATACAAGCACAAAACGCAAAATTACTTGGCAGACAAAGAAATATATAAATGAACAAGTAAACGAACACCAACTGCTGATGTGGATAGCTCAAACGGAAGAAGACAGACGACATGAAGAGACGGCAAAAGCGATCTAGAGAAGGAAGACCCTGGAGGTGCAACTGCTGGTTCTTTAATTATTGCCACGTGTGAACTATCGAAGACACGTCAACAGGATAAGGGCTTTGAGCGGCAAAGCAAGAATGAGAGGCAAGCTGTGTGCAGGCTTTGTGCGAGGGATGCGAAGGAGCTAAAGAGGAGGGAAGAAAAGGAGAAAACAGAGTAAGTAGACCACCCAGAGTAATGAGCCTGCGGCAAGAGTCGAGCGAGACGAGCAAAGCACGGCGGCATACACCAAAAAAGGTGCGACGTGCTCCAGCTGCGTTGTAGTTTCTGGGGAAAGAAGAAGAAAAAAATATTAAAAAATGGGGGGTAGAAATATTACAGGAAATAAGCGCTAACCACATTCGTAGTGACGAAATTTTTCTTTATGTACAGTGGGTGCGAATTTAGCTATACCAAAATAATGAATTTCTTTTCTGACGGTTACGATCTGTCACGGAGAAAAGCGAGCGGCCCTAGGTTCTTGTTAGTTCCATGAGAGAATGATCGAAATTTATTTATAAACACGTATTCGTGCTGTTCGCTCTCTCCTGTGTGCCGAAAGCCAGATTGTAGAAGCACAACACTGATGCGTTCAAAAAAGAGACCGGAGAAGTTTATGTATTTAGAAAACGGCAAATTATGGAGGCCGGTAACATGTGACCTGTGGTTGTTGAAACGTAGGCGGAACGTGGTTTCTGTCTGGCCAATATATTTATTTTTGCAAACTTGACGTGAAATTTTCTATATAACATTGCTAGAATCACAGTTAAGATCGTTCTTAAGTTCATATATAAAATAAGAATGAAAGACTTCATCCCTCGGGCTCTCCCCACGGTGGGCGGTAGTGGAAATGCAGCCCACCGGTCTGGTTCACCTTCCACACCTCCCACTGCCCCCTTTTGATACCTGGCGAAAACTGACATCTACAGGCGCACAAAAGCTCCTATAAGAGTACACAACCAGAAATACGCAGGAGCAGCTTTCACCGCATATACGGTCTGATCCATTACTCCTATCTTTCGGAAATGTAGGGCCTGATTGTTCTATAGAGTTCTCCATCACTCGCATTCACATTTTTCGGGCCATAGTTTTACCCTGAAAGAGGTGTGACAGATTACTTTTCTTCGAAAATTAACACGCCTGGCCGATGACAGATCCTCTAGCTCTGTTATTTATCCTGAGCAAACACAACGCGGCAGAAATATTCAACCAGGAGCTTAAAAATGTCATGAAACACAAAGTTCAGTAGGGCCGAACAGCAGTTTCCGCTGAGTTGAGCAAAAAGAAAAGGAATTAACCTGGTCCCAATGCAGCTGTGTTAATTTTTAACGTTCTCTAGCGCTGCGGCTGCACAGTTGTTTTGCTCTACGCTACAAGGTTTGACTCAGTTTTCAATATTTATATCACCACTGGAAAAAAAAAAAAATTCTCGTCGCAGTTTTGAACCATCGCACTTGTAAGCCAATGAAAATGCCAGATTGAGGTGTTAAACTGCTCCCGCTTCTTCGGACTAGTAAGCCTGATGCATTGTTTAAGGGAAAAAGAACAGCATCATGAATCACTGTTCATTGGTGGCGGAAGCATAAGCGATGAGCTATCGTTAATGAAGATGAGCGTTAGATCCACTTTTTGGGGGCTTGTACCACGTGTAAAAATGAGCAAGCTCTTGGAAAGTGTAGTTTACGATTTTTCTTAAAATTAGATGTTCTTAAAATCAACCATGCCTATGACAAATTTAAAATGACACAAGCACGTCGCAATGATCTGCAGTAAGGCTCATCGAAAGCTTGGGTATATATCTTCAACGCACGTTAAGCAGCTCGACAAAAGAATGCGCATTCGGAGCGTACAAAAAGTCTGGTGAGGCCCGTACTTCAATATGGATCGGTTGTCTGGTCGCGTCGCCACAAACAAGACATAGCTATGTTAGAATCTGTCCAACAAAATGCGATCAGGCTCATTTTTCGTCTCTATGACCGGCAATTTCCGCCTACTTCGCGTGCGCACATTTTGCCGTTGCAGTCTCTCGAACATCGGCGCATTTGTGATCGTGTCATCTTTCTGCATAAGACAGTTGTTCACTCTGGCACGGTTGTTCAGGCAGCTATTTATTTTGTTGCGCCTTCTGCGCGCAGTACTCGTCGATCTGATCCCCTGAATATTGTGCCCTTCAGGTCGAACCTTGATTGTCTTAAGTTTTCCTTCTTTCCGCCGAGGGTGGATTTACGGAATGGGATTGATGGGCCTCTGCGCAGACTCGCTGCTGAGCATTTTCAAAAGGAATTCTGCAACCGTGTCTTTTGTTAATGCTTTGTATTTCGCTGACTTTCGTTGAATGTATTTTGTTGCACTGTATTTGTTCATAACGTGAAGATTTGTACTCACTCCTGCTCTGTCTCAGAACTGACACAGCAGTATTTTTAAATAATGAATAATAAAAACAATAAATAAAAAACTGTGAGCGGAAGAGATTTTCTAGATAGACTTCACAGACTGGAGTGAAGGGTCACTCGCTTTTCTTGGCATTCGTATTTTCTCTTTCAGCGGAGCGTATTGGTCAAGATTAGCAATACATTTAATTAGGGTACCACAAGACCGTATATTGAGGCATTCTGTTTTCAATGCTTGGTTGTCCAAACTGCACACCAAGTAAGTCTCTTTCCCGCGTCAATTCCCACACACACTTAAGTAAATGATATTTACCTCCCATTCAAAACGCGTCGCAATACGAAATCTCCCGAGAGGTTTTATCAGCAGATTTAGGCGTTGTAAATGAAAAAAATTAGGCGTCGCATCTTGTATATGCCACGTATGAAATGGCTACGTATAGCGCCAGTCTAGTAGCGCGAACACGGCCAAAATTTTAACCAGCAGGTAAAGAACACCGCTTGCAGGCGCGAGCCGAGGCAAGTTTGTTGACTGGGATGGTCGCTTCCTAACGGTGTGGTAACAGGGCAAGCCGAACTCTTACAGCTTATAAAATAAGGGCTATATTTAGGAATTTCTTCCCATAGAGCACTCCTTTAGTGCCGCCTTAGCGTTGGTGGTAAGTGTACTAACAACATTTTTAACGCGTTGTTTTCTTTTCTTTTTGTTTTTTGTCTTAAGGTAGTATGCATCTTTGGTGCACAGATAAGTTGTACTGCCCGTTACAAGAAACCGTCTAAAAAAAAAAAACGCGGCAAATAAAGTTAGCCCAAAATAATTACTTGTTGGGCGAACTTATTGATTTTCGAGTTTAGCCTTATACCGCAATCCTTCATAGAATATGTTCATATCTCTTGCTCGTGCGTCGATAGATCACTGTCTTCAGATGTAACACAGGCACAGGCACTTTAAAGTGTCTGTCGCTCTAGCTCACCAAAAAGTCGCCTAATTATATCCCACTCTTTCTTTAGCGCAACATGGAGTATCGGATAGAAAAATGTATAAACATGGAATGAAGACAGAAATCAAGCACGATTGAGTTCTTGCTGATACTTTTTGTTTTGTTCTTTTTTGTGTGTTTTTGTATTACTGCAGCTGAGTTGCGCTAAAGCGAGACAATATTGTGATGCACCGACTCGCACAATCGGCCATTTCGTTACCTAATTCTATACGTGTTGCAGGTTTAACTTCGAGATTTCGCCCATATGATAACTATGATAATTGTTCGAACTGGCAGAGAGGCGTTGTAATGCCTCAGATGACACTGCGCTACCCCGATAAAGGTTTCGTCAGAACCAGATTTCGTCACTCGCCCGCGGCGCCCAACGCTGCTGATAACAAGGAGATAACGCAAGCTGCTTGCGCGGCCGGAGCGGCGGTGACCACCGGCGAGTGGCGAGTGACGAAAGCCGTGGGGGCGGAGACATCGACGTCACAGACGCTCTTTTTCCGGCAATTTCGGTTTCAAGGAGCCTGCCACGGGGAACTAATTGTTCGCGTAGCTCCGACATGCACTCCGCTATTCAAAATTTGATCGTTGGGATAGGTAGTGTCGAGGACGGGCTCCAAAGTACTCATTTACTATAGCCACCAATTGCTGATAATTAAAAAGTTAATTAGCGTAATTCCGCTAATTATGCATACAAGTGCGGTAATTGTTCTGTATCTAGAGGCCGCCAATCCGTATACTCAAATGGTACACAAGACATTCCCGCGATTTATGTTTTTGTAATTTTAAAAGTGTGTTGCAACTAAAAAAAAACACCCTGTATAGAAGTAACTGGATTTCTGCCGATAGCACTTTTTTTATTTATTTCAGCGAATACGTTCCAGCTGTCAAAGCGATAAAGTTGTTGCAGCTTGACTGAGCAATAGAAATGATGTACAGGTTGGAGGTAACGTGTTTTCCGGCTACCCGATTCATTTGAGCTTTGGCATTAAAGCGAAAAAAAAAAATCAGGAACAAGCGCGCTAATGAAAATAGCCACTAAAGCCTAATGATTCGGAATGAAAAGTATGATCCACATCTGAGCTTTCGTCGACGTGTCAGTCGATACGAAGCTCGGAGTAAGCGCTGAAGCGGTTGTAATTCTTTCCCTCGAGGTGTCCTCGGCTGCACAATTTTACTTTTGTAAACATAATAAAAACCGGCTACTTAAACAGACTGAAGGAAATTAACACCATGAATAACACACGACCAGTTGTAGTGAAACATTGCGCGCAACTGGGCGAATGGTTTATATTTACTTTTAAAAGCAGCGCAGTAGCGTCAAGGGTCAAGGAAACAAAGTGCAAAGAACATGGTATACAGTGGAACAAGGAAACCAGCAAAAAAAAAAAAAACAAAAAAGGAAGAAAGGAGAGAGAACGAGAGAGAGCGGTGACGAACGTACTAAACGGGCAAGCTCTTGTATTGTCTATAATTGTTCACCACATACCTCGTTTTCCTCGCTGGTTTCCTAGTTTCAGTATAATGCATCGACTAGCCCTGCAAGAAACGTTAATGATTGTATACAGTACACGGGGAAAGTGTTGAGTTATCGAAAAACGTTTTTTTTTTTGTGTGTGTGTGAAATGGGGTTTCCAGTGTCTGGTGAAAAAGATTTCTGCTTCGTTGATGCTTTTCTCATCTTTTTCGAAAGTCAGTTTTCTTTTCCCATCATAACTACCTCCTGAATATATTCAAAGAAAATTTGTAGCGTTTATCATTTAAGTGATACCTGCCGAATGATGGTTCTCAACGGCTTTTGATATTGTGTTTCTATTTTTAGTCGGTGCATGCAAGATGATGCTTTTTTTTTCCGCGATATGAAATTGTTCCCTTAAGTTACTACTATTCAGGGCATTGCAATATAGACCCGTACTGCCCACAACTCACTTAATTCTGCCTTAAATATGTCTTGCTGGCACAAAATCGAGTACCGATTTTGGGTGGCGTCATCTCGTCTAAACAATACCCTCTTCCCGGATTCGGTGTTATGTGCCTCTATTAAGCTGTACCAAGTGTCGAAACTGCCCGACCACATATCAACGTGGTTCATGGTGGAACCCAAATAGCAGAATGAAGAATTTCGCAGCAGACCCCGACGTACACGAGCTCTTGCATCTGCTTAAGATGATTTACAAAAGCGCCGGTATAAATGGTGTAAATGCGCTTTTTTCACCTTGGGGAAATTTGAAAGGGGTTGCGACGCACTGTATAGGGAACGAACAGGCCAGTAACAAATGCACCCAGCTGCGCTCTGTGAATTGTTGAAATAATGCCGTTACCTGTTTCTGACGTGGTCTAAATCACGCCACTAACGTGTGGTATAATGTAGGTTTGAGACAGTTAAGCCTGCATTTACGAAAGGTTTCGTCGGCACAGCGACAATATAGAGGGCACGCCTTCAGCGCGCGTGACATTGGATGACAACCGTTTGTTCCGAGAACGCACATGATCATCGTGCACGTAATCATCAATTCTGCCCACTTGAAGAAAAACCATGAAAGTTGTATTTCCATTCTATCTGTCAACATATGTTACTGGAAAATCAGCTTCTTCAAACCATTATTATTTGAAATGCAAAAATATACAAAAGACACAAAGAAAATGGGGAGTTGGACAACTGCCACAGACAGGAGCACAATGCCTGCCTAGTATTTCGGGAGGATGGGATAACTAGGAGACGTGAAGTTAGGAAGAAAGAAATAGGAAAGAAGTGGGAATTGGAACAAATGGCAGGGACACCATGCAAAAGTAAAGTAAGATGTGGAAAATACCAGCACTGTCAAGCACGCACGCAAACGGACTTTTTGCATTTGTGTTTTTCTGATCTCAATAAGCGTGACAGTTTTTAGCTCTGTGCTTGTCCTGTGTACTTCTCCACATTGCGCTACCGTCCATGGTGCGCTGCATTCTTGAACGATCTTCTCTCTCTCCTTCAGCACGACAAGTTTGTGATGCAGTGAATGTAACATGCGTTCGTTTTGAACAAGTGCACACAAAGATTGTTACATGTTCTAAAAAAATTGTGCAGTACTGGACATGTATAACGTTTCAATGCCCACCGTTTCATATAGGCGCAGCAGATAAGGAGGTGGCGTCATACTTGATCCAAATCCCTGAAAATTCAGTCTAGCAAAGGTCCTCATCCTTTGAAGCAAACTGTGACGAGTTACTTTCACTCTGTATGGCTGGCTCATCGCGAGGATTGTGTAACAAAAAAGAGGAGCAGGCCAGACCTTTTTCTCCGTCACATCCGGCGGAGTCATCACATACACATGGCTCTATGATATCGGATTCGCTGCGGCACTGTTATGCGTCACTTGCAAGATTCATGCTAATACTGAACGTTATTTCCTGGACAGTTCGCGTGATTCGGACACGTTACAGACTGAGAATGTTTGAGGCGGCCTGACGTATAACGTGCCACAATGGGATGTCCATGTAGACGCTGGACATTCGGTATGGAAGAGCACTGACTGCTACTGAAGTTTTTAAACGATGCGAATTCATCCTATAAGTGGTAGGTATTGGCACATTCCCCAGAAGGTGCTGTGTGAGGAGGCAGGCGAACCGGCCAGGCACTGTGCTGGGGACTAATGACACAGAAGACAACGGTGTTTGCAGTGCTGCACCTCGTTTTAACGCGACAGCGGCTGGTGTCGCAGAAAGCCCGGCGTCGGAGTAGGTGTAGGCGTCCGCGGCGGAAATATTCATTTCAAACAGCCGCAGTGACAACGCGGAACGCCCGACAACGTAAGCCCTCCGCCATGGCGCAGGTACTTAAGTGAACAAAATTAAACTTATCAAAGTGAAGTCATTTAGAGAGAGAGAGAGAAAAAAAAACAAGGGAAGGGAAAGGCAGGAAGGTTAACCAGACGTGCGTCCGGTTTGCTACCCTACACTGGGGGAAGGGGGAATAGGGATGCAAAGAGGTAGAGGAGAGACAGAGTGCCGTCCCATCCGAGCGTCCTTTAGAAAACTAAAGTACGACTTAACTAAAACCTGCTCACGTGATAGCTCGGACTTTAGTTTGAACGTACCAGAAAACATAATTGTATTGTGAGGAAACTCAAATAGCTCCAGCATTTTAAAGAGAATGTGCTAATTTTGATGGGCATTTTATGCGAAGGGGACGCTAAGAGGTCCTTATGGTGCTATTGCTTTCCACTCTTAAAGAAGAAGCTTAAGCGTCCTCCAACTTTCTCACGTGGTCTTGTACACCGTTCAGCGCCGCACTTTTAAACGCTGTTCACCTTTCCGAAGTCTTCCTGATAGGAGGAACCGGTGGGGGCACTTGTAGCCACGTCTTGTAAGGCTTGGTTCACATGCCGTCAAAAAGATTCTCCTCCATCGCTTTCCCGTCACCGACGACGAAAAATTCCTTTATTTTTCAAAGAAAATAAGTCCATAGTCGATAATTATTCTGAAGTAATTGTCACCCCCGGAAGACAGAATTTATAACGACAGGACGCATTCCACAAACCTGGTATTATGTTATCATATCTCTTCATCTTTAAAAAACAAACCACTACCATTACTAATGCGAATATATCTACGGTGAACGCTTCAGATTATCCGAGGTTTACCTGCCTTGTACGCACATTTTGGATGAGCAGTTTCATCCCGATTATTTATTGATCTAGATCGTCTCATCAAGCGAGATGTGAAGCATGTTCAATAAGGAAAATAAAACTAACTCTTTCGATTCCGAAGGCAATCCGAAGGCCTAAACACAATGCGGGATACCGCCCAATACACGAGGGATTGGGATTATAGGCATTTTGCTGCAACATACCTATAAGGAAGGGCTGAACAAATGGCAAAATATGATTTAGAACAGGGAATGTCGGAGGAGCCAACGTTTCGACAAGTGGACTTGTCTTCGTAAGGGCGGCGACAGCCTTCTCCAGCGTTCTTAAGGACCTGTTAGTACATGCCAAAGTAAACCCTCAGCGCACCGCCTGCGTAATAACTTGCTCCCGTCCCAAATGTAAGACTTGCAAGCATATTCAAAATGATCTTAAAGTTAAAAGCACGGAAAGTGACTATGTCCATTATATAAAATCAAGTTTCACTTGCACCAGTTCAAACGTTATTTACATGTTGGAATGTTCACTCTGTCACAAGCAATACATCGGCGAAACTGGTCAACCAATTAATGTAAGATTAAACGGGCACCGCGCGGACACCGCGAATAACCTGCCGAAGGCAGTGGCGCAGCATTTTAATATGGCAGTTCATAATTTCGACGAACTGAAACTCTACGTACTTCAGGGAAACTACCGCTCGCCGAGGGACGAAAATACAGGGAATCGTATCTCATATACAAGTTCAATACTCTCCAGCCTACAGGCATAAACCTTTCAAAGGGAACCCTTGAGTCCATTAGATACGGTGGGGGGTTAACAAAGACGACAAAAAGTTAAGGTGTGCACAAGCTAACAACTTTTCTCCCAGAAAGTCTACTTTCAGATGCGGATTCCCCATCCAGTTCGACGAGAACAACAGCGTTAAACAGTGTACCTGCATTTTTAGCAACAAGCTTTCGGTGAAATGCACTGCGGGTGCGGCGCAGGTGGTGCGGGGTGGAGAGGGGAACACATGCCGTAGGAGCAACTCCTGTTCCGAGCGTGTGTTCCTTCTTTCATCCTGCTTTCTAGCTCTGCGCCCACAATGTATTTCCAAGGTATATACAACAAGCGCATTCTTTGGTAGCTTTCGCTCTTGCCATTTATATTAGTCACGCTAACACCTGTCACCCAACTTCCCCTGCACCCTACGCCCCCCCCCCCTTTTTTTTTTCTTTTTTTTTTTGTTATTGTTCGCACGTGCTGCTCATCTTCTCCTCTCTTTCTGAGGACGGGAGAAAGTGTGCAATGGCGTACGTAAAAGAACGCTGGGGAAGGCAGTCGCCGCCCTGACGAAGACAAGTCCACTTGTCGAAACGTTGGCTGCTGCGACATTCCCTGTTCTAAATCGTATTTTGCGATCTGTTCATCGATTCAAGCGTCCATCTTCCCCTGAGCTTCTCTTCTAGCTTGGACTATAAGCAAGGGCGTAAGGCAAGGTGACACAATCTCTCCAATGTTATTCACAGCATGTTTACAAGAGGTATTTAGAATACTAGATTGGGAACAGGTGGGGGTAAGGATTAATGGGGAATACCTCAGTAACCTCAGAGAGAGAGAGAGAGATGATAGGCGGAAGGCAGGGAGGTTAACCGGAAGGAAAAATGTCCAGTTTGCTACCCTGCACTGGGGAAGGGGTAAGGGGAGACAGAAAGGGATGAAAGAAAAAGAAAAAGGAGAAAGAGAGAGGCCGAATCGCGCGCACACACAAACACGGCAGTGTCAGAGATGGTTCACGAGGACTGTTGCGCGCAAAAACTTGAACACTGCCTTCGTGGCTTTCTGCTGCAAGACTCTATCGTTATGGCATTCCAATACGGTTTGCTCAGACAGCGGTCGACCATCAAGGCGTGACAATTCTGCGGCGAGAGACTTTCTCTGGGAGCAGTACCTAGGGCAATCGCAGAGGACGTGCACAATCGTTTCCTCGCTGCCGCAGTGGACACAGGCAGCACTGTCTTCCAGTCCTACGCGATAGCCAAAGCTTCTTGTAAATGACGTTCCTAGCCACATGCGGCAAAGCACGGTCGTTTCAGAGCGGGTTAGTCCACGCGGAACTCGAAGTTGGAGTGATGGGTCGAAGCGGTGAAGGCGGGTATGCTAAAGAGCAGGAGTATTCCGTGTCGCTATAGCAATATCACGCGCGAGCGAGCGAAGTTCTCTTACTGCATCCGTTCTTGACAGTGGGATGGTTTGCAGCACTCCAATTTCGTGAGCATGTTTCGCAGCATTATCCGCGTGCTCGTTGCCGATTATTCCAGAGTGGCCTGGTAGCCACTGAAACGTGATGTCATGGCCTTGGTCGCTTAATTGATGATATAGCTGTTGTGTTTCAAGCACTAATTGGTCTTGCGGCCCGCGACGAACAGCAGCAACCGCTTCCCGACGAGACGAACCGTCCTGCGCCATCCGCTTGAGGATCTTCTTTTCCTCTTTTACTCTTGGGCAGACCTCTGACGAAGCGTCATGGCATCCGAGGCAGTTACGGCACTTCAGGGCCGTGGCTGCGCAAGAGCCTGTAGCGTGGGGTTCACCGCAGCGTGAGCATGATATCGTGCTCGCGCACACAGCGCTCACGTGTCCAAACTTCATATATTTGCGGCATTGGAGCGGCTTCGGAATGAACGGTCGTACGGGATGTGCTTCCACAAGCCACTTATAAATTTAAGGTGGGGGTCGCCAGCCCTTAGTGTGGAGTCCTTTGGTCCACACTTATACACACGATTTATACGCACTCACAGGGCACGAGCAACCTGGTCTTGTACATTTGCCAATATTTAATATCTTACACCTGAGTAGTTGGAGGCACAGCTGTTTAGCGCAGATCTGGAGGCCCAGAGGGCTGTGCATAAACAAGTCGTGCGGGAGGCCGACGCTTTAGGAACCTTTTACTTAGCGTTCCTTCAACTTTCTTCGCGACGTTCTCCGTCTATACTTCACTTTCGCCACAATAAGCTTATTCTCTTTTTGTCTCTCTCCCTGTGTCTGTCTTTCTTCGTCTGACTAGAAAAATGGCCTTTGCCAAGGCTATCCCACAACAGATCATTCGTCTTTCCTGTGTGACGTACGCAGCAAGGCAGTGATTTATAACCGCAAGAGTTTTTTTACACTAGCAATCTAACTTTTTACGCTAATAGGAGCGTCTTTATGAATACGAGAAGCTTGGCATGACGGCACAATGAGTCCTTGTGAATGAGCAACCGTCTCGTCAGTTTCCCTGTACGTGCCTTACCTTGTTCTCGCATATTCTCGATCGTATGCGCTTTCCACGCTGTCCCCAGCCTATGCAGGGCACAACATGGAAAGTATGCCTGTAAAAGTAAGCAGCAAATTGTTCTTTAACTTTATTGGCGCGTACATAACCGTCCCTGTACGTCATATTGGGTGAGCGTGAGCGTATTATAACAGACTAAGGACTTAACATATATTGGGGTTTTAAGGCGTGTAATCTAATTCTACAAAACACCAAAAAAACTTTGGACAGGGACATGATTCCTTTGCTTATGTGATGGGTTGTCATTATACTCCATGACCGTTTGACAGAACTGCGAAGCCACATTTTTAGTAGCTGCTTGAGTTTGATGTCACAGCCATTTACGAACGGCGTTCGGTTTTCAGACATTGGCCGAAATGGGAATGACCAAATACTCATCTACTAAATATATGTGAACTCCCCGATCTTTTCCACTGTCATTCGGTCACTGCCTGGAATAAACCTCGCTTATGTGGAGAACTTACTGAGATATTCTGACCCGGTTCATAGACAATGCGACTGCAGATGTACTGATTGTATTGGTAATGCGACATTAACTACAGAAAAATCAGCATGCTTCTATATCATGTTCGTAAAGTTTGCATAGGTTTGACGGCGGGTCCATAACCAGCATAGGAGCAGCGAGTTAATCTACAATTACCGAAAGGTATGAGAAGTACGAAGATCAATCGTTGCATGTACATACCGAAGGCCGAGTGTTGCAAGCTCGGCAGAAATGGAACTGAGTGACTAGGCGCTTGCAGCCTGCATTTATACGCATATTAGATGCGTATAGAAGTTCCCCAGCCACATTCCAGCCATTTCAGCCGAACGACGGGTATATTGTTCGAAGTTTCATAGCGCAAAGGCACACGGATGACATACAACGACGCACACAGCGCTAAAATCAAACTTGGGCCTTCCAGTTGAGAGCCGTACCCTGACCACTATAGATACCTGGCTCTCACCCAGGAGGCCCGGGTTAAGTTTTGGCGCTGTGTGTGTTTTTGTATGTCGTCCGTGTGCCTTTGGGCTGTGAAGCTCCGAATAATATCACGCCAACCATAGCCCAACTCTCAACCTTGGGGACGGGCATCTATTTAACCGCGTGTGATGGCACGCGTACGTGTGCGCTAGTGGCAAGCGCATGCACATACCGAATGAAAAAATTTCCTCCTGCGCAGTTTGAGCAACTACTATACCGGAAGTCCTATGCTTAAACAACTACACCACAAGCGCTTGTTGCCACTTCAGCCGGTATTCAGGCATGCCCAGGCGCTCGTCGCGAATTTCACAATGCCGATGATTTCCTTCGAAAATGCCTTCATAGTCAACGCCCATGGTGGAGGCGCTGGGCGGGCTGTCACAGCGCGCTGACGTATCGTAGGGACGTCGTGTGCAGCTCTCTCTCTGTCTCTCGCTATATATATAGCGAGAGACAGAGAGAGAGGACTACGTCAGAGTATGTCCAAAACGCTGGCCAAGTGAGATTGCTTTACCATCTTTTTTTCGATAAGTGTATGAGTGCAGGTTGAAATATAATGTTACGCCTTGCACCAAGTACCAATATTTATCACGCTCAGACGAATGAGAATGGATAAACTCCAATAAGCTTTAGCTTGCGAACTAGATACTCATTCTATTTCGCTAGAGGTGCTTAACGCCGTCGTTAACGTTATTTTTATTATCTTCCTTTTCTTGATTAAAAATAAAGATAGCCTAAAAAACATTTTCGTAATATCTATTACGATGCATTTATAAAGGTAAGGGGTAAAATTGCTGCTTGTATGCGGAACATCTTGTGCCATTTATTTCTGTTGTATGTAAACAACTCTTTCCTTCGTTTGTTCGTTTGAATTACTACCAATCGACAAGGTATCGGTCACTTATATAGTGCTTCAAATGTTATAATTACCCTTTTTACGTGGCACCTTCTGAAACGCCAAGGAGAAGTAAAATAAAATGACATCGTGCAGGTTTGGAGTCCATGAACAATAATACGTCATGAATTCCGTTCCGCGACTCCTGGTTGACCTCAGCGAAGCCTGTGTTGACATAGGGACAAGACATTTACTTTCACGACTTTATTTATGTGTTTAAGAATAATTTAAGAATGATTATTTATGTGTTTAAGAATAACCAAAGTCGACCGTTTAATTTTATCGGCAGAAGAAAGATTAAAATATGGATTACAATATAGCCTTAATGGAGAAGTATTTACATTAGGGATAATTTCCGCTGCGATCGACACGCTTAGACCACCGAAGCACTAACCACCGGTGCGCATTAGCACGACAGTCTGCTTCGCTACATCGTTCCTAGATCGCGGTACGACCGCTGCGAACCAGTATTGCAGCGGAAGGGAGGCAATGTTAACTTAATTGTAATTTTGCTTGCTAAACACCGGGCATCAGATAAAAAATTGTAAAGCGGTGCAGTGAAGATACAAGGCCCGTTTGTTCCATATACGTCCTCTATCTGTCGGTGGTGTGATCGGTTGAGCTTCCGGCTCCTGTCGTCACATCTCAGCTGCTTGTCGATTCGAATCCTGGCGGGTGGTACGTTTTCTCGTCAACCGTGTGATGATCTTTTCAGACGTCCAGTTCCGTGACGGAAGTACGTCAGTGATTTCTTGGCGGACCCCGGTATAAAACACTTTTGCGTTAAAATGTCGAATGACGTAGTTAGGGCCCCCAGTGACTATCATTTGTTTTAAAGAACGGGAGCTATCTAGGTGTGGTTAAAATTAAATTGAGAATTCCCAGCTGCGTGCAGATCAATAATAATTGCCTCACACATTCACGGGAGTATCCACGGCTGATCGGCACCGTTTTCTTTGTACAAAAAATGTTGCAGGGCCCCTTCAGGGAGTGTGCCACATGATTTGTGCGGCTCCTGGGTTATAAAGCATGCTGGGGCCTTCCTCTTCGTGCAGTATATTGCGGCCTGTGTGCTTATGAAATGTATTCATGTCGTTCAAATACTCCATTTTAAGTGCGAAGATGTTCTTGGCGAACTTGTGCAACCTTTACTGCATCTATCTATCAGACGCCTGCGTTTCGGAGCTCTCCTGGTCGTCTCGTTCGCCTGGTCGTCTCATTCGCCTGATATACCCAAATATTTGCATGGCAAGGCACAAATGTATGATGAACGTGAATGAATGATCTTTACATCGTTAACATGATACACTCGTCATGCACGCTACGATTAACGATATTGCAACCATTTGTGGCTCCTACCCGCACTGCTTGGCCTGCGGTATGCGCCACAGGTGTTTGAACTTTATACAGCCTATATCAATATAACCAAGGACCGACTAAAATAGACAACTAACATATCATTAGAACGTATTTAAAAATAAGATGCGCACATCGTTTGTCGTAGCTTGCGATTGAAATATAAATCAAACTGCACACACGCAACCTATCAAGCTGTAGGGGGCCATCGAACACGGGCCCCCGGAGATGCCAAACAAGCACGTTACCACTAGGTTACGGCGGCTCCTTCCACACAGTATACGTAGTAAGTAGACCTATTACACCGGAAGTTGTGATGGATGGCGCGTGTAACGTGAATTGCGCTTCCAATGCGTGTTAAGCGCTATCATGTCAATGGAATAAAGAATAGATATGCCTTACTATCTCGCGGGATGCTCTTGTCTAACTTTCCTCTATCCCGCAGGAATACTTCAAACGACGCTTATGATACGCAGATCAGCGCACCGTAACCTGTATTTTACCTCAAAAAAAAAAAAAGGTATTTGCTGTGCACTGACATGAGTACTAACGTTATGTCGTATCGTGAGCTACCGTTCAGCCGTCATGGTGCTGTCGACGTTCCTGGTTAGCCCACGTTAAGCATACACTCACTCGTGCTCTTTGCACAATGACCTTAACTCCTAGCGTGTTACATGGCTTAAATGCCAAACAATTCATTGCAGGCAATTTCATCGCTGACTCCTTGTCATGACACTGATTCCCACAATGCGTGGGTTCTGCAGGATTTTTTCAACATGAAAGTGTTTTATGCCGTGCTCTGCCAAGACATCGCTGACGACATTCCCGTCACAGAAATGACGTCTCAAAATGCACGTTTACAAATGACAAAGAGGTACTCCGCATTACTGGGATTTGGACCGGGATGCGATGATAGGTGCTGGGCGCTCTACCTACTACACCACCAATACACGTGGGAGCTACAGAGAACAAACGGGCCTTGTATATTCACAGCACCGCGTTGCAATTTGCGTGCGACTGATATCCGGTTGAAGCAAAAGTATTTAGGAAGCAGAATTGCCATTAAATTAACATTTCCTCCCTTTCACTGCATCTAAGAGCGTTGGAGGGAACTAGCGAACTGTGATGATAAAGCGCGCCGACAGTGTCTTGGTGCAGCGGAGGTTACTTCTGTTCGCGGAGTTTTATTACGCGCTTAGTCTTTTGCGTCGCATTAACTTGTGACGCCTCTTGGCATATAGCGCACCTTCCACATGCATCAACGGTGTTTCTACGTCGTCTTATGTTTCGTGTGTCACGGCATCGAACGGAAAACGGCTGCACTAGATGCCGCAAAAAGGGAACTACATCGACAGCCTGATGTCACGCACATAAATACTACTTTGGTGTGTTAAGAGACACCCCAGCGGGAAGCCGAAAGCCTTCGTGCGTTCACGGCTCTAACTTCCAACACTGACCCTCGCTTTCCTGGAGCTGAGCGCGTAGCAACACTACTGGATACCGTACACGTCACAACAGGTCAAGTGGTTGTACCTTGTCCAAAAAACACGCCCGCAAGGCGCCGAAAATCTACCACATCCAAAAAACAAACACACAAAAAAAAAACGGCCGCCAACAAGCAAATCATGCACCTTTCGCTGCAGCGGCCTGTGAGTTAAAACGATGCGCTGACGCAATGCATGCACCGTCCGGTTTCGCTTGCACGGTTTCACCGCTTGCAAACGCTCCCGGTTTATGGCAGGTTTCCTCGGCTCCGGCGAGTGCAATACAATGTCTCCGAAGAAATGTGAATCTTTCGACAACTTTCGCTTCTGTGCCAATTATCGACGATCCCTGCCAGTGTCAAGGTGCCGCTGATGCCTACTTTCAACGGGTTTACGTGTGCAGAATATCCAACCAATCTCCCACCCCTCGTTTCGCCAGACTGCCGCTTATGCATTCAACAGCTTCGTGAAGACACATTTCCCTTTAGTCCAAGCTAGAAGAGAAGCTCAGGGGAAGATGGACGCTTGAATCGAAGAACAGATCGCTAAAAACGATGGAGAACAGGGAACGTCGCTAAAGCTAACGTTTCGACGAGTGGACTTGTCTTCGTCAGGACAGCAACTGACGAAGTCCACTTGCCTAAACGTTGGCTCCAGCGGCATTCCCTGTTATCCATCGTTTTTAGCGATCTGTTCATCGATTTCTATTTCGTGTTATACCAATTCCTATGACAGATGGATCAACCGCATTTTTTACGCTGATACTTAAAAGTATCTTAATATAATTTTGTACAATGTATTTGTTTAACACACGTTGTTTATGTGTACACTGTCTCACATGTATATGCATCTATTGATGTGTAGTATTTTTGGAGGGATTGCTCTGTGTTGTCCCTACAAAATCATGTTCAAGGTTGAAATAACTCTTTGTCCCTTCTAAAGTTTGAAGAATTCTTGTAGATCAGGGGAAGATCTTTCGATTAGTAAGGTGAAGGACAGTAAAATATCGAGGTTCTTGCGGCATGTATTTTCGACTCTATTGCTTACTAGATATGAACTAATGGCTAGTTTCGCGACTTTAGGTCGCTATTTATTTATTTATTTATTTATTTATTTATTTATTTATTTATTTATTTATTTATTTACAGAGTTCCTGCATCGCCTAGTGGCATTACTGCAGGGGGGTATACATACAAAGTCCAATATGGTTGCTAACATTTCTGCAAAAGTACATCTTAACATTCTGGAAAATTATAACAATATATAATAATTACAGCACTCAATCAAAAATATTTGCGTACAATATGGCACGTGGCAAACAGCTACAAAAAGTGAATTCTTTTTGTAGCTGTTCTTTTTGTAGCGTTCTTTTTTTATTTTTCTGTAGATTGCGTGTTTAACGTCACGATGTTACCGTTCATGTGTATTTATAAGTTACTGTAGTTTTTATAACGGCCCAGTTTCGAACACAACATGATACGTGTAAAATTCTTGCCTAAACAACTCATGTGCCTGTTAGCCTCGTTAGAAAGCTGGTTTAATGGACATAACTTAGTCACAGGTGACGAACTATGGTAACGTCGTCCTCATTCGTAAACATAGAGAAAAAAGTGCCTGCCTGGAAGAGTGGTACATGCAAACATTAACTGGGGTAAAATTAAATACTTTGCAAATAGCTGCCTCCTCCTTTTGTGTGTCCATATTCACTAACGTTTGCTCAGTTTGGTGCCCCTAGTTATAGTCATTAACAAAACAAATCGAGGCCACCTTTCATGTGAGCGCAACAATATTTCTTTGACAGATGAGTTTAAACAATTCCTCAAGATTTTACGGTCTTGCAGATGATTTGTTTGTTTAGGTTAGAAAACAAACACTACACGATAGCAGATTTAATTGCTTTAGCGACAACAAACTTGCCATTTATTGCGTCTACTATTACGTAGAAAGACGGGTGTGTATGGCGACGCGCGCAAATACATGCATAGGACCTCTGGGATGCTACGTCCCCGAGAAATATCGGTGCTCTGGAGGAGCTGTTACCAGGCTACGCCCTCTACGTTTTGTTTCATAGAGTGGACTTTCTATTACTCCCTTTCATCTCGCTTACACGGCTAATTTAGAGGCACTTATTCAAGGGAGGAAGTGTGCTTTGGCCAACAATAGCGGACGCTTCGCGTTGATGTTCGAAAGATCATGTAGGAGAGCCCTTAACGAAAGCTGAGGCACGCGCTGAGCCAGGCATTAGTCGCGCGCCGTGTGTCTTCTACCTCATGTTAACCCGCCGACGCCGACTTTTCCTGTTTCTTACAAACGATCTCGTCCATCCCTGTAGCGAAAGCCGCCAACGCGCCGACCGCGGATGCCTTCGAGCCACCAGAGCCGGCGGCCATTATCGGTTCGCTGCGTTGCCGCATGCTGCACGCCAACATTCCGCACATTTGTTTTCCCGCAAAAAGAAGAAGGGAAAGGACGCGAGTTCTGCGAGTGCGTGTGTGCAGCTGGCGGTGCTTGTGTTTTTCTCTCTCCCTGCTGCGAACGGTGACGCGGCCTTGTACACTTAATTGCAAGAGCTCGAGCCCCGCTAGATGGGCACGCGTCCTGTCCCCGGCACTTCCAATGAACGTGCCGCGAGCGGCTGAGAGACTACAAGCCTGCTATGTCGCTGCGTCCGCGGCAATCCAACGCAAATGGTGTATACTTTACTGCATAGCAGCGACAGTAGCAGTCGCCTGATACGCACTCTCGAATACCTCCACGATTATGCCATTCGCCAAGGTTCTCTCAATAGAGCAACTATTCGCTCTTTTTTTCTCGAATTGCGAAGGCATACTCGAAAATGAGGATATTTACTAGGACTGCTGCGGGCATGGTCGTTTAAGGACTGTGCTACATGGTACGCGCTGTGCCTGTGTTACGGCGTATGGATTCGCCTACTTCTTTGGGTAGTTCATTTCGGTCTTTAAGCGAGGAAATTATGTCATCGAAATATATTCTGCTACATTAGCGGCACTTAAATGGTGCGTATAAGCGCCATTTTCAACATCCCTTGGTAAACATACTTTCCGATTACAGCAAAGATTAGGAAAGTGCTCCAAACTTGAACATTAATTTTATTTATTTTTATTTATACATACTGCAGGCCACATTCGGGCCCAAGCAGGAGTGGTGACGAAGAAAAGAGTTCATATACAAGAGTGGCGTAAAAGGATAGATGGTCGATCAACTGCCACGCGAGGCTCATTCATTCGCCAGTCATGCTACCGCAAGCATTTTACAGCCTTGCTTTTATTATTATGCGTTCAACATTGAACTTCCTTCTTATTTCTCTCACATTAGGGAACATATATAATTTTACATCTGTCGATGCAAAGTTTTCTCGAGCAAGTCATATCACGTGCACACAATTTGTTTTATCAGTTTGCTCAAAAGCCGTAATGAAATAAAGACAATTTTCGTTCAACTCCTGCCTGCTAAGTTATTGCTAAACCGCATCTGATAACAAACTTTGCGACATGTGCGAAAGGAAGACAGACAAAAAGGGCTTTCAGTATAAACTTAAAATGCATCCTTTAACGAATGACGCACATGCATCTCCACAAATACACATTTTTTAGCTCTTGGTTGATGCAATGTAAATATAACTAACTTATCCTAGACTAAAATTCGAAGAAAACGTGGTGTCCCCCGAAGACAGCGTCATCAATAATTTATACTCATCTGGATAAACCAACGCTTGAATGCTGAGGCGCACCATTCTATGTTTGGAATGAAATATAGAAAGCGGCAAATTTCATATTCGGCTATTTCCTAAGAGGAGTGATATCAGCGTTGTATGAAACTTGCGTTGCATTTTGCTTCTAGCAGCACAATATTGACTGTTCAGATGTCGATAGCTGCAGGGAAAATAACAGCCCGGCTAATGTATTCGCTGTCTTCATTCGCTGCCCTCTGTGACAGGACCGAAGCACTGAAATTAGCAGCGTTGTCTGGCTTCAGCGACGACAAATTAGAGCTGAGCCTGCAGGCCACAACTGCACCGGGGTTTTATGTATATATGCCTATTTTTTTTATTTTTACTTGTTACGAAAAAGAAATGATGTGTTAAATAAAAACATGAGCACTCGCATTACTCAGCTTCATTAAGAAGCAGTTTGACCTATAGCAGAAGCAAGGCCTATACAGAACGTACTTGCACCACACCGCAGGTCAATTATCTCCATCACCAGGGAAAAAAAGAAAAAAGAAAAGAAAAATATCTAATCTTCCCTTTAGTGATCTACAGCACTGCTAACTCGGGCACTTCTAATCTGATATCCAACGTGCGTCGTATAATACTGTATAGGAGCTGCCGGCTGCGGTACGATATTTAGGCTGAGTAAAAAATATCGTTCGACGGAAAAAATAAGCGCTTAATTTACGTCCTCGGCAGCACACCTCACTAATTAGCCTTAATAGAGCCTCAACCTTCTGTCCTGTCTGGCAATTACGACTTTAGGAGCCCTCTAACTCGGACAAGTGAAGCAAGGTATCTTTCACCGTGGCAAACGAAGTAGCGAAAAATAGCTGCAGTCCCCATCAAGAGCAAATATGAGTGCAGAAAGACGAAAATCTCAGGAACGTCACATTGTTCATAATGCACAAAAGAATTGCGATTTTTTCTATCGCTCATGGACCGTTTACTCTGAAGAGATAGACTAAAATAATTATGCATCGTGAATAGGGCAATAAGCACTCTATCTGAAGAGGTACTTTTCATTCAGCTTAGATCGATGCATCCTAACAATTGCCGCGCAGTCCTTCGGCGAGAACGCTAGCAACGCTAGTGCGGGAGCGCACACCGATAATTCCGGAAGCGGAAACCACAACGCCATCATCACTTCGCTGCCGAACTATTTTAAATGCGAATAGCATTTTCTTAGCTAGCCCGACGGGTATCTTGTGACGACGTATCCAATCTCGCGTGACATCACCCACTACTTCCTGTTTTCACAATGTTTCTGTAGCAGCTAAGAAAAAAAACCGTCGGTTGAGTCGATATGAAGAAGGGGGCACGCCGTAGATGCGAATGGGGCGGACAAAAAGTAGCGGCTAAATGCAGTAAACAAACGAAAAGCGGGAGACCCATGTAATAATCTTCAAGAAAAGTGGTAAGCGGAATGCAAAGACGAGTCACACAAGAACTCAGCGTAGACAGAAGGGCCACTCTCAAGCAATCTTTATTGGGAGACATACCCCTTTATATGACGATTTCTGGGGATTTACGTCCCGAAACTACTTGATTATGAGAGACGCCGTAGCGGAGGGCTCCGGAAATTTCGACCAGCTGGGGCTTATTAAACGTGCAACTTACATCGTACAAGGATCTCGACATTTCGCCTCCATCCCTTTATACACGCACACCAAAGCCAAAGTACGCAGGCGCTCCGCACATCTCAGTCACGGGCACGCATATTATCAATGATGGAGATTAAACCATCATATTTAAAAACTCTAATTCTTTACCGTGAACTAATTCTTTACAGTGCAGTACGATAAGCGTATCACTCATGCATGCGCCATCTGGCTGTCCAATGTGGTACGCCTCCAAAGGTTCTCTAGCCATCGCACTGCCTCTCTTGCCCATAGCATTCAAATACCAGTAGCTAGCTCGCAAAAATTACGGGCTTGGGTGACAGAGCGATAGCTAGAGAAATTTTAGATACAGTGAGTGCTACCACCTTCGTTTCTTACAGCGAACTTTTGCTTGGCTCCACCCCCGACTTTATGGGTGCTGCTCCGGTCTATAGCTCGATGAGGGGCCCGCCACGGGTGCCGCCTCAGCTCGTTCGCGAAGATGGCGCTCGCCTGCTTGGCGGCGCTGGTTGTACAGGGGGAGGGGGTGGGAGAAAATGGGGCTGATCCCTCTGTAAAGGAATCGGTATAACACGAAAGTGCGATGCCTCTTCGCATAAGCAGTTTAATGTTCATTGTAACATCGCGAGGTGAACTTCCCGATTGCTATCGGCGTTTCGCTGGTACGGCACCGCCTGACATGGACGAACCACCGTTCACGTATCGCCTGCATAGCATCAAGAGCTTTGTGGAACTTTACCTAATAACTGAACACAGTCCATAGCAAATGCCGCGCAACAGAGGTATCGTTCATATTTACTTGCGCCACATTGACCCGTAAAAGTCGTTGCCGTGCTTTGGTGCCTAATGCAGCAGCTTTCTTGTTCCTATCACACTCGAAGAGTGGTCGACGGGGAAACGCTACCCACGACGAAAGGTGACCGGTGCCCTACAACTGCGCTATCGGCGCATATACGCTCGAAGCTGTACGAACGTGGCTATGCGCGCGGACCCGCACGCGTGCATCGAAGCGGACTTCGGAACACGACTGGAATGGTGCCGCCATCTAAGAGAGGTGGAGTAAAGCCGTAGTGATTAACTTTGCCTCTGCTCGATGGCAGCACCGTTCGAGGCAATTTGCGCCTGGATGCGGGCGCGCTGAGCCGGAGGCCGGAAGAGAGCGTCGAAGAACACAAGAAGGAATGTAAGGCGCGTTCGTACCGCTTGGAGCAAGTGCGGCGTTAGTGCCGTGGCATACTCTTAGCACCGTAACCTTTAGTTTATTTTATAGGTACACAAAAATGTGAAAATATGCTCCTTTACTAAAGGTTAAAGCACTTCAATCTGTTGTAAATGAGCATATGTTCACATTTTTGTGTACCTATAAACAAACTAAAGGTTACCGTGCTAAGAGTGTAGCGCACCGGCCACCTTTCGTCGTGGAGCGGGGGGCTGTATGTTCGATTCGCAGCTCATCAAAAGAACTTTTTCTTATTTTTGTTCTTACATGTTTGCTTTACTGCTTCATATCCGTTACAGTAGTGACGTGTGAGGTCGTGGTGGACCCCGGCATAAAACTCTTTTGTGTTAAAAAAGAAAAGCGCCAGAAAACTCACCTTGGTGCATTAGCCGCTGCACTAACCATGAAGTAAACGCTTCTGGAGGATACAATATATACGAATTCGGCCTCGTTGTTACTCGCATGCTGGCTTTGAAACCACGACGCGTTCAAGTCGATTGCCCACTCTGCAGAAGAAAGGAGAAAAGTTTAAAGCCTACTGAAACGTTGATTTCTTTATATTTCATTGTAAGATTTCCATTCTGCGAATGCCGAACGGGAAGAAAGGAACAACACACCAAGGCCATGAAACGCGACGACCGTCGTGAGCACAACAGAGCATGACGAACATAAATCTGCAGATGTGACAGGCCAAGCGACAACAGGTAGCGGCCTTGCTACAGCAGCGAGTCTTGTTTGTCGGCACAGGCAAATACTTCGAAAAGTAACGCGCGAAGGACGAATTCGAAACGGCATGCGGCTTCTGCGGTACACTGCGATTCCGATAGGACGTGTCTTCGAATGTCAAGTGCCTTGACGCTCCACTGCGCGAGGCGTTTCTTGACGTGGACGTGTAAAGATTCGCTACCTCGACGTCAATTCCCACCTATATGCATAGGATTCCTCCATTTTTTCTTGCGTGCGACGAAAAAGGGCGGAGGTGGTAAGGCGGCATTCGTAAGTCAACAAGTAAAGATAAATATGTTGGCACATCTGCATTTGAATTTTAGGCCTCTGGAAGCAAAGTCCTATGCTCTGACTACTACGCCACGGGCACTCATAACGCGACGGCTTTCGCTTGCGTGGGCAGTATGGCGTCCGATGTGACGAACTCGCCATCTGCTGTTCTGGCGGCGTTTGTGTCGCAGTTGAAGCAGCCGGCCTCGGAAGATGTAACGGAGCGGCGTCATTGACAACGTTTTTTATGGACGCCTTGATCATTAGAAAACATTTAAGTACGTTTCCCGCTGCACGTATGTTTCCGTTAAGTACGTTTCCGTTATTCGCCGTCTTGGGGAAATGGTGGCGGTGAATCAAGCAGGAAAAGCGCCAACGTACAAGGGTATCGGAAATCACAAAAATCGAAGAGTAAGTGATACATAACGAAGGATGATGCGTAAATAAACCAGTATACACGGGAATTGTGTAAAAATGAAAGGTGATAGTACTTTGCACAAAAAGCGTGTAAACTGTGAGTGAACGCGGTATACTTGTCAAATGCTCTATACATTGACGATTATAACTGACATTAGTCACTTTCTGCTGTAATTTTTATAGCATGTTTATTGCCCTTCAGAGCAGAACATACTTACTGCCCCATCTAAGGGCTCATTTCCTGAGGCGCTATCGGACATCTTTGTTCGGGACACAGCGTGTTCGCTCGATGCAACATCACGCAGTGGGGGCGCAGCTCTCGTTGTGCGCTCTGAAGATTTGGCGCGACTGAGTGCAGTGTAGGTTTCCAAGATTGGTCCATCACCTCTGTTTGAGTGGGTACTGTTTTATGACAGGGGGACCCATAAGGTGGACGAGAACGAGATGGCGAGAGCAACCAATGGGCAAACGGTGAACATCCCTAAAATTCTCGTTTTTCTTTTTCTTCCATCCCTTTCTGTCTCCCTTCACCCCTTCCCCAGTGCAGGGTAGCAAACTGGACATTTTTCCTTCCGGTTAACCTCCCTGCCTTCCGCCCATCATCTTTCTCTCTCTCTACCGAAAATTGACCGGCATGTTTTGTTGTCTTTTTTAGATAGCATACTTCAAAACGAAATGTTTCTTCGCCTTCAAATGAATAAGAGTGTTTTGTGAAAACGAAGAATCTTTTTTTCGTGAGCTTAAAGGAGTATTTCGGCGGGTTTTCCACCATATTCTGATATTGCTGTTTTGCAATAGTACTGATAGCCCTGAAGCAGCCAGGGTCAGTCAATTTTCTCAGAAACTCACCAATAATTTAAATAAACGAATGAACGATGTGTTTAAACCGAAACCGAAACGGGTAGACGCTTCTTGTAGCGTATGCGATGACTTCACAGCCTCCCCGCCATCAGAAATATGAAGCTGGTGCCAAAAAAAAAAAAAAAAGGAAAGAAAGTGACGACGTCATCCAACGATGTATTGAGCTCTTCTGACCTTGACAGCGACGATTTTAGCGCTGAAGTGTCGCCGTTTTGCTTTTGACGGCCCGCCTGCTCGGGTGGGCAGCGCTGCAGGTAATTACGTCAATAACACAGGGTGGCTAGCGTGGGAATCCGATAAATGCTTTCAAAATTCATTTTCAGGAAAGCTAAATGACTTGAAACCGCCTGGCTTGGCATAAATTATACTGAAAATTTCGCTGAGATCAGTATACAATGAAAAATCGCCGCAGTTGCCCTTAAAACGCGCGACTGGCAGAGAAAACGGGGTCATGGAAAAACGCGGCCGCGCCCGGCTGCTTACGAGGTGCATAACCATGACCAATGACATGGAGTGAAAAGCGAACAAAACCTCCCGCATTCGCAAACAACGATCTCGAATTTCACCCCTGTGAGTGAAACGTTTAAGCGGAAAATGGCAAGGTGTCCATTATGCTTCTTTATCGTTACCTCACTACGTGTCATCTTCTCTCTCTCTCTTCCTCAGACACCCGCTTATATCAAAAGTGCTAAATCAGCGCAAATGACCGTAATGCCCGGACAGGAGAGCTGAGAGGAACGGAACCGACGCTCGATAACACCTACAGAAACTTACTGGTGAATACTGCAATTAAAAAAAGAAAAAGAAAAAAAGTGACCCGCGTACCAAACATACATGTCCAAACCTACATGCACGGTCATTTACGTTGGAGGTATACGGCCGAACGTAAGCTGCATAACATCGAGACAGAAGAGGTCCTTGTTCTAGCACACATATTATGCGCATATATAAATATTTGCAACCATGAAGTTCAAGTGGAAGTTGTCAATGTGAGGGATATAAGGACCATTGAAACGAATTTAGGGTGGGGTTACGGGAAAAGTGTCATGAAGGAAAAAAAACAAATAAAAAGGAAAGGACTGATTTTAAATGGCTCAAGAACAGGCAAATGTTCGGGACTCGAGTAAGCTACACACTCGTCTTTCTGCAAAACCCCTGCATCGCCGTTTTTCGCGTCCCTGTACTTCCAAACGGGAGGACACGCGTGCAGCGCGACTATGTTCCGTCGACCGACAGTGGGGCAACGTCCTTATACCTAGACAAGCTGTCAAAAGCAAGCCGAGGCCAATAAAGGACACCCGTTTCGGAGGCACGTAAACTAAGAGAAAAGCAACGACGTTTAACGAGAGAGCGGCGTATGCCCACGCTTAGCGGAGTATGCCAGCGTTGTATGCCCTCGTATCCCACGTAATTTTTTTTTTCCTCAGTCGCCGCCAGATCGGTGCAATAAAGGCCGCACAGACGTGACAGCGGCAACTTTCGCGAGCTGTCTGACGGGGACGCAGCGCGGTCGGTTACGTCTTTCGGCGGAGGCGTGCGCATGTTAGGACGCCGACGCACTCCCTACACCGTCCTGCCATTTCGCGCGCGCAGCCCTCGCCGAGCAGGTGTCAAAACCTTTGTAGGCGCCGGCGCATACGGGGCGAGTTCTTTCGTTAAATACTCCTGTATCTATCGACCGTTTCTTTATTTTTTCGTTATTCCCGTGTTCCCACAGGCACGATCTCCTCTACTGCGCTTGATTTTTCATTGCCAGCTTCCACGCGTGTAGCGTTAGCGCTTCCGCACTACACTTTTACGCAAATTGCTGGTTGCTCGCTCGACGTCGCTGCAGTCGCCTAGTGGTAGCACAGCGTCGGACAACTTCAACATGGCTGGCTAGGCAATGTCGCGCGTAATTCATTAAGGGTGAAACAAAAAGTGAATTTGCGAGTACAGCGTCAACCACCGTCAGCGGTGCTTTTCGGCACAGCGTGCGGTGAAAGGAGGGCCATATTAAAACTGTCGCTGAACTTGGCCCTGCGTGCCTGAGTTGACCTGCGGCAACAATGAACGCTGGTGTTATTCTGCAATGGTTACAAAAGAGACTCTAATGGGATTATGGGCTTACGAGAGAAAAATATACAGGAACACTAGAGTACACGAAACAAAAGCTGCGCAGTTCTGGAAGAAAGAAGCCCACAAGTGGCGACACTGTTCGAAACGTTTGCTGCTCGACACCTATAGAGGCTGAAGTTTCCTGCGATCGACATGATTGATTGATTTCTGGGGTTTTACGTCCTGAAAAGCAGCTGTGATTATGAGAGACGCCGTAGTGGAGGGCTCCGGAAATTTCTACCACCCGGAGTTCTTTAACGTGAACTGACATCGCACAGTACACGGGCCTCAACATTTCGCCTCCATCAAGATGCAGCCGCCGCAGCCGGGATTCGATGCCGCGACCCTTTGATCAGCAGCCGAGTACCATAGCCACTAGAGCACCGTGGCGGGATGTGCGATCGATATCACACGTGTCTGAACTAGGGTGCTTTCAAGGCCCATGCGTTCTCGGCTTGATTTATTTGGTTCACTTTCGTGTTCATTTCTTGTTTCTTTACGATATAACAACGGAACTACTATGGTCTATGGTAAGCGAAGAAGTGAAGAAACTCTTACGCCAGCGTTCGTCTTCTGCTAGAAGTCGCCTCGTTCTGAATTAGTTTTCCATTCCTCACACGTGAAGCAAGCCCACAGTGGATTCAAATGTAAACGAAGCTGGCTCATGGTTGTCTCGAAGTTGTGGAGACCTTTTCGTTGAAGAGAACGCCATACTCAATAGTTTGACCGCATAGGTATAACGCACAAGTCGAATCGCACTTGGTTTAAGGAACCAATGCAAGCGAAACACGCTGAAGGCAGCCAAATGAGAGTTTAAAGCGAAACTGCCCACGAACGTCACTGCGCTTCCAACTGCAGTTCCTGTGGAAATATGCACTTATGATGCGAATGTAATCTATGGCAAGGCATTTATATTTCTCAATTTGCAGAATATCTGGGGCATCACGCAATAAAAAAGTCCGTCACGCGGCAACTAGTAATTCAAGAATCAGGTTACAAATTTAGAAACTACTTCTCAAGCGTAGAGTTACATAAGAACGCGAAGGAGCAATGGAAAGAAGGGCAGAATGGTCATTGAGACGCTCGTCCGGTTTGCTATCCTTACACAGATCAATGAATGAAAAGAGAGGAAGAAGTTGTGAAAACGCGTAAAGTTCCCCTAGGGTGAACAACATTGTTGCGGTCCTCGCATATGAGGAAAAGTTAATTGCGGGGCATTGAGCCCAGAATGTTCCTCTGTAAAGGTGACGCTTCTGTGTACTCATTCCAAAATGGCCGTATGAAACGAACATTCGTGGCTTCTGAGGACTTGCAAGTACTGAATTTTCAGAATTAATCAGCTGTTGGGCATACGGAACTGACGGTGACTTCGAACTGCCGATGATCACGCGAATTGTTCTCGGAGCCCTCCACTACGGCGTGTCTCATAAACATACCGTGGTTCTGGCACGTGAAAGCGCAGCAATTATGAACACTGGACTGGTATCTGCCAATGAATGAAGCGCTACAATAAGGCCTGTCCTCATCAGGCAGCGTGTCAGTCGGTGGTTCACAGTTCAAGGGTGACGATTGTCACTGATCCCGAGTTGTGAGACACCAGACGCAAACGTCGGAAAAGATTCCGGGAACGGACGTATCAGTTTCTCGAAAATGATGCCACCAAAGCATGGACAATCAAATTTAAGTCCCTCCGGCGCACTAGCAAAACGCCAGCAGTGGTCCAAATGCCGAGTCGGAGCCAAGGGTGATGAAACAAAACGAATATATTCTCCCCAACAGGCAGTTCCACAAAAACGTGCACAAACACGACTCATCAAGGTGCATATACAGATGGGTTACAACATTACGCGAAACCAACAACAAACGTGCAAGCTCATGCACTACAACAAAGAATAATACCTGTGTCACACGGGCACATTGGAAGGCCTTCGAGTCGATGACCTTCGAAAAGCCCACAACTCTATCGACTCAAAATACATTCTGGCAGTGCTACACGGCAATTTTGAACGGCCATTGAGTCGCCGAGTGATTTGGCAAGAACATGGCGGCAACCAAGGCACCCGCTTCAATTCTAATTCGCACTAGCTGCTTGCTATTAGCACCGACGGCAAGAAACAAACTTTAAATTGAGCCTTCTCTTAATCTCATGTACCAAAAGGGACAAAGTATGCAGTCGTTATTCAGAAAACGTGCCGATTTTGACACTGCTAAGCCTAACTCCATAGCATGAGCCTCAAAAGTAGTTTGATTCATAGGCCCTAGATAGCGCGACACGCGGTGCAAAGAACTGTGGGACGCCTCGCGTTGGGTGCTCACGGGAAAACGACAAACGAGGCTGTAAAGGGCGATATGGGATGGGCGAGTTTTGAGGCAAGGGAAGCGCAGAGCAAAATAAGGTTTGAAGAGAGGCTAAGGAATATGAAAGAGAGTAGGTGGGCAGTGAATATGTTCCGCTATTTATATAGAAAGAGCGTTGACACGCAGTGGAGAAAGAGAACTAGGAAGCTCACCAGTAAATATACGGCTCTAAGAGAACTGACAACAAAGAGCGTAAAGGGAAAAGTCAGAGAGGCGGAGAAGATTTACTGGAGAGCAGCGATGGAAAAAAAAACCGACTCTGAATAACTACCGAGAGGGCAAAAACGAAATAAAGAGGGAGGCATTTTATGATAATTCAAGAGGAAGCGCTTTATTGTTTGAAGCGAGATCGGGCTGCCTTAGAACGCGTATTTATAAAGCGAAATTCAGTAAAGAAGAAGAAAAATGCACATGCTGTGAGGAAGATAGGGAAACGACGGAGCATGTTCTGATTGAATGCCGAGATATCCACACAGGTGTACGTTTGGGCACCACCCTACATGAAGCCTTGGGTTTTAGGGCGAACAACGGGAAGCTGAACATAGCCGCGATTGAAATAAGTAAGAGACGATTACAATACTGGTGGCAGAAAACTAGAGAGAACGGACAAAAATAATTTTAGGGAAAAATATGGACTTTCTGCCATAAGGGGCAGGGAACTGGGCTATGAATTTCCGTTTTTGCTATGGTATGATCGATTTGATTGAAGTAAATTTAAAGAGAGAGAAAAAAAGTTATTAAATCTTCTTACGAGCCTGGTGGCGCACATGTCACCGCCCCGTTACAAAGGGGAAGCTCATAGCATCCATCCATCCATCCATCCATCCCACCAGCTGCATGGCGTTTCTTTTTTATACCAGTGACGGCGTATTCGTTCTAGAACTAATGCAATAAAGCGAGAGCTTTGGCCTGTCGGCACGTTTTCAGTATTTTTCACATGTCTCGGATTGTACTATTGATACAACGACATAAATAGGGCCATGGCCTCAGAAACTAACGCGCGCGGGAGCTGCCGGTGCGCCAAGTCTCGGAGTTCGCGCCGTTTCCGCTTCCGTCGTTCAATGGCCTTCGAAATCTCAAAGGAGTTGTGGGCTGCTCAGTTGACTCAATAGACTATTGACTCGACGGCCATCGAAACCGCCCGTGTAGCAGCTCAAACTTGACCTTTGAGTCGATTGACTATCGGTTCGAAGGCCTTCGAAACGCCCGTGTGACACCATTATAAAACACAAAAGAGTCCTGTTCGCCAAAGTGCCTTCTCAGCCTGAAGTTTGCAGACCGGGCTCGTCCAATAGCTCGCGGAGCAGCGTCGTTTACTTCTTCCTTCACGGACTGCTGCCCACCAGCTCGTGGTCGACTCTTTATATTCCCTTCGGCAGTCATTCTCGAAGATTCGGCGCGGGCCATGTGATCTAAGCGCGCACAATGCCGAGGGAACATTCTTGACGTAACTGGAACCTTCACCGCTAGGGCGGCACCTCTTTCTCGCTCACCTGCCGTCGCTAGCGTCAGGGCGAACTCTCCGCCTCCTCTCTCTTTCTCCGTCTGTCTCGCGCGCTCACCCGCTGTGATAAGATGACTCACTGCCGCGTTCTACGGCTTCCTCGCACCTTCTAGAAACTCGCCGTCTAGACTTCGGCCAGCATGTGCGTGGCCTTGGGTACCTTGATCTCCTCCGCACGCGCCGTTTTTCTTTGTTGTTTTTCGGCGCTCCGTCTCTAACTTGACGCCGGGATCTTCCACGAAGTGGGAACTATTTGGTGAAACAATGTGCACGGTGAACTTGCACGTGGCTGCAGCAGCTGTTATCACTGATTTTCTTGGATGTCTAGTTCGTGCTGGGCGCCACCGGTTCTTGTGGCTGTGGCTTTGGGAAAGTAGGCGGAGCTGAATCAGCACCAACTGTGCTTTTTATGGTACTCTGTCGCTTACAAGCTGCCACTGGTCTGAGTAGAGAGAGAGATGGAAGAGGAGCAGGGCGTCGTAGGGACTATGCAAATGAAGAAACTTCAGCATTCTCCGACAAACTTTGGCGACGATGACGCTGATTGATTGATTTCTGGGGTTTTACGTCCTAAAACCAGTTATGATTATGAGAGACGCCGTAGTGGAGGGCTCCGGAAATTTCGACCACCTGGGGTTCTTTAACGTGCACTGACATCGCACAGTACACGGGCCTCAACATTTCGCCTCCATCGAAATGCAGCCGCCGCGGCCGGGATTCAATCCCGCGACCCTCGGATCTGCAGCCGAGTACCGTAGCCACTAGACCACCGTGGCGGGGCGCGACGATGACGCGGCTTTCTCGTAGTTTTGGCAACATTCCGATGAGATTAATACTCCCGCTCCATTTATTTTAGGAGAGCTATTTCCCATTCAATGTTTGAGAAGTACTTTGAAAAAGCTTCGCGGGAGGAACCGCCGCAGCTGGGATATTTGGGAAAAGTGTATTTGCAGTATTCCGCCGAATGAGTGTCAGCATAGTGAAAACACACTTATTCTTGCGCACGTTTCTCACGTTACCCAGCTTGATTTAGTTGTTACATTGTAGTGAATTTGGTACAAAAGGTGTAGAGGTTGTCGAAAGTGGCTCACCTTTACATACGAAATTAGGGTCGCCCTTAAGCACCTTCTATGAACGTAAGTTGCGCAAACGAACTACTTTGATGATGACGCTAGGTTTGTTAACTGGCTTGACAAGAACATTCAAGTCGGAGCAGGGAACTGCAGAAGCTACGCCGTAAATGATACCGGTGATGACGTTAGAGCCAATTAGTATGTAGGAGAGGACTTCCATTCCATCCAGGCCTGCGACTTTGCTCAGCGTGTTCAGTGCGGCAGCATGCGAATCAATAATCGCCAAGACATTCTTACGCGGGTTCACTCTGATGTCGGTTCATATCACACCAACACATCCAGCAGCAACGAAAGAAATTTCCTCTTGAAGTACCACATGTATCTGCCGCGGACCACATTGACCAAAAGGATGGCGTTGACCATGAGCCGTCGTCGCGCCCTTTCGCTCAATGTACTCAAGGATGAAGTCCTGGTTTAACCACTTCGCTTTTTGAATAAATACAAGTTCGAAATCGTCATCGGATTGATCCTCGCTGATCATTTCATAGCCTTGAGTTCCCTCGGTGCTAGATTCACTGTACCTAAGTGCCTGTCCGCTTCAGAGACGCGGTATTCGCTGAAGCCGTCGGTCCTGGCAAAAAGTCTGAGGTGGTCCACGCACGCCCATCGCCGACGAACACGGCGGCAGTGTTCACGCGGTGCACCTAACATTCCGCAGAACGGCAAGCTGAGGTATCTCAATTCCATTGAATATGTTCGAATCTAACATCGAATCGCTTACATGGCTTGGACAGCCCGACTGCGGGTCAGTGGTCACGCTGATTCTTCCTTACCTTATTTATTTGGTGGAACGGAAAAGTGCGATTCGACGTTTGTTTTGCTGGGCAGGTATTTCCAGAGTTACTCAATGCCGCCATTTTGACACTGCCTGCCGCCTCTTGTCACCATTACTTGCGGGGTTTGATTTCTTCCAAGAAAATTTCAAGCGTTGAATTTAAAGATAAGTTTAGTGCTCGCCGTATCTTTTAGCGTACATCGCACTTTTCCGTTTCAGCAAATAAATAAAGTAAGGAAGAATCAGCGTGACCACTGACCCGCAGTCGGGCTGTCCAAGCCATCTAAGCGATTCGATGCTAGATTCGAACATATTCAATGAAATTGAGATACCTCAGCTGGTCAGCGACTGTAATATGAGGGATATACAAATCTACCCGGTGTTCCATTGTCTCCATATCATATTTCTCTTCCCTGCGGCGAAGGGATCCAGGCGGAAAATTAATATCGACTACTTCTAGAAGGAAAAAAATGCGGACTGCGCGACACTGATTTCACCAGAGAGAGAGAGAGAGAGAGAGAGAGAGAAAGTAGTGGTAAGGAAAAGATCCCGCGAAATGTTACGGTGCTACGACTTTTTGAAAAACCATCTAGATTTCCCGAGGCAACTAGTCGTACTGTATAATCACTTCGAGCGGTGCTAAGATGGCCCCGTTTGCGCGAATAACGATTTTTTATTTCCGATTGAAGCGCGCAGAAGAGCACGAAGTACGCATCAGCGCCTCGATGATGGAGGTTGAACGCGCACTGGAGTCGGCGGTGGATGCATGCGCGCATTTACGGCAGCCGCCCGAAACTCGGTTGGCGCGCTTAATGTCTCGCGGCAGTGGGTCGGGCCTGCAGCTCGTTTGGGCAATGAAGCATTCCTTCCCCGGGCCATAGCTTGAGTGACATCTTTCCAAGGTGCCGCCTCTACGCTCGCCGCTGCTCGACGCCGCATATACATGTAACGGCGACGGTGGCTCGATGCTCGGTTGTTTCGCAAAAGTACAAGGGCGAGCCATTTCGCAATGACCTGGCGTATGTATGCACGTGTCCCTGTCTCAAGGGCGGTGAGGCCTTGTAATTTGTACGTGCACATGATGGGGTGAGCGATCGGAGACCCCGTCTCAGGTTTTGAAAAACGGCACGGAAAGTGCTCGCGTGATGCAACTGAAAGTGTTCTCCACACGTAAGCTCCATTGTATACGTCGCATCGGCCAGTCTCGCATATAAGCATTAGAAAACGCACGCTTCATCTCCTCCACATGAAACATGCATGGACATCATATAATTCGCGCTTGATGAATACGCCTTCATACTTGGCGCTGCGTCAACAATCGCAACTTGGTCCACTTGTTGGTGCTTTCAGCATGTTACAAGAGCCAAAGTTTAGGCGCGGCGTGCTGCCGCGCCCCTCGAGTGAATCGCTATATATGGTAACACATGAGAGTTGGTAGAGACACTACAGTGTTACAGTCAATACACTGTATGTTTTGGTGTTTCTGGTATTTACAGTGACACGCACTCTTGTTTATAGTGAGCGCCGTAATTACTGTCTTGTAACGCGCAGCGCAGACCACGCTTATCTTGAATGCTGCCTGGGAATGTTGTCGACCTTTCTAAAGGTTTGCATACCCGGTGCTCACACTGCCTTCTGGAACCTCAATGGGAATGTCAGAACGCGCTGTGGCGTATGCATAAAAGCTGACGCATTTCACCGCTGGTCAGTTTTTATCGACGACCAATGCCTGTTCACGCCGCTACCGTTTCGCAGCGTGATCCACTTCTCTTTGCTGGGCATCGTTTTGCGCAATAAACGGTTTGACTGTCAACGCTTCCTGCGTCTCTTGCGTCCTTCGTCGTGACAAACACGTGACATATAGCGGAGGTGCTTTTGTGTCCATGTGCCGGACACCCCCGTCAGGCCGTGATCCAGGTCCACACCATCAAGTAGACTCGAACCCGCCCCTTCGTGCAAACCGCAGCCAGCAGGGTCTACCGCCGCAATACGAGCCGCTTCAAGACAAAGACAAGAAAGCACGGGATACTACGAATACAGTCCCGCGATGACTGCAGCAGTGTCTCAGCGACTGTGGTAATAGAGCAATTGACCCAAAGAGCCGCCTACATTACGCGGATCATCATACGAGGACCCGGATACCTTGAGTGTTATATTTCCTGAACACTGTTGAATTCTACCACCTTGTCAAATTCTGTAATTGCGGCATTTTTGAGCCAATCAGATGGCTCGTGGCTGCCTCCTGGACCAAACAAAGCTGCCAAGATGGCGGAACTTGACAATGTCCGCGATACCACCTACAGCTCGACACGTACTACCGCGTCGCCGACTTCAACAAATGGTATCTCGAAGATCAACTCCGTCACGTCTATTTCTATCTAGAATACGCTGTCAGGACTTGCTTCGAGAACCGAGAGCTGACGTTTCGAACCAGGGACACCTTAAATGCCAAGCATTTCTTGGCGAGCTTTAGTCACTTTCTATCTATCTATCTATCTATCTATCTATCTATCTATCTATCTATCTATCTATCTATCTATCTATCTATCTATCTATCTATCTATCTATCTATCTATCTAGTTAGCTAGCCAGCCAGCCAGCCAGCCACCTACGTCTCGGTGCTGTGCTTGTGTTGTTCACCTGGTATACCCCGATATTTTGTAGTTAGGGTATAAATATTTGATGAACATGAATGGCTGATCTTTACATCACTAAAGTTATATACCTGTCATATACGTCACGATTAACGACACTGCAATCTCTTGTGGCTCACACCAGTAGTGCTCGGCCCACGGAAGCGGCATGCGCCCCACAGGTGTTTCAATCTTATAGAACCGATGTCAACCAAGGATCAATTAAAACAGACATGCGAAATACCGGGGTTGCGGTAAATAGACATATGAAACGCCGCGACTACGGTGATCGAACCCCCAACTTTGACCGGCGTCTCAAGTTTTCTGCACCTCACCCCGTTGCACAGCCTCTAGTATCGGCCCACATTTCTGTCTTCGCGGTTGACACGCGACAGCCGTCTCAAAGTGCTCGGCTTTTAAGACAAGAAGCACGGTTTGTGGTATGTTGCGATTGAAATGTAGACATGACAAGCACATCTTCTGCAGTTCGTCGCCATCATTGCTAAAGAGTACTATGTCGTCAGCAAAGCGTAAGTTACTCAAATATTCGCCGTTAATCCTTAGCCTTGTGTCGTCCCAGTCCAGTCTTTTGAAGATTTCTTCTAAACATGCAGTAAATAGCATTGGAGAAGTTGTATCCACTTGTCTGACACCTTTCTGTATTGGTATTTTCCTCCCTTTCTTAAGGAGGAGTAAGGCGGCTGTAGAATATTTATAAATGTTGGCTATAGTGTTTACGTAACTATCACATATTCGTTGACGGTGCAATGCCTCCAGAACTCCTCGTGTCTCTACCGAGTCGAAAACCTTTTCGTAGTCTATGAAAGGCATACAGAGGGGTTTGTTGCATTCAGCGCATTTCTCGATTGGTTGTTTGATCACATGTAGATAGATAGATAGATAGATAGATAGATAGATAGATAGATAGATAGATAGATAGATAGATAGATAGATAGATAGATAGATAGATAGATAGATAGATAGATAGATAGATTGTCAACTGTTATGCAAAATAGCCCGGTCTAGAAATAATCATGTCAATTGCCCACAGACATGCCTAAGAAAGGTAGTCTAAGCTCAGATGTAAGTGCACGCAGCAATATTAGGCCGATGTAACACAAACTGAAGGCGGTGTAACCGAAAGTACGCGTATTAAATCGCCGTAAATTGGCGCAATCATTCCGTCAACACTGCACATCTAAGCAAACTGGTCGATCGTAACACGGCCTCTCTTTAACCATGGATTTCAACTTTCTGACCATGGTTGAACACCATGGTTAACCTTTACATTAGAGTTACAGTTGGACAATGCCACCGACACCAGAACTCCTCGCGTCGACGAATAACTGATCAGGAGAGGGAAAAAAAGAACATGTCGATGTGCAGTGAGCAAGGTAGCATTGGCGCGATTCTTCTCGAACAGTACTGGAAGAACCTTAACTAAAGGCTGTCTCATTAGTTCCTGTAGGTTTAGCAGAGGAAGTTCACAATGCAAGGTTGGAGCCAACCTGGTATTTTTCTTCTGTATTCGTCCCCTCCGGTGGCGTTTTCGTGTAGGCTAAATGGTCGCCTGTGAAGCAACTGTACCTAAAGCGAAGCATGTCGGAAAGCGAGGAGGTGGGGACTCGAAATACGAGTCGATATCGAGTTTGTTCTATCGATCTAACCTGCTATTTCGGCTCCCCTGTAATATTTGCATATGTATATACGCGAAACCGCAGGCTCTGAGCGGTTCGTGGAATAGGGCGTCTTGCGACGTGCGCCTCGATTTGTGGAAGCTAAGAAAATCATGAGCCATTTATTTGAGCGCTTGCCATTTTTCTGTATCGTTATAGCCATCTTTATTTTAAATCGTTATTGCCATCTTTATTTTAATATGCTATCTCATATATTTTGTGAACTGCAGTATAAACGATAACAGAACTATACGAGCAACGTTAATGCAACTATCCACTGCCACAAGCGTTATTATTTTTTTTTTTGAACCGAGCTCTTAGAGACATGGAAGTTAAGTATTTCTTATGTGTGGCTACTAAATGCCCGAAAATATTTACCGGGTTGTAAAGAACAGCTGGGCATTCAAATACTGGATATATTCGTCTGAGCTGGCGCTGTGACGATTCGCTTTTGAATATGCGGCACCGCGGACAGGCTTAATTGAAGTTGATATAAACTGTTGTCGGATACTGACAGCAGTAGAAGCGGCACTTGTGGTGGAACGAATAACTCTATTGCGAAATGACAGCTCTTAATTAGGGCCTACGAAGGATGTTGCGTTGACGAGAAATGCTTCACCTAACTAACCAGAACACGTTTGCCTTGCCCTGATAGGTATGCACTCGAAGTTTCTATATAAGGGCATACATTTTTTTGTGCGGACGCGGTGATTTTAACCCAATCGTACAAGTTATTATTCGACAGGGGCTACATGGTTGTCAGGGATACATTTACCGCAAATGATGTCCTAGAAACAATTTATTATTATGCACTGTATGTTATTAGGTCGGTAAAATATTCAGGCAGATTGCACGCGCTGCGGTTATCTGTCTTGTGCGATGCAGTCAGCGAGGAGCTAACGATACCGCATCGTTTGGCTTTGAGCAGGCTTATTGGACACGTCAACAACAATGCTATGCCTGAACGGCAGGTTATAGTTCGGGATAGAGGCGGCGCTGGAGTAGCGAGTGCATAATGATGTGAGTTACATCTGGGAGAGGTGAATGCTCTGGCGAGCTCACGTACACATCCGCAAGCAGCGTTGGTTGGCAGAATTCTTCCGCGTCGAGCAAAGCTGGAGTTAAGGTGTCATAGTAGTGGGCATGTGGTATTTATGGCATTCCTGTAAGAGCTTGACAATGTGGCTTTTAGGGCTAGTTGGTTCATTGCTAGAAATGGTGTCATAGCGCGAGCAGACAAGCACGAGAGAGAGTAGCGCTCGTCCTGTTTTGTCTCTGTCCTCTTTGTCTGCTCGCGTTATATCACCTTTCGTACCTATAAGAGTGACTGCCAACACTTTGTTACTATAGCCAATATTAGTCTACACTAGCCGACAGTCAATAAAGATTAGTCTAGCCAATGCAAACTGACACATGGTCAACGTTATCCTGCGCGACGCTAGCCAACATTGGCTGACGCTATCCGACAGCTATCGAACATTGTCCAGTGCGCCAACATTAGTCACCATCAGGTAAAACTAGAAAGCACGAGCCAACACTAGCCTACAAATAACGTTAGCTAAAATTAGCGAATAGTAGGCCACTACTAGCAAGCACTAGCCTACGTTAGCCAACACTGCCCCACAGTTAACCGAGGTAGCTTACCAGCCAGATTAGCCAACATCAGCCAACAGTTACTGATAGTTAGCCAACATTATCCAAGCACTGGGAGACACTATACAGTTAGTCAAGATTAGCTACTGCTAGCCAAGATTTACATGCACTAGCTAATACAATCCGAGAGTGAATTACTGAAAACATTTGTCGCCACTAGCCAACACTAGGAAGCATTAACCAGCATTAGACAACCCATGCCACCACCCAAGCAACATAAACCAGTGCTAGCCAGCAATAAAAAGCACTCCTTACTACTTTCTTTGTTTCCGTTTTTCTTTCCTTATTTCTTTCTTTTAAAGCGAGGTTGTTTAAGCTGGTCAAACCACCGTGTCACGTTCGCAAAAACTACCATAATTATGAAATAAGTGCGCGTTGCCAAGCAACACCTGCCACAGCTGCACCTCGTTTCGCCTAGCTTCGATATTGCTTTACACGAGCACGTAACATCTACTCACGTGGTCTAAACTACATAAAATTACGTAACACCTAGCCGCGTGGCGTGTCCTCGCCAAAACCAAGTAAGATCAGGTAACAACTAGTCACGTGATGTCTTTCCGCCCAAAGTACTAGCCGAGCCAATACTAGCAAAGCTTAGAAGCTAGGACGCTATCTTCGCTGTTGCTTCCAGCCTTCTACCGCTAAGGCAGGCTGCGCTAATTTATTTATTTATTTTTTATGTTTTTATTTTTCTTTCCTTGGTAGAAGATCCAAGGGATCCATATGGCTTCGTTTGACGAGCGTAGGCGTATTAAGTGCGCGTCCTTTGCACTGTGTCTGCTTCTTCATGCATATGAAACCCCGATTTAAAAGGACCCTGAAACGGTTTTGACGACTTTGTCAAAACATGGTGATCCGGTAGAGCGAGTCATTAGGATCATTAGAGGACAGATTTCAGTGCTCTGCGTAAGGTGCGTAATTTGCAATAGGGCTTTGAACACGCGCATCGCAAAAGATCGCAGCGGCTCGTCGAAATGCGTTTTCACACGCCCCCGCCTATCGAACAATGGAATGGGCGGCCGCTGATTTGCCCCCTAACAAGTGACGTGCACGTAATTTTCCCAATCTAACTGCGAAAAACGTGCTCCTACAACGTGCTCCTTCGTTTCAGCCAACGGTATCGTCGCGGCGTCTGGCGGCGTACACACGAGTCGCCGGCGCTCTATTACAGAGGCTAGCACTGCCGAGGCCGGGACCTCAGTAAAGATATCGGGGCGCTATGTCGCTACGGAGGGCTCGGTAGGGCGGCTGACGAGGGAGGCGCAGTCGTCGCTAGCGCGCACTCCGCAGCTGATCGAGTTGAGGAGGAACGGCAGTGGTAAGGAGGAAGGCGACAGAAATAAGCTCATAGCTGCCTTAGCGCATGGTGCTTCGCTTTATTTATGGCGTGAATGATTTCACAATTGTGTTGCCTAATCAGTGACGCAATGTCAAAAAACGTTTCAGGGACCCTTTAAAGCGCGCGCGGGTTGAACCAATAGTACTGAATCGATTGGTATGCTAGCCTCGCACCCCGGCGGTAGGTAGTTGGAATCCAAAATCCGAAGAGTAATATTTATTTTCGCGCAGCTTGGGTGTTGTTTTTACGCTGATGCCGACAGTTTCAACGACAGTAACACAAATGAGGCAATACAAACTTCTCTTGAAAACAAAACAAGGTATTAAGTTTTCCGATGTAATGCTGTGACCACGTCTAACGCTACTTTTATCCAATCGCAGCCTTGCAGATTAAGTCATCATTTACGCCCAAATAGTTCTGGTGAGTGCCACTACGTGCTGATCTGGTGGGCAGCGAGTGGTGATTTCGTTGTGCGATTAAACTGTTCATTCGATCGATATGGGTGGTTAGACCCGTGCCAAATGTATTCGCAGCCACTGTCTACGCGACGTGAAAATAAAATGCGGGTGTAATAAAAGCGTGAGAGGGCTCCTTGAATGGCGTAAACACGGTAAATGCCATGGCATATATGTACCATGTCTGTCTGCATAGTGATGTATCCAGGATTAGTAGACGACGTAAATGGAATGTTGTTCGTTCTTTCTGCCATTGTTGTCATGGCACACCATTAATTACTGCATGTTTGTTGTGTACGCATGTACATTCTGGTATATAGCTTGTAACTGAAACGTCCATGACAGTTTAACCACATATGTTTCATGTCATTTATACCAGCCTTTTTCGCAGGGACTATTCTAATCCGTATCGTCCCAAGCATACTACATTCATTTATGCCATTCATGTCATGATACAGCTGATATGCATGTCATTCATATTTGTCATTCATCTACGTCATGTTGCACACATTCTGGTGTATAGGCCCTACTATACAAGAATTATTCCGTAAGTTTGCGGCCTGACATGCAGGACTCACAGCGCGATGTTAAAATCGACGCGTCGGGCACACAGCATCATGACTTAGGAAACCATCCCGCAAGTACAACTCGGTGCACATGTTCTTCATACATAAGCGCTCGCCTACGACACATGGAACAAAGTAGCGACGATGCTGGAAATTCAGGCATTCACTGTATTCCTCAGCACACAAGAGGTTTCTTCAAGTTTTAGCAAGCAGCGTTTGGATGTTGTTAAACGACGCTTCTTCTTCCTAGCGCAACCTCAAGATTGGACAAAATGGATTCGCCTTGGAAGAGACCCCAATGATGATGGGCCCCACAGCAAAGAGAGTCGTCCATGGAAATCTTGAATGTGAAAGTCTCGTTTATTTCTTGGGGGACAAAGAACTCTTAGTTCAGGGGTGTGAAAACTGTGTTGAATAGGGGATATTCATAATGCATTGTGCTCTGGCAACAATGGGCCCGCCCGCCATGTTCTTCGGGGCTCAGTCGCTGAATCGTCTGACAGAGATAGCAAAAGAAGAGGCTGAGAAGCAGTCGTTTACAGTACTTTCAGGCCAAGAAAGCGAACCAGATTCCTGCGACATCCAGCGCCGAAAGATCAGCAGAGGTTACTGCGATCCCGAAAGTCGACGATGACGCAATAACGAAGTCTTGCGCTCTAAAATACACCCACACGGCAGCTGCTAGAGGCGTACTGCTTCGCACTGAAAATTGTGCGCCGAAACCATGTTTTTTCGGAGCGACACTCTGCTACTTTCCACCTGTCATTTCTCCAGCCACGGGCGTCTCTGCTGCAGTTGCATGTTTGACGTTCTGTCCCAAAAAAAGTAATGCGTGGACACGTGAGCCGTACGTCGAGAACGTCTCGAAAAATTGACACTATCCCGTTTTGGAGTTTCCACATACGATAGGTGTTCACAGCTTCTACGCCAGTACAGGTTAGCTCGCCTACACCCGTTGTTGTGTGCAGGCGACCTGCTGAGAGGATTAATGTATGTAGCATATATACGTATGTCAAAGAACGAAAACTTATTGCCAGTGCCGCCAGCTCCCCGTCGTATTTTCCTTTATAATTGGGGGAAAGGTGATTAATTAATATTGATGGTAATAAGGTCGTCCTTGAGAAAATAAGAAAAATGACTCTCCACGAGGTCGCCTCAACCGATGTGTGTATCCGCAGCTTTGTTTTGCGAGAAAGAGCAGCAGAGAGGAAAGTGTGAGAGGAAGAAACCCGATCGTGGCGTCGCTCACTTGCAGGTGCGCTGTGTATCAGCTATCTGAGCGCTTTTAAATTTCTTTGCCTTAATTTTATAGCCACCAAGCAGCTGGGGAAGGGGCGCGGACTCAGAGGATCAGTTGACGCTAAAATACGATGCCGCTGCGATCGTTGGCACCGACGGCCAGCTGGCCGTCCGCGAGCGTGCCGATGAGACAATGAGCGCGCCGATGAACGGCCGAAGCTTGACAACAAATATTTAGAGCGACCGATCACAAATATTCGCATTAAAACAACCAACAAAAAACACAGCGGCGAGAAACTGAGTGCACAGTTTTTAAGTTATTCAATCCCTGCGCACCTCTCGAACCACCACTTTCGCCCATGAAAACCAATACGACAAGCAAAAAGAGATCGATCATGCACTCTTGATCGAACGTGCATGATATGCCCGTCCGTTAAAAAACTGTCAAAACAGCGCGTGTCCTAAGTCTGTCAGTGCTTTTGTCCCAGGGAAAGCACATTCATGGGGAAAAAAAAAACAATAGAAACGAGGCCAAACGGCGATATTACGCGAATCGACCACACTTCCGAATACATTGCAGCGCTAATACCGTTGATAACGCTATTTCCGCGGCTTTTACGCTTTTTATTTCATTGTTCAAATAATGAAAGTAATCCGTAACAAACACTGTCACGTTGTTCCCGGCGTTGTCACGGATCACCGCTGCGTGCACAGCGCTGTCACGCAGCAGTTGGAAAACATCGAGGAGCGACGGCAAAAAAGTAGCACGGAACAGCCGATATGTGCTCCTGGTTTTGGTTTCCGGCGCCGAAGAAAAACTTCGGATGGAGCTTACGGGGAGACCGATAAATGGCGCTCTACGTTTTTAATATCCCCTATTGAGGGGCGACATTGTATCTTAATGGGTCATAGTCAATTTACACACACACACACACACACACACACACACACACACACACACACACACACACATATATATATATATATATATATATATATATATATATATATATATATATATATATATATATATATATATGGGTAGGGGGGCCTTTGTCAGGCAGTTGCATCTGCCTTTAGCCCCCTCATCCCAGACATTCGATTGCCTGAATAAAGTTCAAATTCAAATTCAAAATTCTATATATATATATATATATATATATATATATATATATATATATATATATATATATATATATATATATATACCGCTGCGCTTAGCCGCCTACCGCTTTCGTTTACCACTATGGACGACAGACCACCCGCCCCTCCTATTGACCCCTTTAAAATTTGAAAAACCACATCTCAGGTACCAGACATGGCAACTGTCCTGGTTGCTTAAAATGGAGCCTTAACTGGTGACCTTATGGCTTCAGGTATCGCCAAATCCAGTGCGAATGGCTGGACACAAGGGTCCTTAGTTGTTTCCGCTTGCGCAGCCCACTTTGCATTGCACCGTGGTGGAGTAGGTTGCACCGATTTGTCGATGCTAGTGTGATATTGAATCAACGATATTTAACAAAACTATTTTACTTGCTACTTATGAACTTCAGGGCACCTCTTTATATGGGACAGCTGTAACCACGCAAGGGTAAGACGATCCACTGGTGCAAGCGAGATGGCATGCTGCTTTCCACGGCAAGATAATGGTGCGACGTGTGCCATTATTCTAATATTCGGCGCTTCTTCGCATCGGGAACTTCCGACCTGACGTAACATTGCGGCCGCATCTCCTGAGTGCTCGGAGGCACAATGTGTCAATGTAGCCATTGAAATCTGATGATGAATACGTCTTACGTTCGATAGAATGTATATGTCATTAAATTGTTGCTCCCAACAACTTTGCCACATAATCTGACCTCAGAATGGCAGTGATAAGGTTAATTAACAAACCTTTCTTCATTAGTCATTTCACTGCAACTTTAGCAGCTTCAAAATACTTCCGGCTCGGCATAGAAATCGTGCGCGAGAACGACACGGGCCTTACTGTTACAGCACCTTCATAAAAAGATCTGCATTGTTAAAAAAAAAGGAACCCTGTATAATGTCAATATCCAACATTTCAGTAAGCAAACGCGTTGGTGCTTTCCGTTCTGCTGCTGTCTTCATTCGTGCCATCCAATGACGGCGTTACACATTACATGAATATTTTTGTCACTGCCGTTTCTCGTAGTTTTGTTGCAGCGTCTTGTTTTGTTTTTGTTTTTTTCGTTTCTTCCCGATGTAATGTTCCCTGAACGCATTGAGTGAAAGATCTCATTTCCTACACAAAACAAAGAAGTATTCTGGTATGAGCAACCGTAAGTGTGCTGCAACGTTATGGCGCTTGGTCACACATGCGATGAACGAGACTGCACGGACAGACCGTAAATACGGTGGATCTAGTAATTGCGCACAATGCCATGCATGTACGTCCCATGCAAAGCCATGCAGCGTGACGTCGGCCATACGCAACGCTTTGTGACAGCCATGAGCTAATGGTGACATTCGCTTTGCGACTACATCGTGTATTTAGGCTTAAATTTCAAGATAGAGCTTTGCTATCCTGCGAGAGAAACGTTCGTCTTCGGAGAGGCGTTAGCCCGTGGAGAAAAGGCCGCACGACAGAGGTGCCACTGTAGCACGCGGACTCCATGTCTCTTTGTAATATTTTGCTAGGCATCGAAAGAACACTGGCAGTGAGACATCTGATCCTGTACAGCACTCTCGGCTTAAGAGCTTTCGTGTGTAGCGGGGAGAGAACCGCAGTGGACGAAACAAAGTCCTCTACGCTGCTGGTGAGCACAGCGAGCTCACTCTTCAGTATGAAGTAAACATATGCATGAAGTGGTAAGAGTCACAATGCTCTGACGGGCTGTGGACCCTCCTCTTCGGTATGCTTCGTATTGAGTTATTGCTCATGTCCAGGAATACGGCATCTGTGGTGCTATGTAGGCAGCCTGTTGTTTAAGAACTGCCCCGATGTCTAATCCAGGACAGAGTAGTGTTCACTTGGTTTCATAGCGCAAATTTAGAAGGATCATTCGTTCGCCTGCGCCGTTCTTATTACGCTGAATAGGGAAATTTGTTTGAAATACCAACCAGGAGATAACGTGTTATCTTGTGTTTCGGTACTGACTCATTTTTTTTCGAGTGACAAAATAGAGGTGGGTTAGGGAAGCAACTAAAGAAAAGGCCGAAACCTTATCTGAGTTATAAAGCATGCTTAATTATTCACATCTGTGTTGCTCACTAATACTGCTTATTTATTTTATTGCACCGGTAGTCAGCGATGAGGGCCAACTTACACTTCTTAAGCTTTTCAGCGAATGGTTCGCGCCTTCGGGTATACACTCCTTCGTAGCGAAAAATATCAAGAAAATTTTTAAAATGTGGAGATCCTATGGCATGTGGGAACCGGTGTACGCAAAGGTTTCATTAAGCAATGAGGCGGAGTGACGGTTGCGGCAAGAAGCGCGTTGCGGATTTCAGTGACGAACGCGTGAACCGTCGTGCTAAACATTGCAAAGAAAGTTGAAGTTCTTTGTTAAACATTGAATCATGTTTAACGACAACAGATGTGCCCGACCTTATGTAAGTGCGCGACAGCGCCAAGATGTAGGACGGAGAACGCGAATTTTGGCATAACCTATATTTTCCATCGTTAGCCCCTCGCTCGCAACCCTTTTTCTTTTGAATTCTTACTCTACACATTCTGGAATACATGGCTTTTTTCTACATCGATGATCCATTGTGATAACAGGTTTGGACTGGTTATTATTTGAATATTTCATTCGTGGCTCGTTCGCATAAAGCAGAGATGATTAAAGAAATTTGGAGGTTGGCCATAGGTATTTTGGTTGGCAACTCTGCACAGGCCTGTAAGAACGATAAGGAAATAATGAAAGAAAGTGGTAGGCGAGGAAGGGGACCGAGCCCAAAGTAGCCGCTCGAAGCACACACAATGATGCTGAAAGCAACCCTCTTCATGAAGGTCCGTGTTGACTTTAAGTACCTGGGCAGTGGAAATAAAGCATATACTGCGTGAAATTTCTATGTGACCATTACAGCTTAGGCCGTCATGTTTTGTTTGTAGGATGTTCCTACAGTTGTTCTAGCACCGCGTGCATCGCTTTCCTCGGGGCCACTGTAGCGTGTTCACGCAAAATGTGTGTGTGTATAGTGCAAGAGAGGACATCTAGTAAGAGTCAGGGTGGTGATTCTGGTCGCAGGAGCGGTGCTATGCACGGGTCGGCTCTGCCGAATTGAAGCGACGGTCCCACCTCAGTCCTGCCAATCGAGCCGCTGTCTGTAAATATGTATATACCGTCTCGTATATAAAGTCAAGTTGTGTTTGTATGAGAAAAAGGCTGGTCTCCATCCTTCAAGCAACCAACGCAACGACGGATAGGCAGTAGGGGAAAGACTTCCACCCATCCTACCTCGCAGCGGCAACGTCAGCTGGGGGAGCTCGGCTCTATTAGGAAGAAGAAAAGTAGGAAGCAGAAGAAGGAGAAGGTGGGAACCGAGAACAAGTTCACTAAACCACCTTCTCTTTCGAAAAATATCGCCGCAGCTGGCACATGGCAGTTGCACTAAGTAAGGTACACGAGCTGTACGGCAAGTGTTTTATTGCCGCTAAAGCAATGCGGAAACGTCGAACGATAGGTTGGCGCGCTGACTAAGTAATTAACCCGGTCGCACCCTCGCGCTGGGCTTAGGGAGAGTGTCGAAGCGTCGTCGTCTTTGTTCATCGTTGCAATAAAGCGTATACCGATCTCCTTTCGTTTAGCATCATTACTTGAAAAAGATATGTGGCTGAGCAGTTGCCTTTGTGTAGCTGGCATACCTACAGGGCCAGATACGCCGGTAAAGACGTCAGTTATTACCTTAAAAGGTCCAACTCAACTGTGCAATCAGTCCGCGAACGACCAAATGCAGTAATATATAGGGCACAGCCTGTTTCTCTTTCCGTTATATATATATTTTCCCATAAGAAAGTTCACGATTCCTCGCTGATCTCAGTAATTTGCCGTTGATATTACCTTCAAGCATTTACGAAAAGGACGCGAGACGATGGTTAAATGTATGGCAAAAATGCGGCAATAGAAAAATCTGCGCGCTCAGGTAAAACCACCAATTACAGGCGTCCACGAGAAACTTTCCTCCACGAAGGCAATAAATATGCTGACTTTTTAAACTCCTGAGCTTGCACCATAAGAAAAAAAATTCCGGCTAATTCCAGTACAGTGCGAGTCGATGTTACGCGAAGCTCTCTGAGAGAAGCCGGTCTGTGTGTGTTCTTTTTGTTGTTGTTGTTCTTGTTGTTGTTTTGTTGTTGCTCTTGTTGTTGTTTTACATTGGGCGAAGCCTTAGCAGGCTCAGTGACATTTTTTTTTTTTTTAGGTAGAGCACTTGTGTGCGCGACATGAGCTTGCCGACTTCACTGGAACGCATAAAGGCTAGTTTATAGCCACACATAACATAGGCCTACTCACAGGCGAGAGCAGGTGCTGAAGCAGGTAGTCACAGCGAGAACGGGAGCAGGTGTCGTCGGATTAGGTCTATTTATTTTATAAAATGCGAAGTGTTTATTGGTGAGCCAAAGACACTTTGACTGCATACCCATATATCTGCCTAGCCGCCTAGGAATTGGTGCTCTCTTGGTCGTCTTGGTCGCTCGGTGATTGATCGATTTGTGGGGTTTAACGTCCCAAAACCAGCTGTGATTATGAGAGACGCCGTAGTGGGGGTCTCCAGAAATTTCGACCGCCTGGGGTTCTTTAACGTGCACTGACATCGCACAGCACACGGGCCTCAACATTTCGCCTCCATCGAAATGCAGCCGCCGCGGCCGGGATTCGATCCTGCGACCTTCGGATCAGCAGCCGAGTGCCATAACCACTAGACCACCGTGGCGGGGCAATCGGTCGCTAGGTACATGCCGAAATTGGCGTGGCATGGCATGATTGTATGCATGACATATGCATTCATGCCATGAGTGTAGTATACCTTCATGTAGTACACATTTATCCGCATACCCCTGCTCCGGCAGAGGTATGCTCATATGCGCCACGCGTGATTTAATATATTTATGCCAATGCAGGAGCAGCAAAAGAAAGGCGTAGAAAATTTATAAAATCACGTTTCCCGTGGCTTAAACTAGAGAAAGATGCACCGCTTGTTATAAGGGGCGTTTTCAATGTAGACATCGTGCAAGCAAACTCAGACAAACTTACTGTAACGACCCACAGCAACAAACAATGCGGTAAATATCGTAAATGAAGTTATTGCGCCAGTAGTCGGGATGTTGGTAGGAGGGGGGGGGGGGGGCTTGCCTAACGTCCCTTGTGGTTGTAGTGTTGGCTATCCACTGTTATAACAGCACATCTATGTACACAGTCAAAAACGGCGCCATCAAAATTAACACAACCACAAACACATGGCACGAGCACAAGCGCCGAACTCTCAACTAAACTTTATTCAAATCGACACAGATTTTTATATGAACACGTGACTGCAAAAACAAATACATACAACGCGTTCCAATATCACCCATTCAGATACAAAATTGCGTTTTGCTGTAAGGCGATAGATAAGAAGTTGATGCAAGCATCTTTGTTATTACGAATGTGCAAAGCCTCTAATACCTCACGAGTTGCCTGGTCACAGCTCCTTGCGATAATGTTAGTGTCTTTGACTCGAGTGGAGCACCCACACTTCCTGCAGTGCGCCACGTGCGACCCTCGCCACGTGCGTTCGCCTCATACTCATTCAACCTGACATTTACACACCTTCAGCTTTGTACGATATAAACACGCCCACATGATAGCAGAAGGTCATACACAGCACCCTCGGCACAGTTAGTTTATTTATTTGTTTATTTATTTATTACCATACCCTCAGGGCCCAATGGGCGTTGCAGAGGTGGTAGGTGCATGGGTTACAAATAATCAAGGACATTCAAGCCTATAAGGACAAGGATAAGATAAAAAGACAGTAACAACAGCAAAAAAAAAAAAGCGCTAAATTCTAGTCAGTTTAAAAGACGATATGTTACAGCGGTCTTGAATGATGATGCATCGGCTAAGGTGGCGACAGAAGAGAGAAGTTGCTTGGTCTCTGTCTCTTACCGCATCCTGCCTTTTTATTGCCTTTATATCTTTGTTTCCTTGCTAACACGTGCACAAATTCTCCCCATCTTGCCTGGGCACTAAAAACACGACATCAACACCAAACCGGCCTGCTACGTTTTTCACTCCATGTGAGATTCTATGGCCGTACGCTACGACTGCATATTTCTTGTTGCCATCTATAGTTTCTTTGTTCTTTCGTTATCTCGGCCATTTTCAGATTTTAGTGCCCGCATTCTTACATGGACATTAAGATCTATGTTCTTCCATGTTGTTATCTAACAACATATTTAAATATTGCATATCGGCTGTAATCGGTCAAAGGGCTCTAGTCTAGCTTTTCTCGATCCCGCAGGAATACGCCAACCAACGCTGCTTACAATATGCCGATCAGCGCGTCGTAGTCTTCGCTTCATTTCAATGCAAGTGACGTCTGCTATGACGTGAGTTTGGAAGCTACGTCGCTCCAAAGGCCACCCTGTTGGCATTACAACCTAATCCGCCGGCTTGGTACGCCCACGTTGTGCACACTGTTACTCAGTTTACACAAATACGTCGATTCCCCTAGTAATGTTCCGTTTTGAGCTAAACAACGTGGCGTAGGTGTAGCTCCTCGCTTAGTGCTGCGCGTGACATCGATTCCCACAATGCGCGAGATCTGTCGTAATTTTTTACTAAGTACGCTAGGACATAGCCGGCTAAGTAAATACGCTCAAAGCGGATGTATTTGGTCCGCCAAGAAAATATTCACACTAAAGAAAAAAAAACACTCCGTTCTCCTTTAGAGTGTCTGTGGTCTTCACCTTGCACCTGTCAACTACAGGTTGCATCTCGATAGTGAATACGAAGCCTTCTCTCCACAAACCCAAGCTTTTCAGAACGAAACTGCGAAGTGGATCTTCGGGACCGTTTTCGTAGTGGCGGCAGTACAAGCTGACGGCAAGCATGGTATCAAGTTAATCAAATAAGATAAACCACCGCAGTCTACGTAGCTGGAAATATAATTACAAGGAACGCTAATGCAAAAGACACCTTCGTTCAAATATAAGGTTTTGTGTTAATTTTGACCAGAAATTCGTTATTTTTGTTTGTCATGTCGCTTTCAGCGTTCTCATAATTGTATATGTCAGCTATAGGAGTGGCTAAAATCGAGAAATATGTCGCGTTTGTGATGCCAGGGCCGATTCGTTAAATCAAATTTAGCTTGAGTAGCAAAAAAGAAAAAGAAATACGTTCGCGTTCTCGTACGGCCAGCCTGCCATCATCGCGTGATCGCTGTTCGCGTCAGAGTCCATGGCGCTTCTACGCCATGATCCTAATCATGGTCGCCTCAGCCAATCATTCCAAGTTCTCCCGAGGGACCTGTGGGGATGGTGCCGAGAGCTCTACCCACGAGGGAACACTGTTTTGCGTGCGCACGCTGCGAGAACTCGCTGATGCCACTTTACTGTCTTTGTCGTACACAACTTAAGCTGCTGGGACAGCCATACATCTGCAAACGTACTTTCGTGAACACCACCCCGTCAATGTTGTTAGTGGCTATTGGACTAATCACATTGGCACTAACCACATTGCAAGCTCGTGGGATCGAATCCCGGCCGCGGCGGATACATTTCAGTGCTGGTGAAATGTTGACGCCCGTGTACTGTGCGATGTCACTGCACGTTAAAGAACCCCAGGTGGCCGAAATTTCCGGAAGCCCACCACTACGGCGCCTCTCATAACGATATCGTGGTTTTGGGACGTAAAAAACCCCAGAAATTATTCTTGTCATTTTCATGAGCACCTGTACGAAAACCACTTGAGTAATTGGAACGGTGCCCCAGGCTTACTGAGACAACTAGCGTTCATAGCCTGTACAATCATTGCGTTTCTTGAGATGCACCACCTGGTGCAACCACTTGCGTTTAACTCAATAACGAATTTTTCATTGCGTGTGTGTCTATGCACATTGCACGCCTCTCTCCTACTAATTTTTCATTGTTATTTTTTCTTCTTCAGGCCAGGTTGGTCAACCGGGATCATTCTGTTTAAACCCCGTGTGTTTAATTTATTGGGTTTCTTTTTCTTCTCCCTTGTTCTCAATACCTTTGTCCGTGCCCGAGCGGTCGCCTTCTGTATTTTGTGCTACAGTACGTATGCTATTACAGGGACGTTTAAGCTCGCCACTATGCTCTCTCGTCGATATAGGAATGCGCATAGTGCTATATAGTACTGACCGGTAGTGCATTTAAGCGCTGAACCTCTTACGTTTTAGAGCGTTTTCCTACGCGTCCAGGTGCCCTTGTCTGTTATATTACGGCACATAAGATATAAATCTTGAGAATCCGCACCACGAAATAGCCGCTGAGGTGTTACCACATAAACGAGAAATGGTATTACACAGATTGAAGCGTTGGGAATAAAAAATGAGCTGCGTACAGCTCCGCAAGAGGGAACGAGCGGTATAACCAATTACTTATATCAATCTGAACTTCGAAAGCAATTCAGGTCGTGACTGCTTCATGCATGTAGCAAACCTTATGCTGCGTGCACTTTCTTCATCCAGCGCTGTTAGGTTTATTATTTATTCTTTATTTATTCAGACATACCCTTGCCATCCCCAAAGGCGTGCAAGCTAGCAGGGAGGGGGGTTACAAGTTATTAGAAAAATAAACAGGTGTTCATTCGCACAGCACACTTGGTCACAAAACAATTGGTTCCACTGTGGTATAGTATGAACGAAAAGACATTAGCATAAAGGTTCGTTCTAGTGCGGTAATCTTAAATTTTATGTTCATGATCGAACGTTTTAGGCAAATTGTGTGGTGGTTTAGGGTTAGTGTCTTTATTAATGCCAATATCTGTGATATATCTAAAATAACAATTTCAAGCGCATTTTTTTTTTCTGTGAGGGGAGAGCGCTTCCCATCTTAACTCGTTTTTCATTTCATTCCTGCTGTCCCTTCGCTTACACCACCTTACAACGAACCTTGCCGCTCTGTTCTGTATTTTCCCGATAAGGTCAATCAATGTCTTCTGGCGTATGCCCCCAAAACAACACGCATATTCTGAAATCGGGAGGAAAACCAAAATATAAGCAGCATTTCTTATGGCAGAAGGTGAAGATCTCAGATTTCGGTGAATGAAATTCAGTGCTTTGGCGGATTTTGCAACTACGGCATGTACATGCGCATTCCAGGAATAGTCGCTCGTAAATGTTACGCCCAAGTATTTATACATTTACTGCTCGTCAATGACGCCACCATTCAAGAAGGAATGTGTTTCATCCTTTTTCTTTTTTAGTAAAAAGACGCATGCACACAATTTTCACGCTTAGATGAATTTTCCTTTTCTCACACAATTGCACAATTATACGTCAGCCTGCAATTCAATATGCTGCTGTTCGTTTTTTTTTTTTTAGGGGCGAAGCTCCTTAGGGCGTGGGTCTGTACATCCCATGGTGTTCGTCGTTGGTGATGTACGTAGCCACGTCTACTTTTATGAAAAAAAGAATTCCGAAAGTTCTGTCCTCTGCCTGGATTCGAACCCAGGCTCTCGGCGTGGCAGTCGAGCGTTCTACCACTGAGCTACGCCTGCTTTTTTTTTTTTTTTTTATTGCCTTCTTGAACAAAGTACAGACGCACTCAAAAGCGCACACGCATACACTATTTACGCACTGGTGTGACCATCTCTAAAGCTTTTTCATATCTTTCAAAACATCAAGGATAGTAACCCAGAGTGGTGGTTCAGGCTGGGCTCTATAAATCTCACTAATTTGTCCAACGCTCTCAATGAAGGTTTCCCTCGAGGATTTTACATGAACATCTGCATGCCGCACCTGCATTCTCGTTTTCCACAAAGCATGAAGACCCAGGACCATGATCATATCGCATGGCTCTTCTACTGGTAAAACCTTATGCCATAAGAATCTAGTGGTAATTCTTTCTTTAAAGTGCGCTGAGCACGTCCCAGAAAAATACTGCATCCCAGCAGTCTACAAAAGCATGCTCTATATCCTCTGGTTTATTACATAAATGGCAGTTTGTTGTCCAAGGTACAAATAAGCCTTTTCCTGAAGCCATGTTTTTACAGGTAGACTATTCGTAGTGTAGCTTGAAAAAGAATGTTTTGGCAGCAGGACTTATTGGCATTTTCTTGACCCTTTTCAAAATATTCTGTCCTGGGTATCCATGATATGGCAAACGGTACAAAGGTGTCGGAGGACTATGCTCTCTCGTCGATATAGGAATGCGCATAGTGCTATATAGTACTGACCGGTAGTGCATTTAAGCGCTGAACCTCTTACGTTTTAGAGCGTTTTCCTACGCGTCCAGGTGCCCTTGTCTGTTATATTACGGCACATAAGATATAAATCTTGAGAATCCGCACCACGAAATAGCCGCTGAGGTGTTACCACATAAACGAGAAATGGTATTACACAGATTGAAGCGTTGGGAATAAAAAATGAGCTGCGTACAGCTCCGCAGAGGGAACGAGCGGTATAACCAATTACTTATATCAATCTGAACTTCGAAAGCAATTCAGGTCGTGACTGCTTCATGCATGTAGCAACCTTATGCTGCGTGCACTTTCTTCATCCAGCGCTGTTAGGTTTATTATTTATTCTTTATTTATTCAGACATACCCTTGCCATCCCCAAAGGCGTGCAAGCTAGCAGGGAGGGGGGTTACAAGTTATTAGAAAAATAAACAGGTGTTCATTCGCACAGCACACTTGGTCACAAAACAATTGGTTCCACTGTGGTATAGTATGAACGAAAAGACATTAGCATAAAGGTTCGTTCTAGTGCGGTAATCTTAAATTTTATGTTCATGATCGAACGTTTTAGGCAAATTGTGTGGTGGTTTAGGGTTAGTGTCTTTATTAATGCCAATATCTGTGATATATCTAAAATAACAATTTCAAGCGCATTTTTTTTTTTCTGTGAGGGGAGAGCGCTTCCCATCTTAACTCGTTTTTCATTTCATTCCTGCTGTCCCTTCGCTTACACCACCTTACAACGAACCTTGCCGCTCTGTTCTGTATTTTCCCGATAAGGTCAATCAATGTCTTCTGGCGTATGCCCCCAAAACAACACGCATATTCTGAAATCGGGAGGAAAAGCAAAATATAAGCAGCATTTCTTATGGCAGAAGGTGAAGATCTCAGATTTCGGTGAATGAAATTCAGTGCTTTGGCGGATTTTGCAACGGCATGTACATGCGCATTCCAGGAATAGTCGCTCGTAAATGTTACGCCCAAGTATTTATACATTTACTGCTCGTCAATGACGCCACCATTCAAGAAGGAATGTGTTTCATCCTTTTTCTTTTTTAGTAAAAAGACGCATGCACACAATTTTCACGCTTAGATGAATTTTCCTTTTCTCACACAATTGCACAATTATACGTCAGCCTGCAATTCAATATGCTGCTGTTCGTTTTTTTTTTTTTTTTAGGGGCGAAGCTCCTTAGGGCGTGGGTCTGTACATCCCATGGTGTTCGTTGTTGGTGATGTACGTAGCCACGTCTACATTTATGAAAAAAAAATTCCGAAAGTTGTGTTCTCTGCCTGGATTCGAACCCAGGCTCTCGGCGTGGCAGTCGAGCGTTCTACCACTGAGCTACGCCTGCGGTTGAAAAATTATCGCTAAAAGACCTAAACAGGTATAATGTCTCCCGCGGAATCGCATTAACAAACGTAATGTTACGTTGAAAAATAGTAATACACCGCTACACGACGCGAAAATGGATTGTATAACGAGGTCGAGGCATCATTTGAAAGAACACAGAGCTGCGTGCTTTGTAGCTTTGAACCCATTACGGAGGCACTGGTAATTATGGCGTAGTGGGTACTTCCCTACTTGGCAAAATGATAAGTTATGGCGCAGGAGTACGAATACAGTGTTTCTCACGCCTTTACATGATGATCGACTGGGCGATTTACGCGAAAGATTCACGGTTTACCGATGATTCCCTCCGGAGCTTCGCCCACTCATCATCATTCACCCCGTGGATATGCTGTGAATTTTTTTATTTTTCTGTACGCGACGCAGTGATCCGGCAAATAGACGTACTCAAGAAGGTATCCTTTCAAGAATATCCTTAATATAAACTAAAGAACAGTAGCGGCCCTAAAACGGACCCCTGAGGGACACTTGATGTTACTTTTACAAGAACTAGATACCGTTGAAAAGAACACATTGTCAATGCCGCTAGGATAGATAACTGGCGATTCATCTTAATACTACTACTTTCTTATTAATATTTGCCCTTTCAAGTTTGCGAAGAAGCAAAGGAAGGGGAGGGGAGATGAGGGGCGTGCATTGTTTCTGCATGTACGAACTCGTACATGCAGGAACAATGCTTGATTTTGATTACGTAATACATTTAACTGGAAAATAAAGAAAGCGGTTAATAGAATGCATATTAGGTGCGAATCTGAAAACTATAGAAAGTGGAGTGGCGAAAGAAATAAAAATATATATATATATACCTATGCTTTAAAATAATATATAGCCTATTCAATATAAATTATTTGTGGAACCGTCTAGTAATTTTCGCGTTTGAGAAGAAATTGAACAATATTCATTACCGTGTCTTGTTTTTTAATTTCATGTTCGTTTTTAATACAGTGCCCACTGGCATTTCAGAGCGGTAAAGCCCTATGCACAGAACTTATACAAGACGAGCTATCTATAACGTCCCTGCTCGCTCAGGCAATAAATGACCTCAGAGACCCAGTATAACAGAAAGTATACAATAAAATAGAACATAGTTTAATTTTCGAAAGTGGTTTTTCGCACATACGCTGAACCGTACTTTTTTTTTTTTTTCAAATTCGGTCGGCACAAGTCAGGCGCATCGGAACGTGATTACAACCCTCGTCGGATAACTTCGGGCGCCACAGCGTAATTTTGCTCTGCTTACTCTATAGCTTACTTGTTCGCACAAAGTAATACTAATGCGCCTGATTTCCACGTCAAAATTATCTGTTCCTTACGCCAAATGCCTTGGCCAAACACAGCCAAATGTTCACCTCAGGCATGACCTTTGTAAAATCGTTTCGATTGAACGTCGGATTTCTTACGCTGTAGATCATTATTTTTTGCCTGCAAACATTACATCTGAAACATCGTTAGCCGTGTTTTAAGGAAAACTGGAGCGAGTCGGTGCGACGCCGCTCATCTAATACACATCTAAAGAGCATATGTTGTTATGTTGTTATGTGGGGTTTAACGTCCCAAAACCAGCTCTGATTATGAGAGACGCCGCATTGGAGGGCTCCGGAAATTTTGACCACCTGGGGTTTGTGAACGTGCACTGACAACGCACAGCACACGCCCCACCCTCAACATTTCGCCTCTATCGAAATGCAGCCGCCGCCATAGAGTTTCCTACTAAAGTGCTAGAGGGAAAACTGGCGCTGCGATCATGAAGCTGCCATGGGAATGATGGGTATGACATGGATTTGTCTAGTCTTCGTACCTGCGGCTTCAAATATTTTGGTGGATTTGTTTGTTCCTTTCTTTTTAACTTCAGTGACGCGAGTGACGTTACTACACTTTTTCGTTACGTGACGAAGGCAGCGGCTGTAGTGTACGCTTTACTGGCTTTACTGCTAGAGATTATCAGACTGTAGCATGTACCAAAGTCATTTGCAATGATGAGGTGCCATGCAGTGTTTCGTTGTTGTGTTTGTTGATGGATGGCTGCACAAGTTATTTGCGGCGGTATTTTACCCAACTTTGTAACATTCGCGCTGCGTCTCGCGAACCTTATCGGTGCGGTTTTGCTGGTTTTTTTTTTTCTTTTCTTTTGTATCAGATGCGATAGAATCTGTAAGAGTAGATTCGCTTTCACGGCTGACATACATCCCTTGTCAGAAGGCTGTTCGTATATCTTGTACAACGGCATTTCAATTCCGCTGTCTGGTTAATTCAACGCCGACCGAACGCGCCAAGCAGGCGCACAGTTATCGTGCGTACTAGACGCCCAGTGGACGATAAGCAGACGCGCCTGAGGACGACGCTCAAAAAGTCAGCTAAGATCAAAGCTCAGGCGCAGTTTCCGATGGAGTTTAACGGCACGGTTGTTTATTTAACATCACGTTTTTTCACTAAACCAACCACCAAGCGATGTGCGATACTGCGCTCCTGCTACGGCCTCGCGCAGGGGCTTGACCCATGCATATAGTTTGTAAAAATACAGTGGAGCACTTGCCCTGCACTAAAAGGAACGAGTGAAAGCCCGTTTGTTATATTTAGAAGAGACATCTACGTTTTACGCTCTCGAATATGTCAGCACGTCACTTACAAGAGCAAACATCTTTATTTTAAATTCGAACACAACTACATCTGGAACTTAAACCTGTATGGACGCTGCTAAATGTGGGCACAAGCAGAGGAGGCAACATTGCAATATCGCACAATATTGCTAAATTTCTGAGCGTTCAGTATTTTTCGAACCGCGAAAAAGCAACTAGTACCTGCCTGCGCACATAGTTATTAAAAAATATTCCGCTTTAGTGCAATATTTTGTCGTAAACGACCTATTTTTTTTGTCGCAAAGCGATACGAAGCTAGAAGAAAGAAGACTAGGCAAATCCATGTCATACCCATCATTCCCATGCTGGCTCAACCGCCTTGTTTGAAACTTCCATAGACACTAGCGCCAGTTTTCCCTCTAGTATTTCAGTAGGAAACTTTATGGCCGCCGCAGCCGGGATTCGATCCCGCGACCCTCGGATCAGCAGCCGAGTACCACAGCCACTAGACCACCGCGGCGGGGCTCTAAAGAGCATATGCATCCCAAGTAGGTTATGACACGAATTCAGCGTAGAAGTGCGTCGGCGCAATCGGGATATTGTGGAATATACCTACTATCGGCATATGTTCTAATGCATAGAAACAGAAAATGCTGCCAAGCTTTCGTTTAACTGCTTTGTCCTGCATTCTTGCTGTAAGAATGGTTAATCTTGAGGCAACACTTATAGCAATTTCAGGCACGTGAGCTTAGGTTGCAGTTTGGGTTTTGAAAACTGCGTTCGGGCTCATAAGCAATATCCCTCACCTCCGATGCGTGCTTGCGCTCACGTTTACAAATTATTCATGCACTGCTTCTTTTTTATCCGCGCCGGATCGTTCCAGGTTAGCGTCACGCTTCCTTTCAATGACTCCACGTGCTCTCATATTGTCACTAGCATTTCTGCAATAAGCACCCATCCTTACAGAGACAAATACGCTTTATCGGGACACGTATATACGCTTTTCAATAATGCATTATCGCGCTAAGTATACAACGTGCAAGCACTTTCCCGCGCGTGAGCGCATGTTGTATGCTTCATACGTTGCCGCAAAACGATGTCATTCTTGGTCGAGGCTTCTCCGCCTCAGCGAAATGGATGTCAAATTGCACAAGGCTTCCAGACGCTGTCTCCCAGAGGTAGTGACGCAAATAATTACACATACAGGGTACTCAGAATATATGTGGGTCATTCCACGCCAAATGTCCCAGCCGTGGGGCTCGAAAAAAGTGCAATTCTTCGAAAAAATTCCAAAAGTTACACGGAAGTCAGGCTTACTTCCACAGCACTCAGCCCAAATATTTTGAACAGGAAAGATTTTTAAGCTCGTGAGGGTCATTTCAATTTCGCAAAATGAAAAAAAAAATTCTAAAATTGACTAATGCGCCCATCGTTTACAAATATGCATTTTTGTATTCTCAGAGCATTTATCTCCAATTATAAAAATGTTTAACAAATTACATTCGTGTTCTTCACTGCTTAGGACCGCGGTGAAAATGCTCAAATTGCAGCGTTTTTGCGAATTTTCCACTGAAAAATGGTTTTGCTAAACACATTCAAGTATTTTTTGGCAACTCTCCATAAGAGGTACAATCGTCTAAAAAATTATTTTTGACTGTGCTTTGCAAAGGCTCTGAAATAAGTATCCCAACTTGACAAAAACGCTGTGTCCTCCTATACTTAGACGCGAATTGCACCCTAAGGTGGTCCAAGAAAAAATAAGCAGAACAGGGCATGTAGTTGATAAACGTAAGCGCTTTCGAAATAGCAAGTTTCATCAAGGTAATTTTCGTATTCCTTGAGAAAAAGACTTTTCAAGTTAAGTCCCACCACTACCCTTTTATTGCTCGGTGGTTCGCCTTCTCCTTATAGCATGCTCGCGAGAAATGCAAACCAGCTTGCCTTGCCGCGTGAAATAAAAGGTAGCGCATCCGCAGCTTGTGGTTTTTATCATTTCGTTCCTACTTCAACTTTCGTTTCCTATATAAAAAGCGATAACAACACAGGGAGACTTTTCACTACATGCTTGGCTTTGAAACCACCGTGTCTCCATAATAAACAACGGTATTTCTTGCGTGCTACTCTGACAATGAGAAATAATAAACAGAAAAGCATATGTGTTTGAGAAGCACAAGAACTTTCAAAACAGTAACTTTCGTCAACGTAACTTCGGTTTTCATCAAGAAAAACATTTTCAAACTGGATTTTTTTTCCTCCGCGGTTTGATTTCTCCTAACCGTATGTTATCGGGCAACACAAATCAATTTACCTTGGCGCGTAAAATAAGGGGTAGCGTGTCCACTTATTATGGTTTTCTAGTCTTTTCGTTCCTACTTCAACATTGTTTCTTCTTATATAAAAAGAGCCAGAGCTGCGCGGAATCGCAGGATAGTGACAGCGTAAGCTGGAGGAGCGACCTTTTAGAGGCCATTGTAAACACTTGGGGATCTTGCCAAGTGATCGGACCATCGGGTATATCGAACAGCCAAGTCAGATTTGCTGTCGGGGCTGCGGATGACCCGAAACCGTTGAAAATAAAAGATAACTGCGAAGTCCTGTCTGCTATTGTACTCCAAATACGTTTGGCCGACTGAGCACAAGTTCTCACTCTATATATATATATATATATATATATATATATATATATATATATATATATATATATATATATATATATATATATATATATATATATATATATATATATATATATATACTGTAAGACACTACGACGTTAAATTCCAAGTAGACACAGCAGCAGCATTTCGACCGCGGGTCCGGTCTTCTTCAAGGCATGCCTTGAAAAAGACCGGACCCGCTGTCGAAACTGTTGGCAATAAATGATAACTGCGAAGTCGTGTCTGCTATTTCACTCCATTGAGCACAAGCACGGAAACATGGAAAAATGAATAGAACATCTCGAAAAACAGTTAATGTATAACTGTTTTTCGATATGTTCTATTCATTTTTCCATGTGTTTCGTTATGTGCCAAGCAATTTTTTGCCAATTATTAAAACGTATCTAGCGTAGCGCACTGCTGTTATTCTATTCTGTGTATTCGTATTCGAATGCACTGTTATTTTGTGGTTGACATGTTTCTGTTTAACGGTGCGACAAGCACGTCGAAGTGAAGTCCTACCTTGAATATGGTCTCCGGGCTTTTGTCAAGCTGCAGACCACAACTTTGAGCCCTGTCATCCACCTAATTATGTTTTGGAAGTTTGAATTGAATTTGAATGATAGTTTTCGCGAATTTTGGCTGACAATTCTATTAGAGAGAGAGAGAGAGAGAGAGAAAGGCAAACAAAAGGCAAGCAAACTACCCTGTGCTGGGGAAGGGGAAAAGGGGAATAAGGGACAAATGTTCGCCACAGTTTGGTCGAGCAAAAACTTGAAAAAAATACGTGTTTTCCGTAATAACAATTGATGGGGTTGTACGTTTCAAAACCAAGATGACAATGAGGCCCGACGTAGTGGAAGGCTCCGGAAATTTCGACCATCTGGGCTTGCTTATCGTGCACTGGCAACGCACAATACGCGGGCCCCTACCATTTTTCGGCTCCATCAAAAATTCGACCGCTGTGATCGGGACAGAACTCGCGTCTTTCGGGTCAGCAGTCAACAACCGTAACCACTAGACCACCGCGGCGGACTACTTTCCGTAATAACAGCAATTCCTTTTTCCATCGTAGTTCGCCGAATACGTATAAGACGCCTTCGTTTTATCTGCGTTCGTCGAACTGGCACTGCCTTTCTTCGATTTCATACCGAGGCAGTCGAGGACTGATGATGGTCAGTGACTGCTTCATCGGAAGGCTTCCACAGCCCATGCCTCAACGCCCACTTATTCCGCGCAGCTCACACCTTCTCCCCACCCTGTTCTTCAGCTTTCTGTCTTTTTTTCCCCCTTCTCAATGTTTTGGTGAGAACGTTTTCCCGTGCCCCCGCATCTACATTGATCTCGCGTGGTCGCGAGCACGGCCGGCTCCTCCTGCGTGCCTATGAAGGATCGATCAGGTGGAGAACGATCATCGACAAAGCACCCGCTGCTCGTCAACGCCTCTTCATCAAACGAAAGTGATCATTGTGCTGCATAATTAAGCTTCCCAGTGCTTTTAACTGCAGGCTCTGGCACCCTCCATAATAGATGAGTTCAAGAGCGCAGTCACGCGTGTCGGTTCGTCCGAAAGAGCCCCGCGGTGCCGAACCTCCGCCAGCTTGGCATTGGTGGAAATCAAGAGGAAATCAAACTGAACCTCCCAGCCTCCCGTGGTTTCGACCGTCTCTGCTCTGCTGGAGTTCCCTTTTTGCCGCAGTAGCCGAAGTCGCAAAAGTGTTGCCGACTGCCGCCTTTTGCTCGTCGCCTTCCGAGCCGTTCTTCAGTTGTCGATTTGTGCGGACTCTCGGCTCCTGTGAGGAAAAAAAATGAATAAAAACAAAAGACACCTGTGGAAAATGAATGTGTTTTCATGCTCACTCCAAGCATTAAATGTTAAACAGCGCGCGCTCAGGCGGATACGGCAGCTCTGCTGCCCCAGTGGATAAAAAAAGAAAGGTATCGGCCACTCGCCAGGACTGCGAAGGTCGTTTTTTCTTGCGTACTGATGAGGGAGCGCTCCTGGATTCGTGCACCTAGCGCGTGGACACAGTATGCACGGCAGCCGCACGACCATTCAGCACAGTTGCAGCAGGGAAGAACATTGTTTTCGAAAATTCAAATCACGGGTATTGTCTTTTTCTCTGGGAATGTATTCAGGTAAACGACAATTGTCTGCGACGCAAACATTCTTCTTTTTCATCTTAGTAGTCCTGCTCCTCCTCCTCCTCCTTGCAGCTTAGCAGGCAAGGTGTCACGGTACTAATTTCGCGAACCTGCAGGTTTCATTCCCGGCCACGGCGGTGGCATTTCGATGGCGCCGAAATGTAAAAAAAAAAAAGAAAAAGGAAGAAGAAAAACCCGTGTAACCGTGTGTTCACGTGTGTTCAAGTGTGTTAAAGTGCCTGTTAAACAATCCCGGGTGGCCCAAATTAATCTGAAGTCCACCGTTGCGAGATGTCTCGTAATCATCATACGGCACGTCTCGGCACATAAGCCATCACTATTTTTTTCAAAGAAGTTCATTCGTAATGAGCCTGTAAGTTGACCCAGAAACATATGGCACAGTGAAAGACATGTGAAATCCGTGGTGTTTGACTTGTCTGCTGTCATGTATGTACATCCGCTGTTGATCTACATGTTCCCGCTTTACCAAAAGTTAATGCTACCATAGACGATGTATACTTTGATGCGGAGTTCGTCGAATTCATCGATGCACACAGGTGCGAACGTATGCAATAAAGGCAGCACAGATTTCTAAAATTGATTTTTTATTACCTGCAATGTTCCATTACTAGTTTAAATTAGCATGTAAGACTAAATAAAACGACCGCAATCGTGTCGCGAACTTGGTCTCGTTTCTCCTTTTTTGTTAACAAAATACCCTTTTTCTCGCTATTCATTGGCTCATAATATAAGCCGCATGTTTTCGTCATTCCATCACAAACTGCTCAGACCAGGAGACGACTAGTGGCAAGCTGTATCGGTGTCCTTCTATTTCGCAAATAAAACAAAGCGTACATAAAGAAGCAATTCGTTCGCGTTCCGCGTAAACAACCGGTATTAGCTGGGAATGCTGTCACCGTTGAAAGTTGGCGTGATTGACGCCACTTCCAGAGCCGCAACTGCGTGCCGTGCATTCGTCTGGAAAGCGCTTTATTCATTCACAAAAGAACTTCATTACACGCCCCTGTTCGAGTGCTTTGTCGTAGTAAACGAGAAAGCTTCATTCGGAAGGCAGTGCGAACGGCCTGTGTGCACTTGCGTAGCGCTATTTGTGAAATTCTTTCAGCTGAAAACAGAAGGGCGTAAGAAACTAATGAACAAATTAACGGCGAACAGTTCCTGCCAGGAACGAGCGTTCTTACCACCTGCAGCATGTTTCTCTTTCCTATGTTACAATATGTAATGTTTTGCTCAAATATGCGCGCACTCCAGGCGCGTGCGTTTAACTTCTCCATTTATCGGTGCGTGGTAGGGACCCTTGGCTCTTGTGACTTGTACAACTTGTGCATATCACAGCAGGCCCTCTGTCCGTGCTTTATCGAAAACGTTCTGATGCTGATCATATATTCATGCTTACAGCGGACGGTCGCGAGAGCGTGGTGTACTGCATGTTGAAAATAACGCCTGCCTACAGTACGTATTGCAGTGCTTTCAAGTACCACGTTCACTTTAAATCATTGCCTGCGTTTTGCTGTTTCCGATGAACTCGTCCTAAACCGCAAATTCGCACCTGTGAATCCGCTGATGTATTATGCACTCGTTCACTAAGTTGTAAACCTGCTTGAACTTAAAGCAAAAGCGGCCTAGCTGTCAACTTTCATGCGTCAGCTGGCGCATCATGTTCCGATGAAAAAGTTTATTCCTCTGCTCGGAAGGGCTGGCCGGTGCTGACAACTCTGACGATTCCCCGTTTCTTTTTCATCTGAGTTTATTGTGGTTATTGTGGTGAGAAGCGAACGACATAGACGTAAACTAACGCCGACGTAAAATGAGAAAAAAGAAAAAAAAAAAGCGGTGTGGGTGACACGAAGTGAAATACGCGACGGGAAAGAGAAAAACGCGGAAGTAGCGAACCCTCAGACGTCTTGGCTTGATCGACATACATGTGTGGGCGAAAGGTTAGATAAGAGAAAAAGTTTAGTGTACGTGACATCGCGTAATCCTTATTTTTGTGTCTCACGCCTCCATGCCACCTCCTGCATAGCCGAAAACCCACACCACTATATTTTCTTTTCTTTTTGTTTCCTTTGTCTGTGGCTGTCAGCGATGTCTGACACAAATACCGTCATACCCGACGGGCCAGTCGCACATACAACTCAGGGAGTCGGAACAGCAGCGAAGCTCGTGGTGTTTACACGTGTGGGCGAATATTTGTGCAAGTTATAAGGGAGGAAGGCCTGTGAGTTATATTGGCGTGGTATCGCGATTACTATCACTTTTCCTGGTTTTTTTTTTTTTTTGTACGATAGCGATCTTTCTTGCATGTCCTCACCTTTTACAGGGAACATGAATTCCATACACCACATAGGGTTTTGTTTTGCCTTGGTTTTCGTCTTCGCGCGCGTTCACTAGTAGAAGAGAGAGAGAGGGGAGTAGCCAAGATTTGAATGTAATTATTAGAAAAAAACTATGGGCTACCTAATTTTCCATTTGTGTGTTGAATGGTGCTGGCCCATGGAGTTGGGCGACCTTTCCGTTGACTTTGGTAGACGCTAGGCGAAATCAATACGTGCGTCGCAAATCCACGCAACCATGGCTCATTCTCGCATATCCGAAGCAGGAGTGAGCAACAAGTGATTCATTTAACTCCCTCCCTTCAACTCTCCCTCTTATTCTTTGATTTTTCTTTCTTTCTTCTTCTTTTCTTTCTTTCTTTCTTTTTTAATTATTTCTTTCTTTCTTTCGTTCTTTCTTTCTTACATATGGTTCATACCCATAGAGCCCTGGCTCATACCCGCATATTTTGGTGTGTGTGTGTGTGATGATGTGATTTCTCGGGTTTTACGTCCCAAAACCAGTTCTGATTATGAGAGACGCCGTAGTGGAGGTCTCCGGAAATTTCGACCACCTGGGGTTCTTTAACGTGCACTGACATCGCACAGCACACGGGCCTCAACATTTCGCCTCCATCGAAATGCAGCCGCCGCGGCCGGGATTCGATCCCGCGACCCTCGGATCAGCAGCCGAGTGCCATAACCGCTAGACCACCGTGGCGGGGCGTGTGTGTGTGTGTGTGTGTGTGTGTGTGTGTGTGTGTGTGTGTGTGTGTGTGTGTGTGTGTGTGTGTGTGTGTGTGTGTGTGTGTGTGTGTGTGTGTGTGTGTGCGGGAGGGGCTTCGTGACATGCGCAACGTTCAGGCCAAAATATTTCTCAACCCAAACAGAATGTCGCTATAGGTGCCAGCGCTATGAATGGAGTCTTCGCCCCAACGAGAATACTTCAGTAGATTTATTGGCCAAACTCTGATAATTCCTTCTCGTTGTGTCCCCCTGCTGCATAGGTGCCGCTGGAGCGGTTATAAACACGAGCATACAAATGGCGTTATTGCGCTCCTTGCTCGATGCTTTCAGTTTTATAGCTACTTGCGCTACGTCATTAGAATTTGGAAACGTCGCTGTAAGGGTTCTATGTAACCGAAGCGAACAATATAAATTTGCAGCTACATGATATTGCGCTTTCGGGAAGATCCATCACCACTGGTAAACAGTGTAACTTCGCACTATGCGCCAAGGTATACCAATGTAACCAGCTTGCGTGCAGAGCTAGAAGGTGGAACAACGGGCGCGTGCATAAGCCACAACATCCTTCACCTCTGCTTGAAATATCTGTCGACCATAGCATACCTGGAGTAAAACGTAGCACTGTAACACCTGCCTGGCAAGCTCGGACTCCCCTGCTAAGGCCGTGCCGCCAACTACGAAAAATACTTCTGACTGGCTGCATGGGTATTTCAGTAAACGCGTATAATTCATGACGCATGAGCAGGGAACGGCCGGCGTCGCCGAAGACAGCTGACTACCAGCAGGCATCCAACAGCCTGTGGGAATTCCTGAGAGTCATTAGATTCTTTAGTGCGCGGGTACGTGCAACACAGTCCCTGCAAGCCGTCGCTGTCGTAAACTTTTGCGAGACGCCTAATGAAAGCAAGGATAAGAAGGAAGGAAGATTTACAGAGTTGGCGGTCACTGCAGCTATTCGATGCGCTTGCTCTTTGCACATCAGTGAGACGTGCACGCGCGGCCTTACTCCGACTTTCTGTCGCTTATTCCGCCTTATTTCTCTATATTAAACGTAATCGTCTTTTTTTATGGCTATTTATCCTCTCCTGTTCTTGTGCACGATTACATCCCGGTGTACGACATAAATGTTGGAATCTGTTTCTTTTCTTAGTAATTGCTTTGAAATATATTTTCTACATATTCAAACGAAAGTTTAGAGAGAAGTCAATTAGAGAACTCGCACTAAAAAAAATATCACAATCTGCAAATGGATCCATGCATTCATTCCATCCCATTCGGTTTTGTTTCTTTTTTCGTATTCCTTATGTCAGTTCCGTCGAGTAAGAAAAAAGAAAGGGCGCGGTAGAAACACTCAAGCAGAAACCCACACTTATTATGCCCTCCTCCACTTGTATGAAAATGGAATTGATGCATCCGAACAGCCTCTTCATGCAATTGAAATACGATAGAGGTCCCGTTACTGGGTTATTTTTCTGTGAAAGAAATTGTTTTAAATGCGAAGCATTTCTCGGGCGAACTTGAGTACCTTTGACGCTATCTATCTATCTATCTATCTATCTATCTATCTATCTATCTATCTATCTATCTATCTATCTATCTATCTATCTATCTATCTATCTACGTGTCGGGGCTCTCCTGGTCGTCTCGTTCACCTTACATACCAGAATATTTGCGTGGTAGGGTACAAATGTATGACGAACATGGATCTTCACGTTACTAAAGTGATATACCCGTCATCTACGTCATGATTAACGACACTGCCATCACTTGTGCCTCACACCAGTAGTGCTCGATCCACGTTATGCGGGTATGCGCCACCTATGTTTGAATCTTATTTATTTATTTATTTATTTATTTATTTATTTATTTATTTATTTATTTATTTCGGTATACTGTCAACCCCACATGGGGTTTTTATATAGGTGGGTACACTCAGAGAAACTTATGTACATTTATTTAACCTACGTCAGCCAATGACCAACTAAAATGAGCATGCGAAACGCCGGGACTGCGGTAAATAGACATATGAAACGCTGTGACTGCGGGGATCGAACCCGCGACTTTAAGCGGCGCCTCAAATTTTCTGTACCTCACCCCTGCACCTCACTGCCTTCAAGATCGGCCCGCACTTCTGTGTTCAGCGTTGCCACACGACGGCCGGCTAAAAGAGCTCCGCTCTAAAGAGAAAAAAGGAACACTGTTTATCGCAGGTGTGCGATTGAAATGTAGACATAACAAGCACACAGACACACATGCAACCTACCAAGCTTTAGGGTGGTGTCGAACACGGGCTCTCGAGGTGCCAAGCAAGCACGCTATCACTGGGCTATGGCTGCTTCTCTCGCTCGGTACATAATAAACCTATTGCACCAGCATTTGTAACGATGGTGCTTGTTTAACGTGAATTCCGCTTCTAATGTGTGCGCACTATAATAGCAGTACATATTGTTCGGCTATCATTTGCTATCTTTTTGTGCAATTTTGCTCGATCCCATAGGAATACTTCAACAAGCGACGCTTATGCTAACACATCAACGCACCGTTTAGTGCATTTTTCTTCGACAAAACAGATGTCTGTGCTTTGAACTAGCGTGACTTCCAACGTTACATCGTACCATGAGGTACCATTCAGTCGCCATGGTGCTGTCAACATTCCTGGTTAGCTGACGTCAAGCATACTCATGAGTGGGTGCATTCGCTTCGCAGAAAAACCTTGATCCTACTCGTAACAGTTGGACTGATTGAGGTTTGAGGTACACTGCGCCGAAGCAAACACGGACGCAAAGAAGGCAGAGACAAGTGCAGACTAACAACTGAAGTTTATTATAGACATACTACTCACATCCTCGTGATGCCTTGTCTTTTTTTTTTTTGCTTTTTTTTTGCATGAGAGATTTGCTGGGCCAGGTGCATTTTTGAAATTCCGCAGGTGTCAGCGTTCACGATTTTCTAGACCTTTTAGCTACGTATTTGTCATCTACTTATGTTGAATGGAATGGCGAAATGTACCAGAATGCAGGCGTTTCCATTGGATCCTCTGTCGCGCCGATTCTGAACGATCTGTTGTTAGCAAAGCCTGACAAGAGCTTGAAAGAGTAGCTAACCTATGACGAAGTCGTTAGAATTTTCAGGTCTGTCGATGACGACATTGTTTTATTTGGGTGTGATCCAGCTAGTCTGGGCAGGCTATCATTAAATGTTATCTCTACTTTCAAGGAGTTCTTGGGTCCACTCACCATTACGCATGAACTACCAGAGAATGACTCAATTAGATTCCTGTACACCAAAGTAATGTTAAGCGTAGACCACACCTGCTGGATGTACGAGCCTCGAGCCATGAAACTGCTTCTGCCTTTCAAATCAGCCCATAGCACGTTGGTAAATAGGGGGATAGTGAACTCCTTCTTAAGCAACGCCCTTGACCGTTCCTGCTTTCATTTGATGGACACCAGCTTCCACAATCAGATTGCTCGACTTAAGGCAGCTGGTCACACGTATTCACTTCTTGTTTCAATGGCCGAATCCATGAAAAGGACGAAAAGTTCCAGAGGAGGCGAGACCGCTGATGTTAATACCCGGCACACAAGAGAACGGGAGAAAGTAGCTGTGATTGCATGCATCAGTTTTCTCATCCGATGAAAGAAGTTGGTCAACGCATGGGCGTGCAGATAGTTTTTTCAGCGCCTTGTAAGCCCTCCCAACTCGCCAAGATGACGTGCTCTGGCAACAAGGCTAAACGTCTTTGCAAAGTCAAGCACAAAAAGAAAATCCAGCTTGTCCGATGCAGCATGGATGTGCTGTACAGGATTCCGCTATCATGCAGGCTTGTTACATAGGACAGACTGGGAGATGTCTTAATAAGCGGCTGAGTGAACACGCACGCAATGTACGCAACGGTAACGATGGTTTCTTGGCACAACATGTAAGCAGATGTGGCTGCCATGCGCAGTTTAATAACACAGACGTCATATAAGGCGTAAGGATGAACGCACCCGTCTGATTGTTGAAGCTGAAGTGATGGCACGAGAACCAAATGTCTACGTTAACAAACCGTCCGTTGCTTTATCGGAGAAGCAGTTGCAGTTCCTGGGCAATGGCGGGCATGGCATGCGTCAAGGCTTCTTGCCCTCTTTTGCCATGTGCTTTTGTTGTTCAAGATAATTTTTCGCTACTGTCCTGGTTATCACTGTGTTAGCGTATATATGTGATCCTTCAATATTAAACCTTCAGTTGTTAGTCTGCGCTTGTCCCTGCCTTCCTTGTGTCCCTGTTTGCTTCGGCGCAGTATACCTCACGCACTTATCACCAACTAGCCCTATCGTCCACTCTGATTAGTTGGACTGAATGCTAAACAATCCGTCATAGGCACTTTCCTCGTTGGTTGCTTCGCATGATGCCGATTCCCAGATTGCATACGATCTGCAGGATTTTTTTTTATTTTCTGCTTAGATTTACTACTTTCCTTAATAAAGTTATCTATCTATCTATCTATCTATCTATCTATCTATCTATCTATCTATCTATCTATCTATCTATCTATCTAAAATTTGCTACTTTCAATTATCTATAGTACAATTTTAGTCAGATTTATAGAAATTCCTTGAAATTACGAAATTATAAGCTAACAAGCTAACAGAAAAAAGTAACCGGCGATAGTTATGTTTATCGTAGAACCGAAGGTTACGTTATGGTGAAAGGTGTAATACACAATTCCGCCGTATCTTACGGCAGACCATGCGGTTCGTAATGGACAGACTGAGAATGCGAAAGTGGGACTTCCCTGCCACCGTTGCCAATCTCGAACAGGCCTTATACGTAGTGTGAAGGTAGAAAAGCAGAAAAGTTGCGTTCCGCACACGAGGACCTCGGCTACAAGGAGCTATTTCTTTTTTTCGCTATAACTTTTCGATGGCAGCCGCAAACGAAGCACCAACTGTCCCCACTTCCGACAGCTGTTGCCGACTTGTAGCGTTTGCCTAGAGGCTCTCAACAACCAGAGAACGGCCCCCGCGGTCCGAGTGTTCGATTCTGCTTCGCGTAGCAGGGCTTCTTAGAGACTTTTTCGCTACTCCACGTCCGGTGGGAACGTCGCGGGGGACGTTCCCGCCTAGCTGTATTTCATTCAGGAGTCAGCAGAATTTTGCCCCTGGAATGGTGTCGATCTTATGAAAATTCTGCGAAACCATACACCCGGCGACTTTTAGTTCGTCTGTTTCTGTTTTTTTTTTGTGGCTCACTGCTCCTTATTACACAACGCGCTATTACTATTGCTGTGTTTTTTATGTGTGTATGTGTGTTTTGTACAGGACTTGCGGGAGAGGCCTCTTGTGTACCAATGGCGCAGGACAAAAGCAGACTTGGTTCAACATCTCTTATGCAGGCAAAGAAAACAACACAGCTAGTTGGGTCTGGGGTATATAGTGTTAGCCTACTTTTCTTTTTTTTTCTTTCACACTGGCTGTACTATCTTGTAGGTATAAGTGCTAAGGATAATATGCGATGCAGGAATAAATTTGTTATGCCTTATGGTGGCAAAACTGTTCTGACACAGCGAAGCCTGTGCACACCAGAACAGAGGCACACTAGCGCACGTTCTGATGATGGCGCAAACTCTTTACCGTTCCAGCATTAGCAAGCACATGCAAGAGCGCAGAGTAAAGCGAGCGCACCGCTGAGTGTAAAGGGAATTAAGACACCGTATAGAGGCAAAACACATACGGCGCGCACAAACAAGGCGGCTCAATATTGGTGGGCATGCTTGTGCCGTCTTTAATGGGCGCTCGAGACTGCTTCCCGTTGTTATAACGGAGCGTACACGTCCCGTTACTCAGGCACGTCTGGTCGGGATCCGAAGTAGCACGACGAAAAAATAACACCGGTGAGGTGGTCTGATCTGAGCGTAGGAGTCAGTGAGCCGCAATGTTGCACCAACAAACTGTCTAACATCAACATTCTTATGCGTCGACTCACACTTGAAAGCCGAGCGCCAACTTAAGCCAAACTCCAAACAAAGAAGTTCTTCTGTACTTATGTGAAGTTCTTTGTTTCGCTTGCTATTTTAGAGATACAAGTCGTAGCTAACCCCTATTTTTTTTTTTTAGAGTTTCATAGTAAAGTCTCGTAGCTATTGGTGATGCACATGAACTCCGACCATCGTGCAATGCAGTGCTTGAAGAGGACAAGAGGACGTGGACGTGATACGCGTTAATGTGGCGCCCGCAACAAAAAATAAAAGGACATCGATAGTAAAGAGTAACAACAGTGTTTAAAAGAAAAGAAAAACTTCTTCAGAGGATTATCTCGAAACCTGCAGTGGTACACTAGATCCTGTGGCTGCGTCTTGCAATGCAATGCTAAGCTCGAGGTCGCAGATTCAATCCCGACAACGGGAACTGCATTTAGATGGAGGAAAATGCTTTTGAAGTGTTCCTGTGTTTAGATTTTACTGGCATATTATGAAATTGACGGATGATCTCACCCAGGGGAAATACCGTATGTGGTGAATGAGGCAAGACAATCGTGACATTAAAAGATCGTGGATACAATTTTAATTTAAATAAATTTGATGAAGATGAAAATATTTAAAATGGAACTTGCACCCCTTTTACCTCTGCACCGCGACGCATACGGCCAAACATTCATTGCTCTTTGTTATGAGGAGGCCTTCTTTTCTTTCCTTGTATGTTTTTGTCATGTTTCTTGGCATCTGGACTGTAAGGGAGTTAGCAATATATTTATAAAAATGCCAAGCTTATGTAAAACGGTCCGCGGTCAGGTTTGTTCGGTTAGGTTAGGCTAGATCAGGCTTAGTAAGGTTAAGTTTTGTTGAGAAGTGCCTGCGTGTCAACACCCACTGCTCTGCCCTACAAGATGGCGAAGTTTCGAATCTGTTCATCTTTTAGATCTCAAACGCCCAAAGTAATTGGTCCACTAATTATTTTATCAACTGTGTTGTTGCTTCTTTAACACAATTTTGTATTGCACTTTACATTTTGAATGCCGTCTTGTTAGTCAAAAGAAAAAATGAAAAACAACAGGAAATGGGTAAATTACGGTAGCGAAAATCTGTATGGCGGTGAGAGAGAGAGAGAGAGAGAGAGAGAGACAACATGTGTCTGTACCCGCCGGGGTAGCTTAGCAGGTAATGTGTCGCCCGACCTCGGAGACCGCATTTCAATGTGGACGAAATGCGAGGACACTTATCTACTTACATTTATGCTTTGGGTACGTGACACCTTATAATTATATGTGAAACCTTGGTTTGTTAGCTTAATAGGCGCTTAGAACATGAAACACAGCAGGTAGTCAAAATTAATCCGCAGTTTCCCGCTTCGATGTGCCTCATGGAATCGGGGTTATGGCGCGTAAGGCCCCTCAGATCGTTATTTATAGCGTCTGAGGGCATTACTCTCATCAGCATAGTGCTCTTACTAGTTCTTGGGAATTATAGGCTGAAACTCTTGGTGTCTGTTACTTACAACAGCAAGAAACAGTGCGTCTTTTGAGAGTACGTTACCGCTCTTGGGGTGCGTTCGTTCTTTCCGACGATACGGGTGAGGAGAACTGCGAAAGTACCATGGCAGCTCGAAGTTTTTCGATTGCTCACAACACACAAATATTTTACGACATGCTGATGTCCTTTAATCCGAAATCATAGCTGTAGCCTTCGTAGGACACAAAATGCTCATTGCAGGTTTGTAAAGAAACAGAGCAAATCGATTTTTCTTCTGAGGTGGAACGTTCGAACGTGAACGTTTCAGAGAAAAAACAATTTTTGAATTGTGAAGAGAGAGAATTACCGCTACATATCGTTTTTGTGGCACTGTTCATTGCAGGTCATCTTTTACGTGCTGCGGATTACGAATTTAGTTCAGCGCGACATTAAGACCGCCTTAGAAACCGGCCTTTGGCGCTATAATAATGGCCTCCCATTGGCAGCAACCCCGTACTCTTAAATTGTGCGCGCAACAGTACGTGCTCTTCAGATCGTCGGCCTAAGTATCTCCCGCTAGAGAAGCTTTACACATAAATCATTCAGTCCAGGCCGTGGTACGCGACAAAGCCTTTTGTGAAGTTGCCCTGCGTCTTTGTACTATCCTGCCTGCAGCCCTTCCGTCTGAGACAACTTCTAGTCTCTGTTCGTCTACACTGAGTGAGCCGTCCCCCCTTTCCGTACAAGAGCACACCCGCTTCCCTGAGTGGACATGCGCCCAATCTGCGTGATATTGTGCTGTGCGTCGGCTATGCACAGAGAAGCCAAATGCTCCTTCATCCTGTAAGAGCGCGTCGGCTCCTAGAGGAGCTTCTCCGAAAGCTTGACGCAGACGCTTCAACGCTTACATGGGTTAAAACTGCCTTCCTTCCGTCATGAGCCGCCATAAGTCGCGAGCCGAGAATTCCAAGATGTGGCAAGAGTGAGATAAGCTTGGTGCCCGGCTTTCTACTGAGAACGGTTGTTCTTAGGTTTCAACACATGCAGAGAGCGATTCGTTGCTATAAGAATGTGCTACGTTGACGCTTTACTATACGAGCCACTGCTAAAGATAAGCAGCGTTACAGGGGCATTCGGTTTGCAGCACCCTTGGTTAGGCGCTTTGCCTCAAGGTCACCTTGGTCGCTACGAAATACTTCATTTTGCCAGTGTCTTTGTTGCTAGCGTCTTTTTATCACGTAGCGCAAGCGACAAACTTGTTTCTACAAGAAGGCAGCTCGCGAGATTTGTGGTAACACTTCTTTCTTTCTCTCTCTTTCTTTCTTTCTTTCTTTCGATCTGCTGAGACTTGCGAGTTTTCCCTTACGAAAAATTGAATAAACAGAGCGGCCATTTCAATAATGGAGCCACCCTCACAGCTGCAAAGCAATACATCTCATTAAGAGCACTTTTAACAGCATATACAAGCGCAAGAAAAACATAACTTCAGGACACCTTGCACGTCACATGAATATTATCCACAGAGGAGATAGGAACGTTTGTAGCAACAAGTACATATTACAATTGTTCATATTACGCGGAATACAGGACTTTCTGCACGGCACATTGGGAAGGGCAGTTTTACGCAGCAGGAGTTAAGATGCGGTAGACGATCCTAAATTAATTTAAATAATGGCATGTGGAGGGCGCGCGCGCGCGCGCGCGTGTGTGTGTGTGTGTGTGTGTGTGTGTGTGTGTGTGTGTGTGTGTGTGTGTGTGTGTGTGTGTGTGTGTGTGTGTGTGTGTGTGTGTGTTTAATAGCGTCAGAATTATAGAAATGGTAGCTTTAATTGTGAATGATTGGGCCGACATTGTTGCGATTCTGGTCCAGACTGGCAGAACCATACATAGAGAGCAACCCGCATGACTTTATGCTTAATAACCGAAATTATTTTTAACTCTTTAATTTTCAAGCTTAGGTGCTGAAAACAACCCGCTCTCTAAGTTATTTGAATGAGCAAAAAAATAATATAAATAATTGCCTTGTGAAGAGATAACATTCGGAAGTCCTCTCAAAGACAAAGTTCGTGCGTCACTTTGCACGTAACATCTTGTTCCGTGTTGTAGGTTTCTGATATACTACTATCTTCCGCAGTACTGGGAGGCTATAGACTAATTATGTTGTTGACGAGGGATGACGCTTACCGCATAAAGTGACTGACTGTGAGGTGTATGTGCTGCGCTGCATGTCTCTCTGTCTTGTTTTATGGCCTGTGGGGTTCGGGCCGCCTTGCCGCCAAAGATGAAGTCTCTAGCCGCCGGTAACTCAAGAACAAACGTTTATTAAAAAGAACTTTGAACACTGTTAAAATAACTCGGGCACACTGAATGTCGAACAAATACACGAGGGCACACGCACCTGCCCTTAACCTTCGCCCCGGCGGGACCTTCCACGCACACCGCAGTCCCTTGCCGACTCTGCACACACACCACGCACACACAACGCACACACCACTCGCGCACGTCCACCGGCTACTCCCTTGGCAGCGCTTCGGCTGGCGCTTTTATAGCAAGCGAGTGGCGCGGCCGCTGTACGAAAAGGTTAACACGCATCACCAGCGCGCAACACGTGTTGTCCTGGGACCAAGCTGTCGACGGGCGTGACTCCCACAGCCCTTAACATAGATCTCCCCCGTCATTTTCCCCGTGTAGAGTAGCATACCGGTTGTTTTGAGCAGGCTAACATGCCTGACCTTCCTTCTTTTCTATTTCCTTTCCGTGACACTGGGCGTTGAAATGCTTGAAACGAGCACAATTGCTTCGCGTTGTTAATCGCGCGTTATGTAAACAGCACCTAACTATGAAGCCTGTTGGCGAATGATGAGCTTTATTCCGTTTTTCGTCACTTTTTCCGTGTTACGACTTTTTGACATTTTTTTTTCTCCCGGCGACGAAAATTGCTCTCGGACCGATGGGCGCGACGAGGGCTTTTCCCGCTCGAGCGACATCGCCGCCGGCCGGAAGTCTTTCAGTGCGAACACGGCTTTACATAGAGACCATTGGCAGCATGCGTAGCTGTGCGACTTACTACGTTGCCCTGTTTGTCGTAGCGTAGCGGCGCAGTAGCGCACCGTTCTCATCTTTGTTTGCTGTCCGATTTAAGGACGGTAAGAACGTTATCAATGTGCAGAAGTGCGCGAATATTCAAAAATCTTGAATATAGAATTGAATAGTGGCCTATTTGATTCGATAGTAATATTGGAAAGGTGCTATTCCTAAACCCTATTATTTGTACAGTAGTTTACGGATATTGCGAGATGTTAACTCCACCGCAATAAACACAACACTGGTGAACGAAAAATGTCGTTACTGCTGGCAGGTTATAGGCTTAAAATGCAACCACTTATGTAAAGCAGCAGGCGATTCGCTCAGAGAGCAGGGCCCGTATTCACAAAAGCAAGTTACGATAAAAATGTTCGTAGGAGAAAATTTCAGCCAATCCTGATGCTGAACATATCATTATAGAAGCCGACCAGCCAATAGCAAACAGCACTTACGAAAGAGAAGTTTTGTGAATTCGGCCCCAGGCCTTTAGCGGCTATGTAACGGTAACTTAGCAGTATCTCTACAGTTTTGCGGATACGGTCGGCTTGTTTTTTCTCCAGGTGTTTGATTTGTGTTGTTAATGCTAAAATCGTGAATACCAGGGCGTCAACGTCTATTTGCCTTATTTTTAAGAACGGCTGTTCAATATTCGATATTCGGTTCACTTCTGCCACTTTAATTCGTATTCGATTCGGTTACAAAAATCGCTGCTTCGCGCACGGCTATTTATGTATCAAACTAGCTAACCTGAAATCCTGTACTTCGGCGTAATAACTTGACGGATAACTTTAAAGAAATGTTGAAGAAACGCTAAAAATAACAAAAAATTGTGACTGTTTCGTCTGAAAGCTAACCAGTGATAACGAAAGCAATGCATCAGACTGACGACATGACGTAACGTTTCCAGTTTACAAACAGCACATGTTGCGGTCCGTGCAACGCATGTACAGGCAAAACATGGCGACCCGACGTCAATACGCTGACGCGCAAGCAGAGCTGAGCAAAAGCTTCGCGTTTCCGCTTGGAAACACTGAGATCAAGCGAACTTCCACACAATTCGCGCGGAAACGCCACGTAGACGAACCCGCTAGCCATCTCCTCTCGCCCAGCGTTTCCATCCACCGCGGATTACCGACAAGATAGAGCACGCGTACTAACTATAGGCTTGGCCGCATGGGCAAATGAACCCAACTTTGATGGCCAGCGTACCTAGTGGAGGAGATAAGTCCTTCTTCCCTTCCCTTACTTGGTGCGCGAGAAGACCGTGCATCGAGCCAACGTGTCTTGTTGTCTCGCTCTTGCCAGCTTTTTTGCACCCTCAGAGTGCGGCACGTAAGTCGTGGGAGGCTCTCATTGCACTATAGGCACTACATACCGAATGGAACACCAGCGGCGAAAATTTGTCTGAAGTGGTCCGGGTTACATTGCTATCGTAATAAACAAAATAGCGAAGTGCGGCGGGCGACTGTCTTAGTACGAGAGGCTTGGCGCTTAGAGCCATGGATAATCTGAAAGCATTCATGAGACCTTCGCAATCAGCGCCACGTGCTGTTGCAAGGCCGCGCGAACTAAACAGGCGCGGTGGGGAAAAACAATCTCAATATGAACGAGAACGCCCCAGATATTCCCATCAATGGGACAACAAAACGTTGCGCGCAGAAGGACGTCAGACAAAGATCAATCTTCCCTGCCACCCGAGTGTGCGTCGTACTAGCTCGGTCGCTGAGGAAGAACTCGTTTGCGCACGCAATGCAGGTAAACGAGCCCAGCCAGAGACACTGAATTCAAGCTTCTGTTTCCTACTAACAGGCTACCAGCTCGTGCCATCTTATTCAATGTACAATTTCTGAAATGTCAATAAGCTTGACCTATACATGTGCTTATTTTGCTAAATTGGGGACGTAGAACATAAGAAAATTACGTTCTTATGGCACAAGTGCACCAAAAACAAAAATTTCAGCTTGCCCAGATTCACTCGCGAGCGAAAGGAATATCGCAGGGCCTTCATGATGGAAAGCTTCGCATATTGGGAGCAATGCAACAGATGGTCCGTCGAATCTAGTTCCCCATCACGCAGTGCAGGTAGCCACAAGGACGGGACGCCCTAGGTACGCGGGGGCATTGGTTGAGACACATGGATGAGGGGGGGGGGGGGGGCAGGGTTACAGGACGCCGAGTAACAGGAACTTGGCACGTTGTGCGTCGATATTATCATTCATCACGTGCAACGCAGCCTCCGGCATAGGCACCACCTTCCGACTCTCTTGACTGCAGGCCGAGTTGCGACAAAACGCCGTATTCGCTGTGAGGTCAATGACTGACCGCATCACATTCTCACGGCATCCGGCATGCGTAATTTCCATTAGCTGTGCGAGAATAATTGAAGAACCGAAGAGATTGGTTTGTGGGAACGACCGTAACAAGAAAGTCAGCGGACGAAGCCGAAGGACGCATATGTGTGTGAAACGAATGGGCATTGGTGTGTGCGCGTTTAATGCGGTATATATATATATATATATATATATATATATATATATATATATATATATATATATATATATATATATATATATATATATATATATATATATATATATATATATATATATATATACCGCAGTGCGGTCATAAAAGCGGTATCTCGGATTGCAGTAAACTACGAGAACAGGAATTTCACTTCAATTGCAAGGGCTATAGTTTCTTGCGTTACTGTTCTAAACTAAGGAACATCAAAGGTGCTAGTCTCAAACATTGTTCGCATCTCATGTACAAACAGCTCAGCGGCGAGACGGGTACCGCAATGAAGGCTCTGTTAGACATAACGTATTCTATTAAATCTACCATTTTCAAAATCTCACTGTCTGCTGAGGAATTCATTCAAAAGAACACGTCCTACCCTTCTCTAGTCAGGCTATCGCTGTGCTCTTAACGAAGAGCAAAAAGAAGTGCAATTCAGCCGCGATTTTAGAACAGTTACGCTGGGAATAAAGTAATATATTGGGAACCTTCACATTCTTTATCGCTAAACAGGCATCAGATGTGTACGCGTAGTACTCGGAAGCTTTTATTCACGAACAAGACTGGACAACCATACCTGCCTGCAAAATCACACACGACTCTTCCGAAATGCGCCTGGTTTTCTTCGCGGCCACATTTCGTTGTACTTGAATATCCTCCAGCGACAATCTGTACCGTGAGAAATCGCCACTATTCCCTCCGTTCTCTCTCTCTCTCACTCTCTCGTCTCTTGCTATGGTACTTTACGGACTCCACTCGTTGATAACCTCACACTCCTTGACACGCCTCTCCGGAGCGGTGACGCCCAACACCGCCGATGATGTGCGACGCGAGTTGGAGAGGGCCTGTACGGTGTACGCCCATAACTAACTTAAGTGCAATCACTTTAGTCCGACTCCTTAGTGCGCCGACGCCCCTGTCAACTATAATTTCTCTTGCCCCCTTCTTTTCCTTACGTTTTTTCGTACCCAAGTATTAGGAGCTTGCTGCAGCTTTGAAGAAGGCGTTTCGAAGAAACACTTCAGCCATAAAGACGTCAATAACCGTACCGCAAAACTGCGTTGATCATCCGTACCATGAATATATATATATATATATATATATATATATATATATATATATATATATATATATATATATGGTTCAAAAGAGGGACACACGTTCAAAATTCTTGTTTTATTAACGTTCCGGCCGGTGGCCCGGCCTTCGGCCAAAACGTTAATAAAACAAGAATTTTGAACCTGTGTCCCTCTTTTGAACCCTACATTGCACTGGACCCATCGAAGTTCAAACTGAATATATATATATATATATATATATATATATATATACACTTGTGACACGGCTAATGTCGTTTACCTGCTTGAGTGCACTAAATGCAATCAACAATATATTGGTCAGACAGAAACACCTTTCCGAATACGGTTTAATAATCACAAGTCACACGCAATAAATTCCTTGAACCTGCCGCTGTCTAAGCATGTGCACCTTCCCGGCCATTCATTTAGCGACCTGAAGGCAATGATACTGGAATCGGGCTTTCGGACGCACCACGACCGCGAGGTTCGTGAGTCCTACCTCATTTATAAGTTCAAAGCCACTACCTCGGGCATTAATGAAAACATGGGTAAACTCACATGTTTCCCGAGTGACTAGGGCATTGCTATTATGAGGAAGCCATTTCAAACAACTACAATGCGTTCTTTCACACTTTACTTTTTTTGCTGAACTTTTTTTATATCTGTTATTTTAGTTCCATTTTCCTTCCTTCATTGTTTATATTTTTCCATTACAAGATATTCTAGTCGATTCTAGCCAGCCGTTTTTCAACAAATCAGCCTTATCTTGTGTGTTCTTGTTTTTGCTTTTTGTTTTTTTTATGCTTCCAGCTGTGGTAATTACCATTTTTACAATGTGGAGTGGTTTTATAGTTGCGTTACTTACAGGTAGTAGAATCCCTCGGGGTTGTAAGTGTGCCGCCTTGCTGTTAATTGACAGGCTACGGTGTCGCTTCGCGACTCGCCGCAGCCGATCACGTGTTCTGTCCAGGCAGACTTCGCAGTCATTCCCTGTACAGACGTACGCCTTTGTAGCCGCACTCTCTCCCCTTCCTGTACCCTTAAAAGCAAGGTGCTCTGCAACATCTTTTCACCCTGATGAAGGCCGGTCCACCGGCCGCAACGTCAGTAAACTTATATTGTTTTTGTTAATCGTGTGAATCTCGTTTTCTTGGAAATATTTATTGGGGCTCAGGGAAATCTACTTTCCGAACTATATATATATATATATATATATATATATATATATATATATATATATATATATATATAAACTTCTGCTGTGTCTGCTCAGGAGTGCTCACTACAGAACACAATCACGAAAGGCACATGCTCATTTAACCGTTCGTTTGAGTCAGTCTATAGGGGAATATGGGGAGTGTTTAACAATAAATGCTGAAGCTTTACGCGCTACAACCGCGATAAGATTATTAAGCATGCAGAGGGCTCCGGAAAGTTCGACCACCTAATAAATGAGCTCGGAATAAACAGCAAAGAAGCCCTGTTAAAAGCAATTGAAAAAAGCTTAAAGGACAGGCGAATACCGGACAGTTCGCGTCAAAGTAGGATGAACTTCATTTCTAAGGGCAAGGGAGAGAAAAATAACATTCGCTCATATAGACCTGTGACATCAGTACTCTACAGGTTGGCGATGCAAGCGATTAAATTAAAAATGCAGATATGGACAGAGCATAATGACGCTTTTGGCGAACTCCAAAATGGATTTCGAGTCGACAGGAGATTAGATGATAACCTTTTTGCGCTTACGCAGTGTATAGAAATAGCTGGAAAAGAGAACAGACCTTTACATTTGGCATTTTTGGATGTTAATGGTGCTTACGACAATGTAATTCAGAATATTTTATGGGATATAATGAAAGAGGCTGGTATAGGGGATGACTGTATAGTGCTCTTAAAGGAAATATACAGTGGAAATACAGTATGTGTGGAATGGGAAGGTATGGCGAGTGATGGTAGAATGGAGATCGTCGATATAGGTACAGGGTTGAGGCAGGGATGCCCGTTGTCCCCACGGAGGTGCTTTACATGAGGAGAATGGAGAAAGCATTGGCGATGAGCAATATTGGTTTTAAGCTGTCACACAGACAGGCAGGTATAGTGGTTAAACAAAAGCTCCCCGGGTTGTTTTATGCAGACGATATTGTGCTATTCGCAGACAGTCGAACAGATTTGCAGGGTCTGGTTAATATACGTGGTCGGGAAAGTGAAGATTTAGGACTAAAATTTAGTGTGACAAAATGCGGTTGGATGATATTCAATGACAGCACCGATCTGACTATATCAATACAGGGCGAGGAGATACCCAGAGTACGAGAGTACAAGTACCTCGGGATATGGAAAAATGATGGGAATAGATACATAGAAGTACAAGAAAAAGCTATGATAGTTAAAGGACAGAGGAATTCCGCAATAACGAAGCATAGAGCGCTGTGGGGTTACAACAGGTACGAGGTAATTCGCGGTTTGTGGAAAGGTGTAATGGTGCCAGGACTTACATTCGGAAACTCAGTGGTGTCCATGAGGTCAGAGGTACAATCAGGGCTGGACGTGCATCAGAGGACGGTCGGACGTCTCGCATTGGGCGCCCATGGGAAGACCACAAATGAGGCTGTTAAGGGGAATATGGGATGGTCTGACTTTGAGGGAAGGGAAGCTCAGAGTAAAATTAGGTACGAACAGAGATTAAGGAATATGAAAGAAAGTAGATGGGCAGCAAAAGTATTCAGGTATTTGTATAGGAATAACGTTGACTCATAATGGAGGAAGAGAACTAGGAGGCTTACCAGTAAGTATACATCCAGTAACGAAATGGATGGGACGAAAAAGAGCGTTAAGAGCATGGTCAGAGCGGCGGAGAAGTCGGATTGGATAGCAGGAATGGAGAAGAAGCCGGCATTGAACAACTACAGAAAAGGGAAAGACGAAATCAAGAGAGAAAAATTTTACGATAATTCAAAGGGAAGCGCTTTACTGTTTGAGGCAAGGTCCGGTTGCCTGAGAACCCGAAGTTACAGAGCGACATTCAATAAAGAAGGGGACACATGTACGTGCTGTGGAAAAGCTAGGGAAACGACAGACCATATTTTGATTGAATGTACAGATGTCCACCTAGGTGTAGCTGTGGACACTACCCTACAGGAGGCCATGGGTTTCAGGGGTAGCACGGGAAAGCTGAACATGTCGGCGATAGAGATAAGCAAAAGGCGCTTAGAGTATTGGTGGCGCAGAAGTATGGAGCAAACAGAAGCGCAAGGTAGTTCGGGTAAGATTGTTTCATCACAGCGGAACGATAATAGATAAAATAGGTAGGCGAGGAGAAAAATTAGTTGTGAAAATATATGTGATTCGGGAAAAGAAATGTTTGTAGAGGAAAAATTACACCATCTCCCGCTAAAGGGGACCATGAGGCGATGCGAAGCAGCACGGGGGGTGCACAACGCGTTTGCATCGGTTTGACGCTAGCAGACGCTGCCTGCGTCAGCGTTGTCTCTCGAGGGCGAGGGCGCGTTCTCGTTCCTTGCGAGCTGGGAAAGCGCTCATCGAAGAGTTCCGTCAGGCGGCAGCTGCGGGCGCTGCGGTGAGCGTGCGGCAGGCGAGGGAGAGAGTGACGTCAGCGCGCACTGCGAGGGGAGCGTGACGTCAACGCGCAGATGATGATGATGATGATCGTGGTTCGGTTAGTAAAAGACGCTAATTTCTGCAGTCCATGTAGGGAGCACGGCTAAGCCTCCGTGGGGGTTGGGGAAAGGGAGTGAAAGAGATAGAGAGGAGAGAAAGGCCGTAGTGGAGGGCTCCGGAAATTTAGACCACCTGGGGTTCTTTAACGTGCACTGACAACGCACAGTACACGGGCCTCTGGCATTTTCGCCTCCATCGAAAATGCGACCGCCGCGGCCGGGATCGAACCCGCGTTTTTTGGGTGGCAGCCGAGTACCGTAACCACTACACCACCGCGGCGGATCGTCAACGCGCAGATGCGGCGTGACCTACTTGGCACCGCTCCAACACCTGCGGCGAGGGGAGCGCGTTGCGGCGCGTTCGTACGGACGGAGGGACAGCGTTACACAGGCTAGTCAAAGAGCTGCTTCGCATCTAAAAGAAATAAAGCTAGAGCTTGGTGGCCCAGCTACCGCCCCGTTATAAAGGGGTCGCTCCTAATATCCATCCATCCATCCATCCATGCATCCATCCATCCATCCATCAGCTGGGATTCCTTTTCGTACATTGGCAGTGCACAGTACATGGATATCTCGCACAGTACACGGATATATCGAAAATGCGACCACTGTGGCCGCTATCGCACCCGCGTCCTTTGGGGCGAGCAGTCACTGTATCATCGCGGCGGATTATGTCGAGTGATAATTTGTGCTTCGTATCTCCAGCAAAAAGCAACATAAAATTTCTGTAATCCTGTTGTAGTTCGTCTTGTTATCTTTGTAGACATATCAAAAGGTAACAGAGAAGTGGGTTACCATTTGTCTTCAGGGGCGCAACGCCTAACGGCTTCAAGGGGAGTTAAAGATACATAACTACGAAAAAAAAAAAGAGGTAGGAAAAATGGTACCAGGAGCAACATGGAAACAGGCACGTGGAGAGACATCTCATTGAACGGAGTGTGCGAGCATTGCAGAAGAGAGACTAGTAAAGCGGTTAATAACAATTCCACCACAGCCGCGTGAGCGTCGTGCCTATAGAGTTCAGGTACAGTTTCTTGTTTCCGAATAAATCTGTTAAGCATACGACTAACAAGCATCTGAGCGCCGCGAGCAATAGCCGCTAGACAAGGAGCGAAAAACTTAGATTTAGTTGCCTAGTTCCCTCCTGCGACGAACGTTAATCATCCACAGCTGATCGCAACCTCCTGCGCAGAATTACTGGCGTCAGGTAGAAAATTTCTTCCTTGCCTGTTAATCCAGTTGCGAAGCACTTTCCCATCTCGTTTTCCACCTCCGTAACCTGCACTTTGCAAGGAAGGATGGGAATGTTTCCTAACACCTGGGGGCATCAACAAATCGACACGACCTTGTTTTTTGTTCCCACGGACAGTTTACTTTCCATCTACTTGCAAATAAATACCAAACATCCGAGTGCTCAGCAGCCCGGTTATGGATGATGGTGCACGTACTGTCGCTGTCGTGCGCTGCTGCCAGTCGCGAAAGTTGTTTGCACGTATTCCGCATGTCCGAAATCGAATTCCGCGCGCGAGTTGTCGCTGGACGCGCGCTAGCGCTCTGCCCCGAGCGCTGCGGACACTTCGGTAAGCTTGTGGAGACACGCGCACCTACTTGAAGATGGAGAACGATAGCGGCGAAATTGAAAGCAGATCATGCAATCTGTATACGCGAGGGCAGTGCCCAGCAAGGAAAACCCAAAATGGATAGGTGTCTTTCGTTTCCAGCATACACACATTGCCACACTGAACTACTCGATGGTTTCAGCAAAAAAAAAAAAAAAAAAAAAAAAGACACGCAGTTGTCAGGAAAACGTCTACTTTGTGAATCTTGGAATTTCGGAAACTGACCGGACCGGCTGCTAGCAATCTTAAAAGTAAAAAGCAAACAAACATTTGCACAGAGTATATCATCGACGAAAGTGTTTTCTTCAATCGAATGAATTTTCGCTGCACCACGATTTACGTGGTAGGACACGGTTGTCATCCCACGCGCGATACACAATGGCGCTGAGGTCCGGGCGCTTTGCCATTTGTAAGGCTCTTGGCACGTCAAGGTGATGCTCTGTAATCATCTTTCACCTTGGCGTACACACAGTGATCAAAATTTCAAGTTGTAGCTTCAAAACTGTGAAAAAGAGTGAGTGAGTGAGTGAGTGAGTGAGTGAGTGAGTGAGTGAGTGAGTGAGTGAGTGAGTGAGTGAGTGAGTGAGTGAGTGAGTGAGTGAGTGAGAAAGTAGTGAAAGGATCTGGGATAACTTTGACCACCTATAGGTCTCTTTAACGTGCACTTAAATCTAAGTACACGGGTGTTATATTTATTGATTTCGCTCCCATCGAAATACGGCCGCTGTGGCAGGGGTCTGACCTTGAGCTTCACAAGCGAACGCCCTAGTCGCTGAGCTGCCACAGCGGGTCAAAAGAGCGAGAAGTCATGATGGGGAAGGCAGCGAGCCTACCCAGTCAGAGATAAGTTGGCTACCTTGCACTTGGGAAGAGGAAAAAGGAAGTTATAAGAACCATGGTTGTAAGCAAATGGCTCAACATTTGGGCTTCCAAGGTTTCGTACACAAACACAGGAGCGCTGCTACAGCTTAAGGTGAAGCGCCGAAACAACAATTATTTATAAGTTTATAGGTGCCAGTTTTAGAGAGCTTGAAGAAATCGCCATGTTAAGCTTTAGAATAACCTCAAATTGGCCAAGTTGGTTTTGCTATACCTGTTTACCGTTACAATAAAACCAGGACGAAGAAAATGTCTTGTGTTTCTCCGTTCTTGCTTTATTGTAGCGGTAAACGTGTCGTATTCTCTTTTTCCGTCCTTGTTTTATTTTAGCGGTAAACATGTGTCGGCAGGTTAAACGCCATCTGTGCTCGTGCAGTTGTGGCTCGGTGCAGTGTTCCAACGCAATGGACATAGACAGTAGGACACTTCCGCAGGAACATAAATGCCGCTTCAAGATCATGGTCTGTCGCGCTTTCAAGAAAGGGCGTGTCTGTAGCCGGAATGTCTGTCTTGAACGCTGCTTAAAACATTTGGTTGCGATTGAATAAACTCTATAAAAACAGCCCGGTTTTCGCTTTACTCTTTTATTGCTTTTTTTTTTCAATCACCTGTGGTTCTTTGGAAAGAATGGTATTATAATGAGCATAAAAGTAGCCACATTCATCCATACTTTTGTAGCACGAAAGTATGGATTTGTAGCAAGAAGCTCTATTTAGAAGCTAAAAAGAGCAATAGTGAAGCTGCGAAATACTTTCTTTGGACCGTGGTCACACAAACGGGTGATTGAGAACTCTTCCTTTCATTGAACCTTGCTGCGTCGTATGGGATTTCGCGGAGCCGATTTGCTTATGTGTTGATATGTTTCCTACCCGATGCTTCTTTCACGCGCCGCGTAAAATAAAAAAAAAAAGATGCTGCAATCACTAAAGGCGGCCTTTCCTCCGCTTGTTTGGCCTTTTTGTACTAAATTGTATTGAACATCCGGGTACCCTATATGCTGACGACTGCTACTGATGGCGGATACACATGATAAGCCAACTTGACGCGGGCTACCGGATCAGGCAGACCACCTTAATTACATAAGGCTAATTGGCCTCTTTCAGCTTTAGCGCGATTTCGTAATACTCATTAGCCTCAATCTCAGGTGCGCATAGATTTCTTGAAGTATCATGGTGATAAGTTTATTCTGCCGATGTATCATGGATGTAACCCGACAACCTATAAACGGAGCATATACGTTGACCTTGTGCAATGTATTTCTTACATAAGATAGTCGGTGACGCCTTACATAAACAGGATTTTTACACGTATCTCTTGCTTCAGCAACTGGGAATACATATGGTCGCTCGTATAAATTTACACATTTTTCCTTCTAAATGTGCGCCACATTATACGCGCGAACACGACACACGTGCGCAGTCTCACTGAGATCAATTTTCAACGGAGATTTTTAGTTCCTTTACTATGCCAGCAGCAAGAGATCGCAGCTGGCACCACAAGCTCTACATATGTTTTATTCAATTCCCCAGAAAACTGTATGATCAACTGTCATGCACTGACGTCACTAATGTAAAAGTATGTATGTCACACAGAACACAATCTGCATGTCACCAAAACGGCAGAATAGAGCACTGGTTGCGGGTTCGATGTTAGGCTGTTAAGTTCACATTTTGGAAAACAAATATCAAATGTCTTTCTCTGTTTCCTGTTATGCTAAGGCTAAAGGTTTCGTGTTAGCGTGTTCCTACGGTGTAAGGTGTGCTCAACGCGCGCATACTCTGACGGCTGCTACGGACTGTCAGGTTGTATGCGGGGTGCTGACTAGTTTCTGTTCCTCAGGGATAACTTCTGCATGGAACAGCTAGGAGCACTCATCGAACGGGAAAAGAACAGCAATAGGCGAATCACGAATGAAAAAAAAAATATTGCTGGGAAAACCTGATTTGGAAGTGCGCCGGTTAACGACGTGCCGGCCTCAGATCAGAATCTTGCAAATTCGCAAAGTGGCTGACGACAAAAAACTTAACCGAACTTGCCGCAGAGTCATCGTAAATGACTAGGTCCGTGTGAATCTACCAGAGAGAGAGAGAGAGAGAGAGAAAGAGAGGTACGTCTCATTCATTCCTTCACCACTTCTCAGCAAGAAAAATATGCAAGGGCAAGAAAGGTTTCTTGTTATCGAATCATTCGCAGAAAAAAGAAGACGAAATAACAAAATGTGCGCAATGTAGCGAGCAGTCGAGAATGAGGACGTCGCTAACGGAGGACGAAAGCGTTTTCAATGAAAGACTGACTGAGGAAATGAGCTCACTGTTCCAAAAAGCATGTCGAGAATGGGTCTGGAGAGTTACTTGAAGATGCACGCACGAGTTGTCAGACTGTCTTCAACTAGACGGAAAGAGAGCGACGCTTTTCAGCGCACGGGAGCCGTACTCGATTTCTAGTCGTAACGTGATTTCTTTTATTCTCATTCCGATTGCTTCATGGGGACTACCTTCTTTAACGAATAATGCCACCCGAGAACATCTGAACTCAATTTAATGATAGCTTCACTCTGCCGCGTACGTAGCACCTGATGGAATCGAAATCCTCGGGTAACAAAAAAAAAAAAAAAAAAGGAAGGGGCATGTTGAACGCGGTGCCTTTTCGATACATACTCGTTGGAAGTGAAATACTGAAACACAAGTTTGCGCGTGTTGAAGTCCTAAATACATCAGAAGTGTTCGTACCTACGGCAAGTACTTTTCTTGCCAAAATGACCGATAGTAGAATTTAAACTGAGTAATATAAAATTGTGAGCAAATAAATTATTAGTTGTTATTGCAGTCGATAATTCTGCAGCCTTTCAAGGTGGTATAGCAATTCAGTACTGAGAAGAGTTGATCATAGTGCGTTAAGGGCTCCTGAGTGGGAAAAATACCGACTTTTTTTTTTTTTTTGAGTCACGTAACAAAAGCAATACTGTGCTTACTGACGCTGGTCAAAAAGGCATCTGCATTAAAAATAAAGGAACGAAAACAAAAGCCCCCCTCCCCCTCAGCTAGACAAAACAAAGGCGCCAGACGTTTGCGAGAAAAAAAAAAGGCACCCTCCTTTTCTTTCTCAGCAGACTCGAGAGAACTGGGCAATAGATCCACGTAGCGCCATTCACAGTTGGACTTCCCGTCAACCAATATGTACGTAAATTGCAAACAAATTCATTCACTCATTTCGTTCGCCATGGTAATTACGGCAGGAAAACAACAACGGTACTTAATCACGTTAACATGTATTCTTGTGTGTTTTTTTTATTTGCCGTTAACCTGCATCGCTCTATAGAGATGCAACCACGATGAGACTGGCTCAATAAAGAAGAAAAAACGTCAGGCAGGACCTTGACGAGAACATATCCCTGATCTTTTTCGATGTAAACAAGGATTCCTTAGTTCATGGGATTAGCGCACAGCCGTGCAACGCGTCATGTGTGCAGGTCTCCTTATCTGCATGTCATGATGTGTATATGCTTTCAGATCCTACTTGGGCATAATATTGGTCTGTGGGTGGTGAAGTAAGACATACGCTGTAATCTCTCCCACAGTGAAAATTCTTCTGGTAAAGGAGTGGTTTTTGCATACACCAAACCTCGAGGTAGGCGCCGAGTCGCCGAACGCTGCCGAGCATATTTTCGGAACGGTAAAATCTGCTCCCTCTGCGAACGGAAGTCCCCGTGCTTGCGATTTCCGCGCGCTTACATCGCTTTCAACTGCGCGCACGAGCCATAAATCACTCGTGTGAAATGATGACACGCGCGCAACACACAGCCCTGAGTCAGACCGAACACTCAACGGTGGCTGGTAAGATATTCTTGCGAGTTAAAGGCGTAGGAGACGTGTGGGATATCTGGGACGCTGTGCAAGCAGATACAACACTATTTGTCTTGTGTCGCAATTTCCATGAATTTAGGAAACACGACATTTTCACGTCGGCGCGCACATCCGCGGTCGCCCCCAGCGGCTAGAAACGGACACCAAAGGGCGTGGGAGAGACAGCCCGGATCCACTGGCGTCGTGACTCCATCCATGACTAGCGCGCTTGTAGTTTTGTCAAGCACAGAAAAGTCGATTTGATAGTCGGTCGAGTTGGTGACAGATGATGTGAACGTGTGAAGGAGCTGACAGAACATAAAACACAAAAGGAAGAATAGGTCGTCGTGTGGAATCGTACTCTTCCTCCTATATGTTGTTTTCTGCGCGCTATCTGAAACGTCAAGAACTTTCGTTTCCAGCTCGACATTTTTTGTTCACTCAGAGCAGCGTATTTTAATAACTCGTGCACTTCCTTACCGCGAAATCCCTACTGTGCGCTCGCGCGCGACGCTCATTACGGTTACGGAAGACAGAAAGTAGCCGGGCGAAACGACGTCCTCGCTCATGCCGTAGAGCACATTGAGTGTTTACAGTCAAGTTAACTGCACATCGTTGTCGCCTGGTCGACGGGCTGACACAGAAGTGGAGTTAACGACAGTTCTCCGCTGTGCCTGAACAAGTAAAATGTGAACAAAGTGAATCGGTAAGGGACGCCCGCTCCGAAACTTTGCTCTCGCAAAATCGGAATAAGTTCACTCCTTCCTTGTAACTGTGCGTGAAAGCCAAAAATTTTTTTAGATGTTTGACATTTTCGGTTTGAAGACAAAACGAAAGTTCTGCAGGGCCGTTTAGTGGGAACATATGAAGGAAACAGCAGCGCACCATGCGTCAGCGGCGAAACTCACTTCGCTATGAAGGGCCCTTCAGCCTAGCGGAAATGGGTTTACTTCAAAGGACTTTTGTTCGCCCGCGTGGCAGAGATATAAGAAAGCTTCGTTTTAAAGTCGCTTCCCATAAATCGCGTCAACAAATTCATCGGCGAGGCACTCGTATCGAATGACTAGAAATTTTGGAAAAGGTGGCTGCTTCTTGCGTTTGATGAGAGGGGGTGCCTTTCTGCGGAACGAGCACTTATACTGCGGCATGATCTGCCAGGAAAAGACGCTCTTTGCTCCAGTTCTCCTAGGCTTTGAAAAGCGTCCTTATGCCTCATGTTCGAACGAAAATGAATAAACGACAATTCTGAACACAAAGAATTTTGAACAGTACCCATTATTCGATTCGTACAAGAAACACCGCATATTCTCTCTGTCTCTCTCTTAATATGTCACTGCAATTTGCCACCCAAAAGTCGAAATTTAGTTGAGGTGTCCCCGTTGTGCATGTGTATGCAAGGAACACGTAGTCACCAGAATTTTTCAAAACGGTGCAGTAATAGCGGAGTTGCACGTGTTTGATGATCGAAAAGTGGTCCCCGCCCATTTCCCTCTTTCCGTCGCTACGCGCTTCCCCTCGCAAAGTTCAAGTTGTTGTTCTCCAAATGCCATGTGACATGCCACCGCCAATGAGTTGTGTTACTGCTGTGTCGCAACATTGTCCTGCTAAGGGTGCCGCAAATGACCTTGCCAACAGTATGGATCCGTACGTTGACATGGTGTGTTGAAGGGCCCCCATGCTCCCGTCCTTCCAATAGCATTCGCTAAAAGGCAGAAGCGCCCAATGCGACGAGAAAGATGGAAGAGGGGGAAGGGGGTGGGGACTGTAATTGCTTGCAGATATTTCCGGCAGTAGTAGTTTCTCATTCGACCAATCGACAGCGTCTACAGTTGGTGACGGCGTCAACTGCGCACTGATGACGTCACGACGAGCAGTGGGTACCACAAAAGCCGAGAGAGGCGCCGAGGAGTGTTTTCATGGTTTTGTGGCGCTCCCGCGGCGCGTAGCATGCCGCATTTGGCATCGTTTATCGTGAAGGCGTTCTGGTTTCGACGCATTTGTTTACATTTATTGTTGAAAACATATCGGGACGTAGTCTGGAGGCCCTTTAATGTTTTGAATCAGTGAAAAAGAACAGCTCTTTCCTCACCCAATACTGGTGGCCACCTGGTCCAGGTAGCCATAACAGCTTATTTCTTTGTTTGTCGACGAAATGCCTCTGAGAATGCTGTTGTTGCTTGCCAATCTTGCCGAGTAGTACCTTTCATCTTCAAGTGAACTGAACAGTGCTTTAATGAACACGAGTCAGTGAATGTGAGAGCAAACACCTGTACTAATGACTGCGGAGTCGCAGAACCCATGAAACGGGAATGTGTACAGGATGTTTTGCGGGTGGTAAACAGATATTAGTGTGCGCATAACGCAAGCCTGCAAAGCATGGTTGGACTTAGTGGGTTTGCGGCGCGCTTGATTTGATTTGTGGGGTTTAACGTCCCAAAACCAGCTCTGATTATGATAGACGCCGTAGTGTAGGTTTCCGGAAATTTCGACCACCTGGGGTTCTTTAACGTGAACTGACATCGCACATCACATGGGCCTCGGCATTCCGCCTCCATCGAAATGCAGGTGCCGCGGCCGGGATTCGATCCTGCGACCTTCGGATCAGCAGCCGAGTGCCATAACAACTACACCACCGTGGCGGGGCGCGGGGCGCTTGACGTACAAAGGGATAGCGTTAGAGGTTAATGAAGTAAAATGGCGCGATCGCAAGTTATTTCACCTTTCGGAATGCAGAGCTAGTAATTGCTTGCTATAAATTATATAGGACCATTAATTCACCGACGACATTCTGGTGAGTAAAAACATGTCTCCCATTTTTCTTTTTACATGTGTGTCTTTGTGAAAAGAATTAAAGAAGTGTTTATGCATTAGACCTAATACATATATTTGCGACAGTTATATCTCTCATTTTCCTTTTCTTTACAGAAGAGCTTGAGTACATACCAAGGCACGACAGACAAGACAGCAGAGGCAGCTGTATAAAGAAGACCATCAATTTCGGTGAGAGATAGGGCTGTTGTCGATCCTTATGACTTTTCAGGGAGATATGAAATAGCAGAAGAAAGAGAGCTAGAAGGGCGCGATGGCCGCAGCTGACGACGCACACCTTGCGGTGAAGGTTTATACCGCACATAGGATGCCGCTTCGCTTGTTTATTCGTCTAAACATTTTTTTCTTCCTTTTCTACGCGTTTCCAGAATTCCTTTTTCTCATGCTGTGAAACTTGTAGACTCTGGACACAAAGCGGTCATTGCGCTCTTTTTTTTTTAGTCGCGCAATTTGTGCAGAACAGCTATTGCCTTTCTCGGAAGTGTACCCAATATGGTCAGCAAGCCGTTGTCAGCGTGTGTACTACGGTATGGCCGAGCACGCTGAGCCCTTCGGTCTGGTCTTATTGAATTTGCCCTCGACTGAGCGATGCGTGGTCGGGCCGCTAACGAGGCCCCAGTGAATCGCGCGAAAAAGACAAAACACCCTAGCACACGCTGACGGTGTCCTCCGACAGTCGCGCAATATCTGCCAAAAGATATGGAACCGGCTACCTTTCTCGCGTGCCTTCTCCTTTGGCGCGAAAAAACAAGCCTTGAGAGATGAAGACGGAGGACCGTGGCCCCGCGAACAATAAGCGACTGTCCGGGATCACAAAGAAATGCTGAACGGTAAGAGACAGAAAATGAGAACTACCTTCTCGCCTCAGCGCCATTGGAGGCACTGACCAAATGAGAGCAGCTGCCAGCTAAGGAAAACAGGGCGGAAAAAGTTCCGCTGATGTTGCTGAACAAGACGATCGTCTGATTCCAAAATGAGGGAATCCTTTATTGACGCCCCAATGGCCTCTTTCCTAGACCACAAGCCAGCATCCATACTTGGTCTCCGTGAGGCGTCTTAAATTATTTTTCTTACTCGCATGTCAGCTATTTTCTTATAACAGCCAACACGCGAATAAGAAGAGATGGGAAAGCGCTTCCAGAAAACTTAAAGGGGGCTTAGCAGTATAGGAAAATGATAATAATAATTGGTAGACCTTTACGTGCCAGAACCCCAATATGATTGTGAGGCACGCCGTAGTCAAGGGTTCCCGGAATCTGGACAACCCGGGGTTCTTTAAGGTGTGCTGAAAAAGCACAGTGCACGGGCCTCTATAGCATCTCGCCTTCACGGACATACGATCGCCGTGGCCGAGACTGAACCCTTGTCTCTCCGGTCCGCAGCCGAGCATACAGGAAAATGGAGAGAGACAGAGAGAAACTTTATTGCAGAGACATCGCAAATGGTCGAGGTCCCTATAGTCCAGTGCTCCGCTGGCCCTTGCCATCATCTATGCCCTTCGGACCAGTGAAAGCAGATCTTCATGGGACGAACTGGAAAGCAGTGCCTCCATTGTTTCTTTGTATTGTTCATATTGTCGTGTTTTTTATTGTGTAATGTATACTCCCACGTAATGTGGAAGAGAGTTGGTGCGGTCCCGCACCACGAGCGTATATCTTTGTATGCTGTGGAGTAGAACACATGTGGTCTGTGTAATTTTATATATATATATATATATATATATATATACTCCGTTGCTGTGAGATTCTTATGTGGTGCTGGATACCTTCTTCTCTATTCCTACACTATGGCAACATTGTTGCGCAATTAGGGTCTAAGGGCGTCGGGTCCTCTACCGCAGTGTCCGTGGAGGCTCGGTGATTCGTGAAGCCTCGAGCCGCCTCATCCGCAAATAGGTTCCCGGTGATACACTCATGCCCTGGGGTCCATATTATAGTCTGGGTCTATTCATTTGAGAAGCCTTTATGAGCTTTTGTCATCATTTTGGATGCGTTCGTACCTATTTTACCTCCTTGGTAATTTCTACGCGAAGCCCCGCCACGGTGGTCTAGTGGCTATGGTACTCGGCTGCTGATCCGAGGGTCGCGGGATCGAATCACGGCTGCGGCGGCTGCATTTCGGTGGAGGCGAAATGTTGAGGCCCGTGTGCTGTGCGATATCAGTGCACGTTAAAGAACCCCCGGTGGTCGAAATTTCCGGAGCCCTCCACTACGGCGTCTCTCATAATCAGAGCTGGTTTTGGGACGTTAAACCCCACATAACAACAACAACAATTTCTACGCGAAGATTCGGAGTGCGTAATTATTTATTAGATGCGAAGCATTTCTTGTTTGCCGTGAAGTGTATGGTGTTTCACAGAAAGCCAGCCGCGCCGTAGCCGCAGCAACGAAGCTACCGCCGCGCCACAGCTGGTGAGACGTCGCGTTTTCCTCCGCGCACCGCCACGCCGTGGATGGTGTGACGGCACACTTTTCTCCTCGCAGCAGCTGAGCTCCATCGTGCCTGGTTAGCGGGTTACCATCCGTAATGCGTCACGTTCGTTTTCTGACGTTCGCTCGCAGTGTGAAGTGAGACATACACATTGTTGCACTCTAATTTACTGGTGTTTGATATAGAATACGGATGCGTGTATGTCGCACGGGACTGCACTGTCGATTCGTGGCAAAAAATGGTATCTCAAATCATTGACATTCCGACCTATTGGTCCCGTTAGTCACAGGTGCGTGCACTTCCGTGCCAATTTTGGTATTTACCAAGAGAACGAGATGCGACTTACGCAAATTTTTAAATGCGAAACATTTCTTCGTGAACTTGATCTATCTATCTATCTACGTCTCGGTGCTGTCCGGGTTGTCTCTCGTTCACCTCGTATATGGTATACAGAAGTTAGGGTAGAAATGTATGGCGAACATGAACGACTGATCTTCACATTGATAACATGACAAACTCGTCATGTACATCACGATTGACGATACTGCAATCACGTATGGCTCATACTCGTAGTGCTCGGCCCACGTCACTACAGGTGTTTGAATTATATAGAGCCTATGTCAATGAAACGTCGCGGCTGCCGGAAATAGACTGATGAAACACCGCGGCTGCGGGGATCGGCCCCGCAACCTCAAGCGGCGTCTGAAATTTTCTGCACCTCACACGGTGTACGGCCTCCAGGATCGGCCCACTCTCCACGGTTGACACCGGAAGGCCAGATTTAAGAGCTCTACTCTTAAAACAAGGAAGGAACACTGTTTGTCCTCGCTTACGATTTAAATGTAGGCTTAACAAGCGCACCGACACGCATGCAACTTACCGAGTGGTGGGGGGCACCGAACATGGGCCCTCGAGGAGCCAAGAAGCACGCTACCACCGCTAGGCTACGGTGGCTCTTCCCACGCAGTGTACTCAGTAACTAAAGCTACTGCACCTGCAGTTGTAATGATGTTGCTTGCGTAACGTGAATTTCGCTTCCACTGTGTGTTAAACACTGTCACAACAATGCAGTGCTCTGCTACCATTGGTGATAATTCGTGATAGGCAATTTCCTCGCTCACTGTTTCGTATGACACCGATTCCCACAATGTGTGGGATCTGCAGGATTTTCAATATCTAGACCACCATATCAATCTTAAAGGGTTCTTTGGCAGCAATACCATCATCGGCATTGTGAAAACGTTCAGGGAACAGGTACTTGGCTTAATGTTTCCATGCGAAGTACCACGACAAGATTTACTTCATTTTTTAGATGGAAAGCTCACTTTCAGTATAGTACTTCTTTGTTAGTAGTGCTGTTCTCATTCTTCAAAACCAGTGATTTGCTTCAACTCCGCCCATTCTAAACTCACAATGAAAGGTATCGCAATTTGAAACCCGGGATAATCGATTATGAAGTCGCGTCATCCTAACATGGAGGGCAGTGGAAATGACAGCTTGGCAGGCTGCCAGGCACTCGGAGGGTGTGCTATTGTTGGCTCGTGGGAAGCTCACGCGAAAAGTGACGCTCCTCACGAAGGATCGACATCGAACCCCGAATCGAAAAATGGAACGCAAGAAGGTGGGTGTTATACATGACGCCTGTCCGGCTACATAAAAAGGTGAGATTTGCGTGACATTCATATGTTTCCTTGAGGCACAAGCAAGGTAGGCGCCGTTTTGGTGCTGTGGGTTGAAGGCATGTACACAAAAAGACTCGATGCCAAAATATGTCTGCTTTTACGGTCATACGACTAAATCTGTGACCTGCGCTACTGGTCGTGCCTAGGCTACGTGTGGAAGAGCGTATTTGGAATAATTAGTGTGGTGTCTAAATGTGCGCCCGTGCCTATTCCTTACACTTAGCAATTCATCGCCGTGGCTGCGGTATTTTTGAGAACACTAATTATGTTCCTCCACTCTATTTAATTAAACAATTAAATTATTAAGTTATACAATTATGGCCACACAGTTCACAACATGGTTGGCCTGGTCGTTTAATCATTTGTTGATGTTACACGCGGTCTGACCGATGCAGAAATAAATTCTAGTGTTTTACGTGCGGAAGCCCTGATAGGAGATAAACCGTGGGGGGGGGGGGGAACCTGCGGACATGTTTTGACCACGTGCGCTTCCTTAATGTGTGCCCAAATCGAAGTATAAGGATGCCTCTTTACTTCGATCCCCTCGAAGTACAGCCGACGTTGCATGAACTAGAACCTGCGCCGCCTAGCTTAGCAGTACGGGACGTTGTTGCTAACCTGCGTTACCCCGAATAATTCAAGCGCGGAATTTGTGATGCACTAACCAACTGCAACGTCCGCCATGGTGCTCTAATAGTGATGGTGCTTCACTGCTGCTCCGAAATACGCGGGTTCTATCCGGAAAAGCTCTCAAAATTATTATTAACAACAGGGGACGAGTTGGTGCGAGTCATTGGAATCATCCTTAGATAGCCTTCCAAGAAAAAATTCACAGCATATCCACGGAGTGAATGATGATGAGTGGGCGAAGCTCCGGAGGTTCATCGTAGATCGTGCCGAAATCCGGATAAATTTAGTTAACGCGCACGCTACGAATCCTTATGGTTCAACTACGCACAAGTGAAATCTCCCACCGGCACTTCATTGCAAGTCAAGATCCAGTGTACACACACACACACACACACACACACACACACACACACACACACACACACACACACACACACACACACACACACACACACATATATATATATATATATATATATATATATATATATATATATATATGGGTGGCCGGTGAACGGTTCTCCAGCGCGAGCAGTCGGTATTTTTCAATCAAGAAACTCGCTAGAAGACGCTGCCTGCGTCAAGCTTGTCTCTCGCGGGTGAGGGCGCGTTCTCCTTCTTTGCGAGCTGGTAACGCGTTCATCGAAGAAAGAGCGTTTCCATAGTCAACGCGCGCCTTTCGCTCTCTCTGTCTCTCTCTCACAAGACAGCAGATGGAAGAGTGAGAGAGCTCGCGCGCCGGGAGGCACGCCCACACGCGCCCTCCTAGTAGCGCGTTCCTAGTAGGTAACGCGCTACTACAACGGACGGACAGACCCAAACCTTAAGGAGCTTCGCACCTAAAAGAAAATCATTTTTATGTCGAGTGCACCACAGATAGCGCCAGACTGCTTTCGTAATTTTGTCAAGTCTTTTCACAATTCGTTCCACATGACTCACCCAAAAGTCATTGATTGTCATGATATCCCCGATACTATGCAGGCGCAAGCGTGCTACTAGTGTAGAATGAAGTTCTCTACTGACAATCATCGCCTATGTTGCATGTTGCATACGCTCTTTCGTTTGTTTTGAGTACCGTGTCAACTAGCTTATGATGCGGTCGCTATGTAAGGCTAAGCCTGATGGTTCCTGTCAACATTTTCCTGAATTCCCTTCAACAAACAATCTTTTTTTTTTCCTCAGTAATAGCGTTAAATACTCATTCAGGAACAAATCATGAGGTAGTTTGTTGACATTTCACTGAGACAGCAGTAAAGAGACGAAAACTGTGTGTCCAACTGGTTTTTTTTTTTTTCCCCGTTAGGACGCGTTGTCGCCATTCCCCCTTCCGCTTCGTCAAGCCACTGCCGCGAGAAGAAACAAAACGAAGCAGAGCGTGTTCTTGACAAGGGCCGCCAAATCGGAAGCTATCATGGAGAACCGAGCTAGATGGCTCGTCAGTCAGTGTATTTCGCCTACTCTTGTTTGCCTTTTATTGTGACCTTGGCGCCGTAAGCTTACGGAAGCTATATCGGGCCTGCGATCCCAGATTCACCCAGACATTCTCATTCGGTCAAGTTCCTCGCTACGCATGCATGGTTCTCTTCCTCAGCGTCCCAAAATGAGAGCCTTCCTGAATGCCGGCACAGCATAATCAGCCTAGCTTGCATGCACTGCTGTGTTCATACAATATGCAGCTACGCTGTGACTGTTGCTCGGCACTCGGATTGCTGACCGTAAGAGCTCGTTCCACTGACGCTTTCTACATCGATGCGCAAGGAACATCTACTGCTTCCTTTTTCCGACGGTCGGATGACGCTGCATAGAATCGTTATTGAAGACAATATCTTCCGTTGCCTTTTCCACAAACATTGTTAACAAGGTGCGATTTCGGACCGGAGATCTACACGATCGCGGAGAGAAATCCCATATCGGTAACCGAAGTAATGTAACTTCAGTTACCCCATCTACCTTCACGGTGCCAGTTTTTTAGCACTAGCTAATGTCCGTTATTCTTAACTAGTGTTGGCTAAATGGAAACAGCCACTGCATGTTTTTTAGTATAAGGTGTCTTTGGGCGAGTTGCTTCATACTTGAAACAGGAAAAAGGAAGCGCTGAAGAAACTACGGACACAGAAGAAAGAAGGACTGAGGACAGGCGCTCATCCTTGTCCTGTTTCTCTCTTGCTTCTGTGTCCGGAGCTTTTTCTTTTTTTTTTTTTAGCTCTCTGTTTTTCTCCGTTTCAAATTGCATGTTCCTGCAACGGCAGAAGTCTGAACTACTGCACAGGAATATTGGCCCTTTGTCAGATTTAGTAAAATACCTCTATCCCAAGCCTACCTCGCTGTGTTGTGTACACCGTGAAGCAAAATATATTTTTTTTTGTTTCAAAAATGTGTAATTTCAAGTGCTAATGTTGGCTAGTGCTGGCCATTCATTGGCATAGCACGAACACTGCATTCGCTCGATTCACTTTAGTGGTCTACCAACCTTTATTTTATCTTGAGCTGAATTCCATTCCAACTGAAACCTTAAATTTCCGCTGTTTGTACATTGCGTTTCCCATGTCAAACACATCTGTACACAACATCTTTTTCAGGCAATATCAGGTGCCACTGTTATCCTATGCTTCATCGTAGCACTTGTTTTTGAACTGTCTGCTAGACACTTGCCCTGCCACGGATCATCCTCTGATAGATGAAGCGGGACACATATGTAGCTGTGCTGTTTTCTTCTGCGTAACGCCAGTGTTCATGTAGCGTGAATGCAGCGCACAGTGCCGAAGCGCGGGAAGGTGGACGTGTGGTTAGTGAAGTCATGTGGCCATATAGACCACAAACGAATGGTTAATGACAGATTAGCGCCGCGTTTTCTTATTCTTCTCCTTTTTTTTTTTTTTGAATAGCACAACATAAGCATCTGGAAGTTTACCTTCGTGGCAGGCTAGACGCTACTCAAAACGATATAGTATTCCGGAACTTGCTGTGTGCATAGAATGTCTCCCTGCTTTACCTGCGGGCAGAAGCAAGTTCGAGAAGCCTATTGCAAACCATGGCAACCATTGAAAGGATTTGCTGAGGGAGCGCTGAGTTAGCGCCTTCGTCAAGCGAAAAAGCGCTTGCTCGTCGTGCACGTCTGCGCATGCCCTGAGGCAAGAGGCTATCGCCACTTCGCTGCAGGCCACATTCTACACGCTGAACTATTATACAAGCGATTAGATTTCTGTTCTGCTGTCGTCACCGACATCATAGAGTTTCCTACTAGAGGGAAATCTGGCGCTGCGATCGTGAAGCTACCATGGCAATGATGGTATGACATGGATTTCTAGTCTTCGTGCCTGTGGCTTCAAACGTTCTAGTGGATTTGTTTATTCCTGTTTTTTTTTTTAGCTTCAGTGAGGCGAGTGACATTACCACACGTTTTCATTACGCGACGAAGGCAGCTGTTGTAGTGTGCGCTTTACTGCTAGAAATCGTCAGAATATCGCATGTAATGAAGTAGTTTGCAATGATGAGGTGCCATGCAGTCTGTTTCGTTGTTGTATTTGTTGATCGATGGCTACGCATATTATTTGCAGTGGTATTTTACCCAACTTTAGAAATATTTGCGCTGCGTCTCGCGAGCCTTACCGATCCGGTTTTGCTGGGTTTTTTTTTTTTCTTTTGTATCAGATGAGACAGAATCTGTAAGTGCAGGGTCGCTTTCACGGCAGACATACATCCCTTGTCAGAAGGCTGTTCGCATATCTTGGTCTACAGCGTTTCAATTCCGCTATCTGATTAATTCAACGTCGACGGAATGCCCCAAGTAGGCGCACAATTATCGTGCGTAGTAGACGCCCAGTGGGTGATGGGCTGAAGCGGCTGCGGACGACGCTCAAAAAGTCAGCTCAGATCAAAGCCCAGGCGCAGTTTCCGAAGGAGTTTAACGCCACGGAACAAAATCAACCAACAAATGATATGCGATACTGCGCTTCTGTTACGGCCTTGCGCAGCGGCTTGATCCATATAATTTGTAAAAATACAGTGGAGCACTTGCACTGCGTTTAAAGAAGCGAGCAAAACCCCATTTTTTATATTTAGAAGACGCGCCTATACCTTTTGCATACTTGAAAACGTTAGCGCCTCACTTATAAGAGCAAAAATTCTTAAGTTCGAACACAACTATATCTGGAACTTAAACCTTCATGGACGCTGCTAAATCTGGGCACAAATAGAGGAGGCCAACATTGCCATATCGCAAAATATTGCTAAATTTCTGAGCATTTAGTATTTTTCTAACCGTGGAAAAGCAACTGGTACCTGCGCACGCACCTAGTTATTCCAAAACTGTCCGATTTGGTGCAATATTTTGTCGCAAACGACTTGTCGCAAAGCGATATGAAGCCAGAAGAACGAAGACTAGGCAAATGCATGTCATACCCACCATTCCCGTGCTGGCACAACCGCCTTGTTTGAAATTCCCGTAGACACTAGCGCCACATTTCCTTCTAGTATTTTAAAAGGAAACTCTATGACCGACGTAGACGCATCCGACTTCTCTCACCGTTACCAGTCAAAAAGGAAACACCTAAATACATCCTCAAACTAGCACCGTTAAGATCGCCGCGATTTCGGAAAGAAAAGTGAGCTTTTTTTTTTTTTTTTGCGGCAACAGTAGAGAATTTCGAGATACGGAGAGAGAGAGAGAATGTAGAGAAAGACAAGAAGGATAAGCACCGATAGTTCCGGTTGGTTACCTTCCACGGAATAAACGTTGCGAAAGCAAATATGCCATGATAAGGGAAGGAAAGAGGGATAGAGTGATAGAAGAACATAAACAATGCAACAGTTGTACCACAGAGTACTGCTGCATTCTACACCATCAGCGCACTTCACCTACGGTGCGAGAATTCAAGTTGCCTGTATGCCCGGCTGATCTGAAGACGTGACCTGCTACAAATATACGGAATTCTACCCTCGATTTGAACAGAAACTTCCAATTTGTCCTTGTTTCGGAAGCATACAATATCTTAATCGGCTGTCGATCAAATTATCTCTCGAACGTTACCTAATTTGTTGCTTTTCTTTTCAATGCATAAATAGAGATAACGCAGGAGATGTTATTAAAATAGGCGAGCTCTAGCGCAGCGAGAAGGTTTCTTTTTTTTTTTTGGCGACAAGTGTATTCAATTTAGGGAACCGCAGTCTGAACGATACAAAGCATCTTCTAAAAGATAAATTCTGAACGATAAGTACTCCCTGATTGCCCGTAAGCGACCCGCCACATGCATTCGAGTTTCGGAGGCAAAAGGCAGTCTTCCTTCCCTTGTAGAGGCAGAGGTGCGTTCTGACCGCAAGTTTATACCGCTGTAGCATTTGTATACACACACCGGCATCATTCGCGCTTCAATGACCCGGCCGAGGGACTGTGATAATCTATAGCGATGTTAATTCATTGCTCTTCCTCCCTACCCACAAAAGTGGAAGAAACGAGCCTTGCTAACGCAATTACACAGCGCTTGCAGGCTACTTCGCACTCCCTGTCGGGAGAAACATGGCGGCAATTAGGCGATTCGATCGGACCGGTCGTAAATTTCCGGCACCCTCGTGAGCACCTGACGTAGTAAAACGAACTGCTTGCGCATTATGTGGATTGCCGACGCTCGAGCTGGGCTGCATTGCGATAGCCGCCTTGCATCGTCGTCGCGCAGCTTTGCGAAAGCCAGGCAGCCGTTAAGTGTTGCTATTGATTAAGGCACTATATCAGCGATGAAGTGCATAGAGCAAGCCGCGAGATGAGCTTCTCCTCGAAGCCACTGCGCCGGCAGGTTTGATACTTTAACAAGCGTGAAGGTTGTTGTAAACGTACACGAAAATTTAACAAATCGCGAGTGATTGCTAAGTATACCCGCTGTGTAATGGGTTATGCCATTCCTCTGTAAGCGCAAGGTCGGTGAACGTATAAAATCGTGTGTTTGCCGCGTCTGTCAGTATAATTTCTTCAAGTCGGTGTCCTTATCCGACGTTCTCATGAAGTTCAACGTCACGCAGCAAAACAGGGAAGTTTAAATTTCATCCAGAACGAAAAGCGAAAGATAATTTGCGAAGTTTGTCGTGCACAGAAAAGAGCAAGTATTTTTACGAAAAGCGGGAGAAGAATAACCAGCGAATCAGTACCTACGTTGTATACAATTATCAGCTCCGATAGCACGAAACAAGACAAAAGCACAAGTAAAAAACAAGCACAGGAGTTTCGTACTCCGTTTACTCCGTTCCACTCGTCCTTCTATCATTAGTACATATATGAAACACCGACTATGCCAACATGCCAAGCATTTAAATTAGATGTACGCTTAGGGAAGCTGAATTACGAGCTGTAAACAGCACCTACGAAAGAAGACCTTTGTGAATTTGGCACCATTATTCATATTAGCTTGCTGCACTGCCTGTAGCTGAGAGATGCGATTCACTGATAGCGTTCAGTGGCTCAATCCACGAATCTCAACGCGTGTAAAGGCACGGCCACACTAGCAAAGAACCGCGCGCGCGGAAAGCTTCTCGCTGCAAAATGCGTCAGCGCTCATGGCCACATTTGTGGCGGTCTATACCGCAGTTGCTAGAGCGTTATACACTCGCTGGAATCACTGCGGTAGGGATCAACATGAGGTTACTGTATCTTTCCATGATGCCTTCCACTTCAAACCTCCCTATCCCATCATCTTCCTTTCTTTCGTGCCGCTCGCCCGATGAGAATCGTTTGGCGAGCGGTGTGAAAAGAGCTCGCAGAAACCATCTGATTCGGTTGCCGCGTGCCTGTTTTCATTGCGCGTATTTACCGCTAGAGTAGATGTTCATCGCTGATACTGATCGAAGCTTTACGCTAGAGTTCTCGTTTCTCCACAATCAGGGTGCTGATTTTACCGATGGTATAAGCGCAACACCAATAATGACTGGCCTTTGCGGACAGTTGGAGAATATATCGAGTTGCTCGTTTATTTGTTGGACACAACGTAATGAAGCAGGTAGTGAATCCGGCGAAACCGTACGACATATTTGTAGTTTTGGTTAGCGTAGTGAATATGACCTAAGTGAATATAAATTAAAGTGGCCTAAGAAAACAACTTGCCGCCGGTGAGCACCTAATCCACTATCTTTGAATTACGCGTCCGATGCTCTAGCAATGGAGATACAGCGGTGGTCGTTGCCCCATCCTCTCGCAAGGTTACACGTAAAGGAACACCTAACTAAGGGCCTTTGTTTACGGGTGATCCTTGGTGTGTTAACCAGCGTCACGCGCAGTCGGTGAATACAGCAGTCTTTTTTGCCAGCTGACGCCACATAGCACGTGAGCTTTTAAGGGCTATTATTATTATTATTATTATTATTATTATTATTATTATTATTATTATTATTATTATTATTATTATTATTATTATTATCTAAAACATGTACGCACAAGGATATGACATAAATAAAGAGAGCTGGCTGATAACTGCCACCGAGAGGGCCACAACACACCTTCTTACTGTTTTGGGAGAAGGAAATATATAGAGGAGAGGAAGATAGGAAAGAAAATAGAAAATAAAAGCAGACGAATACACAGAGAAAATAAAACAAACAAGTTATGCTTATAAGCCAGACACCAGGCCAATAGCTTCCAGAAACATTAATAGCGCTCGATAGCATGGTCCCGTCGAGCAGCCCTCCCATTTGGGAACACGTAATCGTCAACGGTCGCGCACTGCAAAGCAAGACGTCTACACCCCTTAATTAGCGATGTACGTTCCGTAACGTGCCCGGTACACTCTGAAGTGATGTACAAGTGTCTCATAGGATCCACAAGATGGACATGATCGGCTTTCCAGGGCCTTGACGGTGTAAGTCTTCGTGCAGCAGAACAGAGCCAACACTCAACTTACACGGCAGTGCTTTCGCGCGACGAGGCGCGAGACCTATACTATGGCTGCACCCAGACTAGCGTGTTGCAAGCGGATCGTTCCCTCCCGCGTTCGTGGGGAGGGAACGATCCGCTTGCAACACGCTAGTCTGGGTGCAGCCGTAGTAGGTGTAAGCGGATCAGCACAAGAGCGTTGTCAAGCTTACAAGAAATGTCAGGACAGTCGCATTCGTTGTGGACACAACTAGAAGCAAGGCCTATTCGTTTTCAGCAATATCCACGTGCGAGGTTATCCATTGTGCAACGAGGGACACACCTCGCGCAGTAGTAATTTTGCCAGCAGATTCCAGGATGCTGCTTAAAACTTCGTTATCGGCATGGCTTCCAAACATTCTACTGAGGTCAGCACGGGAGTGTGTGAGGATCACGGCCTTCGATGTGCTCAATTCTTTCTCTGCATACTTCAGAGCAACATCAATGGCTGCCAGCTCTGGGCTTGATGAGGTTGGATGTGGTGTTCTAAATGCATGTCTGACCTCGGTCGAGGGGCAGAAAAAAGCCGCAGAAGCGCCTTAAATGTCGCTGCACACAGATGCGTCAGTAAATATCTTCACACAAGTTCCAAATTCTTCAAATATGTGACACTGAGCAAATTGAAATAGAGCAGGAAGAGGCCGGCTAGACATTTTGTATATTCCTGGAATTGGCAGATGCATGGGAAAGGGACATTTGTTGTGCTCTTCCGGAGTTTCAGATGAAGTAGCGTCTTCCGAAGTGCCAGCAATATCATTAAACAATGCGCCATTTTCCCCATGCGGGAATGAGGGCGCTTAAACAGCCGGCTGATGAGTGCTTGGACATCTGGTGCTCGGTTCAAACATTCGATATGATTGAAGGCTCTCTGATCTGCTTGCAGTCTCAAGGGGAACTGGTGTGCTTCTATGAGTATCGGAAGAGATTGTGCCTCAGGAGGTAGGGCAATGGTAGGCAAGGATGGCGACACGATGACCGCCTTCCAATTGAGATATCAGACAGGGCAGCACGTTTGACTTGCAGGGCATACATAGTGCCAAAGAGCACAGATAAGTGATGCATCTCCAGTGCTGTCGTCTGGTCGCAACCGTTGGCCCTGGCAGTCAAGGCGGCAACATACTCGAATACCGACTGAGATGTTCGCCGCACAGAGACAACAGCAGGGCGCCAAGAAAGGCGGTCATCGACAATTACAGCCAGGTAGCGGTGTTGTGGCATCCATGGTAGTGGTGTCTATCCGATGTAAGGCAGGCTCATGGATCGACGAGCGAGTTGCCTGGGATGATACGCAATCGCGGCTGACTTAGCTGGTGATATTTGCAGACCAGCATCCTCTAAGTTCGTTGCAGTCGTATTCAGAGCTATCTAGCTATTTTCCAGATTTCACGCAGACGTGAACTATGGTGCGCAGGACTGCTGAACCACAGTGCGATGTCATCAGCATAAAATGCTATGCCTATTGAAAAAACACATTCCTGAGGCGATCGGTTTGGAAGTACAGCAAGTACGCAGTTGAAGACACTGCCTTGCGGGACACCGCACTTAACAGGTCGAGGTTCACTTTTTCCTCCAATGCGAACTTTCATGTTGCATACTGATGGAAAATCGCGCACAATATCAAGCAGCTGGCCTAATATTCCCGCATTCATTAGTGCAAAAAGGATAGGCGTATGTGGAACCTAGTCAAAGGCCTGCTATATGTTCAAGAAAAGCACATAAGCAGAGAGCTAGCAGATACCAGTAAACCCGTGCATTCTACATAAAAGCAGCGTGCCGGTACGAGTAAATCGTTCTGAAAGAAGGAAAGGGTAGAAATGGTCGGTAGGGGGACTGCGGCCGCCTAAGGTTGTGATTTCCGTTCCCGCCGGCGATGCGACATATCCGTACGAGTGGGGTAGCGGAGAGGGCAGTAGGGAGCAAAGCGACTTGAAGAGTTTCAGCTGGGCGATCCTCCGCATAGTCCAGCGGAGTGGAGGGGCGTTTTGTTGCGCTATCTACCGATCAGGACTGGCGTTACTGTCACTTGGAGTGTTTGCTGCGCCATCTGTCAAACAGGATTGGAGTTTCTGCAAAAAGAATGTAAAGTGTTTCTGCTTGGCTGCGAGTCTAAAGATGCGTGTTAATATTGAAGTTAGAAAAGGACTATTGCCGCTGTGATTGTGAAGACAAGCCATCAAGCTAAGTTTTTTTTTATTTCTTTGGACAGTGGGTAACAGCGTCTGTCTTTTGCCAGCAACCAGCGACCACACACGTTGTCTGTTGCTTATGTTTGCCAGATCGCTTATCAGAAGCCGTTTGTGGCCTTCTATCGCACACCACTGGGCGCACTTTCCCGAACGGGTTGGTGGACTGTAGAACATACATACATAATCACGTGGGTCCTGCAGCATTTCCTTTTTCACCACATGTTGCGTTCAGTCACCGAACTGAAGTGCAACAACACTCAAGTAACATCGGAAACTCCGCTTTTCGAAACGCATCGCTAACGCCGTCGTGACACGCAGGCGGCACGATGCTGAACGTGTCATCAGATAGTACTGCTCTAGCGACCGATATCAACAATACAAGTAAACACATTTGACCATACGTGCTATGATTTCGACAAACAAGGAGGCACGAGTATACTCACTTCTTAATGCTTATGGTGTCTTTCTTCCTCAAAAATCCAATTACGAGATGTACGCGGTCCTTTAGACCACAACGCGCAAGAAGCGCTCGCTTCAGGTTCTCCCCGATAGCGGTTATCCGTTTCAAATTGCTTCCAAACGGTCTCGTTGCTGAAACATCTAGCAAGTTCATGTTCAAAGACCAAACATATTCGATGCTTTTTCAACTGCAGGCGAACAAGCTTCGCGTACGAAGACGAGGCAGCCGACATGCACAGTTCGTACTAGAGGTCGCCTCGTTTGTTTTGCAAGAACGCTGGGCTGCTGCGTGCGCTCCGCTGAGAGCAAACCGGCGAGCCAGCGGGCCGCTCCGTAAACACGCTGTCCGCACCAGCGGACCGAGCATGCGCAATCGCGTCTCCACTGACCCGCTCGGTCCGCTCGCCCAGAAACCCGTTCAGCTATTGTCGCATTCACCAATGCTGGTGTTCGTAGCAGGCATTGCGCGTAATTAGAAGTAATCCCATTTCCCGCTGGAATAGAACCCAGGAAACCTTCTGTAGGATTCAGCTGTTTTACTACTGAGCCGTGCCAGCGTTCGTATCTGCAAAAGCAGACTATATTGAGGCGTCCCATCGGGCGACTAATCAAGTGTGCAACTGCGCAAACGTTGCGTGGCAGATGCATTGAACTAGACTAGGTATCACTGCAATGTGAGTGGCGAAGTTAGAATGTACTTTAAATCAGTCCACCAACTACAAATTACAAAAGCGACAGCCATAATTTATCATAATCATCACCATTATCATCATAGGCTGTCGTATCAACAACGTGTGCAGCCGCGCAAATACACATACTACGTTTATGTAGCGCAGTTTTCAGACCATGTGAAGCGTGCAGTGGGCGGCAGTGTTACATCTGTCCAGTCATTGCAGAGAACTCCTCCAAAACTAATTTATGTATTTATATTTTTAACACGAAGGAGTTTTATGCCGGGGTCCACCAAGAAATCAATGACGTACTTCCGCAGCTGAAGTGGATCTGCGACAAAATGAGCATAATTTCACTATAAAAACGTTTTAGCCAGCGGGACTCGAACCCACATTCACCCAGGATCCCACGAGAAAAGCTGGAAGCTTTACCGATACACCACCGCAACATTGCTCATATAGGGAGCGTATTGGCCTTATATGTTCACTGAAGCACTTTAAAAGTTGCATCTTATTGTCCGATTTAAGTAAAGGTGTTTAGTACGGTGAACTATAGTGTTTAACACGTAAAATGACTCTTGAATGAACATCGCCTCCCTTATACTGCACTTTTGCAATTGTTTCACATAATTTCCCTACGGGGGTTCCGCCATCTAGGAAGGATAGATAGAAGCAGGTTGTCGTGCTTCTTCCGTGCCGGTATAGTCTTCGCGCTTCGACCGCCGCGGAAGTTAGAGGCGTGGCAGCGTCGTGGCGGTGGGTTCCTCGGGCGAAGTACGAACGCGACCACTACAAAATTTGCCTTGCGTGGCCAGGTGTGTTGAACTGCGACGCGCGCTGCTCCAGGAACGTAAAGACAGCCGTCGACATGCAAATGATTGGCCTTTCGCTGCAGTGGGCTGTGTTTTCACAAAACGTCCGCTGACAACCCATTCGGTTTCGCTTTCAAGTTATCACCGTTCGCGGACGCTCCTTGTTTACAACAGGTTTGCGCAAGGCTCTGGCGCTTGAAATTCAATGTCTCCGGAGCAATTTGAGTCGTTCGAGAACTTTCCCTGTGTACAACTGTCGATGATCCCTGTGCTGTGTCGAGGTGCCGCTGACGTCTACATGTAACGTGTTCACATGTTCACAGTACCCAAGCCACCCCCCGCCCCTCGATTTGCCAGACTGCCGCCTATGCATTCCATAACTTCGCGAAGACAGGCTTCACTTTCGTGTTATACCGATGCCTATCACAGAGGGATCAGCCACATTATTTAAAAGTACTGCCAGTCTCATTGTGAGACCATAGCAGGTAGCAGGCGGGCGTATGATTTCACATGAATTCATGTTTATATTAAGTTTAGAAACATCGGTAGCGCCAGCAACATCAGTGATTTTTCATTTCGCAAAGATTCACGTTTGTAGCTACAAAATGACACATATTGCTGTTGCGTAGTATTGCATAACGTGACACGCCATGCCAGCTGCGTAACGTGCGCGCGCATTGGATATTACCAACTGTTACAAACAAATACGGCACAATAGCAGCATCAATAGCCGGCTTCGACTGCCCGTAAAGCTACATGTGCGTATACATGGTTGCAAACATTGTGCAGCAGAGGCATAATATTACATCAATCGTCACGCCATGGGAAGCGCACAAGGAATGCTTTCCTTTAGGCTGCCTGGCCATTACAAAAGGCTACTTCATTATTCATCATCATCGTCATCATCCGTAGCGTCAACAACGCTGCTTTCCATTAGGGCAATATATAAGTACGTGTCCGGGCACCTGAAGTGGCTATTGGGCGAGTGCTCAACGCTGTCAAACGGATACAGTGGGCTGTACCACAAGTCTTCAACGGCGGCCCGACGATAGCTTCCTGAAGGGCTGGGTAATGTGACCGCTTTAGAGCTACCCACCTATTACCGGATGTCAATATCATTACCTCGGCCACCTTTCTTCCCCAGCTAGCGCGGCTGCCTTCATACAGGGTGTGTCCGTAATCACACAGCGTGCCGCGCCGCGCTGCAGAAGCCTGTACCGTCCCCCGAACGCGGGATTTGCTAGGGCGGTTATGAGCAGAGAAACGCACCAGGCGTACGACTCACAGCCGAGCTCTGACGCAGTCAGGACGGCGTAAATGCTGCTTTCAAGTTTTGTCACGGAAGAAAACGTCAAGCCCCGCCACGGTGGTCTAGTGGTTATGGCACTCGGCTGCAGATCCGAAGGTCGCGGGATCGAATCCCGGCCGCGGCGGCTGCATTTCGATGGAGGCGAAATGTTGAGGCCCGTGTGCTGTGCGATGTCAGTGCACGTTAAAGAACCTCAGGTGGTCGAAATTTCCGGAGATCTCCACTACGGCGTCTCTCATAATCAGAACTGGTTTTGGGACGTTAAACCCCACAAATCAATCAATCAATCAATCAAGAAAACGTCAAAAAAATTGGAGCTTTCGCTAGAGCAGCGCTTCGTGTGCGATTAAATTTTGCTTTCATCTGGGCGATACCGCTTCCGAGAAGCTAGGTTAAGGAGGCTACAAAGGCGACGCCTTGTCAAAGGCTCAAGTTTTTCAATGGTTTAGTGAGTTTGAGAACGGACGGATGACCCTTTCAGACGTGCAGCGATCAGGACGCCCTTCATGGAGGGGCTTGGACGAAAACGTGCACAATGTAAAGAAATCTCCTGGACTCCAACAGCCATTTGAGTGTTAGATTGTTCGCCGAAGACCTCAACATGTATAAAACAATGGTTCACAAACTTATTTCTGGAAACTTGAACACGTGAAAGGTTTATGCGAAATTGGCGCCAAAGGTGATGAAAAGAAGCAACGACGAGTCGAAGTTTCCTGGTGCATGTTGCTGTAGTTAGAAAGTGAACCGCATTTCTTAGACGGCGTCATAAATCATGGGCGTTCCAGTATGACCCCAAAAAAGCGCTAAGTTCAGAGTGGCACAGGTCGAACTCCCCGAGCACCAAGGAAGTGAGAATGTCGAGGTCCGTGGTAAAGACAATGTTCATTGTCTTTTTCGACAAGTATTGGGTAGTCTACAAAGAATTTGTACCCTCTGGACGAACAGTCAACACCTCGACCCACGAGGAAACCCTTGAGCGCCTTCACAGAGCCGTCAAACGGAAACGACTGGAGGTTGCCGACCGCTGGAAGCTGCACCATGACAACGCTGCAGACCACACCGCCTTCGTTGTGACCATCTAGAGCGGACAGGGGTTACAGCCTTGCCGCAGGCACCATAAAGCCCCGATGTGAGCACGGCAGACATTTTCAGATTTCCAAGTTTGAAGAAAAGCATGAGATGTCACCGTTTAAATGATTTTCCCACAATCCAAGGGGTTGTCACATCGTGAGTACGTCAGCCGACTCTAAGGAAGCCTTTGCTTCATGGAAATCACGTTGGCAGTGGTGTACCAACTCCAGAGGAGACTATTTTGAAGGGATTTAATAATATGTGCTAGTCGAATCAATCCATCTTTAATTAAAGGGTCCCTAAATTACCCCTTGACATTTCATACACATTTCAGATAAACATGCGCATCGATATCAGAATGCCGTCACGATCATCGCGAATGCCGTCACGCAATGCGACAGCGCTACGCGCCGCGGGAGAGCCACAGAACGAAAGAAATGACCCCCTTCGACTCTCCGGGCATTTCCTATGCTCCCAGCTCGTCCTGACGTCAGCTGGCAGCCTCGATGATGTCACCAGAGCCTGGTGCTGTCATTGGCCGAACGACTGCCGGTAAGAACTGCAAGAAATTACGCACGCTTCCTCTTCCTCGTCGCGTTGCTCGCCGTGCCATTGTGGGCAGCCCGTGGTTCTTCAACACAGCCAGTCACCATACGGTTTCATTGTGTTGGCGAAATCATTAGCTGCACCATTCGCGGAACAACAGGCCGTCCCGAAGCAATAGATCCCATTGGCGATAGCCTGTCACGTGACGTTTGGAGGAGTACTCGGCGAGTAAAAGACGGCAGTGCCAGACGGCGTATAGAGAAAGAAAGATCGAAATGAGTGGGGACCAGTTTTCGATCATAAAACACGTGTAAGTCCACTGTTACTGCGCCGTTCCAAAAAATTCTCGCTGCTGCGTGTTCGTTGCCGACTCGTGTACAACTGCAGCGCCGAAACTAAGTTTGGACCTCTGGGTGGTATACGGGCCCTTTACCTGACCCAGTTTCATTACTTTACAAACAGGCTCAACACCTTGGTAGTGAACAGACTGCATATGGACCTTGTTTTTCATGATTTTGTTATGCTCCTCATGAGGACCTCATGTTTATGAATTACACTGCGCCATGTGGTTGTGACGATAGCGAATCAATCCTTTAGAGATAGAGCTTTTTATTCGGCGTGCGTGTGCCAAGCAAGGAAAGTAAGTCACACTGTACAATGATAATGGCGAATGCAGTAGTCGGTTGCCGATAATCAGAATCAACGGCGCAAAGCGTCGGCTTTCATGCACACGTCGTAGCATATTCCAGCGTTATCGCTGTTGCTGTGCGCTTCTGTACGCGTCGTGCACGAAACGTATAGCAGAACACTCGCAAGCATTCGTCAAGCTTCCCGAAAGTTCTGACGCCACCTGCTCCGTGCAATAGCGCGCGTAGCAGACAGTGAAATGCACTCGCCATTAAAACAAGAAATGAAAAGTTCGTGCGTCAGTAGTGCTCAAAGTGTCAAAGCGAATACTCTTCGCAACGTGCTTTTCGGGTCCCAAAGCACACCTTACAATGTTTTGTTAAAAGCGTGCATATTAAACCACTACTTCCTGTGCTCATTGCTTGAAGTAAGCGCCCCCGAACGGTGCACGATGAGCTCCTAGAAGACTGCCCCTGAAGCATACGCAGGGACTGTGCTTCGCGTAACGCACAGGCCTGTAGTTTTTTCGTTAACTTCAATACCTCTTCACTGATCTCAAATTACAGCACTGCAATAAAATAATCTACAAGTACTGTCCCTTATTCTTCACGTGACCTAATTATCTGTTGCCTACATTCGGTCATATTTACGGACAGTTAGAACTCAAATATATATATATATATATATATATATATATATATATATATATATATATATATATATATATATATATATTGCAAATATGCCTCGTAGTCGTACATTGCATGAACAGTGTCCTAGCGTAATAAGTTAATTCAGCATGACAGACGCTTCGGAGAATCACCTGACAGAGAGAATAGGATTTCGTTATCCTTACTACTCGTCAGAGCACTTGTCTGCGTAGTTTAAGAAATCACAGTGGACAAAGTGAGACTTGCGCGAAAGTTGTTAACGTTAGCGAATGCTTCCGTCGCCGTTACCCAAGAACCGCGGTCACGTATCGGCAGCACTTCGCTCTCGGGCATGTTGTTACGAACTTCGTGATTTCGTTTTGTTTTTCGCTCGCCATTTCGAGCTGGCAGAGCCAATGCAGCGCGCCAACCAATTTACCTCGTCCAATTTCCGACCTTATAGCAGCCATGGTTCGTTTCCTCCCAGCGGCAGCTCCCCACAAAGCCGAGCCTCGCGCGAGAGTTGTTTACTTTGGAAAGCGGGCCACGGAAGGGAACCACGAAAAAGAAGGCAGCGCGAGACTGAATTACGTGTCAACGCAGACGTGTACGCTCCATTTTCTTGTTTCGCTCGGTTCTTTCGCAAGTACACTGCTTCGGCCACCGCGGCCGCCTATTTGCGGCTCTGATGATGCGGTTTCTCGCTACTGCGACTTCCGTCGCGCTGACAGGCAGCTGCACCTGATGGCGGAGTCCTGGCATTAATTTACGCGCGCTCTTTGAAGATGCGCGTCGCGCAAGGTCTCCGCTTTCTTCGTCGCGATTTTCAAGAGTTGCGCTCGTCTGTGAAACACAAACACATTAACTGGCACCGCGTGCTGAAAGAACTGATAACTTGAAGGCCTTCTGCGAGTTTGAGGGTTTTTGCTAACAAGATATGCGCTGCTGTTCTTGGCAAAGTTGGTAGAAGATTTTGTGAGTGCCACCGAGAACAACAACGCAAGGGTCGGCAAGATAAGAAGATTGCTTACTGTAATATACTTCGGAACAACTTACATAATGAACCACCATTTTTCTTTGGTTTTATAAACAGCGCCTTTCTTCTAGAGCAAATCATTAACAACAGTTCTTTCGGGAAAAACAATCATAGCTACAGAGAAAGTATAAAAGGGTCACAACGGCTTTACGATTTCGTCCGCCACAATATTCTAAATGGAAAGGAAAGTGCTGCCGCTGGTGGTGGCGGTGATGACGATTATGATCATGATGACGACCCTGCTCGTGCGTATCATCATAAACAGCAGCAGCGTCACCAAGGCGTATGTCACGGGGTAGCGAACCTTCCATATATATAGAAACCCATGTGTTCAGAAAATGGTGGCTCCTACGGAGGTTAGCACCATATGCTGAAGAGGAGAAACATCCAGCGGAAGCAAAAAAATCCACGCATATCTACGGAGTGAATGACGATGAGTGGGCGAAGCTCCGGAGGTTCATCGGTAAAAACCGTGAATCTTCCGTGAATCTTGCCCAGTACATCATCAAAGACGTGACAAATAAAGCCCCTTGATGTTGGAAAGTAACGCCACTCTTTGAACCACGCCGCGACACCCTCGCCCGAGCCGTCAACCTCCTCGTTTTTCCCCCCTCGTTCGCGGAGCCAGCGCATCCGCAACGCTGAATGGTTGCGGCGCGCAATCAGGTGACCTTGACGTCACGAAAGCGACGCACAACTTGTTTTCGCGCGCTTCTAGTTTCCCTCGCCCGCCATGCGCCTGCCCAGCGGTGGTCGCCCTTCGGCTCCAAACGTGCGTTTCGCAAGTGTTTCCGCCTTTCTGTGGTGCTGTGAACTTCGTTTGCTGTGGAAATCTCTTGCTTCCATTTGTTTCAATGCAGCTGTGAGCCAGAGAAAGGGCTAGCATGATTTTCGATCCTCCGAGGACAACTGAATATTGTGCGCCGGAAGCAGTAGCTCCAAAACGTCGGGGAAAAGCATGTCCCCCTTCTAAGCACACAGTTCCGTGCGAGTTGACTGTTACAGTTTTCCTTAGGACGTTGGTGAAGTTGCATGGATATTTCAAGGTACCTTGCATACCCGGACTCTTCGTTCAGTACAGTAGAGAACGCCTATATGTTTTGTTGACTTCGTGCATTGGACCGTGTTCTCGTGCGTGCTCTAGTCTTCAAATGATGTAATTCATAAGTTAAGGGCCTGCAACTCCTGCTTCGTAATTGTGCGCATGTGTGCGCGCGTGTTTGTGCGTGTGTATATGTATGTGTGAGCTTGCGATAGCGTGTGTGAACGCGTCTGTATGTGTGCGCGTGTTCGCGCACGTCATGTGTGCATGTATATGTGCGTGTGTTTGTGTGTACATGTTCGCATGTATGTGTCCGTGCGTGCGCGTTCGCGCGTGTATAATGTATGTATATGCACGTATGTAAGTATGCGCGTGCTTTTATTGTGTGTGTGTCTGCGTATGTATGTGTGTGTGTGTGCAGTGTGTGTATCTATGTATGCATGTATATGAGCGTGGTGGTATCTGTGCACGTGCGTATGTATGTATCTATGTGCGAGCGTGTGTACGTATGTGCTTGTCGCATGTGTGTTGATATATGCGTGTGTATGCATGTGCTTGTCGCATGTGTGTTGATAATGCGTGTGTATGTATGTGCTAGTCGCATGTGTGTGGATACATAGATACATGCGTGTGCATGTATCTATGTGCGTGTGGTCGTACGTGCATGTGTCGTACGTGTCCGCGTGTGCGGGTGGTCGTATGTACTTGCGTGCGTATTTTTGCGTGTGTTCGCACATGTGTGTATTGTGTGCGCGTGTCCGTGTGTGCGTGTTCGCCCTTGTGTATGTATTTGCATTTGTGCACCGTATGCATGTGCGAGTACGTGTGCGCATGTGGTCGCATGTGCATGCGCGTGTGTGTATTTTTGAGTGTGTGTCTGCGTATGTGTGTACGTGCACCCGTGCGTTCGTATGCGCGCGTACGTGCAATCGTGCGCGAATGCTCATGTGTACGTGTTCCCGCGCGTGTATGCATATGTATGTGCGTGTGCGCATGTGTTGGTATGTGCGTGCGTGCTGCGCTCGCATTTAACCACGATAATGTATTGGCACGTGCGTTCTGTATAGGCTCTTTCGAAAACACAGCATGTGTTTTGCACAGTGGCATTGATACAAAGGCATTCGGCCCGCCTGTGCCGGGAAATTCACTTTAAATAAACCATTTTTTCTTCGTTAGATATTTATTTAATCTATATAGTAGCCACTTACATGCAACACATTCTCCTGTATATTCTACGCTGTATGCATTGTATGCGTCACCGTACCGCGAGCCCAACGGACAACGGAGAGGCAAACCGCGCAGCCACTGGTAGGTACTCATTTTTTTTTTCGGTGCGCTCTCGCTTGTTTTAACTGAAGCGTCCCGAAATAAAAACATTTGTCACCAAGTTATACTGGAAGCATACTGTCCTCACGCCAGTTTCACAAGGGATAAATTCCTATTTGGCGCTTCAAAGGGCCGAATAAACAAGCGCGGGGGATGGGGATGTTATGAAACACGACATTAATTCACCTTCCCGAGTGTGCCATGAACTTGGCCTTTCCTTGATATATCTTTTTTTTCCCCTCGGCTAACACAAGTGACCTTGTAACGCGTAATTTGCGTTGCATCAAGAGTTGTCGTGTATGTAGCCAGCACACCGTGGTGCTCCACATTTCCGTGGATATTGCACAATAATAAAAATAGCACTAAAAGAACGTATGCACACGTATCTTTTCGCTAACATAATTACAAGTCATGGTCAACATTGTGATGCAACTGGAATGAATTTTATGTGTACGAGTGGACGTTCGTTATTGTAACAACCAAAATATACCTCTACAGCATTTGCGCAGAATCTACCAAGTCGACCATTCTTACGCATGTGTACATATTCCCAGAGTCTAAATATTTTATTGGCAGCAGGGAGGGAACGACGTGGCTTTACGTTTAAGGCAAGCGCGTATCCCGGTTGATACAGCGAGCTTCAAATATTTTAAAGGAGTCCACGTTTTACAAGCGCCCCAAGAAAACATTACATTCTACCCTTTTTAATCATCGCAAGAAACAGGCATGCACTTGAACCTTGCTCCGAGTATATATAGTCAATTTTGCGTCATGAACTCCTGTTTAATTACCATACAAGAGTTCTTGCGTTCTAAAACGGAAGAAGAAATACAATAATAATGCAGAGGGGCGTATCTCATCAGACTGACTTTCCATGGGCGCTTTCATGGAAGATCGTAAACACCCCCTTATTTTTCCAAGGACACATGAATATCTAAACACTACAAAATTAAAAGGCAGAACACTTTATTTCGAGCGTAAATCTATTTAAAACTATCAGCAAAGAATAATATGTTACAGTAAAATAAATGTTGTTTTCTTCATAAAAAAACCATTTTTCTGCTAATAGTGTTTCCCTCCACGCCTAGTAACGCTTCAACCGAAACTTCTGTAAACCCCCGGGTTGATGCCGCTGAGAATTGGTTCTGTACCGCCTTTTATCCAAAGCTTCCCGACCATGTGAATTGACCTTGGCATAACTTTCTTTTTCACATTGTCTATTGGGGCTTTCTAAAAATTTAGGTAGCCCCGCCACGGTGGTCTAGTGGCTATGGTACTCAGCTGCTGATCCGAGGGTCGCGGGATCGAATCCCGGCTGCGGCGGCTGCATTTCGATGGAGACGAAATGTTGAGGCCCGTGTGCTGTGCGATGTCAGTGCATTTAAAGAACCCCAGGCGGTTAAAATTTCCGGAGCCCTCCACTACGGAGTCTCTCATAATCATAGCTGGTTTTGGGACGTTAAACCCCACATAACAACAAAAGTTTAGGTAGCGCTGGTCGGTATCGCTTCAACTTTGTCTGCAATTTCAAGCTCTGGGAGTTTTACAGCGAAGCTTACGTTGGTTCTTTTCCACTTATCGGGCGCTGCTGGTATCTAGCCGGACAACTCTCACACTAGTACAAGATAACACTCGCCTCCACGAGCGGCAGCGCGGGATACCCAAATAAAAAGCAAAAGAAGCCGTAAAACGCGCTCGCGAATCCTCTCCTGCACGGTAAAAAGCAATTAGACGCTTCTTTCGTATATAATGAATTCGAACGGAGCTGCATGCCTATGTTCCTGCTGCCTTTGAAACTATCAGGTAATCAGAAAGTAAATGCTCCGGGCATGGTACAGCTCATTCGAACGTGCCACGTAGGTATTGCATGCTGCCTCTGAAACCAGGACACGTTCAAAGCGATTGCGCATTCTGCAGATTATATGCGAAACAGTTAACGCCTACTGAAACTTTCAATTATTTAAATTAACATACACCATTTCCATGCTGTGGACGCCGAAGGAAAACATGTTAACGACACGTGGGGGTCATGAAATACAACGAGCGTCGTGAGCACTGCAACAAAGTGTGACGAACACAACCAAAAAGGGACACGCAAAGCGACAACGGCTTGAAGCACTGTGAGAGCAGCGCATCTTGTTTCGAGGCCAAATACCTCGAAAAATACTTTTGAAGGAACGAATTCGACCCAGTGTGCAGCGTCTGCGATAGATATCGGTTCCATTGGGACGTATCGTAAGTTGCCAAATGCCACAACACGCCTAGCGTTTTCCGATGTAGACCTAAAGCTTCGCTTATGTCTATTCCCACTTATGTATCCCAATCCGCCCGTAATTTTTGTTCCGTTTTTGTTTTATAGTATGGATTTGTTTCAAGTCACTGTGACCGCGTAACTGGGAGCCGTTCAGCACGAGAAGTCGGCTATCGAAAAAATATTAATTGCGCCCGCGGGGCATAGTCTTGGACATTGCTTGCGGGAATCGACTATAGCCGGAGCGCAGATCCATTTGACTGGTCGACCTGTTTTTCGCTTGTGTGTCAGCGGCGGGCGGCGTGCTTTCTGGGCCCGCGTGAGACCCCAACCTCGAGTGAAAACGGTCAGTCCATTGATTCGCGGCCGCTCAGGTGCAAGCGAAAGACAAAGTCGACCAGTGAAATCTAGCTGTGCTTCAGCTACCCTGAGCTGTTGCTAACAGCTCCCAATATTTCGTGGGCACTGACATGAAAGCCGGCGCGGGCGGCGCTGCGGAGCGCACGCGTTAAGCGTGCTGGCAGCTGTGAAATCCGTGACACTAGTTGTCCTTTTCTTTCGCTATGATCAAGTGCGTCGAATACTGTATGAGGCCCTCAATGACACTCCATGTACGTCTCTCAGCTCGCAGGACCTCTCGCGTATCTTCACTAATCGCACAATAAATATCACGAGGATAAAGAGAGCAATCATCATTATAGTGCGGCCCCGCCACGGTGGTCTAGAGGCTTTGGTACGCGGCTGCTAATCCGAGGGTCGCGGGATCGAATCCCTGCCGCGGCGGCTGCATTTCGATGGAGGCAAAACGTTGAGGCCCTTATTGTACGATGCATGTGCAGAACCCGGGGTTCTTGTAATTTCCGGAACCCTCCACTACGGCGTCTATAATAATCGGGTCGTAATTTTGGGACGTTACACCCCAAATCAATCAATCTTTGTAGTGCGACTGCATGCCTTTCTTTTCAATTCTATAAAATAAAACATATTGTACCGCACAACTCAGGAGCCGTATTGTGTTCTCTTCCGATTCTGTTCATTTCTTTTCTGCTTCAGTCATTTGCCTCTCTCCATGGCAGCGGCTGTGCAGCGTCGTGAGGAGAGAGTAAGTATGGGAAGAAGAATTGAAAAATAAAATAATGTTACGTAATGGAGGTTCAGGATGATCGTTACATAATCGTCGCTGTTCGATGCTTGCCTGCGCCTACAAAATTTAGCGTGAAATATGGTATAGGCGTGTTATATAGGAAATAGAAAAGAATGGCTTTTACTTAATGAGGAGCATGAGAATGTGCTTTGGCAAATACAAAATTAGGATTATATGACAGTATAGATTGTACAAAGGAATGATAAATTGATACGTTACTTAAAATTGACATAAAACGTGACTCTGCACAACAGCAAATGTTGTTTTCGTTGACGCGTTCAAAACATTTCATGGATGCAGCTTTCTTGTTTGTCTTCATATTCACTATCATTCACTGCTCATTGAAAAAAAAATGACAGATTTTGTAAAATTTGCAATTTCCAGGCTCACACTATTGGTGGTCTTTCTACACTTAAATGTGATGCACAGATTAACATCGCGGGGGCGCAAATTATCACCTTATTAAGTGGCCAGAGGTGTGAGTTAACGCGCTCTAAACCATATAGATGATATTCGGCCTTACTTCAACTTTAATGCGCGTGTGTGGAATGGAACAATTTTATAAGCAAACATTCTGGTCGTTTCAGGCTAAGGACCGTCCTTATTTTGGATAAGGTTTACAGTAACGCTGCGACAGTTTATCTTCTCAACGCTCTTTACAGTTATCATCGCCAGCATGTCTTGCCCCTCGCTTTTGAGAGCGGAGCTGCAACGAGCAAATAGCTATCGAAATAATTATCTTCGCTACGTGCAGCCATGAATGTACTAGATCTCACAGCTCCATGTCTGGCTACATCGAAAAGTCAGTCCATAGTGGCTGTTATTGAACTGTATGCTTATGAGATAACATGAAACGAGACACGCAAATTGGAAACGTCCTTTATTACTTCAGACTATGCAAGAAAAAAAAAACAGACGCACAAGGAACAATCAATGTTGCGACAAGATTCATAACATGTCCCTTCGTTGCCTATAGGGATAAACATCGTGGTGAATAAATAAGAAAGCTGAAATGAACCCTAGTGCTAAAAAATTGACGACGTCACACACGTATGGTTGCACGGGTATTTGCACAAATACCCGTGCAAATGAAATTAGGATTTCGAGAATGAAAATTGAAGCAACAAAAAATTGCTTTTTAGATTAAAGGATTTCCAGGCAGAGCGGAAAGGTTATCTACAACATTTTGTTACACTGAAAGTGTGTGCAGACAGCATAATTTTCGGAAGAGCACAAGAAAAACATACCAGGTACATACAGCCTACTTACAACGCCTGTCACTGACAAATTTCTCCAGCGAGTGAGTCTGTATTTCTTTCTTTCATAAGTACTCAGCTTTGCTTCTTTTTTGTTGAATTTATTTTACTTGTATTAGACATCACGCACCTTTCCTCTTCTAGGCTAAGCTAAGCAGCTAAGAAAGTTACGGCTAAAGGTCTTAGCGTCAACTACTTTTTACGGATATTCTGGGATCAAAAGGAGCGACTGAGAAGGTTGCCTTGCGTAAGCCTCCCGGAGAACGCCAAGAGTTGGTTTTCAAAGCTATATTTCTATAGGAATCTGCATCATCCCATTGCTACTCAATACGCACACAAAGGTACACATACGCACGCAAAAGCTAGAATGCGCAGATCTTCGTCGTGTTTATCAAATGCGAAAAAAAAAAAGCAACGATCATAAGCGGCTTCATTTCTCTTGGACATTTCGCGTATGTGAATAAAACTGTAGGCCTTCTAAAAAACACAGGTATTTTTAAACAAAGAAACATCGCTTCCTTCGCGCGACACTCCTTGCAAAGCAAGATACCACCGAGTATCCCAGTCGGTGCAACTAAGAAAGCTGAAGAAAGGATGTTCCAAAGTGTTGAGAAATAAGGCTTTACATGGGCGCAAACGTATTAGGCTCGCGGTTGAGGACGTTAAAGCGGATTTTATCATTCCAGTATACATACTGAACAATACTGCTCTCTGTTGGTATGTATAGTGCAAGCACAAATTTCTTTCGTTACAGTCTTACATATTCTAGTTGATGATGAAAGCGATAATCGTAAGAATAAGGATTTGGCTGGAAATGTTTAACGCCAAGTCTGATAACTTGAAGCTTGTTGCAGAGGACTCAAATGGTTTAAGAAAAGAACAGCAAATAACGTGTCGAAACGCAAGGCCTTTTCTACCCTCGCGAAATGGTTCTTTTCAGAGAACATGTCCTACTGTAAATTTGTTTCCATAACGTAACGGCATGAACGTGGCTAGTTGTGCAAGGTATGCATCGAAGGAGAAAGGACTGAGCTTTGCGTGCACAGCAGCGAGAACTAAAATAAGAAATTACTTATCGTTTTTCTCTTGGCCGAATCCCTTCAAGCTAGGGAGTTATATGGACCAAACGTCCGAGAAAGGAATCGTCGACAGCTGGCAGGGTAGCGCACTGTCAGCTCTCCCTCTGCTAAGATCTAAAATTTCTAGGGTCAGTTATGTGCTTACAGCAAGGCATTTCAGCAGTTTTGGTCATGGTCTTCTTTGCCGTTGCCACACAATGTTGTGCTTATTTAATTCCGAAGCAGATGGCAGGAGTTATTGATTCACACGTGAGGAATACGCGTTTATTGGGTGTTTTGTCGACGACTCGACTGCATAGCTCAGCTAATTTGTCGGTGTCGGCTGACAGCGTATGATCCCCGAAAACATGAACACGCCTATATGACAGCGAATAGCAATGACGATGAAATAATGGCACGTGTAATCAAACTATAGCTGCAAGTCACCCCGAAAGGTCCAAGGAACGTAAGAATTCATTCATTCATTCATTCATTCATTCATTCATTCATTCATTCATTCATTCATCATTCATTTCTACACCTACAGGGCCAGTAGGACGCTATGGAACAGGAAAACAAATTAGACACCAGGAAACACAATGCAATTAAGTATTAAACCGCAACATGATTCAAGCATATAAAAAATCACTCGGATACATGCCAAGGGCAGTTATGGAAAAAAAAAGACATAACAGGCGGTACTGAATTACAATGTGACGAGTTCATGATGGCAGAACATATTTGACCATAAATGACGCATTGCTAGTAAAATTGCGGGAAATATCATCACTGCAACAAAGGGTACAGGTGTACAACGGAGAGAATAATTGCTCACATGCTTGGTAAATTAAACTGAGTAACAAGACGGGTTCGTCTATGACTACGATAGGTATCTCGTAGAAGTTAATGAGAGTTTTTGTTTAAGAAATGCATATTGGCACAGCTTCGTTTGAGGTATACAATTGTAACGCATGATCACAGAAAATGTGAGTTACATGTCTTTTTTTGTAGACGAGTTCTCTATCGTGTGCTGCCATTTGCTCTGTTTTTATCAACATAAAACAGGCTGCCCATTTGACTGCCCTTGCGACGCCATAAATTCATGGCACTACTTTTGTGTACTGCGCCTGGGCAATCTTGATTGTTTGCTTAACCTCAATTGAAGAAGTAATATAGCGGGATACTATAAAATAAAAGCAAAAAGGCCATCTATCCCGGACTGCGTATAGTAAGTTGTGCCTTAGTGAAGAAGTACCTGTACAACAGGCTTGCGTACGCACGTCCTCGAAAGCTATAGAAAAAATTAATGTCAGGCCAACATTTCTGCTCTCATAAACAGGCTGAGCACGTTTAGCTTCATATGCTAAAATACCGCGATCTTCGTCCCACCTAATCGTAGAAAAGGTCATTTGTTCACAAACTTACATTTGGGAAAATTTAGGCATTTCTGAGCATGGCGAAATATACCCAAGACGATTGCGCGATGGCAAATGCCACTTATTAAAAAAGTACTTTATGAATCAATGAGCCTGTGTTTCTTCTAGCGTGCAATTTCTTTTTTTTTTCCTGCGAGCACGTGCATAAGCGCTCCAACAGCTATTTAAACTAGGCTCATCGCTCATTGCATCGCGCAAGTAATCACTGGGGTGTGTTGATGGGCGGTGCAAAGAAAACACCTACTGTTTGGACGCCGCCTGTCCTGGTTTAGATGAATACCAACGCGTGTGTCCTCGCGAGACGATATATATATATATATATATATATATATCAGGGAAGGGAAGTGGTCATAGGCTCGTTTATTCGTTAGGAACAAAGTTAATGTTATTTGTTGTTTGTTGGTTCATTTCATGTGGTCTTATGGTCTATGGTTATATATAAGGTAAACGCGCAATATTTACTTTTCACATGATTAAATCTCCCTACATTGCCGTTGGATGATTACCTCTAGAATTTTAATAAATATGTCGCTACATAAAAGCAACAGCTCACTGTATAAACCGCAAAACATTGTGTCTTCGTGTCTCATTTACATAATCGCAAGCAAATACAGCCTTCAATGTAGTAACAGACAGACAGACAGACAGACAGACAGACAGACAGACAGACAGACAGACAGACAGACAGACAGACAGACAGACAGACAGACTTTTCCTCTGTACAATGCTAACCGGCACCCGGGTGTCCCGGTACGCCTTTAGTTATTTATTGTATGCATTGACCTTGAATAATTCAGTTTACTCGTTTTTTTCACCACTCAGGGAGTCGTGCGTAAAGCTGAAAGAACTGTAAGTTTACATCAGTTGTTTTTGCTGACTGCTTACCGTTGATCATTCTGTTTGCCGGCGCTATATGCACAGCAGCTCTCCTACACAATTTAATTTTCTTATACGGAGGCGGCGTACACCTTTTCTGTGCAATCCTTCAAGGAAAGCAATATATATCCCATCGGTATTCGAGCCTCCAAGTATGTACGTAGGATTTGTGCTGGCCGACATGGCGCGTACAGTCTGGAATCATATATTGCCACATCGATATTTTCCGAGGACATATGCGCAACGCAGCGCGTTACATCATTCCACATCGGCACCCAGATCTCAGCATATATTGCTTTTTCAATATCCCACAGCAAGGCGCGTCTGCATGCACGTTTGAAATCTATCCTTACCGCAAGGGTATCTTTACAACCAATAAGTATGATGCTTTATCATTATTATAAAACTTTAGTGTGCTGTTACAGTTACCAGTTTCGTGAATTATGCACATTTTCTACGTTGGAATTATGGGAATACCAGACATTACGTGGGAAAACGAGACATCAGAAGTTGTAGAAGAACACTCATATCTAGGACAGCTACTGACAGGAGAACCCACCCATGCAAAAGAAATCCACCGTAGAATAAACATGGGATGGCGCGTATTCGGGAGAAATTTCCGACTCGTGAATGGAAACCTATCATTATCACTCAAGCTGAAATTATATAACTACTGCATTTTGCTAGTACTGACATACAGGACAGAAACTTGGAGAATTACAAAAAAGCTCGAGACGGAGTTAACAACCACGCAGTGGGCGATGGGACGAAAAATGATAGGCGTTACATTAATACATAGGAAGACAACCGGGGGGAGAGGGGGTCAGGGAACAGACATAATAATCGTTGCTAAGAAGAAAAAATGGACATGGGCAGGCCACGTGATGAGAAGGCTTCATAACCGATGGACAGTTAGAACGATGGAATGAATGTACCAAGAGAGGATAAGCGTAACCGTGGACGACAGAGAGTAAGTTGGGTGGGCGAAATTAAGAAACTTGCAGGTATCAAATGGAATCAGCTCGCGCTAGACAGGCAGCGATGAAGAGCATTGGGAGAGGCATTCGTCCTGCAGTGGACATAACATAGGCTGATGATGATGAATGGAGTCGCTTATATGTTTCTTTAAAACATGCACTGAATAACACTGGAAAGATTGTATATCTCTGCATGACCTCTTCCATGAGAGTGCAAAGCCTCCATCGACTTATTCTCACTCTATAGAAATCAGTGGTGCACACAAAATGAAATACTGAAGTTCCAGGGGCGCGATCGTTCGGAACACTTCGCGTTCGCTCGCTGCAACGTCACGAAGTGGGGACGCGGCTCTGGTTGTGCGCGCTACGGATTTGGCGAGACTGAGTGCAGCACAGGCTTGCAGGATTGGTCACCCTCCTTTGGTTCAGCGGCACAGTTTTATGACAGGGTGACCCATAAAATATGCGAGAAGGAGAGGGTGAGAGCAACCAATGGACAAGCGGTGAATATTTCAAAAACTGACGAGTAGGTTTTGTTGCCTTCTTTTAGACAATATAATACAAAGCGAAATGTTTTTCGTCTTCAAATGAGCAAGAATGTTTCATGAAAAGCATCATTTTTTTTTCATGAGCGCTAACGCGCGACGTGCAGAGAAGACGTGGTTATGCAAAAACGTGGCCGCGCCACGCTGCTTACGGGGCAAGGATGACCACGGCCAGTGACTACGGCCAGTGACTATGGCCAGTGACGACGGCAATGGAAAGCGAACGGAACCGCCCGCGTTCGCAAAATACGATCTCCAAATCTCGCACCAACACGTCGTTACGTGGCTTACCTCTAGGAATAGCAGCAGTGCATGAGTTCTTTATTTTAACAACAAATGACCTCTGTGACGTCTAAGGGTAAGGATTTGGATTTGAATCGCTTTTCATGACGAGATGTTTCCCGTGTCATTTTTAAAGCGAAGCTTTATACCTCAACCGCGCCACGTTCTTTCTTTCGCACCATCAGCCTCTGAAGGGCAAAATTTATTCTGCCGACGATAACATTATTATTATTATTATTATTATTATTATTATTATTATTATTATTATTATTATTATTATTATTATTATTATTATTATTATTAATGACAAGAGGAATCCATACAATAAATGGGTCACTGGGTTTGTGCAAGAGCTCCTGAGGTTACCGATGACATCCCCACTTGATCACACGAACTTTCCTACCATTTGTGTTCACGCCGGAACGCCGTACAGCAGACGGCGAGCCCCGGATTCTTCGACCAATGAGGCATATAATGCTTTCACTATCATAAAACCCCGAAAGACAAGATGCCGTCCTCCATTGTGAGCTTCTGTTTCATCGTCATAATTGGGAAGTTGCGTATCGTATATAAGCAGTCTCGAGGAGCAACGCGCCGACGAAGAGCGACGACGAGGACAGATACGAGAACGCAGTCGGTGGCGGCGGGGCTACGCCAAACGCCTCGCTGTTCATACATTTTCATATAGAGCAGTGGTTCTCAGGCATGGACGTGTCGGGGCCCCTTATGGACAGGCAGAGTGCTGGCAGACCCCTTGCAGTGACGAAAGGGGAGGGGGGGTGGGGGGGGATGGTGTAGGAACTATAAGGTCACAAAAAATGCAGCAATGAATATGTAGTAACTGAGACCAACCGAGGCAATGTTGTGTGGATTGATTTCTGGGGTTCTACGTCCTAAAGCCACGCCGTGATTAGTAGAGATGCCGTAGTGGAGGGTTCCGTAAAGTTCGACCAGCTGGGTTTTTTTAAAGCGCATTGCCATCGCACATTACGCGGTGCTCAACGTTGCGCCTCCATCGAAATGCAGCAGCCGCGGCAAGGACTCAATCCTGCGACTTCCAGATCAGCAGCCGATTGTCATGGTCACTAGGACACCGTGGCAGGGATATTGTGGGGAGTGCACAAGAATGCACCGAAAAATTAATGTACAAGAATGTTACACATTGTACAGCCTTTATGCTCGAGAATTCCGTACCTGCGGTTATGAAATACTGTAGTCCGTGACAGCCTGTGGCCCCTTCCTGCCCATGGTACGCTACACCGCGTGACACTGAGGCAGAGTTGGCTGCGCCGCGGCATAAAAATGTCAAACGGCGAAGTTGCACTGCGGCAAAATTGGCTTCGCCGTGGCGCGGTATCTACATGCAGCGAAGCCAACTTAATAAATCGCCCTCAACGAAACAGCGAAACATTTTTTTTTGTTTTTATGGTCGCTGATATTGCGGATTGCCAAAAAGGCTTCGCGGACCCCAATTCGAGAACCAGTTACATAGGAAATGGGTCATTGAAATGGGTCACATGGGTCATGTGTGACATGTAAATTTAATATGTAACGCTCGCGGGAGTGTCTCTGATCGGTACGCAATTGCAAATGTCATCGCGGCGAAGTGATAAGCTTTGGCTACAATGGCTACATCATATACTCGTACAGCATGTTTCAGTGAACACTTTGAAAAATTCTAAGAGTCTCAAGAAAGTGCTAGTTAACTAGATGCTTAAATTAGATTTACTAATAATCTTTTATTAGAGACATCTGGTGGCATCTTTTAATGGAGAGTTTTTAGCCGCGGAGGTGATGATGCCATATCAGGATTTAAATCATAGAAAAGTTATATCTAAAGCCGTGCAGCGCGAGAAAACCTGGACTTTTTCCGCACTAAAACAAAACTGAGCGCATAAAGAGCGTCGGAAGTCACGTGCAAATGTGACCTCTGCTGGTGACGTGTTCGAAAGGTTGCAGCGGCGATTTCGAAATGTACGATGTGCTATTTGCGCTATTTTGCTCGTGACTACAAAGCCTCGTTGCTCTGCATGGGCAGAAGCCGGCGTTGTCTTTGCTTATTCGTTCGGTGCACGAAGCCTATTTATCATTTCAAACTCCGCGGTAGCGAGTTTTGAGCGTCTGCACATTTCAAATTGACCGCCCTGGCATCGGAACACGTCACCAGTGGGCGTTGCATTCGCATATGACTTCCGGCTCTCTTCTAATAGCGAGTCGCGGTTTCGTGAAGAAGATATTAGGGGAGCTTTCACTAGTGTACTTGGAGGGTGAGACGCAAACCACAGGCATAGAGGGCGAGACGAACGACACGCTCTCTTTGGCCTGTGGTTTGCTCTCCACCTTCCAAGTATGCAGTACGAGCTGACCCAAAATTCTACTCTTCTGAACTTTCACTAGTGGCGCAAGGCTAGCGAAGCTGATGAACACTTGGCTGGTCCGGGTTTGTCTCCAGCGCACCCGCATATCGTCGTCGTCAGAGGTTTCGGGAAACGCCTCGCAAATCACTGCCTGGCCCAGCGAACGCTTCTCAAAGTTGCGCACCGAGCCCAGTGTAAAGGCGTTCACGTCGAACCACAGACGGTGGCAAACGCGGGACGCGTGGCGTTGGCTTGACGCCGTGCTACCTCTTTGCTGTTCACTATGCTCTTGTGCATACATAGCCTCGTGCCATGAGAGGACGCACGCTCTCGTGGAGCGAAGCTATGCACAAAAACCCATAGCTTCGCGAGACGCTGTACACGGACAAATCGACGCATACTGTCTTTGGCTTCTTTTTTTTTTTTTCTGCCTGCAGGTGGAACACGTGTGCCTGCCAGCCGCAGTTTTGCCTATGTAATAGTGGGCGAAGGTGATGTGCCTAAGAGAAGAAAGAAGCGCGCGTCCGAACGCCGCACATTGGCCATTGTATAGAAGTGCACATGTACTCTTGGCGACCAGAATTGATGATAATGGTTTTGTGATACGCCCCACACCTTAAGGCTAGCAAAAATGCCTCGCATTAAAAAGAAGAAAAAAAAAAAGAACGCCACATTTTGGCGGGCCGCAGGACTTAAAGCAACGACTTTTTCTTTGGTTTAAATATTCGTACGGCATTCTCACCTGTGTGGATAAAAACTCGCCGCTGGCGATAACCTCGAAATTCCGCTAATTGGAAGGCTAATTACGCATTCTTAGTTGATAACAATGCAAACTGCAACTTTCTCACGATTGCTGACGTTCGCCCAGACTGACTGGTTGTTTCTTAAGAAAATTTCTTTTCGCTCTCTTTCTCTCTCTCTCTCTCTCTCGAAAATCCAATGTTCAGGATTTTTTTAAGTGCTCATTGACACACCCGGTATATAAGACGAAGTGCAAAATTAAATGTTCGCCGTTTGGCAATGCATTCACTAGTTCAACATTATTTCCTGACATTACTAGAGTTGATTATTTTGTCCGAGCTATTCGATTAAAAACAGTTTTAAATTATTTCAAGTTAAAATTCACAAATGAAAGCGTTTATAGTGATGTCAGGTGTTTATGTACTGATGGCCCAAGTTAAGCTTCTTCCTCTGTATACGGTATTTCCAGCTCGTTTTGCTTTGTAGGGAAAACGTGATAAATATCTTCTGGAGTGAATATAGGATGCATAGGGTAAAAGTTATTAAGGGAAAGAATGGAGATTGACGCGAAAGTTGCGGCAGTATGGATTGCAGAAACCTTCGTTAGTCAAGTTGGGAGGAACAATACAAAAATACGGGGAAAAAAGAAAAAAATAAGTGACGAGTGTCGGTTTAACACAAAGAGGCGTAGGCCAGCGTGCATAAACTTTGGGGGAAGAGCGTAACAAGAATGTCGGGTGTCTCGTATCATTCGGGGAAGCATAACTTACCGCACAGTTATGTAAACGGGGAAGTTTGCGCAAAGCATGAGCTATTAGCTGCCACGGAAGACTTGGGTGCTACAGCCACAGGCTGGCACGGGCAACGATGGCGAACCGAGCTCTCCTGTTTGTTGCGCAGCCGAGAGAGAGGGGGGGGGGAGACGGATGGGCCCCCGTCGGCAGCGCGCACGGCAGATGAGCCTGCAGAAGAATGGAGCCGTCGTTCCTCTGATGGTCGATGGTCATAACGGTCGGATTACGCTCTATCGTTTCGCGTGGTCCTCTCTCGCATGTATTGGCCCTCCAATTGGTGTGTAGCTTTGTTTGGAAGCATTCCCGGAAGCATATTCAGCGAATGAAGACAGGTTTCCGCTTGCAGCGTGCCTTTATAGTGTTGTGCTTCACCGGCCATTCTGTAACCGCGTGCCACTTCTTGTTACGCACAAACGAAGGCACAAGCAAATAACTTCCATGCGAGAAACAGAACAGTGAGCTTAACGAATGCGCCATCTGAGCGGGGTGTGTTGTGGGAAAACGTCGTTATCCGTTTAAACAGACCGACGAATACCTCACCATGCTTTTATTCTTCAAATCACGTGCGCTGAGTTCCTTAGTGGTGGCCGTGCCATACTTTCATTGGGAGTGAGCTAATGTTGCACATTATAGTATATATACGTAACCATCGACGCATTTGCTTTATTATTACTTATTCCATACTTTTTACAACGTGCTTGCAAGCATGCATGCTCCTGTACAAGAGTAAAACGAGCATTTTTTTTTCAAGAATATCGGAACCAACAAATCACTGCCGAATATTGAAGCAACATAAGGAAACGGCAGTATTGTTCCAGACCCTTCCACAAGATATAAATAAGGCAACAGAAATAAAAGGCAAAATCTTTATGGCGCTAAGAATTTTGTTTCGTCACCGGCTGGAAAGGGGCTATTTGCCTTGCCCGTGCTTGGTTGGCACTCACTAATCGGCTTGTCGACAGCTCTCGTGCTTCTTCTTAAAAATTTGCTATGACGGCACTTTTTCACCCATGCCCGTCATCTATGACCTGGAAGAGCTCCAAAATTCTCTGACGTGCGTAGCGAAAACGCGCTTTGTCGTATTACTTAGGTTGTCTCACACTGTAGCCACTCTCTTCGCAGCATACAGGGAACATGGCTCTCTCGGTTGCTTGAATATCACCGGAACTGCTCTCACAGATACGAACTTTCACTTGTGGGGAGGTGTCAATGGATAGAACAAACGAACTTAGCGGCACACCTGGTTCACGTTCTGGCTAAGTCTATGCGCTTTGTACCCATGATACGGTAGTGTAAATGTCCACTAGGCATTTATGGCCAGCGCATCGGAAGCTGCAACTCTTGTTCGGCACTGTCTGTGTTACGAAGCAGTGATTCAAAGCCTGTGACCCCTTAGATCATCTTTTAATAACGAATACGTCAAAGCGCGTGAGCATTGGTGATCCTATAGCTAGTGATTTTGTCATGGCACGACCACTCCCAATCTTCAACTGATGATACTTCAAAAGCGCCGTTAGTATATTCTAGCTTGTATTTTCTCTCCTATACTCGCGCTGCTAATATGCGAAAAGTCGGTAAATGCCTGTCTTACATGTTTGCAGTGGTTTTCTGCTATCTCTATGCGTGGACACTGTGCTCACGGGAACAAAAACCAAGACAAGTTATAGCAGAATGGTGATACGTACCTGTCGTATTAATTGCACTGCAAGCCGGTTATGATCGCTGAGCACAAGGCTACACAAAAAGCTGCCCCTAGCTCGGTATATTCTGTGTCACCAACGGCGCAAAAGAAGTGCGACTTATTTGAAACCTCCAGAGTGTACTCACGGTTGAAATCCCCAGAAAAAAAAATCTAACTAACGTTTCTTCAAACAAAAAAGTCACAGATAAAACAACTGGAAGGTAAGTAAACAGGAATATACGGTCTGGAATTTTTGTTGTGTCTTATTCAGCTGTTACGAGCTTATGTCGCTTCAGGCTAAAAGGAAGGATATAAAATCCTACGGATGACAACATAGCTAGATGCCCAGAACCCGATAAAATACGCTGGTAAGAGATGGAGGCTGAAAAACTGGGCATACATAACCATTACGGCGTCCCTGCGGCAGGCACCGCTGCCCCTGTATTCAGAAGTGCGCCTCAATTTCAAGGCGTGACTTGATTTTGTCTAGTGCTAAAGTATAACATGCCCAAGGAACGGGTTGCGTTTTCTTGGGAACGTTCGTGAAAGGTGTTACAATCACGCCAGGCGATCAAGTCAAGTCACAACTTTAGTTTAAGTGGCACATCTGAACTCGGGGTCAAGCCTGGCAAAGTGCACTAACTGTTATGTGTGGATGTCTAGCCGCATGTCACGAAGCTGCATCACCCTAAATCTACGTTTAGAGGGACACTAAAGTGAAAATGTGAAGTGATTTAGAATGGTAACTTATATATCGAGAACTCGAATGTCGTTAATTTCGCAATTTTATGTTCAATACTAAAAGCGAAAATTAATGTCGAAGTTTTAGTTTTCAAATTCGCGTCAGAGCTTCGGCCTCATGACGTCATAAGGCCAATTTCTCTCTCTCTCTTTTTTTTTAGTGTACTCTACAAATTCGCTCCGTAAGTTGTTCCGAAACTCCCTATGTTAAGTCTCTGGCTTCCCTAGAATACAACGTATGTAGAGATCCGTAACATCACGCGTATTATAGTGCTTCAACTTCAAATTGGCATCGCCATCCGTATGTCCTTTTTGCGCGTTTTCTACCTTAGCGAGGGTGTTCTACTCGCAAGACTGTGGCGTCTTTTGGTATTGTCAAAAGCTAACCTACTAATGCGAGAAAAATTGCTTTTCGCTGTAGTTTCCCCTCAAGCATCGCGAATAAATCGTGCGCAACGCTGACATACCTTCTTACTTAGCATCCTTTTTTCGCGCTGAGAAGCAAGCAGCACCGTGCACCAAGGTCTGTGCTGAGGTAGCACGACGAGGCACATTCTTATGGTGCCATATATGAAAGATGACCAAGAGTAAAAAAAATAATAATAAGCTCGATCTCTGCGACTATATCATATGAGAAGAGCGAACGAAGAATACCGACATGGTGGCACAGTTGCAAGGTTCAGACAAAACCAGGCCGAAGTGGAGCTAGTGAACATCCTGATGCGAAATTTCGGAGACATCGTGAACTGCACTGCCAAGTTGTCCTAATTGTGCTTTCGACGCAACAGTGACGCGTCACGCAACCGGCCTTTGTCTGCATTGTTTACCTTGCGCGACCTAATAAGGTTGTAACAGCGGAGCTGTTTATGGTTGAGATAAAACCGTACGGAGCGTTGATAGCTAAGGGCGGAGCTGCCACACCGAAGGGAAAAGCGGGCCCGCTATAACACTTGACCCATTGGATAGTAATCATGATAGTAATCATGCGGAGGACAATACTTTAAAGAGAGATAAGGAAAGAAAGTAGGAAGAAAATAAATAAATAAATAAATAAATAAATAAATAAATAAATAAATAAATAAATTGCGGAAGGAGATTGCGCAGAAAGGGCAAGCGTACCCGCGCTTTCCCTCGACCACTACCCACATCATTGCCCTCAGCCCAATGCTACATGATGATGATAATGATAACGATAGTGCTACATGAGAGTGATAGTGAACTTTAAAACTTTCCCCAGCTCAGCTGTTTACCCAGATTTCACTGGCATGGAACTGGCTTTACTTACGTTTATTTATTACACTTATTTCTTGTATCATTCATTATTTGATTTAGTGCACTTAAGTATAGAGTGATGTCGAAAACTGGAAAAGACAAAAGAAAAATGCAGCTCCCCTACAACGTAACCTCACAGCCCATTAATGGATTTGAGACGTTAAGCCCTATAATTGAATAATATTGTATAATTTGCTTTCGCGCTCACTTTGGTTATTTTCACACTCTATTTTCGGCATCGGGGTGAAGCTTTTTGCGAAGGAAACATTACCATCACGAGCTTGTCTTACGTTCCGCTGGCGACCGCTTGGGCAGTATTTTCATGGTGATGGCATTATCTTCCCAAAGGAAGGCACTGCTTGCGGAACTAGAAAGTTCGTTTACGTTGTTGTCGCCTATTTGACGGCAAGGCAGATTTGCCGCACCACTGCTTTTACCCAAAGTGCTGCAACCGGGGCTTTGGTTAGGCTTATCTTATCATCAGACTTAGTAGCGAAAACTTAACCTACACTTGGTTGATAATAAAAACTGCGGCCGGGGCAGCATCTTATGAAAACTGAAATATCCTTGGACAAGACAAGAATTATTTCGCGTTCGTTCACCCATATATGGATTCATTCATACGGATTTATTGTTTGGAATCCAACAATTTTCCCAAGACGCTGGAAATGCCGAAACCGCAAGAAACGCGATCCCTGAATCGTCTAAGTAACTTTCTCTCATTCGGTGCCCTTGATCTTTACATTTATAGTTAGGGGCGAGTTGTCAAAGCTCTTAATGGAATCAGATAAAAAAAAGGACAGAAAGAAAAGATACGCCGGATTCCTTCCATTGTGGGAATAGATGGCACACAAAGAATCAGCGAGGGATTTGCCTATGCCGAACCATTTGGCACTCAGCTAAGTCTTACGAGTTGCATCAACGTCGTTGCTTAAATTGAGCACAAGCACCGTCAACACAAGTGCTGATGCAATTAGTTTATTTACGCTATGTACCACGAGCGAACAGCCGCCGTGGACGAGTGCTAGCGTGCGTCCTGGAACCTCGGTGTCCCGGCTTCGGTTCCTGCCCGCTAACGCGTGGTAGGTTGACGCTTTTCTGTCTCTGGCCGCTTGTTATGTCTAAATTTCAGTCGTGAGCTACAACCGACTGTGTGTCTTCCTCTTGTTTAACCCATGTACATTGGTTCTCATGAAGCTTTCAGTGTAGATTTTGGTTGGTCCTTGATTAACATAAGCTGCATTTTCAACCTTCAGTCACCTCTGGCGCACGCCCGAATGCCTCGGGCCGAGCACTGCGAGTATGAGCCGCATGCGATTGTGTTAACGTTCTTCGTGACGTACATGACAACAATATTAGTGTAGTGGTGCCTGATCAATCATTCGCGTTCGTTGTACATTGATGCCCTACCATCCCAATTTCTGTGTGCACCACTATATGAACGAGACGACCAGGAGAGTGCCGAGGCGTAGCCGTCCACAGACAGACAGACAGACAGACAGACAGACAGACAGACAGACAGATAGATAGATAGATAGATAGATAGATAGATAGATAGATAGATAGATAGATAGATAGATAGATAGATAGATAGATAGATAGATAGATAGATACGAAGCTTGCGCGGAGACCTTTTAATATATACATATATATATAGTTACGTGGAGAATACCGAAGCTATGCAGCTTATTCAACCATCTTCACCATTCGTGTATGAGGGCGGTAAAGGCGCACAAGAGCCATTTCGGTGTCCGCGCGAACCAATTCGCGGAAGCATCGTACCTGAAGTTGTTAGGGCGCAAGCTGTGCAAGAACCTCAGAAACTAATGTCGTTTTATTGAGAAACCGCGGCCGAAAAAATATGTTTCCGCGCTGGGTCATTAAGAAAAACACCGGAAGGACTTCCGAGAACGACGCAGGTAACTTATCTCAACAGGGAGGGGAAGAGTCTTTTTGTCGTTATCGCTTTCTACATGAAGCACCAAAATGAGTTGTTAGCTTTCTATGCTTTCTGATACTTTATACAGGCGCAAAACGTAGAACGAGCCACCGAGTAAAGACGATGAAGATCAGCATTAAGCACGAAAGGTTCACATAGAAACAAAACTGCGTTTACGATGGCTTAAGCACTTTCTCCAAGGCCATAAAGGCGCCTTTGAAGTCACGGCACCACCAGAAGAGCACCGTCAGTAAAAGTGTATGCGCTACCTTGCGTGTATTTTATTTTATCCTTACTTTTACTATGTTTGTGACCCTCGCCGTCACTACTCAAGTGCTCTGGAGATTGGAAAAGCGAGGATTCGTAGCGCTAGGATCGTGGAGCTGTTGTAGCAAAAGCCGTAATGTTGATAACTCTACAGAATGGGTATGGCTGACGCCATATACTTGATAAGAGATCAATTACGTGAATTTTAATGTAACTTCTTTATTGTGCATACGCTGTCATAAGGAGCATTGCACGAGCGAGAAGAGAAATAAATGTGGAAGTATTGATGGCCGACACTAACATTGCTTCCCTCTTTGTCTCATTCGCAACACCGTCAGTGAAAAGTAAGATGTGAGCCATTTTCTTTGAAGAATCATTACCGCACGTGTTGCGAACACAGAAGCAGCAAAAGAAAAAGGAGAGCAAAAACTAAACGAGGACTAAGGAGGGAACAACTTTATTATTCAGTTCAATATCGATTAATATGTCCTAACATGTTCACGAGATGTGGAACGTGGAATTGATTAAATGGAAGGAGAAACATACTTCATAAGGCTGTGCAATCGCTTGTCTCATGAATGTTGGGCAAGTGCTGAAAGATACCGGAATATCTGTGCGTACACTACTTTTTTCTCAACGTTTGCAAACGTCCAATGATAGAATAGAATCAGCTGGTAGGCCTCCCCGTAAATTTTCTCACGTTGTCTATTTTTTCAAAATATTCATTAGCAATATTGCCTCGTTTCTTTGTGCAGACCGCCAATAGTGACACTGAAGCCTTTTCAAGGAAAACCTCTCTAAGGAAAGGCGGTATGGCAATGTACGAACGCCTTCAGAAAGCTTATGGTTTACGTGGCCTCAATGCTCACGTCGGAGTGCGCGGCGCTCTTCCACAGTTGTTCCATGCAGATCTTCTTACACACCAAGTAAACGAGGCGCGAGTTTTCGATTTTTGGTGCCATGTGTGCTGTCGACGTCGGATGACTGGCGGTCACATTTTGCTTCTCATGAGCGACTTAACGCTTTCGCCTTAAAGAAGAAAGAGACTAACTTTCATTGAGGGCTATATGTACTACGTCCGTAAAGAGACAAGGAAATTTAGTTGATGAACAACTGAAGCGTTCATAACACAGCAAGCAGTGAAAAAATACTTTAGTGTCCAACCTAACAGAGCAACTAAAAAGCCTGCCAAACTACTTTACCGGATCATGAGCTCCACCCTTGCGAATGTTCATCCTTTAGGGAGTGTTCTTTTTTTTTTCTTTCTTTTGAACCGGAATACGTCCGTGTAATCCTTATTAACTGCGGTCATATCAACAGATATACACCCTCTCAAGTGCACTACAAAAGCTACGGCCAAAGTATTATCACGCGCCTCGAACGGTAGCGGGAACAGCACGACGTAAGATTACAGTTTGTTTTCACGGAAGGTGATTATGACCCAAGTACTCAAAACGAGACGCGCCGTGAAAATCTAGAGGTATGATTACAGAGAAGCAGTTCAGGGATGCGCTTCATGACGTGGCGAGTAATTTATCGCGATCTAAAGCGCTCATTTTACGCAGACAACAGTTACGCACATCATTTGGGTGTCGCTCGGTTTGGGAGTGCGATAGGACGCCGATCGTCTTAACACTTGAATTTAGCGATTTCCAGAAACGAGCTTTGGTGATTGGCGATTTCTGCAAAACAGAAAAGTGCGTGCTCCATTTTATGCTGCTAATGTATGCAGCTTGCTTTACGGATTCCTACGCTTTATTTATTTATTTATTTATTTATTTATTTATTTATTTATTTATTTATTTATATACCCTCGTGGTAACACATATACTACATTAGGTAGGGGGAGATGTGCATCAGCTGAATGTAATGAGCAGACAATACAATATTTTAGAATACAGATTGCTGAAATAAAGAAAGATCCTATGAACATCGAAGAATACAATAACTGTACAGGTAAAAATGCGTATAATAATGAAAGTAGAATATATACAAAAAATTATCAAATACATTGTAAAGTCACTATTGAAACAAGTAACTTATTGGTTGTGTAATAATAGATGCGCCTGTCATTGCAAAACATTAAGATGGAGATTATTGCACTCTATATTGCTTTTAGGCAGAAAGGAGTTTTGTAAAGCAGCTGCTTCACAGTGTGAATTATTAACTTTACGACGATGATCGATACGAGATGATGTGAATCCGGATATATGAGGAGCGAATGGTAGGGTTGGGGTGATATATCTAATTAAATATGCTACGAAGGCGGTGTTTTTGACGAATTCAGAGTGACGGTAAGATTAAACGTTAATTCATTTCCGTCACGCTAGGAATTTCGTTATACTTGGGTATAAAAACGGGATCAGTGATTTTGTACTGCATTTGCCTTACGTATAAATGTAATTTGATGAATATCCCAAACTCACGTTGGAATGTTAGAGTTTATGTCGAGTACAAATGTACAAAGCAGCAATTTTAGGTATTTTGGAGCAACATAAACGTTTCTATGCAAGGCACCCCAAAGTTCTGTTAGCTTTAGGTGTAATATGGTCAGTGAGATTATTCCGTGTAAGGTTTTCAGCAATGTGCAGACCTAGGAATCCGTATGGTGATACACTCTTAAGAAGTGTGTCAAGACAATATGTTCGGCAAGTAGCACATGATGCTTAGCTACTTATGCCAAGAACACCAGTTAATAATGTCGTATAGGTCGGCATCAAGAGCCGTCATATCACGGCTGTTACTCATTTGTCGAGATATCATGAAGGCATCTTGGGGAAGACGAAAATGCAAGGTCTTATGTTGTAAGCGAAGTTTTTAATATAGATCAAGGATACTATTTGTCCGAGTAAGAATCCGTGAGGAACACAAGATTCTACATCAGCTTCAAGAGAATGTACTTAAACAAGGTTTTAGTCTGAGCTTGTTGGTAAGGCTTCATTACGGAAAACAGCACGAACACACAGGACAATGAAGCATTCACGAAACGTTCAAGAGAATGTTTCGTTAGCAGAAACAAACAGCGTGCAAGACGTAAGGAAGGCACAAATCTGATCAAACACCATAGGGTCATTTTTAAAACGTGAAGTTTGTATAGAAGTAGTTCATGACTGGCCACATCACATGATTGATCAATAGTTTTGCAGATTAGTAGGTAAAAAATAACATAAGTGAACAATAAAAGTTGCGTGTTACGAAAGAAACCTTTCCGAAACTCGTACCGAAATTGTGTGAAGACACTGTCAGCTTCGAAGTAAGTGACAATGTGGCAAAAAACATATTTTCCATAATTTTACAGGCCACTGATCTTAGTGATATGAAGCCGTAGCCAAGATGGTCGTCCAAGTCACCATGTTTACAAAATAGTAACACTTTTCTCACTTTTCGGTGTTTCAGTAATCTTGCAACTTGACGCGACTGAGGTGCATTCCTCTATAATAGATGAATACTCGCTAATAATTTCAAGACACTTTGTGTTAATGCTGTCAGTACCGTAGCAGTCATAATTCTCAATGAACGCACGCATGCCATTTGAATAAAAACCACTTGGGCCCATAACTACGTGATCGGATGACTGAAGCTGAGGAAGTGCGTGAGAAGATAACTATATATGGAGAAGAATTGCGAAAATGCGGACAGAAGGTTACCGCGAAGGCGGCCACTTTCGCGGTAATCTTCTGACCGCATCTTTTTAATTCTTCTCTACTTATAGTTATCTTCTCACGCACTTCCTCAGCTTCAGTTATGCGATCACCTAGTTATGGGTATCGTAGCTTCAGGTATCGCCTGAAGAAACTACCAGTGTCACGTTTGGGGTGCCAATGGAGCAACACAGCTAGCTGGCCTAGTTGGAAAGTATCCATGCTTGTAAAGCACGAAAAACACTGGGACGAAGCAGAGAACCAAGTGCTTGTCTTGTGTGTTTCTCTGCTTCGCCTTAATGTGTCTCGCGCTTCGCAAGCATGGTGCCAATATATTTTTGAAGGTTACAAAAGAGATTAGGAGTACTTTTTAACATATTGAGAATTGTATACGATTTAAGTAAAATATATAACTCAGGGGATCCTATACGGATCTCCAATCAGAAACTAATGCTCAGTGGCGCCTTCAACACATTTACTGAATTCACAGGGGCCCATGTGAAATCCGAATGTAGTGTGCTTACAAACATGCGGCAGGCCGACACCCACAAGCACTATCACACGAAAAGATCTACGGTCTAGACCCCCCCTCTCTCTCTCTCTCTCTCTCTCTCTCGTTTCCTAAAATAAATCGTGCAGCCTGATGCACCACAAAGAGAGCAGGAGGCAGTGAGCGAGGGCTCTCCGCAAACAATTCTCCTTCTCGAAAGATATGCTCTGTGTTGATGCCGCCGATTCTGGGAGCAGGAATAGTTACGCAATTTCAGTCAGCAACTCTCAACGCCAGCCCGCAGGGGTCGCCTCCATTCGTGCATTTTCCTCGGAGGAGGCGGAGAAGGCCGTAGACCTGGCCCTCGCAATCCCAAATTCATCAGTTATCGTTAGGGGCCCCACAACAGCGATACGTAGCTTCGGAGCGGACAGGACCTGTAAGCACGCCCTTCCCCTCCTTTTAGGCCACCCCACGTCATCAAACTGAAGCATTAATCTGGACTCCTGCACGTGCGGGACATGCCGGAAACGAGGCGGCTCAAGCCAGTGCCCGAGGATTTACGGTACGAGAGCATCAGATGTGTCGGAACTCGCTGCAGAGGAGGTGCCGTTTACAGCGCGGGATCAGCTTATTAGCTTCCGCGACGTTTGCACACGCTACCAATTACACGGCCTAACCTTTCCGCCTCTCATGCTCAAATCCCCGCACAGGTGTGATGTCCCGTGGCGACAGCTGCAGAGTCGCACATTTCTCTCCCCTTACCTCCTCTACCGCATTCATCCATCCATTTCCTCTTCTCCCTCATTCAAGCTCTGTGTCTCTCCCATAGCAGAATCAAACTACATCATATGGGGCACCCCCTAGCACCCCCCCCCCCTCCCTACATCTTTCCTCAAACAATTAATAATGTCTAGGGAGGAGCAGTGGGAGGATGCCTCGAGCAGCTCTAAGCCCGGACTTGAGGAGACCATCCTGGAATGGACTAAGAAGGTAGATGAGGCTTAGTTTATATACTTGCTCCCAGCTTCCACCCTATTTCTTATTGCCCTCTTTCCTTTATAGACGCATGAATAAAGGTTTCATTCATCATTCATTCATTCATTCATTCATTCATTCATTCATTCATTCATTCGCGAAAAAGATTTGGCTACTCTAATGTTGAGAAGTATGCCTTTGCTGCCGCTTAGGAAGATGACCAGTTTGCGAAGTCCTATCGTGTTATCAGACACCTGCAAATTAAGAGCAGTACTCTCAAACGTTTTTCCCATTCGTCGGTTACCTTCGCTAATATGTCTAGTATCATGAGCGACTGAGATTTCTATTTACGCCCAATTCTAGAATAAAGTATTCTTGTATCTTAAGGGCCCACAGCCCATATTACCTTTCGAGAAAGAAAGTAGTAATCAATATTGATACTAGACTTACTACTCTAGAAAGCAAAATTTTCCGATCGACGAGAGGTATGCAACCTCGCTGTAATATTCATGTATGAATGACGAATAGAAACAAGCAGACAAATTTCCGTTGACGCGGTCCGCTAGGGTCGTACCCACGACCTCCCGTTCGCTACGAAAGGTGCTGGGAGCTCTACCCATTGCACTAACCCCACACCACTTTCTCCGTGCCCCACACATGCCCGCGATATGAACGCGCCTTTATGTCTTTCCTTCTTAGCCTCTCACCCTCTCCCTCGATGTGCTCGTTCGTCCCGCGCGTGCTTGCGCTCCTCGACGCACTCTAGATTGGCTGGGGCGGTGCCACCCTCTAGGGAGGCAAAGTGGAGTATCGAGCACCTGTCGAGCACCTGGTGATTGTTTCGGCAGTCTCAACGCAGCGGAGGCTGCCTGCCAGGGTCGTGCAGCTACAACATACACGAACGGTGTTTCTCCACCGGCTATACTACTTCGAGTGGGACGGCGCTAAGGAAAGGGCTGCATTAAGCGCAGCAGGAAGGCAACGACATTGACGGGTCGATGTCGCGCATGCGGACGTGTATTGATGCCGCTGTCGTGCGCCATTCACCATCAACTGTGTCCAGGTGTTGCGTAAATTACTTCAATTACCGCAAGGGGCTGGTCATGGTCATGGACGTTAATTGTCGGCATGGAAGAGATGTGCCACCGGGCGTGAACGTGGGTGCATCTACGTCAAACGGTGCCATACCAGCGAAGCACAGATATCGACGTGCAAGTTCATCTCGATGCAATAAACATTCAAGTGCTTCTGTAACGACACATTTCACTTTCGTATTATACCGATTCCCACGACAGGGCACCAGTTTTGTGGATTCTTAATTAATTTGCGTGACCGTTTGTAAGACAGTAACGAACATTCGTGTTCGTCGATGTCTTCAGCGCACCAATACATTGTTTCTCTAGTTCCGTGCAGCAGAGCCGAGGCGACGAGGCCATAGAGCGCAGATTCTTGCGAAGATATGTATAGTGTCAGAGTTCGAAACGCTCTTGCCAACAGTGGGCTCACCTCCTTCTCTTCCTTGCAAGTCTGCCGCTGCCACTGCAGCGCTCGCAAGTGTCGCTGCGTACGCTCCAGCAGGGAGCAAAGTTGCGCATAACTTTTCCTTGCACCGCTCACGCCGCTATTAGCCCAACTCCATCACGCGGCACAAAATTAATGCCAAATATTCAATTACGCGAGGGCAAAGCCACTTTACGGACATGGCCGTGCGGCGCTCGCGCCGACTCGTTTTCGTGGGTACCATCGTCATTGCCATCAGTGTTGTACGGAACGTCGTTACAAGGAACGACGTTCATGGAACGAGTTCCTTTTGGGAGGAACGAAGGAACGCCATCGTTCCATTTAGGATCGGTGGAACTGTAACGGGAACGCGTTACATTTACGAAGGAACGGCAAAGGGAACGGCGTTCCTTCCATACACGTTCGATTCTACGACGATCGCACGTACGCAGCATATCATGCAGGGCGTATAGACTGGGCTACAACAAGCCCTCCCAGGAGTCCCCGTTTTCCTGCCGCCACTATCGCTCCCTTATAAGAAATCACGCACGAAAACACTATTCGATTGCGGTTTCGATGATTCGACGAGGGTGACGCTTGCCGTTCACTGCGGCCACACGACGTCAGTGTATCCCGCTATACTCCTTGGTGGTGGCTGCTTACTATGACCGCTGCACAAGCAGAACCCGCAGTCAACTAGCCCTGTATGGATGTACGGCAACGCGGGAGGAACTGCGTGCAACAGCGAAGTTCCTTTGGTCCCTTATGATCCCGCCGTTAGGGCTCTCTCCGAACTAAAACACTGTCAACGCGTGCTTTACTATATCGCCTCTCCCCGCATTGGTTCTGAGAAGGCGGTTACGACCATGGTTGTCCATACTTGTAAGACACTCTGTGCGTCAATCTCTTCAAGGTATTTTAGTTGAATTGAACGGGCCGCGCCTTAATTTAGTGTCAACAGCCCTATGCCCTCGGCAAAGAGCAGAAACGAAAGGCTTTTCGAAAGGATATATGCACGTGCTAACCCGAACGTGTGCTGAACATGCTTACGTCGGTGAGTGCGTTTGTAACGCTGAGCGAAGATAACATCGCTCTTAACCGGACCTGTTTAATTATGGTCGGTGATGCCCAGTTTGTTTCTAATAAAAACTATAGTTTCATTGCTATCATTAGTACGCGACCAAAAGGTTAGCTACAAAGGAATAACGAAATATTTTAACAAACCGCACCCCGTCCATTTTACTGTACAGCCTCACTTGCTGTATACCAATGTCCTGTCAATTGTGCTTGTGTGGTGTGGGTCATTCTCGTTTAGCGCCCGTCAAATTATGCATGTTTGGCTATTTATTTTCTTATTTATTTCCTGCGCCACAACAGCATTTCACACTTTCCTTAATGTCGGTGTGCCTACGAATTGAACAGGCAAACAATGTGTATTCCTAATGCCACGAAGAGAAGAAGAAAATAGTCCCGCTTTAGTTAATTCGGCGGCAAACGCACAAGATAGCAATATTAAAATTCGTCACATCGACATACGTTCAACGCAGCCATAATTAACAACAAAAGTACAATGTATCACAAATACTTCAAAGTGATGAGAACTATGTAAAAGCAATATTCGCAGAACTGCCAATTAGTTGATTAAAATGCTACAAGGGCTACCAATTTCGAGCAAAATCTTTTATGATCGGGAATGCTGACGACATCGGGGAATCTTGTTCCAGTATTTGCGCGCAGTGCCTTTATATACTATCCTAATCAAAAGGTCTATTACTATAGTGTCAGATGCACTGCTGTTACATGCATTAGTGCATGCGAGTAAATACCTATTTGCACTTTGGAAGCGCATTGGAACTGGAGTGGAAAATGCCATATGTGCCGCATTTGTAACAGACTAGCGCCAAATTTGCAGTGGTGTTGTCCGTAGTATATTCGATGCTCCTTGAAGATATATGCCTAGGAGCGTTTCTTTGGATATTTCTTTGTTTCGAGATAATATGCCGCCGGTGACGTTGAAATTCGTGAAACATGCATAGGTCGATGCGAGATTTAATATGTTCACTTTTTTTGCTTCGGGATTAATTTCCAATTTTAGAAATCAAATGTAACGTTAATGTAACGGCACGTTCCAATTTTCGAAATGTAACTGGAACGCGTTCCTTTCTGATTAAAGGAACTTGTAACGGGAACTCGTTACAAAATTGTGAAGGAACGAGGAACGAGTTTTCGTTCCTGTTTTGGAGGAACGTGTACAACACTGATTGCCATCACCCGGTCATCGAGCTTAACGTCGACTGTGCTTGAACGTATGTTTCTTTCGTCGGATCAGGACTTTGGCGAAGTCTTGCAAACCACGTTTTATTTACGTGCAAGACATGAATGGGTGTGTAGAGCGCCAACTGCAGAAACCGCGCAAGAAATAGGACAGCGTTTAATGGGCGGACAGGTGTGCGCCGGCGACTTGGCTCCTCCGCATGCAACTAAAATCTTTGTTGTAAGCGTATTACCGACGTAAAATTCTGTGTGAACCCGACTCGATGAACTGATGCACTGTTGGTCAGCTCATAGCCTTTGGTTCACTTAAGGCATCTTTGAATTATTTTATTAGCCTTTCAGTCGCTTAATTTACATTTCATTAATCCTATTATCTTCAGTCTACTTAGTTCACATTTTCTTGTACGTATGAGTTGCTCATACTTACAATAAAATGTGAATCCACGTTCTGCACTGCGCCCTGGATCGGCCCACCGGTGGGAAATTGTTTTCAGCGTCGTTTCAGCGACACGATTCGCCAGAACTTATAGCCATATACAGATTTGCTGTAAAAGTGAAATCTTGCTCAACGATCGCGTACAAGCGTGATGCATGTCGCTCGTGACCAGCAGGCAAAAATTCGAATGGAACACCACGTGATATCCGTTTCCGGCGCGCGCGATAAGTGGCTTCACTGCATAGCAGTTGAGCCTAATGGCAACTTATGCGCAATTCTGCTCCCTGCGGGAGCATATACAGGGACACTAGCGCTCACTATTGGTAGGTGACATGGTGCGGAAAAGCACATTCAACATGTGTTCGCCATTCTGATTGGCAAAAGAGGCCTGTGGCTTCCACCATGATGCACGAAGCTACTCAAATAAGGTGTTGGTCGGTATTCCCCCTTTCTTCGTTACCAAAATGTCATAACCTGAAAATGTTCGTGGGAGGAGATTTTAGACAACCTTCACTTTGCACATATTCATGATCTGGCCAGTGTAAAGAGGACAATGTAAGAGGGCAAAGCAAGCTTTGTGAATCAGCCCCTGATGCAATGTGCCCTCCCTCCCCGCTAAAGTGTGAAGAGAGGGCACATTGCATTTACCTTTCTGACCTCTTTTCAGAGTAACAGAGCGCAAAGCTTGACAATAACACGTTTTTCACCTCTTTTCGATTCTTCCAGTCCACGACTGCCACCTGGCCTCTTTCCACGTTCATTTTTATTTTTTATTCTTTGCTTGCTACGCAACAAATAATAAAAAAAAAAGGTCCTCAAACTTGCACTGAGCCGCGCAAAGCTCACACACAGCGAAGCTCATCGACGTCATTCTTATTTACTGCTGTAACGAGGTTCAACTTCACCATGTATTCCGGATCTGCTCGGCGCCATCGATTTCGTTCTCGCGTAGCGGCAAGCCTTGCTTCTCGGATCGTATATTCTTCCTCGGGAGTGCGGTTTAGCTGTGGGCGACCTATGGTAGTGTTTGCGCATAGCTTTGCGCCATGAAAGAACGCATGCTCTCGTGGTGCGAAGCTATGCACGAACGCATAGCTTTGTGAGAGCTGTGGTGATGATGATGATGATCCTTCACATTTGGCATCTACCCACTCGGGGGGATTAGCCAAGCGAGAGCTGCGCATTGGACAATTCAATGCACGCTGTCGTCTTCTTTTTCTTCTGCTAACGCCCACCAACCACAGTTCTGCCAGTGTAGTACTGGGCTTAGGTCATGTGCGCAAGAGAAGAAAGAAGTCCGCGTGCGAACGCCGCACATTGGGAATTATATAGAAGTGCACGCGCATTCTAGGGCACGAGAACTAATCATGATGATAGCTTTTAGTTCGCCGGACGACGAATGATTTGCAGAACAGTTTTCCTGCTACAAAAGAAAAGAAAACGTTATTCATCCACAGCTTTCTTCAAATGTCACATGAGCGATGTGCTGATATGGTAATTATAACTTCGATGTGTCCGTAGTCGTGCGATTTTACCGTAGGGCTTTTACCATTATTATTACTACCTCGGTGGACTCTTTACGCATTTTGCTCGTTAATTAGCGTGGAAAAGACCAAATGATTACCAAAAACAAACCTTACATTCTCGGCAAGAAGCGATAACTTGCGAAACAAACTTTGCAAGCGTACACAAAATCCAGAAAACGATAGCAACTCGCATGCTTCGTTACTCTCCACTTTCCACACGTATTTAACAGCGCAAAAATCAGGGCAACGCTCACGATGCCGGAAAAATAATCAAGGCCACTACGGGCAGGTTAGCATAACAAAAGCGTTTTTGTTCACACCCAAAGATTATCGGCAGTTAATTAGCGCCGAAAATTAGTCCGTTTTTTATAAAGTTTAAAGGAGAAGGGGTGCCTTTGCACAGAAAAAGGCAGGGTCATTTGAAATGTGAATAATTTTCTTTCCTAGCCTCGGAAAGATATAGTGTACGCAGTGCGCCGTTCGTACGCACTTTCTCGAAAACGTATGCTCAAGTTGCTACCTCTTATCTCTTGCTTAATCACCTGCATATATTTATTTTTTTTCTATTGACCGGTATAACCACCAAACTTTCGCGTAATGATTATCGCCGCCTTTCGTGTTCTCACTTTCTCCGCAGCAAGTAAAGGAGGTAACAAGTTGGTCACATAAATGCAGGAACGAAAGTGGAGCCTTCGGACACATTTAAACACAATTATGTGTTATTCGTGTGGGCCGGTTTTTTAATTACTTTATTTCCTGTAGCAGTTGCCATCTAGCGCACTCTATTACAGGGCCGTTTTTCTGCCTGCATTTCGAGAAATCCTTGACATGGCTACACCGGATCAAGCGCACGTTTTGTTTTCACGCATAAATATTGAGCCTCCATCACCGCTCCCTTAGTGTGTTTTGTCATTCACTGACAAATGCCCTCGTGCACATCGCCGAGCAACCTGTGGGGTTGTTGGAAAGCTTCGCTGGTTTTCACTACAATTCCCACTCTTCAGTGCTTTTACAGCGAATATGTATGTGCCTCGGCAACACAATCGCGATCTGACCCGAAAAACCCTCCGGCGAAAAGAATTGCGCAAGCACTTATTATCTTGTGATCGGCCCACTACTGTCTTCGGCCCACAACACTATACAAGATGGTGATTGCGCGAAGCCCAATTTTGGTTGCTTGGTTGGTGCCAGGAAACCTTCGCACAAACCACCCAGGGGAGAACCGAGCGGAGCTTTAGCATGAAAAATAAATATTAAGAGATAAGACACAAGAAAAGCAACAAAACGTTAGGGCAATAAAATCAATACGGTAATCATAATTGAGGTTGAAAAAGACTTCCTTGCAAAGTATGAAGACAACGAAAAAGAAAGAAAACGTCAAGTGCCCTTATTCACAAAAACAACTTAGGATAAAAATGTTCGTAAGAAAAAATTTCAGCTAGTCCTGATGGAGGACATATCGTTATAGAAGCTGACCACTTACGAAAGAGAAGTTTTGTGAATCCCCCTCAGAGACTAAAGGATTTTTTTTCTCACGTACTTGGATCAAGATAGAAGAATAGATAAAATTAAAAAAAGGGAAACCTTATTAGCATTCAATTCCTTTAGTTCTACGTAGAAAAGTGCATACGTTGATGTTTGAACCATCGACGTGATAAGAAAAAATGCTCCAGAGAGTCATGCTCATTATAATGTAGACATACCGGTGACTAGCCAAACCGTACCTCTAAGGGTAAAAGTTCAGTGGGGGGACTCGGAATGGTAGTTTAGTCATTGACACTTCACCTTTTCTAAAAGCACACCAGCGATTTTTTCCGCAGGTATATCAAGTGCGCGAAATCAAATGCGGCTGAAATAGAGTTACTTAAATTATTGGACGTAGCACAATTGCTGAAGCGCGCCGCTGCAACAAACGCCAACGTCAGAAATATAGAAATTACCGGCTCATTGAGAGACGACACTGCGAGCGCGTCAGTGCATTTATTGCGGGTTAAACCTTTGTGTCCTCATAGTGCCCATAGCAAACGTAAGAGATGTAAATGTCTTGGGAGGAAAGAATAGAAGGAATATAAAGCACTTGATGAATTAAGAGCACTCAAAGGAGAACATACAGACAATCAATTAAAGTTACGGCTGACGACAAAAAATTTGGTAATTTTCTTAGCATTATGATAACTGCCAATAGTTCCGCTTGAAAAAAATCCTAGCGTTCATCATTGCTTGAATGGAAATAAGCGCGCGCACTTCTTTCTTCTCTTGCACTCTACCCACTCTTACCATCACTTCACTATTACATGGTGATTATGCGAAGCGCAGTGTGCGGCATTAAGAAAAAAACACTATGGTAAACCTGAGCCAAATATGTGTAGCCTCAATGGAAACACACGAACGTAACCAATAATTGAGAAAGACCTCAGTAAACCATCGGGATAAACCCTCCGATAAACACCGGGGCCGCACATTTCCGCTTCGCTAGTTTATCATGCGTAAGGAATACATTGGTGGCGAATTTTTTACCATTAAACGAGCTCATACATGATTTTCGGCTGTCGGTCGGTTGGTCATTCAGTGAATTTATTTATTTATTTATTTATTTATTTACTTACTTATTTATTTATTTATTTATTTGTTCACCCTCAGGGCCTTTCGGCATTACAGAGGGGAGTGGGTTGCAGGGGAAACAATTGAAAAGGAGCAAATAAATAACAAAGGTACGTCAAATATCGCATACAAGGAGAACATAAAATAAAATAAATTAAAGATAATATGCGTGATTTTTGCTTATTATACAATATTAGCTGGATATGTAAAAATACAGCGATGGAACAAGAATGCAGGTATACTTAAATTGGGATGATGAGATTGACAGGTGCAGCATTAATAGCACGCCATAAAAACGGATAGGTGACGTTAGTTTGTACAAGTGCTTATTATTATACAATGTTGGCTTTACGAAAGGTCTCGTTGTTATGAATACACACAGTACCAGCCGGAAGGTCGTTCCAATCACGTGACGTACGAGGTACGAATGATTTTGAAAAACATGTGGTGTTACACGCACAAATTATAACTTTCTGCTGATGATCAGGGCGGTGAGATACGTAATATGGTCGTGACATGAATTCCGGATGTAGAGTAGGATGGTGATACAGTTTGTGAAAAAATAATAGACGAAAAATTTTGTGGCGTGTATCTAGTATCTCACGACCCAGACGTGATTTCGTTGAAGATGCACTCGTCATTCGGTTTTAATTCCAAAGTATAAAGAGACAAGAGTTATTTTGGATAAATTCAAAGGAATGAATTAGGTTGTCGTGATAGGGGTCTCATATATTTGAAGCGTGCTCTAGCGTAAGCCTTGGAAACGTGTTATGAAGTAGTAACATTAACGACATATGGAGCGTGAGGAAAGGTACGGCGCAAATAATCCAACAAGCGGTTGGCTTGATTAGCTATGTGCTCAATATGTCTGTTCCATGTTAAGTTACATGTTATATCCACACCCAAGTGTTTATATGAATTCGTAGTTTCTAGGGGAAGGTTATTCAGATGGTATACGGGCATCTAGTTGTTTGATGTAGATATCCTCATAAATTTGCACCTGTTAATGTTAAGCTCCATTCGCCATAGATGACACCAGTTTCAGACGTTGTTTAGATCGGCCTGAAAAGTAGTTGTATCTTGTGGGGAAGTTATTTCTCTGAAAATTACGCAGTCGTCGGCAAAAAAGCGTAGATGAGAGGTAACTACTGAAGATAAATCTTTGATACAGACAAGGAATAAAAGAGGCTTCAGGACCGAGCCTTTTGGCACTCCGGACTGAACGATACTAAGTGGTAAGCTATGATCATTAACCTTTACGAACAGGGAAAGATTAACAAGGAACGAGTCAATCCATTTTGGAAGGCTGCGATCAAGGTTTAGTATTCTTAGTTTATGAAGTAAAAGTTTATGGCTCACTTTATCAGACGCTTTTGAAAAGTCTAAAAAAATGCAATCAGTAAGGAATGAGTGCTCACGTATTTGGTGTAGTTTATGAGTGAAAGACAGTAACTGAGACTCACAAGATAAGGATTTGCGAAATCCGTGTTTTGTGCAGCAGTAAGAAATGAGTTAGATTCAAGAAAATTCATCAGGTTAGTAAAAAATCACATGTTCGAGTAATTTACACTAGGTAATAGTTAATGATATGGGACGACATTTTGTAGGTGATGTTCTGCTTCCCAATTTATGTAAAGGAATAACTTTTCCTGTTTTCCGTGCAAGTGGAAGAGTAGATGTATGACGTGATTGCTGGAAAATTTTAGTTAATACAATAAAGCTATACAAGGAGGTGTTTTTAAGGAATATCGCACTGATATTATCGCATCCAGGAAAAGAATACATTTTCAATCAATCTATTTACCGTATTACATCAATAGCCTCGATAATTACCGGAGGCATCGGTAAATAGTTATAACTCTTCAGTACAGGAAAAGTAATATCGGTACTGCGCGGTAGAAGTTCTTTACAAAAACATCGTTTAGGAGAGCTGCGCAATGATTTTCTGAAACAGGGTTACCGGAAGAATCGTTAACGGAGGCGGAATTATCGGGAAGGGGATTGATGGCGCGCCAGAATTTTCTGACGTTGGTTGTAAGCGTAGATAATAATGTGGTTGACAAGAATGTTTTTATAGCGCGTTTGTGAGCGGCTACGTAGCCGTTAGATGCAAGTGTGTATAGTTTCCAACGGGGGTCAGTGGGCGATTTCCTCGCCGAACGATACAGACGTTTTTTTTTTTTCTGCTCTACAACCGTGTTGAAGTATTATTGTACCAAGGTGCGCGTGGATTACAGGTCACGCACGGGTTGGAATGAGTCTGTTTGTTAGACTGACACATTCCAAAACAGATTTTTTTTTTCTTCATCGGAGTAGGGAGTGTCAGGAAAATGCTGCAGATTGCAGCAACACAACACTCCGTTTCCACAATAGAGTTCACCGGCAAGTTAACTCTTCTACGTAATACATGTGCAGGAAGCACGAAACACACCAAACAAATCCAGGCAAATTGAAAAATACGACAACATGAGGGTAATAACAATGGCTGGGGTTTTACGTGCCCAAACCATGATATGATTAGGAGGCACGGCGGGGTGGAGGGGTCCGGGAAACTTCGACAGCCTGTTGTTCTTTAACATGCTCTGAAAATGTACGGTGCGCGGTCCTCTACCATTTCGTCGCCATTGATATGCAACAGCCGTAGCCGAGATGGAACCCATGTCCTTTTGGTGAGCAGCCCAGCACTATGACCATTGTACCACGGCGGCCGCTTAAGAACACGCACACGCACATAAAGACTTCACTCATTTAATAAAGGCAGCAAAGGGTTCAAGTGAAATATGTCACATCGATAATGTAGGAAGCAGTGAAAAAGAAAGAGAAAAGAAAACACGTTCTAATCACGAAGAATTACCCATAGAAGCAAGTCCAGCGTTTTCCAACGTTCACAACCAATCTTAAAATTTCCGACAAGGAGGAACCGAGCAGGGAAATTGTCAGCATTTTTGGGAGGTGTATACATACGCCTGCAGCCGGCAAACATCAATCCCAACTGTAAACGTATGAAGCATAATTTACAAAACTTTGTGAGTGTTCTTTCCATTGTCTGGCCAGCTCGGATGATAATCCAACATCGGAAACGGCTACTCTGACTAGCTGGCGTACCATCGTAGCGTTTCACAACGCAAAGTTTTACAAATCACTATGATACGCAGCACCATCAGAGAATTTTGCAAACTCGGGCAGAAAGACCTGCGAGCCAATGTGAATATGTAAATGACCTTTTTTAACCCTTTTGGTCTCGACCGCAGAGGCTAAACTCACCGCTTTCAGTTCGTCAACGCCGTTTGCCCTCGACCAGCCTCCTTCCCTAATATGAGCGATACAACATCCTATTAGCGGCATACAAGGTGCAAGACCACAACGTGTTTGGTACTCACCAATGACGTGACTGTTCGCTTTTTATCACCGGGAAAACATGAAGTGAGCGTCCTTATCAAGCCGCAAACTCGCTCACATCGTGTTCGCCTAACATTGTGGCGTGACCGGCATTTCGTGGGTTGACGTAGACAGGGGGCCGTAGCAGTTGCGCTATGCGGCTTTTGAGGACCCTTATTCACAAAAACATGACTCACGCTGAAAATTCTCCTAACAGAAAATTCCATCCAAATCACGTATTCGCAGATTGGTGAACCTGGCTCACTGATGATTCGAATAAAGCGGATTGAAAGCTTTGTTAACTAAACTCTGTGATCCAAATTACCGAAGCGTCTCGTTCGTAAGTGCTATAATTGTCACCGGTCAGCGGGCTTCGCTAATAATATGCCCAATATCACAATTGCCTGAAAACTTCTCGTCTTCCCGTACTAACCGTTTTAGTTTAAGACACTTTGGGGAATGTGGCCGGGTCCAGTTAGCGTTGTTTGTGAAAGTGGCTGAAATTCGCTAAGCGACAAATATTGTCAGCCTCAAGATTTGGCACCTCTACGGTAGCGGATAAAGTAGATGCGCAGTCTATATACATATTGCCTAAGATAATGCGCTTTTTTTTTTTTTTTGTAGACCTTGACAAGGCAGTGTCTTCCCACCTTATGTATCCCGGCCGCGTATTTCCTTAACATATCCGGAGCAATGCACAGGACGCGTTCTGTTGGCCGCACGCGAGGCCACGTGAGCCCACCTGCGCATTTCCGGTAAATGTCTGTTTACAGTCGCACATGCCGGCAGCCGGCAGAGAGTAGCCTGCACACGGGAAGGCTGCCGGCATTTTATCGCTGCTGGCGCATTTCCTGTTATAGCTATTTTAAGCGTGTCCGTGGTTCGCCCGTGTCACTGGAGGGCCCGTTGACATACGTTGCCGCTTCGCGGTGCGCCTTCGGCGCTCTCACTATTTTGCTCGTGTCACTACTGCCAGAGCCAGGCGCGTCAGCGACGGGCGCTAGCGCGCCCGCCGCTGAGACCAACGCGATTGCGTTTTTAAAAGAACATTACGACGACGTCTCCTTCGGAGCAGTTGTTTTAGTAATAATAGTTCCCCGAGCGCCGAGCTCGTAGGCCCCCTTGATATTTCTAAGCGCTGTCCTGTCAATTTGTTAGTTCATCCCGGCCGGGGCGGCTGCATTTTGATGGAAGAGAAGTGTTGTGGCCCGTGTGCTGTGCGATGTCAGTGCACGTTCAAGAACCCCAGGTGGTCGAAATTTCCGGAGCCCTCCACTACGGCGTCTCTCATAATCATATCCTCGTTTCTGGACGTAAAACCCAAGAAATCAATCAATTCTCACATTATGGGGTCGTATTCACAAACGTGTCCTTACACCCGAGTTGTTCGTAAAAGAACTTTCAAGCAACCATAAAGCTGAACTGATATTAGCGAAGCCGTCTGGCCAATGGCAGCAAAGATCACTTACGAACAAGCGGGTTTGTGAATTCGGCCTTTGTTGTGTCTTTGCATTTTAGCAAACTTTGAAAGCCACAACGTACTCCGCACGTATCTTACTGTAATTCTGACGTACTCCATTTAGTATCCTTGGGCACTATAGCTACAGCTGCGTGCTACGGATGTGATCCGTTATACAGAAGAATGCGCTATCCTGAAGCCAGGTTGTCTTTTCATTCACTGAGGCCACATGTTGCCCTGATTCAGCTAAAATGTACTTTTCACATGTCTTCTAGTACGTACTCTTTACAGTTCTCGCGTACGTCGACTAGATAGCGCCAATCTGCTACATAATGCCGCAACTTAAAGGGGCCCTCTAACACTTTTCTCGCAGCCGTTTTCATGCGCGTATTGCATAGACTGGACGGTGGACAGACAAATGCTACAAGAATGACAGCGATAGGAGCAGGCAGTGCAAAGTTTTAAGGAGGCAAAGTTCAAAATACAAGCAAAAAAAAAATGCGGACCCTCAACTTGGATTTCGCGGGTTCAGGTGATCGCATTTCACTCTCCACAACCTTCATAGGGACAAGGCAATGGCATTGGCTTTAAGCGCCTACGTAGCGGAAGTTCGTACGCCATCGTTCCCTGTTCGCGCCAGTGTAGTGATGACGCCCTTGCCATGTCAAGAAACAACGTGGAGGGAGAGCGTGCCGCACTGTCAGTTACGAGCTTTTCCGACCGCTCCGATTTCTAAGAGCGGGCGCTTGTGCTTCGAACCGAGGCTTTACGTGTCGTTCCGTGTTAAGACACTCCAAGGCAAGTGCCGTCGTCTTTAAACTCGCCGTTATGACCACTGAGAGGGGCCGGCGAATACGACCACACTCGGCAACGTTTCTTCGCGGGTTGTTCAGCTAAACGCCCAGACATGGAAGCATAGAAGTGGGAATAGAGAACTTTAGCGTGTCCGCATAACCCCCAATGCTCAAAGCACTTTGCGTAGAGCGGAATACCGGGTGTAAACATTGCATGCGCAAACACGGCAGACCACCTGGAGCGGTTGCCGTCTGCTTCGAATCTTTCGAGTGGTCGTCGCGCGCTATGTAGCCCTCGAGTTGCTGACGGTTTTATTTGCTTTAGCTTTGTGTGATGAAACTTCGACGGCAAAGCACCCGTGACGATTCGACACCGTTTCTCAGCGCGACGCAAATTGTCGAGGCTGTAGGGTAGCGAGTGGCTGCTGGTATCGCAGAGGACATAGATTACGCTGTTTGCTTGTTCTGTTTACCACCCACAGCTGGCGCCGCTTGACTGTGACAAACAACGCTATCCGGTATCCAGTACGCCTTTGCTTATACCGGTTTAGCGGACACGTTCAAATTCCCTTATAGCGCTGCGCGCTATGCAACATACTTTGACAGAACGGCAAATTCCACCCAGTGCTTCAGCGCTTTAGCGAGTCGCGAACGTACACAAGAGAGATGAAACAAAGGGATTCTTTAGTATGGACATACGACTTGTGCAAGCAAAAGGCAAGAGGCGAAACGGGAGCCAGCGCCTCTATCACGTTTTATAATTGTGGGGACCTTTCTAGTACGACTACGTGTATTGGCGTTCAATAAAAACTTACGCAAGCGAAAAACAAAGCCGAATATTACTTGCTTATAGATGTAGTGCCGCGAGCACTCCAATCACCGGCTCGAGCCTCAGTCGTCATTTCTGCACAAATAGTTCTGACGAGCGCCACTGCGCGCTGATGCGGTCGGCAGCGATGTGATGATTTCATTGAACGATTAACATATCAAATCAACCGATATGGGCGGTTTGACACCTGCCAAAGATATCCTCAGCCATCTGTCTACGCGACCCGCAAATAAAAAATGGGTGCGAGGAAATTGTTCGAGGGCCCCTTTAAGCTCGCTAGTTGTCAACCGCGACTTTTGGTCTGCAGACATTGCACGTGTACAAGAGCGTTGATGTATGTTACTCAGTGTTACATTTAGAAGCAATGTAGTTGTAGCGCTACAAGGCACATGTGTATTTTTACATGTGGTCTTCAGCGTCGTTTTTTCCGCAGACGCAATCCGACAGAACCTATAGCCATATACAGATTTGGTGTAAAAGTTAAATCTTGCTCAACGATCGCGGACAAGCGTGATGCATGTCGCTTGCGACCAGCAGGCAAAATCGCGAATGGAACACCACGCGGTATTTGTCTCCTGTGCGTGCGACGAGTAGTGGCTTCACTGTATACCGCTTCAAGCATTACTACTATAACTGGATAGTTCCAAGTACCTGTCGCACGGAAAACGCGCTAGTAGAAGTTGAGTAAACAACGTTCGACTCGTTAATTTCTTCGCGCGCTTATATAATATTTGCGTTTGTTCTGCCTTGTGTACTAAGCACTTTCTTAAGCCTCATTTTATTTTAACACGCCCATAAAATGTTTCTCAGAAACCAACACACCAGATTTCCTTTGGCCTGGCTACTTGTAAGAACATTGTCTCCTTTGGAGATGCAGCTGCAACGTAGTCGCTTATAGAGCACATGCCTCGCAGCCTTAATATCGACGGACGCTGCCGGCGCCTACGTACTAGTGTCATGAACATGTTTTAGCTGTTAATTTTTCGTAAGTAACCTTTTTGGTCATGGCTGTAAATAACCGGAAATTATTTTTATAAATGAATATTTGACGCCATCTACAGCGATCACTTCAAGCTGACATACAGCCAGACACATACAATTCACTATTCATTTGTCCATTGTAGATGCAATGTATTGATACATCAATCACGAGCAGCTCTCCCTTCATCGATCGATTGAATGATGAGGTTTTACATCCCAAAATTGTCATATGATTTCGAGAGACGCTGAAGTGAAGGGCTCCGGAAATTAAGACCAGCTGGGACTCTTTAACGTGCACTAACACTGCACAGTACATGGGCCTCAGCATTTCGCCTCCGTCGAAAATGCAGCAGGTGCAGCCGGTATTCCATCTCGTCACCTTCGGATCAGCAGCCGAGTGCCATAGACATTAGACCCTTCAGGAAAAAGAGAAAACAGACGCTTACAAAAATACACAATATTGTTCATCTGCTGTTCTTCACTTTCCTTGCTGCTGCGCGCGCACGTGCTACCGCTAATAAAGGACCTTATTTAAAAAGCTTTTCGTTTGTTAGTGCCCATATTTGTTGCCTAAGTGCCTTCTCTAACACATTCAGCATCTTGGTCGTTTAAAACTTCTTACAATGATGGCGACGAATTGCAAAAGATGATTGAAGACTTAAGCCGAGAAAGCGCTAAGGTAGGATTAAGGATGAACATGCAGAAAACAAAGATAATGGTAAGTGGCACGGCGAAAAAACGTCTATTCAAGGTCGAAACCCATACATTAGAAGTCGTAGAAGAATATCTGTACCTAGGACAGCTACTTACTGGAGAACCCACCCATATAAAAGAAATCCACCGTAGAATAAACATGGGATGGCGCGCATATGGCAGACATTCACAACTCATGAACGGAAACCTACCACTATCACTCAAACGGAAACTATATAACTACTGCATCCTGCCAGTACTGACTTACGGATCAGAAACCTGGAGAATTACAAAGAAGCTAGAGAGGAAGTTAAGAACCGCGCAGCGGGCGATGGAACGGAAAATGATAGGCGTTACACTAAGGGATAGGAAGACAGCCGAGTGGGTCAGAGAACAAACGGGGGTCGCCGACATAATGAACAATATTAAGAAGAAAAAATGGACATGGGCAGGCCACGTGATGAGAAGGCTAGATAACCGATGGACAGTTAGAACGACGGAATGGATACCAAGAGAGGGTAAGCGCAGCCGTGGGCGGCAGAGAGTAAGATGGGGGGACGAAATCAAGAAATTCGCAGGCATCAAATGGAATCAGCTCGCGCAGGACAGGCAAGGATGGCGAGGATTGGGAGAGGCCTTCGTCCTGCAGTGGACATAAAATTGGCTGATGATCATGATGATGATGATTATGAACAGGTCTTGCGCAAGAGTTTTTTATGAATACGGGGGACAAAGAAGCCCACACAAAAGGTTGTTCCGCGATTTCCGCCCGTCCAAACAGCCAGGTGCCCTATAGATATTGGTTGATATAGCCCCGGGTTCCCCCATTCCTTACTGGTCTGGCCCGCCTCACAGTGCGCGAGGCTACCGCAATGGCCCCCCTATATACACCTCGGACGGCGGCTCGCCTTATATCGGCTAATCGGGACTCACGGACGCGGAATGTGCGTGGTCGGTAAGCGGAAGATAACCACCCCTCTCCACGCAGGCGTACAGTCTATATTGCACCCCTGGCATCCCTTGTGCAAACTGTTCAGTCGATGAAAGAAGAGAGCACCAGGACGGCCCTAAGCCAGCGCTCATTCCCTGCGTAAGATTCACTCGCTGCTGTGCACACATTGGTTATGTTCGGGGAAGAAAGAAAAAAATAAATAAATAAAATACCTGTGCCCCGGGTATAACGGGCTTCGCTGCTTTGCACAGTGGTTTCGAATGGGGATATATAATTGATCTAAAGAAAACACGCTAGCGAGCGTATGCGTGCCTTGGATTTAATATACGGTAAACTACGAGCTTAGCAGGCAGCAAAGACAATCAAATGGAGAGTAACGATAGCGAATTATAGATGAGCCACAGCTGCTAACGCAGTCGGGACATTTTGAGAATTGAGAGTGCCCATAATCTACAAATAAGACCAGTAAGACAATAACGGACAAATACAAGTAAGGTTAACTTTAGAAGAAATAGCCAGAACACTTCTGTAGGACGACGACTCCTATAGGACGACTGTCATAGAGTTATTGTACATGCTCCCTACGGGAGCAGAGTTGCGCGTGGGTCTGCCATCTTGAGCGCGCAGGCAACCAAATTTTGAGAGAAAGCCAGACGTCACACTTTCAGCAGACAAGCTTCTCGCAACATATATGATCATCGTCGAAACTACACCAAGCCGCGATTACACCCGCTTTATTAGGGACAATTGATGACCACCTGATTCGATGTGTGCCTTTGAGCTTTAATGTAAATGAAGATAAACATCGTGCCGTTTTGGCGAACTCGTCGTCTAGCGTAGGTTGTTTTTCGCTCATGGCCTTATGGCGCAATTTACCGAAGAAAGTGTCAAAGAGTAATAACAAGTCAGATAAATTTCGCAAACGGTGAGGTGAATGCCGCTTTGTTATTTATCGAATAAAGCTCTAAAAAAGTGGTGACGTGGTGGCGCTGCGATCGCAGCCTGTTTATCTGTGCCTGCACGGCAGTTCCTCCGCACTGCAAGCGGCGGATGGAAAAGAGACTCGCAACTCTGCCTCCCTGCGAATGGCTGTACAGCATTTCTAGACGGTCACGTAGCGGGGCGCCATCTCTCGAAAGAAGTGGCGTAAAACCCGCGTCCCGAAGCTCATGAACATACGGCGTTGAAAAGGGCGCCGGCAACCTTGTCTAAGACCAAAAGGTGACAATCAGGAGTACGGTGCCCTGTATCTGCCTTTAGAAGGTCCCCATTGGAAATTATAAATAAAACTTCATCGTACCACAGCTTCAGGGATACTGTGAACAAACATTAAGAAATGCTCGGCAGCAATATTTTTTGTAACTAATTTTCGGAGCAGCTAGCGTACGCAATGCGGTCTTGTGCAAGAGACGGGGAGGGGGAGACCGCATTTTCTCAACTTTTGACTAGTGGCCCGTATGAGCCCGTTTTGTTGTAGCAACGATACCCTGATGTTCTTGTTTATGTCCAGATAATGCCTACGGCTTCTGGCTCAAGGTCACATGTACATCGACTGCAACCGCAGCTAAAAGTATTTCATGCCTAAAATTTTTATTGTCTCAAATAGATGCCCCGTCTATAAATAAATTTTGCGGTATCGCATGCCGCAACTACGAAGCGGGTTGTGAACACCTTAATGGAGTTATGAGCATCAGTCACATATTTTTACATGTATCTAAGTACAAGTGCATCAGTTTCTTTAACAGTAACTCCCTACAAGCAACAACGACCTATCGCTACTTTCGTATCTATGCGCAAGTAATAACTTGTGCCGAAAAAAAAATGTTGACCACTTAACAACTGAATTACCTCAGGATGGCACAAAACAGCATTTATCCTGTACCCGTTGTATCTAGAATTGCACGTCATACCTTAATGAAGCCAGCAATTGCAGACTCATAATAATAATAATAATAAAACTAACAGAGACAATTTAGGCAGTACAAAATCGTCGGCTGCTTCCATTTTAACCATCGTCGCAGGGTCAGTCTCTCAAAAACGGAAACAGCTCGTAGTACCTTCCAACCCTAACTAACCGCAGAAAGCAGTCACGCATCCTTTTTTTTTTTATAGCATGTACTTTAACAACGCCGCTCTTTGTTCCTTGCTTATACTGACAGTACTAATTCGCTAACATCGGTTTGATGATTAGCCTAAGCTTGTCCACGTTACCATGTTTTGCAATATTGCGCTCCCAATTACATGTTCGAAGAACCGGGCGGGACAGGAACCACTTACCCGCATACATTGCGAACATAATCTAAGTTCTTTCTTTTATAAGTGAGTTATCAATCCTGCTTTAAATAATAAGAAATAAAGAGAGGTCAGAGAAAAAGCAAAACTTCTACTAATGGCTTTTTTTTTGTGGTTTAATTCACTCCAATGAATATCTCATTTATTCCAAATTCTGCTCTTGTTTTTTTTCTCCCCCTTTTCTAAGGACAACAGCCTTCAGTGAAACGCTATGAAGTATAAGGGACTCGCGCCGCCTGTCCAAGGGATGCGATGAAGCCACCGGTTGAACTGAAAAGAACACTTATTAATCGCACTTTCGAGGAACTGCTGAAAACGGATTAAGAAGCACAGAAGCACTCACGGGCACAAACACTAGCGCACTTGCCCTTTCCACAACGGGGTAAATTCCACACGCGCACATTTCGTTGACCGCACTTCCTGTCCGCGTGTCGGCTGCCGATTCTGCAAAGCACAGGCGGGCCGCACGCGCGCGGTACCCACAGCATGTTTGTGTGTACTATATATATCATTGTACATATCACAATCGTAAACTACCTGGGCTCGTATTCACAAAAACATCTCACCCTAAAATTTTTTATAAAAGAATATTTGAGCGAATCACGATGCTGGACATATCACTGCCGATGCCGCTTGACCAAAGGGGAAATGCGCTTACGAAGGAAAACTTTTGTGAATTCGGCCCTTTGTATAGCAAGCTGGGCCTCAAACCAGGTTAACGATCTCTGCCTTTGTTTTCCTATCTTTCTGTAACGGATACATATTTATACTCGGAGCGAACCACAAGCAAAATTAGTGAGTGAGTGAGTGAGTGAGTGAGTGAGTGAGTGAGTGAGTGAGTGAGTGAGTGAGTGAGTGAGTGAGTGAGTGAGTGAGTGAGTGAGTGAGTGAGTGAGTGAGTGACAGTAATATGAATCGCGGACTTCGCACTCCTACCATTGAACCACCACGCAATGGAATGTGGCGAAAATCTCAAGAAGAAATTGGTACTTTCGAGAAAATGAAAAGGGATTTACTGGGCTAGCCTTCGCTGTCCTCGGTAAGCTTGCGTAATGCGCACTTGCAGCGCCTTAGAGGGATACAAAACACCTGCCTTGACAACTGCTACTTCCATACTTCGTGCGCACGAGGTATCGTGTGTGCGCGTGCTTGTGTGCATGTGTGTGTGTGTGTGCGTGTGTGTGTTGTGTGTGTTTGTGTGTGTGTGTGTGCGTGTGTGTGTGTGTGTGTGTGTGCGTGCGTGCGTGCGTGCGTGCGTGTGTGTGTGTGTGTGTGTGTGTGTGTGTGTGTGTGTGTGTGTGTGTGTGTGTGTGTGTGTGCGAGCAAGCGTGCTCGCGTAAATATGTGTCCGTGTGGGCGTAGGTTTGCAAGATATTAACGGCGACGGGCCGAGCCAGTGCTGTTCTGAAAGTGCTCGTGAAGTCAGTTGAGGAAATGAGATACGCGACGCTAGTGTTTTGCGGTATACCACCGCTGGGACGTGCTCCTCAAGAGAGACGATTGCGCTTTCACATGGGCAAAGAAACCGGGTACTCTGATGCTGTCGTCGACTGGGGCGGCATTGCGTAAGGCTCCACTTGCTCCTACGAGTGACGGCCTGTCAGAAAAAGCAGTCTGTCCCTGCCGAAAGTGCGACGCTAGCGGAACATACAAACGAAAGTGTTTCCGCAACGATTAGGTTTATGCGCAAGGAAGCTGCACTGAAAACGAGAGAGGGGTACAAAAAAAGCAGTGGTGAGCAAAAGAAAAAAAATATTTCATTCATGCCGTGCTACTTAACGCGCAATTGTTTCGGACACTGAGACATACGTATGCAGGCGCCGCCTCGCTAGAGCTTTCCCAAGCGACCGACAAATGTCCTTGTTTCTTTGCCGAGAAATGTAATTTTCTGCAGCGGGTTCTTCTCCTTAAATGAAACCGCTCGTGCTGACGCGAGTCGTGCGCAAGAAACAAGGAGATTTATGGGCATCTGTTCGCTGTGCAGTAACGCGATGTTTCTTTTTCTCTTTTTTTTTTCCTCCTGTGAATGCACGTCTTGCGACGCATATTTAAAGAAGAAAGCTTCGGAAGCACATCCCAAAGAATGGCTAAGATCCCGCAGATATATTTGTTGTCAGAGAAAGACATCGTGTGGTAATACTAAATTAAATTGAACGAGCTTTTCTTTGTTCTCGTAGTAGCTCTTTCTCATTGCTAGACACCTACTCGTTACTTTCTCCCTTTCTCCGCCTATAGTAGTTTTGCCACAGCGCTCGTCGCAGATAGTGCAGGCAGTACACTACGCGAATAAACGATGTAAACGAGGAGACAGCGCTGTCGTCCAAGTGAAATTTTGCTGGGCAGCTGTAGCCTCACGCAGTACAGTTATTACAAGAATATTGATAAATATTTCACTAGTCTTTAAAACAGCAATAAAACGTGATACAAACAGTACATAGTTGAGTGACCCTATATACTATCGAGCAAAGAGTTGGGACGCTTTTCTCCCCTTCAGAAAGACCGGTAAGTGCCGGACAGCGCTGGGAAGAGAACCCAGTACCTCCCGCATTGGATGCGAACGCTCCGCTACTTCATCATTACTGAAGTGCAATAGCGCAATACGGCACTCTGAAATCAGGGGCCGTATCGTATGGTGATCGATCGCCAAAGGAGATAGTGTCGCCTTGCGTGGCGTAGAAACACGCGTGTCGAACGCAGAGCGACTTTTTGCTCGCCGACGCTCTTTACGAAGCCTGAACTACAGTCGCCATCCCCCGCGTGAGTGCGAAAATGGCCGGACACATTTGTCCGAAAGCTTAAACTTCGCTCCCAATGCCTGTCAGTCGGACAACGCCAGCAGGGGTCACACGCCTCACGCCATACGATGAGGAGGCAGCGTACACTGCCCTTTCACACACGGCACAAATCTCTCTCTTTGATTGTTAGTACAGAATTTTCACTTGTACTGATGATCAAAGGGAGACAGTTGCACAGCATTTTCGCTTGTACTGCAATGTTTATCTTTGATTTAACAAATATGTGAAGGAGATAGTTCACGTAAGGCAAAAAAAAAAAAAAGCACTCGTTTCTTTTTGCCGATCTATATGGACTGGCGCTTTCCTCAACGCCAGAAACTTTCTTCATGCCTTAGAGAAATCATCGCAACAAACACATAACTTTCTCAGGGAAAGCCGTCACATCTTTGCCAAAAACGCTTGGTTAACCATTTGGTGGCGTGACTTGAACTGAGGGTATAGCATTACTAAATGCGTAGTCACTTTCTTCACCATACTGGAACGCCACAATGAGTAAGGCAGCAAGGGCTCCGGAGTATGGTACTCGTACTGCCGACACCCTGCGACCGTCTCATGGTTTTCAGCGTCAAGTTAGGGAACTATGGCGACTTCTTCCTCAGAAACCTCCCATGTATCTCCTGAAGCGGCCAGAGCTCGTCAACAAACTTCTCCAAGATGTTCGCGACACACATAAAAAAAAATACAGACGTAACATATCACTGCCAGGACGTTATTTTCTGCAAGCGTGCGACAAGGTTCTTGTCGGAGAGTCCTTAGAGTAGCTCACTGAAAAATCGGTGCATTTCACAGCCATGTACTCGCAGGCCTGAGTCGCGTACGCAGAAGGAAATCGTTTACATGACGGAAGTCCCTCACGGCAGGGGTTTTCTGCAAACGAGCGTGTGTAGATAGGCATTATTGTCGTTATAAAGAGGCTACAGAGAAGGAAAACAACATGGCGACGACAAGGACTGCTCTTCCAGCTAATTTATTTCACGCACAAAACAGGGACTATATACGCAGAACACAACGTATTCGCAGAATAGCACAGTCTTACCTAATGTGGCAACCATCTTTCAAAGAATTTAACTTCGGAAGTGTGCAGTTGTAAGGTAACGTCACTGTAGCACACGCGCCATTCAACTTCTGAATACAAAAGGCTTTTAATAACTAAAGAGCCATGTTTTTTACTCCTATCAAGAATGTTTACTTCATAAAATTGCGGTTCACATAAGCGGACCTCGTAGTGTGGAGGCAGATATGCAAGCTCATTTTCTTTAGGTTGCCTGTCCAGTATGTAAAACATATGACTTGTCACACGCCAAAGGGATGTCGTATATACATTATCCTTGTTTCACATTTGGAATATGCAGTAACGTGTTTTATGACACATCATAAAGTTGATTCAGCCTTGATTTCATTCAGACACCTCGAAGCTAATACAACAAAGTGCTGCAATGCTCTGAATCTATTCAGCCCTAGCAAATCATGTGTTCACGTAGTGCAACTTGACTGACAATCAGGTACATCGCCTCAGGTTAAGGACGTCAGTTGTCGAGACTCAAGCAGAACATCAGAGGGGCAAAAAAAAAAAAGATTTTTTTTTTCTTTTCAAGTACAGCGGTAATGCAGCTCCACTGACGTGAAACCTGAGGAGGTGCGAAGCATGCAGTGATGCACCGGTCAATCGCCGCTAATGGGCAGCGAGAGGCAGAAGATCGAATTTGTTTGAAATATATATACATATGTAAATTTATTATACAATCAACCATTGCATAGCTAATGCCAGTTAATGTATCGTTCATTTTATTTGACCGTAGTTTGACCGCTTGTTATACCGTAACGGCGTCGACGACACGAGACGCTGGCACGAGACGCCGACAGCTCGTGCTTGCACCTAAAACTATCATCGTCCTTAGTTCTTGTCCCCAAGTGTGCGCGTGCACTTCAATGCAGTGCCCAATGTGCGGCGTTCACACGCGCGCTTTTTTCTTCTCTTGGCTTACCGTGATCGGCGACGACAGGAGACGCCGACAGCCCGAACGCATGGGGTACTTCGCACCTAAAAATTACCGACGATTACAAGACTCCTAATGCGAAATGTTTGCTGTGCGCGTGTTTTTTATTTGGCCATATAGTGAGTAAAAATATTTCAGTGGTACCTCGGCGAACAGCGTCGACGAAGCACTTCCAGTCGCTCATTGTTGAGAATGCACGGATGGGCTTCTGTTTCGACGGCGCGAGCCGCTAGGTTCTGCTAACTCATGGAAGGTCGGTGTAAGAGCATTGGCTCATATTTCCATAGTGAAATGTTTGAACATAGAACCAACGCTGCGGCACACACCAACTCAGAGGGATCGGCCAAGGACCTAGTCGCTTTATGCAAAGCATCAAGATATAAACTACCATTGCTCAGTCCAGTCAGCAAGAAAGAGAAGAGCGTCCGTTGTCTGGAGGAGCACGAGCCAGGACATCTTTCGCTGTGCTCGTTCCTTGGGCTACGGCGAGCGCCGACGGCCGACGCTCATCGCAGGAGAGAGAGAGAGATGAGGAAGGCAGGGATGTTAACCAGATATTAGTCTCCGGTTTGCTACCCTGCACAGGGGAGATGGGGGAGGGGGTTAGAAAGATGGCAGTGAGAGAGGGCACAAGATTCCAGACAAGCACAACAACTAGAACACACACACACACACACACACACACACACACACACACACACACACACACACACACACACACACACACACACACACACACACACACACACACACACACAGAACGTTACACTTAGAGGCGTTCACGAAGGCCGGTAGACCTCAAGAAGCGCAGCGCTTGCATGGCCTTCTTCTGCAACGTGAGGTCCAGACGATGTCGTAGAATGCCTTCTTCCGACAGTGGTCGGTCGTCCAGCTTGTTGAGTGCATACTAAAGGGATTGCCGCTCTGCACTCTGCTGTGGGCAGTCACGTAAAATGTGCTCAACTGACTCTTCGTGACCGCAGTGGTCACAGGGTGCGGTGTCGGCCATTCCTATGCGGAACGCATATGCATTTGTGAACGCAACGCCCAACCATAGTCTGTATAAAAGCGTGGCTTCTCCTCGGCAAGTCTTGGGTGGAACTCGAAGGCTTAACGTCGGATCGAGAGAGTGAAGTCGGGAATGCGTGAAATGTGTACCACCCCATTGCGACATAGTACACTTGCGAGCAAGCAGATGGAGCATCCGTGCCGCGTTCGTCCTTGACAATGGTATGGGTACTTGTTGGTCCATATCATGAGCAGAACGGGCGGCTTGATCAGCCCGTTCATTGCCTATAATTCCGCAGTGACTTGGGAGCCATTGAAAAGGCATTTTGTGGCCTGCCTTCCCTGTATGCTGCAGCATCTCTGTAACCTGGAACACCAGCTGTTCGTGTGGTTCGCGGCGTAGAGGTGGCAGCAGTGCCGGCCTGGAGTCGCACAAAAGCGTCCATTTGTGTGGCGCTTCATCTCTGATGAAATGAAGGGCAGTAAGGATCGCTGCGAGCTCTGCTGTCGTCGATGTTGTCGGATGAATCGTCTTAAATTTTAAGGTGGTAACTTTCGCGGGTATCACGACTGCTACAGCGGATCTGTCTGGGAGCACTGATCCGTCCGTGTAGATATGCGTAGAGTCCCGGTACTTCTTGTACAATAGAAGTAACGTGAGCTGTTTAAGCGCTGGTGATGACAAAGCGGCTTTTTTCTTAATTCCAGGAATTGTCAGGTTGATTTCCGGCTGAGCGAGACACCATGGAGGAATTGAAGGTCTCGCAGCAGGGGTGAAAGAAGTTGGTAACGAGTCACCATGTGCGGTTATCGTTTGGCTGAAAGAGGTGCGTGGTCTGTCCGCTGGCAAAGAGAGGTGGTGGCGAGGGGTCCTGGCATTATGCCTGATATGTGTCCCCAGCGCTTCCATGTCAATTTGGGTCTTGACAAGGTGGTCTCTAGCGATTGCAATTGTCGCCACTGTTGATGCACTCTGTGCTAGGCCTACACTCTTAACACGGTAACCTTTAGTTTATCTTATAGGTACACAAAAAAATGTGAAAATATGCACCTTTATAAAGGTTAACGTGCTTTAACCTTTAATAAAGGAGCATATTTTCGCATTTTTGTGTACCTATAAAATAAATTAAAGGTTACCATGCTAAGAGTGTAGGCAGATCCGGAGCGCCTGAGCCTGTTATCGGAGGAAGGGCGCATAAAGGTTGTGCTCTGAAACAGTGGCAGGAAGTACCGCATACCACGGCATGGCAGCGAGCTATAGTAGGTACGTCATAAATAAAAGGCTGCACGTGACGACTTCAGACCGTGCACAAGGACAAGCGCTGGTCAAGCACAGACACCATTACAGGTCTTACCACGACTGTAAAGCCTGCAGAGGCGCCACATATCCACATGGCAACCAACAACCTCATGAAGGTGACAGGCAAATGTTGCGCGCCAGTCACTTTCGCAGCGCCTGTTAAGTTGGGTCAGCACCGCTCTCGCACCTCCCGCGAAGAGAGTCGCTAAGGCTGTGGCATGGAATACGCCGCTGTACACACCGAATGTACGTGAGACAGGAGTGGTGCACGAGACCCCCTGATGAACGCATGTCATGTGAAAGGTTTGTCCGTTAACTAAAGAGAATGCGTCAGGTAAAATAAATTTATGGTTCCGACTGGTAGAAATTATTAAGGTTCTCAAAGATAGTCCCCTTGGGCAACGATGCGCCGCTACCGACCTGATTCCAATGGTGCAAAGGCTCCCTGGAATTCACCTGCTGTAGTCTAATTCAGGGATATTGTAGCAGCCCATTGGATGACGGGAAAGTTATGGAAACGGTGTCCTTTGAAGCTTTTCTGGAGCTTTGGAAGTGGGAAAGAGTCTACCGGGCTCGCATCTTGCATGTGCGGTGCTGCTTAATGTTGCAACCCCTATACCGGGCCACGTAGGTAGTCTCAAGAAGGGTGGGCGGCGTGCGCTTGAGCGTTGTCGAGTGCAGCATCCAGCCATCATCAATCTCCAGTAGTTTCTCTTTGGCGACTTTGCTAAAGCACTCAATGACTTCAGTGTAGAACACGGCGTCGATGATTCGCCTCAGAAGTGTGCACCAGTTTTTCTCTTACACAACCGACGGTGAGAGTCCAGAAGATTATTTAGTCTGGCCATACTGAGTCAAGCCACTCCTCCATACCGCTCCATTTCTTCAACGGTCTGCCGTCCGTTCTTGAACCCACTGAACCACCGGAAAACCGTCGTCGTTGTAAATTTTCTTAACCAACGCAAGCGTCTTGGAAGCGGTTTTGCCTAGGTGAAAGCAAAATTCAACCATGCGACGCTGTTCCAGCGCATACTCCATTTTTCACTTTCCCAGGCGTGACAAAAATTCGGAAGCAGCTTTTTCGCCACTTCAGATCCTGACAGCGTCAGAGCTGGGACGCAACCATGCGTATACAGTCCAAGAACAAGTTACTCTCGAGTGTGTGTGCTTGAAAGAAGAAAGGTTTGGTGTGAGAATATTTCTGTTTACATGTCCCAGAAATAGGTCATCAGAATACGTGCAGCGTACCGCTCTACATGCATATATCCACTTACGTCCTCAATATACATCACAATCTCAGGATGCAAAGCTTTACCGTAATTAAGCACAGCGAGGGCACATTAAGAGAACTGGCCGTAGGTAATCCAGACTCACACGAGTGGAAGAAACACCGCTAAGCGTATTAATATTAAGCTCTATGTTTTTACACACCAAAACGGCGATAATAAGACACGCCGTAGTGGGAAATTGCATATTAATTTTGACCACCTGGGGCTCTTGTCGGCGATTAAGTACAAAATCAAGAGTCGGGACTCTCTTCATCCCGCAATTTCTCAACGTCAACATTAATTTCACTTAATTATCTGCCTTTCACAACAAAGGCTTACTACACTCAACGCCTTTTACAGCCCGTTGCGTTGTCGGCAGCCCGTGAATTTCGAAATGAATAGATCTCTTATATAAACAGTGAAACCATCGTGGAACGCACGGAGCGCTTCGCATGACTAGGCAAGAAAGCACTACCCTTCTTCCGCATCGTGGTTTTGCCACGTAAAACCCGAGCGGCTATTACACAACGCTTTCTACGGCTATGCGCGAAAAACAAAATCAGTAGGCAATATAGACAGCTGATCAGGTGAATATCAAAGTGAAATGTACACTACAAATCCGCAGGTAGTCGTGCTTTACAGAATTTAAAATAGCACGGGTGTAAATCTGTCGCTGCCTGATGTGATGATCATTGAAGAAGAAAGTGCCATATTGTGCGAGCTACTACCGCATAACCGGGGCTGTTTTCCTAAGGTTAACCTATGTACTGGCAATTAATTAACAGTGAAATGGGATCAAGAAAGCAGAATGCAGGGAGAAACAGAAGCGAGTTTCAAGACAGGACCGTTACACGTGCGCCAGCTAACATAAGTCGCACAATAGCTTCCATTTTAAAGCGAATAATGCGTCCATTAATTATGCACTTACATTGAGCTCTTTGCTTAGACATTTTTTTTTTCGCACTGCTTCTGAAGGAACCGCGGCGGCGCGGTTAGAAAATTCACGGATACAAAGCAGCTTTCAGGGGGTGTTCTGCGTTTGGTAAAGAGAAACCGCAAGACGTGATCTATGGGACGGGCCTGTCGTGATGGCATAAATCCCCATCCTTACATTCATACTGGCTGGCCACCACCTTGTGTAAAGATGCGAACCAATCTTTGCTTTCATGCATCACTACTCTTGTGAGGTCGCGTCGCAGCCGCGCTTATCTGAAACTACGCCAGCGATCACGGCGACTTTTCCGCGAGGGACTATCAGTCACGTTTTATCCTCCGCGTGCTCTGTTTCTTTCTTTTTTTTTTTTCAGAGGTAACGATTTCCGCCGGTGCGCAAGGTGACTCTTATCGAAGCTGCGTCACATGAATACAGGGCAGATCATTGTACAGTTTACCGCTCCCGCGTGCAACTTATTTGTATAGATGGAACGAGAGCAACTTCGGGTTAAACGATGCCTGACTGGAATTCTCTAAGGGGACTTGACAAAGGTCTTATGGAAGACCTGTTCCCGACAGCAGGTGCAACTAAACGAACTCGTGGTCTGAGAGGAGCACCTCATGACATGCACAAAAAAAACTTTTTTTTAGTTTCTCTTTTCACGTGCTTCCTAGAGTTCACGCACAAATATGATTTGAGTGCGCGTGTATAGTACCGTCGGAATATACGCAACTGACTGTAGGAAAGATGTGACTTCATTCTTTTCAAGGACGATGTGGAATTTGGATCAGGCGCCCCCTGCGTTGCGGGAAACGGGACATATTTTCCTTTCAGTGGAGGAAGCGTGTACGTACGTTATCGATCGCTTTGTTAGGAGTCTTTCACAGCGGGGACATATAATATCGGGAAACGAAAAATAATCCTCTTCGCATGCAGGTGCGTCTGACAAGCACACAACGCGCTGTTTTGAACCAAGGAAAGCGGTTTTCACGATGGCCATGAGAATAGGCATTCCAAATCTTTTCAACATTCGCTTCTGCAAAATACGCACTTGAGAATGTGGAGATTTTTATTGCAACATATCGTATAGAGCAACCAGTTCATATCTCAAGTCTACGCACAAGTCTATGCGATAGTAGATGCGCAATCACTTGGTGTACACGCTGGTGAACATTACCATGATAGGGAAGGCGCCGAATTCACAGTATATTTTGGTCGTGTAACTTTTTTTTTTTTACAGTTATTCGGCAGTCTTCGCTTAACGATGTGGCGAGCATAAACGTCGGCTGCGTTTTCCTGGAAACAATTTTAGTACTAAATATTTTTGCGATAGAGGCCAAGTTTTAATGGTCCACTTTGCACTAACAAGACTGAGTCCATAACACATGTACGTTGCGTGTCTTCTTTTGTTGTTTCTTAATTTTGTTTTTTTTTTCGCAATTGATATGTTGAATTTAGCATGACTAGCCCAACTAGCCCAACAGTCTGCCCTAACCATCACTGATACTCGAATGATACTGTGCTGGCCTTGCAGCCAGCAAACTCGTCACATATTCGTAAAACAGCGCATGCCTACCGCAGCAGCGGCGGTGCTGTAAGGGTCAGGGTAAGCAAATGTTATTTTTGAAATGTTGCTGCTCCCTTGAGCCATGAGCGATGGAGCAGAGGCATTTTCGAAAGGTTGCATATTGGTGGCGTGTGGCTCGAAAATTTTCCTTCGTTTCCGTCACTTAGTCCATTGACCCAGGAAACTGCGCGCGCATACGCATGACTTTTCTCCTTATTTATTTATTTATTTATTTATTTATTTATTTATTTATTTATTTATTCTATAGCTATCTTTTTTCTTTCTCTCCTTCCTTCCTGCCCTCCCTCCTTCCTACATTTCCTTCCTTTTTTCCTTTCTTTGACAAGGACAAGAGAAAAGGACAAACCAAAACACTTGGTTCGTCCTTTTTACCTTCAATTATTGGTGAGCACAATCTCGAGCACGCACTCACACCCTTCTACATCGTCTAGAAAATAAGGAAAGGGTGACTGCTAACGTTTTCGCCCAGTCGTGTCATCGGTCATTTGTCGCCCTCGAGAACCGTTTGTCATTCACGTCGCCTTCGAAAGGTTACCGTATAAGCGTACCGCGGGAAGAGGAAAAGAAAGGGGATTTATGAGCGGGACACCATTCAGCGCCACACCACTTTGTAGGAACCGATTATTTGAGAAGAATGGAAAACGACACAACAGCACTCACTCTAACTTGTTCAATATCAGCTACTTATCTAGCATAGCGCACTTATTCCAGGATGCTGCACATGTACGTGTCATGAAAATTTGGCTTCGAGCCATCTTTGCAGAGGCTATGACACGTGACTTGTGCGTGGGGTGTGTCACATTCTTTTGTATAAATGCGGTGATCGATATACAGTGAATCAAGGTGGCAACTCACGAACGACAAATTATTAAAGAATGCAACGTCGCTGACCATTGACGAACGTAGGATATGTATATATATAGAAACAACTTAATGAACCACCAACAGACAATGAAGCCTAGGAAAGCACAGGGGAAGTCATTGAAGTTTCTTAATTGTGCTATTGTAATTATAGAGTAAGTAGAAAGGAACTAAAGCGGACGAAGAGACAAATCTGCCTGCCTACCCCTTATATATATATATATATATATATACTGGTATGCGATGCGAATACCAGTTCTCGACATTCCTACGAATCGAATACAAATTTCAGAAGAAATGTGCCTTCAGTAACGTTATTTTATATTTAACACACAATCACAACAATAATAAGCCACGAAAAACGCAAAATATATTACTATAAGGAGCATGCTGTGATGACATGCTTGTCCTATTCTAACTCCATTGGTAAAATATCACGGCACAAAGCAAACGGTAGCAAGTGCTAAGAGACGTCATGAATGAATATCAGACCTTCCACACGGTTAAGCCACTGCAATGCATTCCGAAAGGATCCTGCACAGCGAGCCGACTGCGACTGGGAAGGAATCCCGTTTTGATTGCCGTTTGAAGGAGGAGGAGGAGGAGGAGGAGGAGGAGGAAAGAGGAAAGGAGGAAAGACAGGGAGGTTACTAAGCCAGCGCTGAGACCGGCTGGCTACCCTGTGCCTTTTGAAAGCGTGCAGTACACCAGCATGCTGACATATAAAGCTAACAGCGCTGTCAAGCACATATTGGGGAAGATGTTCATCGTGATAGCGCGTTGGCGGCGCTATTACGCACCGACGCGCTCGTCGTTGGCTGCCTTCACGCGTGCGTGCGCTGCCTATGTTTACCCGTAAAGACATTGCCGGTCTCGGCACCTTGCGTAAACGCCGACGATCAGACATATTCGTCGAGAACAGTCGATCGCATATCCAGTCATTTGTAACGCTCGAGCCGCTTTGGAAGTGTCGAATAGAGCACTGCACGGGCTCGGGCCTGCCCGAAAACCCGGGCCGGGCCGGGTAAAGCTGTTTTCACGGCGGGCCCGGGCCGAGCTCGGGCCTGAAGCTCCAGGCTTAGGGTCGGGCCCGGGTATGACGTTACGGGCTCGGGTCGGGCCGGGCTTGCTCTTCGGTGCATTCTTAAGATGGTTGCACATGCTTTGTGCTTACATATACAATCCACATGATTTGAACTTTATGGCTTTTATGTGGAACGAGCTATGTGAAGGTTTATCTGACATACTGGATTTCTCTTGCTTTTGTGGGTACTTGATTTATGAGGATCGAGTGTCCTAGAAGCAGAGTTGCCAGTTCCGCTTACAATAAGTGGATTTGGGTTTCTTTTTTCGACGTACGTGTCGCTTGTAGGATTTTCCAGTCACTTGTCGTGTTTTTAGGGCTTGTTTACATTTTCCTAGCAAATATGGTTCATTAATGATAATCACGTTAACGAAGAGCGCGCTTGTCGATGACTTTCAATAGCTGAGCGTTGAAGACAAACATACGCTGGGAGAAGGAACAAGTGAACAAGCAAATATGTGATTTCGTTTATAGTTGCGCGTATTTTTTGCTGTACAATATAATTCGCGATTTTTTCACCTCCCCTTTGTATTTGTGTGACATTTCGTATGAAATAAAAATGTTTTCAAGATTGTGGAAAATTCTTTAAATTTCCATTTCCTTTGTGCTTTTTCACCAAAGTCACGCCGCTTTTTTGGGCTTATCTTGTGATGATTATTTGCCTGTTAGCTGGCAACTCTGCCTAGAAGTAAGTGGATCAGGTACTTGTATAGATAACGTCTCACGATTAGTTCTGTGATTTTATTTGCATTAGTTATATCATATTCCAAATGTTATCTCATAATCGCAGTGACGAGATTAATAAAATAGTTATATTTACAAAATTCGTCCTCGCAAGAGCAATGACAGAACTGTAAAGGGGGGGGGGTGGGACACTAGTGAAAGTTCCAGCCATCCCCCAAAACGAATGACCTACGCAGAGTCTCAATACAGAGCATTAATAAAGGGAAAGAGCTTTCTTGTCGTGGATCAATCATGGCTTCTATTTCTTTAGTGGTGCGAGTTGTACACGCGCGGCTAGCTACCCTGTAGGCCCACAGAAGGAGGAGGAAAGGAAGGAAAGGCAGGAGAGTAAATCAGGTGATTAAGGAATGAGAAGACGGAAAGAAGTGATTAGCACAAGAAAAATATGTGAGAAGCTAAACGCCACGGTTATGTTTCATGCAATTCGAAAAGAAAAGAAAAATAAAAGGGTTGCCAAACTCTGGGCTGCAGCCTTATTCCGCAATATATATGTTGCGAGAGCGCCATATTATCGTCGTAACAGTGTTGCAACGTGCAGAAATAGTGCACTGTTATTAAGATAAGCATAGGCCGAAGTATATTCCCTTAGTCAGATCTCTGGCTAAGAAAGGTGGTTGCGATTTGCGTGTCAAAGAAGGTCCCGTTGCCTTGAACAACACGCACCCAATCGTTAAGTGTAGAGGAGCATTGCGGGGCCGTAATCACGAAAGTGGAGCGAAGCCGAAAAATAGAACAATATATTTTCGTTGACCTCGTGCCAGTCCTTTCCGCGTAAATTCGAGGGCTACACGCTAATAATTACTGGGTTTTCAAGTGCCGAAACTACACAATGACTATAAAGCACGCCATAGTGTGGCATCCCGAATTAATTTCGACCCCCTGGGGTTCTCTACCGCGCACCTAAATCCACATGCACAGGAGTTCTCGTATTTTGCCCCCATCAAAATGCGCGGCGACGGGGCCGTGGAATCGAAATCGTGTCCTCGGGTTTAGCAGCGCGACGGCATATCTGCTGAGCTACCACTTTGAATGAATGGCCACCTCCTAGCGATAACCACATTAGGAAGGCATGCACCATTACAAGAGAAAGAAAAGAGCACGGCAAGAAACTGTGCATAACGTATTAGAAGGGGGGAGGGGGGATGTTTGGACCGCACGTCGTAGGTGCTAAATAAACGCACTGCACAGCTTAGCACTTTCTTGCCTCGCAACAAGAACCGTTAACCTAGCACACGTACATCTACTAAACCACATGATCATTAGGAGATTTTTCTGTTTATATCATACATCTGCGCGTGGGGCGCTGAGTTCGGGTAGAAATTACATCGCAGTGATTACATCTGAATTATCTTCAGTTAACACAAATAACGGACCGTTCATCATTCAATCACCTTGTGTTGCATGTAGTCTATGCTGACACGTCCACCCTTGGTAAATTGTCTCTCTACAAGCGGTCGCGCTTCTCGTAGGCTCACGTACGTGTGCACGTTTCCGGACGGAAGCGCCTGTCTGTTCTTTAGAGTGTGTCGATACACCTGCGAGGTTTCTATGCTTACTTTCATCTCGTTGCGGACACAAGGCACAATTCCTTGATTGTCCACGAAGGCGCGCCGTATAATTTACTTCAACAGCAATATGATTCTGTATACGACTGTTCACGAATTGCAAATGAGTGCATCACTTGGTATCTCAAAGCGTATTGATCATAATTGCAAATCGAGGAGTGCTCTGCGCAGTGTGCGCGAAGATATATTTTATTCTGTGATCTAAACCACCTCCCCTCCCCCCTTCTGTAGCGCTTGGGCTCTGGGAGGGAACTGATGAATAAAGAATAAACAATATATTTATTGAGCAGCACGGCAAGTGCTATATTTTGCCGGTTTCTTGATGACGCATAAAAATGAGCTTAACTAGCAATTTGGCAAAATATAAGTGCGCGCTTTATGATTTCGCAGCAAAGCGCGCTGCATTTATATCCCCTTTATATGCCCGTCACAAATGGAGTATATAACTTTTATTATATAGTCCTGCGAGTTAGTGGGGCGGGCCAATGGCCCCGCCTAGGTGACAGCCAGGAGTCCTTGAACCCTGACGGCTTCCTCGGCCCGCTGGACGGCCCATAGTTGATCTTCGAGGGCGGGGCTGAGCAGCGCGGCTTCCCAGCGTGCGCGAAGGCAGTCACTAGAGGCCGCGTTCTCGTGATTGTCAATAATCCCTCGACACTCCCATAATATATGCTCCAGAGTGGCTCTGGATTCGCACAGCTTGCATTTGTCCGTTCCGTATATGTCCCGATATATGATGTGCGAGAGCGCAGGATTCACATACGTCCTAGTTTGTAACCGCCGCCATTCGACAGACTGCTTTTTTGTCAATTTTGGGTGAGGTGGCGGGAATATGCCCCTCTGTAACCTATAATGTTTTGTGATGTCGTTGTATCTGGTCATTCTGTCGTACCACTCCCACTCATCTGCAGCGTCGTCCCTTACGGAGGGTGCTGGGGCGGCACTTGAGATCGCTGCTCGGTCTGTAAGCCCTCGAGCCGCGTCATGTACCGCCCCGTTGTTGCTGTCCTCCAAAAGGGCGTGAGCGGGTGTCCATGTAATGTAAATATCTCTTTTGCGTGCTTGGCCTCCTGAAAATAGAATGCGTAGTGCCTCCGGAGAGATTCGGCCGTTGGCAAAGTTTCGTACAGCCGCCTGAGAGTCGCTGACTATCACGGTTGCGCTTGTCTGAGCTACAGCGAGCGCTATAGCTACCTCTTCCGCTGTCTCGTTACTCGTGGTGCGTATCGTCGCGCACGTCACACAGCTTTTGTCGCTATCGAGGACGGCTGCCGTAAACCCCCTTCTGCGCTTGTATCGAGCTGAGTCTACGAACACTGCGTCCTTGTCATTGCCGAACTTCTTCTGTATATCCTTCGCCCTCTTCGCTCGTCTGTCCTAATTATGCTCTGGGTGCATGTTCTTCGGTATGGGAGGAATTACCAGTGTTTCCCTCGTCTCCCTTGGGATGTCCACCTTGACGCCATATTGTGTGTGGTACCTTATGCCTAGTCGCTCTAGGATATGTCTACCTGCTCGTGTCTTAGAGAGACGTTCATACTGCGCCGTGCGCTGCGCTTCAATGAGCTCATCTATCGTATTGTGCAGACCTAATTGTAGTAATTTGTCCGTGCTGGTGCTAATCGGTAGCCCTATGGATAATTTGAATATTTTCCGAATGAGGCATTCTAGCTTGACCTTTTCCGCGACCTGCCATTTTAAGTACGGTGCTACGTATACTATTCTGCTTATTACGAAGGCCTGTATTAGCCTGATCATGTTTTCCTCTCTCATACCACTGTGTTTATGTGCTATTCTTTTGATTAGCCTCATTATTTGAGCTACAGTTCTTTCCAGTCGCCTCAGGGTTTCTCCGTTGTTGCCCTTGGCGTCGATGAGCAGCCCGAGCACCTTGATTCTGTCGACCCTGGGTATTGGTTGCCCATCGCCCGTTCTTAACTGTATTTCCTCTCTCTGAGCGAGATCTCCTCGGTAGTTGCCTGGCTTGCGACCTCTGCGAGTCGGTCTGTACAGCAACAACTCCGATTTTTCCGCCGAGCAGGCGAGCCCTGTCCCCTCTAGATAGCGTTCCACTGTTTCGACTGCTGTTTGAAGGGTTTCTTCTATTTGCCCGTCATTCCCGTTGCTCACCCACAGGGTGATGTCGTCCGCGTATATTATGTGACTGAGTCCCTCTATTTCTTGGAGCTTGGCCGGCAGTCCGATTAGGGCCAGATTGAATAGCATGGGGGATAATACCGAGCCTTGTGGTGTACCTGCGATGCCCATCTCTGTCTCCTCCGACACTAGGTTCCCTATCGTGATCTTTGCCTTTCTTCCTGTTAGGAAATTGCGTACGCAATCGTACGTACGTTTTCCGAGTCCTATATCATTTATTCTCCCTAGTATCGTTGCATGAGTTACGCTATCGAAGGCCTTCTTTAAATCCAGCCCTAGAATGGCCTTTGTTGAACTTACTGGATCTTCTATAATCTGATATTTTAACTGTAACATTGCATCCTGCGTTGAGAGGTTTTTCCTGAAGCCTATCATCGTGAGTGGGAGCGCGTCCTGGTCCTCGAGGTAGGTGGTCATTCTCGCGAGCACCACGTGCTCCATAAGTTTCCCAACGCAAGACGTGAGAGATATGGGTCTTAAGTTTTCAATCTGCAATCGCTTTCCCGGCTTGGGTATTAGCACTATTTGTGCCGTCTTCCACTGTTACGGAATCTGCCCCGCCTCCCAGCATTTGTTAATATATTCAGTTAATTTAGTTATGGACTCATCGTCCAAGTTTCTCAGCGTTTTGTTCGTAATACCGTCTAGTCCAGGTGCCGATTTAGTATTCAGTTTTTGCAAGGCTGCCCTGACTTCTGCCTCACCGATTGCATTGTCCAAATCTTCATTTGCCTGCCCTGTGTAATCAGGGTGCGTAACGGGAATCGCTTGCGAAATGTATGTTGTTTCGATTTCTTTGAGGAAGTCCTGCTCAGTCCCCTGGTACGCTTGTAGCACCCGATTTATATTGTGCCTTTGTGCCGACTTGGTCCCGTCAGGGTTTAACAAATATCGAAGGAAGTTCCAAGTTTTCGCCATTCCTATCTGACTGTCCATGTCGTTGCATTTTTCCTCCCACTGTTGTCTGCATAGCTGCTGGGCGTATTGCTCTATATCCCTGTTCAATTTAGCTATCCTCCTACGAAGAGTCCGGTTGTGTCTTTGTTTTTTCCACCTCCGTTGTAACCCTTCCTTAGCTTCCCACATGTGTAGAAGCTTATTGTCGACACTCTCTAGCTGCGCTTCCGGTGGCACCGTTTTCGTACAGATGCAAAAAAAAAAAAAAGAGTATCGCAACGCAATCAATATATTTTTAATACGGCTGCCTTAAAAGCCCACTTTCGGTTTCGATTTCGAGGGGGCGGTTTTCTAGTGGCGTGTCAACACAGTCGGACGTACGTCGAAGTCACGCAGCGACAGCTTTCGTTATAGCGTCGCTGCAACTCTGTCGTCTGTGGTAATTTACACTTAGGGCACGCAAAAAACGACAATTTCGAGGTCGCCCAGCGTCTCTGATAGCGATTTCAGCGATTCTTAAGACACAGTGTTCATACGTCATCGTAGTGTCCATTGCGCTGGGGCTGGCTTGCAGTTCTGGATGACGAAAACTTTAAAACCGAACTAAAATATTTTGTACGTGTTTCCTCGCTTCCGTGTGCGGAAGGCGTTAACAATACATGGCTAGAAAGCGAAAAATCTATATTTTGCGCCCCCGCAAAATAGTGTCAGTACTGCTTTAATAACTGAATGTTGAAATATACTTGTTAAATATGCATGCGAAACAAAACGTCTATTGCTGCTGAAAACTTCTTGCTCGAAATTTCATGCTCGGGCCTCGGTCGGGCCTGATTTGCAGTCGGGCCGGGCCGGGTCGGGTAGATTAAGTTTTTTTCCGGGCTCGGGCCGAGTATGGGCCTCACTTTTATTCACCGGGCCGGGCTCGGGCGGGTAAACTTCATCGAGTGGCGGGCTCGGGCCTGGGCCCGGGCCGAAAATAACGGCCCATGCAGTGCTCTAGTGTCGAATGCCTTATTTATTAATCGCATACGAACACTGTAAACATAATGTTGGGCGAATATTCCGGAGAATCATTCGAATATTCGCGCAACTCTAACATATATATATATATATATATATATATATATATATATATATATATATCAGAACTCGTGCTCAATGGGCAGCCGTATTTGGAGTATAATAGCAGACACAACTGCGCAGTTGTGTCTGCTATATATAAAGGCAGAACGATCGACTCACGGTGAAAAAGTAATTTTATTCGACGTTTCGACGAGGGTATGGTCTTCGTCAGAGATCTGACGAAGACCAGACCGGACCCTGGACGAAACGTCGAATAAAATTACTTTTTCACCGTTAGGCGATCGTTCTGCCTTTATACTTCACCGGATCGCATATATATATATAGCAATAAAACAAGACGCATCGAAAAAGGAAAGTTTCTTTGACGTTTCGGCCGAGGGACTGGCCTTCCTCAGAAGTGAGGCTGATCCTTTTAGCATCGGCCTATGATGCGACTTTGTGTAGCGTAGAAGCAGTTTCACGTATACCGAAAATGAAAAACTATCTGCGCATGGCATTTATGCACATCTGTCAAAGATCTGACCGTCGGGTAAGCATCCCAGACATGTTTCGAATTGCCAATGTCATCTTAATTTTATGAAGAATGCTATTCATTAGCAGATAACAATGAATTAAATTTTCAGTGACGACGTTGCATAAGGTATTGCATTCACAAATTCGAAACTAATAATGATAATTTGTGCCGTTTTGCCTCCCAAAACAACGATACGATTATGAGAGACATCGAAGTGGAAGGCTCCGAAAATTTGGACCGCTAGGGGTTCATTCACGGGTACTGATGTGCGCCTTAACGGACCACAATGAAGTCTTTCATCCATCCATCTATCCATCCATTGACGTCGCACAATACACGGGCCTCAACATTTCGCCTCCACCGAAATGCAGCCCCCGCGGCCTTGATCCGATCCCGCCACATTCGGATCAGCAGCCGAGTGTCATAGCCGCTAGACCGCCGTGGCGGGGCAAAATGCGAAACTATTTACTTCGATGAAGAGACTGTCCAAGCCTTAATAATGCCACAGAAAACAGAGACTTGCAGTCTTTCATGAAGAGGCGCGTAATTACGGGGTATATTACTTCAACGGACAGTCGTGTTCGTAGCTCATCAGCGTTTATATCACAGTTTATACATACACTAATTAAGCACCACTCCCAGTCGCGATTGAGACAATTTGAAGAGAGAGCAAAGTGCACAAAATAATGAAACAGAGAGCTCGTTGGTCGGCATCTAGTGCAAATATGAGCTGGTCCGAGGAATTGGAAAGGAGTGCAGGGTTGGCTGCGCAAATATTCGCAAATGCTATTCCCTTCCCAAAATAAGAAATATTGTCGCGTTTGCAAATCAAGCGAAGGGGGTCAGTGGGGCGATTGTCATTGGAGGCCTACGGAAAGCCACGAATGATGAATAGCAGCGCCGTATGAGTCAAGCCTCCCTTAATGTTGGATAAGATGAAATCATTCCTTTCAGAAATGCTCAGGAATACCGATGGAAGAAAGACTGGTGGCGAAAGTGCACAAATAACTTTACTTCCTCAACGCGGATACGGAATGTAGGGAGCGCTAAAGAAATTCGGCACGCAAGTAAAGCCTAATCGAAAGTGCAAATAGACGCACAGAGGTCACGAAAAAGAAAATGAGGGACACAGAAGACAAGTCCGATGCAAGGATTGGGAAGAAAAATGACCACGAAGACTGACAAATACGTGCCGAGAAAGAAATCGGCACAAGATTCGTGTGCTAACACGAGGAATGGTGCTTCCTTCTGTAGAACCGAGGTGAGTGCTTTGGGACAAAAATGATTGCCTGAGCATATGGATAACGGACGTGAATGTTGCAATGAAAGTGCGTGCACGGCGCCTGTCTTAATGTAATACCCAGAAAAAGAAAGCGTAGGGAACATCTCATTGCCAAACGCACATGGATTCAAGATAGATGAAATCATCGCTGGACAGTTGTTGGAATAAGAAATGATCTTTACAGTACTGCGGAAAAGAAAGGAAAAACAAGAGCTCGATAGAGCGGAACGATTACAAGCGTTGGTACCTGTACAATGTAATGCAGCGGCGTGTCGATTTTATAGGTGGACATTATGAGAGAAGGAGGTGGGAGGGGAGGGGCTTAATTTTACGCGTATAAATTTTCGTCGCAAAAAAAAAACATTATCGCAAAAGCTGCACTCAAGCACGCTATATTGTGGTGCCGCGACATCGTAATAAGGGAAGCTCTTAAAGAAAATAAACAAGTGATGGGCGTTTCTCGTTGTGCATTTCTAGCAGCTATGACGCGCACCCGTCGTGCATGAGCGTCGAATCCGAGAGAAAACGGAAACAAGAGGCTTTGTTTTCGACCTCTCGCACCAGTGCCGCCGACCTTTGAGGCCACAAGGCTACCTGTCCTGGTGCGCTGGCGTTGCAGCGTTTCGCCCTTAGAGTTGCCATTTTTGAATCACCAGGAGCGCATTTCAAATTTCAATAGTCAGTCAGTGTGATGGGCGGCAATGAGCGGTGAGTGCTAAACCAGAGCGGCGGGCGGCGACGCGAAGCGTTGGGAGTCGAGTTAGGTTTCTCCCTTTACGTATACACAGACAACCGTTGCGTATACGGGCAGTTAACTTATAAGACGCTTAAAAATCATGGACAGATATGTCAAATGTTAAGCTGCAACTTATGTGGAAGAGCCTGTTTAGCTCAAGCAACCTAGGAGCCTATTTGTTGCAACCTCATTGTAAGAAATGTCTTGATCATCATCATGACACATGTCTGGGAATGTTTCCTCAGTTAGAGAATTCCTGATTTTTCATAAACTCTGTTTACGTGAATTACGGGTGTCTGTCCCTGCATAATTGTGATGTCTCAATAGGAATTTTGTTGTTGCTGCTGCTGCTGCTGGGAACGAGGTCACTGCTTCCATTCTCGTTCCCCGCGACGGCATATTAGTTTGGGTCGTAGGGAACAGTAAAACCAAACTAATTATAGTTGATGCGGTATGTCTTGTTTGTAATAATAAATTATGGGCCACACAATCAATTACGACAGTTTATAAGCTCCTAACGATCACGAAGTGTGAAACAAATTATGATTCAAGAAACTGTTCAGAACAGAGCTATGCGTGCTCAGCACGACTCCTATATAGGAAGCGGTTGTGTTGCGATCGCGTCTCTGGGAGAGGCAAAGAGAAACGGACGATTCCAAATACTTCCTTATGCTTTAAACTTTTTTTTACCAATTCTATTGTGCGACCTCCGCAATAAAATTCGGCATAATCATTGAAGATATCAACAAATGATATCGACAAATGAAACGTGCTCATGGTTACGAACACAGGCCGCAACGCTAGCACGGCAAATTTCTGCTCAAAATGCGGGACTTCAGCAGCAAAAATGAACCATGGTTACATTTACTAACCACGTGCTGGCCACTTTCTTAGGTCGTCTCTCGCAGCAATAATGCTTTAGCACTCAAATCACATGTCAGAGGGCTCCCGTGGAAAGCGCCTTCCTGGAGCAACGCGAAACGAGGCTCGCGACGCGTCAAAACTTCGCAAGCTGTCTCCTAAATCCCGATGATTGCCAATAGCGCTGTGTTGCTAACTGAGCCGCTTAAGCCGATTCCGCGAAAACTGTCAACGCAGAAGAAGCTGGTTACCCACTCACTGCTAATTAAACTACCGACCTTCACCCCTCTTTAGCGGCACGCGCCCCGGAGGGATTATCGCAAAACTTAGTTTACCGCCTTCTACGAGTGAAGCGTGGGGAACTCGCTGCAATTTCGCAAGTAGAACAATGCCGCTGCCAGTCAGGAGTCGCCCCGGGGCACGTTAGCTCCTCAGCACTGACACCTGAGGTGTGCGAACCGTCAGAATATTCTCAATATATTATTGCCCCGTCGATGCCGAGGCAGGGGATAGAAGTTAATAAGTGCTGGAAGATTATTGACCTGGCTATTCCGGTACTATGATTGCTCACACACGTTCAAGACAAAAGCGTCTTGCGAGCAGCTGCGTCCTCGGCGGATTTGCCACATACTGGGGCGTTTCGAAACTGGCCCGCTTATTAAGTGGTCTGCTCAATAACGCTTGCCTACCGCGGCGAATATAGGATCACTGTTAATTGTGTTAACTGTGAAGATGTCCTCACTCGTGTGGATTATGAATTCAAACCTTATAAAACGTGCATATATTACATACATACATACATACATACATACATACATACATACATACATACATACATACATACATACATACATACATACATACATACATACATACATACATACATACATACATACATACATACATACAGAAGTTCAATATGTAGGGAAAGTAGAGACAGCTTAACGTGAACAAAATATATAAGAACTATCTTGATCTTCTAGTTTAAAAAGCCCCGATGCATGCCTTATTTCCTACATTTTTCATGTAATTGGATGTCCTTGGATAACTAGTTTAAATAAAGAGTGAAATAATTGAAGCACACACTGACCCATTACTTTAAACACCAATCTACGCAACTGAAGCGCGGAATTGAATTTACCGTTCATAGACGTCAAATGACGTAGCAATACACGGTCATCAAAAACAAGCCGAAGCTACTTAACCGAAAAGATAACAGTAGTGATACTCAAGAACACCTTAAGCCTAGCTTACTGTTTAATTGAATAGTCTAGTCCATAAGTACAATCTGAAGACGACCTATAAAGTGTATTGAAGCGTTTGTGTATTGAAGTGTATTTCAGTTGCATTTGACTAGTCAACTATATAACAGCTCGCCTACTTTTGCGTTAAATTTACGGCTCTAGAAAATACACATTTGTTATTATTTGCACACTCTCATCGCCATACTGAGATATTTTAGCATCACATTGTAGGTGGGCATTCGCATTGACATAACTGTTAAAAGTATGTCCGAAAATCCCTTGATTTACGCCGAATCTAACCGATACAGTATTCCTACATGCATGTTTGAAGATACGGGGAGCAAATGGTTGTAACAATAAATAAAAAGCCATTATGCTTCACCATAATGGCGAAGCAATTGTTGCGACAGCGACACACTGGAATACTGTAGGAAGTAGTGCTTGCGCTGTCGGAAAGGCTCCGTGGCAGAGTTGTCTGAGGTTTTCGCCTGGTGACTGAGAAATCGTGCGTTCCAATCCCCGCTCGGGCGCCTCTACAGAATTGTGTTAAGCTTCCTCTTACTTAATATTCTGGTTCCTATGTATTTTATATATATACACGAAGCATGACATGACGGCGACGGGCGTCGTCGACGGCGAACACCCTGTTCAAGTGTCTATAGAATTGCTGTAGAAATAAGAAACAAATAAGGACTTTGAAATGAATCTTTTCTATTTTTTGTGGCTTGGTGTTGTACAGTTTCAGTTCATGTTGTCAAATTTTAAACAAAGGTAACTTACGGGAAAGGACAAAACATTCCTGTGTGCGTTGCAAGAACAGAACCAACTAAGTATTGCCTTTTCTCTCAGATACTCTTGACGTGTTTTATGTTTGCTAGGAACTTTATTAATTATTCACAATAGGTAATAAGCCAACGTTTAGTGGGTTGACGTCAACGCAATGTTTACGGAAATGCTGCAGTTCATGAGATATATATGTAAATGACGTCTTTCCGCGGATGACAGCCCCTGTAGCCTTCACTTTTTCGAGCTACAAAAGATGGGCTGAATGACAAAAAAAAAAAAATACGTATGAAACAAATATGTAGGCGCTTACGTGGACTAAAGACAGTGCATTCAAATGTGCTACGATCTTATTATCGATGCTGCTCCGCACGCACACGGAGTGTTTTCGCATGTACAGTCACCGAGCAACAGAGAAGGATCGAATAGAACAATCTTCGATTAAACTTTTGCCGACATGTCCTGTTTGTTAGGGCTACGAAGGAAATGGAGGCGTGGAATTCCCAAGAAAGACCAAACGGCAATATTCAAAAGCTTGGTAAGCTAAACTTGGGCAATTTGTATAGCTCAGTAGCTAGCGCGCTTGAGCTCCCAAAAGCAGATCGCTTTGTCAACACGGATTCAAATACCAGTGGAAATAGTTGTAATTATTGTTATTTGTTGGGGTGTGAGGGCAAAGATCGGAGGTTTTACGCGCCAAAACCACATTGCCATTATGATGTATGTCATAGTGGATGGCTTTAGAAATTTCAGCGACCCGGGATTCCTTAACGTGCCCTGTCAGCGCCCACTAGGCGGGTCTCTAGCATTTTCGCCTCCATCGAAATGCGACTGCTACGACCAGGATCGAACCCGCATCTATTCAGGTCAGTAGCCGAGTACCGTACCTCCGCGGCAATGCGAATCTTGAGGTGGCAAGGGGGATTCACAAAGGCAAAAGTTACGATTGTATGTATTCGACGATGGCACCGGCCGTTGTCAGTGCAGAAGCAATGCAAAGGCGAACGAATGTACGGAAATTAATAACGAGAACTGAGCTTCTTCCGCACCACATCGCGAATATATAAGTTAAAACACGCTCGGTACAACAGCGTGTAGTCATAATTCACATAGCCTATGAGGATAGCGGGAATCCCGGCCGCCGATTGATTAAACCTTCATTTGACTTTGACAAGCGGAAGCGAAAAATTCACTTGTCCCTCATGACATGCTACAAGGACGGCGAAACCATTCCGCGGTGTCATAGATTTTCCTGACATTTTACCTTTTTCTTAAACAACTACTGCTTAGGCATTTGTTGTGGCGTTCTGTTTTGCGACATACATTTTATGGCTCTCCCTTGATTGACCTAGGCAGTAAAGGTTAACGTCAAGTCAAGGGTGACTCATAGCCGCATATCCCGGGCACAGGGGTAGGGTATGAGACACACGTAATTTTATTATCGTTAATCGTGACTTAAATGGCAAGTACGTCAAGTTACGGATGTCACGCGTTATTGGTCATGTCCCTCTTACTTTCGTACCCTTTCATGCCAATTTTAACATATACCTAGTGAATGACCCGTCAGTTCGAGGTTTTGGTGCTACCGGTTTTGGTACCACCGAGATTGGTAAGACGGTCGGTCACATTCAGCTTCTCGTGATGATGATTGCTGTTCGTTTAAGGAAAGGATGCTAATTTCCGCAACCCATGTCGGGAGCGCGGATAAGCGTCCGTGGGGGTAGGTGAAAGGCAATGAAAGACACAGATAGGAGAGAAAAGCCGTAGTGAAGGGCTCCGGAAATTTTGACCACTTTGGGTTTTTTAACGTGTACTGAAAACGCGCAGCACGTACACGGGACTCTGGCATTTTCGCCTCCACCGAAAATGCGACCACCACGGCCGGTATCGAACCCGCGTTTTTTGGGTGGCAACCGAGCACCATACACACTACACCACAGCGGCGGACGCTTCTCATGAGCCAGTTAGGGCTTAAAAATCACAATGACAGCTTTAGGGGCGAAGCTCCTCTTAGTCTAACCTTGTCACGCGTCAGTCGTCAGGCGTAACCCGCGTGCCGGGAGGCACGCGCTCGCCCTCGGCGCGTGCCTCCCGGCGCGTGCCTCTGCTGTCTAGTGAGAGAGAGAGAGAGAGACAGAGAGACAGCGAAAGGCGCGCGTTGGCTATGGAAACGCTCCTTCTTAGAGGAACGCTACCAGCTCGCAAAGAAGGAGAACGCGCCCTCACCCGCGAGAGACAACGTTGGCGCAGGCAGCGTCTCCTAGCGAGTTTCTTGATTGAGAAATACCGACTGCTCGCATTGGAGAAGCGTTCACCGGCAACCCATATATATATATATATATATATATATATATATATATATATATATATATATATATATATATATATATATATATATATATATATATGCACTGGATCTTGACTTGCACTGAAGTGCCGGTGGGAGATTTCACTTGTGCATAGTTGAACCACGAAGATTCGTAACGTGCGCGTTAACTAAATTAATCCGGAACTCGGCACGATCTACGATGAACATCCCCAGCTTCGCCCACTCATCATCATTCACTCCGTGGATATGCTGTAATTTTTTTTCGACCGACAGCTCACCAGCAACTAGAAATACGACAACGTTCCACGACTACAACATGTCTGAAAGTCATCTATCTTCAAGGTGACGGAAACAAGTCGAAGTTGTGCGTCTCAAAGGCTTTAGAATGTTTTTTTTTTTATTGTTACCATTCCGTCCTTGAAGTTCTCAGCGAGGCGGGTTTTCCTAGTTTTTATTTTACCTTTCTGAAACAGGGACTCATACAGAACTATGCTCGATTGAAATACGTCAGACTCTTTCACTATTCCCTTCCATCAGTTCGTGCACTTTCGATCATCCTTTTTTCTGGTTACCCAATATGTTATTGCACGAGCCGAACCACTGACCAGACTAATACTTTTTTATGGATTGATTGATTCGTTTTACGTCTCAGAGCAGATTTGTCCTGCCCGTTAACTTGACCATATAGCACGCCTGTTATAACGTGCCCTATACGTTTCACCGGATAGTGTCACATTAAATCTTTTCAAAGCGTTTTCACCAATTCAGATGTAGTTTTTATTGTTGCTGATACACATCCTGGGGGCAATGAAAAGAAATCTGAGGAGGTTTACACTACGGCGTCGCTCCTTCACTTTCGTTTTGGAGCAAACCCGTTGTATGCGCACTTCGTTGAGAAATTCTTTTAACTTCTGTTTATCAGGCGGTGCTGATAATTTCTATTCATCAAGACCGCCTGCAAATGTACCTTCACAACTGGCGTATTCTGTGCGAGTGAAGAAGCCTCAACACGCTTCACAGAATCACAAATTAGTGTACGCTACTTGACGATGCATGACGACTAAGCGTGCGCCCTGTGACGCCTTTTGTAAGAAAAGCAAACCATTAAAAATCATATTTTTTTCTTTTTTCACCAAAGCCTCTAGTAGTCCTTGCAGGAGCTGGAAGCACACAATGGCCATCAAGTCTTAAACATAAGTGCGACGTGTATTTTCCTTAAATGTTAACTTTGCGATACATTTCGATAACTCTTTTTTCTATACATATTACCGCAATTATGCCCCGCCCGTTATATAAGGCATGGCGGCCTGCGTGAATTACTTTGCCAAAGTGCTAGTTTTACGCGCCTCATTAGGTTCTTTTGTGATATTCTGTGGCAGTCCGCCGGTGAAATATCTAAAGCGTCTAGAGCCCGCTGTGTCGCAAAACACGGCCACGTGTTGGCTAACATATGATCGCTGCTGTCGTAGCTTGGCTTGACACGATTAGAAAAGGACGTGGTTGGAAAGAAACGTATGCGAAAAATAAAAATAATAAAAAGAAACAGGCGCATATTATCGAACAAATACTTCCACAGTTGCAATATCATGAATCGCCGGGCGATTGACTTGGAGAAAAAAAAATGTAATTTTTTATGACGCCATATACACACTGTGTGCACCATATGGGCTCCGTAACCTAGCGCTGAATATGATATCTGATTTTAAAAATATTCAATCTGGATTGGCCTGGCCAATGATGAAGTAGGCATTCTTATTGCTGCGTTTAGGATTACTTTTAAAGAAAAGAACCATGAAATACTGTAGCTGAATTCACAAAGATTTCCGTTCATATGCCATTTTTGCCACTATCCAGAAAATTTAGCTAACGATACGCACGGCGTCAGAATTGGCTGAAATAACTTCCTACGAACTTTTCGCGTAAGATGTAATTGTGAGCACTGACCAGGTAAACTTCCCCCAGCCTTAATGACGGACGTGTGATTAACGAAGGTCGCCGGCTAATGGAAAAAAAGAACTTACGAACGAAAAATTTCGGGAATTTAGCTGCTGTGCTCGTGTTCACAAGAAACTATTACGCTGGACTTGTTAGAAGTTAATTTCTACCGATCCTGACACCGGGAAAACCGCTAGGAAAGCTGTTTGACCAATGAGAGCGAGCTCCTACGAACGAAAGGCATTATTTTTTTAGAATTCGCCTCTAAGGCCGGCATTTATCAGCAATTTCATTTGTAAATGTATATGCCCTGCCTCAGTGTTTACTGAACTTCGCTTATTCATGAGCAGTTCCATTCTACGATGTTTCTGCGAATCTAGGATCAATCTTCTGCACCAAGTCTGAGGTGGGCTTTTGCGGGAAGTTGCAGGACGCCATGCTGAACATATATACAAAGTGCTCGTGAGGCACTTTGTTGAATGAGCCTATACTTCGCTTTTTTTCTTCACTGATATGGTGCAAAACTTCTTACGGGCTCTTTCAACTGTTTAGCAGAACTGCGCATTGTGGCACGTATTCCCACAGACCCCTCGCGCTACAAAATGTTCATGAGAGAGTATATCAGCCAATCGTGAAGCCAGACATTATCATTACACGACACACCTGACCAATCGAAAAAAGTACTTACGAAAGAGGAGATTTGTTAATTTGGCTCCCGGTTATTTTCAGAGTTCACCTCCATACCGATCGGGGCCCGTAATCGCAAAAAGATCTCACACTAAAAATGTTCGTAAGAGAACATTTCCTCTATTACTGATGCTAGACATATCATTAGCAAAGCCAAACGGTCAATGGAAAAAAGCACTTACGAAAGAGAAATTTGTAAATTCGGGCGCTGGTCACTATGGCTGCAATAGAATATCGAACTCGCAAGCTCTCTCTCTCTCTCTCTCTCTCTCTCACACACACACACACACACACACACACACACACGAAAAAGGGGGGGGGGGGGACGCTACGGCGGCTGAGAGGCCCATACGTTTAAAAATAAATGCACCATGCTCATGACTGCGAAAAATATGCTCTGCTACCGCCGCAGAGCTTACAAAGTGATCGAAGCGCTTCAGTCTGCACGCACAATGCTGTTCGGCGGGGTCATTATCGTATGTAGTTAACAAAGAAGCATCAGTTTCACGTCGGACATTCCGTAATAGCCGGGATGTTTTCTTTTTTTTTTCTTAGGGTACAACTGCAACATAGTTATACTAGTGTTCACAGTGAAAATGGTTTCGGTACTGGAAAACGAACGCCATTTGAAAGACCCGCCTCATCAGCGTTACTAAGCGATCGTTTAGCGGAAACATTGCGGCTAGTCGCATGTAGTAAAGATATGTAAAGCACACCACGCTCGAGAACGCTAAGACGCTTCGTCGCGAGGAAATGAAGCGGTGAAATTTGTTGAAAGTTTATCAAAGAGACAGCTGGGGATTCAAGAGCGTTGATTGCGTAATATATCTTCATACTCTTTGATTACGGAACAGCCGTGCCCAGCCTAGTCGATTTTCACGCACCTGCGGAACTCGAACATCCGTTGTTGCTTTTTAAATGCGAAGCATTCCTTAGCGAACTTAGGCGACTTTGAGCGTATCTATCTATCTATCTATCTATCTATCTATCTATCTATCTATCTATCTATCTATCTATCTATCTATCTATCTATCTATCTATCTATCTATCTATCTATCTATCTATCTATCCGCTTACAACTTTGTGCTCTCCTGGCCGTTTCGTTAATGGGGTGTATACGAAAATTGGTATGCCACAACATGAGTGCACGGCGAACATAAATGGCTGGTCATAACGTGAAAGTCGTGACATGCATGTCATAAGCGGCATGATTTACATGCCACGGCCTTGGTGCTCTCCTGGCCATTTCATTAATGGGATGTATACGAAAACTGGTATGGCACAACATGACTGCATGACGAATATAAATGGTGGGTCATAAAATGAACATCACGACATGCATGTCATGAGTGGCATGATTTACATGCCACGGTGTCGGTGCTCTCCTGGCCGTTTCATTAATGGGATGTATACCAAAATTGCTATGGCACAGCACGTCTGCCTGACGAACATAAATGACAGGTCATAACATTACAATCATGACGTGCGTGTCATGAGCGGCATGGTATACATGCCACAGTCTTGACGCTCTTGCGGCCGTTTCATTAACTTCGTATCTACCAAAATCGGTATAGCGAGACAACAGTGCAGATCCATTTTGCGTTCCTGATGCGTGCTTCGCATTTCCTTGATTCCCACTGCACGTGGGATCTGCCATTTTTTTTTCACATTGTTAGATTTTCCCGCCCCTTCGGTGTGGAAAAGCCGTGCCCAATTATATCCTGCGTCTCCTTTTTTGTCCAGTGAAGTGTGAGTATATCTTTTGGCGCGCACAATGCGGTCCCCATGGTTGAACTGCCAAGCTGGAACCCGCCGTAGCGCTCAATGCAGCCTCCAACCAGCACATTCCGGGACAGCCTTTTGGCACTAAAGCAGAGCGAGAGCACGCACCTCAGTAGTCTACTATGGTAACAAAAGAGCACATGGAATCCTTTTATGTAGTACGCACGGGCGAAATTCGGTGGCCCTCTCGTTTCCTTTGCACTAGTCCCCCTAGAAAGGGGGCGCTCCGAACGAAAGCAAATATATAAACTCTAAGATGGTCCCTTCCATCGACGCCGCAAGAACTGATGAGAAGCGATGCATATCCATGCTCGTCACTTCCAGAGTGGAATGCGCGCGGACGGCAAATCAGCCTTCAGACCAGAAGCCTCATTAACATCGGTTCAGTGTTCTCCAGACACTTCGTAGTTCAGTCAGGCTGCGTTCTGCCGCGCGCTGCACTCGTTATAGTCTTGCTCTCTCGCACCCGGTAATGAGAAGTTCCCTCTTCTAAAGAAAACCCAGACATGACACATTGTGATACAGAACGACGATGAGGTTCATGCGGAGGCGATTTACTTTTCGAAGTTCTTCGGTGTTCTGCGATTCACTGTGTATACCTGAGAAGTGCTTTCCTGTGTTTCAGAAACGCCCCTTGTTACACACACCTTTAACAGCAACATGGCGCACGCACTCATGGGCGCTACCTACAGTTGTTACGGAATGCCATCATCGTCTATAGTGCTTTCTCCCCGATCCACAGCTCCTTCCCCTCAGCCTCAGTCAAAACAAAGCGCTTCATCGTTGGTTTATTTTCAAAAGGAAGCGGATGTGACGTAATCTAGAATATGTTGATAATTGAGCTGCAGGTGTGAATGCTAAGTGAGGATTCCTGTACATAACTTTTCATGAATTAAGCTCAGGAACACGTGTTTCATTCCGAACGACGGCTGCGTCAGGATTGGGATCGAAATATACTAATATCCTTAAATTCAGATTTAGGCGCCTTACGTAGTCCAACTGAATCCTCAGTCCACCTACGGCATGCCTCAGAATACTACGGCGGCATTTGGCAATTAAATACCCGAATTTTAATGAGCATAATATCTGCTTTAAAGCTTTTAAAAGTTTGCGATCCCGGAAGTCTCACAAAAAAGAAAATTAGCACCCACCCCTTTGTAGCACATAGCTACAAAGACCCATACGAATTTCTACCAACTTCAAATGGTACTCGACAGGCTGGACTCGAGGCCGTTTTCACCAGCTAAGGCTCTTGGGCCCTGGCCATATGCTTCGATGGCTCAGAAGGCGACGAAGGCGGTGCTGACGTACCTGAAGTCGACAGGTCTCTGCGACCGCCTCTAGAGACTTACTAGTGCAAGTGTGCACGTGATTGGGCTCTTCTTTCTCTCTTCCTCTATTTCTCATTCTATTCCACCCTTTTATCCCTTTGCCCAGCGCAGGGTAGCAAACCGAACGCGCGTTTGGTTAACCTCCCTGTCTTTTCTTACCTCTGTCTCTCTCTCCCTCTCTATTTATTTATTTGTTTATTTATTTATACATACTGCCAGTCCCAATGGGGACTATTGCAGGAGGGCAACCAAAATACACAAGAAATATACATACATTGAGAAGTGAAAAATGCATGACTACAGAAATACTATATTACATGGAGTGTAATAGTTTATCAGAAAGGAAGGCTTCTTAGTTGCCGAAAAATTCGTCCTGGTCCGAGATTCGAACCCAGGACCAACGCCTGTCCGAGGCGCTGGCTCTGCTAATTGAGCTAACCAGGAGGCTAGCGATTGACAACGCGAGGGCGAATCTATCGGCCACTCGAAGAACATGAACCTAATTATGGCAATATGGACACGAATATGCGAATTTTCGCTTTCGTAAACGTTACTCCACCTTGCGGGTTTCCGCAGAACTCATTTGCCATATTCATGTCCATGTGCTTCCATTTGTCGATGCATTCGCCCTCGCACTGTCAATAGCCAGCCTCCTAGTTAGCTCAACTGGCAGGGCGAGCGCCCCGGACCAGGACGAATTTTTCGACAACTAAGAAGTCTGAGAGATCCGTATGGGTTCTTAAGGCATGGCGCTCCTGCCGTAGTGATCACAGACAGGGGCACAGTGTTCATGGCGAAGTTGGGTTTCCTTGTAGATATGTGCTACAAACGGGTGGATGCAAATTTTTTTCGTTTATAAAACGTTACTCATTCATCAGTTCCCTGAGAGGCTCCCATCAGACATCTACCACTGCTTGCGCTAGGGTAACTACTAGGGCCGCATTGCTCTTAGCGTCACCGGTCACAGTTACGCTCAGTGAGTAACTTTAAACCTTGCGACAGGACTGCATTCCAGCACAGAAATCGAAGAGCTAGTTGCGGTGTCACCCTCATACGTCTTTATCTATTCCAGCTCAAGAGCGACCACGAACTCCACCTGACTTAAACCCAATATGTTCCTCTGTGTGCGCTATTCGAAAGGAAAAGGCATGCGTCAATCAGGAGCGCCACCATGGTACCCTTGTAAGCACTGCATAAAGCAAGGACAGAGAAAATAGTGTGGGCCGCGAGTGAGGCGTGCCCAGAGCATTTGAATGCGTTGTGAAGACGAGTAGCAGAGGCAGTAAATAAAATATTTTATGTCGACCGTTTATGTTGGCCGTTCATGTGGGGTGAATGCTCCAAAAAGATACTAGGAACCAAAGTATGAACTACAAACGTCATGACGGCATTCATATCACCATGAAGACACAGGGGCCATTTTTTGCCGGACGGATGACTTCACTTACTCTTTTAAGTCCTACTCTATGCAGTTTCAGAGTGAGCTGTATCATCACCTAATATCGACGATCACTGTAAGCTTGACAGACGATAGCCGATGTGTGGATGTGTTCTGTTTAATGTAATGCAATATATTACGGTATGTTAGGTTCTCAAACGAGGGGGACACATTGCAAAATGCAGATATTATCAACCACATTGACGAGGGGTCCCTGCAGATAGGTATAAGGCAACTAAATTTTAGCGCCGCCGAGAAGCAGACAAAACCTTGTAAGTGGTTCAGCATGGAGACACACACCCCAACGAATAGCTTGGCTCCGCAGCGACAGTAGTCGCACGGAACTTTCTAGATTTTAAACAGAGAAATAAATATCGTCGTCCTAAAAACAAAACGATCACACGCTGCAGCCAGAGCCTCTAGGAAAGCTGCTGCAATTCGAAGAGGGAAGATGAAGTGTTGGACACTTCAGAAACAGAAGAACAATAATTTGAAACACGAAAACGTATAACATGGGCGCTTTGAGTCCATTGCGGCTAAAATGTCTGGGGAGAGAAGAAATGAGAGGAAGATGAGCGAGATGATTTTTTTTTAAATGCTGACGAAGAAGAAAAAAGACATATGAACAAGGAAAGGGAGTAACCGATGTCGTTCGCAGACGCTACCATCGAGCTCTTTAGGGACATTTAATAAAGGTAGCCTACAGTCCCTGTGTTCCCCTTTTGTTCGCTAGTTGTCTTTTTAGGTGCGCTTTGGCAGGGGGGCGCTTAATGGCTTTCTACATAAGTCCTTACCACTTTTGAAATAATGACGTTGAGGCTGCCACTTCTTAAATAGAGATTTCGGCTTCTAGAAAATTTAGAACACATGAACAGAAAAGGGAACATTGAGACTGCACTCACATATCTATTTCGGGCTTCTTAAAAAGGTAGGGAACACAGAAATATAAATCAAGCTTTGATTGACAGTGTTTTAGGTGACCTCAATTACGAGAGAAAATAATTGACAATCACCCGATTGTGACACAAAGCTACCAGGAAATCCACATGGATTTCAGAGAAGGAAAAGCTTGCTAGTTGCCGAAAAATTTGTCCAGGTCCGGATGTCGAACGCGGGAACATCGTCTAACTATAGGGCGGACGCTTTGCGAATTTCGCTAACCACGACGTTAGCAAATGGCAGTGCGAATGTGAATTAATCGACAACTGGAAACACATGGACACTCATTGCTTAAAATCAGTTCTAAAAAACCCCGCGGTGGCGTAAGGTTACGAAACGAAATATTGAGAGGCACTCTATCCGTAAAAAATGTACGGACTTCCTTTTAGCTTCGCGTTATGAATCCGTGGTTGTCAGCTTTCCCTTTCAAAAATCTTACGCCACTTTGCGGGATTTCGCTGAATTCATTTGGAACATCTTGGATTTCGTAGCATTTAGTAGGAGCGTGCGGGTAAGTTTGTAGTTTAGATGGAGCATATACATGTATTTATGTGCGGATGTTTGGCTGACAAAGTATTCCAGATGTCTCAGAGTCAAATTTCTCTTCATTCTTAATATTGTGAGCTCAATATACGACTGGCTCTACTTCATCTCTGCACATCATCATCTCAACAATATCTTGATGTTATCCTAGTCAATTTGGTGGCCCAAATCGTCCGCATGTAACGCCAGAGCATTTAACGCGACTTTTTAACGCACCAAATGACACGTACCTGGGTGAAAATTGGAACCAGCTCGTCTCCACAACGTAACGCTTGGTAAGTGCTAAAATTTTGACTTTGAAACGTTAGAGCCTTGTAAATGTAGAACAGGGGCAACTTTAGCACGTTCTGTAAGAAAGTCAAATTAATAAAAAATGAAAACAAACTTCCATAGGACTACACAAGGCATTATAAGAAATATGCGAGGAAAATATGGTGGTATATAGATAATAAGGCCTTGAACCTACGGCTTACCAAATGTATCGAGACTTAATTTATCGACCTCCTGAAGAAGGGTCACAAGTTATAGGCCCACAAATTGCACAGGGATTCGAGCCCTTAACTTTCCAAGCATATAGGGTATCAAATTCTTGGTCTCCAAAATATGAAATCGATATGAATAGTAGAATGGACAAAAACGATAAGTACTAATAAGGGCTTATAGGGCTCTGATTAGTGTCGAAAGTGTATTGCACATATGGACACGTGGATGGTCAAATGGAGTTCTGAAATTTCCGGAGCCCTCCACTACGACGCCTCTCAAAATCATATCGCAGTTTTAGGACGTGATACCTCAAAGTAAGATTGTTAGCAAATATTAATTTGCGTTTTCTCCATATGCAACTTAGGGATACTAGTCTATAAAGGCATTAGCAAGGAACTACGACGATCTGCTTCTCAACTTCTGGCCTGATACCTCATAGTAATACTAGATTTGCATATAATAGTAATGTTCCCTTGCCTAAAGTGCGCACTAATTATGAAGGCGAAAATTTAGATTACGGTTTCTTTCCCAACTCTTGGAAAACAAACTCGCCCTAGATGCATCAACATACTTATCACCCTTAACTAGCAGGCCCACGCGACATCATGATGAAAACGCCCTAATCCTATACTTCTCTTGCACAGACCTATTCCTTATTTCCCTAGAACAATCAATGAATGGAACTGGCTTACCAAAACAAGGGATCACTCAGTGATGTAACCTTTCCCAGTCTGTATTGTTGTTCTACATTTTATTACTTTTTCTTTGTATTACACTTGCATTTGTATCGACCACCCTGCATAGACCACGAGTCCGAAGTATTATATAAACAAACAAATAAATAAATAAATAAATAAATAAACGAACAGCTTCCTGAAACTTCCTCGATATCGCTATTCAATATTTTATTAACTTTTATCAGAAATGCAAGACATAGGCTCTCTAATTATAAATTCAAACACTGTGGCGCATACCCGCTTACCATGGGCCGAGCGCTACCGGTAGAAGCCACACGTAATTGCATTATCGTTAATCATGACGTGCACGACAAGTATATAATGTTACTGATGTAAAAATCACTCGTTCACGTTGGTCATACATTTATACCCTGCTATCGAAATATTGGGATATAGGCCTCCGAAGCTGGGACAGAGGGCGCTGCGGCGCGCTTTCGAAAAGCGCCGCTTGGGCAGCTGGTACGATTTGCGGTCGCTTGCCTCCCTGTTCTCGCCCTTGCGTCCTGTGAGTGCACCCGTCTTTTTGCACTGTGTGCCTCCTTGCAGCGCCTGCAGGAATACGCGAGACAAGAGCCTCCAGCAACACGTTTCTCCGCTCGCACAGTGCAAAACACATGTGAGGGCGACCATCGGGCGACCGGCGGTTCGACCTCTCTCCGCTAGAGAGGCGGACGGCGCTGCGCAAACTTGAGGTTGGGCTCCCTACACCAGACGGACGAGACGACCAGGAAAGCACCCGGACGTAGATAGATAGATAGATAGATAGATAGATAGATAGATAGATAGATAGATAGATAGATAGATAGATAGATAGATAGATAGATAGATAGATAGATAGATAGATCGCCAAGAAATGCTTCGCGTGTAGAAACAAGGGGAAGTGGGCTGAACGGTGCGCCATTGCTTACGCATACTGACAAAATTCCTGCGGAGGTTTTGTACTATAAATTTATTGTTTACACCGTTTCCATGCTGCTTCAACCGACGTTCAAACTTCCCTGTCTCGCGGATATGCACGCAGTCGCAGTCTTCACGTGCAATATTGTAGAAGACAGGAGAAAGCTTCTTTAGGAGCCTCTCATTCCCGCTTAATAGTCGATGGCTTAACTTTCGGGTTGATTTCAAAGACACCCAGCAACCGAAATTCAGCGGTGGTCTGGCTTTGATGTGTCTTTCTTCAGACTTCAACTCTTGCGTGGCAGACTTTACAAAGAGCACGCGTGATGTGCCCGCCATTGTTATTGGGGCTTTTAACCTGCAAGGACACCGTGTTGGAGCCAAAGTGTTCTTTTTTTCAGAGATGCCGGTAGGGTGGAAGGCGGTTCTTTAAATAATGGCAACATGTATTGCGCTCAATTAAGGAAACAGCCTAACTTCCACAGATTCGATGCATTATACTCATGCCCGCAGCAGTACAAAAACTATGTCGGCCAGCGTGGAGCGATTACTCGGCAACACCTTAAAGAATCTTCGTAGTCTGCATTCTTTAGTACACATATTTATGGCTAGAACCAGAACAAGAAAAAGGATTATTTCTTAATCACAGGCACAGCTACTGGCACTGCAGCCTCAAAAAACAAAGTGATCGTAACCATGGAATGAAAACAGTTTGCAGCGAACCTCAGTCATGGGCGGACGGAATCTGTGAAAGGCAGCCGCACCCGGGGATTCTTTCCGCCTGCTAATCGCATTCCAGGCCGGCGGAATGAAGACATCTGCAGTAGATAGATTTACAAGAATTTCCGCTCAGCCCATTCGAAGAGGAACTTTATTCACTCTCCCCAGCACGACCTCTTCTAAACAAAACCGCAAGGCTGAGTTTATGCTTTTCATTATTTCTAGAGCACAATAAGTTCTCCCATCGAGCTCTTTAACCACCTGCCCTGGGGCGAAACGCATGCTTGCGAGATACTGCTTACAACTTTTTTTCTTCTACCCCTCTTCCCTGTCCTCTTCGCTCTCACTTCGAAAAGAAGAGAAGACGACGAAGAGAAGCCATTACTCTTGTAACCAATTGCCAGGAGCCCTCATTTCGTTCTTGCGGTCCTTCAAACAGCTGCCGGAAAAGCTGTCTTCAGCAACAAGACGTGCGTCCCAAATATAAGGCGTCTTCCAACTTGGGACCTGCGGCTGTTTCGCTTAATCCGCTAGCAAAAGAACGAAGAACGCAAAGAAAGTGTTGCCGCGTTGAGAAGTCATGCAGAGTGTGGTGCGCGTCATGCGTGCCCCGCGGTCATGCACTAAAACAGACTTCTCATTGAGCCGTTTCCGGGGGCTAAATTGCGCAGTTTGTTTTTGTCGCGTTACTGTGCGCACGGCTGGTAAACAAATCATCACGACACGCTTCGCGCCTTGAGAACCTCAAGGAATACAGCGGGAAGCCTTCCCTGGAAGAGAATAAAGGCCGTGGAAAAGTCTTATGCGTCAAAACGTGGATACAAACGCGGGCGCAATGTCACTTCAAATCGCGCATTAATTGCGAACCCTTACTGTGCGTTGTTTCGTTTTATTCGCACTCTGACTTCCTTCTACCGGTGTACGTAATTACTCGCGTCTGCTTTGTTTGCGCAGAGGGAGAAAGCCACAGTTCATATGAGCGACTATTGCGAGTAATTGTCTGAAAGAAAAATAAGGGCTGTATGGAAGCCACAAAGACTGGGTCAGGCTGGCAAGAGCAGAGTCGGCAACATATAACTACATATGGAGCTACGACTCCTTCACGTTGTCTGAAACTACTCACTTACTCTTTCCCTCTGCTACTTGCCCTCTGCTAAGAAAGTGCCGAACGAGCTCGTTAACTAAGCTCAGTTGCTATTCCTTCGAAGTTTTCCTCACCATCGCCAGGCCAGTGAGCTTTGAGGCATTCATTTCTCGGAAAACGAACGCAGAAAACAATATATTGCAAAACAGTGTATTATTCAAGTACCATAGTTATCGTTAGCGATTACCAGGACACACCGTCTGCTTGAGTTAGTATATATATATAGATGACGCAACACTCTCATCACGATGCTTTCGTTTGCATAATGTTTTGTCGTTGGCTATATAGTTATCGTAACTTGTGTCTGTTCACCGGTCCCTTATCGCATCCCATGACCACTCGATGGCGAAATTCACTCCGCAATGTCACAAAGATTACTGGACGTGTCTTGCTTTAATTTATCTCTAAAATCATTCAAAACCACGTGGTATTTGACATAGGCTTAAATGGTTAACATCCAATCACACGTGGAGAATACCCGCGTATCCCTGGCTGAGAAATGCAGGTATGCACCATGCGTGATTGAATTACATCTATCATGATGTAAATTACAAAAACGTCGCTTTGTGACGTCATCATTCTGTTAGTCATAATTCATTTCCCCCAGAGTAGGGTAGTAAACCGGACTCGTGTCTGGTTGATCTCCCTGCCTTTCCATTGTCTTCCTCCTCAAACATTCCTACTCTGCTATGCCAATTTTCGCATATATCAATTGAGCGATACCGCTTTCTTTGATGTCATCAAATTTCTGGTATAGTTCGTGTTGACGCCAATGAAGCCGGCTCTTTTCGCTTTTGATCAGGAATGTAAGGCTTGTGCTTTTAACAAGATGACTCTTGATGCTCCACAAAAAGGCGGCATGGTGACGTAAAAGGTAACCTTTGAGTGCTTGTGTAGGCGGTGGGCGTGATGCCTGTTCAATTGTTATAATCACTTTATAAAGTGATCAGTGCAACTTCAACGTGGCATTGTAGATTAAGATGCTAACGTGCGCAATAAAGATTCTCTGTCACTCTTGAAAAAAAATATGAGCTCTAATTCACTATGGGAAGGTGGTTAAGTGGCGAAGATGCGGTTTTACCTGATCCCATAGACCAACATGTGACGTGGCCTAGAACGGTTGAGGAGCGTGTGACATGAAATGACTGACAGCGAAACAATTAAATGCACTATGCCTATTATTTTTTTTCGTACGACATTCGTAAGTGCGTTGAGATGGTGCATTTTACTCGTATCGCTAGGAGCGTTAAGCTTGCACGCGCCGCCGTTCGTGTGGAAGATGCGAATCGAGCCGGAATCGCGCGATTCGTACTCCTGGGCCTAAGCGGGCTTCGTCAGTGAAAACTACGTTGCGGCTTGGTAGAGCTTGGCACAGCGTTCTTTGAAGCCCGATGAGCCACAAAACATTGCACCTGGCCAACCTGAGCACGATGTGCACGCTGCCCTTGCAGTTTGCACTCGTCGCACGAACGATACTCTTCGGCAATCATAACCAACTGTGGCCAAGTCGTGGCACACTTTCGAAGGATCATGCTACGTCACTGCTCGTTCCCATGAAGGTGGGTGTAATGTGCGCGCAAGCGGTGGGCCCGTTTTTATTGATACGAGGGCATTGGATGGCTTTTCAATCGAAAAACCCCCGTCACTCGCTCGGCGTGAGAACGAATGGTATAAAAAACGTGGCTGATCCATCTGTCACAGGAATCGGTATAACGCAAAAGCGAAATATGTCTTCACAGAAACAGTTGAATTATTCTTGTACATCGAGGTGAACTTGCCCATTGCTATCGGTATTTCGCTGGTACGGCACCGTTCCACGCGGATGAACCCACGTTCACGTATCGACTCCATAACGTCTATGACCGTGACCAAACCCTTGTGGTAACTGAAGTAGATTACGTAATACAGTCGATAGTAAATGATGCGCGACAAAAGCATCAATCATGTTTACTTGCGCCACAATGATCCGTCAACGTCGCTGCTCTACTTAGGCGCTTGAGGCAGCAGTTTTTTTTTTTTGTTGCCATCACGCTCGAAGAGTAGTCGGCGGGGAAACGCTATCCTCCACGAAAGGCGGGCATTGCTCTACCACTGCGCTATCAGCGCGCATGCTTGAAGCAGTACAAACGCATCTTATATTCTTTCTTATCTCGCTTCTGTTACTCCTCCTCGATGCGCGCACATTGAGGCGCACTTTAGAAGGGGCTAAGAACAGTGCCGCCCTCCAGGAGAGGCGGAGTGAAGCAGGGCGGTGAGCGGGCGCGCATCGATACGCACTTTAGAACGGCTCTGGAATGGTGCCGTCATCCAGGGGAGACGATGTTGCAGTGCATGACTTCGCCTCTCCTGGATGGCGGCACCATTACATGCCCGTTCCAAAATGCGCGTCGATGTGTGCGCGCGTGGTGCCGGCCGAGCGCATCGAAGAGTGACAGGAGCATAGAGTTTCCTACTAAAATACTAGAGGGAAAACTGGCGCTGCGATCGTGAAGCTGCCATGGGAATGATGGGTATGACATGGATTTGTCTAGTCTTCGTGCCTGCGGCTTCAAACGTTTTAGTGGATTTGTTTATTCAATTTTTTTAACTTCAGTGACGCGAGTGACGTTACTACATTTTTTATTACGCGACGAAGGCAGCAGCTGTAGTGTACGCTTAACTGGTTTTGCTGCTAGAGATGATCAGACTGTCGCAAGTACCAAAGTCGTTTGCAATGATGAGGTGCCATGCGTTTCGTTGTTGTGTTCGTTGATGGATGGCTACACATATTATTTGTAGCGGTACTTTACCCAAATTTAGAAGTATTCGCGTTGCGTCTCGCGAACCTTATCGATGCGGTTTTGCTGTCTTTTTTCTTTTCTTTTGTATCAGATACGATAGAATCTGTAACCGTAGGGTCGCCTTTACGGCTGACACACATCCCTTGTCAAAAGGCTGTTCGTATATCTTGTACTACGGCATTCCAATTCCGCTGTCTGATTAATTCAAGGCCGACCGAACGCGCCAAGCAGGAGCACAGTTATCGTGCGTAGTAGACGCCCAGTGGACGATAGGCAGACGCGCCTGCGGACAACGCTCAAAACTCAAAAAGTCGGCTCAGATAAAAGCTCAGGCGCAGTTTCCGATGGAGTTTAACGGAGCGGTTGTTTATTTAACACAACGTTTTTTCACAAAACCGACCACCAAGCGATAGGCGATACTGCGCTCCTGCTAGGGCCTCGCGCAGGGGCTTGACCCATGCATATAGTTTGTAAAAATACAGTGCAGCACTAGCTCTGCACTAAAACAAGCGAGCGAAAGCCCGTTTGTTATATTTAGAAGACACATTTACCTTTTACATACTTGAAAATATCAGCGCTTCACTTGCAACGGCAAAAATCTTTATTTTAATTTCGAACACAGCTATACATCTGGAACTTAAACCTATATGGAGTAGTAGTAGTAGTAGTGGTGTTGTAGCTACAGGCGGTGTTAGCCTGGCAGACCTGGCCGGCAATTGCTCCGCCCGAGCGTCTCTGTCCACGTCGCATTATTCACCACGTGTCACTCAACCCTGTCTCTTGAAGAAACGCTACAAGCAGAGCTGACACCTTCTTGCGAACCGACCGTGTCCCTTCCGGATATATAATTTCTTCAGTGCTCCCATGCGCAAGCCCTCTTTTTTGCATGTTGTCCATGAATGCTGTTCTCTCGGTGCAAAAGCGCTTGCAGGACCAGATGTAGTGGTCAATGTCTCCCAGTTCATTGCACTCCGTGCACAATGGCGAAGCCGCGCCCCTAACTTTAAAAGACCATGCGGGAGTGCATGCTGACCCCGTTCTGACTCGGTACAGTAAAGTTGATTCGCTGCGGCTAAGTCCTTTAGTCACACAAGGCTGGTGTGGTGGCTTCCACAAAGAACGGAAATGATCACGAATTGATTGTTTTGCTGATATCTGATTAATAGGAGCTCTTATCGTCGGTTGTCGTGAAAGCGCTGCGTTGGCCAGGGCATCTGCTTTTTCGTTGCCGTTGATACCAACATGCGAAGGTATCCACTGGAAAGTTATCCTAATTCCTCTTTGGGCTGCTGTTTTCAGTGAGACCAATGATTGTCGACAGAACTTGTTTCGAGGAGTTCCACGAGAGAGCTGTTGAATTGCCGACTTTGAGTCTGTGAGAATGACGGCTTGATTTGTGGGTCCATTCTTCAGTTTGCGTAGTGCAGCAGCAATAGCAGCACTCTCTGCAACCGTTGAAGAGACTACGTTGTCCAAACGTCCAGACCATGCATAACAAACAGATGGAATCCAATATGCCGCAGAGCAGCTGTTTGTGTCCATACAAACAGATCCATCCGTGTATACATGTAGATAGCCGTTGTATTTATCATACAAATACTCGAGCACCCGGTAGCATGTTTCAGAAGGAGGGGTTGATCGCTTTGATTTCAGCCCAGGAATGCACAGTTCGTAGGAGACGTCTTCGAACATCCAAGGAGGGTCACTTCGTTGCCTTCGTTTGGGACTCTTGGCACTAAGCACCTCCAGAGTACTGAGAGCGGCATAGAAATGAGACTTGTGCCTATTTCTGAGTCTTCTGATTAGGGTTTTCCCAGGTGAGGACTCACTCAGTCTTAGGAGTTGTATCAGAAGGGCTTGAGAGGCCAAAAGGCGTAATGGTAGCGATTGACTCTCGAATAATACTTTCTTGTTTGAGGCCGCTTGTGGAACTCCTAAGGCCAAGCGAATACCTTTCCGATTTAGCACCTCTAGGCGTTCATATTGGGTCTCTGATGGACGTATCAACGGCAGCTGGTAAAGTATCCGACTGGTCACAAGGGCGGAGTGTAGAGCGAGCATAGACCTTGGGTGACAACCCCAGTGCATGCCGGCGACTCGCTTGAGGGCATGAAGTCGCTGCAGTGATGTGTCAAAGACATAGTCTACAGCCTTCCGCCATGACAGCTTGCTGTCCAATATCACACCCAGGAAACGAACACTTGCAGCCTGTCGTATTGGCTGGCTTCCCAAGTTGATATGCAACCGCGTGGCTTTTCGCTGTCGTCCCGGAAAAAGAATAAAACATGACTTCTCCGTTGAGATTGACAGGCCGAGCGTTGACAGGTGGGTCTGTATGGAAGAAGTCGCTCCTTGTGCTATACGTGCCAGTCGTTTGTGGCTGTATCCCGACACCCAAATGCAGATGTCGTCCGCATATATTGACATTTTGACAGAAGCGCGCAGATAGCCAACTGAGTTCGGGAGAGCTGCCAAAGCAATATTGAAGAGGAGAGGAGAGAGAACGCATCCCTGTGGTACCCCACGAGAAATGAGTCTTTGCTCGCTAACAGTGTCTCCAAGGCGAACCCGAATAACACGGTCACTGAGAAAGGCGTGTATGAAGCGCAGAGTGTTGCCTGTAACTCCCATGGATTGCAATTGGGTGATGATGGCTCCTCTCAAGACGCAGTCATAGGCCTTAGAAATATCCATGAACACTGCAAGTGTTGAGAGGCCGTCTTCTCGGTGGTGTTCAATATGGCTTACCAGATCTAAAACACTGTCTTGAGCGCACAGTCGCTGTCGAAATCCAGTCATGCATGATGGAAGTTTCCTATTCTGTTCCACAAACCAATTCAGCCTGCTCTGGACTAGTTTTTCCATGACTTTCGCTACACAGGACGTCAGTGACACCGGGCGATACGAGCCTAAGACAGTAGCATCTTTCTTGGGTTTTAGAATGGGCACCACCCATGCAACTTTCCAGCTTTCCGGAATATCTCCTGTGCTCCACACAGCATTGAAGATGGTAAGGAGTTCTTGTTTCCGTGGCTTCGGCAGGTTCGCGATCATCTGATTGCTGATAAGATCAGGGCCGACCGCACAATGTCTGCGCAAACCGCTGAGCGCTGATTCCAATTCTCGGAACGTAAAAGGGGCATCCATCAAGGAATGGGAAAGAGGTGGCACGGGATCCATGGGTTGTGACGAAGTGTGGGTGGAATAGGCATCTGCAAAGTCTTCCGCTAATGTTGCAAGTGTTTTCCCGAGCTTCAAGGCAAGAACTTCAAAAGGTCTTTTGTGGGAAGTCCTTCCAGCCAGCGTACCAATAATTCCCCAAACTCTCGCTAAGGGGGTAAACACAGATAGACTCGCACAGAAAGCAGCCCATTGTTGTCGCCTTAATCGTTTAGTGTGCCTACGAATGACTGCATTGATGCGGTTAAGCGCAGTTTTCAGCGTAGGATCGGCCCCTTTTCTCAGGAGTAGACGTTCTGCTCTTCTCCGTGCGGCACAAAGATTCCGCAGCTTCAGGTCCGGAGCAGGAAAACCTATATGGACGCTGCTAAATCTGGGCACAAGCATAGGAGGCAACATTTCCATATCGCACAATATTGCTAAATTTCTGTGTTCAGTATTTTTCTAACCGCGAAAAAGCAACTACTACCTGCGCACGCACATATTTATTCCGAAATCTTCCGTGTTATTGCAATATTTTGTCGTAAACGACCTATTTTTCTGAAGTGGCAAAGCCATATGAAGCCAGCAGAACGAAGACTAGGCAAATCCATGTCATACCCATCATTCCCATGCTGGCTCATCCGCCTTGTTTGAAACTCCCATAGACACTAGCGCCAGTTTTCCCTCTAGTATTTTAGTAGGACACTCTATGGACAGGAGAGTGATGAAAAGAATAAAAGATGCGTTCGCACAGCTTCGATCATGCGCGTTGTTAGCGCAATGGTAGAACGCCGGCTACCTTTCGTTGTGGAGCGGGCTGCTATGACTTCGATTCCCAACACACCAGTGGGAACTTTTCTGCGTGTTTTTCTTTGTTGTTCGTGTATAACTCCTTTACTGCGTCAGTTCCGTTGCGGAAATGACGTGATGAGGTGGACACCAGCATAAAACACTGTCGGGTTAAAATCATGTGACGAAGTGGTGATGCCATAAGTGACGCCCGAGGATGTCATACCATAACGACGTAACTACGTAATGCTGCATTATGGTGTCAATAATTTTGTCATTGACGTCATACTCGCGTGAAGTAGTAGTGCATCTCTCAGCCAACTTTTCTCTGTTTCTCTTCCTTTCTGCAGACTGCGTTTGTCTCTCGGCCTACGAAGACGGCATTTTTCTGAAATCCTGGTCATAGACAGCGTCGCTGATGCAGTAGTATTCACATAGATTGTAGAGACCGAGTCTATAAAGACTTAATGCGGAGCATATTTCCAGAGATAGCTATAGCTATCCGTTCACGTCGTGTCTTGTTGCCAAAAAAAAGAAAAGAAAGAAGGTAAGACCGAATGCCGCTTGAGCAGGCACGTTGTCAGAGATTTATTCGCTTGCTTTGCGCAAGCTTCTCTAAGGAAGGTCATGGTACTTACATATTTCAACCACTCTCGGTTTGAGCATTCGTTGAAACCGGACATTTGTCAGGGACATAATACTGCCAAAGGCTCGCTCTAAGCACACATGCTTGCATAAGCGTGTTAATATTGTTATGCCACGTTCACACTGGTAAATCTGGCGTCTACAGTCGACGGAATTCTCTTGCCGCCGAAAACCACGTAGTCTACACTGCTCACCGTCACGGAACCGGCGCCGCCGGAAAGTTACATAACGTCGAACCTTTAAAAACATGCGGCATGGCCCGCATGCATACGCGGTTCCACTGGTTCTACGTTCGTGCGGATCTTGTCCGTTGTGTTTGTGTGCCTGAGCAAGAAGCGGTACTGCTAGGCTGGCTGTGAAACACGTGGTGATGCATGACGGGCGGAAACATTAGCCGAATAAACGGCACCAGCGGTGGTGTGTTCGTCCTGGAATACATGAATGCTAGAAGCTTGGTCACGCCGTGAAAGTGCTATTCGTTGTGCGAAATTGTGACGTGGACACGTGGATTCCTACAGCGAGTAAGTTCACAATGGCTGTTATTCGTGACACTACTCAACGCGCGGTGTTTTCCGAAGTGGGTGTTTACGATCCAGTTTGATGTCCCGAGGGGCTTCGAATACAGCGACAATCGCGCCGAACTTGGCCACCATTATTCGAATTTGTTACTCGCGCTCCTATTGGTCCGTGGCGGGAAATCCGGTGGCAGCGGCCGCAGAAATCGCTCCCGGAGCGGTCGGCGCAGATAGGGCTGTTTCGGAGGATCTCACTGCCGCCGAACAGGTTTCCGCGTAGTTCCAGCCGCCGGATTGCTCAGTGTGAACGCCCCATTACTGATGCTGTACAGCTTTTCAACGTTTACAAGACTCATTAAAGTGTCCGAAAGGTGGCGCTACTGTGGCAGAGTACAGATGTGTACTTCAATTTCGTTAAAAGAATATGTTGTCTCTATGTTACCCAATGTTCCTTGCTGTTTCTTCTTCTTATTGAGGGTACTTTGACCTTTAACACGGTCAATAACCCGCTTTCGTACGAGCGACGATTTGAGCATACAACGGCAATAACTATTTCTAGCTCTGGGAAGGTTATTGGAAGAATGTAGATCATTAATTTCTACTTCATGGAAACCATACTGCTAAATTATTCGATACAGCAACTAAACGTGTTCTTGTTTGAAAGCGGTGGTGATACTGTAGCCTTTATCCCGACTAATATTGAGTCGAGTGCCCACAGAGTGCACTTAGGTGCGTTGCTGATCGTGAGGAGCAGGGACCGGCATGTGACGATGTAGCACCGCAGTGAAAAATTGCTATCGTGGCTGTTTTCTGCAGAAGTCGCACACTAAACCATTAATGTGTAAAAGCAATTTAATCTCAGAGCGGTGAGAATATCGACAAATGTGTCAGCCGTTGCTTGCCTTATTACGTCTGACGATGCTCTATGCCTGTGTTTATAAAGGATTTCTTGTTCTGTCAGAAATAACTATGAAGTGGACATAATTCCTTGGTGCTATTTCTCACGTTTAGTTGCGAGCAGACAGGGTGCAAAACGTATAAGACGCTCTGCACTAAAGGGATTCATGCACGCTGGCGGCATGATCGAATCTAGCGGTATACCTGTTACTTGTAGAGTAGTGTTTCAAGTGTTCAGCGAGGGTGGCCGGTCCTGCTTCTGCGAAAGCCTGTACTGAATCCTTGAAGTAGACGGCAGCACAATATTATGGAATATGAAGTGCGTAAAGCAATCAACGATGTGGCTGCATGTCTTCAGTAGCCCCACACATACGCGCCAGCATACCCTATACGCTACACCTAGCAGATGCAGCACTGACAGGCATCACCGCCACAGTGCACAAGTTTTAGTAGAGCAGAAAAGCTGCCTTGCAGGTTACAGTGCTTGTTTATATCACACGCTACAACGCTAGTATACTCGCCACTGAGTCTCCACCCCTGCAAATCCGCAAAGAGTGGTTTCCCGAGCAACCGCCATGTGCACCGAAAATTTCAACTTTTTTTCTGCCGACTAGCTTGCTTCCCTCAACCTCTTTCTTTTTCGTTCATTCTTCCTATGCCTTTAGGTTCTCGCTAAAGGTGAGCTAGAGAAGGCAGTACGATGTTTAGAAGGTGGATGCTGCAAAGGCTTCCTATACCACTCGCATGCAGGCAGTGCGAGCGCCCGTCATGTCAGTGCCAGCTAAGGCCTCCCAAAAGGATCTCTGCTACTTCTAAAAGTCAGCGCACACTGCTTTTCAGGCACCTTAGAAGAGGCACAACTGCGTTTTGTTTACTTTTTCGAGTAGCTCTGGAGATCAAATCCATCGAGTGGCGTTTGACTCCCAGTTTAGGAGTAAAGAGAAGGATCAGGGCGGTTAAAGGGTAAGAGAGAGAAAGAGAGAAAAGGCAGGGTTACGCCACAGGCTGGCTTCAAAAGCAGACCGCCCAGAGTGGCAAGGGCAGGAGGGCGCCTTTTCGGCCAACTGTTTGCTTTGCACGGCTCGTGCGAGGCGGGAGGTGTATACCATGAAAGGCCTGCGTCTCGAGACGGCACCGCCGCTCGTTTTGTCGCGCAGCAGATCGATTTCCCCGTCCTTCTCTGCGGGGTACGGCTTTCTTCTATATTAACATTCATAATAGCACCCGGTGTATCGTGTACATATAGACAAATTCTTATTAGCAGAGATGGCCCCACCGCCGCTGGTTCCAGGAAACTGTGGCTGCCCGCGGCGGGCTCCAGCAGGTACACGCACCAGCTTCCAAGCCTCGGGCCCTGTTTTGCGCGGCCCCGCGTACACTCCCGGCGTTTTATCTCAGGTGTCGGCCAGTTCGACAACCCAGCCAGCCATGATGTGATGACGTTGGGACTCTGTAAATGGAGCTTCCCTCCTCATTGGAATTGCTTCCGCAGCGGCTCCCATTCAGCTGAGCACAGCGGAACTTCAAACGAGCTCTTGCTTCTTCTCATTAGCAATCGGCTCGTTGGCTCCGAGCTGCTCCTTGCAAACGCCCCGGCACTGGAGAAACCGTCATGCAGCTCGCAGCTTTCGACAATTCGTTCACAGTACTGCATTAACTAGTGGTGTCCTAGGTGTAAAATGGCTCCGCTCGAAAGCGCTTGCGAAAAAAAAAAATGCTACTTGACGCCTGGCAGCCTCAGAGGGACTTGTTCTGAAGCACGCGCACGAGTAAGCTCGTCGCCTTTATTTATTCTTGTTATTAGTATTATTATTACTTGCGCCTTTTATATTGTGAGGTAAAGGCCATCTGCAACATCAAGACTAATGTTTTACGGAGCGCCAATGCGCTCAACATCAGCCGTCATAACGTGGAAGGTATTCTCTATACGAACACGGCGGCCTAAGAAACTAGAGATAATCATGGAGATTGTGCCCCTAGCGTCCTCTTGCCCATCGCTGCACTTGCTCGCAAAGAAATTATGAGCAATCTCACAATCTTCAGTGTCGAAAAACGAAAAAAGACCATGCTCCAACAAGTTCTGTTCGGTTATTGTTTGCATAATTAAGGAGAATTAGGTACCGCGAATACACTAATAAATTCATCGTTCAGGCCTCACGGCGGCATGCGTCACGCAAATTCCTAGCCAAACCAAGATTTATCTTTTCTTCGGGATACGTACACAGGTCCTTGAACATTAAAGAGGACTACATTGGATCTTTGTTAAGGGGGACTGTTCTTTTAGTGGTTTATTTGTTTTGCCTTCCGCACAGACCACACATTAGGGCGCAGGCCTTTTTGCTGACATTTACCATTCAGGATGCTGGCAGCAAAAATAAGGTAAGGTGGCCCTGAGCCGTTATCCGTATTATGATCGCCGCAATCTGTAAACGACAATAGACGAGTGTTCCCGAAAATCACGAACGTCGTTCATGAGAAGGGAGCAGCAAAGGAATACGCAAAATTTGGCGATGTTGAACTCGAAATAAAATAACTTCGTTTTGAAAGACGGCTCGTTATTATTGGGCGAGCGTCCCCTCTATCGTTAGTAAAACAGCGCTCAATAAAGGAGCACGCACGCTAATTAATAGGACTGCGACAGCATGGCTTGTGTGGTATCCAGCTTATCAAGGATGGATGGTGCTTTATGGGGCTGTACGATGCATGTATGGTACGTCGTTCGAAGTAAAACTATTTTTGTATTACTTCGAACGATGTTTTAGCACTCCCAAAATGTTCCCTAATTATTTCACTACTAGGTTATTATTGCATTGGGTGAAACTCCATTAGCAATAAAACTAAAACAAATTAGTGTATTCACAATATAAATTATATGCGTTAGTTAAATGCCTACTTACCATATTTAGGCATATGCTTCAATTATAAATCAAAGAAATAGTCATAAAAATATAATTACTTGTTTCGATGTTTCAAAATTGTCGTGTCGACTGAAATAACTGGCTTCGAGGACCGAACTCACAAAACTTTCCCTTCGTAAGTGCGTCTCGCGATTTGTTGGATGGCTTCGGTAATCATACGTCAAGCATCAGGATTGACTGAAATATTCTCTTAAGAACATTTTTGTCGTAAGATACTTTTGTAAATACGGGCCCAGCTTATTTATTACGTTTACCTGACCAGATTAGTACCGCGAGGAGCAGCCTGCTGGTCGACACGCCAGCTATTCCGATTCACGTGGCCGCTTTCAAAGGATACTTTCTTCAAGAATATCATGATGTTCTTGAACGTGTGTGTGTGTGTGTGTGTGTGTGTGTGTGTGTGTGTGTGTGTGTGTGTGTGTGTGTGTGTGTGTGTGTGTGTGTGTGTGTGCGCGCGCGCGCGCGCGCGTCAAGTAGTGTCCGCGCCTTACGTGTGCACTAACATCTTGCATCATCTATACGTGCCGGAACGCTTGTCGATAAGCAATAAAATAGCGAATTCGTCTAGTTCTAATCAATATATTACTTTGGTTTTTGTGTATAATTTACATCAGCCTAGCTAGACAGGGAAATAGGGAACATTAAGAATGAACTAAAAATACTGAACTGAATATATTTTAGTACCGAAAAGCACATGCATCAACACAGAAAATTAGTACGACAGATAGACCATTTTATATTCTCCCTCTTTTATAAGCAACATTAAGGAGCTTCATGTTTAGCCCACTGTTTAAAATATTTTGCGGCGCATACCTCCGCCAAATCCCCTTACAGTGTAGTGGAATACTACAGCTCACAAGCTTGAGAGAGCGTGTGGTAACAGGACGAACCGCCGTACTACACAACAGAATGAACACACACTGTAGTGGCCGCGTCGTGCATGAGCGCGCGGTGGAGCAAGGCGTCCGTCGGACGTTCCAGTCGTTGAGTGACGTGCTTTGTCTTTGCTTCTGTTTGCAGCGAGCAGCGACCCCGTGCCGGAAGCCAGAGATGAGCGAGTGAGAAACCCAGCTGCGCAATGCCAGCCCTCGGAGAAGCGAACGGCTCGTGGGAGAGCCAGGCGTATAGCCTGGTGGACATATACAACGGCGCCAACACGTCCTCCGTGGAGCTAGAAATCCTGAGCAACGAGACGGTGCTGGATATTGTGCGCGAAGCCAACCTCTCACTGCTGGAGGAGAGCAACGCGACTGCAGCGACCGCAGAGTCGGCTCACGTTCAGCACGCAGCCCTAGGAGTGCTACTGGGTTTCTTCTGTATCGCGACTGTGTTCGGTAACGTGCTTATAATGGTCTCCGTGGCCAAGGAGCAGTATCTGCACACCGTGACAAACTACTTTATTGCGTCATTAGCGACGGCGGACTGTCTGGTGGGCGCCGTGGTCATGCCGTTTTCGGCCATCCACGAAATTATGAACAAGTACTGGATCTTCGGCCAGGACTTATGCGACGTCTGGCACTCCATCGATGTCCTGGCCAGCACCGCGTCCATTCTCAACCTCTGCGTCATATCGCTGGATCGCTATTGGGCCATCACCGATCCCATCAGCTACCCGTGCCGTATGACGCAGGCCAGGGCGACCACCCTGATCGCCGTCGTATGGGTCTGCTCCGCGCTCATCTCGTTTCCGGCCATTGCCTGGTGGCGTGCCGTGACCAAGCTGCCGCCTGCCGCTTTCCAGTGCGCCTTCACCGACGATGTGGGCTACTTGGTGTTCTCGTCAACCATATCTTTCTACGCGCCGCTCATGGTCATGGTGTTCACGTACTACCGCATCTACAAGGCGGCCGCCGAACAGACACGGAACCTCAAGCTCGGCTGCAAGCAGGTCCAGTCTTGTAATGGGGAAGAGTCAACCTCTGTGACTCTCAGAATCCACCGCGGAGGCATGCTCCAGACGGCCAACAACTACAAGGCAGTGTTTGCGACCTCGAACGAAACCTTCGACAGGAACAACGCGACCGGCACATCAAGGAACGTCAAAAACTTCTCGCTCAGCCGCAAGCTCGCCAAGCTCGCCAAAGAGCGGAAGGCTGCCAAGACACTCGCTATCGTCATGGGGGTGTTCATCCTGTGTTGGCTGCCTTTTTTCGTCACCAATATCCTGATGGGTATTTGCGGTGAGGCGTGCGTAATGCAACCAGACCTTGTGTTCTCCACGGTCACCTGGCTCGGCTGGATCAATTCCGGCATGAATCCGGTCATCTACGCCTGCTGGAGTAGAGACTTTCGACGGGCCTTTGCCAATGTGCTCTGCTGCTGCTGCCCTGGCTACTTTCGCAAGCGACAGCGTCGCCGCGACCGGCTTCGGCGCATGATCAAGGAGGACGCCAGTCTGCGCTCGCACAGCATCGAGGAAGCTGTCCTATAGCGACCGTCTCTGGACATTGCCTAGCCGCCGGTTGCTGGAGTGGCTGGAAGCGCAGCCGATCGCTGAAGCTGTTCGGGTCGCGGTACGGGTTGTTTTACGTTACTTCTCATGTTCCCGAGATAGTTGGGCTGACCACCCAACTACCCGTATCACAACAGCTTGCTGTTAAGCAGATAGATGATCGCTCGCTTCGACGAACCGAACACGACAATATGAATTAGTTGCATTTCTGTCATTTCGGCAAAGTGCGTTTTGGTGCCCATAATATCAAGAAGTTCACGTAGTTAAAAAGAATTAGTCTATTTAGCAGCATAATTATTCCAGGAGCACGTATGTCGACCACAATGAGCATCTAAGAAACTCATAGCAACTACACAAACATTCTGAAGGAGCGCAGAACTGAAAACCCATGTATATTGAGGGAAAGGTTGGCTATATCCACGAAAGGCATCAGAGCAACAAGGTTCGCGGGGTGGCTTGTTGCTGCTTGTGTAAATTGGGTAGAATAAGGCGAACGCACTACATACAAAAGCGTAATAGAAGATGGGAGAAGCTGGAACTAGCGATACTATTCTAGCTTGTTCTCTGGCCGACCACTACCTTGTATGGCATGAGTTTAACTAAATTACTCTTATTTAAGCACACAGCTACGAATATTGCATATGTCTCTTGAATTTACTCCAAGTAAAACATATTTTTATTTACGCTGATCAATAATGAATGCATGCGAGGTAGGTGATCACGTCGTCCCAGCTTTTTGACACTCAAAATTTCATCCCTCCCCCAGCAGAAGCTATACGAAAGTCGTTATGTAAGAAGCCCTGTGAAACTGCGAACGTTCAGGCATATTGGAACAAATTCTATGTTTATATTAGTCGCTTGTCAAAGGAATCGCCAATAAAAAAAATATCGGCAATTTTCTTACTTCATATTCCTGATGCACGCGATGTTTCATTAAACATTCTGCTCTTGAGTGAGGCAAAGTGGAAAGGCGGCTTGGTCTGGTGGACGAAGGAGGACAAATATAAATTGTCACAAAGCCTGGAAATGCTTTGTTGCATTATGCTCTTGTGTGCTGCATTTTGTCACCCATCTTTTGCGACTATCAATAGCAGCGTACACACTATCGAGTTGTTCAGCCACGGCGCACACTTTTATAAGCGCACTGAACCGAGCTCGAATTCATCTCTACATCAGTCTGAATCTGATGCAGAAACCCACTTACGAGACAACACGTAGGTAACGAGCTCAACTAAGTATTTTTGTGATGTGATGTTACTTACGGCACTCATTGCTGCTCCTGTGTGTAATGTGGATTTATCGCACGCTTTCTTGTCATCAAGCCCGTAAAGGAGGATAAATAACCCATCCTTACGTGGTTCTGTACTTGAGGAGGAACTGGCGTCCTGATGTGACGCCAGCTGCTCTTTTTTTTTCGGCGAGTTTAAAATAAAGGTAATAATTGTTGATTCACTCATATTGGGCGGCCGATATCCATTGCGCACAAGTATCTATTCGCATCGTTGATTATTTCGTTCGCAGCAGGCGATTGCCATGTCGCCAGTCCAGTGTTTAACATACTTAAGTGTATACTTTGTGTACATGTTACCGTGTTGGTGTGAACGTTTTCTTTTTCTTTTTGTGCGCATACGCAACACTTATTTATCGTTGTACACATGTACATAGCTATTGGTATGAGCGTTGTTGTGTATTCAACTGTATTCACTGATCTGTGACTGAAGACATTCGTCACTGCACATGTGATGAGTATGAATGAAGTTGACTTAAAAGAGAAGGGCCAGGCTGTCGTATTGTTTCCAAAGCCATGTGCCGTGATCTCGAACTTAACGTTTCACGTTTTGGGTGGTGCAGGTGTTGAAAATAGTTTTATCTTATTTTTCTGCTATTATTCGTGATGTATCTTAATTTAAAAACTTTGGCCTTTAGAACATTGCTGTTCAATGTTACTTATTGCGTATTTCGCACGTCACGGCATCAGTGTACTTGAAGTCCACATGCTACAAATAACGCCTATTACGTTTATTTTCTTCACTGGTTGTTCAACGTATGGAGAAGGCGTCTACCTGTAGTGTTGTTTCGCCTAGTATTTTCATGTCTATGTTATTCCTCTTGTCATTGATGTAATTATCCTGCGTAACTTGTGTGTCTTCGCACTCTTTATGGTCATTGAGTCGTGCAGATTAAGGGCATTTTGTCTTCGAGAGAGTATTCTGTCAATTGGTTTTATTTCTACGTTCATTGTAGATTACATTTTCGTAAGGACGGGAACAATATATTTCTTTTTTGTTTGGATGGTGCCAAAACCGATTTAACTGCTGTCATGCCACTGAATGTACATAGTGGCATGTTAGGTCTCTAATTTATTTTTTTGAGTATTTGCATTTATGTGAACATTTATGTCCTCAGTATACCACAATATCTATCTCTTCAATATTGAAACTGTCACGTTTGCCTGTTCATGTCAGCGAACCTTCGATTGTAGCAGAGGCAGAGCTTTAAGCTGTCAAGTTTTCTCTGTAACCCAACCTGTTGTGCAGTGAATGTCGTAAAGGTCTGGAGCATTTTGTATTGCTTCAGCGCAACCTGCATGCAACTTTGAACACTAACCTCAGGCCGCATTTATGAGTATATCATTACCACTGTTCTACTAGCGTGAGATTTTTTCTGCCTGTGTAGCATATGAGTGGGATTTCCGTTTTATCAGTTTACAGTCTGTTCGTTGTTCACCAAATAATTCAAGGTCTTTATGTTCAGTTTTAGTCATTCAGCGGGCCATTTCTGTGTTAACGTTGAGACGTCTTGCTGTCTATTTTAACCAGTTTCTAAGATGTGCCATTGTTATGAAAGTATCGTGGCAAAATTGCAATGACCTTCTCACTGTGACATGCTGCGCCGTATGAAACGATTGCTTGTATGAAGTTGACACAGCTTGCACCGTCTACTCATCCTCACACCTCAAACCTCATCCTCAAACCTAACAACCCAACACCGCTAAATAACGAAACGTAAAAAAACGCTCCGCCACAGCCACGTAGTCCAGCACCTTGGGCGCGAACAGAAGCCAATAATGCTGTTGTGCGTCAGTCTGCGGTGTCATAAGTCGTTCTAATAATACCACGTCGTACGCTATGAACTTCTCCCTAAAATACTACGATGTCCCGTCTTTACAAGACCTCTATATCCGACATCACTTTTGCGAATCCCAGGTTCCAAGAGCTGGACACGGCACCTTTCTAGTATCGCCCTCAGGTGTGATGGTCCACTTACAAGTTTTCACCTGGCGTTTCATTGCCTCAGCCGCAAGGCTGACGCTGAGCGCCTAATATTTCGCAATAAATTTAATAACAATAATGTAAATGTCCGAGATAAGTATAATCTTAGTAAAGCAAATAGAACTGGAGAAACTCACTGATGATTGGGCATTTAGAAATTCAGCAATCAAAGATATGCCTATACTTTCGGCAAACGCATTGTATTTGTTCTAAAAACGTTTCAGTAATGTGGAGACAGTGTTACCTTGGCAAATTCTTAAAAGTTCAAGGTCGCCTACGTTCCTGAGAGGCTTTTTATTATTCTAGGAAGAAAATAATTGTGCTTGCCTCATTTGCGTCAGAGATATTTTTACGACTTCACGAAGTAGAAAGGATAAGTGTTATCACCTACACCGTAAGGAATAATTTTAGAGACCTAAACAGACACACAGGGGAAATGCAGACACATCGACACATGGGTGCTCTGTGTGTCCATGCATTTCTTCTTTGCGTGTACGTCTCTTGCTAGCGCCCTAAAATCGTGCTTTTTTTATTGCACCCGCCTACCCGAAAAATATGTTCGACTAACCTGCACTGAGGCCAACGAAACGCAGTCTTTATTTAAACCTGCTGCATGTCATGCTGTTCCTGGTAATAAGGAGACATTCGGGTCATACTGGTATCGTTGATAACAGTACGACTCCGAAAGTTTATGCGTACTGTTATGTTGTTATGAAGAGGCATAAACTGCAGGCGTCGTTCCAAGCGGTAGATTAGCGCCGAAATATAAGTACGTATTGCCCTCATCGCGAAATTGCGAAACGTTCCAGGTAGGTGCAGGGCTCTTGGATCATGTGCAAAACAATTATTTGCTGTTTATGCGGCCATGATCACACGAACACCGTCACAGTAAGGACATTGGGAAATGCGCCTACTGAAATGAATCTCGTGTGACTTTAAGAAATAAGTAATTGCACAATAGGACGTTCGTTATAAAAATTTTACGGTATCATGAAAGAATCGGAGAAAAGTGCATCTGTTGACGAAAATTCAAGCGTAGACTCACGTACTATGGTTTAAAAAAATTATTTTATCTCCGACTTATGTTCAAGCGCAGCAATCCCCATGAGATCTATATAAAAGCAGAACGCTCAGCTTGAACGCTGCAACTTCTAAAAGTCAAATATTCGTGCGCAGGACGACTTCAATAAAGCAATAATTTCATTTTCTGCTATTGCAACGCTCTCAGAACAAATATGTCTCACCGTATTGTGTACAAGGATAGCCCCAGCACGTGATTCAGAGACCAGACATACGCGCACATGCTACTTGAACATCGATAAGTTCAGAACAAGGGAACTTATTGCGTCATGTTCGTTTAACGGCAAGTTGTCCATATATGCTGGCTGCAGTGGGCGTTGGTTAGAGCTATCACCGGCCAAGTCAGCGGCGGCACGCGTTTCATATTAGCTAATTACCCAGACGTCATTCCTTTGGCCACTCAGTATGTTGTGCGTGTTAGTGTAGTGACATCGTGCAATCAACGTTGCTTGGTGTGGTATATAGCGCCCCCACAGTGCCCAGTGGGGTTCATGCACGTTTATTTCGCAAGGGAAAGCATCATATGGCGGTAAAAGAACGCAAATCTTGTTTGACCTTCTGGTGTGGTGTACACTCTGTGAAAAGAAAAGAAAGCGTATTTGGGCTGCTCTTTTTCACAGAGCAGCAATCGTCACCTACCTCGTGCACCTCCCAGGCAGCGAACGGTGTATTCGCAATCAGCGTTACATGCTAAACTAGAAAGCGCAGAGTTTTCGAAGAAAGAAACGCAAACAAATCAAATGATGGTTATTGCAGTGTGAGAAAAAGAAGCTAAAACACGCCCATCTTCATTATTTTTTATTTTTGCTTCCTTTTGTTTTTATAGTGTAGCATATGTTCCCTACCACTGTTTCCCACAGTTGTTATTAGCCTGCTAGTGCGACGTTGTTAATTTTCGCCCTTTATAATGGGGCACGAGATGGTATATTAAAGGCAATAACGGGAATGATATACTTTGCACAACTTTTAAGAGAATGAAATTAGAACTTAGCTCTATCGTTTGACTTGTTCAATTATTTTTCAGCTAAGTGAAGCATGTTGTAGCAAGGATTTGTTCAAAATTGACCACCAGCATATTTTGTTACATTTCGATTTTTTTTTGCTTTTACCTGTTAAGCTCGCTTCACAATGTATTTTTTATGGGGATACGTTCATAGCCGGTTCTCCATCTGTGCCTGTCAAAGCATCTCGTCACTGGCATCATCACGGCCATGTTGCAAGAACAAGTGACCGAAGAACCGGCAAAAACATTTGTAAAGTACTCACGTGCTTACACTCTGCATGGAGTTTTTGTGATTTGCTGTCATTTTGGATCCCTCCTTCACAGCCTCTATCAACCCATATGTCACCAATAAATGCCTGGCAGTTACAAATGCGTCTCAGCTCTTCTTTCCCAAGCCATATACGGAGTCCAGAAAACAATGATCCCATGCGGTAAGACTTCGAATTTTAATAAAATCGTCTTTTACGTAATATTTCACAAGAACACTCTAGCCAGCAGTTGACCTGGTTAGGTTAATCTTCTACATAAAGCAACAAAGTATTCAACACAAAAAGGCGAGTGCTATTTAAGAAAGAAGCAGACGCGGTGCCGTAGCACTGAAATAAAAGCAGCCATGCATGAATCAGTAACGACGCAGTGACTGATTTTCCTTACCGGTGGTTGCACGCATGGACGTGTTTGCAGATTTTAATCAACAGCACTCGATCTCTTTGGCGAATAGTGCTTGACCTCACGTAACCTGTTGCAACAGCACGGTATATATGCATCAGTGAAGAAAAAAAAAACATTTTTACGGCATGCATATGACAATGTTATGACGAAGAGTATGATGTACTGCTACAGGTACGCATCCTGTAGCACACCTGCACAGGTGTGGTGCAGGTGTCCATCTTGCGTCGAAGCGAGCCGCCGCTGTGCGCAACTCGAACCTCAACACAAGAGTGGGCGCTGCAGCAGGCCCGAGAGGCAGCCACCAGGCGAGACTGCGAGGTGCCCTCACGGGAGACCTGAGCCGGCTGGCTAGACTTTGCCGGATGATAAATAAAGTTGTTTCCATCCATCAGTGTGCGTCCACTCGACTTTTGATTAGCTGATTGATCTATTTAAAATATAAGACGGTGGCGCGAAATGGAACAAGGACAAAACAGGAAGATGCGACGTATACAAGCGCACTATATTTAACTTATATTTTAACTATGCACCAACTAGCCCAGCAACAAATTTTATTGATTGATCTATACCTGATGGCATAGGGTATGATAGAGAATTTAATTGTCTGCTGTTCCACGTTTCATCATAGTGTGAAAAGGCAACTTTTAGCCTTTACTACAAGAGGTTTAAGAAATATCGTCGCGTAGCTGAAAACGACATCAACACCAGAAATTGTTAGTTTGATTTATGGATGTCGTCGCAACAATAAGGAGTAAGCCATGTGAAACATATTTTAGTTCTTGCTCATATGTAATGGTTGAGGACGTTCTGAAGCGCATCCTTGTCATCGGAGATGTTGAGGTAAGTAGGTAACTCATTCCCACATTATTGATGAGTATATAGATTAAAGCATGTGATGTTGGTACACGTTGTCCAACGTTCTTTCATGTTACATACCTTCGCAAACTTCCATCGCTTTTTCTCACATGAAAATGCCAGCCTACAGCTTTTAAGGTCAACTGCGAGGAAAGTTTAGCTAAGTTCGTAATATATCAGTGGTTGTACTACGGAAGCAACTATAGAAAAGTGGTAGGGCTGGTAGGAACTCATATGTCTGCAAATACCAAAAGGTGTCCCTGCAAAAGGTGTCCCTGCAAAAGGTGTGCCAGAAGTCTCGTGCAAACGCAACGTCCTCTGGTGACATGTGCCAGTGAGTGCGGCGGCCAATACGAAATGTACGGGCTCTCAAAACTTGCTGCCGCGTAGTCTGCATCGACGAAAGAGCTTCTTTCTTGCAAGCAACTAATAAATAAATGATAACGATTTCGATTGGTTACCGCAATAATTGCATCACGTCACCAGCGGAGATAACATTTGCATGTACCTTCCGGCACTGTTCATCCGCTGTTACGATTAGGTGCGAAATAAAAAAAAAGTTTTCTTACGCTGCAGGGCAACGATATTTTTTAGTTAAAACTGATATGACATTGTCTCCAATTTCCGCTAATTAGAAAGTTATTGATTGCTGGTGTTTTCCCCGCCAAGGTGATCTAGCGGCTATGGTACTCAGCTGCTGATTTGAGGGTCGCGGGATCGAATGTAGCCGCGGCGTACGGTAATCCCAGCAGGCTTAGCTATAAAGACACCTTTAAACTGTATTATACCCCGAGAGGAAACGCACTGCCATTTGGACCATACGAAATTTCCTCTCACCGAGACACGAAAAATCAGCCATATGCAAGTGCTGAACAAATAATCATGTCGTGCAGGAAAATGGTCGGAATATTGTTATATACAGTAACTAAAGGAGGACCCAAGCGTCTCAGCATCGCGGGACCTGCGATCGTATTGTTCTTTTTGTAATTCTTGCGATGCGAATATACGAAATGGGGCGACTTGGCGAGCCACCCAACTTTTAAAAGTTCTCAACGCCTTAACTACACCTTCAAATTTTTTTACAATGGGCTATTCGAGAAAATGCGAAAATCTTTTTTTTTTAAATATGTTAACTGCAGTGACCGTCACCAAGTGTCATTAACGTGCTATTCAGCTAGCAGGCTGAGTAAAGTTTATTAATTAACTTGCTTCGCCCCACAACAGTGGTGTAGTGGCTGTGGCACTAGCCTGCTGATTCGAGGGTCGTGGGATCGAATCCCAGCCGCGGCGGCTGCATTTCGACGGCGGCGTAACGTTGAGGCCCGTGCACTGTGCGATGTTAGTGCACGTCGAAGAACCCGGGGTGGTAGAAATTTCCGGAGACCTCCACTACGGCGTCTCTCATAATCATAGGTGGGTTTGGGACGCAAACACCCAGAAATCAATTTCTGGTGTTTTGCCTCCTAAATCCACCATGTGATTATGAGCGACGTCTGTAGTGGAGGGCTCCGGAAATTTCTACCACCCCGGGTTCTTCGACGTGCACTAACATCGCACAGTGCACGGGCCTCAACGTTACGCCGCCGTTGAAATCTCCACTATTTCCACGTTGAAATCTCCACTATTTAAATGTACATACTCTTTTAGGCAGTCCGAATTCTGTTGCAGCTAATTTTTAAAAGCTCGTACCGGAAAAAGATTTGCGCTCGTGGTGCTGTCTGAAAAAAGTTGTTGTTTTGTGGGGTTTTACGTCCCAAAACCAGCGCTGATTATGAGAGACGCCGTAGTGGAGGGCTCCAGAAATTTCGACCACCTGGGGTTCTTTAACGTGGTCTGAAAAATGTTGACTCATTGCCCACTAAGCTGTGCATTTATTTCAGTATCGCTTGCTCAAGCGGAACAATGTGAAATAAGTGCGGAACTGTGTTCTTCATCATCATCATCATCACCACCACCACCAGCAGCCTGTCTGCGTCCACTGCAGGAGAAGGGCTCCTCCCATATTTCTCCGATTACCCCGGTCCTGTTGTCACTGCGTCCACGGCGCATAACTACAGAAATCTCATAGAACAGTTGTGTTACATATGTGCAGGCTTGGACCCAAGGTTCCTTAAATCGAAACAAACCGTTAAGGAGGCTTAATTGTCTATTCATGTGCTGGTCGATAAGTCAAAATTTACTCCCCGTTCGTGGAAAACCACAGCGCCCTTAATTCTGATGTTATCGCTCCCAAGGTTACCTATTAAAGGACAAGTAAGGACGAGATTCTCCTGGTTCACAACTTGCCCCTTCTGGCTCAAGTATCTGCAACCGGCAAGATGTCCAGCTTCGTTTTTGGAGATATTCTGACAAACGGTAAGTGTTGTTTCGGTTTAGGTCAGTTAGACGCATGAGGCGTTGTACGCTCTCAATCTCATGGTTTGCTTTTTCAGAATTGTTAATTCCCAAGCAATTCCTAGATTCCCATTAGCCTGATGATGATAGCTAATCCGGGGCTGTATCTGTCAGCGCAGATGTGTCAAAACGTGAAAGTAAAAGGGCCGTGTCATCGGCCTAATACAGTTCACTCCACATGCTACATACTAAAAATGACAATCACGTTTATGTGCAATAAGGAGGGGCTCTGAAAAGTGCATTGAAGAACTTCCTCTGAAATTCGGACAGTAAATGAAAATAATTCGTTTATCATCCGTACATACTGTGGCTTGGAGCTTAAAGGGGCCCTGCAATATTTTTTTTAACAAAATCACAAAACGGTGCCAGTTATGTCGTGGAGGCTCCTATGTGAACATGTGAACATATTAATGCACTGCATGCACCAGGATATTCGTAATCCGATTTATGACTGGAAAGCGCCCGTTGTTCTTTCATATGACGTCACATGAGGCGCCCGCTAAGTCGCTTGAGGCAGAAATAGAATTGAATGACTTCTCTATGACGGGAATATTATCTCCTACGATTTGTTCGCTTTGAACGAAAAAAATAAACAAAATGTTCGTAACTCTCTTAAAGAGCGCCCCGCCACGGTGGTCTAGTGGCTATGGTACTCGGCTGCTGATCCGAGGGTCGCGGGATCGAATGTAGCCGCGGCGTATGGTAATCCCAGCAGACTTAGCTGTAAAGACACCTTTGAACTATATTATGCCCCGACTGGAAACGCACTGCCATTTGGACCATACGAAATTTCCTCTCACCCAGACACGAAAAATCAGCCATATGCAAGTGCTGAACAAATAATCATGTCGTGCAGGAAAATGGTCGGAATATTGTTATATACAGTAACTAAAGGAGGACCCAAGCGTCTCAGCATCGCGGGACCTGCGATCGTATTGTTCTTTTTGTAATTCTTGCTATGCGAATATACGAAATGGGGCGACTTGGCGAGCCACGCAAGCGCGGTCGATGACGTCCAGAGCGTACTCAGTTGGAAAACGTAGCACAGAAAGTTGGATGGCATCGAATGGCAATTGGGGGTCACGACCATGCAGAAGATAAAAAGGTGGATATCCCGCAGTGTCGTTTCGGGACGAGTTGAACGCGAATGTCGCGAAATGTACGTTGAAAGCATCTCTGTGAGCGTGCGGCAGAGACTCATTAAGACCGTTTTTTGTGGATGATGGGGTGGACAGCTTATGCTCTCTGGCACAAGAGCGAAGGAGGTTGTCGACAACTCGAGACGAGAACAAGCGGCCGCGGCCTGCGAGTAGTTGTGGAGGTGCACTACGGTGGAGGATGACGTCGTGGAGAATAAAATCTGCGACGTCAGTCACACAACTAGTCGGCAAAGCCTTTGTTAAGGCATAGCGCGCCGTGTAAGCTGTAGCGACGGCGATCCACTTGTTCCCTCGATGCGTCATCGGAAAAGGGCCAAGCAGATGAAGACCTTCACGCACAGAAAGTTACTGGCGCCATCGCTTCCACTTTCACGTCGAACGATGCGCACCACGTTCTCGGATAGCGAAGGATGATGCTGCGCTGACTAATCTTCACACTTCGATGTTGCAGCAGTGCTGGGCAGTATGGCGAATGGTTGCAGCACACGTCCGCCTTGCTTGCTCGAATTGTCGGCACTCCCCGATGATAGCTCCCAGAGTGGAACAGCTTTTTGCGCACAAGGAGGTTGAAGGCATCGTCAGCGATTTTCTTGAGCACGCGCCCGACTTTCTCAGCTTCTGCCATGTCGATATGGGCATTACGACGAAGTACCACCACGCCCTGGATGTACGAGACATGCGATTTCGTTGAATATTAGGCAGGGAAAGCCAGTTCCTTCTTTGTGGCAATTTCACGGCCGGCTGGTCTTCTAAACAACTCTATTAGCTTCTGTGTGCATCGACCCCAGCTGGTTAGTTGCTTTTCGTGGATTCCGTACTACACTTTTGCCGTGCTTCTCAGGTACAACAACAGGTTAGATAGCGTAAGCGTAGGATGGCATCCCACCTATTGATTAAACTCACCTGCTCGCACATTGTCCGGCAGTCTTCGACGCCGACGCCATCGGTCCCGCAGGAAGTTCCGGGACCCTTTGGTTACACCAACACAACCCACGGGGACGGAGACCTGTAGGTGGCAGCAGCGACACTGGAGGCGGAAACGACGTTGGTACCGCGTGCTCATCGTCAATCATGGGTGGGTTGGTGATGCGGCGTCCACTGCGGAGCTCCGTTTCTAGCTGCGGCACTCAGCATCTTTACCAATATTGTTACAGGGATGCAGGCAGTGTATACAGAATGTACTTACAATACCTATAAAAGCAGTCAATCTGGCCAAGATGGCTGACCAGCAACAACATGCAGCAGCCAGCTACTCGTGATCTTCTTCCATCCTCATAATTTACTCTACGTAACAATATGCATTTTCATCAGCGCTAACAAATTTATGACTGTCACACAGAGCAAAAAAAAAATCATGTTTAAGGAAAGAAAACAAAATATGAGAGGAAACACGCGGAAACTAGCCTTCGCCTGTATATGTTCACTTGAATTCAATTCAGTTCAATTGAATTCATTTTTAGTTCTCTATTTCTAAGTCAAAATTTGCAAACGCTGTGAGGGCCCATAGCCATTCAAAAAACGACACTTTATGAAGGCACTTCGGTAAAGCTCAACTAAACAAAGATATATAATATCGAATATTGAGTAAAGAATGAGTAAACAAAAACAATAGAGCACATGAAGTAGCCGCACAAAAGAACAAAAGACACGCCATGTGCATACTAACAATGACAGTTAATCGTCAGACTAAACGACCTTAAATTTATAAACCTATTAATTTTTTAGATAATATTTTTTCCAGTGCTCTTGTAAACTTGGAAGACAATTTTATTTCAAAAGGAATAACCATTACAGATTTTAATACTAGTGATCTCTAACAGACGTTCGCCATATACGTTGTTAGTCCGTGGAATATTCCATTTACGAAAGGTTAGTTGTCTTGTAAAACGACAAGGGGCGCGAAACACTGACACGTTAAATGGATGGTTGTGACTGACAGTTGTACGGAAGGAAGAAAAAGAGTTCTGGCCAGGTCCACGCTGCGAAAAGCAAAGCTATGTGTTTTTCGTTAATCGTGACCTGACTGGCAAGGCTGTTAAATTCACAATCACTATCGTGTTTCACTATCGCTATCACTAACATGTAGCAATGGGCTGAGGGCAAGGGTGTGGGTAGTTGGCCGAGAGCAGGAGCGATCCGCTTTTCCAGTCTGATTTGTGGGGTTTAACGTCCCAAAACCAGTTCTGATTATGAGAGACGCCGTAGTGGAGGGCTCCGGAAATTTCGACCACCTGGGGTTCTTTAACGTGCACTGACATCGCACAGCACACGGGCCTCAACATTTCGCTTCCATCGAAATGCAGCCGCCGCGGCCGGGATTCGATCCCGCGACCCTCGGATCAGCAGCCGAGTACCTTAGCCACTAGACCACCGTGGCGGGGCGCTTTTCCAGTCTGTGTAACCCGAGATAGACGACGGGGCTTTTCCTTTGTTTCGTTACCATTCGCATAATCACTACAAAGTAGCAATGGGCTGAGGCCAAGAGCGAGGGCAGGAGTGAGTCGGTTTTTTCTTCTTGCGTGACATCGGACACCGGGGAAGGGCATAGGGCATGGTGAACTCCTATACAGCTCCGCTGTTAAAGACTGCTCTCTCTTCATCGTGCTTATATGATACACTGTGCGCGTCATAAAGAGCACTCAAGAACTCCGGAATTGATATTTTATTCCCCCCGTAGATAAGTGCAAGTTCGTTTAGGCTTTTATTTTGTGTCATGCGACTGTATTCGTAGCCACGTTCGAGGGAACATGCGACAAGTGATGCATGAATTCGAAGAAGACAAAGACGCAGGGAACTGCAGACTGCGATCTATAGCAGTCGGTTGAAGGACGTGTCAGGTGACAACAAATCTTTAGGTAGTAACACATGTACTCACCGTAGTCGTGATGAATACTTGTCTACGTAGGGAGCTGGAAAATTTTGTGCACTTCTGACTTAGGTCCCACGATCGAAACGTCGATTCCTATATGCGACGCCTGTGACGCGAGGTTCGACATTCGACTTATTTTGCCATATCAGTGCATCAGTAGCTGAACACTGGTGAGGTTCGTATAGGTTTTTATATACGAATACACACGGGAGCGTGCATGCGCGCGCGTTTGCGTGCGTGTGTGTGTGTTTATGAGTCATATCAATAAACGAAAGATGATCTCAATTTCAAGTTACCGTGATGAATATCTAGGTTTATTTCATCTTAAGAACAGCTACATTCAAAATTGGCCAATGGCAGATTAAAACGTTCATGCAATAAATCATTCCAAATAAGAAATGAGCTAAATCTCGGACCTTTCTGAACCAAAATGTACCACATCCGCTCTTGACTAATGGGAGTGCTCCGTGACAACATTTTACCAAAACAAACAACGTTGTCACCTGCCTGTTTTCTACCGCGGACTACAGGCAATATTTGTCATCCTAAGGTGGTATCGAGGGAAGAACATTTATGCCGTTAATTCTGTCGCGAGGTATTGCGAAATTGTTTGGGCACTGTCATTTAGGCATGTTGTGGGGCACAAACACGAAAGGAGCAGAGTATTTGAAGCAGAACGAGGCAAATAGAACCTCTGCTCCTGAATATTGGCTATACTAAGTTACCCGCGTTTTAACTACAGGGTAATTTTAAGATGTTTTTGTGACATGAAGTGACTGACGAAAGAATTGTTGGAGCAGGCTCGGCCACATTGTCGATGAGAGTCTCTTGTGTTTATCTGAATTCTTCTTAAAATGAATTTGGCTCTTTCAGATGAACTAATAAAGCTTCTTATATTATAAAGATAATAACACTAACTCTTTTGCCACTACATACACCTGTATATCAGTATTAGTATAACGTACATGTCGTATATAATGCTCACTGAGGAACATGTACCTAAAATATGAATGGTTCCTGCTACGCATGTGATGCCCGCAAAGTTATTAACAGAAATATGGAGTTTTAACCTTTAGCCACTTTTGGCGAGGCAACCAATTCGTCGCTAGCATATAGGGGTCGTGTCTCAGCGACGGTTGACTTTTTTTAAGGAAGCTGACATATACACGGCTCGTCGGTGCACACGTAACAGTAAACCTTTATTTCAAAACGTCTTTAACAGTGGAACGAACTTTTGAAACTATAAACTGGCGCCACACTTCCTAAAATAGTCATGTTGCCGAAGCTATTAATTCTCGGACAGCCTGCTCCATACAACTTAGCCGTGCACAAAAAACACTTTCGCGCTTATCTCGAAATTGTTCCAGCATCACAATGCTCGTGGGAGCTTGCCTTGTCCGAACCGGAAAGACGATATCCTACAATCCCAAAGACGCGGGCAAGAAAAGGCCACTCGGGAAGAAAAATAGCCCCCGGGCTTCACAACAGTGCCTGTCGAGAACGCTTCGTCGCAGCTTCACACACCGAAACTGCTTTTGTAAAGCAGAAAGTCAGCCGTTCCGCACAGGCGATGGCAACGAAAGCATCGTAATTTGGGGCGTCCTCTTCCGTTGAGCAGCGCCCAGACAGCGTTGCCCGCTTATCAAGTAAATGGCTACAAGAGCTTGCGCTTTCTAAGTCATCTTGAAAAAGCGCAATATAGCGCCGCCACTTTATGAAGAGAGCTCACGAACGATTGCCTACATATTAAGAATAAATGTGTGCCGTTCATTTTCCGTCTAAAATGCGGTCAGAACTATCTCGGCTTCGCCTTCCATTACTTGCTCACAAGAGGAGGCTCTCCAGAAAGACACTGAAGCAAACTGGGGAAGTCAAGCTCACTAGAAGAGCGTGCATAGGCCCATTGACGGGCATTGACGACGAAGTGACGATGAGGAAAAAAAAAAAAAAAACGGCGAAAGACGGAACACAGCCAAATAGCCAACGAAAGAAACAAAATAACTGCACGCATTTCGCGGCCACTTTGGATTGCATGTATACATTGTTCAAGAATCGAAACGTGCAACTGCCGGCCCGCCTGATAGCCCGCGCTTTTTGCGCAACCGGTGAGCTCTGACGACACCTAGCATTGCGGCGTACAATGGAAACGACGGCCGTTGTGACGCACTGTGACTGTGTGCGCTCATCATTGGCGGAAATGGCATCGGCAGCCATGCAGGCCGATGATACCGCTCCAACTATTGCGCACTAGTTTACGATTTTAAACAGTCTTCATGTTATTTGGTGTATTCACCGTATGGCGGACAGCGACGTAGAGTAAAAGTGAGATTTTTCAGAGTTGTGTGTTGGTGCCGCTGCCAGTAGTCACCATTGCTAACTCTTTTAAAGAACCTGCTGGCGTCAAATCACAATCATCATTAACAACCTATTTATGTGCATCCTCGACGAAGGCATCTGCGAACAAAACCGAAGCACTTTGTTGTGCGTGATATGATTAATGGGTAGTTACGAGAAACGAGTTATCAATGGCAGGTAAATCTGAATGCGTAAGGGCATTGAGAGCGACTTCCGCAGGACTAGTTTCGTCTTCGTATATTTCATTTCTTTTTTAATTTCTTGTTATGCATTTTGCTATCTTTACCACAGCCGTATTTTACTTAAAGGGACCGACAAGTGAAACTGCGGTTAAATGAAACGTGGCGTAGCCTGGCGGTGAAGCCCTGGTACATGCTTTCTGGAGTCTATGAATCGCTGCACGTCGCCTGCTGCTGTGGATACGACTATAACTCGGTCTTAAAATTGCAGTCAGTACATAAAAACGCATCCCAGCCTTATTATTCGCTTTCTATGCAGCAAAAAGAGTCGACGCTGACAAGCGTAGCTGCCCTCACGGCAACCGAAATCTGCTTTTAACCGCGGCGCATGCGGGCAGCGTCTCATAGGCATTGCGTGCATGCGCTCGGTCGGGGCAGAACCCGACGCAAACACACATGACAGCTGTCAGCTACTGTTTGCCACATGTATTGCGTTAAGACTCCATAAGCAACAAATCCTGATAAAAAAATATTTACGGCGTTTTCCCCGTTGCCATTGCATGATTCGACAATTTGAGCGGTCAGCTTTCCGTTCAAATAAAGAAACCAGGTAACTTGGTACATTAAAAATCGGTTGTCGGTCCCTTTAACGCATCTGTTTAGGGAAACCGATATTTAGAAGACACTGGCAGGTGTTTTAGGGATCATTTCAGAGCTCCACAAAAATGCGCCCATCACATTCCAAGGCCACCTACCAGTACACTGTCGTGGATGTGGTTGCGTTCCCTTGTTTTACGGTAGTAAGATAAGCTAGCCTAAACACAACTTGCAGCTGATGCATAAAGCTATTGAAGCAGACTATATCAGAAAGGTTGGGCTGCTTTTCTTCACACAGGTGGCAGCTCGCCAGTTACACCAAGCCCAAGCGAACTTGTTGCAGCTCCAAACGTTGCAATATATTGTGCGTTTTAATTTGCTAAAGCTGAGTGAAAGATAAGGGTATCTGGGCGACTGGTAGGTCGCATTTCTTTGCATTATCTTCTCTCGGTGCGTGTATTATAGCGGCTTTTGTTCCACCAACAAACGTGGCTGGAAGTGGAAGCTGTGTGTCTTTTTCGTGCCACCTGCATGCGCGTCTTCCGTCATGTGCTCGTTTTGCCGCGTTCACGGTTCCCCACATGCCAAAACCCTTAAACATTAAAAGGCATGCTGAAAGTCTGGCTCACCTTGCCATTCCTGAAAATAGCGCTGTTCAGCCAACGTCTTGAATGCCGGGTTGGTTCCTATAGGAAACCGTTGTAATTACGATGTAAATTGCTACAAACAATAGACGCTCATCGCACTCAGTTCACTGTCACGACAAGATTCCACTGCCAGTCCTCACACCCTATTGCAGCACCTCAGCCTGCTCGGAAACAAGGGCTGAACAAGCAACAGTGGGCTTGAGGACGACGCCGCATATATTCCAGTTCTGTGATACCGACACTGCTGTAGCAGTGGACATGTCGTTCCACGATTAGGTCTTTTTTTTCTTTGCGCACTCATCCAAGGCACAGTCGGCACTTTCCGCGTTGCCACGATCTTCGCGGTCATAGCAATACCCCTTTACGAAATGACATGGTCCAAAGCAGCGAATGCGACCGATATAAACGTGTAAACATTTTAAGCATTAAGTACTTCTATTACTCGTTGTCGATGACCTTCAAAAAATCTATGCGGGATAATCCAGACCCGTTATCGGCGAGAACTCAAAACAAAACATCCGGGCATCCACTCGAAGGTCAAGAATATGCATTTTCTGGCCCCCGACTCTTTGTGCAATTAAGACTGCATTACATGCACTAGTTACTGCCCAAACAAGTTTTAAAAAATGTTGCTGATCCCTCTGACAAATTAATCGGTGTAACGCGAAATTGAAACACGTTTTTACAGAAGTGGTTTAATTTTATCTGCACAGGCGGCAATCTGGAAATATAAGGCGCCCGGCGATAGAATCCAGAATTGATTTTATGGTGTTTATGTCCCGAAACTAGTATATGATTATGAGAAACGCCGCATTGGAGGGCTCTGGAAGTTTCGACCCACCTAGGGTTCTTTAACATGCACTGACAGCGCACAGTATACGGGCGTCAACATTTCGCCTCTATCTTAACGCAGTCCCCGCGGCTGGGATCGAGAAGCGGGGGATAGGTTGAGTAGTCTGGGCATGTGAAGCTGCTGCAGGTTAACATCTATCTGGGCGTTGCACAGGGCTTCTCGAGAAGTGGTACAAAAGCGAAAGTTGTTGAATGAATCGAAAAAGATAATTTCTCCGGGGACACTGTAGGCAGGCGCCGGAGGCCTGAACATATCCTCCATAAACCGCACTGGTTCTAAACAGTGAAAACTCTTGTATGTTCACCTTCTTCAATTTCCATTGTCAACTGCCTGCGCTATCTCGCCGTCACCCTTTGTTTATCGGAGCTAGAGTTCACGCATAAACAGCGCTCATATACGCTATGAGGTACGTACCGTTGTTTATTAGGTGTAAATATGGCAGATGACGTCAAAGCTACGATTCCAGGATGCGCGCCGATGACGTATAGTCAGCGTAATCGTCGCGTCATGACGTCAACGCCCCGCCCATTGGACAAACTCTGCTAAGGTAGAGCGTCTCGATGTCCTCATCACTCGTCTCGAGGAGGACATCGAAGGACACTGTGCAAAGAGCTCACAGTGGAAAGGACGGATGGCGTATTTGTACCGCTCATCGTACGTCGATCGGTGGTGTAATGGGTAGAGCGCCCGCCATTTTCCATCGCGGACAGAATAGTTGCGAGTTCAAATTCACGTGTAAGTGGCGCTTTTTCTATGCAGTCTCTCTCAAGTCTGTGTGTCCATTTTTCGGACATCGTTTTCCGTGATGGCAGTACTCTAGTTAACCGTCGGTGGACCCCGGCATAAAACATTTTCGTGTTAAAAACATGTTGCTTCCGAGGTCTCAATGTTTCTTCACAGTATCACTGAACCTCTGTCTTCTAGTACGCTGAAATTTGCTTTGTCGTTTCGAATTCCGACGTTCAAAAAACCGATACAAGGGATCATGCACTTGCTTTTTCACACGAAAGCGTTTTATGCCGGGGTCCACCAATGAATCTGTGACGTACTTCCGTCATGGAAGTGGATGTCTGAAAAAATGAACACATATTTACAATGAAAAAGTACTAACCCCGCTTGGGTTCGAACCCACGTACACCCAGGATGCGACAATAGCAGCTGTAAGTTCTACCGATACACCACCAAGGCATTGGAGGCATAGGGAACAGGCGGGCCTTATATCTGCACTACACCGCTTTGCAATTTGCGTATAACTAATGTTCAGTTAAAGCAAAGGTGTTTCGCAAGCAAAATTACTTTTATATTAACATCGCCTCCCCTCCATTGCACTCTTGGTTCGCTTAGGTTCGCTGCGGTGGTACTGCCATCTAGGAAAGATAGAGCGAAGCAGATTGTGGTGCTAATGCGCGCCGGCAGTCATCGCTTCGGTATAGTCTTCGTGCCTCGGTCGCCGGGCAAGAAGGACGCGGCGACATCGTGAGAGCTCGTTTCTGGGGCAAAGTACAACCACGGCCGCTACAAAATTTGTCTTGCGTGGCCAGGTGTGTTGAGTGGCGACAGCGCACTGATCGAGGAACGCAAATACAGCCGTCGACAAGCAAATTACGCGCCTTTCGCTGCTGTGGGCTAGATGCTCACAAAGCGATCCACTGACAACCCGTTCGGTTTCGCTTGCAAGGTGTCAGCTTTTGTGGACGCTCCTGGTTTATGGTAGATTTGCGCATGGCTCTGTTGCGAGCGTTTCGGTACCTCCAGAGCATTGTGAGTCGTTCGGGAACTTTCCCTCGTGTACAACTGTTGAGAATCCCTGTGCCGTGTCGAGGTGCCGCTGATGTCTACATGACCAAAGAAACCCAACCCATGTCAAGCCCCTCGATTCGCCAGATTGCCGATTGTGCGTTCCTCGGCATAGGTTTCACTTTCGTGTTATACCGATTCCTATGACAGAGGGTTCAACCAAATGTTTTATATTATCTTTTTAGACATTGAGTCAGGCCGCCTGTGTTCTTTTAAACGCGAGTGGTCGACGAGTTTCGGTGCGCAGCTTCTGCGCCGCCTCCAAGCGATATGTCGCCACGCTGCGTGACCACAGCGGCAGCGTTCGGCGTGGCTCGGATGGTGTCTGGCCGAGACGAGACTTGCAGTGAGGTTCAGTTATGACTTCGCGATATGTCTTTCACGCTTACATGTACTCTCGATTAGGGGAGAGCCATCATTTTACCCCTCTACAACGTGCATTTCACTAGCTAATTTAGCCTTAACACATAAAGTTTCACGTGACTACGAGGCAGAGTGTTGATGGGCGAGTCGGCCGTGCATCGTTAAAGGGACACTACAGTGAAAAACCATTTTTCTCGTATTAGTAAATCGCCTTTTCACATTACCAAGCACACTACTTTCACGCGGGGAAGACGCTTAGTAAGCTAGAAGATTTGCACGCACGCACACACACGCACACGCACACACACAAAAGATACAAGTGGCGACGCCTGCTCCAAGGTTCCTGCCCTAATACGCGTGACGTAATAATCTTTTGGGGCGTCTACTAAGACCTACATACTTGTTTGTGGGGAAAATAAATTTACATTTCGTTCTAGGTAACCCCGAGACCATGGCTTGTTTAAAACGGTCAGACTAAAGCAATCTTGCGAGAATACGAAAAAAAGGAACGTGGGTTCGTGATGTCTCCTCCTCCTCGGTATTTCGGCATTAAAGTCAACAGAGATTTTTTGTTCTAATACCGAACACGAGACGACAAAATTTTCAACTATAGCGTTTTCAGCTCAGATCATCTTAGTCGCCAGCATGGCCTTCGAGATTGGCACGCCCTCGGAGGCTATGTGAAAACAAACCGCGCACCAGCCATTGCTATTGTACGGTGGTATGACATGGGAACGTACTTGGTTTAACTATTTTCTTACTTCGTAGCTTTCATATAAGTCTGTTATTTAAGGACAAACTAAAGTTGACGATATGCTTATGCTTTTTTTTTTTTTGACGAATTGAGGTGACTTCACTGAATAGTGCCTTGTTGCATGTTCGTCTCGGAAATGCAAGATAGTATTTCAAACTTGCGTTGTGTACCCTGAATATTATGCCGAAATGTTTCGATATCAACATGTCGAATGCTTATTGCAGCAGTGAAAATTGCAACCCGCCAGCTACATATTCTTTTTATGACCCTTTTAAGGTGTTGTAATCTATGTGCCTGCATGTTCTTATAGTTTCTACGAGTCATCATTACCGCAGCTTGCTCAGTTAAAATTTGACGACTTTTCTTGATTTCATCTGATTCCTGCTGATACTCGAACTGTGCATATCATCAGGCCTAGAGAACAGTGATATGTCATATGTGCAGTCAGAGACAGCACCAATCGGCATTGCACAATAAAAAGACGCTAGTAATCATTCGCTCAGTTTAATACATTTCCTAAAAGCTCTCGTCAAGGCATTCGTGCCTCTGTGCAAAAAACTAGAAAAGTTCGTAACAGTGTGACAAACGTCTTTTACAAAGCTGCACAGGGTACAAGCGTATGTTGTCCCCTAGTATGCACAAAAAGTTACAAAACTGCAAACGTGACACACCGAATGTTATTTATAGAATTTGAAAAGCGTTGTACCTTTGATTTTTGTTGTACAAGAAAATAAACTGATTTCTGATGCCATTTACACCCAGTGTTCCAAACTCTGCCCATGATGATTTTAATCATCAATAGGCTTATAAGAAGTGCACTGATGAATTGATTGATTTGATAGATTTACCTAATTCCCACCTTTTCGTAAATACAGCCTTTATTTTTTCCCGCCGAATATAAATGAAAGCAAATTCTGACGCTCATGTGTGGTAAGGTCTAACGTTCTCGTCCTAATCGCAGCACGCGTCCAAATCACTTAAAAATGTCGAAACAGGTACTTGGCACACTTTCCTCCTAATCCACATTCCCCATCCATTCCCCTCCCACCCCAACCCCTCCCCTCCCTTTGCGCCCGTAAGAACTTTCTCCGGCAGGACACACGTGCTCTTATCCCACCATGTGTCTGCTCCCCCCCCCCCATCACCTTACTAGGGCGGAGGAAGTTGGTTGTGCTTAGGAGACTTCGGGCCGGGGTGGCCCTTACACCGGCTGTAATCTCTACGTGGAACTGGTGCACCATACCACTTGGTGATACGTGCCCGTATTCTGTTCCCGTGACGGACGCAGATGCACACCATCTCATATGGACATGCACAGGACTCCATCGGGAGGGCGCTCCGTCTCCTTAAACAAGACGGTCTCCGATACAGTGCCTCGACCAGTTATGATCGTTGGATACACGACAACAGATACCACAAAACACTACTTCAGTTCATACACAACACAGGACTTGCAGCACACATTTAACATAACACACCATAAACTATGCCTTAAGGCCAAGCCCATTTCGCAATAAAAAAAAGGGTACTTTCTGTTCGCTCTGGAGCAAATCCGAGAGAAGAAAAAAAAAAACACTTTCGACAGCGAATGCCACTCAGGGTGTGTTCTAGTAGCCTTGGTAGATGGCTAAATTGCTAAAGTGACATCTAAACGGACAACGGCCATGTTATTTTGCATTACAATACTGACGTGGACGGGAAAATAGACAGCTTCGCGGAGACAGCATTGACGACAAAAAACGAAGCAGCCTACACTGCTGGCCAAACAATATGGTGGCACGAGCTGAATGCTCGGTTCTTCGCGTGATGATCGTCTGCCCGCTGAAGTCGGGACTTCCCCGAGCGCCTAGCGTTCTTTGGTTTGTCTTCGATTCAAACGCGAAACATGTCAAAGAAATAACAAGGTTAGGTGTTTTCTACAGCTTTCTTTTGTCGACGCGAGGCGGCGTCACCTCGCACAGGCGTCACCCAGACGTGTTCCCACGGACGACTATGGCGCAAAGCTGTTGTTGAACGTATGGACACTCTGCGATGCTGTCCAGCATAGCAGCACAGTCTTGGAGGGCTGTATATATATATATATATATATATATATATATATATATATATATATATATATATATATATATATATATATATATATATATATATATATATATATATATATATATATCCTCAAGAACATCGTCATTGTCGGTGCGCGTGAACACACAAGCGCGCATTTCCTGTCATATAGAAAAATAAAAATTATAGAAACCAAGATTGCTAAGCACTCCACACACTATCTTCTTATGCTGAGCAGATTAACTTCTTTACTATTCAAGAATAAACTTTAGTTGATAGTCTGCGATGGTCCTGTGTTTTCTGTGTTTGCGTAGTCGTTCAGTGTGCGCGTCTACAATATGAATCCAAAGCAACTAGCCCGCCTTTCCATCTTAGTGTACCACCCTAGGTGGCTGCGTACTGGCATGTACCGATGCTCTGTCACCACATTCATACAGAACGCAGCTTATGGCTAATGATTTGTTACTGGAGTGTGCCGAGTGAATATCTAATCATTTCGATACATAATTTGTGCATATCTTTAGCGGTTGCGTTGTACATTACAACCGTACCGTGCCGAATCGTTGTCCCTCCTTTTTGTCTGAACTGACAATCAATTTTGCTTCTGGAATGTTTGGGATAAAAATTACGTCAATCATTTGACAATGATGGTTAAATTTCAGGCACACACACACACGCACAATAAATACGAAATATTTTTTCCTTCTTTCCGACAACTATTCTCATTTGTAACTATCTGTATTATTCATCACCCTTGTATTCCTCTCTTATTATGAATTTTGTTAGTCAATTATAATTACAACAAATCTCTAATAAACAATTACCTTTAGCAATAATTTATCGCTCATCCATGGCTAGCGTGCTTTGGCTCGCTTCCGGACTTCCTTGGTCGCTTGATATTCTTGCCACATTCGGTACCATTCATGCCGACTCCAAGTTCGTTCACGGATACCTTGTAATGCGAAATAGGTGGCGTTTGCCTTAATAAAGCCACGGCAAGGCATTGAACAGATATGAGGACGAACCAATGGGTATACCACAGAACTGATGATTTCTAGGCTGGCGATCTGCGCCAATGTACCCTTCGCTGTTTTCTATAAAACGTGACCCACAAAACGAAGGCCACGGTGTCAGCAGCCATTATCGAGACTGAGCGTTCCATCGTGTTCTTCGCCGTCGAGCGCAGGTAAATTTATGCCAGCAGCGCGACGGGCCGTGCTTGATTGAGGTGCTTATCATTTCTTTCTTCCTCCTCCATCTCGCATCTGAGCTTGGCAAACATGTCGTCCGCCGGCGGCCTCGACTGCAGGGCTTGTCAAGTACGGAAGCCTGCTTACGACGAGCTGGGGTGCGTGCGTGCTCGCGTGCACCAGGTAAACTGAATTATCTAGACGCCGAGTAAAGCAAACACTAGTCACCGAAAGTTGCCCTTAATAACAACGAAGGTGGCCGGATTGGTTCTCGCACGGAGCGAACGGGTTGCCTAAGCATGCGCGCAGGAAGGTGCGCACTCGTGTGTAAGGATGCGCTGTTTTTCTTTGTCTTTTTTTAGCTTCCTTCCAATAAACTGCCTTCACCTGTCGACGCGTTCAAATGCATGTCCGTGACGAAGGCTCATATGTTTCCCCATGGATACACCTGCTTCGTTCAGAGGTACAGCAATCTTTGGCGAGCCTTACTATACGCCTAGTCGTCAGCAGCACATTCACGAACACTGCGTCATCGCTTTATACATTCGTATCGCAAAAATGAGCGATTTTTACTGGTCCACGTAAAGTCTACCATCTACCCTAGTTGAAAATAAATAAATAAATACCCTGCAGTACATATCACTTTGAGGTGTTCCGAGAAACTATACCGTTTTGGTGATTGACACGGGTAGCAATTAAGCGAACATATTCTAATCCTAGATAATTCGTCGGAGTACAATAATGTTGTCAAGTGATCTCATCCCAGCCGCCATCGCTTTCTGGCGCCCGATAAATTTTTCAATGGACCCGGGCCGGGCCGGGTTTGAGCCTGAAGCCGCCGGTTCGAGCTCGAAGCCATGGGCCCGCGTCGGGTTCCGGCCCGTTCTTTAAAGGGCCTAAAGTTGGGCCCACGTATGCCACGCATGGCATAGTCTAAGGCATTTTGTGTCAAGGCAAAAATGACGCGTGTACAGTTGACTCCTAGCATGTCTCAAAAAAAAAAAAAAAAACAGACGAAGTCCTAATCCATTGCTTTAGCATGAAAAATGAACATAATTTCAGCGCCGCACAATAGGCCGCTTTTCAAACCATCTCTCGGTTGATGCTTTTTCGCTTGGCCCTTTGTCCCTCTCAGTATACTAACGCCTGGGTAGCATAGCAGCCACTGTGCTGCGATATAAGCCACGGCGCGTTCCATTCCAGGCCTCGGCAGCTGCATTTTAAAGCAGTCGACATACAAAAACACCCGTGCACATACATTTAGGTGCATATTTAACAATCCCAGTACTTGGAAGTCAACCTGAAACGCCCCGCTACAGCGTGCCCCATCATTACACATTGGCATTGGCACCGTGAAACCCCATAAATTATTATTACTCTGAATACATTAGCTTAGCGATAACGCCAGGGTACTAACTCTAGAAGAAAGCAGAAAGCAGTTGCGCCTCCTTGAAGAGGCGGTTGCGTCGCCCTGGACCGCATCAACGCATCAGAGTTTTTCCTTAAAACTGTAATGCGTTGGAATGGTGTTCAGTGGCCGTGGCAACTGGTGAGTTGCAGGATGTCAAAGTTTACAATTACAATTACAGGTACTCGGTGGGACGAAGTTGCACAGCTTCGTAACTCGTCAGTGAAAGTTTCTTAGTCAAGGGTAATGAATTGCGCCATAATTTCTTCTTATAAGGATAATCTCTCCCGTCGAATTTTGTGCTTACAAGAACTGCAGACGCTAGAATACTTCTCTATGGGGCATCAATTTGAGAAAATCTAAGGGCTTTTGGAGCAATCTAAAAGTGCGGTTTGTGTGCATTTCTATGTTGGTCTGGTGCCATCGACGCGCAAGTTACCAAAGAATTGTGTACATCTTTGAACAACCTTTCAAGGTGCCACGTGGACTATTAGTTGGCATGAGTTTTAATTTATTATGTCAACCCGAGCAATTGAAGAAATGGCAACTTCTTTTTTCTCATTTTTGACGTGTTGCGCATACTGATCAATGATCTAAAATTTCAAGTACGCTCAAATATTTAGAAAAACTTGTCTCATAGCTCTTCAAAAAAGGCAGCTACCGCGGTCACAGCTTTGCGACTTGCAAGTGCCCGTGTAGACGCCTCGGGAGCCGCATTTGACGCGACTGCTCCCTTAATCAACAGGCATAACTGCTTACAAACAGGCGTATGCGCAATATGAATTTAATGAAACATCGTAGACGGGCGAGACTATACCGTGAAATCGCGGAGCGGGTTCTCAAACGCAAGATATTCTAGCTTGGGGTACGCCGTAATGAAGGGCTCCGGAAAATTCTTGCCATCTGGGGCTTTTTAACGTGCGCTGATCACGCCCAGCACGCGGGCCTCTAGCATTTATGCCTCGACTGCAAATGCGTCCGCCACGGTCGGGACCCGCGTATTTCGGAACATCAGCCAGGTACCATAACCGCGAGCCTACCGCGGCAGACTGACTGTTGTGGCACACTGATCAGAAGAGGCGCAGTATTAGTGTACCTTTTATCATCCTGAGCACCTTTTGTAATGCTTTGCGTGCAAAGCTGTCAGCAGCCTCCTTGCGTAGGAGGAGGAAGAAAGAAAACAACGGCACGGAGCTTAACCAGAAAGCGTCCGGTTGGCTGCCCTACGCTGGGGGAATGGTTAACGGGAATGGAAAGATGAAATAAAGAAGGCCCGTTGCCTAATCCGCCGATATTAGAATGTACCCCAAAGGAAAAAAAAAAGGCCGCATATCAGCTTGCTTCGCTGCAAATGACGTCGAAAGACGATAGTCTTCTGCCGCACCTGATATGTAACACCTTCCCCTCTCAGCCCTGCGATGAAGGATGCAATTGAGGTTTTGCTGAATTGTATTCAAATTTCCCACGTTCGCCGTGCTGTTATGCTATCAGTTGGGACCTTTTATTGTTGCTGGCTTAACGGCTAGCGTCTCCGACATCATTTCTGACACGTTTGGACTGGTTTTTACTGACCCAAAGGCCAGTCCAATCTCCATTCTTAAGTGAACGCTGCGGATCACGGCTATCTACGTACATTTTGCCTCAAACAGGACTGAGGTTTCCTTTGCGCTATATCTTGCTTACGTGTAGTACTTCGTGCCACCAGTGCTAGCAGCTAGGTGGGTGGGTTTTTGGCCGGACGGTTGAATAGATAGATAGATAGATAGATAGATAGATAGATAGATAGATAGATAGATAGATAGATAGATAGATAGATAGATAGATAGATAGATAGATAGATAGGCAGGCAGGCAGGCCCCGCCACGGTGGTCCAGTGGCTAAGGTACTCGGCTGCTGATCCGAGGGTCGCGGGATCAAATCCCGGCTGCGGCGGCTGCATTTCGATGGAGGCGAAATGTTGAGGCCCGTGTGCTGTGCGATGTCAGTGCACGCTAAAGAACCCCAGGTGGTCGAAATTTCCGGAGCCCTCCACTACGGCGTCTCTCATAATCAGAACTGGTTTTGGGACGTTAAACCCCACAAATCAATTATCAATCAGATAGATAGATAGATAGATAGATAGAAATTTTCGCGTTTACGTATCCCTAGAAAGACTATCGCCTTAAAAAAATAGACGGTGAATACACGTACACGTGTGCCAAAGCACAGCCGTCGATGTACAGCCGTGCAAAACTGAACATTTTTCAGTTCTGCTCTGTTTACTGGTAGCAGCGCAGGCCTCAAATTATTACTGCGAGCGTTGTGCCTCGACAGGTGCATGCAGTCTATATTACATGCTATTGAAGAATCACCGAACGCAGGCCATTAAGGAAACCATGGCTGTCGTTGTTTTTGCCGTGTGTCCCGTTCTTTCTGAAAATTTAGCTGTCTAACATAATCGCATACCTAGAATGAGTTGCTGCTCTTGCATGTTCGTCACGGCCGACCATTTACGATCTACTTCCCCTTAGGTTAATGTGCACCCCTCACTACGAGTTTGAATAGATACAACAAAGCTCATCCCGAGACCTTGAAAATTTTTCGTGAACTCTTGAGAACACGCGCCATTTGTTCACCGCACTGCGCATCACAATAGATCCTGAGTTCTAATACACAAAATTGAAATGAGAGCAAGGGAAGGTTTGCCGAGGCGACTACAAGTACACTCGAAAAAAAAAAAAAGAAATGGTAGAACTACAGCTGCGCTGTTTTTTTTTTTTCCTTGCGCCTCAAGAAAGCTATCTGCCCGCAAACACTCTAGTGCCAGAGAGAAACGAACGCCAAACCACGCTGTGGCACTCGTTTTGTTTGTGCTGTGATTTACTTATAGCGTCCTGGATGGCGTGCGTTATGGCATCATTAAGCGCTGAGATGGGCATGGAAATCGGTTTGAATCTTTTTAGCGATTTGTAGCATATGCGGCTGCTCAATTTCTTCTGCCGAAGCTTGATCTTTATGGCGTAGCTGGATGGTGCCGACAGATTTGGGTTACAACCACCGTCATCGATGCAGGTTATTCCGGCTGACGATGATGGTTCCGGGTTTATACTGTTCTTGAATTGTGCTCTCCTGCGTCGTACGCCTGGTACCCTGCGGCTATGGTATTTGGCGGCCAATCATCTGCAGCATGGAGGGGAAGTGCACCGGTAAAGTATGCCCACCATACTTGGCGCTTTGAACTCACGTCATTCACGTGTAGACTGCTTCAGTTCGCCGCGATCAAACGCAGCAAGCGTAAATGAAATTCATCATTTGTTTGGCGTACAGTAAGTGTTCTTCCTCCGAGCATAGCCTTCTCATGCTGACCTGCTTATTAGATGAGCGAACAAAGTTTATACCTTTAAATTTCTTTCATTTGTCGTAAACGCGTCCGTGCTACTTGAAGTAGGAAGTATGAGACACGTCTATCTGTTAAAGCAACAAAAGCAATGACGTTTCTCTTCACCTTTTCGCTCTCTCTCTCTTTCTCTCGGTAACTCGTATTATTTTTTATTTCCGACATAATGACTCCCAACATTCCAGTTCATCCGCTATTTGCAGTGTTTCCTCAACGATCCACTTAAAATAAAGACATGATGGAGATGTGTTGAAATCTGGGTCAGTTGGTACATGATATTAAACGTAGAAATCAGCCAAAGGACGTCTGACCTTCTCCCCCCCATCCCGTCTGACGTCGTTTGGCTGATTTCTATGTTTAACATATGATGGACATGCCACAGAAGGAAGTGTTTCATATCGGAACTGTCCATTATATATAGCCAATTTATTTTTCGCGCTCATGCTTTCTCTTCACTTTTAGTTTAAAAATGATTGTGCTCTTATCTTGCATCAGTTGCTATGGTGGGAACAAGGTCATCGACAAATTTAATCTAATCAGGCAAATAACACGCTATGGCATACGACGCTGGCAATAAATTGTAGTCTTTCAATATGAACGCATCACCGCAGCATATTATTGTTAGTAATAGTATTAGTATTACATGAACACACAACTACACAAAAGTGAATGACAAAAACAGGGAAAGCGTTTTTATAATTGATATTATTATTGTTGTTACTGTTACTGCTGTTACTACTGTTTCTTTTCAGACTTGTCGTGTTCCGTGCCCGCTGGCGTACACCATTCTAGGTCGTTGGTTTGCTCTTTAACTTGAGCAACCTTAACCGTATCTATCTATCTATCTATCTATCTATCTATCTATCTATCTATCTATCTATCTATCTATCTATCTATCTATCTATCTATCTATCTATCTACGTCTCCGCTCTCTACCGGTCCTACCGTTTACCTGGTATACACCAAAATTTGGATGGTACGCTATCAATAAATGACGAACATTAATGATTGACTTTACATCTCTGACATGACATCTTGTTATGTACGTCACGATTAACGATATCGCACTCACATATGGCTCATACCCGAGTTATTCGGGCATGCGCCACAGGTGTTTGAATTTTAACAGCACATACCAATCTTGAATAAAATACACATTTAGCATATCATCAGAACGCATATTAAAACGACACAGGCATACCAAGTGTCGTTGCCTGGTAATTTAGTATAGACATAACAAACACACCGCCACACACGAACACGCTGTGATCTCCGAAGGCAACCACCGAGCGGTAGGCGGGTATGCCAAGCAAGCACGCTACTACTAGGCCGCGGCGGCTCCTCGCATGCGGTATACGCCTGGTGCACCGCCTATAGAGGCGCCACTGATGGCCACCTAGCGGGCGCCGCCGACAGTACTCTCGGGAGGCCGAGCAGACGACAACGCTTTTTGCAGCGCTGGGAGGCATGGGCATGGCCGAGGAACGCGGCTGCGATTTCCCCTTCGTTCGCGTGCCGGACACCTACTGTTGCGGTGACAGTTGCAGGAAAGAATCGGGCCTCTGTGGAAGTGGGCACGCGCGTGCCGTTAACACAAGTTTAGGACAAACCAGTCCGCATATAACTGTCAGGTGCATCCCGCCGACCACCGTGAAAAAGTCCAGTTGCGAAGTGGAGCTCGTGCGAAGTAGCCGCCTTGTATTTCCTTCTTTTTTTTAAATTGCACCGTTGCCACATTGCCGTCTCTGTACCTTAATATCTGTACCTTAATAATAAACACACATAATTTGAGCAGAGTGGTAATTCAAACAATGAAGCAAACAATACGTGATGCTGGCGTGCGTTATGTAGCGATCTTGATAGCACTGATTACATACGTGACATAATCGCATAATAATTGACATAAAGGTCACCTTATGAAGCGCAACTGAGAGATTGTTAATGAACCTGCGTACACTCCTCATGAATATCGCCAAACTTGCCAGCGGATAAAACCATTTAGCGCCGCGTTCGTCGAACTACCCTACCTGCTGCAGCCGTCAAAACTTGCAATTTTCTGAGCGACCTTCTTGAAAGCGCACAAAGCTGCGTGAGAATTTTTGTGTTTTGGATGCTGAGTAAAGAGAAGGCGCATGATATATTGAAAAGCGGCGAAGGGTTGGTCAAGTTAATTGGGAGCGACAGCAAGGCTGGGGCTCGCTCTATCGTCAAGATGTATGTAGAAACATGTAAACACTAAACAGCTACTGAATTTCTTCGTCACTTTACGGAGATTTCGTCATATATGCGTCTTCTGTGGGCCTGCAGTGCACCACATTGTTTTAGAGCTTTATGTGCCTATGCAAGTATTGCCATTATCATGGTGGTTTGCGGTCCAGCATCTTCCCATTATTCCGTATATGAAATGCTCAGCACGCACCAAAGCTATATTTAGTCTTGTGTTGGTTTCAAACTTTCTTCATGCTCTTTCGTCCGTGTGTTCTGCGTGCTTCTACTTTTCAAGATGGTGTATGAACATGCCCGAACTGCCACTGTTGTAACATAAATTTTTTTCTTCTAGTAACAGTGGTGGGGCACACGCATACCGAGCACACATGAGTTTCTTGTCTTATTAGAGCTGGTGTAACTCGTAAAATAGGGCAAGACTTCTGTGTGAGCACTTTAAACGTACAAGCAGGCTTTTGTTTACACTCCTCCCCCTTAAAACTTAGCCAGGTGGGTAGCCCCCCTCCATTTTCGTTAACGCCATGGGTAACACCCCTCCCACCCTGCGAAATCAAAATTCTGGTTAAACGCCTACGTACAGGAAGAGGTCGTGTTTGGATGGCTTTTGTTATTCGGCACCCCTTGAAGCTTCGGCCACCCCACACATGCAAAGAAACTTGCTTATTTCGCTGCGACAACGCGAACTAAACGGCGAACGCGAACAAAGTCGTAGGAAGCTACGGCGCACGGCTGCCTACTCTCCCGCGAATACTTAGCAGGGTCGCCACCAGTAGCGCTTCCGTCGGCTTGCACGAGGCGTATAGTAAACAAGCCTAATGCAGCAGTAGTTGCAATTAAGATGCTTGCGTAACCTCACTTCCGCTTCTTAGTAATGTAATAAAGAATGCATGTGTACTACTAGCACTCAGCATGCTTCGGAAGATCCCCTTAGGAGAAATAACGCTCATAATACGAGCGCTGTATAGCGTGCATTTCTCTTCGAGGAAACAGCCGTCTGTGCTGTACACTAACGTCAGTGCCAACGTGACGTTCTTAGGGTCTACAATTCAGTCACCACGGTGCTGTCGAGTTTCTTGGTTAGCCCATGGATGCTATGCATACACCTGCTCATGCATCTTACGCAAAGACGTCCATCGCGTCCGTAACACCTCGATGAATGCCGCATGATCCCTCATAAGCAACTTTGCATGACACCGATTCCCACAGTGCGTGGGATCTGATAATTTTTTAATACTAAGCATTTCGACTGCATTTCAGTGGAGGCGAAATGTTGAGGTCCGTGTATTGTGCGATGCCAGAACACGTTAAAGAACCCCAGGTAGTGGAAATTTCCGGAGCCCCCCACGACGGTGTCTCTAATAATCATACCATGATTTTTGGTCGTACAATCCAGAAACCAACCAGTCAATCCATCTGGACATCACTAAAATTACATACTCGCCACGTACGTTACGATTAACGGTAATGCGATCACGTGTGGCTCATACTCGCGGTACTCGGTCCGAGACTTATGCGAGTATTCAGCACAGGTGATTGAATGATAACCTTGCGTCTGATGTTAATCAAATACGAGAGGAGGAACGTAAACTTTCTTTTCAAATCAAGATTTCACTCCGGTGTCTTTTCAGTGGGTCTGGTCACCGGCCGCGGACGCGGTTCCGAGACCTCCCCCTCCCCCCCCCCCCCCCCCCTTGTTAATGAAAAACTAACCGAAATAAACTTTCACAATTTCATGAGAACACACTTTCGTGGTTTAAACGAGAGAACGATGCACCATTTATTGTAGCTTCGAAATGAAATGTAGACATAGCAAGCGGACAGATACACAAAAGCGTCAGACTACCTCACGTTGCGGGGCAGGAATCGAAACCGGGAGAACGAAGTACCAAGCAAGCACGCTACCACTAGTCCACAGCGACTCTTCCCATGTTTTACATATTCAGTGATTGATTTCTTAGATTATACGTCCCAAAACCACGATATGATTATGGGAAACGCTGTAGTGGAGGGCTCCGTAAATTTAGACCACGTGGGGTTTCTTAAAATGCGCTGACATCGCACAATACACGGCCCTCAACATTTTGCCTCCATCAAAATGCAGCCGCCGCGGACGCGATTGGCGCTTTACGTATTCTAATTATCCCTATCGCATGAACACTTGCGGTAAGGCTGCTTCTGCTCCACGTGCACACCGACTTTCATTCTACTCGCATGACTTGGCTGAATACCGGATAGTTTGGAATAGGTTAATTCCTCGCTAATTGCTTCGCATTACATCGAATTCAACAATGCATGGAATCTGCAGAACCTGTGCTACACCTCAGTTCGTCCTACACATATTCAGCTTTGTAAATGCGAAGCATTTCTAGCTCTCAATGTGAGCGGCGTTAAAGCAATCATCATAATTATTTCTGGTCCCCACGAGCGCGCGTGCACTTCTATGCGATTCCCAATGTGCGGTGTTCACACACGAGCGTCTTCCCTTGAGCACATGACCTCAGCCCACTGCTACACTGGCAACACTGCGGCTGGCGGGCGCATGTTTTCAAGCAGAAGAAAAAGAAGACAAAGTGTGCGTCGATTAGTCCGTTGCACCTGTCTCGCAAAGCTATGCGTTTGTACATAGCTTCGCACCACGAGAGCATGCGTCCTCTCATGGCGCGAACCTACGAACAGACGCCTTCGTAGTACAGCAAAGTGGTGGGACCGCGTCAAGCAGAGGCCACGCGTGGCGCGTCTGCCACCGTGTCTGGTTCGTCGCGAACATCTTTACGCCAAGCTCGATGCAAAACTTCGATAAGTGCTTGCTGGGTCCCGCAGTGCTCCGCAAGGCGTTTCCCGAAGCTTCGGACCACGGCGAAATGCGGATGTGCCGGAGACAAACTCGGACCAGCCAAATGCCCATCAGCTTCGCTGCTTCTCAAGCCATGCGCCACTATATATGATATTTTAAAGACGATAGTCTTTTTTGGGATACATGCACGCAGAAATTTTGGTTTGTCTTTCTGTTTGTCTCTCTGTCACACGATTCAGCCACCCGGCCAAAGCTTAAGCACTTGCCTAACGCTCAGCCATCTTCAACTGGTAGCTGCGTTCATACTTGAGAACATTGTCAATAAAACAAAAAACAAATATTGCGCATATCTGAGGCGCAACATCAATACGTAAGTATTAGGTGGTCTGTTCCTTTACTCGAAAATACATAGATACGTAATTCTAAAGATCCTAGTGTTTAAAGACCCCAGTGTTTCTTAGCCTGCGCTAAAAATGCGACGCTATGCACGAAAAAGGCCTCTGCCGACGATTTGGTGCTGCCACCTGGCAGTTGCCCAGGGATTCTGCACAAGCTCATGTTTCCCGACGGCGCTGCCAGATGGCGTCCATATCTCACGCAGCGTAGTACGGCCGGCAGAAGAATGTGGTGTTTCGACATTTACAGCGAAGCACACATATACGCGGCCAATTTTTTTTTATTTCCTCCTTTCGAGATGATTACAGTTATACATTTTACAGTATGTTTTCTCTCTAGCCATCACGCACCCAGTACTTTTGCAGTTAAATAGTATCCATCCAGCAGGTGACCAAAATAGCTTAACTATTCACGCTTCTTGCAGGATCTCCGTTGTCGATAGCTTTCGACTTCATCTCCTGAATAGCAGACAGCTTCGAGCACACCTTGAGATTTCGTGACCACGAAATTATATGACAAATGCCTGCCTCTGTAGTTAATGTAAGACCACTGGCAGCCGTTTTCTAATGCGTGCCGTCATTGTGCACTTTGTGCACTTCTAAGTGCGACGCTCAAGTACGTGCGACGCGCTTAGGCGTACATTCCTGAAGGGAAACGCCATAAGTGTTCCGTAAAATATTGTTCCATTGTGGCAAGACAACAGATGGTCTTCTGTCCCTGTCCATCTTTAAACGTTAAACGGCTGACATGCAAGCTATTATCTTCCGTGTGAACACGTAAGACTCAGCAAGGATAAAAATTCCTTGGACTACATACGGCACCAGAACCTTTGCACGCGCAAAGCCATTTAACTCATACTGAGCTTTTCAAACAACTTTACTCCACGAGCGTGTCTGTATGTCTCAGCTACCAATGCGTGCCTTTTTCCTGTTTCTTTGATATTTTGTTTTTGAAGACAATGCTTTTCCGGGCCTGTTCCACTGACTTCTTTTGGCGAGACGAGATGGGGATAATTTCCGGCCAAATTGAAAACTCGCCTCAAGTACAGACGCCTTATTTAGAGCTAGCCACTTTACACACCGCAAATACATCACCAGGGCAAGCGGTTACGTCCTCTGTTAATACAGGAAAGTATGGCGTGGAAATGTGAATTTTTGTGAGCGGCTGCTAGTATTTCAAAAAGCCCAAAGTTGTAACGTTGACTTTATTTATACAATCTCACATCATATAAATGTATAATCGTCATGTCTACCGCGCTGTATTTAATCGTATTCTCTCGTCACGCTCAAGAATTGTGTACTATGACACCCAAGCAAGTGGATGTTTACCGCTGTGCAGCTTTCTGCTTCGCTGTCTCTCTCTCTCTCTCTCTCTCTCTCTCTCTCTATATATATATATATATATATATATATATATATATATATATATATATATATATATATATATATATATATATATATATTGCGCAATACGTACAGCCACAGTCGCATTTACGGCACTACGCGTTCTTTTAACTCCTCTTCACTCCCACGTGCCATCCGCCTATGGGAACGATCGTCCGAACAGCATCGCTCAGCAGCGCAATCCTGACACCTTTCGCGAGTACCTGTTCAAGCACTTCAACATCGCTTAAACCCTTCATTCCTGCGTTCTCTTTTTCCTTGTTTTCGTTTTTTCCCCTTTGCTTTTTTTTTATTCCCTTTGTTTTCTGTCTAGAAGCTACGGCTATGGGTTTTCGTAAACGCAGATACCTAGCGTAAACCGGAAGTCTGAGCGTTTTTTTTTTCATTGTTCCTATGTATATCCCATGTAACACTTTCCTCATTACTCGAATTGCATTTGTACTGCATACTCAATTATTCAATCTGTACCTGTATTGAGTTTCGAATGTGAAACTAATTCGTTTGCTAGTATATAATTTGTGTTTTGTTTCTTTCACTTATGTATATTTCGCCCCTCTTACACAATGCCTGCGTTGAGGCCTGTAAGGTGTAAGGTATATATTTATAGACAGCATTCACAGTGCACCCTGCGCCAATGGGGTATGCGGGATAGACCTATCAAAGACAAAATAATGCATACACGCAGATAAGGGAGAGAGACAACGGGGATCACCGAAACACGGACTGTCACTGAGCGTTTGGCAATAGCGGTAGCGAACAGCGCGTCGCGAATACTGTGGGTTACGGAGCGACGCGTGTGAGGAGGGGGATGAGAGCTGCGGGAAGAAGAGACGGCTGGAAGGTGTCGTTCCTGAGCGCCCCGGGGGCCCAGAGTTTCAATCAACTTGGCTTAAGCACACGTCGCCGAGAGTCATCCAACGAGAGTTATTGAATTTATTGCCAGCCAGAGGAGGGCACAGCGTCGCGCCAAAGAGCCTGCTGGCCTCCTGCTGGGCCTGAGCGTCCAACAACTTTGGGCAAACAATGGATCTATGCCGCCGCTACTCGGTGAGCGAAACAAACAAGCCTCTCGCTGCAAGCAACCTTCTCTGCCCTTTGGACCAGTGTGTCCTCACAAAATAGGAACGCTCAGTGAAGACCGTGGAAAGGGTTGCTGGGCGCGCAGGACACACCTCGGTCATGTTTCCTGCCGCTGAAGCCACATAAAAGCTTTTAGTTTCATTTATTTGAAACATTTTACTACTTATTTTAGTCACAGGCGGACTTGCGCATCCAGAAAAAGATAAAGGAGGCTACGATCTGCACCTAGAATGTTTGAGATGCACGCGTTATTAAAGAAGCCCATAATCGGCAGCTAGAATTGAGATAAACTTTTTATTTTTGTTCCTTCATTTTCATGTATGCACTGACAATCGACGTATTACTGGAAGCCCTATATTAACACGGCATTATTTATTGCTGGACAAAACGTATTCGCCGAAGGAAAGAGAAATGAAAAACAAAAAATAAGGGGGGCGGGGGGGAGTTGCTGCTCCAACTAACGCAACCTATCGCAGAGAACACACACAAAAGAAGAGAACTTCCGGTCATTTGCGAAAATGTGCATGGCGGAAGCAACGGTTGCGCCGCTGTTATTTTAAGAGCTATGCAGATGTTACGTTGTAATCGCTCGTGGCTCTGTTATCACAACACCATGTTGCCCTTTGCGACAGCGGCATGCACATATTTGTTCAAAGGTTATTTTTATTAGTTTAACCTCTCGCTTTCCTTTTTATTTTATGATCGATACGTCTGTGTATGTCCCGTCCGCGCCGCTGCCCGACCTCATTATCACGCTTGTGTTGAATATGCGCATACTACTGCAAACTCATTTACAGCAGCACAGTACTCGCGTTCTGTTCTTCCCTGTCATCGTCAATCAACACCAGTTTCCCTGCTACTGTCCTTGTATTATTCTTAATATTCAGCCATGTCAGATATTTTTTAATATCGAATTACGCGCAAATAACACTAAATGAATGTTCGTCGCAAATCCAGACTTCCTGGTTCTCCTTTCTGGCACTGTTTCTTTTTTCTCGCAGTGCTGCAAAGCTGATCAGCTAAGTAATTTCATCTTATTTTTTTATTTGCTTGCTCCAGTGACGCGAAGCACCATACCGGTAATGAGGTACATATTCAGACCACTAGGACGCTTTAATAGCAGGTCTGTTTACTTTTGCGCCGCAGCTCCATCGGACAAGCTCGAATCTGGTGAGGAGAGTGCCGTAGCTCATGGGGTTCAGCACTGAGGTCTCCACACGTGCGTAAGCCCGTGAAGAGATCCTGCAGTTTCTTTTATCATTTAGCTTTTTTTTCCCTTTGTTTGCTGTGTTGGTGTGTTGCAAAGACGCAGCTTCGCCACACCGGTTGTCTTCCGCGTCGCGTTAGCCCTTGATGCTAGGTTACCTCCATTGTGAAAGTAAACGCTCAGCAAGAGCGTTTACTCGCAGTCTACCGCTTCGTTTATGATGGCTTCAAATGAAAATGCTGTTGCGTTAAGCGACAAGACAGTGATGTCGAAGGGAACATACCACGACGTGGGCCTGGCTTCGTGGTCATCGTTGGCTATCGTTGTCTCTCGCTAGTGCATGGTGGACTAGTGAGAGGCATGCGAGCAGCAATAAACGCATTCGATCCTGTCCGGTCGCGGACTACGAATTGTGCCATTCGTAAAACCTAAGGCGTGCAACAAAGGGCACAAGGGAACAGGAAAGACAAAAACTTTTGTGTTCATGTTTGCAAGTCTCGCTTTCTTCTACGATGACTGTCTACTATCTTTCTCAACTTTCTTTCAATCTGTGACTTTCGAATTTGTAACGCTGAGCGGGTCCCGATTTATAGGAGGAGGAGGGAAGGAGAGAAGGAATCAAGGAAAGGCTCGGAGGTTAGCCAGAGCTGAGACCGGCTGGCTACCCCATGCATTTGAAAAGACGTAAGGGGGAGTAAAAGGTAATAGAAAGGAGACACGACAATATATATATATATATATATATATATATATATATATATATATATATATATATATATATATATATATATCGACAGAGAGAGAGAGAGAGAGAGAAATAGCAGACACGACTTCGCATCGCACAGTCGTAAATAGAGTACCACAGCTAATGAGTCTTTCTGGGAGGTTCTTAGTGCACTGAAATACAAAAGTAGTCAAAAGTAGTCACATTATGTCTCGACAATGCATGACTGTTCGTTTTAGGCTATTGAACATGTCGTTAAAGCGAACAGCTCTAAAAAAGCGTACGGTAGCTTACAGTCTGCTGGTACAGTCTGCTGGCAGTATCACTGCGCTTAAATTCACTCGAAATGAACGTAAGCTTACGCCTTCAGTGAAAGGTGACAGATAAGTTCCAGAAGCGTGAAGTGTAACAACTCCTAAATACAAGAAGAGGCTTGAAAACACTCTCGCTTAATTGCAACGATTTCTGACATGGGCACAAAAAATAGAAGATTGGATTATCTTTAAGACACAAAAACTTCATATGCATAAAATGCGATAGATACAACTTTTCACAAACTTGAAGCCATCAGGTGTCCTCTTTAGCACGACGTGCTAAGAAGTAATTGTGACCTGCGTTGTTTTGGCCAATTTGAAATTGTGCTTATCCTTTTAGGCTAAATATGTGTCACCTGAATGGTGGAGTGGGCTAGTATTGTCGCTCAGAGCCTTTTGCCGCGAAGCGTACGCACCTTGATGACCTCATACTGTTTCTTCCCGAGCCTTGTATTAGCCTATGCGCATGGTAAGGTTCCGCTCTCCGACACGCAACATTCAGAACAGTGCCAGCTCCCGCACTTATACTTGCCAGTGGGAGTCTAAGTAGGGAGCAACATCCGCCTTCGGTCTCGAGACTAAGGTCTTTCTCAATAGGCGTGGTAACCGGATCGCATAATAGATTTTACTGCTTCCCTCATCTGAGCAAGTGACCAGACACATTTCCTTTGCACGAAAAAGGGTAGGAGAAAACGGGGAAACAAACACTGTGCCCGAGGAACCGCCTAAGCAGCCGTGGCTGGTTAGCTCTATCGATGCCAACGGTCGGCGCACGTTAAACGTCGGGGAGCAGAAACGGGAGGCCTGCTTCGGTGCCGGTGTGACCTAAACGAATGCAAACGTGCAACACGGAACGGCGCAGGGTCAAAGCACGGCCACAGCTTCTACGCACTGTTTGATCCTTCCTTACCAGCTCGCGCTAATGAAATGCGGCCTAGATCAAGGGCGGCTGCTGCTTCTTCTTACGGCAGCAAAGCGAGAGAGTGCTCTCCTTCCATTCTTTCCTTTTCCTCCACGGGTAAGTGCAGTGCCCTCCAGCCGAGGCAGGGCGCAGAGCGGAAAGTAAATAGATACACGATTCTGGGAAGAAAAACTGCGCTGCATTAGGCATTCCGGAAGGGAAACGAGCCCCCGCCCAACCTTTCTCGCCATCGTATTAAGGCCTAAGTTTCGCATACTTCGTTAGCGTAACTCCGTTTACCGCAGGCGCCCGATCGCATGGCGTTAACTGGCTCCTGTATTTATTTTGATTCTTTTGCTTTCTCTGTATACGAGACAGAAAAGATAAAAATACATTTTACTTTCTTGCTAAACTAAACGTAATATGTATCTAAAAATCGCTCGACAGAAGACTTGCTAATTCAGAGGCGGAGCTAAAACTAATTACGGGTCACGACACCACTTTAAAGCTCGTCCCATCACGCATAGCTGTGACAGCGTTGTCGTGACTGCCTCGGTTTTAACAGCGTATATTCGACCAGCAGTAGTTGATAGCTTTTTTTTTTTTTTTTTTTTTTTTTTTACTGAGGAAGGTATAGCTACAGTGGGTTCCAAAGACGTCAAGCAGTAAATTTAGCGAACTTTGGCAAGTTATGTTCTGTCATAGCTCGAATACGTGCAAGAACTTTTAAACATGTGCCGTGAAATTAATAAGCGAAGGTCGGCTTGCGGCACGCATGTGAAGAGAAACGAAGGTTCTCTGTTTTATTTCTTTTCTTCTACTTCCAATAAATTACTGAGGATAGAGAAGGAAGAATCACTGGAACGAAAGCGTAACATGACGTCAAAGTAAGAGCTGCTTAACTGAAGCTGCTTAAAATATAAAACAAGAGATTTCCGACAAAAACTGCGGCAGACCCGTAGCAGCTGAGCATGCCAAAATATTGAAACTAGCCGATCGAACAACTTGGAGGAAATGTTTACGAAAAAGAATGTTTCACTTACAGCATTGCATAATATGTGCTTACAGAAGAATACATTCACCTTCGCTAACGATCCACATCCAACCTATAACGCACTAGCCCAAGCGAGAAATGCAGTATTACAAAACAAGCGGCGAAAGCCGTGTTCGCTCGCGATGTGTGCCTCGGAGAGGCACGAAGAAAAAGACGCACGCACGCACGCACGCACGTACGAAAAGAAACAAACAGACAAACAAACGCGTGTGCGTGCACAAAACAAACAGGTACACTTTATCTATCACAGGGCAGAGCGGCAATGGCCAGTAACACCGTGCCCATGCAGGTACTTGTAGTTGCATAGAGTGCTTCAGCGCAACTATAATGCACATAACTATGAACAAGGCCATTTGGCTCATCCCTGGTCTCGATGAGGATGCGCTCAAGTGTTTTACAAATGCTGTGCTGTGTCGGGAGGCCGGATCATTCTCCACATAGGAGAAATAGTTTCTGCACACGATGCGACTTGCATCATCCGTTCTGGATTTGTTACAAATATGCGCTGTCGTCCGAGTATCTCCAGATAGACTTCGTGCTTGCTTATGGGTCGCTTACGGCCTTGCTTGGTTATAATGATCTTGAATAAAACTCCGAAATTAATAACTAATGGTAGATTTGGTTGGGCAGTGACAGGCACATAAGTGTTAGTTATGTTTATTTTCTGCGATGAAGCCCTCGTATATCATTCACTTATTTCTGACGTGTCATGTACAGCCGCTTCAATTAAGTCGTTTTTCCTTTGTTGATTAAATTATTTCTTGGATTTGACGTCCTTGAACCACGACATGATTATGAGAGACGCCGTAGTTGAGGTCTCCGGGAAATTTCGACCACCTGGGATACCTTAACCACTAAACCATTTCGGACGAGCCCAGCTCGTCTTTGTCGAACTGTCCCGAAAACGTTTTGGACCAGTGTAGCTCGTCCGCTCGAAGTGTTTCCTCTTGAGCGTTTTGTACGGGACTCACTCGTTTACGGTCTAGTTAGCATGTTGCTTCGCAAATGGCAGCACTTAGCTGGTTTGTTTGTTTGTTTGTTGTTTGTTTGTTTGTTTGTTTGTTTGTTTGTTTGTTTGTTTGTTTGTTTGTTTGTTTGAGGCAATTGGTGTTTCAAAACATGGCGTGTGATGGAGAAGGTGGATATGTTGCTGGTCCATCGTCGTTGAAAAAAAAAAAAAAAAAAAGAAAGAACGAAAGCCTCTTTGGACGATAATGACTCAGACACGGTTGTGTACTTCGTTTCTGGACGCGAAAGCGATAGCGATGACTTCGAAATTAGCAGTTCATCAGACGAAGACGACGAAGATGATCCCTATAGTTTTGAGGGGTATCACACACTTCCAAAGCTAGCTTCCGCGATGAACTATCCCGCCGTTACGCACCAAACCATTATGAGAATGACAAAGCCTTTGGAATTGCGCTCTTCGTCCGTCTTTCCTTGTTCATTACCAACATGTAGCTGGCCTCCTTTAGTAAGAGCAATAATTAACTTCATTATGCTAATTTGACTTAGTAGGTGCTTGCATATTTTTTCAACATCGGAAACTTGCTCTTTAGAAGGGAAATATTCAATATCGACCTTTCAAGAAATAAGCAGTTTGGGCATAGAAATCGACAAAATAATAAAGTGGTTAACATGCACTGACATCGCACAATACACGGGCTAATCATTTCGCCTCCATCGAAATGCAGCCGCCGTGGCTCGTATTCAATTCAATTCAATGTCTTTATTTTCTTGAGCAGTCAAAAGGGCGGCGAGAACTAAAGGCTTGCGATCCCGCGACCCTCGTATTCGACCCCGCGACCAGCGGATCTGCCGCCGAATGCCACAGCCACTAGATCGCATTGGCAGGGGTGTTTTTCCCTTGCTGATATTGGCAGAATTCTGAGTGTTTTCATGCATAACGCGTCGACTAGAAAGCTGTTCTGTTCTTTCACACACAACGCGTGAGTTAATGAGGCCTTGCCCGGTGCGGTGAGTGTCATCTGTTGCTGACCTTTCAGAACTCGGGAAGCAGTAAACAGAGAATGTTGAAGTAATAAATTAAGCAACAGTCTGCCCATGCCCTCGAAACACGTGACAAAATTGTACATGCCCAAATACAATTGTATACAGTTCATTGCACACAATGCGGGCGCGTTGCGCATTTGCGGGCTCAGAGGCACTCTCCAGGCCGACATCTCCTCCTTTCCTCTCATTAAACGCTTTCTTCTTCTTCTTCTTCTTCTTCTTCTTCTTCTTCTTCTTCTCCTTCTTCTTCTTCTTCTTCTTCTTAAATTTCGACAGGAGCTCTGGGAACGTACAAAAACTGAAAAAGTAGAAATACCAGGCTATTTTGCGCAGCACCCCTGCGCAGATTGCACTCCAGCATACATTATCACGGCGGAAAGCAGTTAGCATAAACCACTGTGACAACGTGAAAAGCTAACAAAGCAGTTCACTGTTTATTAGTTGGTCCTTTCACGCTGTCGTCGAACAGTGGACACAGACATGATATTTATCGGGTTAGCTGGCACGTGGCGGCCACTCAACGGAAACTGACCTTATGCCTTGATCTTGTGATCATCACGTTTTTATTGCCTCACGCGTTTGTTAGTTCGTGTATTAACATTTAAGACACATGCACACATGGTCTCGGAAGCTACTGCTTAAAGCAAGGGAATTCTTGACGATTTCTGAAACCCACAAACTCAACTGATAGCAGGTTTTAGTATGCTCAACAGGCATCAGGGTTGCCGCTGGGAAGATTCCAAAAGTATCCAGAACTCGAGGAGGTAGCTAAAGTAGCCATTCCAGTTAATCTATATATTTGTAGCCAAATATACACATTTGTAGCCAAATATAACTGATGTTAGGAACAGTTTTCACTACTTAACACTTAATGACATTTTGGATGAGCAAAACAGAATGACGGGCAAAATCTTTCCGACTTGCTTGGTCTTAAAGGAACTTGTAAGTTGTAAATCTATACGTAAATTGGTAGAAGTCCTGAACGCCTGCTCATCGCTCATCTAAAATAGATGAGAGGTTTTACCAGGGTAGTTTTGGAGCATTCTATCCAGCTAAGTAGGATTTTTTTCCTCGAAGCTGTTAGCCGTGAAGTCGATTTTGTAGACTGCCGTAATAGCAGTCAGCTGCAAGTGGGAGATGTAGTGTCCTGCTTCGTTTTGTTGCGTATATTTGTTTCGGGAATGTTTACATGAGAACACGCGCTGTTCCGCAGCATTAGAAACCGGCGTGCAACCTCAGAATATGTGCGGGCAGAGCCATCGGCGAGCTATCCGAGTGTTTCCCTATACAGCATAGGCGCCAACTGATGAACCCGCGTGTGTCCTCTTTGGGGAGCAAAGATGTAACCAATATTTGAGGAATTATTTAATCCACCATCGATACTAAACCAGAGGTAAGCACCGGGGTCGCACGTTCCGCGCGTTTCAACTTGGCTGCTCCACGTGGTGCACAGGCAGCGAATTTGGCCGAATTCGTTAGAGGACTGGTGGCGCGCGGGCGCGCTCGGGATATAACTCATCTCAGCGATACTTTCAGTGGGTGCCTAGTCACTGCGGAGTCAGCGGCAACGATTCCGCAGATGGCGCAGCTCGCACTTCACATCATGAAGCGAACATTGTTTCAATTCCACTCTCAAGGACAGATGCTGCAATGCAGCTTCGACACCTGGCACGCCGTCTCTCACTGGTTGAGTGGAACTCACCAAACATCAGACGAACGCGACTGTACCAGCTGAACCCTTCCCTGCATCTCCGCCCGCCCTCCATCAGGACTTCCTCGACATGAGGCCTCGCTTCTTTGTCGACTTTGGCTGGGAGTTGCCTTCACAAAGGCATACTCCGCACTAATTGGAGCGATCGACAGTGCAACATGCGAGATGTGCGACACCGACGAATCCCTGGACCATTTGCTGTGCCACTGTCCGCGATTCGTCGAGGAAAGGAAAACACTTGCTGAGACGCGACGCCCCCTTGAAGATCGGCCACTTTCCGTACAGATGTTACTCGAACACCGCCCTCATCGCTCGTCGGCCCACAAGGCACTAAAAGCACTTTTGCGCTTTTTGAAGATGATTGGTTTGTGCGAACGCCTTTGACAGTTGGACTTGTCCTCAAACGTCTTTTTCATTATTCCCCCTCTTTTTCTCTCTCCCATCTTTCTATTCCCCCTTCCATTCCCCCAGTGTAGGGTAGCCAACCGGACGCCTTTCTGTTTCCCTTTCCTCCTCCTCCTCAGCGATACTTCCGCAAATCCGAACAGGCAGGCAGGCACAGAACTTTATTTTTGTCCTGAGAAACTGCAGTTGGACGTCCCCTTTTAGGGGGATCCTGTAGCAGTTGCGGGCCGCTCCCACGCAGGGACAGGAAGACCGTGGCCCTCCGCCCTCTCGCAGGCTCTCTGGACAGCCCGAAGTTGAACCGAAAGGTCGCCGCTTCTCAGGGCTTCCTCCCAGTCCTCTTCTTTGCTGAACTCTGTGTCACGTAACGCAGGACATTGCCAGAGCATGTGAGCTAGTGAGCATTAAGCCTCTCCGCAGTTCGGACAATGCGGTTCAACGTTGGGCGAGAAGTTACTAAACCTGCCTCGCGAAGGGAAAGACCCCGTTTGGAGCATCCTGAAGGCCGAAGACTGCGGACGAGTGAGTTTAGGGTGAGGAAGTGGAAAGACCCTCCGAGAGAGATGATAATGAGTCACGATCTTGTGAAAAGTGAGGAGCGGGTCCCTGTACCTGCCGGCATCCCCGCCCGCGAATTCACCGGGACCGCCGCGGTGAGTGAAACCTCGCGCACGGTCATGGGCAAACTCATTGGCGTTGGGGACATCGGGGTGTACGTTGGCCCCCATGTGGGCCGGGAACCATGTTATGGTGTGAAACCCGGCAGCCCCCTCGCTGCCGAGGATAGCTGCTGCCTCCCGCGAGATCGAGCCCGAGGCGAAAGCTCTGGCAGCGGACCGCGAGTCTGTGAAGACATTTGGACGCGATACGTCCTTCATTGCTACAGCACTGGCAATTTGCTCAGCAATCGTTGCCGAAACGTTTCTAACCGACGCAGCGAGGTCCGGGCTGTCTGCAACTGACTTCAATAAGGAACGGGCCCGAGCTATGCGGCGTCCTACATTGTACTGCGGGTGGACATTCCTGGGAAGTGGAGCTACGGCAAATGTACCTCTGATAGAAGACGGTAGAGTCACTTTACGTTCGCGAATCTGTGTAAGTGCTCGTTCACACAGCCGTCAAACGGCCCGTCACGTCACCGTCACGGCGCCGGTTTTCTTCAGGGGAGAGGGTTCCGAGACGTAACGGGTTGACGGCGACGTAGAGCATTGCTCTACGTTTCCGTCAAACCGTTTTTGAGGAGAAAACGTCTCGGAAACCCTCTCCCCTGACGAAAACGGGCGCCCGTGACGGTGACGTGACGGGCCGTTTGACGGCTGTGTGAACGAGCACTTAGACCGCAGCCAATGGACTCCAGGATACGTCTACCGGCCTGCGAGGACGACAGGCGCACTACCTGAGCCATTTTCTGCGCCTCGATCACCTCCGAGAGGGAGTTATGCATGCCCAGTTTTATGAGCTTTTCGGTGCTCGTGCTGAGAGGCAACCCTAGAACTCGCTTTATACTCGTGCGCATTAGTGCGTCGATTTTTGCCTCTTCCCTTTTGGACCAGTGCAGCGCCGAAGCGACGTAATTAATGTGGCTCATGAGAAACGCATGGTAGAGCCGAAGGAGATTGCTCTCGCTCAGCCCGCCCCTGCGGTTCGAGACCCTGAGTATGAGCCTAAGCATGTTCTCCGTCTTGGAAGTGATGCGAGCTATAATCTGCGAGTTGCCCCCCTTCGACTCCAGCAACAGTCCGAGCACCCTGATGCAGTCTACCCTGGGGATTCTCTGCCCGTCACGTGTGTATAGAGATATTGGAATCTGCTCTAGAGGAGTGAGGTTCCTCATCCCTTGTCGGGTGGGTCGGTAAAGTAACAACTCGGACTTGGTAGGCGACAGGCTCAATCCCGAACCGACTAGAAAGCCCTCCGTGACGTTGAGTGCCTGTTGAAGTGCCTGCTCTACCTCGGCATCGGACCCTCCCATGCACCACACAGTGATATCGTCCGCGTAGAGAGCATGGTTAATCCCGCGAACCGTGGCGAGTCGCTCGGAGAGGCCCTTCATGGCAATATTGAAGAGCAGAGGAGAGATGACGGCCCCCTGTGGAGTGCCTCTCGCTCCCAAGGTAAATTCCGCGGATTTTAGTTGGCTGATCTTAATGGAAGCCCTGCGTTCCCTGAGAAAGGAGCTAACGTATGCGTGGAAACGTTGTCCCAGACACATATCCGAGACTGCCTCAAGCACAAACTTGTGAGAGATGCTGTCAAAAGCTTTGGCCAGGTCTAGAGCTAGTATGCCTCTAGTATCTCTGGTGTAGTTGTCAATAATTTGTCTCTTAATGAGGAGCATGACGTCCTGTGCAGATAGGGCAGGCCTAAATCCCACCATGTTTTGCGGAAATAGCTCTTGAATTTCGATGTACCGGGACACCCTATTGTGGATCGCATGTTCAGCCACCTTTCCTACGCAGGACGTAAGCGAGATCGGCCGCATGTTCTCCGGTGCTAAAGGTTTCCCTGGCTTTGGAATAAGCACCACGGAGGCAGTCTTCCAGGATTCGGGGACAAGCCCCGTCTCCCAGATTTTGTTGACTTCCTCGGTTAGCTTCTGGATGGATTTACTATCCAAGTTACGTAGGAGCCTATTTGAGATTCCATCCGAGCCCGGTGCAGAGCGTCCGTTGAGCTCCTGGAGAACCTCCCAAATTTCTGGTTCAGTGAAAGGTGCGTCCAGCTCCGCCACCGTTCCCCCCCCCCCCGGTAACGAGGATAGTCCGCGTCACCGGAAGGACCCAGCGGAAGATAGGTATCCGCTAAGAGCACAGGTGTGGGAAGTGGCGGCCCAAAAAAGGCATCCGACTTAGAAGGAGAGAAAGAAGACGTGTGTGTTGTGCGCTGTGGCGCCGCTCGTGAAAGGCGCGAGGCCCGCGAAGCACGAGACAACAGGCCAGGAAGCTTGCTGCCAAGACGTACCTAGCTGTTCTCGGGTAACGATCGTCGCGGCTACCGGTCCGTTGCGGTTCCCGACTGTTCTCGGGAAGCGATCGTCGTGGCTACCGGTCCGTGCGGCTCCTCACTGCTCGGGCAGCCGCTAGCGGAGGCTGAGCTTGTGGCCACAGGTTAGGCCTTTGAGCGAACCGGCGACAATTGGGTCCGCTGGTCACCGCCGTCCACGTGGCCTGGCCTTACGTCCAGGACGACGCGCGTCTGGCCCATCGACGGAGTCAAGTTGGCGCTTCGGCTACGGCGGCACCGTGGCGCCACCGCACCGACGTCGCACGGTCACACGAGCGAACAGCGCGAGTGTACGTGTGAGACAACGTAGTGCGCTAACGTGAGACTCCGAGGGATAATTGCGAACAACTTCGACTCCAGTATTCGTTTATGTGTACGTCCCTGTGCTGATATAAATTTTTGTTCTTGTCTGCGCCTCGGCCCCTTTCGTCTGAGTGCCTGGGCCCACGAGCCTCTTACAACAGGTTCACTAACTTGCAATGTTTAACTCAGACTTAATATTTTTGTACAGGCACAGATGTTTGGCTGCACGTATAGACCCCTTAATTTGGTGGCGTAGGCTGCATGTGGTGGCCCCGTCCGCAGTATAGCAGTGACTTTTTGGGTAGCGAGCCTTTTCAGTATCATAAGAAAGCAGATTGTCGACAAGCTAAATTTATTTTCTCGCTATACTGCCAACTTGAAGTCTATACTTTTTAAGAAAAATTCTGTTACATGTTACAATAGGTTGCAAAAAAAAATAGTGAAGCTTGCACTAGTGGCGCAGTCTTCACTAACTTTGGTGCGCTTAACGCATCATAACGAAATTTGATGTGCCTAACGGCCGCCAGGATCTCATTAGCGTCCGCTGTGAAAATTCTTGTGTTTCGGTGCAAAACGCCGGCATCCTAAAATGATGAGCCGAATGCTCCAGCGGGGGACTTTGAAGTATCTGTGAACAATTCCGGACAAGAGTGTTTATGGTGTAGTTTTAGAAAGTACATGCGGATATGGGCGCAAGGTTCATGCTTTGTGACATCTATGAAAGATACCTCACATTCTATGAGCTGCCACTGCCATGGCGGGAGCTGCACGGCAGGGGCCATAGCATTATGTACATCGAGCGGGACACCCACTTCTTTGGCGATCTCCCTTATTCACAGTGAGCAGGGCTGCCTCACTGATGGACGGTTTTGAAAATTTTGGGAGATGGTCACATCGTTTATAGTCGTGTATGCTAGGGTGTTTCTTGTTTGCATTTACTTTCAAGAAATTGTGTACACAAAGTATAGGTAGGTTCTGTGCAAATGGAGCCACCACTCGTTGGATACTATACGTAGAGGCTATCTACAGGGCTTAAGCCCTGTAGACAGCCCTTACGTATAGTATCCCCAGTACCATGGGTGCCAATGGTCATGGTACACAGTACCATGACAATTGTCCTAAATGCACTCACTAGTAGAAAGGCGAATCGCCTAGATGGTGGACAGGGTCCAACATTTCCAGGGCGTTCGGTGTTGCAGGCTGATAAACTATGGCTTCGTAATCTAGGCGCGAACGAATGAGGCTCTTATACATAATCCAGCAGATATCTTGTGTTACCAGATAGCAGAAACTTATTCGTCCAGGCAGTAAAGCCCTAGATTGGAATGACATCTGCAAAAAAAAGAAAAAAAAAGAGTGATAGAGAGAAATGCTGATGAAGCCCCACAACGAGTTTTTGAATTTGCTGCGTCAATGCTACGACAGTGCATTTTCCAGAGAACAAGTGCCTTTATGCAAAAAATAAAAAAATAAAAAGAAGTGCCGGAAGCCTTGGATGAGCTCCTCTCTTTATAAGCGTTCTAAACGCATTCAAATAAAAAGTAGCATTTTTAACAAGTTCTTGCGCGTATACGAGGTACAGTAGCATTCGCAGAGTATAAAAGGTATAGGAATGCGCTTAAATCTGATTTAAAGAAAGCAGAATTTGATTATTATCAGAAGAAGTTTGGGAATCCTTTCTTGTATGGTCCACAACGACAACTGGAAACATTAGCAAACTTACCATCTTGCAAAAGAAAGCCTTGCGTCTAGCCTGTAAAGTCCCATATCGCTAACACACAGCAGAGTTATTTAAAAAACACCGCATCATTCAGGTTCCATCAATACATGATTACAAACTAAGTCGTTTATATAAGTTCGGTTTATTGAAAAATAATGATACGATTGCAAGAATAGCTAAGCTAGAGAAATATTTTCCTGCTTATAATGTGCGTCATCCTGAAGAGTGGTACATATCGAAATGTAGAACAAAATGCGGAAATCAAATGTTAAAGTTTCTACTGCCTGCACTTTTTAACCGCATAACTAGGGAACATCACATTGACATATCCAGCATATCACCAAAACAGCTGCGATCTGTGTTTGTATGATGATGTGAATCTCGTGACTACCTTTTTTTATGCCTGCATTGTAATCTTTCATTTTGTTTTTTTTAAGCCTGTATTGTAATCTTCCCTTTTGTGTGTTTTTTTTTGCTAATGCACATTGTGAAACACTCTTTTTATTTGGTTGTACTTAGCCGCACATCCTCTGTGCTACCGTGTCTACCTGGGGGTCAGGGATCCTCAAGCTGTTCTTACAGCTTTTACCTGCCCTCCTCGTAACATGTCCTGTTGCGGAATAAATTTCAATTCAATTCAATTCAATTCAATATATATCATAATCTAAGAAAGGTCTGGGAAACGGTTGGTTCTCTTACCGGAAGTAACATGGCGCTCCGCACTGAGGAACTACCCAGTACCATGAACCGTTATTTTGTCAGTGCGGGCGCACATAGCAATTGCTTGAAAGGCGAAAAGGACTTTGGAAGAAACAGTAGCGGTGCAGAATTGTATATTTATGCGTCCCACTGACCGCGCTGAGATAGCTAACCTAATAAATATTAAAACTAATGTTGCGTCATGTGTACACCAGAGCACGCCTGTCTCGCACTCAGGCGCCCGCATACCGTCTAAACGAAACCGGTTTCGAGGGTATATACGCGAGCCGTCGGCGGAGGCGAGCTGCCACGTGGAAAGCGCGTATGCAGGCGCGTGTACCTCCGGCAAGTAAACATGACAAGCATCAGCGCTCAGACTCGGAAAAAGTACCCGATTCTGCTACTTCTGCATACGCGAAGGTATCTGGCCGCTACTGCGTCACCTATGGATGCTAAAACAACCAGCGCTAGAGGAATTAAGCTCTGTCTGCGACGAGCAAAACGCACCACGGGAACTCTGCTGGTGCGGTCTTTTCAGGCCGCACAGATTTCCAGCCATAACGAACAATGCCGAGCTTTGCCGCCTGTGGGTCATCGCAGTGAACAGGGGAAACTACGAGTCCGGGGAAAATGAGCGGATGAGTACGCTATTATCCCGCAACGCTCATCCATTTCGTTTTGCGAACGTAACCTACACGCAGGGCATGCAGCTCCGAGCAATTTCCGAACCAGAGGTGAGCAACGAAAGACGTCTGGTGTGTCCAAGCAAAGAGGCTTGAATACATCAGAGGCAAATCTTCTGATTTTTCCCCCTTTTTCTTCTGGCCCCGCGGAGCTCGTAAACAGCATTGTGTTGCGGCCAGCGATACTCGCGGCTGGAGCACTGCATTATCAGTCCGTAGGAAAATGCCTATTTTCATACAGGTCAGCATCACTTGCAACAGTGAATACCAGAAAATAAACCTCAGTGTTCATCACGTAGAATGTAAACACGTGTGCACTAACGACGATCGTGTGCCGGTACAGGTGTTCTTTCAAAGCGCCTAGCTGTTATTGTGAGACGTGTTGCAGGTATCGTTCGCCACGAGTTCATATGTTCCTCTTCTTGAACTCCACGTTTCGTGCGTGTGTTACGCAGAGAAGACTTTAAAGTGGCATCTCTCCGCTGCGTAGCGAAAATGCTGTTGTTAAACGTTGTTGTGTTTTTGCAGCCAGTTTTTATCGAAAGGCGTGGAGGAGGAGTTACGTTTCCGAACAAGCGAAAGAGGCTGCAGTCCTCGACGATGCAGCGTTGTTGAGGACGATAAGTGCGCTCTGGCAGAGCTCACTGTAACTCTGCGGGCCTTCCAGTCAACGAGCGATGAAATATTGGGAGGGAAAGAATATGTGTGGGTCACGGCGGTGTGTGGACTGTGACCACTAGAAGGCAGACCATGAAGATAACCGCTTCAATAAAAATGAAAATAACCGTTTCAATAACACGAAGCCAGCCTATTCTGAAGTGGTCTTCGCGCCCTTTCCGCACCACCTTCGATGCCGGCACACCTGTGCACTTTCTATGCTATTCCATTTCCAATCTTTCCTTTCCAACTATAATTGTTGTTTTGCGTAAGCAGCGTAGAAGCCAATCTCTGATCCCTTGAGCTTTTGAAAAGCTACTTACACAACCAGTAGCAACTTGTAAAAATAAAAACATCGGTATCAAGTCAGCTTCGGCTGACCCAGGGAGTCCCGCAGAGTTCCCTTACTTCTTTTGGTCTACGCAAATGATATCGTATGTATACCAGACTCCCCACAGCTCACTATATATGCCGATGGCACTAACGATTTCTTTTTTTTTTTACATAGAAAAACTTATAACTCTGAAAAAGACGTAAAAGAGTATATGATGCCACTTTCAAAGCGGCTGATGCGAAAAAGGCTACAATTAAATTCCTCGAAAACAACTTATAATATATTCTGTCCAGTAAGTAAACCTGTAAAATATGACATCAAAATAAACTTTGAGGGAACCGCTATAAAGCGTGCAAAAGATGAAAAATGTCTTGGAATTTCAGTTAAGTAATTTGCGCATACGGCAGAATGTCTGTGCATAATTAGTCTCCTTATTACCCAGTGCGTAACGAAAAATTTGTACAATTGCCTTTTCTATGTAATGGCGTACTTGTAGGGGGACAAAAAAAATAAACTTGTTGTGCTACACAAGAAGCTACTTCTTGCTACGAAAAACACCACTGAAGTATCGAGTGTTCGCGCACTTCAATGTTCTTTGATAAGCATGAAATGTTGAGGGCAAGACAAATATATTATTCTGAATTATTACAAGATGTACACAAAAAGAGCATAAACGTTCTCTGCCTTAACCGCAGAGAGGAAATTTACAGTACTTACCAAGAACGAGGACGAACTATGGAAAACGAATGATGCAACACCAATCAATGAAATTAGTGAATGCGTTAGGAAACAGCTTGGAGTTTGGTGTTGGCCTACAGGCCATCCAAAAGAAAGCTAAGGAAATCTTGTTAAAAGAAGAAATAACTTAACACCTGTAAATATCCTACATCACCTGAAATAAATGGTAATAAAATATCTAGCAATAGGAAAGGTATGTCATTGCTGTTTTTCTTAGTCCTTATGTTGTTCTGTGCAGTGGCATTGTTCTTTCTACATTTATTTATTTTTTATGGGTGTGTAAGGCACGGCTACCTGAAGCACGACAAGTTTGCGATTTCGTGCTTTTTCAAGTGAGAAATATCGCTATTGTACTACTTTTTTTATTATATAGGCGTCAAATATGTTATTCTGTGTAATACATGTGTATGTGTTCCGGACCATAGGTTTGTTTTGTGGGGTTTAACGTCCATAGGTGCAGAGGCCTCCGTCAGGCGTACGTGGGCCTTTTGCTTCTGCCCCTTTTTTTCTTGTGAAATTTTGCTAGAAATGTGCTACTAACAACAACAACAACTGCTACAATAGCTGCTGCTGCTGCTGCTGCGACGACGACGACGATCCCCACCCCCACCACCCCGACCATCGCCACGTAGTATGACAGCGCACTTTCAAAACGCTCATACTCTTCATGGCTTATTTTTCAGATATGTTATGTGCGACACGAATGTCAATTTCGTGTCCAGTATCACACCTAGGAATTTCTGTTCAGTTTTTATATGTAACCGCTCAACCTCGAGCTCGATGTCGGGGTCAGAGTGCACGCCCCTCTTTCTCGAGAAGAGGACATGGGCTCTTTTGGGCATATAGCCAGCCTGAAACCATATTCATCAGCCCATTTTGTCACCTTGTTGCGGCCAAGCTGGACCTGACACTCACAGATGGAAAGATTGCACGAGGAAAAACATATCTGCACATCATCGACATACACTGAGTAACAAAAGTTTCGTGGGATGTATATACGCAAGGAATTCATTTTTGTGACAAAAAAAAAAGTGCCACTGCACTGTGGTACGCCAGTTTCTTGCACAAATGGACTTGATAAGCCATTGCACACGCAAATAGGGAATATCCGATTGGGCAAATAACTCTCAATCACGTTTAGCATGTTACCACGTATACCGAAATTCGAGGGGTATCTCAGTATTCGAAACCTCCACGTGGTACCATATTCTTCTTCCATGTCAAGGAATACAGAAAGAAAGAACTCCTTGTGGACAATGGCTTCACAAATTTGCGCCTCGAGGAGTACCAGATAGTTAGTAATGACCAATCCTCTCTAAACCCACATTGGTATGGGACAAATAAATTGTTTGGTTCTATCAGTCGGCGATTTATTATTTTTTCAGTGACTTCCAGAGGCAACTTGTGAGTACTATAGGGTAGTAGCTCGATACAGAAGACTGATCCTTGCCCTGCTTGAGGATTGGAATTACTAAGGCTTCTTTCCAAGCCAATGAGATCTTCCCAGAAGACTATATGGCATTGTATAGAGAAAAAGTTTTACTTGTTTCAGGAGAGGGGTTTTTGAGCATTTCGTATATTACACGGTCAGAAGCTCGGGCAGGTTTGTGGCAGCAACTGAGCAATGTATACAGCCCTGCCAAGGAGAAGGGCTGGTTGTATGCCTCGCTTACGGTGCTTTTCCCTTCTAGTTTCTGTGCTTCTACTGCTGCTTTTTATCTTTGGAACGTTTGTGAATAGTGTGAAGAACTGGACACACGGTTCAAGTGTGCGCCCAGGAAGTCGGCTTAGTCTTTCAGGTTGTCTTCCTGTGTATTTACCAAGGGAAGTGAAAGCGTCTCACGGCCCCTTACTCTATGACCCGGTTCCAGACCTTAGCCTCATCTGCATACGAGTTTATGCTCAGCCCGAAAATCTTGCCAGATCTCTCTCCTAGCCTGTCAACGTGTCCTCTTGCCTTCTCACTCTTTTTTATATTGGCAAGGTTTTCAGCCGTAGAAAAGCCGCGAACCTTCCTCCACGCTTTGTTTCGCTGCCTACGCGCTTTCCGTCCTTCCTGGTTCCACCAGGGAACTCGACGTTTGCAAGAAAGTCCACTTACTTGGGGAATGCAGTCGGAAGCTGCACCGATTATTAAATTAGAAAAGTATTCAATAGCACCATGAACTGCTAATGAAGACATGTCCACCCACGAAATACCACTAGTAAGAGTTCGGAATTTCTCCCAGTCGGCCCTGTCAACCTTCTACCGGGGAGCTTGTGGTGAAGGTCCGTTTTGTTGTGGTGTTGCCAATATAATGGGAAAATTGTCAGCTCCCATATGATTTCTTGGTGACTTCCCATCTAAACTCAGTCAAAATGGATGGCGAAACTATACTCAGGTCGATGGAGGAACAACTATTTGCGAGGCTATAGTAGGTGCGTTTCTTGTTATTCAGGAGTCACGCACCAGAGGAAAAAAGAAACTGTTCAATCAGACGGCCACGCGCACCGATGCGAGAGTCGCCCCATAGCCAGCTGTAAAGTAGGCTGCACACCTTCTTCGAGACACACAGCACCATTTCTTTCTTCAGCAACGACATAATACAGTAGAATGTTATGAAAGTACTCCACAACCAACATGACGCCCAAGAACATTTAAGTACGGTCCAAAGGTGCTGTGTGTCCAAAAAACTCACCTAAAGTAAAAAATACCAACTTGCTTCTTCACGATATTGTCTTCCGAAAAGACCGCGAGAGTGTTCCCGCATCCTCTGGTGGTGTGACCATCATAATCGACAAGAGTAAGCATCTCCCACTTCTGACGACACTTGGGGAGGTGGCCGTTCGGGCCGTCATTTCAAATAAGCTTGTGACAAACATGCCACCAAATTACTAGATGCACCAACATTAATTCCAATCTCTAATAGACCAGTTACCCGAGCCCTATTTCATTTTACACCTTACCACACCCAGCGTGCTAAGTCTCACTTATAAAAAACGCTGACGTGATGCTATACAGTGCCAACAAAGGGATCAACAGTGTGCTGTTTTCTGCCCTCTCTTGCTTCAATGTGCCTCTTAAACATGAATTTTGATAGACATGTTGGAAGAAAGCTCGCCGCAAAACCTTTGGACCTGCCGCAGGGTTTCGTTCAATTTGTCAATGAGCCAGAGCAGTGCATACCCTCAGCCACATGTGCAGCCATTCTAAGCTACGGGGAATGTACTTCCACCATTGATATCGCAATTTTCATACGAAAGAGAGAAAAGGGCTGATATTAGCGTAATAGTAGTCCGAGGCGGGCTGACGAATGAACAAAATAACACACCCGATATTTAGGAATCTGTGTGTCATTTGACATTCGTGATATCACACGCACGCTTTGATGCACTTATGGCTGCAATGTCCTCTCTTTTAGTCTAGCATGTAATGTATTTCAGTTTTTTAAGTATTCCTGCATTGTTACATTTTGTCCCTGCTTTCACAATTATAGCGAACCTTACGACGCGTGTGCTGCTAAATTCATTCACCATCTACCCTGAAACATGACAGTAATGAAACTGGCCAAAAGTAAGTGGATCTGTTTTGCTTGCCGCGTTAATTTTTGTAACACGGCTTTTTTTACACAAGGACAACATTCAAACTGATCGCAAATGTTGTCCACAAAGTGGACAGCTTGTCAGTTTTAGGTGTCAGTTTTTGTTATTTCGCAATAGTATGCTATAGGAACGATCGCGCTTTCTGTCAAAACGCGCTGGCACATATCTTCAATTTTTATTTTTGTCTCAGGCTTGAGTGCCTGTTCTCTAGTCTGCCGCGAGGTTTCGGCATCTTCCCTTCGCGTTTCTGGCAGCTGCCTGCCAACCCACCTGAGTCTTAACCTCCGTTTTAGCGCCAGGAAATCGGGTATTGTTCGTATGTTTGGAATTTTCTGCACGACAGCTGCTGGATTTTCAGTACCATAATATATATCGAAATGAGTACAAATAAACCGACATGAAGTGATGCTTATTTTACTAGGGGAGACGCTCTGAGCGTGCGGCCGGTTCGGACGCGCTTCACATGGACTCCGCTTTTTGTTCAAAGTTTCCGAGGAACACTTCATCGTAGGACATCATATTTTCGTGAACAGCATCGTGAACGTCGTCGGAGACAGTGGACAGTAATCGTTGGGGACAATTCAACGTTTCTTTTTATCCTCGAGTGTTGTTTGCTCCGATTCGGCGTCCCCCACGCCTGCGCCACACCCTGCGACGACTTCGAAACGGTGCTTCAGAGGACATCATGGAGCACGATGACAACGAGGCATCGGGCTGGGACACAGTCCACTACCGCAGATATACGACGCGAAGGCTCAAGGGCGAACTACGATCGGAGCGGGTGAGTAGGCCTCACTTTTCGTGCTCGTCAGGCCGCTTAACCAAACGTCTATAGATGACATCCCAAAGTCAGCAATTACTCGCCTCATTGGACAAACTGCCCCCAGTAGCGTTGCAGCCGAACACGCTGCCTTTAAGTACATAGCTAAAGCCAATGCAGTTAGATTGTCCATTTGGGACAAACAACACTTATGCAATTTGCTAGCACAGACAGAACTGACGCTAACACTCGGGTCGCCTGTTGAGGGACGCAGGACTCCTGTTGAGATAGTGGACGCAACTCACCCTGCCGAAGTCACTAGCAAAGGCGTCGTGAAGATACGAGCGGAACACACTGAGGAATACATTGCCAATCACATTCGTTGTGAATCTGCTAACATTCTGGACTTTCGCATCATGGGCAAGACACAGATGCTTCTCATAACGTTCGACACGCCTCGTCCTCCTAGAAGACTCTCCTTAGATTACGGAATTGCCCCAGTGCACGAGCACCGGCCCAGGGCCTTGGCATGCTATAGATGTCATGGGCTGGGTCACATGGCCAAGTTTTGTCCCTCGCAAGCAGTATGTCGCCACTGTGGTCGCTCACACGAGTAGCATAGCCAGTGCGATGAGACACCTTTTTGTGTGGCCTGTCAAGCAGCGGGTCATATTTCTCTTGATCCAAACTGCCCTACTAGGGCGTATAAAGCTACAAGAGTACCGCCGCCCAAGAAATCACCTCCCGCTGAATCGCATCATCAGGAACAGAAAACAAAAATTGTTAAGAACTCGAGCACTGCCCTCAAGACATGGACGCAGGTCGCGGCATCGACCACAGTAACTGGCTTAAGTAAAATTGAAGAGAGACTAGAACGTCTCGAACAAGCCCATGCAATCTCAGCAGGTGCCTGGAGCAAGCTCCAACAACAAATGGAGCACTTCCTACAACAAAAGTCAGATGCTATGCAAGAGCAGATCACACATTGGATACAGGCCTCCCAAGGAGCTCGCGATCAAGCAACTATCGACTCACGGCCGCCGGAACATCCTAAAGAGTTCATTGAGCCATCTCTCCCGAAAGGATCTTCTCTGACTTCTTCACAAGCTCCCCTGCACCCTAACACGGCGACGCAGCTATGCAGCACAACGCAAAGTGCCGTCCAAGGAAATTCTGGCATCAACGAAAGCAAATCACCCGCGCACAAGGAACAAGTGCTAGACACTATCATGCAGCTCCTCGAGAAAATGAATTCGCGCATGGAAGCAATTGAGCGAACCATGGAGCAACAGTAACAGATAATAAAGCAACACAAAGAAGCAAATGAAAACGAAATCGCCCACTTTAGAACGATGGTCGACGAATGCAAGAGGAACTATCGGCGTGCACGAAATCGCAGTAGAGAATAAGCATGAAAATTCCTCATAATTTCTGTATTCAATGGAACTGCAGGAGCATCTCTCAAAATTTCCAGGCGCTAAAATATCAAGTGGACCAATACAAGCCTCTCTTCATTCTGCTACAAGAAACTAGGGGCCCCGTTTCACTACGCAATTATCAGTCCTTCCAGTACCCAACAATCACTCACGCCTCCGGGAAGCGCGCAGATGTTGCAACACAACCGAGAGGGTAGGCAGCAGTATTAGTTCACAGTTCGTGTACTGCAATACTCATGAAAACCACACAAGCCAGCAATCAATACAGGGAAATCGTGGCAGTCAAGTTCGCTTTTCCAGGCAAAGGCAAACAGCACTCACTAGTCGTAGCTTCGGTCTACTACCGCCCCCGTAGCGGTACCACATCACCGCACGAGTACGCATGGATACAACAGCTACTTCACGAGGCCAATGGCGTCCAGGTCACCATAGGTGGCGACTTTAACGCCAAAAGTGACATCTGGGGGTATTCTATAGCCGACCCGAGGGGACGTCTTCTGTCTGATCAACTGGACTCATTGCCACTTCATATTTGCAACACTACTGGCACTCATACCCGGGCAGGACTCCACGCTAAGCAGACGGACACCACGCCGGACCTAACCGAAAGTAATAAAACACTGGGAAACCCATCCTAAGTACCACTTGGGGCAGTGACCATTATCCCGTGATTTTCACTATCAATAGGAAAATTCGCAAGCAGCGTGCTCTTATTCGGTCGGTAAACTGGACCCACTTTCGAAATAATACCGAAGCTCAATTCGAAACCTTCGAGGAATTCGCTCAACATTTGCGCGACGACCTTCGCTCTGCAACTGAAGAAACGCATGGTGAAGAAAGCGACGGAGGTATTGATTCACGGATGATTGCTCTATGGAAGAAAGTTAATAAGCTCACGCAGAAATACAAGTCTAATGGCAGAAATTACAAGACTCTTCGTAGCATCAGGAACGTCTAGCAACTTATCAGACAACACGGCGTGGAGCTCAGTCAAGCACAATGGGCCTCCGCTTGCGAGCGACTCGGGAAGATAAAAGGAATGAAAGAGCTATGGGGAATTATTCGCAAAATGCTTGGAAAAACCAAGGGACCATTACCGCTCGACACACTGGGGCTCCGACATGGCACCAACCTGCATGAAGAGGAAATCATTAAATCGTTCTTTCCTCACGCCTGCAATGCCCTCACCCCTTGAAACCCCGAAGATTGAGTCCACAGACCCTGATCTCGACGCTCCATTCACGCTTGGGGAGCTTCACGCTGCCTTAAAACAAGGAAGATGTGATTCTGCTCCGGGACATGACGGTATCACTTGGAAAATGTTACGCAGTCTGTCTGAAGAAGCAGTCAGCTCTGCTAGAAGTCATCAACAAGCAGTGGTCCACGGAGCAGTTCCGCAACATCTCTGTCTGTCAATCATCAATCCCATACCAAAACCAGGAAAGGATCCCACAAAGATTGGCAACCTTCGCCCTATATCACTAGCACCAACAGTGTCCAAACTTATTGAAAGGATGATACATACCAGGATAACAAACTACATTGAATATCGCACCACTGGCTTGCACCCTTCCCAGGCTGGGTTCAGACCAAACATGGGAACACACAATAACCTCTGGTTGCTTCGGAGAGTCCTCAATCGGAACTCGCGAGGTGGACCTCCAGATTATATTCTCGCAGTTGACATGCGGAAAGCTTCTGATAATGTGAGGCAGGACCACATCCTCTCCAATCTAGCAAGGATATATCCCAGCTAGCGAACACTTGACTGGATCGCAAGATTTTTAGAAGCCAGACCAATACGACTACGCTCCAGTTGTGACGCCCAGTCTACTACCTACTACCTCGATCGAGGCGTCCCTCAGGGCTCAATTCTGGGCCCTCTGCTCTTCAATGTGTCCATGCTCACTGTAGCCGAAGAACTAGAATCGAACACTGGCGCTCGCTATACCATATATGCGGACGATATAACAATTTGGACGGAAGCACAGGACTACGGTGGAAACATTCAGGATATGGCCAGCGAACTTCAAGCTGCTCTGCTTACACTCGAGGGCACCCTTCCTAAACTAGGACTCACATTAGCGCCAGAGAAAACTCAACTTCTCTGTGTCAATGGCAGGGTCAGCACACTCCCGCCAGAGCAGGCAATAACAGTGACATTGGGAACCCATGAAATCAAGGCCACACATGGATATATTAGGATTCTAGGGATTCCTTTCCATAGCTGTAATACGCGAAATCTTTGGACCACTGAGCTTAAAGGGCAATGGCCCAAGCTATTGAACACCATAAAGCGCATATCCAATAAATTTGGTGGCGCACGACAATCAGCCTGCACCACAATAATCAGATCCATTGCGATCAGCAAAATTACTTACGGGGGCACGGTTATATCTTTATCAAGAAGAGCCGAGAAGACATTGCTGGTGCTTCACCGACATATTATGAGGACTATCACAGGCCTCCCGAGATTCACGAACACGCTTAAACTGGAAGAGTTAACGCCTATGCCGCCCATCGAAGATATCCTGAGCAATGCTCAGACATCGTTGCATAATCGTTTGCAACTCACAATACAGGGACGGGACACCTTGCTTTGGGACACCAGATGAATTCGCACACATCCATGTCACACCGCCAACGAAGACAACTTCCTTGCTTTCCCTCGCCTCTGCCCCTCCAAGACATCAGCTCCACTAGCGAGTGGGGCCTCTGCAGCTAGACAGCGACTTTCTCGCCAGCACAGTCAATTCAGCAATGATGCGATATTTACTGACGCCGCGCATGATGGCGAACACCTAGCCCTGGCGTGGTACAAACCTTCGACAGGTGAAGCGCAGCGCTACGTATGCACATTGGACCATGCAACCCCTACACATGCAGAACTTTTGGTCATTTTGACCGCCTTACAGGACAACCCGGCACCATCAACTATCTACACTGACTCACTCGAAGCACTGAAGGAAGTTGAGAATCATAATACAGAAGATATCACGGCTCTGCGCATCCGTCAGATTCTCCAACACAAACAGAAGAACGGTATTGACGCTAGGGTTGCCTGGACGCCGGGACACGTGGGAATCCAAGGAGGAGGTAACGAGGTGGCACACAGTCTTGCACCTCAAACGCTGGAGTTCTACCTTATCATCTCCAACCTCTCCTGCGTGGGACTCCCGATCTCGTCGACCACCCATACGTGAATGTGACGCCGAACTCCCAGTTTTACATGGCACGTCTGCGAAGCTTTCTCAGATTCCTTAATCGCGAAAGACTCAAAGACGTCACGCCTCCTCGAATCTTCAAGGACCTCGCCCTCAGTCGCTCCCAAGAAATATTTATAAACAAAGTATTAGCGAACACAGCCACTACCCCTGACATCATCCATAAATGGCAGACTGTCGCAGACAAGAAGAGGGGCATCGACACATCTGCGCGCTGCGTATGCACCTTTTGCCACTCTTTCTGCTCAGCAAACATCGACCACCTCGTTCTCCACTGCCCTGCTTTTCGCCCTCATCGAAAAAACAGCGATATATTCTTACACACAGATCTGAATGCTCTACAAAAGGATATACTTGAACACCCCGATCGTCTCGTTGCACTAGCCCACTTTGGAGTTTCTAGCGGCCTGGCGCGCATGATTTAGTGTTTGCCTACCCCCTCCCCACTACCCTCTCCCCCCACAGTGACCTTCGGTCCTCCTTTCCTTAGTAAATGAATTTCATCATCATCATTTTACTAGGATACGAACAGAATTAGGTCGAGAAATCGTAGACAAACGCAAGCATTTTTCGAGAGTCTTTTCAACAAAGAATAGTATTTCTGACAAATATGTTTGTGTTTACGCAAAGGAACCATAAGCTCAGATCAAGTACCCAGGGCTCCGTTCCAGATGCGGCGGTGGCTTATGCGATGGAAGAAAAAGTGGTTGAGGCCTGTGTACTGTGCGTTTGCAGTGCACTTTAAGGAACTGCACGCGGTACAAAATTTTCGGCGCTCTCCAAAGCGGTGTGCCTCATAATTATATTGTCAATTAGACACGTATAACCGCAGTAGTTATTAGAGCAAGCCCTCTTTCAACTAAGAAGAATTATATGGCATACAGTGAAATACTCAAATTATTGCTTGGTCCCACCTAATGGTTTTCAAGGAGAGCAATTTACAGCAGCATGTTAAACACCTGAATGCAACCATTAAAGAAAATGCACATTTCAGGAAACGTCGGGATCAAGTGGAACTGCACACTTCTTATAGGTGTCTATATGAGAGAGATAGGCAGAGAATTCTCATTGTCGCGAGTTTTCATTTGCACGGAAGGGGGAAGGAAGTCAAGCCCCCGCCCCTTATTTTTTCTTTCCCTCCAGGGAATAGGGAACTCTCACCTATGCTATTGACCTCGAGATCGGACACAGCCGGCGCCTTGCTGCGAGTGGACGAAGCTCCCAAGTGTGGATAGCTCCTTGCGTCGTCTGCTAGCCACTGCGCATTTACGCGCGCGCGTACGTCACACATATCCTCCAATATGTTTGTTCCCTGAGCCGGTGCAGTGTTGAATGCTTTCATGTGTTCTTATCCAAGCGTAAACGTATTAGTTATAGTATTATTTGGCTTTGCGCTGCAGTCGTTGCTCTTTCTTAACATCACTGAGCGCCTGTGTAGTGAGCGTGCTATGTCAATGTCGCACCTCCGGTTCGGCACAGTTATTTCACTTTGGCTGCTGCTGTGCATTTCAAGCATACGGCAAAGTGCACATAGCGTCCTTCTCAACAAGTTAAGCTCGAAACATCAACGTGTAAATGCAATGCTGCAGCGTTATCGTATCGCGTTATGTGATTGCGACTATGACGGATAATAAAAGACGCTTTTGCTTGAAGAACACATCTTTTTTATGAGCATAAAAAAATAAATAAATCTCTTTTTGCCACGGTCACGCAAGTAATAATGTGAAGAAAGTGATGCGTTTGAGAAGTAAAACGTTTACTCAATATACGCGTGTGCCAAATATCATGCGGCGTATACGCTCAAGTGGCTTGACTAACTGAGCCAGTTAACTGCCTTGCGTTTCATCAACATGTCATGCGAGGCATTTAAATGCAAGTACGCGTGTAAGTGATACAGCGGAGGACACAAGCTGATACTTCGACTCAATGCGCAGTAACAGTCCTTTTTTTTGTTGCTGTAGCCAATAGTGAAAAATGAGCGAGAACACAATACTGAATTTTTTTAAGTCGAGCAGCAGCAATGCCAACATTGTAGACGGAAAAAAACTTAACTATCGTGAAACAAAAAGACAGAGAAAACCCCCGAGGAAGTCAAACTGTGACGACGAGTGATGTCAGTGCCCCGTTGAATGGTATATCACGCATCCTTCACGTGCAATAAAAACGTTTGGCGTGCTTCCTGCATTGACGTGAGATTGAAGGACGCATTTATTACCGTTTGACTGCAATTAATTCCTTTATTTAGCGAACAACTGCCTCAAACGGCTCACAACAGAGCGTCGCTGTGTACATTTCAACGTGCGACGGCGAACGTTTATCGCGGCGATGGTGCTGCCGCCTACATGTCGATCTCGAGGTCAATACTGGGTATTGTTCCTGCTGTGTCTATTTTCTACCTCAAATTTTTCCTGATTACTTTCACTGCTCGCATATTATACCCTTTTAATAATTTTTTACCTCAACTGGGTACCGAAATCAAATAAAAATTACAAATTCGGAACTTAGGTTATTGTCTCACTGGTTTATAGTAAACATGGGTACCGAAATCAAATAAAAATTACAAATTCGGAACTTAGGTTATTGTCTCACTGGTTTATAGTAAACATAGTAGTTTGTGTTTTGTTCGTCTTCATTGCATTTGAGTCGTTCATCTTACTGTCGTTGTGTTATATTGATGACACGGACACAAAAGAAAATGATGTGTTCATACTGGTATAGCACATTCTCCCTGCACTATCTTCATTCACTTAACAAAAATTTCTCCGTTATAGTGCTGAAACTTAAGACTTCAGATTTTCGTTCTCAAAGAGAAACCTCGGCAGTAGCACGACACTATTAAGCTAAGGGTTCTAAAGCGTTCTCTGCGACAGTTTGGCCGTTTAGGCGCAGTACATGTTCTTGGAACATCCTTGGTTGCCATATTGGTTTCTTTAAGATGAAAAGCTCTCCGCCTTAGCCGGTGAGCATCTAACTAGAGAACCCACTGCAAGCTTATGGCGCCGCTGCAACTTTGTGCGGGAACCTCACAGAGGTAACTTGTCACCTTGCGTTTACTTTTGCCTTCACCCACCGCCTCCCACCCAAATCTCATTTCACGGTAAAAGGCACCGTTTCTGATTCCCTACCGTGTTTTTTTTTTTTTTTTGTTAAGTGTATCCTAAAGAAGCGTAGGCTTCGTTCTGAAAGTGCAGTACGCTATCTAACCAAAATTGAAGTGTTCCGAGGTGCCCGTTTATATAGTAATTTCATGTCATACCTGGACGGGAATGGGTCGTCAATAGTAAAAAGCGGACCCAGGTAGGACACGTAATGCGGAGAACAGGCAACCGATGAACAGTGAAAAATACAGAAGGGACACTAAAAGATGGAAAAACGAAGCAGAGGCAGGCGGAAAGTTGGGTGTGCCGATGAAATTAAGAAATTCGCAGCCATAAAAATCAACTTGCTCAGGGCAGGGCGAATAGGAAATAACCGGGAGAGGCCTTCATTCTGCAGTCGACCTAACGTAGGCCGAGCATTGAGGATAATGGCGATGATTATTGTCGAAAACTACGAGATCTTTTCTCGGCCAGCAGCCTTTCCACAAATTTATTTTATTCAATTTCAGTTTTCTTACCTCTTTAGTTAATTGCACCTAATAACAACTTCCGTAATTCCTCTCTTAATTTTGAGCCTGAGCCCAGAAAATTTTCCCAGACACACACATCCGGGAAATGTTGCTTCTTGTCCGCCATCGTCAATATTTCGCCGACGTTTGAGGCCATGGGCTGAAAGGCAAAAATGTTGCAGCACGCCACAAATTGTCCTCCCATTTTGTCAAAACAAGGTTCTGTAATATGCTAATTCCTGGCGTTTTGCGAGCGAAATCCATATAATCAAGAGGCGCCCATCGGAGGGCTCTGGAAATTTTAACCAAGTGGGGTTCTTTAATGTGTACTAATACCGCAGAGTATACGGGCTCATTTATATACAGAAAAGGCGTGCGAAACACGGACACAAGGGAAGAGGAGTCCTTACAGAAGATTCTGTGAAGGCATAAGGAGGAAGAAACGCGTTTAATGGTTGTGGCCTGTCAATCAATAATACCGGTAGCACGTGCGTGAGTCGGCCGCCGATTAGTTTAAACAGAGAAGAAAAAGAATGACTTAACATTTATCTCTCGCGTACTCTCTTGCAGAGGCGTTCCTCAAGGCGGAGTTCTCAGCCCGATGCTATTCAACCTCGCGCTTATTAGGCTTGCTCACAGCGACAGAGATCATTGACAGAGGTCTCTGACAGAGCCCTCATGCGACGCACATTAAAAAACGCCTGACCGCAGTTGCCCAGATCTTGAAATTCTTGGCTGGGAAAACTTGGGGCATGTCGGTAGGCGCCGTGGTGGAACTATACAGAGCACTTTCCTCGACTTTTAGATATATGTCCTGCCCGTACTGTCCAACACTTGTAAGAGAAATCTTCGCACTCTCCAGGCCGCACAAGCTCAGGCAATGAGAATTCGCCTTGGTTTCCCACGACGTACGTCATGATAGGCAACTATAGCTATTGCTCGGGGCCAACCAATACAAACGCACGTCGCGGTGGAAGGCTTGAGAACCCACTTCAGGCATTTTGCCCGTGCCTGTTGTTACCAGCTTGCAACATTGCCGTCAGACAAGCGGCACGCGTCCTTCTGCAAAATGGCGTACAGGTATTCTGCCAACCTTCCCGCAGGCTTCACCGCCGCAGCCATCCATCGATTGCCCCTCGGTGTCTCATTCAACCTACAGTGCACCTCGGTGTACCAGGAATCAGAAAAAAAGCTTAGCTGTCGTCAGCTGCGCTCAGACAACTATCTTTGCTTCTTTTGCACGAGCGAGAGGTACACCAACAACGTGCATATTTACGCGGATGGTCCCTCGAACCTCCAGTGTTCGTCCGGAGCAGCGGTTGTCCCAGAGAGTGCTTCTACGATCAGTTTTATGACAGACCACCTGACGACATCGACAGCTGCAGAACTTTTTGCTCTGCGTGCTGCACTTTGTGTAGTCAACGAGGAACCACCCCGACAATGGTTCATCAGTGATTCAAAGGCAGCCATACAGTCCTTGCTGACAGCCCTGAGGCACGGACCATACGAACAACTCGTGTTCGAGATCAGATCTCTCCTCCATACATCATGTGATAAAGGACACCACGTAAAGTTTCAGTGACTGCCTAGTCACGCACTGCGGCCTCAGTGGAAACGAACACGCTGATAATGCCGCTAGGTCTGCACTTGAAGGCGCAGATATTGAGACCATACCACTCTCAAGGTCCGAACGCTGCTAGGAAACTTGAAGCGATTTTTGCTGTGGAGTACCTCAAGCAGCCAAATCATTCAGACCCGTCGACAACACCATCTGTTGTTTTTGCGGCATTTTCGAATGCCAACTGGACTCCGCCGAGCAGAGGCCACCCTGTTTATCGCCGGTTATGGCTAAGAGTGGTTTTTACGAACTCCTATTCGTTTATGATCGGAATAGCCGACAATAGCCGAAAGCGTTCTTTGTGACACCTGTCGTGCTGCAGCGTCTCTTCGCGACATCTTATGCTACTCTCCTCGATATAATATGCAGTCACTGGCGTCCGCTCTTGCTCACCCTGATCTGCGATGGATGTCGGTTGATGTCATTCTGGAATGTCGATCCCACAAGCCATCGCAGCTGAAGGCGACAAAGGCGCTGTTGAAGTTCTCGAAGACAACAGACTTGCACAAGCGACTATAACAGTGATGTCGCATGCCATGCAGGAGCCACTGACTCTGACAATGTGCAATTCGTGCTTCCTTTCTCTCTCTCTCCCTTTTTTTCTCCATACTTTCAATCTCACCCATCATGTTCCCTTTGTGCAGGGTAGCAAACCGGTTGTCGTACACTGGTTAGCCTCCCTAGCCTTTCCCTCTCTACTACTTCCTTCCTTCCTTATCGCGTAGATGGACACGTGTACCTGTTTGGCAGGTGGCGCTGTCGTTTCTAAGCTTGCGCAATAAATCCTGTGTGTTTTCTTTTTCGCCTCTGTGCTCTTCTTCGGATGACAGTCGGCGTTCGTATTGTTCACTCCACTTCCCTTGTGTCCGTGTTATGCATGCCTTTTCTGTGTATAATGAATCACTCAGCCTTCTGTCCTTTTAAGTAAACCGGCGCCTATCGTTTTCGCCTCTATCGAAAATGCGACCGTCGCTGCCGAGATCTCACTCGCACCTTTCAGGTCAGCAACCAAGCACCTTAACAGCGAGACAACCGCGTCGGACGAGATTCTGCAGTGCGAGCAGCACATCTTAATCGTCGCGTACCTCTATATAACTTCCCATCTGGTGGGGGTATGTTGTTACTGGCGCTGTGGTTCCTTTCGAGACTTACTCAACGGGCGTGACGCCCTGCGGGAGGCCGTCTGCTCGTCAGGCGCTGCCTGGCCTGTGGAGTGCTTCCGGGCTCACTGAGAAAAACGACATCCCTTAACTTACACGTCGCCATCATAAGGAGCGCCCTGATTTGGGGCCTAAATGAGTGGCACCCCTCTCAAAAGCTTCTGTGCACGCCACTCCTCTCGGACTTGCCATTTCTGTCGACTACTTCAAAGTTCATTTCGCGTTTAATATCCATACTGCTCAATTAGTTGCTTTAGTAGTAGCGAAAGTCTTCTTAATGAACAAATATTATCGCTTAGCGTCTGGCTTCAAGCCGAATGACAACTTTCTGCACCAGGTGACGTTAGGATTTAGCGAACGACGTGCTGAAATCTGTTCCAAGTCACTCCTCTCTTTTTTAATTAGTTCACCAGCGAAAGCACCTGCTACCCACCGCACCGAGTGGTTAGGCTTTCGCAATCTCCGTCGACTTTATATCAAACAAATGGCGTTTGTGACGAGCTCATTTATTTCGATGGGGAGGAGGGCGGTCTTATGGCATTTTGTAGACGCCGGACGCATGATATGTGTGGTAAAGAGAAGCAGGAACACATTTACGCTCCTATATGGGTGGCTCTTCGCTAAAGAATGTTTCACCCACGGCTTGACGTCTGACATCACGGGCTTCGGTGTTCTGCTTGGAGTGTACGCTCAGTCATTGTCTGTATAATGGTCGTGCTCGTTCTTCTTGCGGTCTGCGTGTGTTTACCTTCTAAAGCCACATCTCCCCTACGCCCTACGTTTCTGTTCTGTTTTGAGATACAATCGCCTGACACGAGCTTCTCCGACGCTCGTATTTGGAACCACCTCCACGCGTAATTTTTATAGCACTGCTGCAAGGCAATTTCATACAGCATTGGCGACAATACGCACTGCACTCCTACCGGTACGGCCCTGACGAAACTTGCACTTGTTTATTTTTTTACGTGTTACGTCACACCTCACTGTCCTTGCGCATAGTGTCTGGATCACGCCAGCTGACCTGTTTTCTTCGATGCTATACTGAAGACCAACTCGAGAGCATTTTGTGAACTCAAAGAATGCTTCAATGCATAGACTTACATTTTTATCGCTTCCTGGTTTTAGAAAGGCTGCTTCTAGAGGTCCTGTAACAAACTGAATCGTGGTTATGGTCACAATGTCTGACTGCTCAGGGTTCAAGCAACGCGGGCTGCAAGAACTGAACATCAACGGCTATAGGAAAGAATTTCTTTCTTTCTTTCTTTCTTTCTTTCTTTCTTTCTTTCTTTCTTTCTTTCTTTCTTTCTTTCTTTCTTTCTTTCTTTCTTTCTTTCTTCTGTTTCCCAAGTCAGGCAACAGTATACAGTTTAGGTTAGCGAAGTACAGGTTAGTGAAGTGTCTGATACTATGTAGCGCATACGGCATAGGTGATTCCACCAGATAACTTACACCTCTGTGCCCCCCGCCTGCCGCACTGCACGTACCTCGATGCGGTTGAGTTGGTCGGCGCCTTTCGCACGACTCTGCGGAGGCAGAGTTATCGGCGAAATGTCCCCATTCATGAATGCAACGCGTCGGCTTCTCGGCAAAAAGCGCACTTATTTTTACTCGCACGTGCGCTAGCTCAAAAAGCCGCTCCGGCACCGTGTGCGGTCGATGCGCTCGCCTTTTCAATCTACCAGCGGGCCATTACTGACGCGGGTGCTCGCATTTCATATCCCACAAAACGTGCCGGTATATATGTTCGTGAACTTCCATTGGCTTCTGTGGGAAAAAAAAAGAAAAAAAAAGAGGAGCGATATACATTCTTCTCGCGCGTTCGTCCGGTAGAAACGACTGAAGAAAAAAAGGGACCTCGATATTGGTCACAAAAGTTACAACAGAAGTTATCTGCCACTTTTCACCGCGCAGTGCCTGAGCACCGCTCTTCTGCAACCTCTGCATCTATTAGAAGGACAGCTGCTGAACTTCAAAGACAAAATGAAATTAGGCTGATCTGCGAGGCCGTAAATTTGACTTAGGCGAGACTAGACGCGGGCACAGTTGGAAAGTGAAATTCAACTAAAGTACTGGTCCAAGGCAGGGTCGCCGGCGGTATAGAAGCGTTCTAGCGGTGCGCTGTGGCAAATCGGACGCTGTGGCAATTCTTCCAGACGAACCCCACCAAGAGCAGTGCTGACAGCAGCTTCGATCGGGCTTCGCTTTCGATTGTTTCTTTCTCTGGTCGAAGACTCGTTCAAATGAGCTGCCGAGAAGAGGGCGTCCATATAGTCTGAAGATTATATGGTAACGAGCACGACTCACCGTATAGGACACGGCTAATTTGATTTAAATAGAACTGTGTATACCTGAAGCTGCAGGGCACCATAAATAAACAAGACACATTCACAGTCTGTGACACGTAGTACATTCACAGACTCGCTCTTGTTGACTTACGACGAGGGCCGCTAAATAAGCTTAAAAATGCCCAACAAAGAACGCTGACACGAAGACGGGGCACGAAACCGAGAGTGATAGAGATCCGTGTACCCTGAGATGTCAGTGCCCGCTAAAGAACCCCAGGTGGTAGAAATTTCCGGAGCCTTCCACTACAACGTCTCTCATGATCATGTCGTGGTTTGGGGAAGTAAAACTGCAGTAATTATTATTACAGCACATGAAGACAGCTTCTACGAATGCGCACCAAGGAAAAGACGTTCTCTATGTTGCGCAGACTCGCAGACTGATAACTCATGCGCTCGCACACGTGTTGTATATTTAAAAAATAAGCGTATGCTATCATGCGTTCATTCGTATTGTAACATAGATAATTAATATTTATGTCCACAATTCGACTGTCACCAACGCTTATATTTCAACGATCTGCCGTATAAGTTTTTTTTTTTTCCTCCTGTTTAATATTCTGCGAATGCTCCCTTTCTCTATCATTGATGCAGCGACCACGTCGCCCTATAGTATTCTCTCATGTGTCCCGAGTTCCACAGTCACTTAAGAAGGTCACCAGTAATTACGGCGCACCTCGCGTGTTTCTGGCTTGAAAAAAAAAACTTCATATATGTGCGCCGCTTCCGAATTTTAACGGCGCTACGTAATCTGCTATGGCGCGGGAGAATTTGCAATACATTAAACCCGAATTAATGACAGTAGAGCATTGCAATATTTACACTACTGATCTCCGACTTACTCGCCGTAGGTTATCGGTGGGAGTCGCTACACGCACGCACGTCTCATTAGATGCGATTTGAATTTCAAAGAAGGCAAGTGAGTGCATCAGTGATCAGTCTATCAGCCTGTATAAAAGCCAGAAGGCTTTCCTTGGCTTCTATGTGCATAGATACTGCTTTTTCCGCTCTGTCCTCGTGCACGTGTTCTTTGTGCCATGTTTTCCTGTTTATTCAGCAGCCCGTGCCAGTCAATAGGCTATGCCAGTACTCGCTTGCCCTCCGCAACTTATCTTGTGAACGGGTCTACTTTTATGCTCTACCTAACGTTCCAAATGTAATTTCTTTTGCCGGTTATTATAAGCCTGCACTATATTACCATATTCACGTATAAGAACTTCCAACATCCGTGGTGTATCACAGTATGTAGGATAAGGTATGCTTCGACGATAAACTTGCAGCGTTATGGCTTGACCTTCAGACTAGCATGTGGGACGTTCTGCATATAAAACTGTGGCGCAGAACTATCAATACAAAGAGAGATGACCTCGCAAGTGAACCCCATTCCGAAAAAAACCTTGTCAGAAATTGAATGCTACATTCTTATGTGGTTGTTATTTAACAGATAAATAGTTATTAATAGAATTTTGTCGGTCAGTTATTGAATTCTGCGGAGTTATAAGAAATTTGTGAACACTACTTGTAATTTGCTCGTAAGAAAAGCATAGATGAGCACTAGCTCAAAAGCTTTTCTACCGCCACATAAAACTCGTATAAAAACCTAATGCACAAGTTTTCTGTTATATTCTGCTTGTTTCTAGCCTCAGACTCCTCGATCATTCAATTACGAAATGCCTGAAATAGATATCAACCAGCTTTCAGCCTACGCCTCCAATGTAGGCCTGAAGGCATAAGTAGTCTGCTCCCTGTAATTAGGATGCTCCCTTCACCTATAAAAGTAGAACGCGATAGCGTCACCGTGCTACGTTGCGCTGTCAATCGCTACTATAGCCTCCTGGTTAGCTCAATTGGCAGAGCGAGTGCCCCTGGACAGGTGCTGGTCCCGGGTCTGAACCCCGACCAGGGCGAATTTTTCGGCAACTAACAAGCTTTAATTTCTGAGAAATGCGTATGGATTTCCTCATGGCTTTGTGCTACAAAAAGGTGGATGTTAATTTTACTTTTCATAAACCGTGCTCCACATTGCGGGTCTCCGCAGAAATCATTTGCCATATTCATGCCCGTGCGCTTCGAGTTGTCGATGGATTCACCCTCGCGCTATCAATCGCTACTAGCCTCCTGGTTAGCTCAATTGGCAGAGCAAGTGCCCCCGGACAGGCGCTGGTCCCGGGTTCAAACCCCGACCAGGGCTAATTTTTCGGCAACTAAGAAGGTTTCATTTCTGAGAAATCTGCATGAATTTCCTCGTGGCTTTGTGCTACGAACGGGTGACTGGTAATTTTCCCTTTCGTCTTCCAGTATTGCGGGAATCTCTCGAAAAATATTGATTGTGACTTGTTTCTAACACGAAATAAACACTTATTGAACAGTGCTATGCATAAAGTGGCCCATTCTTCTAAGCAGCACCCATTTCCAAAGCACTCGAGAGATCAGAAGTAGCCCCGGTGCGAAGGTAAACAAACATCGGCAAGGGCGGTTCCACCGAAGAGTCTCGCTTCGTTTCTACCATAGCGCTTCCTTCACATCGAGGTTTCGAGGAAACTAATCATATGTGTTAAGGCTGGACATATGCTACTGTCACAGAGTTGGCGGCATGCCTGATTATTCTTTTCTATATTTTGTACAAAGTTGCTGCGTCCACTTTATTAACGTACGTTTATCAAATCTGAATCTTATTTTGGTCAGTGTACGAGCATGCATACGTGCTCGCTGAATCGCATTGTAAGCCTAGCTTCGCAGTCCACTGGCGGGGGCGTACGTGCCGCATGTTTTGTCTCTTGCTTTTCTCAGCTCAATATGTCCCCTACTAGAGCCGAAGCCTTGAGCTCCATTTTGTACATGTGTAGCTTTTTCTCGCCTGCGGGACGACCCTTAGCAAGACAGAAGTTGGCGTACGCGCCTCTTGTTTTGGCTGTGTTTTACTTTGGCCGTTTCAAGGTCACCCCATGCATGGCCAGAATCTCGCTTTTCTTTTGGTTGTTCGTCATTTTTTGTGACGCCATGATGGCGGCCACGCAGTGCGAGAATTACAGCCCTACGTGCTTACTTTTTAGGGGCGAAGCTCCTTAGGGTGTGGGTCCCTCCTCTGTAGTAGTATGTATGTAGCCACCTCGCGCCGCCGGGAGGCTCGCGCTCGCCCTCGGCGCGTGCCTCGCGGCGCGCGAGCTCTCTCACTCTTCCATCTGCTGTCTTGTGAGAGAGAGAGAGAGAGACAGAGAGAGCGAAAGGCGCGCGTTGACTATGGAAACGCTCTTTCTTCGATGAACGCTCTACCAGCTCGCAAAGAAGGAGAACGCGCCCTCACCCGCGAGAGACAACGTTGGCGCAGGCAGCGTCTAAAGTTTCCTACTAAAATGCTAGAGGGAAAACTGGCGCTGCGATCGTGAAGATGCCATGGGAATGATGGGTATGACATGGATTTGTCTAGCCTTCTTGCCTGCGGCTTCAAACGTTCTGGTGGATTTGTTTATTTCTGTTTTTTAGCGTCGGTGCCGCGAGTGGCATTACTACACTTTTTCATTACGTGAGGAAGGCAGCGGCTGTAGTGTACGGTTTACCGCTACAGATCATCAGACATTCGCATGTACTAAAGTCGTTTGCAATGATGAGGTACCATGCAGTCTGTTTCGTTGTTGTGTATGTTGATGGATGGCTACACATATTATTTGCAGTGGTATTTTACCCAAGTTTAGAACTATTTGCGCTGCGTCTCGCGAACCTTATCGACGTGATCTTGATGCTCTTTTTCTTTTGTATCAGGTGCGAAAGAACCTGTAAGCGTAGGGTCGCTTTCACGGCTGACACATCCCTTGTGACAAGGCTGTCCGTGTATCCTATACTAGATCATTTCAATTCCGCTGTCTGACTAATTCAACGCTGACCGAATGCGCCAAGCAGACGCACAGTTATCGTGCGTAGTAGACACCCAGTGGGCGAGAGGCAGACGCGCCTGCATGCAGTCGACGCTCAAAAAGTCATAGTGATTTCCACTGGCGGATCTGGAGCGGTGTGCCGAATCCACGACGGAGCAACAAAATCCGTCGCGGAGCGATCCGATCCCCATCGGCCAGCGAGACATAAACTCGCTCCGGCAGGGATTACAGCGGAAGTTGTCACACGCATCCGGTTGCCCTTATTGCCAGCCTTGCGTTGGACTACGTTAGACCTCGCACAAAAGTATGCATACCTCTTCCTCCGAGTACGCGTGTACTACTTCTTCGACTACTTCTTCGTTTGCACGGGGACTCTGGAAACAGCTCCTTAAATAGCGTTTCGTACAGCACGTGCGACTCTTTTCGCTGCTGCTGCTGCTGCTTTCCGACATAGAACTCTTGCTGTTGCTCAGAGCGAGGAGCAGTCCCCTGCAGGGTCGAACGACGTCATTCCAAAATATGTAAACAAACGCCCATGGTTATCAGACAGCGCCTAAAAAAAATCGCCGTGCTCGGCTGATCCGGAAATGACGACACCGTATAGCTGGAGTTCCGGCAGAATCCGGCTCTACGAGACGGATCAACGCGGAGCGCTCCGTCGCGGAGCAAGTTGCCCCAAATCGCCCAGTGGAACATGCGAACTTGCTCGGGATCCGCCAGTGGAATTCAAATTCTCGGTCGAGGAGCAAAAAAAACTTGCTCCAGATCCGCCAGTGGAATTCACTATCAGTTCAAATCGAAGCTCAGGCGCAGTTTCCGACGGAATTTAACGGCACAGTTGTTTATCAAACATCACGTGTTTTTTTTTTGTTTTTTTTTTACAAAAACAACCACCAAGCGATGGGCGATATTGCGCTCTTGCTACGGCCTTGCGCAGGGGCTTGGCATATAGTGGCCACGCATATAGTTTGTAAAAATGGAGTGGAGCACTTTCCCTGCACTAGAAGAAGCGAGCGAAAGCCCGTTTGTTATATTTAGAAGACATATCTACATTTTACACACTTGAAAATGTCAGCACGTCACTTACAAGAGCAAAAATCTTTAAGTTCAAACTCAAATATATCTGGAACTTAAACCTGTATGGACGCTGCTAAATCTGGGCACAAGCAGAGGAGGCAACATTGCCATATCGCACAATATTGCTAAATTTCTGAGCGTTCAGTATTTTTCTGACCGCGAAAAAGCAACTGGTATCTGCGCACGCACATAGTTATTCCAAAGTCTTCCGTATTAGTGCAATTATTGTCGTAAACGACCTATTTTTTTGAAGCCGCAAAGCCATATGAAGCCAGCAGAACGAAGACTAGGCAAATCCATGTCATACCCATCATTCCCATGCTGTCTCAGCCGCCTTGTTTGAAACTCCCATAGACACTAGCACCAGTTTTCCATCTAGTATTTTAGTAGGAAACTCATGCGCTGAACCACGGTTCTTGCCGCTCCCATAGACACTAGCGCAACAGTTCCGTCTGGTAGTTACTGTAGGAAAGAACCGGCCGACCGGGCAGCTAACCCCTCTCCCTTCCGCTTAGACACACACACACACACACACACACACACACACACACACACACACACACACACACACACCACGCTAGTGATGTCGGCGCAGCTCATATGCGCAGTCGCGATTATAACTTTGCAGACCATGCGAACCCGTGACAGCGTGCATATATATACGCGGCTCAGTGCCTGCTGTCGAGTCTCGCAGAGCGCATGCGCGTCCATTCTAGCTCGCTGGTCTGCTCGCTCGGTCGCTGCGCGCTCGCGAACAAGCCGTGACCGGAATTTGTGGCTTCGGCCACCAGCATAGCTTACCACGTGCACATATAGTGGCGCGGCAGCCTGGAAGTCCTTGGTCTGGTATCGGCTCTCCTAACTACAGAACATTGAAGCATTCCCGCAACAGATGGCTGCCGCTGGCATAATGTCCTGATCGAAAAGGCGCTGCCCATTTCTAATCGCTTACTCTTCTTGTATGCTCTGGCATTTTCACTTTTATCGTGTATCCTAATTGACAGACAAACATGCTGTTTGAAGAGCACCACATTGTGAATGGTATACAATGAAGTTTGCATATTGCCATTCAGGGTTCTGTGAGCATGCCGTCACGAGTGCCGGTCGAAGGAAGCGAATAACCGAATTATTTCTGGAGGGCTTACCCCAACGAGAGATCTGCAATCTGCTTAAGAAATCTCGGAGGGCGGTCCACAGGGCCGTCAAGACCTCGAATGGACTACATGGAAGAACCAGAAAGAAGTATTGGCAGGAATGAATTACTGCCCTCTATTGTTACTCAGTAGGGTATATGCAAAGTGCTAGAACATGTACTGTTATCTACCATAGTGAAAATTTAAATGAGAACTCGTTACTAAACAACTGCGAGCATGGCTTCCGCAGCGGATTTTCCTGTGTTAGGAAATTGAGAGTTGACTCATGACCTGTCAAGTGCATTGGACAGAGGCTCCACGACAGACAGCATAGATTTCCAGAAGGCATTCGACGTTGTACACCATGATGCATTTACTGAAAATTTGTCATGGTATGGTATTGACAGTAGTGTAACTAATATGTTAAAAAATTATTTGCAGTTTAAGCGCTTAAGGGCTGTTTTTAACGGAGAAAATGCGGTGAGGTCCATGTTACGTAATAAATACCGCAAGGGTCGCTATTTGGCCCATTGCCATATTTTACTTATGTGACCGAGATTAATGGCAACATTGATTCTTCCGCACGCGTGTTTGCAGATGATTGTGCGTTGTAAAGAGTTATTAATAACAAAAATGATTGTGCATTTTACAACGCGACATAGATCACATTTCTTAGTGGTGCACATATTGGCACATGAACGTCAACATTAAAGAAACAGTGTACATGTGTTTTTCTAATAACAAAACGAATCAACTGCAGAGTCACTATAAATTTTATGGAACGTAACTATTATATGTGTGCGAATTTAAACATTTAGGAGTGTTTTTTTCTATCACTGATTTATCATGGACATGACATATTCATCACGTTACTGCCAAAGCACCTCGTGTGCTAGGGTATCTGAAAAGAGACGCTAAACAATTTCGAATCAAAGGAAGGACTCTGCTTTATCCCTCCAATGTACGATCAGCACTTGAATATGCCAGCACTGTTTGGGACCTCTGGACACAAACGGATATAGACAAGCTACAAAGAATACAGAATAGCGTTGTGCGGTGTGTATTTCGAAACCATTCAAGGAAATTTAGTATATCCGAAGCAAAAGAGATAATTGGGAATCTTCAGAAAGGACACTTCACTCATAAATTGAAATTGTTCCATGACATCTACCATTCTAGAGCAAGGATTGATGTGACTAAGTATTTGCATGACCCAGATTACTTGTCTGCGATGGATCACGAAATAAGGTGAAAGAAATACGTGGAAGCACCAAGTATAACAAGAAGTTCTTACCGGATGCAATTAGAGCCTGGAATCGGTTACCCAGTGATATTGTGTAGAAAACTTAAAATGATGTGTTTGTCCACGCGCTCCATGATATAGTAGCATAGATATGACCATGTTGTGACGCAAAAGCGTAGGTATGACGATGTTCTAGTGTGTGTGTGTTCTTTTTTTCTTCACGTGTGTGGGTACTTTATAAATAAATAAATAAATAAATAAATAAAAGTGACCACTGGGAGCGGTTGCACCCGCGCACATTGAACACCTAATGTACCATCAGGGTGGCTAGCTGGGCTAGTTGGAAGGCAAACTTGCAATGCATTTCCAGAAAAGGGAAGAAAAGGGAAGAAAAAAAGAAGAAGAAAAAAAGAAAATGGCAGATGACTGCCCGCAATCTTCGCGTCTGTCTTCTTCCCTTTTTCTTTTGATAGCATTGGAAATTCATTGCAAACGTACCATCTGCAGTACTTCAGCCGGCGTGCCGGCGCGCAGCGAGCGGTCGGCGAGATAGAATGGCCGCGCATGCGCAGTGTGGCACTCTCGACAGCAGACGCCCAGTCGTTACACAGCGCGTGTATGCACATTGTCGCGGGCTCGCGTGGACGTGATCTCCAAACTTATGATCGCGACTGCAAATAGGCACAGAAGATCAACGTAAACAAAGTCATTCCACTTTTCGAAGTGGATTACCAGCGGAGCTAAAGCAGAGGAATGCTTGAAGCTTTCTGCAGCTCACTCGGATTCTCGCCACCGCCGGGATCGGTCCACGGGTTTTTTTAAAGACGATAGTCTTTGTTGGGATACTTCAACGCAGAAATTTTGGTCTGTGTGTGTGTGTGTGTGTTCAATTTGTCCCCCTGCGATCGAAAACAAATTAAAATAATGTGGGGGTAGCCCGCACCACCCGAAGGTATATCGGGCTTACAGCCAATTGTAAAATAAAAAAAGAAGGGAAATATTCCCGAAAGGTGAATTTCGAGGGAGAGCCAATTATCTAACAAAAAAGGTGTGTGTGTGTGTGTGTGTGTGTGTGTGTGTGTGTGTCCTGCTGCGAAAGGTGAACCCCTTCCTCAACGACCACCCAGCTTGAACTGGTGGCTACCTTCATACTTCTGAACACAGTCGACCAAAAAGCAAATATTACGCATATCTGAGGCGCAACATCAATACGTAAGTATTAGACGATGTGTTCCTTTAGTAGAAAACACATAGATGCATAATTCTAAAGACCCTAGTGCTTGTTAGGATGCGCAAAAGCGGACGTTTGCTACGCAGTTCTGCGTACCCAAGCTTCTTGCGTTTCCCGATACCATGGCCAGATGGCGCCCATATCTCACACAACGTTCGTGACGGGAAGCATCTCGAATACATAGGCAGGCAAAAAAGGAGCAGAGGACACAAGACGAGGTCAAGCAAAAATGGGAAACATATCTCGAGAAAAAAGCCCTGGTACAGAGTTTAGTTGAAGCCAAGATTAAAGGCCAAAGTGAACGTTGGATATCGGACATTCGCGAAAAGAAGGACGCATCTAGGCTTTTCTGGAACCACCTACAATCGCTGGGGAAGAAAACTGTAACTATGCAACGGCATATTGTGGATGAAGAAGGAAATAAATTGGAGGGGTACGACGCATTGACTTATATTCGAAACGCAACAGCCGATTCCTTTAAGAAGCATGACGAGGCTCCCTTTACGACGTGTAACAGTAGCAAGGGAGACCAAGTGGAAGAACTAGTTCTGGAAAATTTCAATTGGAAGAAGGCGGAGGAAATGATTCCCAAACGAACAGCCACAGGATTAGATGGGGTTAGCATTACTGTAATAAATGAGCTCGGACGAAACAGCAAAGAAGCCCTATTAAAAGCAATTGAAAAAAGGTTAAAGGACAGGCGAATACCGGACAGTTGGCGTCAAAGTAGGATGAAGTTCATTTATAAGGGCAAGGGAGAGAAAAATAACATTCGCTCCTATAGACCACTGACCATTACATCAGTACTCTACAGGTTGGCGATGCAGGCAATTAAATTTAAAATGCAGATATGGACAGAGCTTAATGGCACTTTTGGCGAACTCCAAAATGGATTTCGAGTCGACAGGAGATTAGATGATAACCTTTTTGCGCTTACGCAGTGTATAGAAATAGCCGGAAAAGAGAACAGACCCCTACATTTGGCATTTTTGGATATTAAGGGTGCGTATGACAATGTGAATCAGAATATTTTATGGGACATAATGAAAGAGGCTGGTATAGGGGATGATTGTATAGAGCTCTTAAAGGAAATATACAGTGGAAATACAGTATGTGTGGAATGGGAAGGTATGGCGAGTAATGGTAGAATGGAGGCCGTCGATATAGGTAAAGGGTTGAGGCAGGGATGCCCGTTGTCCCCACTATTATTCATGCTTTACATGAGGAGAATGGAGAAAGCATTGGAGATGAGCAATATTGGTTTTAAGCTGTCGTACAGACAGGCAGGTATAGTGATAGAACAAAAGCTCCCCGGGTTGTTTTATGCAGACGATATTGTGCTATTCGCAGACAGTCGAACAGATTTGCAGGGTCTGGTTAGTATATGTGGTCGGGAAAGTGAAGATTTAGGGCTAAAATTTAGTGTGACAAAATGCGGCTGGATGATATTCAATGACAGCAACGATCAGACCATATCAATACAGGGCGAGGAGATACCCAGAGTACGAGAGTACAAATACCTCGGGATATGGATAAATGATGGGAATAGATACATGGAAGTACAAGAAAAAGCTATGATAGTTAAAGGAAAGAGGAACTCCGCAATAATGAAGCATAGAGCGCTGTGGGGTTACAACAGGTACGAGGTAATTCGAGGTTTGTGGAAAGGTGTAATGGTGCCAGCACTTACATTCGGAAACTCAGTGGTGTGCATGAGGTCAGAGGTACAATCAGGGCTGGACGTGAATCAGAGGACGGTCGGACGTCTCGCACTGGGCGCCCATGGGAAGACCACAAATGAGGCTGTTAAGGGGGATATGGGATGGTCTGACTTTGAGGGAAGGGAAGCTCAGAGTAAAATTAGGTACGAACAGAGATTAAGGAATATGAAAGAAAGTAGATGGGCAGCGAAAGTATTCAGGTATTTGTATAGGAAGAACGTTCATTTATAAGGGCAAGGGAGAGAAAAATAACATTCGCTCCTATAGACCACTGACCATTACATCAGTACTCTACAGGTGGCGATGCAGGCAATTAATTTAAACGCAGATATGGACAGAGCTTAATGGCACTTTTGGCGAACTCCAAAATGGATTTCGAGTCGACAGGAGATTAGATGATAACCTTTTTGCGTTACGCAGTGTATAGAAATAGCCGGAAAAGAGAACAGACCCTACATTTGGCATTTTTGGATATTAAGGGTGCGTATGACAATGTGAATCAGAATATTTTATGGGACATAATGAAAGAGGCTGGTATAGGGGATGATTGTATAGAGCTCTTAAAGGAAATATACAGTGGAAATACAGTATGTGTGGAATGGGAAGGTATGGCGAGTAATGGTAGAATGGAGGCCGTCGATATAGGTAAAGGGTTGAGGCAGGGATGCCCGTTGTCCCCACTATTATTCATGCTTTACATGAGGAGAATGGAGAAAGCATTGGAGATGAGCAATATTGGTTTTAAGCTGTCGTACAGACAGGCAGGTATAGTGATAGAACAAAAGCTCCCCGGGTTGTTTTATGCAGACGATATTGTGCTATTCGCAGACAGTCGAACAGATTTGCAGGGTCTGGTTAGTATATGTGGTCGGGAAAGTGAAGATTTAGGGCTAAAATTTAGTATGACAAAATGCGGCTGGATGATATTCAATGACAGCAACGATCAGACCATATCAATACAGGGCGAGGAGATACCCAGAGTACGAGAGTACAAATACCTCGGGATATGGATAAATGATGGGAATAGATACATGGAAGTACAAGAAAAAGCTATGATAGTTAAAGGAAAGAGGAACTCCGCAATAATGAAGCATAGAGCGCTGTGGGGTTACAACAGGTACGAGGTAATTCGAGGTTTGTGGAAAGGTGTAATGGTGCCAGCACTTACATTCGGAAACTCAGTGGTGTGCATGAGGTCAGAGGTACAATCAGGGCTGGACGTGAATCAGAGGACGGTCGGACGTCTCGTCTCGCATTGGCGCCCATGGGAAGACCACAAATGAGGCTGTTAAGGGGGATATGGGATGGTCTGACTTTGATGGAAGGGAAGCTCAGAGTAAAATTAGGTACGAACAGAGATTAAGGAATATGAAAGAAAGTAGATGGGCAGCGAAAGTATTCAGGTATTTGTATAGGAAGAACGTTGATTCACAATGGAGGAAGAGAACTAGGAAGCTTACCAGTAAGTATACATCCAGTAACGAAACGGATGGGACGAAAAAGAGCGTTAAGAGCATGGTCAGAGCGGCGGAGAACTCGGATTGGATAGCTAGAATGGAGAAGAAACCGGCATTGAACAACTACCGAAAAGGGAAAGACGAAATCAAGAGAGAAAAATTTTACGATAATTCAAAGGGAAGCGCTTTACTGTTTGAGGCAAGGTCCGGTTGCCTGAGAACCCGAAGTTACAGAGCAAAATTCAATAAAGAAGGGGATACATGTACGTGCTGTGGAAAAGCTAGGGAAACGACAGACCATATTTTGATTGAATGTACAGATGTCCACCCAGGTGTAGCTGTGGACACTACCCTACAGGAGGCCATGGGTTTCAGGAGTAACAGGGGAAAGCTGAACATGCCGGCGATAGATATAAGTAAAAGGCGCTTAGAACATTGGTGGCGCAAAAGTATGGAGCAAACAAAAGCGAACGGTAGTTAGGGTAAGATTGTTTCATCACAGAGGAACGATAATAGATAAAATAAATAGACGAAGTAAGAAATTAGTTGTGAAAATATGTGTGATTCGGGAAAAGAAATGGTTGTAAACGAAAAAGAAATAAAGCTAGAGCTTGGTGGCCCGGCCACCGCCCCGTTATAAAGGGGACGCTCCTAATATCCATCCATCCATCGTGTCGAACGGGTAGCACAAGGCAGCGGAACGGCCGCGCGCCACTCCTGCCGGTCCCTTTCTCTCCTCGCGTCTCTTCGTTTTCCCTCTCGCTTGCGCGACTCGTCGGGGAAACAGAAACACGCGAACCGGGACTCATGTAGTACGGCCGGTAGAAGACTATCGTCTTTCGACGACATTTGCAGCGAAGCACGGAGATACGCGGCCATTTTTTTTTCTTACGGACGAAACGCACACAAAAACCCACACACACGCAAGCGCGCACGAAACTTGAAGCTTCCTGCACCTCACACGTTCTTTCACTAACTCAGGGATCGACCCACCCACAGTTTTTGCTTAAGGACGACACGCACACACACACACACACACACACACACACACACACACACTTCCCATGAGGCCTGAAACTCTGTTCTCCATAAGGTTTTTCACTACACCTCCTCGAGTGGACCACAGCTGTGGGTCACGCGTTCTCTCCACGCGCGCAGCGATCTGCTGGCAACTAGCGTACAACAGGCCCGCCAAAAAAGGCTGTGACAGTGGAAGTTGAACTTCCATCTAATACAACACCGAAGCCCGATGCTCTGATCAGTTAGATACAGGCGCACGCCTAATAAAATGGAATGGGGCGCCTTTAAGAATGCCCCACATGCAAGTACTAGCTTTGCGTAACGCCGATGATTGAAAAATTTCTTTCGTGCAAGCCCGCGTGTTGAGGCGCCTAATGCGCTTTCAAAACGGTGACAGCACCGTTGAGCCGACTTGAGGGAAGTCCTGTAGAACGCCAGCATATTTCCTTTTCGGTACTTTCTACCTTTTGATTTACACTCTTGTTACGTTCGTGATAACAAAAATGTTTCTTTGTCGAATTGTTCAGACATCGTTTGGCTAGATTGTTCAATGCCAGCTATTTCGTTTGGCAAACCCTAAAGGCCAAGCTATGTTTCTTCAACTCTGCCAGCTTCGCTAAGAGGTCCGTGCAAGCTTTGTCTATGACATTGGGCCGGACCAAAAATTGGTATCTCCCTTGCCCCGATGCATGTCCCACACTCCCATTTTTTGTTGAAGTCTCCTCGTCTGGCCTTACTCACACCTGAATCAACTGTAATTTCGAAAGCAAAAGCCACATTCGAAGCACGACAGAATTGGGTCACTTTCACTGCTCACGGAAGGGCAGGTGCAACAACGAAAGATTGTAAGCAGCTCTTGTAGTACGTGCCGCTTTAGTTTTAGGCACGCGCGAAGTACAAATGCAGTCCATCAATTTGGCAGGAACAGCAGAACCCGAAAACGGAAGGGTCAAAATATGAAAAATTAACCAGCTCACCTGGAAACACGGAGATCCGCTCAAGGTTTCGCTTGCGATGCGCTTACCGCTGCAGCCAAGTAACAGCAAACGCCCTCCAATGTATTAGTGGCATTATCACCAGCAGCTTTTCTTTCACTTTTTTTTTTTTAGCGTGTGGTGGCAGTGCAGGTTGACAGTAGTCGTGGCGCAAATTAGACACTGGGTTTTCGATATTCACGTGTCCTGAAATTCTCCTGGGATATGGTGCTGCTTTTCCGCTAGTGCACTAGCCGCGTTAATGTTCCTTAGACAGTTGGTCTGAAACTTATGCGCAGCCCAACCCTTCGTTGGCTGCGACGCCAGGAAACAACACCGCTTCGAAAAAGAAAGCGACGACAACGGGCGAATTTTACGGAAATGGCCACGTTCGACAAGCGAGAGACACGACAGCGGAAAATCGGACACATTCGCGTGCACTCGGCGCAGAGACTACGACCGCCTGGGCTTCGCAATCCGGCTTCCGGCAGTTACCGGGTGAAGCTGTGGTGCGGCCCTGTGCCTGGCCGGACTCTGAATGCGAAGGCAACAGTGGGAAAATCCTGTTATCAGCTTGACGCCGTGCGCAAATCCAAGCCGCGAGATAGCTCGTAAACCACGTGTCATCCTTAGTAGCGGACCGCGAACTTGTGAAACTACCCAGTCCTGTCGATTTCATTGTGTGAAAGGCAAGCGACTCTAGTTTCTGGCCGATTTGGGTGCAGCGCTCCGGCGCCGTCGCTTAAATTTCTCCGTAGAATGTATCCAGGTCGCTAGTCGTTCGACAACCTTGTGTGCTTCTCGTTTCTCTTCTCGTTCCAATGCAATGCTCCTGCTCCTGTGCAGCGTTATTGCGCGGCATCCGGATAGGGGTCGCATTTACGAGGGCATGCTCGTTTCGTGTTGGAGGGGCCGACACGTCTACATGCGACTCTTGCGGGACCGAAAAGACCATTGAACACGTCTTGTGAATTTGCGCTCGTTACAACACTTAGTGATAACCACTCCGGATAGTAATCAACAGACTGGACTCGCCGTCGTTTTCAGCAGCCAAGATTCTTGAGCCATTGCCATTTACTTCAATGGCATAGAAGGCAATGAAAAGCGCTCCTAGTGTAGCAGAGGTCGACGGGTCTAGGCGACCCTCTATAGGCGGTGTACTCTTGCGAGCGTGCGTGCTGTTAGCGTTCTCTCTCTCCCTCTGCCATTCTGTCATCCCCCTTTGATCCGTTCCCCCGCGCAGGGGACCGAATTGGACGCGCACCTGGTTCTCTCTGCCTTTCCTTGCTTTCATCTCTCTCTCTCTCTCTTTCACTTTCTTTTTTACTTGCACCAAATGTTTTTATGGCTTCGTCTGTAGTCCCACAGAAACCCACCAGTGTACTTTCAAAGGATAATTTATTCGAAGCAATCCTAATTTATCATGTTCATTTAGTGTTCACTTGTCGGTTACACTGCTTAAGTAGTTGGGTTCCATAACTTATTGTCTAGTATCTCTACGGACACGCTCCCATCTCCGGCACATATCCGCTTCCGCAAAGTGTTTTATATGAAATACTAGAGGGGTCCTCCGCGTGCCTGGTAAGAAAGGAAAAGTTGGCAGAAACACGTTAGATTACTTGCGTGTAGTCAGCCACACTGGCCACATGCACTAGGCATGTGGATGAATAGCAGCTGGCTTGTTTGGCACTTCGGGTGCCATGGATTGACTCCTATCGAAATCACGTAGAGTTCTTTTGACAGTCATGAATTGCATTCTTCACGTGGGACTCTGAGAAATTTCACATGGAACAAAGTTTTAATGACACAACGTCATCAATGACGTTACCAGTGTCGTTTTTTGTCAAGCCATTGCGATGTCATCACGTAATGTTCCATTGGCCACATGATCCCTGATACGGCGCACTTATGCTATGGTCAACTTTGGGCTTCCTAGCATATTGATGAATTTTTCCTTCTACCCGCGGCAACGCCGGGTTTTCGACAAGGTCATGGCTAACTCTTTGAAGGACACCTCCGCATTGGACACACAAGGCTATCGCCTTAAAGAAGGCTGCAGTCATAAGTAGTTGCCCCGGTAAGACAACACCTAAGACCACTTCACTAGAAATGAGAACCAGTCACCAAGCTCCACGTCAGGCGAATAACGCCGCGAATGTCAATCGCTACGGCGAGATGCATCCACTTTGCGGTGGCAAATAGGCCCTTCATCGGCTGCATAATATGCTCCGCGCACCCACGGAGGCTCGGATGCTCATACATATGAAGGCCGATTCGGTACATCGCAAAGAATGAAAGATTATGGAACGGCATCATAGATCCATAGCACGACGATTGGCGAAAGGAAGACAATGATGGGACAAGAAAGTGCCTTCAGACCGCTCGCTCACGCACTCATGGGTCAGGACACTTTACTGAGCGCTTTCGATTTACAATGTCCCGGGCCAGCACCGGGCAGCCCGCAGACGCCTCGCCGGCGAACATGACTTCATTATCACGTGATTCTAATTCCCCTGGCCTGTCAGTGGGCGGGGTTTCCGGGAGGTCCCCGTGAAAAACGAATTCACCGCAGGTGTCCGGGGCCGTCCGGAGGCGTCCGGGACTTGTAAAACGAATACTCTCTCTGGCTTTCTTCAGTCAGTTTCCTTTCCTTTGATGTGACCCACGTGGTATCTGCTGGTCCCTGAAGCGAAACAGCTGTCCGGCGAGTACAAACAGGATGGTTCGTACACCCGCCGTTGGCAGCGCCAACTCGGGGGAAACGAAACGTCCCACACCCAAGTGTTTGCTCACAGATGCGCGCACCTCTCTACACTGCGCACACAAAACATAAACGACGAAAGTTGCCTGAGCGGCGTGAACGATGTACTGGAAACAGGAACTCTTGATATACACGTAGTATAGAAACGACATTGAACTGACTCAGATATCCATGCGAAAGCCATCTTCTCTGGCCTCGAAAGTCTCTTCGGGTTCTTTTGTCTAGAACAGACAACGAATGCTATGGTGTTTAGTCACTTTTCTATAGGTGTTCTTATGACCGTTTTTTTTTTTTTTGTGCTGCTGGTTCGTGAAACACATTAGGGTGGCACCCATCAACAGCATTAGGGGCTCTGTGCAAGGCTTAAATGTCGCAATCCGCAATACGCATTCAATAGATGCGCATGTTTCGGGGGACTCCATGCAAGCGTATAGTATTATTTCCACGTTGCCGTTTTAATACGCAAGCAACGTTGGCCCACTCACCCAGGAATCCTCTCAGTCCTAACGTCCGCGGAGCCGTCCGTACGTCCGCAAAGCCGAACACGATGCACTCAGAAAGGAATAAAACAAAAATAAACAAGGAAATAAAACAGAGCGCATACTCATAGCGGTACGTCTCGAACTATAACGACCTAACGCTCAGAAGCCTGGTGTTCTACGCTTCAAGGAGCCGCACTGGCATGCAGTAGGAGAATATATGAGATCTATTTGTAACGGTGACGGCGATGTGCGTGTGACAAGTAAGCCCCCTCACGTGACAGCGAGGATCACTCAGTCTGCAGGGCGGTCTTGTTCTCGTAGTGCTGCGATGCCACCTAGGCGATTCTCGCTCATGACCGAAGAGCGGCAGCGCAGGGTCACTGAACGTCAGCGGTAGTTCCCACTAGGGGTTACCATTTATTCAAGTTACATGATGGTATGAAGTTACAGCATAGTGAAAAAACTGGACACTGTCTTGATTGGCAATCGGCTTCCATTATCGAAAAAGAGAAGAAGTTATCATCCCGCCTGCTCATCGAATCTTTTTGCATACAATCTACTACTAACACGATAAATCGGACACGGGGTCCACTCCCTGAGGTATACGCAAGCGCGTTGCGCCTTTCGCCGCATATATAATAAAGACCGCCATGCATTCGTTCATTGTGAACAAGGCACCCGTGCTGGGCGCCGAAACGTCAATTGTGTTGTTTTATTTTACTTGGCGAGTGTACGTTTTCTTCAACCATGATGGTATTGCTTAGCTGAAATCTACGCATGCAAAAAGACAGCTCCAAATTTTAAAATTCTCTATTTAGGAAACTAAGAACCGCTTTACAATGCCTGTTTGCCCCCCCCCCCCCCCTCCACCCCTTCCCTATTCCGATCCCACTACATAAAAAATAACCAAGAAAAAAAAAGGAAAATTATCTCCACGAAATACATTGGCGTTTAACGTATTCACTTTTGTCTCGCCGTACCCAAAGACAGCGTTTTAAAGAACGCACGGAGGATTACAGCTGTCAGTACCACGATATTTCGGCGACGCTGTGCATGTGTTTAGATTACAGGAGATATGAAGCGAAAAAATTTCAGTGAGCGCGCACATGTTGGCGACAGCGACGACTTTCTGCTTCGGCGGCGCGAATGGCAGGGTCCTCTAAAGGCGCTGGCGCTTTGGTACTGCTCCAGCAGCGCTAACCCCTGGACTGTGACGTCGGAATCGCTAGGCTTCTGCTTGGGCAGCGCGTGTAGCAGCACCGGAATACGGAGTACTTACATCGAATGCATCGCTCATTGTTCAAAAATAAACGGCTGTTTCTGTTTGGTATTATGATTAAGAGAACGCTGTGAGACACGCGGCTGGCTACGGGAAAGGTGTTGTACTACCTATAGCAACGATGCAAGAACACTGGTCACACCAATTACCGTAGACAGACCTATGTTAATGAACTGATTTACTGGCAATTACGATACCGGTGGACACTCTTACCTTCCTTCACCGATGAAGCACACTTTACCGCAAATAGACCCCGCATATGTCGCACCGCTCTCCTGCTCTGCTTTCCTCCTCATACTTTCACTGCACCTTCCACCCACTTTCCTCGCTTCCTCCGGTATACCATCTCAGCCGCAGTGTCCTGCGTTCGCAATCTTTCACTCTCCCCTGTGCCACTCGTTCGCTCCGTCCCGGTCGTGCCACAGCCGACTGCCTCGCCACCGTCGTGAGCACCCTCGAGCAAGCCCTGTACGACAGAGAGATGGCCATCTTGCTCCTTCTCGACGTCAAGTCGGCGTTTGACTCCCTCCCCCACGAATCCATCATCGATGCAGTTCGTGCGCTCGGAGTTGAGGGCAAGCTCCTGCGCTACGTGCAGGCATTCCTCGCCGATCGCATGTTCTGTGTGCGCGTGGGGAGGGCAACGAGCACACCGCGCCCAGTGTCATCGGGCGTGCCACAGGGAAGTGTACTGAGCCCTTTTCTCTTTAATGTTGTGCTCGCGCCACTCATCGAGTGCCTTCCGAGCGCGGCACCCTTCCCTGTGCGCGCGGTGATCTACGCCGACGACGTCGCTCTGTACGTGAGGGGCCCCACGCAGCAAGCGAGCAGGGTGCGTGCATCCTTGCAGCAGGCGCTCGACTGTGTGGCCACTTTCATCGCCGGCATCGGACTCACCATCTCGCCGGCGAAGACTGAGGCACTTATTGTTGTCCACCCCCGAGCCGCCCCGCGCTGCACCATGCCGTGCCTTCAGCTCCACGGTGCGCCCATCGCCTGGCGGAACAGCGTGAGGTACCTCGGGCTGACGATCGACGATCGTTTGCGGTGGCACCCCGAGGTGCGGCGCATTCGTCAGGCCACTCGCCGCGTGGAGTTCTGTGTGCGCAGGCTGCTAGCACGAGGGAATGGTTGCCCCCCCCCCCCCCCTCATTTGCCTGTGCAATTTATGAGGCAATGGCACTATCCCTCGTGTTTTATCCCCTTCCCATGTGCAGTGTGTCCGCGATACAGTGGCTCCAGATCGACCGTGACCACCGCCGAGTTCTCCGCATGTGCCATGGGATGCCTCGTTCTTCTCGTGTTGTGGACACCTTGGCGGAGGCTCGTGCGTGGCCTCCATCTCTCACGGCCGACATGCGAGCCCTGTGTCACATGGAGCGTCTCCATCGTGCGCCCGGCGCTGGCCCGCTCTTCCAGTACCTGCACAGTGTTCCCGAGTCGCGCGTGGGGCGCATCATGGACATCTATGAAGGCATCGTGTGCGACGACCCCGTGTCTTGTGCGCGTTGGCCTGCCCCTCACCGCGACCTTCACCTGCGCGTGTGTGTGACCCTCCCGGGAGTGCGCGAGAAGCGGCACATGCCTCGCGGTGCGGTCGCGCAGGAGGCGGCGTCGAGGATGCACGACGACCTTGCCGGACGGACACACCTGTTCACGGATGGCTCGGTGTTGGCGGACCGTTCGACTGCTGCTGCCTGCACCGCGCCCGGACTCGGCGTGTCCAAACAGTGCCGACTCGGGTACTGTGCCTCGTCGAGGACAGCCGAACTCGTCGGGCTCCAACTGGCCGTGGACCTCCTTCGGGAAACGCCGGCCGTCACAACTGCAGTCATTTTTTGTGACTCGAAGCCGGCCCTGCGTCTCGAAGGAGGAACGCGGCCCGCCGCTCGCCCAACGTGTTGCCCGCAGCCTTCTATCCCTGCAGGAGAGCGGACTCGACGTGGTCCTTCAGTGGCTCCCTGCGCACGTAGGCATTGCGGGCAACGAGGCAGCAGATGACCTCGCAAAGCGCGCCCACAGCCCGGACACCCCGATGAGCGATTGCGCGAGCTCTTACGATTCCGCGAGGATAAACTTTCGCAGAGAGCTCGCGCGCGCTCATCCCGACGCCCGCGTTGTTGACGGCAGCCAGCCACGCCCACTCCCGGCAACTGGATTCTCCCGGCGAGAGCGCACTCTCCTCCTCGCCTTGCGCACCGGTGGTGTTTGGCCAGCAGAGCGCCGCCATCGACTCCGCGGTTTCTCCTCTCCTGCGTGCCGCGACTGCGGAGAGGATGAAACCCTCTCCCACCTCCTGTGCGAGTGCCCGGCCTTCGACAGCGAGCGCGAGCAGCTGCGCGCTCGCTACCGCAACCTCGGGCTGCCCTGTGCCACGGAGCAAGACGTGCTCTTTCCAACAGGCTGCTCCGAACGTCGACGCTCCGCTCTCGCCGCAGTCCTCACCTTCATCGAGGACTCCGGGCTGACCGGGCGGTTTTAACCCCGCTCGACAGCTCGCTCCCTGCTGACTTTGACTCGGTGGGACGTGTGTGTATGTGTGTGTGTGCGTGTGTTTCGAACTCCCTCCTTCCTTCCTATTCTTTCATATCCCCTTCCCTTTGAGTGTACCGGTTGAGGTGTCCTCTCCGCAGAGACAGTTATCGTGCACTCCCCTCCCCCTTTCCACCTTTCCACAGCAATAAAGAATCTCTTCTCTGTTGGGTCGACGACGTCTAACTAACAAATAGACGTTTATGAGATGCGGTATAAAAGGAATAGGGCCTCAAGCGTAGCTACTTGATAGCTAGTTGAAAACTAATCAGCCGCATAGCAACTTAGCTGGTGAAGTATTGCGCTGCTAAGTTCAAGGGCACAGGTTTGGTTCCTAACCAAAGCGGCCGCATCTCGATTAGCGCGAAATGCGAAAACACCCATGTGCTTAGCTCTAGTCGCAGATAGAGAACCCCAAGCGATGAAATTCAATTTCTAGTCTACCCTTTCCGGCTTCTCTCATGAACATATCAGTTTGTCTCGTAATTAATCGCATTATGTTTAATCCCAGAGTGCGATTTAAATACTTACTACCGTGAAGGTCACATAAACACCTTACTCACCACCATAGCTTTCCGTAAATACTCATGAGTATACTCACGCATAGCTAAACCCATTTATGCGCGAGTCTCAGTAGAAGTAAGACGATCAACCTAAGCTGTGAGTAGACATGAGTATGGAAGTTAGTGAGTGCGTAGCGTGCAAAAAATTATGCTGAATAAGTATAGGGTGAATGGTCGCGTGCACTACCGAACTATGCTTGCCTGTACACATCAAGGAACGCGCAATTGCGTTTTAATGATCTCCAAAACCAAGTTTCTTATAATCGAATGTTCAATCCATATATATATATATACACACACAGGGGTTGGCGAAGTGGGGAGCTTCGGCTGCCGCATAAAGATAAGTATGAGACGTAGCACTTCAATGATATTCCATTTATTGGTCGACGCTGCGGTCACGCCCTGACCAAAGCGTCGATCACAAATGGAACATCACTGAAGTGCTACGTCTCCTAATATTTATATATATATATGGGTCATTCCATATTAGGCGGTAACAGCTTGTTTTTCGAGCACCTCCCATCTCGATCAAGAAAAATCCTGTTGTTACATCTACGTGTGGGTGGCGGTGGTATTGAATCAGGCGGTCTGAGCCTGGCATACAAAGCCGGCAATTGTTCCGCCCGAGCCTCCCAAGGGTTGATCATGGATGTGCCACCAGGCATAGCTCAACCCGGTGTCTCTAAGAAAACCTATCAGCAATCGTTGCACCCTCTTCCTTGCTATATCTGCATGTCGAAACCAATTATTCGAGGATCATTTCTCGGGAAAAAACATGAGGCGGCTTCGAACTCGGCGCTGAAACGAGAAACTGTGTTGCGCAAGTGAACTTATACGAAATTATTCATTTGAGCCCTTACTACTGCACAATTTTTTGCTCATTCTCTATGTGTCGGTCTTCATTAATACTATAGTCTGGCCATATTTTCTTTCACTCTACATTATTTTTGTTCATGACGAAACATTGCAAAATGTAGCGTATTAAGCAATTTTTACTAAAAACGCCGGCTCTATTATGAAAAATATAATGACAGTTTCCAGTTTCTGGCATCATTTACTAAGCGATAAAAATACTACGGGAGCTTGTAAAACCGTAGCCTTGTGGCCAGATGGCGACAGATTTGGGAAAAATCGTATTTTATTATTTATTTATTATTTTTATCTATAAAATACTGCAGAACTCCAAGCAAGGTTAGCAATATACACATGATACAGAAAAAATACCAGAATGAATCACTGTTGAAACACGTTTTTACACAATTTCGTTTATCTTAATGTAGAAGACTATTGCAAGAACAATTGAACAACTTGGTCATGGTACAACTAAAAAGGGGTTATGAAAAGACAACAGTATATGCTCAAATGATGACCCATATTGAGCCATCATTTTCGCAATGTCGCTCTTCAAGTAAAAATATTTTTTCGTATAACTCATTCTGTAGCACTCTTTGTTGGTAATCCACAAAAAAAAATGTTTTAAAAGGGTAATTTTTCTTTTAAGCGAGGAAGAAATTTTGAACTTAACAACCATGTGGCTGCACAAAGTTTCGCTTTGTTTCGTCTTCACCGCGCAGCCCGTCGACGCGGGATTGGTGTAGGCGCCCTTTCGCCTTCACCCAAAGTGCCTTTCTGTGGTTACTCAAAGTCATACGACTCTTCGCCACTGATTTGAGTAGCCTGGCTTCAAAGAACGTCGCGTTAAAACGCTACTAGCGCTCTCCGATATGGCCGAGAAAGCTGAAGACTGCACAGAAGGTAAGAAACGCCCGCGCTGAAGGCTTATTTGAAATTCAAGACAGGAGAACGAGGCCCAAGTAAGTTCTATCATAATATATTTCGTAAGCGAACTGAAAACTAAACGCCCGGGAATCTCCAATAAAAAACTGCTTATCTAGGAAACAGAACCTTTTAAGGCATACCAACTCCTAGATAGGTTGCAATTAGCGAAAAAAACGACAATTAACGAACAGACGCCACTTGAACTAATTTGGTCCTTTCGGGCAAACTCAAATGCTGCGAGAGGCTTTTCCTCGAAGTATTATGGGAATGCGCATCTCATATTACGCAAACATTAGCCTTTAATGAAATGTAGGCTTCCTTAACGGAACTCAGGCTCTTTCTCTGGACACATGGACTTTATTGTCTCACCCGCATGCTTTCTTTTCACATCTTTAATTAAGACATCACCTTTTTTTTTTGCGTCTCTGATTAAGACAACTTTATTCATTCTGACCAAACAACTACTACACGCGAAAGAGCTATCAATTACTCCCTGACACTTCCTTGTGCTTGCCTGCTACAGTGGTATTCTAAAAACATTTTTTTCGCAAGAGAACGCTTTCTTTATACAACTCCCTATTCAGTATCAGTAACGTTGTGCCAATCACCGAATTCATAACCTTGTGCGAAACTACTCAGTAAGAGGCGAAGTAAATAGGGATGAAAAGTCGCTTGTTGAACACATAAACGTGTTCGACAAGCGACTGTTCGAACGTGTTCAAAAAAACAATTGTTCAGTACAAAACTTTCTTGCTCACCTAAAACAAAAATTACTCCTTTAGAACTTCTTGTGTAAATCACCGAGAAAGAGTGCTATGAAACGAGTCATACGCTATGTTTTTACTTAGACGCTACGTTGCGAACATGATGGCTCGATATGGGCCAAAATGCGATATTTGCCATACTTGCCAACTGTAAACTGTAAACGATATCTGCCAGCTGTAAATCCACAAGGTTTCGGCTTTACAAGCTCTCACGGTATTTTTATCGCTTAGTACAGGAAGCAAGAAAGTCAGTACTTTCAATAAATTTCTCATAATAGAGTCGGTGTTCTTACTAAAAATTGCTAAATATGCTACATTGTGCAATGTATCGTCGTAGCCCAAAATAATGTAAATCGGAAAAGATATGGTCACACTATAGTAGTAATAAAAGGACGACACTATAAAGAATGAGCAAAAGAATTGTGCCGTAGTAATCGCATTAAAAATAATTTTGTTTATATTTATTTGCGCGACACAATTTCTTGTTTCAGCGCTCAATTCGAAGCGCCCTCACGGCCCGAAAATATTTGTCCCCGAGAAAGGATCCTCGAATAATTGCGCTCCGCATGCAGATAGAACAACGCGATTTTTTTTTTTTTTTAGCGAGATGGCAGATCGTCGGAAAACAAGCGTTGACAGTTTATATGGAATAACTAGGACATTCCTATATATATACATACAGGGAAAATAACCAAAAGCTTTACTCAATTCGACAGAAGTGCATGTTCATGGTAGCTGCGTGTATTTACAAGCCATATTTTTGCATCACTGAGTATTAATTGCTAGGTTTTAATTGGTCAACTTATTACTTACTGCTCATGATCGCTAACACGTCAATTTCAAAGCAAACCTGTAGAGCGCCTCACACGACCCTAGAATAAAGCATTTCTTTCGTGCTGAGGTGCGTTTGGTTATTTTTTCCAAGTAAGAACAAAAGCGCGCGAAACACGCGAAAGATGAAAAAAAAAAAAAAAAACACGCTCGCGCGCCGCATCCCGAGCGCTTCCAAATGAGGTCTGATGGACCTACGTCTGTGCTCGTTTATTGCCATATCGTACAGGCGTTCACTATGTAATGTGGTTCGATAACGTTTGGGAGCTGACTGGCGGTGCGGTAAGCGTGGCACCTGTTGACGCAACGTTGTTGTTCCCTCCCCCTTCCCCTTTTACGCTTCAAGACACTGCTGCGTTTATCAACGAGTGACCGGCGAGTTTCCGTGCCGGACCCGTCGGAAACTCCGAAAGCTTATACGATGTGGCGATCAACGAACGCAGCCATGTGTCCCACAAAGCTAGTTTGGAATCGTGAGAGTCATGGCACGTTAGCGTGCGTTTGTTTTTTGTCAAAAAGAACAAACAAACAACCAGCGCTAAACTACAGCGCTAAACAAATACTTGATTGCGGGATTCTTTGGTGTGCTTTACAACTTTGCCGTTGACATATTAGCGATATGAGCGGTAAATAAAAAGTTGAATAATTAAAACCAATTATTAATTCATAATTAGTGACGAAAATGTACTATTTGGAAGTACACAGAACCACCACTAATATGGAGTTGGTAGAATTTTAGTGGGACTCTTGTTTTTCTTTTTTTAATCTTGTTCCGAGGGTACACCCACGTGTGTGTGGTGTGTGTGTGTGTGGGGGGGTGGGGGGGGGAAGGGTTGCGTGCCTTCTTTTTCTATGGCAAAATCTACATAGGAAGCCAATCGTGACACCTTCAATTTCTGGAACGTTTTGGTATACTATTGCTTCTTGGTATTCATATTAAGGATAATTGTGTGTTGTGGTCTCTTAACATGTTGTTTAAACTGCCCCTGTAAGCTAGAAAGATGTTCAGTTGCGAAGGCCCTTCGACCCTCTCAACGCTTTGTTCACCTTTTGTAAACTTCACTGCTGTTCAAGTGTCTCTAAAACGAAACCTGCTTTACAGGGACAACGAAGTACTATGAGGCCATGTTTTCTGTCTTGAGCCCATGCTCATGTCTCTCAGTATCTGTTATGGGATACTGAGAGCGGCGGCTTAAGTAGTCCGACGGACTCGAGTTGGAATGGCAGCTGGAGAGTGGCCGACTTTCAGACGGAGGAAGCGGTGGGCACACTGTGTTCACCCATTTTTCTCTTCACTGTTCGCAAAACACAATGTAATTTCTCGCGCCCATCCAGTTGAAACATTGCCAGAAAAAGCAGGACTTTTCGAACCTAAGCACCCCCCTCCCTTGTAGCCCCCCTTTCACATTGTGTATCATCATCATCATCATCATCATCATCATCATCATATTGTGAAGTCCACTGCAGGACGAAGGCCTCTCCCAACGATTTCCAATTTACCCTATCCTGAGCGAGTTGGTTCCGCTTTACGCCCACGAACTTCTTAATTTCATCGCTCCATTCAACCTTTTGACTGCGTCTGTTACGTTTTCCTTCTCTTGGCATCCATTCTGTGGTTCTTACTGCCCATCTGTTATCTGTCCTCCGCATATGCCCTGCCCAGGTCCACTTTTCTTAATTGATATAAGAATATCGGCTACTCCTGTCTGTTCTCTGATCCATTCCGCTCGTTTCTTAAATGCGAAGCATTTCTTAGCGAACTTCGGCGACCTTGAGCGTATCTATCTATCTATCTATCTATCTATCTATCTATCTATCTATCTATCTATCTATCTATCTATCTATCTATCTATCTATCTAGCCGCCTACGACCTTGCGCTCTCCTGGGCGCTTCGTTAATGGGATGTATACGAAAATTGGTATGCCGCTAACATGACTGCATGACGAGCATAAATGACAGGTCATAACATGAAAATCATGACATGCACGTCCTGAGTGACATGATTTACATGACACGGTCTTGGTGCTCTCCTGGCGGTTTCGTTAATGGGATGTATACGAAAATTGGTATGGCACAACATGACTGCATGATGAACACGAATGAGAGGTCATAACATGAAAATCGCGACATGCATGTCATGAGCGGCATGATTTACATTTCGTTAATGGGATGGATACTTCCATCCCTGTGTGTTAAGGCTTTCGCCTAAATATTTAGGCGAAAACCTTAACTTTACCATGAAACGGGGAATGTGACCGTCCGGCGAAGACGACACATATTGTGCCAAAAAATTAAACCTCCATCTCATTCCCTTGTATAGGCCAAAATTGGCATGGCAAGGTACAAATGTAAACGGCACTCGTAAGTAATGACATCAGTAACGTGACACGCTTGTGACACGTCATGAATAACGATACTAAAACCACGTATGGCCCATACCCGCACTCCTCGGCTAGAGATGTCAGAGATGCGCCACACGTGATTGAATGTTAACTTTATGGCGCCTATGCCAAATTAGATTTGCGTGACGTCAAATGAATTTTGAAATCAATTGGTTGTTAACGTTATAGAGACTATGCCAAATCACATTCGTGTGATGCCAAATGAATTTCAAGATAAACTAATACAACCCGCGTTAGAGAATATGAAGACGCAGAATGGCTTTCGCCGTTAAGTCGTCGTCTTGGCATGCGATAACAAATGAGTGAATTTTCATATTGCCTTTCAAGTGGCACTTATGCCTCGCCAGTACAGCGCAACCATTAGGAAGGCAGGCACAACAACAATCGCTGCAGTGAATGACAACGTGTCCCTGCACCGCACTTTCTCCATTATTTCGGCGCTCAAGCACGCGGACGTTGAAAATCCTGTGTACTCTGGCCAAGATATCGCTTTGCAAGTCAGTGAGTAACGACTGCTACGTAACAGGGAACGAAACGCGGCGTATACTCAGCAAATCACGACGAAATGTTAGCGCTCTGTGCGTTAGCTAATCTGCTCGCTGTCTGCGGTTTTCAGCGGCCAAGGAAACCACCAGAAAACCCATGTGCTGTACCGTCTTTCCTTAGAGTGTATAGAACAACTATCCGGCTCCTTTCAGAGGTGTCGCACTTTTGACACTTGTCGCTCCGCTTAATGAAATTAAGCAGCTATTCATCCACCGGAGAAAAGGAATGTACTGTGGATAGCCAGGCTCTACAGGCGCAGAAATTGTTGTATGACCCACATTTTCTATCTATCTATCTATCTATCTATCTATCTATCTATCTATCTATCTATCTATCTATCTATCTATCTATCTATCTATCTATCTATCTCTAGACTGGCGGTGAGCGGGCACGCTTGGCCTTGCCCCCCCCACCCCCCCCCCCCCCACACACACACATGCTATTCATCGAAAGAAAAAAAAATGTGCTTAGGTTTGCAAGCAAACTTTTGTCCGAGTTATTCTCTCTTTTTTCTTAAATCGAAAACAGGCGGTGCTTAGAATCGGGTGAAAATGCGGTAGTAGCAGAATAAGTTCCACGAGATGCTCCGGAAGCACTCTTTCTACTTAACTTTCACGACTTGAGCGTGACTGTGTGGACGTGTTCTAAGACAATCGGGGGCACACGCTCGAACAATATCTAACTTGTCATTATTTCACTGGTTTCATCTATCTAATTTCCGGCGCCTACATGTTCTGCTGTCCTGCGAAATAAAAATAAAAAAAGCTGCTCCGCTGTCTCCTAAGCACAGTCATAAAACAATAAAGTCGCCCAAGTTTCCGCCCTTGTACGCAACAAAGGACACTTCTTTCACCTTCTCCGCAGTAAACCCTCAAACCAAATTTCTCAATCAGTGTAACACGCCGATGTGACACGCCATGGAATCGGCGAAGCATGATTCACTACGCCAGGACATCGAGCGAAAAATAGTCGCCCCTGCCAGAAACGTACGCCTTAGGGAGTTCATACGCGAAGGACCAAGCCCCGACGGCGGAAGCGCGTGAGCCAGTCGAGCGCCTGAAAAACTTCAATATACAGAATTGTAGAACACCTCACTAGCACTTGTGAACGAACAAGTGTCTGTGCGTTTTTGTTATTGTTATCCTGTCGCTGTCATAATGCCAAAATGCTCACACACCGTAGCCGCTGGCGCTTTCAACGTGGTAAATACCAAACAGGAAACCCTCAAACATCACCACTCTAACGGGAAAGTTGACAGACATCGGTAATTCCTTGTGTGAAATATAAGCGCGTCTGCTTTGTAGTTAACAATATGTATATGAAGTAGAGGGGTAATGGTTATCATCAGCCTATTTGTGTCTACAGCAAGACGACATTACCGGCGTTGTCCAATTATTCCTTTCATACGCGAGCTGTCTTATGCGTGCATACTTCCTAATCTCTCCACACCGCCTAATTCCCTGCCGTCGTCGACTACGCTATCACTTTTCTTGGCCCCGATTCTGTCACTCTAACGGACATCCGGTTATATTCGCTACATATTAGATGGCCCTCCACCTCTCACTTTTTTCGCCTAATGTCGACTTGAATATTGGCGGTTCCTGTCTGCTCTATAATCCACAACGCTTTCTTCCTGTCTACTCACGTTACGCCCAAAATTTTCCGTTTTTCCGCTCTCGGTGTGGCGCTTCACATCTCAAGTTTCTTTGCTAATGGGGTAATGGCACTTTTATGTGTGTCAGTATTCATTCGCAGCGTTAATGGAGGTGCGGTACCTCAGAAGTATAAAAAATCAGCGCGCCCTGATTGACTTAACATACAAGCTGAACCCCAACCAGTGGAGGTTCTTGACGTCCTCACGCAGCTGCTCACGCGGGAACAGCACATTGAGGTGTATTGAGGCTCACTACAACTTGCTTGGCCGTATCCTACACTGCTACATCAGCCCTAACAACGAGTAGTAGCATCGAAGGCTGTCCGTAGAGTTGGTTCGAGCATTCAAACTAGTAAGGTAACGTACTACTCCCGCATCTATCACCATGTGAGTGGTAATGTCCTCCGCATACGAAACAGAAACTGGATGTAGGAAAGCTTCTATTTTGAATAATTCAGGCCTCTCTCAGGCTTGGCAGTAGAGATATTAATTATGGTGCTGAGGTCTCGGACCGTAAATGCATGCAACTTGGTAATGCAAAGTGAAGAATATTCTGTCAGTAACTGAACATCTACACCTCTGTTTTATACGTTAGGATCGGTAAAAGGCAATGATTGTGAACTTTTCCTCTCATGAATATCGGTAAGTTACCGCTCACGATTTATTAATGCTTGCGGTATGAGCTCCTACCTTTTCATATTATTCAGTAAACTCCTTTTTCACAGTAATGGTCCTTATTCAAAATTTGAACGTTTCATTATCGAAGTTCGCATCATAACGTCCTACAACAACCTACGAATCATGAGACATGCCTAAATTAACGGGGTCCCATAATAATTTTTACCACCTTGTTTTCATTACCATGCACTCAAAGACTGAAATCTAAGCACATCAGAGTTGAAAGCTCGGCCCCAATTGGTACGTAGCCAGGAACCAATCTTCTGACACTGAGCTCAGTAACCGAACGTCAAAGAGACTGAGACACAGTACGGAATCAAAGTAAAGAAAAACAAAGCTATAAATTTCTGATGCTCAATTCCTATAAAAAAATTGAGGGAGACTTTCTTTCTATAACGCGTTATATGCTTTCTATAATAGCGTAAGCACGTATATTTCCATTTGACTCAATAAACTAGTTGAAAGCAACGATTACAGTGCTAAAGCGATAATATAAACTTCAAAAATCAACTCCTAAAACGCGAAACATCTTGCATGTAACGCCAAGCGAAGCGCCCGAGCGTTCTGCGTGCACCTGACCGTCCTCTGCGCCTTAGATGCCTCCGACGTGCCCTATTTCTCGCTTCCCATCCTGCGGCATCAATGATGCAGGTTAGTGTTTATAGCCAGATAGGAACGACGCAAATACGTTTACATAAGTTGCGCCGCATATGAGTCAAGAATGTCCAACTGAAATCCAGAAGACATCTGCAAATGCGGAAATGTTTATTGGTTGAAGGAAAATGCTAGTTACATCAGTGCATAGTTTCGAGAAGCCGCGCCCCGCAGCACGGTATACCGGCAATAGAAACGCACTCGTACCATCTGTCAGCAGCTGGCTGCACTGTAAGACTTCCAGGATAACGTAATTCAGTCTCCTCCAAATATAGCAGCTATAGTAGTTCTGTATAAGCTACAGGTCAAGGAACTCCGGTGACGTGTCGTCAAATCAACTAGTCTCGGCGACACATATATTTTTTAACTTCCTTTTATGAGCGGTAAAAAAAGCACTAATAACAAGGACAGAAGAGAAACAAAGGCTTACTGACAATTGAGCAGAGCCTTGGAGCCCATGCAATATTAATGAACGGGATACATTTGCAAAGTCTGATAGGGGTGTGGTTAATGAGGTTTCGCTCTCAGGTTCAAGGTTCTACACGAGCCAAACTTGGCGCTGCCTATATAACAACAGCCTTATAGACCGCAGAGATTCGCTTGATATGGCCGCTATCTTCAAATGTGTCACTGCATTGCCGTGCGTGCACTTGAACTCCCTATAACTGTCTGGTGATAGGGTGCTGGAGCAATTTAGAGACGCGACTGCGTGTTGCCTGATTTTTGTTGGGGTTTCTCAATACGCATTCAGTTGTCAGTAAGCACTGATGTTATCGCGCTTTCGTTCTTATATATATATATATATATATATATATATATATATATATATATATATATATATATATATATATATATATATATATATATATATATATATATATATAACGCGAACCGCGCCATCGCGTTTGCATATGGATTTTCACCGCATATTTCAAGTTAGAAGGTTGTGGTGAGATATTCTCCATTATTATCAGTCATGAAGTTCGCTAAGGACGTGAGTGCAGCTTCCACATTAGTACGAACTCCTATTATTACGCCACCAAAATAGTTTACAGGACATCGTTAAAGTCTGGACGGTATGCCTTGCGCTTATCAGCCCGTGTCCTGCAATCACGTTCGCGCGACAAAGTAAGAATTCCATTACCTTACCCAGCCTGAAACATCCGGTGACGGCTTCTAGAAAGAGCTCCAGATAACAAAGAAAATAAATAGTGCAGTACGTTGAGCTGCCCTTCTCGCACATAATTATTGATACGGTTGGCGAACACATTACTAGCTCGCTCCACTTGAAGTATAGATGTGTGTGGCTGATGTCTAAATACCTTGCTCGTGTATGGCATTTACATGACAACGGAGCACCGCGCCATGAGCCCCATAATTTTATACCTACAGGATCTTCACTTCGGCATATATATATATATATATATATATATATATATATATATATATATATATATATATATATATATATATATATATATATATATATATATATATATATATTGAGATATGGCCGTGGATTGAATCCACTACAGTCCTTTATTATGTATTCTCTTTCTTATTAAAAAATAACGAACATGACCGCATAGCATAGACCGAAAACCGCAAAGGGGTTTTGCTCCCGCATTTTTTTTTAAGTCCCCTTCCGACACAATCGCCTAGCTGCTTTTACTTCATCTTGTTCATTAAATGGACAAAAAGGAAGCGATGAAAAGCATTACAAAAGGCTGCAAGAGACCACCATGATGAATTGCGCCGCGATGTGCTACGAAGCACCCTTCATTATCCTGTCATTCCCTTGTCGTCAGGACAGATGATCTGTTGGCACTGAATATTAATAAACGAAGTGATGGGAGGTGTGAATTTAATCAAACTGCAAAATATACATTAAAGGAAGACAGGCAGGAAAACGTACTAGAAAAAAGGGACGTAGCGGCAAATGATCAGCTGCTGGAGCGGCAGCCTCGCTATACCGCCGCACAGCTGCCACATTCTAACATCCTGAAAGTGAAAATTTGATGTTCCTCTAATTGTACAGTAGTTAAACGAGTACGTTGCTGAAGTTACCTTGTTCAGTGAATTGTATTTATAGCAGCTTGCTTGATACTTAGGGAAGCAGTTCAACGATATAATTTTACGTTGACACTCCGCTAGGCTGAAGTGTAAGATGTGCCAGGCGTTCTCGTTAGAGGCGTTCTTGTTTACCGTGGTACGCTCCCCCTGCAACAACAGGTTTGTTTGTCGTAGTTTCTGTCACTGATCGTTAATATAACGCCTCTTTATCAACCCTACCACGTGTACCTCCTCGTCATGCTACCAGGTGATTTGTCAAATGTCATAATCCTTTAAAACGGTATATATATATATATATATATATATATATATATATATATATATATATATATATATATATATATATATATATATATATATATATATATAAAACGAACCAACAAACGATGAAACCTAGGAAAGCACAGGGGAAGTTATTGAAGTTCTTAATTCTATTCTTGTAATTCTGGAGTATTGATTTGTGTGGTTTAACGTCCCAAAACCAGCTCTGATTATGAGAGACGCCGTAGTGGAGGGCTCCGGAAATTTCGACCACCTGAGGTGCTTTAACGTGCACTGACATCGCCCAGCACACGGGGCTCAACATTTCGGCTCAATCAAAGTGCAGCCGCCGACTTGGAGTGGCATTCGTGTCACAACTGAATGCTTGGCGCGTCCGGAGCCTTTGCACGACCACACAAAAACGACAAAGTGGCAGTATGAAAGTACCCCGGGCGTTACGCTAGGTCCATGTGCCCAAACAAGCAATAACGCCAAATATGAAGGCCACTTCCTTAATATGAACAAAAATAAAGTGTAAAAGTGTACAAATATTTGAAAATTTGGAACATCGAATCGGATGGTGGCCTATTCGATTTGATGTACGAATCGAATAGCCGCTTTTTTTTTTTGCAGACTCCATTACTTTTTTAATAGTTTACGAATACTTCAAAATGTTAAATGCACCTAATTAAACATTAACTTGGTAAAAGGGTATGGTAAATTTCATTCCCGCTAGAATTTCATGAGCATAGAATGCGAGGGCCTACGTAGTACAGCAGGCTACTTCGTGGGTATAGTGTGATTTTACGGGCTATGCAACACTCGCTCAAGCTTTTTGAACAGTTCTGTCAATACTTATGGTTTTCGCATTTCGTCCATGTGCCGAATTTGTGGTCTTGGAGCTGAAGTTACAGGTTAGAGGACCTCAATATCGGTTTACAATTATTGTATGAATGGCTGTTCAATGTTCGAGAATCATATTCGAAAAGTATTAGATATTCTGTTATTATTCCATTAGGTCTTTAAAATCACTACTACCACATCCCTAGTAAAGTCATCAAATGCGCTATCAATCATGACACAATGTCGCAAAAACCGAAGAAAGAAATGAACGCTGAAAACGTGTGATAATTTTTGCGTAGGAATACTGCGCGTGAGTTTCCTTCTTTCATTTTGTTTTCTGTGACGAATATTTCCTTCTACTTAATCCAAACTAAAAGAGAAGCTCAGGGGAAGATGGAGGCTTGAATTGATGAACACACCGCTAAAAACGATACAGAACAGAGAATGTCGCTGGAGCCAACGTTTCGACAAGTGGACTTGTCTTCGTGAGGACGGCAACTCAAGATTGATTTGCAGGAACGGCTGTTCAATATTCGAGAATCAATTCGAAAATTATTCGATATTCTATTAATATTCCATTCGTCTTTAAAATCGCTAGTCCTGACGAAGACAAGTCCGCTTGGTCGAAACACTTGGCGCCAGCGACGTTCCTTCTTCTCCATCGTTTTTAGCATTACTTCAACTCACGACACCGTTACCTGCATTCAATGACACACTCACAGCAGCACCGGACATGTAGCTATTACCGTGCTGAATAAATGCAAGTTCAATCAAAACTATGTAGAATAGTACTTCTTTGACAGGTGAAAGCAAAATTTTCTTATAGAATACAGAACTTTCTACAGAACTCAATTAATCTTCAAAGGTTCTTCGGAGATATTATGCATAAACAAAGCGTTCGGCTGTGGATTAAGTAAGGTTCTTTCATCTTCATCACGCATATAGCTTATGACCTTTGACACGGTTGGCAACCTCTTTTGTATACCAGCAATAACGCTAAGAGATGAAAAGCAAGCGAAATGGATCAGGAAACAGAGAGATGCAGCTGATATTCTCATATAAATTAAAAGAAAGAAGTGTACTTGGGCAGGACATGCCATGAGGAAGACAGTCGAGAGATGCACAGTAAGAGCGACAGAATAGATACCAAGAGAGGGAAAACGCAACAGAGGCAGGCAAAATGTTAGATGGGGTGATGAAATTAAGAAATTTGCAGGCATAAAGTGGAACCAACTCGCTCAGGATAAGACAAATTGGAAATCGTTCGGAGAGGCCTTCGTCCTGCAGTGGGCATAAGATAGGCTGCTGCTGCTGCTGCTGCTGCTGCTGCTGCTGCTGCTGCTGCTGCTGCTGCTGCTGCTGATGATGATGATGAATGTCGAGAAGGACGTAATGAGAATGGTTGTCAATTACTTTGATTACAACGCTGAAGCATCTTTTACTGACGTTGCTGCCAACAAGGCGTCGTTTTTATTAATTTTCCGGACTAGTTGTGTACTACAGAGTGCACTAGAATATATGGGATAGCCAGACACGCTATGCACTCATGACTACGCTTGATCTTCTTCGGCAACGACTCGGCAGGTGGCCCGGCCAATTAATCCTCCGGACACTGATCAATTTTGATTCGAAATAAAGTTACGTCACTCAGTCACTCATAACGGAAGGGACGTTCTCACCATGAGTGGTAGGCACATGACCTGTGCTTTCGGAATTCCCTTTTACAAGACACCGCAACAATACTTTTCTTTTTTTTTTTCTACAACGCCTATGCAAAGATGGTTGCTTGGAGTGGAGTGGAAACAACATGCGGGGTTAGCTTGCTAATCAGGGCCTACAATGGCACCGCATGTTTCGTGCCTTCCACTGGGGCGAAACTCGTATTAAATGCCTACAAGTTTAGCGTCTATTTATTAACAGCGAAGCTGTTCTAGCTCGAGGTAAAATGTTTGTCGCGACCGCAAAACTCGGCATATCGGCTAGACGCCAGAGGTGTTCGAAAAAATAAAAGGGCTCAGTGCAGTCTCCGCTTAAACTTAATAAATTCTTCTGCACACCTAGTTAACATTTCGCGCAACCAGGTCAAAACGCTTGAGCTGAAACACACTTCACGGTTCCTTTATACCAACACCGCCAAAACGTTAGCCGGGTTCGAGGAGGAGTCGAAGCCAGGCCGCCTGCTTGGCAGGCAGGTGCTCTATCAAAGAGCCACGACAGCGGCTGACGCTGATTCGGGAGAAGATCGGGAAGGGGGGGGGGGGGGGATAGCAGAGCATGTCTGTGTGTATTATGGTAAAGGAAGGCCAAGAGTAAAGCATAGTGTAGCTTTGTATAGTATAGTAGAGCAAGGTGGTGGGAAAAGAAAGTGAGGATGGGAAGTAGTGGACGAGGGTGAGGAACAGAGAAATGAGGGGAGAGGGAGAACCATAGCATGTCCATGTGTAGTGTGGTATAGCAAGAAGGTGCGAAAGGGAAGTGAGGGTGATAAGGAGCGAAAGGGTAAGGGGGGAGGAGGGTGCCACCAGTGCCGCATTATATTATAACAAGGGGATGGGAAAGGGAGGTGCAAGTGAGCAGTGTTGTGAGAGAGAAAAGGGAAATGACGAGGGGAGAGGGTAAACCGTGGCATACCCATGTATAGTACGGTATAGAAAGGAGGTGCGAAACTGAAGTGAAGGTGAGGGTGGGGAAAAGAGGAGGGGAAGGCCCCGAGCTCACCTGTGACTTAGCCTTGCGCCCCTAGTGCAAGCTGTCCACTTTTTTTTTTTTATGTAAGATGCATACAACTTCCTTGCACGCCATTTTCTGTCGTTCGGGGAGAACACTGTCTGCAGCACATACGCGATCGGAAATCTTCTTTTTTGGTAGGCTGTATATAGAAAAATGTCTCTCTTTAATACACTGAAGCCCCGGCAGGACCCAATAAATATTCCATTCCGTCTCCTGATCATGATCCCCACAATGCCATGCAAAATCATATACCGCATCACGATATTGCCCCATCATCAAGGATGGCGACAAAAAATACACGAAACCCGCGAGGACCGTGAACTCGACTGACGCGTTCCTGATGACGCCATTGCGTCGGCACGCACCATAGGCGGTCATCTGCCGTGCCAAAGGAAAGTTCTACCGACGATTCTATCGACGACTACTGACATCACATTTCTAAGTCGTTTGCGATAAATTGCTTCCGCATAGCACTTTCCCTCAGCCCAAATATACCAACCTAAGATTGCGCAGAAAAGCTAGATCGTCATAAATTTTAGAATATACGTATTCGTCAGTGCGACATCGCATATATGAAAGCTGTTTTCGAAGGTACTACTACAGTCTAAAACACCCAAATTAAAATAACTCCGACGCTTGCCTTTCAAGTGTGATCTGAATTCCGCATGGGGTGGCCCATGGCACTTGTTAAATTGATTTGATTTCTGGCGTTTTACGCCCCCAAACCAGCTATGAGAGACGCCGTAGTGGAGGGCTCCGGAAATTCCGACCACCTAGGGTTCTTTAACGTGCACTGACATCGCACAGTAAACTGTCCTCAACATTTCGCCTCCATCGAAATTTAGCCGCCGCGACCAGGATTCGATCCCGCGACCCTCGGATCAGCAGACAAGTACCATAGCTGCTAGACCACAGTGGCAGGGCTGCCTCTTGCTAAAAGTCGCATTTTCGTTCCCGAAAGACGTGGCATTGCTAATGACGGGGACAAATTTGATAACTGAGTCAATAAACGTTCGTAGCTTTTGGAACATCAGTTGCATCAGTCCTGGAGCAACAGTTTACCAATCAGATGAATAAGCATAGTGTCCCGTGCGAAGAGGCCGACGTGAGAAGATTAGCTCGATGACCCCGAACGCGTGTTCTCACAACGCTGGCGTCGTGAACTACGCCGACAGAGGCTAGTGAACAGTTCACATTGCATTTAACGGTCTTGCGAGAAATAGATGCATGCTCTCCTGCCTTCTCTTTCGCCCTTCCAACAGCACACAGTACGTCACGGTGCTACAGTGGTTATGGCGCTCGGCTGCTGACCAGAAAGAACCTGAGTTCAGTCCAGGTCACGGCGGCCACGGGTCACGGGTCCCACATCAAAGAACCTTGGGCGCTATAATTTTTCGACGCCCTCCACTACGGTATGCTTCATAATCATATCGTGATTTTGGCGCGCGAAATTCCGTGCATTCATTACTGTTAACCGACAGCACATACTGGCGCACGCAGCAAGGCACCATCCTTCTTCGCTCACCCTCGCAAGCTGTCTTATACGCACCCACTCCGTACGACTCGGGAGGCGCCGCACCATTTGGCCGCAGGTTGACTCGGTACAACAGATCTCGATGACGGCGACAATAAGAAAAGAAGATAATTGCACTGGCTTATTGCTAACGCAGATAAATCCCAAACGACGGCAGAGACACGTGCTGGAATGCGAAAGCGCCTGTAGTCAGTAACAACACGGCTGCGACATGTGTCGCATAATCAGCATGCATCAGACATACGTTCAGCAGTCACACGAAGAGCCTGCCTGGAAGACTGGAAAGTACGCCACGGCGAAAGAGGCTAGAACAGCTCGAAATATCTCTGGTCGTAACTGTGGTTCGCACGGGGTCAAAGGCGTCAAAAGAGAGTTTATTGAACGAAGCGTGCTCTTATATACATACTATCACAGGGGGGCGTTACCGTCAACTGAGCGCGCGTGTGTGCATATGACTATGCGTTACGTCACAGTAACTACAATCGGAAGGGAGCAGCTTCATATAGATGAAGCTGAGGATGTGGACCGACGAGAGCAGAAGATAAAGAGAACGTTTACCCCAGCTATGGCTTTCGCCTTCACAATCCTAGAACGTTCATAGCTTCTCGAGTAAGTTCTCCAGAGTTGCTTTTCATCTTTTCTTTTAATGAGCGGAGTTCTTTATGCCGACCGTAATCTGTCAGGTCTAGATAAGAATGATCATCATCATGAAATATGTGCGCTTGCACTTATTCTATGAAATGCACGGCATTTACGCGGGCACTTCTTTCTTCTTTTGCGCTCATGCCCTCAACCCCCTACTAATAAAGGCGGATACGTTTCATAGCAAAGCATGCATTGGTGTAGTATAGCAAGGTGGTAGGAAAGGACGTAAGGTGAGTAGTACGGAAAGGAGCAGGGAGAGGATGAGGCATAAGGTAGGCATGTACCGTATGGTATATCAATAAATGGCAAGTGCAGGTGAGGGTGCGGAGGAATGACGCGAGGGTGACGAGAGAAAGGAGGAGGAGGACGTCACAAGCGGACATTGCCCGCCAAGCCAATTTGAACCTAGACACGTGACCTAAATCAGGTAACACGACGTGTCAGCTAGTCACGTGACGTGTTCCCTTCAAGGTCATCTAATTAGTTACTTGACAAATTACGTGAATTAGTTGAGCTTGTCGAAGCTGCAAGAGGCCAGGTCAGCCATAAGCTCTGCTCTCAGTCCTGTCTTCCACTGCTATAGTGCAAGGTGCTCACATTTCTTTTTTCGTAGCGACACCCATGCATAGCTGAACCGAATGCTCTCAGTAAAAAACATAACTCCGCTAGGTGCTAGTGCCATAAACGGAAGGGGGGGGGGGGGGGCAAGAGGCGGTGTGACAAAAATTGCTTAATCATTCCCTTCAAATGACATCTGCTGCATTTCTGGAAAACAATCTGCACTTCCAGCAGTCTACTAAAACGGTGATTCCTACATAGTTATGCGAAGTTCAATGTTTGCAATTAAATGTTTTATTCCTAGGGTTGTTCTCCAAGTCACATTCATTGCCCTTCTTTTTTGTACTATTAACGCTTCTTTCAAACTGCGCTGTCGGACAGGGCGCAAGAAAAGGGGCAAAGGGCGTAGACTTACATGTTGGAAAGACAAATATCCAGTTTGCCACCCTGCACCGGAGAAGGGGTAAAAGAAGACAGAAAGGGAATAAAGGACGAAAAAATAATCCACGCATATCCACGGAGTGAATGATGATGAGTGGGCGAAGCTCCGGAAGTTCATCGGTAAAAACCGTGAATCTTCCGTGAATCTTGCCCAGTACATCATCAAAGACGTGACAAACACTGCGTGTATATATACAAGAAGCTGGAGATCCTCCTGTGTTACCGTAAATCACCCGTGACATTTCCCACTCATGCATGTCACACACGCGATGTCATTTATGCTCCTGGTCTTTATGAAATTCCTGCGCTCCCACGTCGTAGATCGTGCCGAGTTCCGGATTAATTTAGTTAACGCGCACGCTACGAATCCTTATGGTTCAACTACGCACAAGTAAAATCTCCCACCGGCACTTCATTGCAAGTCAAGATCCAATGCATATATATATATATATATATATATATATATATATATATATATATATATATATATATATATATATATATATATATATATATATATATGGGTGGCCGGTGAACGGTTCTCCAGCGCGAGCAGTCGGCATTTTTCAATCAAGAAACTCGCTAGAAGACGCTGCCTGCGTCAACGTTGTCTCTTGCGGGTGAGGGCGCGTTCTCCTTTTTTGCGAGCTGGTAGAGCGTTCATCGAAGAAAGAGCGTTTCCATAGTCAACGCGCGCTTTTCGCTCTCTCTCTCTCTCTCTCTCTCACACACACACAAAAGACAGCAGATGGAAGAGTGAGAGAGCTCGCGCGCCTGGAGGCACGCGCCGAGGGCGAGCGCGAGCCTCCCGGCGCGCCGCACCGCAGCACCGCAGCGCCATCTCGTGATCATTCTGAGACCTAGAGGTGGCTACTACGACAACGACACCGGACAAACCTATGCCCTAAGGAGCTTCGCCCCTAAAAGGAGAGAGAGAGAGATCTAATCGCGCGCACGCACAAAGACGGCAGTGACAGAGACGGTCAACGAGGCCCGTTGCTCGCAAGAACTTGAGCCTCATGGCTTGCACATTTGCACATGGGGCACTCGTTCATTCATGCATTACTGTTTGCTTTGTTTTGCATTACTGTTACTGTTTGCTCAGATAGCGGTCGAATATCAAGGCGTGCTAATTCTGCGGCGTGAGGCTGTCACTGGGAACAGTACCTAGGACAATCACACAGGACGTGAGCAATCGTCTCTTCGCTGCCGCAGTTATCACAGGCAGCACTGTCTGTCATTCCAGTGCTATAACCAAAGCTTCGGGCAAAAACACTCCAAGTCGCAGGCGCCAAAGCACGGTCGTTTCAGAGCGGGTTAGTCCAGGAGGAACTCGGTGTTGGAGTAATGCGTCGAGGCGGTAAAAGCGGGTATGCAGAAAACCAGTATTCCATATCGATATAGCCATATCACGCACAAGCGAGCGAGCCTTTGTTACTGGGTCCGTTTTTGATGATTGGATTGCATGCTGCGCTCCAATTTCGCGAGCATTTATCGCAGCATTATCCGTGTGCTCGTTGCCGATGATTCCACAGTGGCCTGGTAGCCACTGAAACGATGATACATCTGTCGTGTTTCATGCACTAGTTGGTCGTGCGGCCCACGACGTAGAGCCAGTAACAAGCACTGGAAGGCTGTCTTAAAGACTATAAACATGGTCCATTTCAGTGGCGGTTCTCGGTAGATCATGCAAAGCGGTTTGCGTGGTGCCGCAAGCTCCACGGCAGTCCATGTTGCCCTGTGAGATTTTTTGAACAGAGCATCGACAGCTTTCGCAGGGGAGGTCACAGCTCCTGCAGATCCTCTTGCTGCCGTGGAGCTATCAGTATAAAGCTGAAGGTGGTTCTTGTAGCCCTCGTGTAGCATCAGTAGAGACAGCTGCTTAAGCCGGCGGTGAGGGTTCCGCTTTCGTCCGAATCCCTGGCACTGTCAGCCGAGTTTTGGACGGACCAAACACCAGGAAACGTCGAAAGTGTCTGAGCAGGCGTATAGCTCGTTGGGAGGCACTCGCGCTATCTTCTTACAAAAATATTGGCAGATCCCACGTACAGTGGGAATCAAGGAAATGTGAATCACGCATAAGGAACGTAAACTGTATCTGCATTGTTGTCTCGCAATACCGATTTTGGTACATGTGAAGTTAACGAAACGGCTGCAAGAGCACCAAGACTGTGGCATGCAAGCCATACCGCTCATGACATGCATGTCATGATTTTCATGCTATGACCTGCCATTTATGTGCGTCATGCAGTCATGTTGTGGCATACCAATTTTCGTACACATCCCACTAACGAAACGGCCAGGAGAGCAGAAAGTCGTAGTAGATAGATAGATAGATAGATAGATAGATAGATAGATAGATAGATAGATAGATAGATAGATAGATAGATAGATAGATAGATACGCTCAAAGTTGCCGAAGTTCGCTAAGAAATGCTTCGCATCTAAAAGAGCCAGGCCTGCGCGGAATCGCAGGACAGTGACAGCGTAAGCTGGAGGAACGCCCTTCTTAGAGGCCATTGTAAACGCTTGGAGAAACTGCGCACGCAAACACCTTTACAGGTGTCAGTCAGAACCTGTGAGCTATACCTCAGGTATCCGAGAAACAGCGTGCTGTATAGCTAGGGCATGGCTCCCACTGACGTACCCCACGTTTTCACCCCGAGGAATTGGAAAGCATATGAGGTGGCCCTTCGGCGTTTCTTGAGACCGGCCACATGGGGACTCCAGCAGAGGTCCCGATCGATGATGACTCCGAAGAATTTCTGTGTCCTATCGTAACAAACATTTTGCCCGTTATAGTGCTTGTTCTGTCATCGGCTTGTGCATGAAAGCGACCAACGCCGATTTCTCAGGCGAAATCTCAAGGACTTTTTCACTAAGGTACGCCGATATCGAAGTCGCGGCTTTTTGGAGCCTCGCGCGTATCTGAGGACGTCTTGCGCCTGACGCCCAAACAGAGATGTCGTCAGCATAGATCGATATCTGAACAGAGCCTGGTATGCGTACCACGAGACTAATCAGGACCAAGTTAAAATAATGTGGGGCTCAAGACGGCCCCTTGAGAAACTCCGCGGTGTGCCGAGAGGTCGGCCCATCGTCGGTTTGCACAAATAAGGTTCTCATCTGCAGGTAGCTACGAATCCAGCCGTGCACTCGGCCACCAAGACCAACGGATTCAAGGGCGCCATGTATGGCCTCGTGAGAAACGTTGTCATAAGCTCCTTTAACATCTAAAAATAGTACCGTGGATAATCGTCTGCTCATTTTCTGGTGTGAACCTACGTTACGAGGTCAGTAACGTTGTCTGTTGAGCAACGAACGCGTCCGAAACCGTTCGTGGCAATTGTATAGACCTCGTATAGCGCTCCACGAACCACTCTAGTCTAGCGGGGATCATGCGCTCTATCAGCTTCCCTACAGGGCTACCCAGTGCTATTGCGTAGTCTGACGGGAGCTCTAGAGGCGATTTCCCAGGTTTAGAAGCGGAACCGGCGGAGTCGTTTTCTATTCTAGGGGGACACGTCGCTCTCGCCAGGATCACTGAATATTTCCAACAAAGCGAAAAAGCCTTGGCAGCAAAGGGAAAGAGGAACGCAGCAATAATGAAGCACAGAGCGTTATGGGGACACAATAGGTACGAGGTGCTTAGGGGTCTGTGGAAAGGGGTAATGGTACCGGGGCTTACATTTGGGAACTCAGTGGTGTGCATGAGGCCAGAGATACAATCAGGAATGGATGTGAATCAAAGAACTGTGGGACGCCTCGCGTTGGGTGCCCACGGGAAAACGACAAACGAGGCTGTAAAGGGCGATATGGGATGGGCGAGTTTTGAGGCAAGGGAAGCGCAGAGAAAAATAAGGTTTGAAGAGAGGCTAAGGAATATGAAAAAGAGTAGGTGGGCAGTGAAGGTGTTCCGCTATTTATATAGAAAGAGCGTTGACACGCAGTGGAGAAAGAGAACTATAGGAGGCTCACCAGTAAATATACGGCTCTAAGAGAACTGACAACAAAGAGCGTAAAGGGAAAAGTAAGAGAGGCGGAGAAGATTTACTGGAGGGCAGCGATGGAAAAAAAACCGACTCTGAATAACTACCGAGAGGGCAAAAACGAAATAAAGAGGGAGGCATTTTATGATAATTCAAGAGGAAGCGCTTTACTGTTTGAAGCGAGATCGGGCTGCCTTAGAACGCGTATTTATAAAGCGAAATTCACTAAAGAAGAAGAAAAATGCACATGCTGTGAGGAAGATAGGGAAACGACGGAGCATGTTCTGATTGAATGCGGAAATATCCACCCAGGTGTACGTTTGGGCACCACCCTACAGGAAGCCTTGGGTTTTAGGGCGAACAACGGGAAGCTGAACATAGCCGCGATTGAAATAAGTAAGAGACGGTTAGAATACTGGTGGCAGAAAACTAGAGAGAACGGACAAAAATAATTATAGGGAAAAATAAGGACTTTCTGCCATAAGGGGCAGGGAACTGGGCTATGAATTTCCGTTTTTGCTATAGTATGATCGATTTGACTGAAGTAAATTTAAAAGGCATGAGGAAAATTTAAAGAGAGAAAAAAAAAGTTCTACGAGCCTGGTGGCGCACATGTCACCGCCCCGTTACAAAGGGGACGCTCATAGCATCCATCCATCCAAAGCGTTTCGCGCCTGCTCACCAAGGTTGCATAATATCAGGTAGGAGATGCCATCTGGACCAGGTGACGACGAACGATTGCGCAACACAAAGGCCGCTTTCAGCTCTGCATCGCCGTCTGTACCGCTTCTGTCATCGCTGGCACTACTAAACCAGAAGAGAGTCCGCTGCGACAAGCGTCTTCAACGTTGATCTTGAGCACAGTCCAATCAATTCTCCAGATTGCGTTAGATAGCTGACAGTCAGCCAGGTCTTTGATGTTGACGTAGCTGTGGATACGATCACTCCGATGTGTTTCGATCTCTAAAAACAGTTAACGCATGAAACGAAGCGACGTGACACGAATGTCAAGTCCAAGCAGCTAATGTGCGTTGTGCCTCGTTAAAACGTGTGGGAAAAACGTAAAACGCAAAAATGTATTCCTTGTTAGAAATGTTAATGTAATTTACGAATGGGTGATGCACCCCTGTTCCTGCCTATTGATATGAGGGCCCTCCGTTTAACTAAAAGCCAAGAATATGCTCCTTCGTAAAAGCACTGCTACGTTCCCAGAAGGCGGCTCGCACGTACGATCTCGGCAGCCCGCTGGCAAATATAATCTTGCCCTGGAAAGAGATTCCTTGCGTTCCCTTAAAGGGACACTGAACAGGTTTTGAATTCGCGATTTATTGCGAATTCGGTATCCGCGACCTCTTACAACATGCCTACGGAGGTTTTTTTCGCCATGTTCGATTAAACAACGGCGCTATAAGCGAGCAAACTCTGACCGAGGGAACGCCCCCCTCGGCGCGCGCGCGCGCAGGGGCGGAGCTTGGGAGAGATAGACACGTGGGGAGGTGACGTCATCGTCAGGGCCGAGCCGCCGGGCCGCCTGCGTCGCTCAGTCAGCTCAGCTTGTTTCTGCTGCGATCTGCTGCCTAGCGAAACATCAGTTCTGCCAGTTCGTAGGGTTTTCTTGCCATTGCACCGTTCTCTTCTGATTGAAGATTTTCGCCATCCGACATTCACTACTTGTGTTTGTGCAAGGTTGAAGTGGACTCGCGATGCCGAGTTACTGCGCGGCATATGGCTGCCGCAGCACTTACAGTCGCGATGAGGTCGCTTTTCACAAGTTTCCTCGGGATCAGAAGATGGCTGCAAAATGGTCCGCTGCAGTTAAAAGAAAAGACTTCAAGCCTACGAGATCAAGCGTGCTGCGCTCCAAGCACTTTCGTGACAGCGACTACGTACGAAACCCGGCTCTCATGCAGTCGCTGGGATTGACGATCAAGAGTGTGCGACTGAACAGCGACGCGGTTCCTTCTGTGTTTCCGCACCTGAAGGGGCCCTCGCCGCCACCACGACTTGCCTTCGTGAATTTTAAATTTCTTAAATTTTTTTGTTGTTGTGATGCACCTCGGATGTTTCTGGCGGTCGCGAATCTGCCGAATTTCGAGGTAGCAGCAGCAGTCCTCCTCTTTCCCCATTTGCACGCAGTGAGCGCATGAGCACCTATGGCGAAAACACGTGTACACAGATATAAGTACGCAGCATCGAAATCAGCTACTCTACACGACAGTCGCATGCTTCTAACGCAGCTAATATACCGTTTGCATTTTAACACACCATCACTGTAGTACTGGGCGGAATTTAGAAAAAGCGACGGTATTATAAAGAAACAGAACTGCAATATATGAGCCAAACTATCCTTGCGCAATTTTTCAGCGCAGTTCAGAGCACATGTCACCACTGCGGCGAGAGCGGCACCCGCCTGGCTTTTTTTTTTTTTTTTCCTCGCGGTAGCATAGTGACTCATCGCGTGCGCCTTGCCCGCTGCGAAGTACGATACTGACTGCATTAACAACGCTACACTCTGAGCTGTGAAATCCACGAACAGCTGATGTTTCTGCACGATGCCCGCGCGTAGCGCGGACCGTGCCAATACGCGGCTAAAAGCGAGTGCCGATGCTGCTGTTTCTTATCAAATTTGATATCCACGGATGAACGTATCATTTGTAACAGTTTACTACAGTGAAATTAAGCGCTGACATGCATCTTATACGTGCCAGTCTGTTTCCGAGGCGGTTGAAGGTGGCTGGTTGGGACTCGCTTTCCTGTGCCGCTTCAGTCGTCGCCTTTACAGTGGCGACCGGCTCGAACATGTACGGATGTACAGAGAACTCGTTCCGACTTTCACAGTTCGCCATACTAACCCCCGTATTCACAAACGCACCTTCACTCAATGCTCCTCCTCGACTTCACCGAGTCGAGGCGCAGCGCCTTCCTCTCCTCAAGGAGCCGCTGGGTTTCAAGAACGCCACTCGAGCGCTCCTCCGCCAAGAGGCTGCTCGAGAAACATTCCTTCACTTGAGTTACGAAAGACGCATCTGGTAGCGAGGGTGTACAGCCCAATACTACAATATAAGTACGAGAATTTTCGGTTGAAATGCTAGCCAACGACATAAAAATTATCACCTATTATTAAATACATGTTGCATTGGAAGTTATAAGTGAAATTTGAAACATTATCAGCTAGTTTCGACAGCGGGCGATGCTACGTTCATCCAAGCCACGCCACAGCCGAATCCGCTGGGATAGCATGCCCGGACAGGTCCGGATGTGCGACTGTTCGCGTATTGTGTGCGCGCGCCAGATTTTATCTTGATGTTCCGTGGTGCGCTGTGCAAGCTGCTTGTCGCATCGTGTCGTACCGACTCCAAAGGAGCGCTGCAAACATTGTACAACTACCTGAAGAAAACTAATCATCAACCCGTTTCTGCCGACATTGCCAATTTACACCAGCTAGCTTTTACCGTAGGACAGTGCATTACATTTCAATGGATACCAGCTCACTGCGGCATTCTGCCCAACGAAAAAGCCGACGAAGCAGCACGTAACGGTCTTCGATATCAAAACTGTAAGCGAATGTCTTTCACCAAATCTGGTGCTTCCCATATGGCTAAACGATTCGCTTACGAATAAAGGAACCGGTTGTGGAAGTTACCGACACATCATCACACTTTCTTATACTCAGTCGACCCGTATCCCAAATCAAAACTACAATCCAACATTCCTCGACATCTGGAAACTTTGTATCATCGACTACGGCTGAACATTGCATATTCAAACGACTTACGGTACCGCTTCCATCAGGAGACAAGCCCACACTGAAGCAACTGCGGCTCTACTGAAACCGTAGAGCATATTTTATTTGAATGCAGAGCGAACAGTGATGAGCGTGCGCTCTATGAACATTGCATGCAGTCACTTACACAACTCCCTTTATCACCTCAGTGTGTTTTAGGCCCTCTAGCTTGCCCCACACAACAGAGACGTGCGATGGACTTTTTGTTTACATATTTAAAAAGTATAGGTGAACTCGAGAGACTTTATCTCCGTCGTCACCATCACACACCCATCATGCAACACATCCTATCACATCACTGCGGGTTGGTGAAAACGTGAAATATCATTGGACGCAATTAGACATCATAGTCAGAAACACAAAGCCCAACTTTTTTCTCTTTTCTTTTTCACTGTCTCTTGCACTTCTTCCTCTCCCCAAACTCCCTCCCCACGCAGATTATCATGTCAGCGATATTTCAACGCCGGGTAAATTCTCTGCCTTTCGATAAAGAGCTCTCTCTCTCTCTCTATCTCTCTCGTGGCGTCCTGCTTGCCCTGACAGACGGCGACATGAGCACGGACGACAGCGTCACGCGCGACGGCGGTAAGACGACCGCACGGAGGTTAGTTTACACGCGCGAAGAGTGCGAATTACTGTGTAATTTGGTGACGCGCCACAGATCGGTAATTGAAAACAAACACCGACAACGTGTCCAAGCGCGCTAAGGACACTGCCTGGGAGAAACTGTTATACGGATGTGATGCTTTTATCCGGATGTGGGTGCAGTCTATGCACGCTGTCACCCCGGGGAACTTGGCAATTCGGTGGAATTCGACCATCGTCTCACGGAACCCGTCATCGGTGTCGGGGAACTTCACGACGGCTGGGAACAAATGCTTCGCGATCACCCGCGACACACGTTCGATGATGCGGCTCACTGTCGGCTGAGACACATTCACCAGGTCGCCGCCACTACTTGAAACGTGCCTGCTCCATAAAAGCGCAACGCAATCAGAAGCTGCGTCATTGGTGGAAGAGGGTGGCCACGGTTGCTGCAGCTCTCCTCAAGGGGCAATCAGTCAAGCAGCTTCTTCACGCTGCACTTCGTGAAGCGGTAGCGCGCCAGAAATTCGCTGTCGGTGTAGTGATCCATTGGATTTATATGGTCGCTCAACCGTCGTCGTGGTATGGCTACGCAGTTTTCTACGTCGTCAAACAGCTCGTCGACGGAGCACATAGTCGACAAACGAAGCGTAATCCGCCATGATACTTCACTCAAGGAAAGCTTCAAGGTAGCTCTGGCCCTACCTTGACTATCTCAAGTAAAACGCTCGAGATTTCCTCCAGTCGAGGAGCGCTTCGAGTGGAAGGTGATATGTGAATTGGAAAACGGCCCTCAAGAAGCGTTTCGAGTGAAGGGTCGAGTCGAGGAGCGTTTATGAATACGGGGGTAACAGCAACTATCCGATTTCAACAGATAAACACGGCATTGCCTGCCGGCGAGCGCAGTCTGCTGTCGTCACCTTCCTGACGATGATGTCATGGAGCTTCGACCAATCACAGCGGCGGCGAGACTCGCGATGGCGGCCGCGGCGCCTGCTGCTTGTTTTCGGCAAAATAAAGTTATTTGCGTTGGTTTATGCAAATTTCCGACTTGATTTTCGAGTTCGCCGCACGAAATTACGTATGATGACACCATAATCTCGTTTTTTTTAAAAAGTGGTTCAGTGTCCCTTTAAGGTATGGTTGGTGAACATCTCACATTATCCGGTATATAATTTTAACTGAGTAAATTAGGGTGAAATAGTACGACACCTCTATTTTGCTAGGCATATGTTCGCACTTATGTTGGACACAGTGCTCACTGTCCTGTGTCATATGCGTGGCTTGTTTTTTGCTTTCTGCTTACGAGGGCACAAACCATCGGCAACATGGACAGCCAAGAAATGCCATCTCCGGCTATACTTTTTACCCTTCTTTCTCAAACAGTTGGAAATACTGTGCACGCTGGTGAATGAAAACTAATCTTTCCATTTCTTCCTTCGTTTGCATTCGTCCTCTAATTATCTTTACCGCATGTGTCAATTGACTACATGATGAGGCCATTACGTGGCTTGGGCTGTATTTAAGTCATTCTTCCTCTTTTCGGAAACTATATCGCAATTTGTCTGCGCAAGGTTTCCTCAACGGTGCCTGTAATGTGGCAAAAGCTACCCTGTCCTTTTCCCCCATTCGAATGAGTGGATGAATAATTTAGGGATGGCTTCCCTGGAATAGTAGAACTAACGCATATTCCCGGGCATGATTGCTAATTTTATGCCCAGAAGGTGAACATTGAGAGCTCCACAATTGAAATGTCAACGTATGTTTTAATAAAAGGCATGGGTCTCGAACAGCTTAAAAACACTACTGCTTGTTCCCTCGTATCGAAACCTCACCAAAAACTCTTAAGTAGTCATGAATGGAGCGGTACATATTTTAAAACCTTTCACGTGACCCTGGATAACTCTGTTCCTGCCGCTGGAAAAACTTTCACTGAGTATCGGCACAACATTGCCACCGTAGGCCACCAAGTTATTCTACACATGCTTCTCTCCTCTTCTCGTATTCTGACCTGCTGCGCAGCTAAAGAAGAAAAAAAAAACATGAATCCACACCAATTCGCCCAACTTTTAACGCCATTTACGTGCTGCTAGCTCTTTAGTCGCCTTGTAAGAGACAAGTAAAGCGCTACGATCCGTTTAGCAATCAATATCCTTAAGCATGTGTTTCTCGACGCCGTAGTGACAGTGGATAAGGGCATGAAGCGGCACTTCTTTGAAGCGCCCCCATATTAGCTTCTTAAGAAGGCCAGCCACGTGCTTGACAAGTGCGAGGAATTCCTTAATTACCTGCTCTTAATTTGCTCACATAAGTGCCGGCAATGTTCCTTCCACTGCAGTGTGTCAACGAGGCTGCACTTTTTGTTTGAGTCAAGAATTTGTTTTCAATATACCACTTGCATTCCAGACATGAAGTCGTCCACAAGTCTTAACGAAAGAAAAATAGCAAACGATGGCGTAGAGGGTCGCAGCGGCTAAATGATGATCAAAGAGGACGTCGAGACACCGTTGGGGAACGACTTTCTGCATCCATTCCGGCAACATTGAAACCAGTGCGCAATGATAACAAAACAAAACAAGAAAAAAATAACACAGAGAATAAATAGAACGTCTTTGTGGATTCACGTTGCGAGATGGCTCTAGGATACCAGGTATGAAATTGTTCATCGAGCCAGATACTAGCATTGCCTTTTTTCTTTTGTCCTCTCAGCGTTCAAGGAGTAACATCAGACAGTGAGATAAAGAGCAAGGTGGCTCGACCAATGTACTTTTTGAGAGAATGAGGTTGCTTCTTCGAGGGGAAAAAATCTCTAAATTCCCACACAACCTGTGTTTGATAAAACAGTGTATACTTAAGAGGCGGAACATTGATACCTATATGACCATCATTCCACGTAGATAAGCATGGAGTGTCCTTTCAAGGAATACATTTAAAAGCTATCTGAAACAGGAAGCGGAAACTATAGAGGAGAGTTGAGGTCGCCAGATGGAACTGAGATAAAACTTCATTTTTCCAACGCGCAACATCATCGCGACCGCTCGAACTCTGTAGCGCTCTTTTCTAGGACTCCCTTATGTCTAACAAGGCTGCGATTTCAAACTGACGCAATGTTTTAGTATATGACTGAGAGTCTAGTTAACTTTGTGGTGAAACCAATTTGACCGTATCTAATCCTGAGTGCATACGTCCTTGCGCAGCATTAGGCTATCAGCTTAAACTGCGCGTTTCTGCACTATTCTGGTATGAGAGCACATGGCTAGCTTCACGTACGGCTGATGAATAGTTCCAATACATTTCGATTATTTGAAGCACTTCCTGCGTATATTACATCGTTTTGAGTAGTCAGAATACGTTTTACGTGATGTGATGTGGCAGACCGTTCATCCTCATGCTAGCCACCTGTTGGTCCATATTTGATGGTGAAAATAATTCTTTCGTGACAGCGCAACGGCACAGCGCTGTGTTTTGTCACTATTCGGTGGTTTGTCCTGTTGTGCCATAATGTTCGCGAACCAACTAGCTTGCCTAGGAACCCTCGCAGTATTCTTCTCTTCTCGCTGTACGCTTAGCAGGACTACTTTATGCCACGTAGTGGGGCCTGCATGAATTCGTGCTTTACTTCAAGGGCGAATCAGTTTAGCTAAGATGATGTGCAGATAACGCCCTACTCGCACCCGATAACCCACACGTGTGAGTACTTCTTCAGCTTCCCGCTGTACACAATTTTCGGAGAGGAGGGTCTACTGAATGGATGGACGACTGTCAGGAACATTCTCTCAGGGTCGGGGTAGAGGCAAGTGTCACCATGCCCTCTGTTCGTGGTCTCTATGCATTATAGTATTCACTATCTTATTCTGACCTTCCTTGCTCTTTTTTCTATGTTACCGTAAGAACTTTTCATTCCACGTGTTCCACTGTTTTCCGCCCCGTCAGCAATTCCCTGGTTTTCTCTTACTAATCGTCGCATCTTAACTTATACTTCCTAAACCGTCTCAGAAGCCTATTATTTCAGACAGACTTACTCTTTTCTTGGTTTTTGGATGGATACCTTGACATTCGACTAAAACATGCTCCATGGTTTCTCTGCAACCTTCCACATATTAAGCATGAGTAGTCTTCTTTGCTTAATTCTTCTATAACTTAATTGTTTCTATAACTTCGAGTACTCAGAAAGACTGATCTGGCCTCGAAGAGCGCACAACTCTTCCGTGAATGGCCACAAAGTTTTTCGTCTTTAATATAGTTCACTCTTTGGTTGTCCAGTGTTTTTCTTCGAGACGTACTGGTGGACTATAGTTGGTTGATTAGTTTTTTAGCACTTTTATTCTTAAGGGAAGTCGCCCACAATAAAACGTCAGCTGCAGTTCTGCGCTCGTGCTTGTCTTCCATGCATTTTCTTCTTCTTGTGCCGCCACCCGGTGTACGCAGCCTATTGTCACAACCTTCATTGATCGTTTCTTCTCCGTTGCCTGCACCCAAAACATTGTTCCTGCACGCCTGGCTGCTGCGCATCGCTGAAAGTGCTCCCTTGTTGGGGAAGAATAACTCATTTGGCGGTCGCACAGGGCGGTTCGTTGCCGGTTTGTTTACATTGTGGCTCCGTGCTTTCCGTCTCGCTGCATGTGGCGCCCGCTGACCGACAGCGTTCGTGCTTTCTGTCTCTCCCTCTCTTTCTATCAATGTCTGGTTTCTCATGCTCACGGTATGTGGGTGCAATTTCCCAACTTTCTGGTGCGCTGCGCGCTCTCTTACCTTACGTGCTCGGTTAGGGCGCCCTCAACCGAGAAGAGAAAGGAACTTTATTAATACATTCCATAACGACGTCGTGACTATAGCTTGAGTTTGCCGACTGTCTGCCCGAAGAGTGGCGGCCCATTTCTGCGTGCGACTGCTTTGTCCCAGTTCACCTGAATTTTGTAGCCAGTAATCGACCGGCGACAGGCAAGGGAATGAATGTTGCACCATATATGCGTTGACCGTTTAAAGGAAAACCGATTACTACTATTGCAACCGTTAAAACAACCTGTGCCTTAGAAGCAGAAGCAACCGCCATCGTTAACTCAACCGAAAAGGAGTTACCGTGAGTACTTCACTCTGGTCTCTGCCCCCCTCCAACCGGAACTGCTTACTCCTTGCAGAACTGCTGCTGCTTACTGTTCTAAAACGTTGAGCGCGGGCTCCTGGCGGCGCTCATGTAGTGCGTGCACACTCTCCTATGCTTCGCGCTGCACGTGGCTGTCGCGCTGTACTGAATTCGAGGTAGTGGACTTACTTGGTCTGCCCGGGGCTGTATACAGCCGCTTTATCAAACGGCGAGCCGATGAAAGAGCACTGTTTAATAAAGAGCACTGTTTGATAAAATGAATCGTCATACCTGCAATGCCTGTGATTCAAGGCTTCAAATAAAAGGGCACATGTGTCGCACATCAACGAAGAGACATTTCACAACACCTAAATGCAAAAGAAGTCACAGGGCTTAGAGGTGTGCGTGTGTGTGTGTGTGTGTGAGAGAGAGAGAGAGAGAGAGAGCGAATTATGCCTTTATTAATGAAACAGCCGGCACAGACTCCATGCCTAACCGAGGTGAGTGGTCTACCTCGTACCGCTGCTTCTGGAAATAAAGACGCGCGAAAAAGAAAGAATTAAAGGAAGCAAGACTGTTTGTTTTTGTCTTAGGTCATTCTTTTCTTTTTGTAGAACACACACCATTCCGAGACAACCATTCTCTTTAGGCTGTGGTTTGAATTGTCTTTTACAAACGCTACGTTTGCTACGTCCCAAAATCTGGCGCCCCCGCGACCATTGCGGCAGCAAGAAAACATGGAATGCAACCGCTGTTGTTTTCCTAAGTGATCATGTTTCGACGAACAGCCCGTTTATGAGCAATCCATCATCGAATGCTCTTACACACAAGCTTCACGTCATAAAGCGACATGCTCTAGTTAAGTTTATACAAGCGTCCAGTCATTCTTCATATAAATAAATAAATAAATAAATAAATAAATAAACGTATCAGGGGCTCGTTTATTCGTTCAAAACAACCTAATGAAGCCATGGAAAGCATGCGGCAGATTGTTGTAGTTCTTAACTGTAGTACAGTAATTATGTCTTTGGAAGGAAACGAACCTACGCCCTTCAGATAACGCGTTCAATGCTCTTATCAACTGAGCTAGGACGACAGTCCTTCGCCCCTTTACTTTCTTGGCTACTTACGTGCGTATTGTGTCGGAATGGTTGACGCACCTACCTGCGATTTCTACGGAACTGACAAAACTATTGAACACTGTGAAGTGTATTTGCAGTAATTACGACAGCTCGCGCTACTCACTTCAAATGATACTCGACAGGCTGGACTCGAGGCCGTTTTCAGCAGCCAAGGTTCTTGGACCCTGGCCATATGCTTCGATGGCTCAGAAGGCGACGAAGGCGCTGCTGACGTACCTGAAGTCGACAGGTCTCTGCGACTGTCTCTAGACAATGTACTTGTGCAAGTGTGCGGCGCGTGATTGGTGCTCTTCTCTTCCTCTCTACCTCTATTTTTCATTTCAACCGTTTATCCCTTTTCCCAGAGCAAGGTAGCAAACCGGACGCGAGTTTGGTTAACCGTCCTGCCTTTCCTTACCCTCTCTCTCTCTCTCTCTCTCTCTCTCTCTCTCTCTCTCTCTCTCTCTCTATGTGCGTATTGGGAGTGTTAGACAGCGCCACTCGTAGCCATGGCGGCGAGTGTGGAGCAATCTCTCGAACTGCTCATGCTCGAGAGATTGTCTGACATCGCCTTATAGCCTTGCAAGCTTTTCGGAAGCGATTCCGCGATCATCGGCGCCGAGACCGCCATATCCCTCCGGTGCACTAGTGCTCCTACGGACGTCGTGTCGTCTTCTCTCGAAATACTCTTCCGTTGAGCTGCTCCCTACAATATCATACCATGAAGTGTATGGCATGACATGCGAGTTTGTATTCACAGGCCAGTCGTCCTCACCTCCCAACGTCGCCAGCGCTATTGCCCACGTTACCAGGTTCAAGTGTTACTAGCCTTATGTTACAGTTTGGTGCTTTATAAACTGCACCAGGACGGCGTTAGCTCCGCCGTAAGGGTGATGTTGAAATGCTAGGAACAAAGAAGTAAATATGAATGCCGAAATGAAAGATTTTTCCCTCGTGCATGAGCTGCCTCTTCTGTCTCTCCTATAAATATGCTCGCAACTCCGCCCTCGTGTGTGCTTACAGAAACATAGTAGAGTTTTAACGCAGCGAGCTACAGCGCTTCCCCAAGCCACATACAAAGTTCACGAGGGAACAACAGAAAACCTGCAGGCAGATACAGACAGAAACTTTCCTGCACCCCCGAATACTTAATAAAATGCACCCAAACCAGTACGGGCAAGAATGCCCCATGTGCCAAGAGCTCGGAGCACTACAACACATGATAGAAGAATGCAACTTCAGCCAACAACACCCACCACAGCTCCTCACCGCCCCAGCTCCCAACATTTTCCCCCACCCTATCCCACCCCCTAGAAAGCGATGGAGGATATTGATGTCCAGCCCCGTCCTGGAAGACCAGCGGCGGCTCGTTACCAAGGGCCAGGTGGCCAGGGAAGCATATGAATTCCCGTGATGAGGGGACCACCAACATCTGACACATGCGCCGCAAAGCTCACCAATGAAGTTTTTCATTTATTCATTCATTCATTCCACACACACACACACACACACACACACACACACACACACACACACACACACACACACACACACACACACACACACACACACACACACACACACACACACGCATTCCTACATTTACCGCTTCCCTTCCACAGCACAGATAGCAAACCAGGTATTTATCCTCCGGTTAATCTCTCTGCCTTCCGCGATCTTTCCTCTCCTCGTAGCCAAGGAACAAACATTTCGGTGAGTCGATGATCATGACGAATGAAATTGGCGCAAAAAAAAATATAGAGCGAGATGAGGTGGAGTCGACCTGCCATGTCACATCTCAATGTTTCAGGTTCTCAGGTTGTTTCTAACACTAAATTTATGCCGGGGTCCACCATGGTCCCATCACGTCATTCCCGTAACGGTAGTGACGCTGTAAAACATACGTGTAACAACGAAAAGCACGCAAAAAAAAAATTTCTATTGATGCGCTGGGAATCGAACGCACAGCCCCCTCTTCACATACGGCGAAAAGTGGTTGGTGCTATCAGCAATTTTTAATTTATTTTGCTTTATTGGCAATGCACTACCGGTGCACATATAAGCACCAGTAAAGTATTCTGCTTTACAAGTGAAAAACGCATATTTCCAATTAACGTTTCGAAATCTGCTTCATGCGCGCCCAACCGCCGTTTCTCACATGAGCTGGTGCTCCAGTGCGCGTCTTTCTTAGGTGTCGATAGGAAGCAAGCATATTTGTAAGAAGTCGCTGTTGTTCGAGTGACCTTTTCGTCCTCGGCAATCAAGCCGAGGACGAAAAGGTCACTCGAACAACAGCGGGCAATAAATGGTAAGCAAAAAAAAAAAAAATTCACGAGTTGGCTCTACGTACAGCTTGGCGCTTGTCTTAATCGCCAGCGAATTTCACCCTTCAATATGCTGTTACACGAGATCCTCGCAGTGTTTCATGTTTGCAAGGTAGCTGTGGCAGTGTGCGACATAAGAACACTGTTTGCGAAGCTTACCGGATGACGAAGCCCCACTCGTCATCGTAGAAACGCCACCACCGGAAGTGGACGCTCCGCCGAAACCGGTCGTGCGGTCGCTGTACCGCGGGCGAGCCGATGACTTGCGACGTTCGAAATAGCTGGTGCACAAGGGAGCAACCGGCGCTGACGTCGCGCGCGCAAAATTTGCGGTTTGCTTCATATACACAGGAATATTCACAGCCATAGAGGCACATCACAGAGATGCTCCGACAGAGTATACGAAGCTGCACTTGCGTGGCAAACGTGTGAAAGCAGGGGCCAGCGATTGAGACTGAGCAGTATTTTCTTTCTCGGCAACTACATCGGCGGAGTCTTAGTGCTTGTAATTTCTTCAAATAAAAACAACGTAATTGCTGTCACCGTGACCTACCCATGAGTAAAAAAGATGATCGGATTATATAAATTATTGACTTCTGATTTTACTCCCCGAAAGCAAGTATACGGCATTATTCAATAGTTGCACGACGTACAGGGCTTGCATTCGCTGCGTCGAAAGGTATTACTTGTGTTAGTTACATTCCCATGTTCTCGGATATAAATAACAAAAAGACACACTTCGTAATATATAAAATCAGATCTCCTCCTTTCCTTCTTACGCCGAACGTTATTGTACCTTGCCTCTCCCCACACTTCATGAGTCATTACACAAGTACAGAGCGCAGGGTCTGACACCGTCTGATGAACTATATTACGGGGCTCTTGTGTGACCAAGCGCAATTCAGTTAGGTGCAATGGAAATAGACACGCTCAAAAACCTATACATACAATGCTAGCTTATAGAAATTTCATTAACGCATACGTGTTTTCGAACGGAAAGATTAGCATCCACCCGTTTGTAGCACAAGGCTATACAAGGAAATCGACACGGATTTTTCAGAAATGAAAGCGCCCTAGTAGCCGAAAAATTCGTCCTGGTGCAGGGTTCGAACCCAGGACAACCGCCTGTACGAGGCGCTCGCTCTGTCAGTTGAGCTATACAGGAGGCTATCGATTAACAGCGCGAGGGCGAATCCATCGACAACTCGAAGCGCATGGTTACTCCACCTTGCGGGTTTCCGCAGAACTCATTTTCCGTGTATTCATGCCCGTGTTGTCGACGGATTCGCTCTGGCGCAATCAATCGCTAGCCTCCTGGTTAGCTCAATTGGCAGAGCGAGCGCCCCGGTGAGGCGTCAGTCTCGGGTCCGAACCCCCGACCAAGAAGAATTTTTCGGCAACTAAAACGCATTCATTTTTGAAAAATGCGTATCGATGTCCTTGTAGCCTTGTACGGGTGGATGCTAATTTTCCCTTTCGTAAGCGTTACTACACCTTGCGGGTTTCCGCAGAACTCATTTGCCGTGTGTTCATGCCCGTGTGCTTAAGTTGTCGACGGATTCAGCCTTGCGCTGTAAATCGCTATCTCCTGGTTAGCTTAATTGGCAGAGCGAGGGCCCTGGACAGGCGTGGTCCCATGTTCAAACCACGGACGAGGAAGAACTTTTCAGCAACTAGGACGCTTTCATTTTTGAAAAATTCGTATGGATTTCCTTGTAGGATGCTAATTTTCCTTTTCATAAACGTTACTGCACCTAGCGGGTTTCCGCAGAACTCGTTTGCCATAGATGTTTTCATGTCGTGATATCATTCTCCAGTTATCCACCGGACATTGTGGCATATACATATAGCTCAAATATTTTTCTTTGACAGTCTAATGCTAGTATGCGCCCCTATTCTCTACGCAAACAAATCTTGAAGTGTCATAATACCCGAACATACGTGGCTTATTTAAAGCTGTCATTAGAGAGGTTAAAGCTCGAAATAGAATATCTCACACTTTACTGGGTCATTGGGCACATGGTACGCTACATGAGCTTGCGCTACATCCCTCTGCCTGTATTCCCATGAATTTTTGGATGTCTATGCAGTGTGTTTCAGGTAACTAGTGTCACCCTTTGAAAAAAGTCCAAGTGCGCGTCGCGGTGTGCAGCCAACTTAACATTTTAATTCACTGTCGTCTTGACCATCTGAGAGACTTTTTGAATGACGTCCGGCAATTAATTACATTAACTTATTGGCCATCTTTTAAGCCGTTGCTTAAAACGCAAAATGTTCAGTGGTGAATTTCTAAAGCATGTTGTAAAGCTGATAAGTGCAGTGATTTTGATTTTAGATTGATTTATGGGGTTTAACGTCCCAAAACCAGCTCTGATTATGAGAGACGCCGTAGTGGAGGGCTCCGGAAATTTCGACCACCTGGGGTTCTTTAACGTGCACTGACATCGCACAGCACACGGGCCTCAACATTTCGCCTCCATCGAAATGCAGCCGTCGCGGCCGGGATTCGAACCCGCGACCTTCGGATCAGCAGCCGAGTACCATAACCACTAGACCACCGTGGCGTGGCTGATTTTGATTTTTGCAGACTTCGAAGAGAGTGCGCGAAATTTAAAAATGTAACACGTGAAGCACTTGCGCGCAGCCCCATTACCACCTTCAAACAACTATAAGCGAGCCATGGGTGATGCATGTAAACTGCAGCCATGTATACAGATCAAAAAGGCGAATAATATGACCACCCCTTATCATTTTCTCTTGTGAACTTACTGTACAGGATGTGTCGGCGCATATCTTCGATGGCATTCTTAGTACATTTGAGGGTGCTGTTATGTTCGGCGGTAGATCGATGGGGAAGAGCAGGCGACGGCGGCCTAGCGCATGGCTTTTCCGTAGAAACGTCGTGGTACTCACTCGGTACGCAGTAAACGTGGCGGCTTTGTTCCCGCGACGCACGCGGTCAGTAATTGCTGTGACGTACATAGCTGCACAGCAGAGGGGACATGACGGGTGACAGGTCTCTTCACTGCGAGCATTTTCGGAGGAAACGGGGCATCCAAGAAAGGAACAAAAGGGGGAGAGTCGCTTGCGAAAACAGCGGGGGCTCCCTGTCAAAGATCTCCTTTGACCTTTCTGCTCGGTCGAACTGTCGCCAAAGGGTTACCCGTTCCGAGGAGATGACCCCGCCGTGGAAAGTACGGAAGTGCTTTTGGGTACAATAGACCTCTCTAGCAGTTGTCTTGAAGCGGCGGCTTGGTTGCATGCCGTCGGGTAAATAGAGTGGCAATGTGGGCCTGCTGCAGAATTCTGCTAACTGATCACGGGATTGGTGGCCGATGACATCTTTCGGAGAAGCTCGGGGCAGCGAGCAGGTCGACGTGTGGGAACGCGAAGGCGTAATCGTAGGCTGTGATAGAGAGAGTGAATACGTGTTTTTATTGGTGAAATGCTGCATGTGGGTTGGTCCAGGAAGGCGGTCGCAGAAGCGATTAGGTGTATTTAACGAAGAACAGAGAAGAGAGGGGAGGAGAGCTTAGCGCTAACTCAGGTCGAGGACGCGGCAAGGTGGTCAGAGGTCGAGCTTGGCGCTGCCTCTGACGATATATGATGAAGTTTAAAGCTTAGTGCTTATTCTCGTTTGAGTGCAAACGTTAAGGGCTCGGAACGAACCGCTTGGTGTGGTTTGAGTCCAGTTGTGTTGTGATGTCTGTGACAGTACTGGCCGCCCCTGCCAAGTTTTGTAAATAGTGTACAGTTTAAATAAACCTGCGTGTTTTGCTGGAGGACATCTTGCTCCAGACTCCGTCCTTCAACGTGTCGCCGCGGACATCGAAACCATCGAGGGAGAAGAGACGATCAACAAAAATTTAACTGGTGCTAATATCATTTCGCGCCAGCGCCTAGTCACCTGGTACTTTTGAAATTTCGCACACTTTCTTAGAAGACTAAAATAATTAACAATGCACTTGCAACCATGGTGGTACATTATTTGAACAGTAAATAACATGCTTCATATGGTTTCTTGAGTAGACATATTACAGTCGAAGCAACCGTTAATTAGTTGGATAATTAAGTAATGTTAAATTAGCCGAGGTCATTTTTAAAAAGCAGCCTGAGATGGTCAAGACGACAGTGAATAAATACTAAGTTGGCTGTATCTGAGTAACGGGTTTGAGGATTTTCTTAAAGGGTGGCGCAAATTAGCTGAAACACCCTGTATCAGTGCTCTCATCACACACGCTTGCGCCAAGTATTGCTCCCCACGCTACAAAACTTAAAAAGAACTATAAAAACGCGCAGGTCTGCTTGATATTGCAACATGCAGCTATGGTATGCTGATTTTTTATAATAAACATATAGGACATCTAATGCCGTCATTGATTACTGCAACGCAAGGCTATTAATTCCAACAGTCTTTGTACCCTCTCGACAAATTGTGCACAGGAAATGCCTGCACTAAATGTTATGCTATTATATGTCGCAGCAGAAAAGCGCCGTGACATTTCAAATCTATCGGCGTAGTCACAGAGGTAACAACGGCATTTATAATTCCACTTAGCAAATAAATGTGAAAATACAATATACACTTTATTGAAATTGCATGCATATATGCACGAGAATACTCTGTAAGCACCCTCAATATAATAAAGGTCTGTATGAAAGGCACTCGATGACTTCTTCTTCGCAATATGACCAGAAATGTAAAATGACCAGTTCGCAATAACGCACTGAACACTTTGAAGCCACGTCTAGGCTCTCAGATGCTGGGCAGTCAGTGTGTTCTACCAACCGCCTCCTGTTTGAAGGGTAAAAACAGTAAATGATAGGAGAATACTTACACTCGGATAGTCTCACAATCTGCTACTCTGACAGTCATTTCGCATGCAGAAATAGAGCGCCTATTCTCTTCTATATTACAGATTGACTTGCGTGAGGACTCAAGTGCTGAGAAGTGCTTTGTATCACCTTGTCCTTGGCAAAGACAGCGACATGTTCCTTTCGGAACGTTAAAGGCGTAAGCTACGAGAGCTAAACGCTTGCGTTGATTTTGCATTTTTTGTACATAGGAAGCCGTCAGCTCCAAGCAGAGTCCAGGCGCAGATATCGGCAGTGTGGGTGTCTGTGAGTGAGGCAACTAGCAAGGATACAACCGTGCAGCACGCCGAGTGCGCTCGCGATCACAGGCACGCACTCAAAACGTGGACTCAGTCTCCAGCACCTCAGTCTTGAACGCCTGGACGCCGAGATCTTGCATTGGTTTGAAGGGGGCCGGCTCGGGCGGAGATGGTATCGGGGTGTCCGGCTGCGGTCGGGCGCCGCCTGCATTCAAATCGTTGCCATCACAGCGGCGGCCCTGGTGGCCATTTGCGATGTTCTCGAGTCCAGCATTGCTCTGCAGGATGGACTGGTGGATGACGCTACTCGAGAGTGCCAGAGGCGAGGTCGACGCTGCTGACGGGCAGTCCGGCGATGCGCCTGCGAGAACCGCAAGCGTGCAGCCACGTAACTTGGCGTTACTTAAGAAGAAAATTCTCGTGGCCTAGTTTGCTTCTTTAGTACAGGCACGTCAAATATGTGCTCGTCCTGTGTTCATGTCTGGTGTGTTTGCGTAATCCTCAGCTGATTTCTCATATGTCTTAATTAGGAGTCCTCTCGGAGAAGAAAGACAAGGTGTAAGACGTAATCGCAATGAAGTGCCCCGCGTTACACCACGGTGACCGGACAACTCACAGTTACGTAGCTTTGTTTTGAATCTACTGGTTGATTAAGTGACTGGGCGCTGCGTTACTTAATCAACTGCCTAATTTTACACAGGTACTGGGAATGACAAGGCTTCTTGGGACACCTGACGCCATTTTACCATTTTATGAAGAGTTGCCGCAGAAAAACGTCACACTGAACTTAGTTGCGACGATCAAGCTCGCACACGTGCACACAAGAACAGAGGGAGGAAGCATCCACTTCCAGATGACATTTACTGGAATATCTGCATAGCATGAACACTTTCCTTCACGACATCACAGCATAAAATTCAATGCGACATTAAGGTTTTTGCTTATCGTGCGGCTTTAGGTACCATCGTGAGCAATATGAAAGGGAACACAGGAACGCGTGGCAAACAGCCTCGAAATCGACTCGGAGCGATACGCGGATGGCGCTGTGAAACACCAAGTGGAAAGGAGGGCGCTCTTCCACTAACTGTTCGCACTCCCACCACGCTGGCGTTTCTACAAAGCAGCAACTCACGCCATTTCATCGATAACGCGGTATCGTCTGATATTCCATAAGGCGCGGTCATTGTCGCATACAGTGACATGCAGTGATTAGGTTACTTTCCTTTCATTATTTCTTTTTTTTTTCTTCACACAAGCGCTTGGTGCAGTGTCAAGTGTTGCACTTTGCACAAATAAATGCCTTGCAGGAGTGCCTACAGTTGTCAGAACAGCCTTCCCCTCTCCACTATGTCTCCTACAGCTGCGGCCGCGTAGCACCGATGCCTGGATTTCAGGCTGTTTGCCACGCGTTCCTGTGTTCCCTTTCATATTGCTAACGATAGTACATCGGCCAGGCGGGTAAATATCTAAATGAAAGACATCGAGAACATCATTTATCGTACAGAGGTCAACACACTTGTCTAGAACAAGGACACGTCGCGCGCGAGACTGCACGGGCGACATCTTCCATCCAAAATAGGCCGCATCTGAGCATGCGTGGCCTCAATGACGCGGCTGCATTGCTCTTCTGCTTGTTAGTTATCGCCACGGCTGTATCAACTGCTTTGGCCTTCAAAAGCGCTCTCAGTGGTGTAGCGCAGGGAAATGAAACGAGAAACATAAAAACAGCAGTTTTACAAGGAATCATACAGAACATTATTCGGCTGATAAGTGGTTCCAAATCTGCTGCCGGAAAGAAAGACGCGCAACAAGAACAATCGGGCGCCGTGAAGAAAGATGCCTCACGTTTTTCTTTTTTCTAGCGCTATACGCCGTCGACAGCGTTTCTGGCAGCCAAAGCAGTTGATACGATAACTAAGGGGCAGAAGAGCAATGCAGCCGCGTCATTGAGGCCGCGCGTGCTCAGACGCGGCCTATATTTAAAACAGCAGATGTCGTCCGTGCAGTGTAGCACGCGACACTCCGTCGTTAGACAGGCATGTTTGCGAACTGCTTAATAAATACGTGCAATCCGGTATCGGTTTCCATTAGCATACATTGGACAAAACTACATGAAACGCATATGTTAGGTTCTTAAAATACCTTTGAGGATCAGATGTCCGCATTTGTGTGTGTGTGTGTGTGTGTGTGTGTGTGTGTGTGTGTGTGTGTGTGTGTGTGTGTGTGGCTAAGGTGTAGTATGCTTTTCTCCTGTCATATTTTTTTCTTTTTTCCCTGCTGCATGTCATTAAGAAACCACCACTGCTCTGTCTGTACTATACAAAGATAGCCGCGGGCTTTTGTTGAGCTGCCTCTACAAAGATCAGCTTTCATATACGCAGCTTTGCTGTCATCACTGTAATAATTAAATAGAGATTATTATTATTATTATTATTATTATTATTATTATTATTATTATTATTATTATTATTATTATTATTATTATTAACACAGCAGGAAGACGGGGAATTGCCGTGGTGGAAATTACCTGTGCATAATGAGTGTGGAAGAAAGGATAGCAAGTCACGTGTACCCTTGTTTAACATGTGCAGAGCAGCAGCTAGGAATAAAAGCCAAGACGTCAGGGAGGTCACCGAAGCAGATTTGACTAGGAAGGCGGGTGCGTCGTGCGTGAGCGTACTTTATGTTGTGTTGTCGTCTGGAGAAACGAGTTTTCAGAGCATTATCGGCTGTTAACCGCATTTAATCATGTGACGTCCTGAAGGAAAGTGTCTAATTATGCATATTTTTCAGTAAGCGTCAGTTGGAATGAAGTGGTCGTAGTGTAACTTACCTCTGTCCTTTTGTGGATTACGTGTGTGCGCATGACCATCGTAGCTATGCTAAGCCAACTCGCACACAAATCGGTGCTCCTGAGCAATGAACGTGGTATAAAGTGAGTTGTCTTCAAGGTTTTTTATGTGTGTTATCGAAAGCGTTGTAGTCGGTCTTGTAATTCTATTTATATATACGTGTTACTAGGTGTCCACAAGGTTTTGCGCAGTAAACTGCCTTCTACACCGTGGCATCTTGTTCAAGAAGTAACCAGCGTACTTGTACTAGCCCGTCATCACACTTCCCGCGAAACTTGTCTCACGGGACCACCATTCAAACGCGAACAAAGAAGGAAATGTACAGAGGGGCCCACTGTTAAAGGGAACAGTGGAGCGCGTGTCGTCTGCTCGGCGCCACCGCCGGCCGGCTGGAGCAACTAGTTTCGCGCAGGAGAAGTGAGCGCTGTGGTCGGCGCTCGTTTGTCGTCTGCTACAGTTGCAGCTGCGCTTCGAATCGCCGCGAAGCCAGCCGTCCCCGCGCTTTGAAATTTGTCCGCGGGCTGCATGGACACGCTCAGATAGCTGTGGAAAAGCTGAAAGGGAATTAGATTATATAAACTACTACCTCACTGATATTTTTGTTGGTTAAAGGAGCATGACTTCTTTACGGACGTCTCTAGCATAGCTATATATTAAAAGATATTTTTCTTTGCGGATTGCGTATTTCATGTGCACTAATGAAGATTCGAGCTGCTGCATTGCGTAAGCTCAACGAAGAATATAAAAGCGCCTTGAACTAGCATTTTTATGGTATTCCGAGCAACAGAAGCAAGTCTCTAACCATCTATAGTTGAAACAAAAATTCCTTCAATACCTTATAGTACAGGAATATATTACAGACTACAGTCAGGGCGCCTAATGCGCGTCTTCTGGTCCCAACAGGTTGTGAAAGTGGACTCGTCCGTAAATATGACCTTCTTCCACTCCTGCTTAATCCAGCCTGCGTGGCGCTGGGCAAACTGAAGTCGCTTGTCCTTGTTTATGGTCTGTAGGAGGACCTTCTGTTCCGCTGTTCGGCTTTTCAGGGCTGCCTGATACAGGCGGCGCTTCACAGTGCTCTTTGAAGCCTTCAGTCCAAAGTTTACCTTAATCTCTTGAGCAGAACACCTAGGGTTGTCCGCCACAGCAGCTACGATGACAAGGCCTTCCTCATGGCTCATGGCTCCACGCCGTGGCTTCCGAGGAGCGTCCTTTATCCGTCGGTCGAACTGGTACGCTTGAACAATTCGGTTCACTGTTTCAAGTGGCCTGTGCGTTAATTTTACAATAGCACGTTGACTGTAATTTCGCAGCCACAGTTCAACAATACCCTGCCTCTGATCGTGTGGCACTCGAGCCATCGCGGAATCGCAGCAATCTACGCCCAGCAGAAAGCTTTCTCGAAGCGGACAATTCTTTATCTGATGAGAAGGCGAACGAAAGACGGCTGATGTGTCAGGTCACATTTATCTGATTATAGATCATCCCCGTCATTTTTCCTTCTAGCTCGAAGGAAAGCGAGCATTGTCAAGATTTTGCGACTTCGGCCGCACTTCGCGGCGATCCGAAGCGCGGCCGCAACTGTAGCAGACGACAAAGGAGCGCCGCCCACAGCGCTCACTGCTCCTGCGCGAAACTAGTTGCTCCAGCCGGCCGGCGGTGGCGCCGAGCAGACGACACGCGCTCCACTGTTCCCTTTAACAGTGGACCCCTCTGTACACTGCAATTACGTGTGAATTGTAGGACGAAGGCCTGGCTGGCGACTGTTGACGCAAAACACTTGCGCAAAGCAGGCAGTCTTCGTTGCACATATGTTCGTGGTTAGAGTGCCCCATGACCTAATACTAAACAGTTAACTTTTTCACACAAATACATCACCTCCTTTCTTCTTCTTCTTCTTCTTCTTCTTTTTTTTTTTCATCAGGAAAGCCGCACACTCAGTTCTACCTTTAAGCACGAAGGAACAAACGTCAACGACAACTCAGGGGTCCGCCATGTTTTTACGCGTCTTTCACTGCTTCCGCCTCGGCCACCGAACCTTTCCGGTGTAGCTCAAGGGAACGAAGCACACAACAGGCCCGTCATCTGTGCATCCACTGCGCTCGTAGTCTTTAACGCGGGCGGAGGCGATGACACAAACACGCCGCGGTTACTCGGTTTCAGCTAAGGGGGAGGGCAGTGTTTAGTCTCGTTTGACATCACGCACATAAAGAAAGCCTATGTCAGTGCGCGCCCCCATCCTTGTCTCCTACAAATGCCATCCATGACCGTGGGACATATATACGCGTTGTTTCCCGTACAAGTGTTGCGAGTACCGAGCTATGTTATATGCACAAAGAAAGACTGCGAAACACCATTGATTATTATGCTACAGCCGATGACTCACTGGTGGCTGCGGCGTGTATCGATATCGTAGCGCTTGCTCTTAACGAATATCAAGGCTCGTGCTCGCCGGCACGCTTCCCTTTGTGTCGCCGAAAACCCGACCTGTTTCTCATCCAGAAAAACGCAGTTATTGCGTCAGCTGCAAGTCAGCTGATAAGCTAACTGATTTACTATAGCTGGAACGCCGTTATCTTGCGATTTTAGTGCAGCTGTAAAATGTCGGGAATCAACCATCGGTAGCAAGGCAGCGTAAAATAGCTCCCTACATTCAAACTGATTCAGGTAACTCCGGAGCCAGTCACACACTATAATAGCGTGGCCTGATTCATTGCGCGGGGAACCGTTTTACCCTTAGGTGGGTCGTTGTTGGAAATGTCAAAACATCCAAGCAATGATAACCACATAGTGCTTCGTTCAAAAAGCAATAGACGCCGTTGGGCAAGCGCCGCTATTTAACACTGACCCTTAAAGAAGCAGCACTTCGAGATAAGAAAAAAAAAAACAAGGATATTGAGATATATTGGTTGGTTTAACCCTTCTATATAGGAAGCGATAGGTCCTTGGAGAGGTTATGTCTTTATTTACCTGAAACATCCAGGCCCACTCGAGTGCGCATATTCGAACTGTTTTTCTTTTTGGCAAGGAAAACAACGTCAAGTTTAATGTCTTTGTGCGAGTAAATCTCGACTTCGTTTTAATACAGTTTATTAAATTACGCTTCCGGCGCGCTAAACGATATCGATCGTTCTTTCCAGAAGCACAAATACGCTGTACTTCCCTGTTGTAGCTGAAAAAAGAAAATCGTTATATAAAGGTCATATGACACGTTACAGTGCACAAGCATGTTCTCGTCGACAAGTGCCTGATTTCTCATTAAAGCCTTGTCTTAAATGAGAAAGTCTCGTCTTTTTCTCCTTTTTTTCTTTTGTCAGGCACACTGGATGTGCCTGTTAAAAAATGCGCTTTTTCCTTCACTTACGAGGAAGAAATAACGCTGCTTAATTCTAAAATGACCTGCACCGCACTTACCATGGACAAGGATCACTACTTAACTAGGGCTGCTTCTTGCAAAAGAAAAAAAAAACCTTTTTTTTTTCATTACAAGCTCACGCTATATCTCTCTTGGTGCAACTGTACCATAACTGATGGGGTTTAACGCGCCAAAGCCAAAGTTCGGCATCCGCAGTGAGCCAAGCGTCGCTTACTTTTGAACACTCCAAACCATCTGCCGTGCACCAAAACCACAGCAGACGAACTGCGTCGCCTTATGTTCACATTATTCTCGACATCGACGCTACAAATAAAATTCTATAAAATGCGCAAAGACAATGCACCACCGTATAGCGCGAAGGTGGAATTCGTGCTCACTTTGGTTGTAGAACGCCTGCGGTCCGACCATGCCTCCCAGCAGCATCTCTTGCAGCAAGTTGTCGACCTTGGCCATCCCGAAGAGCTTGGCGAACTGAATTTGCTCGATCATCTGCCACGTTATGCTCTGCAGAGTCGGCAGCAATAACATAATTTCGCCAAAACGACCCCTCGAGTCGTACTGGCGGTCGTTGATGTAATCCTCCAGATTCGTCTGCACCTGATATCGCAGAGCCTTGATTTTCTGCGGCTCGCTGAGGCCTTTTGTGTCTGCAAAATACAGGCAAAATGAGTGGTCCAGGTCGGTTATGCTCTTCCCCTCAAGCAATGTTCAACTGAAAATCAAAATGCCACAATGCTGAGAAAAATTTTTAAAGGGTGTTTAAGAATGACATACAAAATCACGACAAAACTAAACGAAACAATAAAAATGTAATAAGTTTCCAATAAGGCACAGCATAAGAAAATCCTTCATTTTCCATGAAATATTTGTCTTTTTTTTTTTCGCTTGAAGAGAGAAAAATAAATTGGTCCTCAATGAGATGGTTATAATGAAAGGCATGCCATAAGGCATCTAAAAAAGGCATCATTGAAAAAAAGGGCTACTGAATCACGACAAGGCTACTTGTACACAGCAGATTCTATTATTTTTTTTCAAGGCATGATTCGACGTATGCTTGATCCTCCTTTATAAAGCTACCTCCCGCTATTAGGAAACAGGCAAGAAATGGCGAGCTTCAAAAGTAGCACACACCTCAATAAGCTATTTTCCTACTGGCATGACGCTGTTGGCACCTTGACGGTGCAATGCCAACAGCGCCATGCAAGGTGCAATAACTTATTGCAAGATGCGATAATTTACTTGAACACGTAGTTTATTGGCACTTGTGGACGTCCATGGGCCGAATGCACACTCGCGAAAAATGAGGTTGGGCGACTATGAGCACTGGTAATGATTAGCATTAATTATTCGTAAAATAACTACAAAACTCTTCAGCGCGACCTCTTCAGTGGAGAAGTTATGGAGCACATGGAAAAAGTCCCAATTACTTAGTTCGACGATGATAGATGCAGCGGCTTTCGCTTTTTCCTTGCTATAAAGACAGTGCGCGACAAAATTTGAAAAGTTTTACATGAATAATCGGTTAAGGGAAAACTTAAACGGTTTTGATAATTTTGTGCAAGAGCATTGAGCCGGTCAAGCGTCCCCTTAGGGTCATTAGCATAAGTCTTTAAATGCGCTCTCTTACACAACCCGAACATAGCAAGACAATTCCGATCAGACATGGAGGCTCCGTTGAACTTGTGAGGCAAATGTTTTTACACTGGACGCACCAGGGAATTCGCAACTTGTTTTCAAACACAGCTGGAACGCACCCGCTCTTCTCCCAACGAATGACGTCACTGGGTGCAGCGACCAAGTCGCTTGATTTTTTGTTGCTATTTAAGAGAGAAACGCACAATTTTCAACAGATGATCCTCCGCGATATGAAATCAGCAAATGTCCTTTCTGCCTCGAGCGATGTGGTTTATGCCCCCCAACGACGCCATTTGTTGAAAGAAGAGCGGGCGCTTTTCAAGTGCGTTTGAAACCAAATTGCGAATTTCCGGGAGCACGCGTCCTGTGTAAAAACATTTGCCTCGCATGTTCTTAGGAGCCTCCACGACTGGTGGGAACCGTTTTCTAACTTTGTTCAAAACGTGTCGCAGGGTCTTTTTAAGCTACCTGCATTCAGTGTGTAATTTCTTATAAGCGATTAAATCTGCAAGTACCTTCAGACGATAGTGGCGCCGTTTTCAGCCACTCCTTCTCGTGGCACGTTGCATGCGGGTGACGTCAAAGCGGCGATCGATACGATTAGGAAGCAGCAGTCTGTGGGATGTACCCGGACTTTGAATTTAATTCAAAGCCTATATATAGAACGGATTTCTTTTCTCTTGACTACTTCCGCCAAGTAAAGTAATTTTCTCTTAGATTTTGTTTGATCACTTGAAGAGTGGCAAATTCCTCGCATGACTGAGTGCAATGTAGAGTCAGTAAGATTTTTTTTTTCAATTTAATATTGCAACTGCCCAAATCAAGTGAACGACTAGTGGAGGATTCTAGCAGATTCCGAAGACCGATCGTTCGTGGCCTTCATTTCCAGGTGTTATCGTCTAATATAATGCCGATGACAATAATAATGACAATTTTATGACGGACAGCGAAAAAGCTAACTCATGAGAGTTCGAGGTGTACCGTACATCCCTAGCCTATTCGCCACTGTCGAAATTTTAGTGGCCTTGTAAAGCGTTAAATTAGCAGCTGCCTAGTAAATGTTGGTTAAACAGTTCCATAACGCCCTATACTTGCAGTAATTTACTTAAAGCAAGAAATATTAGTAGTCCATACGTTGCTGCCAGTTATTTGTAGGCCAAGTTATGCGCACCCATTTAGTACGTTACTACGCTTTCCTTTCTGTTTGAGGTGTCGGATAGAGCTTCCACGGCCTGCACATAACATAGCGGCCGAACACAATGGCGAGCATTTGCAGCTTTTGCGAGCCTCAAAGAGCCCGTGAAGCGCCTGCCAAAACGACATTTAAACAATTCCGTTAAAATGGAAGAGCTTAACGCAACCACTGTTGTCCGTTTAGTTGGGCCCACCCGGTCGCGACGAGTCAGCGAGCGACAGCAAGCAGCCAGGTGTACCGACGGTGTCGTCAGCTCACGTGGATCGAAGAAGACGATGGCTCGGAGACAGGCGAACTCGGTGTCGTCGATGTGCACCTCTCTAAGCGTCGTCACCAGCTCGTCCATGATGCGCGTCCCGATACGGCTGATCTCAACCTCGGAAGATACGCGCGGGATGATGAAGTCGTTGCCGAGCAGCAACACGTTCTTTAAGTGGATCGAACGCCGCGCCAGGCCCAGCAGGAGGTGCTCGCCAGCGTGCGCGCGCAGCAGCGCCACCTGGGACGTGCCATCGCAGTCAGTTCTGAGAACAAAGAAAGAAGAGCGTCTGCTTTTCGCTAGTGAGTGACTCGTACCAAATGCTTCAATGCAGACAGAAAGAACAGATGGAAGAACTTATTTATGCTTATAGCCAGCAACCTCTTGATTGCTGCCCTCACTATTCCATGCGGCAACATATACGCATAACAGGCACGAGCAATGCCGAGCAACTCTCTCAATCACCCCAACGTGCTCCAAATGCTACAAGGTATTGTGTTAAAGCTACATTTATTGAGACACAGGAGTGACATTTATCGAAGCAAGATTTTGAGTCACGCCCGTTCAGAATGGCGTAATCGGGGAAGCGATCGGAAATCTTCGTACGAATCAGAACGCGTTCGCCCGCTGAAGCTTCGCGAAGTTGGTGTGCGGTTCTCGTTGCGCGCACTGCGAAATTGCCACCGTTAAGTGCGGCGCTATTTCCAAGATTGGTCGCTATCCTTTGTTTGAGTGAGTGCTCTTTTGTTACAGGGTGTCCCATGAAATATGTGAGAACGGGAGTGCGAGAGCAGCCAATTGGCAAGCGGTAAACATCCCAGCAGCTGACGAGCGCCTTTTGCTGTCTTCTTGAGGACAATGTATTACAAAAGGAAATGTTTTTTCCGCTTACATAACAATGTATGACGGTTTCACAAAAACGATCTTTTTCTTTTTTTTTTTTTTTGTTCGAGCGCTTAAGGGCGTAACCTGCCGAGAAATCTCCGTCATCGAAGACGTGGTCCTGCAGCTCACGACGTCAGCGCGCCCCAAGCGAATAACTTGGGGAGAAAAACGCTGAAACCCGAACGCATTCGCAAGCAATTGTCTCCGACCTTACCGCAGATCTCGGAAGGCTCATTGCTCCTGCCCTTTAACAGCCGTGTTACGTCTTTTTTTTTTTTTCAAAGGTAACACGTAAAGTACATTATAGCTTCTCGGGGGCAAGACATCAAGACTTCTAAAGCACGTAAATAACATGATATTCGCAGGCCCCGAATATTTCCACAAATGAGATAAGGTAGTACGGATCAAACAGCTGAACATATTGCATAATGCGCTTTCATAACTGTGATTCGCAAATTAGTGCTGCTGCATAAGCCTGTAAGCATAAAAACTATAAGCAACTTTGTAAACCGTGGATTCTCTTGCATACGGATAATACCATCTGGCAAATTAACCGAGTACTCATGTCAACTACGATTGCAAGAAACACAGTTAACCTTATGAAGTCTAGAGTTGGACGGAATCCCGTCTGGTCGGGGAATAACAGGAAGAACACACAGCACCGACCAAAGTAAAGTAAATATATTCGTAAAAGACCGTGGATTCTCTTGCACACGGATAATACCATCTGGCAAATTAACCGAGTACTCATGTCAACTACGAGTGCAAGAAACACAGTTAACCTATGAAGTCTAGAGTTGGGCGGAATCCCGTCTGGTCGGGGAATAACAGGAAGAACACACAGCACCGACCAAAGTAAAGTAAATATATTCGTAAAAGACGTTTCCGCTCCCGCACGGGAGCCGAAACGTCTTTTACGAATATATTTACTTTTACTTTGGTCGGTGCTGTGTGTTCTTCACAGTTAACCTTACATTCTTGAAAACATAATATGGGGATGCGCGAAAAAAAAATAGGAAAAAAAAACACGGGCGATGTAAAACAAGTACGCGGGACGGGCACAAGAACACAGGACGGGACAAGTACACACGACGGGACATGTACACAAGACGGGCCGGCGTAGCCCCGCCCTGCGTACTTGTCGTTCTTCGTCCATGTTATTGCACGCAGCCCCATTTTATGTTTTCAAGAATGAGCCAACTATCCCAAACAAAAGCGTTACTGTAACCTAACATTGTGGTTTCAAAAGTTTCAAAAGCCCATAATCATCCATAAATTCCAGCGTACTTGCCTGGTCTTCTATTGAAAGTTCCGTGAATGAGGGAACCGACTTCGCCCAGTCGACGAGAATGAGAAGTTGCTGCTTCATGGATTCACACACGTCACCAATGTTGGCAATTTTTTTGTTCGAGATATTGAATTCGCTCACTGGAGTGGATATCTGCAAGACACGAAGCAAGTCATGCTGCTCAGAGCTTCTGTGCGCTACATTTAAGCGTTCCATATTTCCTGACAGATATATCTGTCGGGCATATTGAAGGGTAAGAATTCTGGAACAACCAGCTAATTCTTTTGTCTATAAAGTGTTTATAACACTGGAGAACACATACGTGGACACCATTTACGTTGTGCTTTGATTTATACATGTATGTTATTAATTTGCTGCCTTCATTATGACTTCATCGTAAAGTCGCGTTGTCATCTCATGCCCTGCTTCGAAAGCGAGAGTTTCACAGGTTGTCTCACGTTTATTTCATATTCGACGCGATAAGGACATGGATTTCAATGCAACGCCATGGTACCTACAATCCGCGGTATTTCGGTGGGAGCGAAATGCAGAAACACCCGTGTAGCAAGCCTAAGGCGCACGTTTATAAAGAAAAAAAAAACATGTGGTCAAACTCAATCCGTAGTCCTCCGCTACGGGGTCCCTCATTACCGTCATATCGTGGTTCTGAAATGAAAACCCCAGAATTGATTGTTAATAAAACAACGAGAAAATAAATAATACATGACAATAAACGGGGGACCTCTACCAGAGAAGGGAATTACCGTAACCACTAAGTGCATGGACGACATGAGCGCCAGGGACGTCAGGGGATTCGTTTAGACCAGCCATAGACACCTGTAACGTGTCGTTACTACAACGATTTGCAATGTTTGGCACCGTTACGTTTCCCTCGGATCCGGCCGCATATTTTACGCACTTGGTCGTAAGTGAAGCTCGTACCATGTGTATAAAACAGAACACAGCCATTCACAAATGACATTTACAGAGTGAGTTTGAATTGTTTACCTTCTTTTCGCTTTTATCTTTGCTAGTTTCTTTCTCTTAAAAAGCGTATTTTTAAACTGCAAACTACCTCAACTTGCGAGCATTGAAGCTTAAAGCGTACTGAAAATAGGAACGCTCACTCAGTTGAACAAAAAAAAAAGGTATTAAAAAATGTCGCGCCGGAAAGGTACTCACATTACTCACATGAAGACACAAGCACTGAGCTCTTACCGATAGCAGATGTCGATGACACAACTCATAGTCTGATGACTGATAGCGCCGATATACAACTCTCAAGTGCGTAGCGCTGAACGAGCATATAAAACCAATAACTGGGACAATACCGACGCAACCGTCTTATTTCCTAGAGATCTGTTCGTCACGCTACCGTTCAGCGGTTCTGATTTCTTTCTTGGTTATTGGCTTTATCCGGCGCCTAGTGACTCCCCAACTGAGATAGCAGCGAGCGGCTTTGATGCTCCGTTGTTATGGGTTTCCTATCTCTCTCTCCTTTTTTTTTTTTTTTTTTGTTTTTGAATCCGACTGTCGTATACGCGGGGAGTTGGAATGTCGCATTCAGATAGTATAAACTTGTGCCGGACATTCACTATCAGTCTCGCTGTCGTCACATATCTAAGGTAGATCGCTCAGATTATCGGTTTTTTTTAATTTTTGTTGTTAAATGGGTTCTATGACGTCGTGCAATGTGCAAGACATATGAAAGAAAAAATGATCTCCACCCCACCCCCTCTTCTTTCCAAATGCGCAGGACGAAAGTATATATAAAAAAGAAAGACGCGGACTCCTCACAAAAAAAAATACAAGAAAAGCACGTTACCTTCGCAGTTTTGGAAAAATCCGCTGTCTTTCCCGTGTCGAGAAACGGAGGGAAAGCGAGTCCTGGCTTGTGTGTGCCTGACCAACTACTTTCCCTTCTTTATTTCTTTCTTTTTGAGTTAAGTGACAGTACATGCAAGGCATTCATATGGTTTAGCTATGTTCACGTCGCAAGCATGTGTGTGTGTAGTCAAGTGGTTGACACTTGCCTTCAGAGGGCGGAGGTCCGGCCTCAAACCTCAGCGCGGGTAACATGTTTTTTTGCACTCCAATGTACCTTCTATGAAGTGGCAGAAGAAACTAGTTTGTTAGTTTCTTCCGCCACTTCACATGGGGTGCCAGGGGTTCCACATTTCAAGGAGAAAGTCATTTTTTTTTTTTCGGCGTACCGACCAAGCGGAACAACTTCGCTGATAGTCTAGACAATACAAGCTGCGCTTTTGAAAACAGCGTGATTCGACGATCGAATCTGCGACCAGTACCTTTCCAGCGTGGTTACCCTGCATCATCTGAGCTAATAAACGTGCCAGAAAATTGCAGTGCGATGTCTAATTAGCATGCAACTCAAAGCGCGTAGGGACATCAGACATCAGAATATGGCGGCTGGATGACAGTCCCTTTCGGATGAATTATACGGATATGGATATTACGCTCTCGTCTTGGATTCAAAAGTTTCTCAATCTTTGAAAAGCTAAAAGTTGACATCGTCACGAAAGGGGAGAGAGAGAGAGAGAGAGAGAGAGAGAGAGAGAGAGAGAGAGAGAGAGGGGGGGAGAGAGAGAGAGGTAAAGTAAAGACAAGGATGTTAACCAGGGGTAAAGCGACTTTGGCGACGCCTCAGTGTCAATGCCACTTGTCAGAGCACGAGGATCGAAAAAATTTCAAGCGGGTAACGCTTACCAGTACGAAAGTGGCGTAACTTTTTTTCTGTAGTGAAACTTTTACTTCCTTATGGGCATTTATCATTCTTTCTCTTTTGCTTGACATTTCAAGACATGGTGGCCGTACTTCAGCGACGACATAACAATGAAAAGCAATAACGCTAGCGTATTGTGTGTTAACCATACACGTTAAGGAATTCTTGGTTGTTAAAATTACTGTCAAGTCATCCATGAGGCATTTAAAAAACTGTCGCATGCTTTGGGATCTTAAACTAGCTAAATTATTCCAACCTAGCTCATGATCGATGGAAATACAAGTAGCAGCAAACCAGACGCCAATTACGCAACGTAGTATTTGTCCGCACTTCACCTGCGGCCTTCCTGGTATGCTTAACAGTTTTAATAAAAGCAGTGCGGCGGTGACAACAGGCTAAAAAAAATTACACCATCTCCCGATAAAGGGGACCATGAGGCGATGCGAAGCAGCACTAGTGGTGCACATCGCGTTTGCATCGGATTTGACTAGGTGTCGGGTTTGCATCGCTTTGACGCTAGCAGACGCTACCTGCGTCAGCGTTGTCTCTTGCGGGCAAGCGCGCGTTCTCGTTCCTTGCGAGCTGGTAAAGCGTTCATCGAAGAAAGAGCGTTTCCATAGCCATTCCTCCTCTCCATAGTCGGAGAGGAGGAATGCCGAGTGGAGAGGAAATGAGACAAGGAGAGGAGTGGGAGGAGGATGCGCATGCGCAGTGCGGGTGTGGACGCCGACCCCGCGGGACAGAAGCGAGAACGCAGGAGAAGCGCAAGCAGGTGGTAGGAGAGAAGTGGACAGAGTAACGCGCAGCTGTTGGAGAGAGGGAAGGAGGAAAGTTGCGCATGCGCAGTGTGAGTGCGGACGCCGACGCCGCGGGACATGCCACCGCTAAGAGATGCTTTGCATCTAAAATAATTACGAGGGACTCCATAACCTGCTCTCGGAATATAAACAGGCAGTGACGGCGTTACTATTTTATTTTAAAGCACAGCTCTTATGCGCCCCTTCCTGCGTTGAGCGTCGTCTGTCGGCCCACGCCGTAACAGAGCGTGCGAGCGCTGCGTAAGATGTTCGAGGGCTACGCGACGTTGCTGGTAACCGAACGAAGGAGATTTCGTAGAACTCTACGAGTCAGTAGGGCCCAGCTAATGCAGCCGCTCACGCCGCCGTAGGAGAAGCTCATCTGTCCTCTCTCAACAAACAGCGACGCATCCGGTGGAAGTGCTCCGTCGGCGTGGCTCACCGAGGTATATGTGCGGGAACGAATGTCTCTCTCAAATTCTTTCGCTCAGTATATCGCCACATAAACACACACGCGCAACCGCGCACATTTCACATCAACCACTATTTCATTCCCTTTCTCCTCCTTTGGACGCTGAGCCGTACTCCCAACAAGTGCTGCAGAAAATAGCGTTCCGGATCAGAACCAACCAGTATCGTAATCGTCAGTAATACCTGCGTAATTTTTTACAAGGCATAGAATATTGATATGGGATTCCTAGTACAGAATTTCTATACGTTAAATATTGCAGACTGTAGTGTACTTTATGTAACGTACTGTCTTCCTTGTATGTAAGTTTGAGACGACTTAACGCTTATGTGTGTGGTTGCTAGCCGGGATGGCAACCTCTCCGGTTTACACACTTTATTTATGGGAAAGACAAGAAGGAGGACCTAGACAACTCAACTTTGTTGCGTTACGTTCGATTTTTCTTTCAGTGTGGGTTTTTCTATCCGAATCACTGAGGACACTGCATTGTAAGCGAAATATGATGATGATGATGATTATCGTGGTTGGGTTAAGAAAAGGACGCTAATTTTTGCAGCTCATGTGGGGAGCACGGCTAAGCATCCATGGAGGTAGGGGAAAGGGACTGAAAAAGATAGAAAGGAGATAAAAGCCGTAGTGAAGTACTCCGGAAATTTTGACCACCTGAGGTTCTTTAACGTTCCCTGACAACGCACAGTACACAGGCCTCTAGAAGTAAAGTACGAAATGCTCGGAAAGCTTTCCTACTAGAAGCCAGCACGAAAAAAACACGCGTTGTGGACAAACCAGGAGCGCTGCATACTAACATTATTCTACTACGAGCTTTACTAGCTGGTGATTCTTTTGTTTCGTTTTGCTTCTACCACGTAAGCCTGAAATGCTAGCACCACCACCCCTCCCCCACCTTTCCCTTTGTCATTGTCTTACACGCCGTCGTTCTCGCACTAATGTTCCGATTACTAACAACTCTACTGGAAACGTGAAAAGCGTACGCACTAGCTGGGACTGGTCTAGGATGGAAAGTGTAACGGCCATGGCGCAATGGCATTGCTAGAAAGAACGACGCAGTGCGGCCCTCCCAAGCTGTGTCGATAAGCGAGAGAAAGTGACCGTCAGTGGGAGGACGCTCTTGGAACAACGCCAGTTATCCAGGCAAACAAAAGAATATGTATGTACTTTCCAAGCTGTGTTAGCACTCGCAAGGATCACTGCATGCGATAAAATCCTGCGTTGCTTCACGCTCCTGTCATAACTCTCGTATCACCGTTCCGCGTCCGTAAACTTCCATTCTTTATGCCTGCAGCATGGTATATATACGATACAGGCACGCATTTTCAAAGATTGCTGAAATGAACGAGCGTTGAAGTTTTTAGCGCACGACACCTTTCGGGAGCTAGGCTTCCCCTGAGAACTAGCACAGCTATATCACTATCTATGGGTGTTCATAACACCCTAGACAAATTGGTAGAGCTTCAGCGTATGGAACAGATCGCCAGACTCTCTAGCACCACTGCAGGCAAAATGATTCTCGAATAGGCAGCCGTCAACTGACCTTAGAAAGGGCGACTCCACTGCCTCGAGCAATTAGAGAAATTATCGTTGTTTATCAGCTACCTAGAAGCATGCTCCCGATTCACAATGCGGAAAGACGCTAAGCCAGGCTTTCCTCGAAAAGCTAGACACACGGGGTGGGGGGGTGAAGGGGAAAGGGTGGGGCTGCGCAATCTTTGTAGACGCTGTGATAATAAGTATAGACAAGTACATGGTAACGGTAGTTAACGCAGAAGTGCGGCTACTCAATGCTGTCACAGTTGATACCAAGTCCGCCAGCATCGCTGAGCAAGTAGCCATTTCGTTCACTATGACAATGGAAGATAACCTCATCTTTTTTCGCCGACTATGTGTCTGCCGTAAGGGCTTCCGACTCTAATCAAATCGCGAAAAAAGCCGCCAAGATTCTTACTCAATGGAAAGTGTAATTTCACGTGTTGTTTCCCGCCCATCCGGGTTGGGCCATCGACGGCGTGCCGCCCGGCGCGTCGGGTCTTTCACGACCAGGCCTCTAGCACATTCACGGGTGTGGTGCAGGAGATCGAAATGTCCCCGGCGGGGACACGCTGACCCTACTTAACCGCACAAGGAACTTTCCAGGGGCCAGGAGATAGCCCCCCAACTAATTCGAGTGGTTTCCGTCGCCAGCCATTATGGCCAGCTTCATGGAAATTTGTCCCCAGCGCTCTCTCTGTGGCAAATTAGCCAGCTCTAATCACATTATTGGAGGTGCCCCAGCATACAAATTAACTCCAGGATCCATCGCATCGACGAGACCGACTTCTACAACTGCGTCACGAGCTCCGACCGTCGGAGCCAGCTACAGGCGATCCTGGAGGCCTGCGAGGTGGCAGGGGTTCTTAGACTCCCGGTCCCGACGTGGATGACGCCTAACGAAGGCCCCTGGTAGGCCCTACCCCAGGATAAAAATAGCATTCTACTCTCTGTCTGTCTGTCTGTCTGACAACATCCTTTTGATGAATGAGCTCCTGAAACGGAGCCATTTCATCTCGTAGCCTTCTTCATGCGCTGTAGCTTGAATGCTTTTCTAAAACGGGCGTCGTGAAGCGTTGAAATAACAGTGCAACATATATATATATATATATATATATATATATATATATATATATATATATATTATATATATATATATATATATATATATATATATATGGTCGCGATCACTGCTTTCGATAAATTGAAAAAACAAATGTGTTGGTCAATTTAGGGCTTCTGTTATTTCACATCTTCCCTTTTCAATTCCAGTGCCTGCAATGCTCAGCTGTCCCGATCGTTCTTGACAATGCATTTGTGGAACATGTGGCGTCTTACGTGGAAGTTCATCGCAACTCAAGCCTCCATCATGCAACGACATCACCCAAAAATTAGACACGGTGGAAGGAAAAAGGTTCTTTATATATATCATGAAGTCGATGGCTCTTGAGAAATTACTTGCGGGTATTGGTTTTGCTTCATGTGTCGCATGTCTTCACAAATCGTTTGTACCGACCTTCTCTGTAAAGCCCCACGGCCCTTCAAGGCGTAAGAAGAAACAATGTTGCTGGACCTTCCAAGGCACTGTTCGGATCACAGTAGATTTTACATACTCCTCCATGACAATCTCTCCGCTTTGCTCTTCTATACATTCTCCGCGTACGGGGTTGCTGGAAATAACCTCTTGCCCATCGACTGGCCGAAACATTTTTATGAACTTTTTCCTCAATATTTCTTAACTAGAGCTAAAAGACACGCAACATATTAGTGCACTTGTCAGCTTCACTTATCGACTGATTCGAGGCATCGACAGAGGGAAAAAATAAACCAAACTGGGTTACTGAAAGGTCACTGTTAATCATTTTATGAACTGCCTAACGAGATCGATCCCTTTTCCGCCTAAGCAAGTTGGTCCTCACGTGAGGATATCGACAGAATTACAGCTCATAAAGTCTGGACATCGTAAGATAGCTCATTGATTGCAGTCTATGGGCAAGAGCTCCATTCATTGACATATACCTCAAGGTTCTGACACTGCTAACCACGACTTTCTGTATTACATACTTTAATTTCTCAGAACTTGCGGAATTGCTTTAGTGCTTCTTCATTTAAAGCTACATTACTGACGTAGCATTTCTAACTACTGATATTGTCCAGTAACGACTAACTCACTTCCAATCCTGATTTACATCAATAACATCAATGGCGAATCACCAGCACCTAATCATTCTTGTTATATGAACTATTCCAAAGGCACAACCGCATTTCATAGAGATAAACATGTTACTAGAACAGTTAAACATCGATATCGGGAATATTGTTTATTGCAGTAAGGATCACCTATTTTTCCCAAAAATGGCCTCATCTGAAATTAATATGTTGCACTAGACCTTTAAGGCGAGTACAATACCTGCGCCAAATATTTTACTAAGAACGTTGCTTTCAATACCGTATTCTCATACAACAAGGCATTGCTTACGGAAACATTCTCGAATTGATTTACTACGCTTTCATTAGCAGTCACCTCGCTTATTAACTGTGAAGCCCCTTACGGAAATGTCATATATGGCCAGATATGGACAATATACAATATAACAATATGTACAATATACAATATATCCTGCATATACCATATATACAAGATACAATATAAGCACTCATATCAGGGTATATACTTCCATATAAGCGTCAATATACGGCCAGACATGCCAAGATATGACCGTACATCACGTTTTAACGCGATAGCGTTAGAGAGCTCGTTCCGCAGAAATACCGCCGTCGGTGTCGGCGTCTCCACGCGTCTCTTGTGAGCGAAAAATCGGCCGTGAGCGAAAAATAACAGCTCGAAAAATAGACAACTATGTCCATCTAGCGGAAGACATATCAAGCAATGTCTCCACTACCATGGCCTCCGAGATGGCGAGCGCGCCCGCCATCTCGGAGGCCATGCGACTACAGCAGAGCCTATATGCGGTCTCGTCTGATGCTCTGCATCCACTTTTTTAGCATTTCATTCTCACGATACCATTAAACAAGTGAAGTACTGCAATTGCAATTTCACCGACCCTAAGGCGATGCTTGTCGCGGTTGTCCAGAAGAGGTCTCCAGAAGAACAATTCGAACAGGTGCCAGATAGTTAACGCACGAAGGACGACAGAATGTGACCATTTACGAAAAAAAAAATGTCACGCCTACGCGCAGTTCATAATACAGGACCATGTGACTACATCACTGTACAAAATTTTGATGAAGTTGATATAAAAGTGTTGGTAAATAGATCGAAGACCTCTACCATTACTATAGATACGTCGCGCGCGCGCGCGCGCGCGCGTGTGTGTGTGTGTGTGTGTAACAACACACATTAACAAGTATGCACTGAGTGGTTGAAGTGCACACTAGGGGCCAGATTTCGCTATCGCGTTGAACTCTTGAAGGCGAAGCTTAAGGGTCCCCCAATTTTTATATGCCATATCAGGCAGCTATATACTCCAGTATACGGCTGTATATCGAGTCTTACACGTTATATACGGTAGCCGTATACTTCCATATAAGACGTACACGGGGCGCAGCACATGGCCTGCACGTGAGTCCTTCCTAAACCATATACAGAACCGGGCAGTCCGAACAATCACTTTTCGCACAGCGTGTGCACCACTCGTTTTAGGGGCGAAGCTCCTTAAGGTTTGGGTCTGTCCGTCCGTTGTAGTAGCGCGTTACCTACTAGGAACGTGCTACTAGGAGGGCGCGTGTGGGAGGCGCGCCCTCGGCGCGTGCCTCCCAGCGCGCGAGCTCTCTCACTCTTCCATCTGCTGTCTTGCGTGAGAGAGAGAGAGAGAGACAGAGAGAGCGAAAGGCGCGCGTTGACTATGGAAACGCTCTTTCTTCGATGAACGCGCTACCAGCTCGCAAAGAAGGAGAACGCGCCCTCACCCGCGAGAGACAAGCTTGACGCAGGCAGCGTCTTCTAGCGAGTTTCTTGATTGAAAAATACCGACTGCTCGCGCTGGAGAACCGTTCACCGGCCACCCATATATATAGGCACTGGATCTTGACTTGCAATGAAGTGCCGGTGGGAGATTTCACTTGTGCGTAGTTGAATCATAAGGATTCGTAGCGTGCGCGTTAACTAAATTATCCGGAACTCGGCACGATCTACGATGAACCTCCGGAGCTTCGCCCACTCATCATCATTCACTCCGTGGATATACAGTGAATTTTTTTAGTTTCTCCTAACCTCCACGTTTTAACTCACGATTCCTTTCTACTTTCTCCACAATTATAATACCACAAGTAACTTCCCCTATGCTTTCCTTGGCTTCATTGTCTGTTTGCTCATTAAGTTGTTTCTAACAAATAAAGAGCGAGCCCTTGACCCCTTCCCTTTCGTTATTTCATAGCTTGGGCCTCGTTGCGGCAGACTTGGTGCCCTAGGTAGCATGCGAGGGCTTATTGGGCAGCAGCCATCTCATCTAAGTTCACGTTCTACGTGACGCCTCCTGGCAAGAAAGTGTGTTCTACACACACTGCCTTCGCCACGAGTGGCGCTGCCTAACACTCCCAGGATAATACGTACATAAATACACAATAAAGTGGACGGGGGGACGACCGCCTTTGTAGCTCAGTTGGTAGAGCATCGGACGCGACATCCGAAGGTCGTGGGTTCGGGTCCCACCGAAGGCAGGTTTGGTCTTTTCGTCCACTTTAATTCCTTTCTACTTTCCCCACAATTACAATACCTCAAGTAACTTCCCCTATGCTTTCCTAGGCTTCATTGTCTGTTTGCTCATTAAGTTGTTTCTAACAAATAAAGAACGAGCCCTTGACCCCTTCCCTTTCGTTATTTCATAGCTTGGGCCTCGTTGCGGCAGACTTGGTGCCTTAGGTAGCATGCGAGGGCTTGTTGGGCAGCAGCCATCTCATCTAAAGTTCACGTTCTACGTGACGCCTCCTGGCAAGAAAGTGTGTTCCACACACGCCGTCTTGGCCATGAGTGGCGCTGCCTAACACTCCCAGGATAATAAGTACATAAATACACAATAAAGTGGACGGGGAGACGAGCGCCTTCGTAGCTCAGTTGGTAGAGCATCGGACGCGACATCCCAAGGTCGTGGGTTCGGGTCCCACCGAAGGCAGGCTTGTCTTTTCGTCCACTTTAATTCCTTTCTACTTTCTCCACAATTATAATACCACAAGTAACTTCCCCTATGCTTTCCTTGGCTTCATTGTCTGTTTGCTCATTAAGTTGTTTCTAACAAATAAAGAGCGAGCCCTTGACCCCTTCCCTTTCGTTAACTCACGATAAGTGATTTATTGCTTATAATAGTAGTAGTTGCATTCCAACAACCCAAATTCATTACGGCACAAATCCCATATGATTTTCAGAACAGGACAATGTCTCGCTAATAAAGGTAACCACAAACCAGATGAGTCAGTTACGTTATAGATTCACCCCTCCTCGTCCCCCCCTCCGGCCCACTTCTCTTGTCGAAACAATTCACATCTCCTATAACCGGCCGTATTTGTGCGAAACCTGATATAGATTACCGGTCGGTGGACCTTGAGTAAGCAAGCTACAAATTTTGATTGCAGCAACTATTTATTTTGTGTACCTCCCTCAATCTGTAGCTACTGCCTCCTCCCCCCTCTACCAACTGAAGTCGTGGTCCATGTTCATAGCATAGCGCGCCTAAATGCAAAAACCTCTTAAACAAGTTACGGTAAAACCAAGATTCCCTCCCACATTCTCTTGTCACTCAATTAAGGTTGACGATTTTTACTTACGGATGTATCGTCCGCGGTCGAGTTAGTCGCGTTCACTCCTGTGCTATTTTCAGCTATACCTGATGTTCGAATGTTACTTCTAATAAGATTACTTGCGATTTTCCACCGGTTTAGGCCTCAATTTCTATGGCGTTTCGTTTGTGCCTCAAATGTTTATTTCAACTTTACCGCTGCTTTAAACCTTAATTGTCGTGATTTATTCCTAGTCGGCCTCCAATGTTCTTATTCGTGTTTCTCAGCTGTCTTAAACTTGATACTTGCTATCCATGTTGCCCGGCATTTAAACATGTGCTAACAGGAAATTTCCCCGACAATTCCTAATTCATTTAACTTTTTCGCTCTTTTATTTCTCAGTGATCTCAGTCCCATGCATATTTTTTTTTTCAGTAGAACATAAAAAATTACAATTATCTTTTTTGATCGAACCCGTAGCCGTAGATCGTTGTACGTGTTTATGCATACAAACATGACTACGGCGGTGCATGACACGTAGTAATTATATATCTAAAAAAAACTAGCTGAAAGAATTTCATAATTGCCAACGCGGATTAACGCACGTAAGATATCCATTCACAGACACGAGCTCCTTGTATTTTGTCCGTAGGGACGAAGGAAGAAAAAAATTACAGCATATCCACGGAGTGAATGATGATGAGTGGGCGAAGCTCGGGAGGTTCATCGTAGATCGTGCCGAGTTCCGGATTAATTTAGTTAACGCGCACGCTACGAATCCTTATGGTTCAACTACGCACAAGTGAAATCTCCCACCGGCACTTCATTGCAAGTCAAGATCCAGTGCATATATATATATATATATATATATATATATATATATATATATATATATATATATATATATATATATATATATATATATGGGTGGCCGGTGAACGGTTCTCCAACGCGAGCAGTCGGTATTTCTCAATCAAGAAACTCGCTAGAAGACGCTGCCTGCGCCAACGTGTCTCTCGTGGGTGAGGTGGGTGAGGGCACGTTCTCCTTGTTTGCGAGCTGGTAGAGCGTTCATCTAAGAAAGAGCGTTTCCATAGTCAACGCGCGCCTTTCGCTCTCTCTCTCTCTCTCACAAGACAGCATATGGAAGAGTGGGAGAGAGAGAGGCACGCGCCGAGGGCGAGCGCGTGCCTCCCGGCACGCCGGTTACGCCTGACGCCTGACGCAGGACAAGGTTAGACTAAGAGGAGCTTCGCCCCTAAAAGATACCTTCAAATCCCTGTAACTCCACTTATACGTGACCCATCCGTACCATTTTTGCGGCAACAAACTTATGAGGCCAAGTTTACACTGGAATGCTTCGCGTGAGCTTCACTAGCTGTCGTTGACGATAAGGCAATGTACGGTAAGGTTGATTGACTTGTGGGGCTTAACGTCCCAAAACCAGCTCTGATTATGAGAGACGACGTAGTGGAGGTCTCCGGAAATTTCGACCATCTAGGGTTCTTTAACGTGCACTGACATCGCACAGCACACGGGCCTCAACATTTCGCCTCCATCGAAATGCAGCCGCCGCGGCCGGGATTCGATCCCGCGACCTTCGGATCTGCAGCCGAGTGCCATGACCACTAGACCGCCGTGGCGGGGCAACATACGATAAGGTAAAAGCCAGGGGAATTACTCACATTTCTTGAGTACATTTCAGCGTTGAGTAGATTTTTGACTGAGAGTCCGGACGAATTATTGGAATCATCGTAGCTGGGCCTCCGATTGCTTATACGGTCGCGCTCATTTTGAACAGCTGTAAATAAGAGAGACAAAGAAGCAGGTTAGTTCAAAGAAACAAGTACGACATAGGTGAATGCGACGTCGTGCAATGGTGAAGCTTTGAGCGAGCGAGGAAAAGCTGCCGTCAATTGCCAACCCGCTCACAATGAAAATCACCCTACTAAAGGGTGAACGAAGTGTCATGTACATCTTTCGACGCACATGAAAAGCTAGTAACGCTTTAAACTATAACATAGATGCTTGTTGCAAGAATATTCGAAAGTGTATACTGCAATAAACACCTGCGTGCATACCTATAGAAAAAAACCGTATTTAAATAAGTGTTGTAGATTTTAATCACCATCGCAGGATACTGTAGTGTTGCCGGAAGATTCTTTTTACGTTATGGTGGTTTAAAGATGTTCCGAAGACTATTATTTATTTTTATTTATTTTATTTACAGCATACTGCGGGCTTTCGACCAAGCAGGGGGGCATAATAAAAAGTAATTCACAATGTAACTTCAATAAAAGAAAGTTGAAGCAATCAAAACATAAAACAGTAGAACACACCATAACAAACAAATAAAGTAAAATGGCAGCAAGATACCACAAATTGCAAATAGACAATTTCAATCAAATGGAATGTGAGACAGTTTCGAGAGCTTGTGTTGTATGGTTAAAAACAGAAGGATACATAGTTATGAAAATCAGGATTATCATTATCACAGAACGCTTCAAAAGGTAACTCGTTCCACTCATTGATGGTCCGAGGAAAGAAAGCCATCGTCTTCAATAGCCATCGTCTTTGAAATTTGGACACCATATTTGCACTGCATTTTGACTAAAAGCCCGAAAACACAAATCCGACTTCAAAACTCATTTCGTTTTTAATGCTCACTGTCACTACCACACAGGCCACGCTGATGTATGCCCAGCATCGCGACTGTCCTTTTTTTTTATGAACATATCCAGCGTGAAACGTTTTTGTCAATGCGACCCCAGGTTTCTAGATTAAATTAAATGCAGTAAAGAATGAACATACGAACCTGAAAAATACGAGCTGTAAATGCTCCGGAAAGATAATTAATTGCCGTAACTGGCGCTGCGCTGGGTTCTTGACCGAACTTCGTGTTAACACACAGAAGTTATCTCCTCGAAGAACAAATACAAGAAAGCGAATCGCACACAGCTTTCAGAGCGTGATAATTGGCTTACGCATTTAAGTGCTGTAATTGGCAGTGAGCAAGGCTCTTGACCGGTTTTGCGCAACGCATCCGCTATAAGCCGAGAACACAGATGTACGCGAAATAATACAAAAGCGTTTGTCCTGTATCGTTCTTCTCGTCTCATGTCCCGTATATATTTGTATACAACTTTTCTTTGTCATGCAGTTAGAGTGGAAGATAAAGTAGCCCAACGTTTAGTCCTTGTAAACACAGAGCGAACCTTTAAAAGTTGTCCTTTTTATCTCCAGTACGTTCTTGCCATTCCCCATGGCTCATCTTCACTTATACCACGATACCGGGAGTGCATACAAAGCGAAATTCTGGTCATAAATACTTTTCAGCGACGCGAAATCAGGTACTTTCTTGCTCAGCCTTTTCTTTCTTTTTTTTTTTTTTTGGTTCGCTCTTGCTTTCGTCGCACGCTTTTTAACACCGTAATTGTTTAAGCTGTACGTAGGCCGTGGAGTACGGACAGGCGGCTATCATCGTCATGAAATAGGCGAGCGTGCGCTAGAGTGTACTAGAATATTCTAGTACACTCTACGTGCGCTTCCTCTTTGAAACGCCCAATGTGCTGCACTTGCGTGTGCACTTCTCGCTTCTCTTGCGCTCATGTCCCCAGCCCACAGCGCCGGTATGCGGCACAGAAAGCGGGTATAGTATATGTACCAAGCAGCTCCTAACATAGTGCATAACCATACATAGTATACATAGAAAGGGATTGCGAAAAGGAAGTGAGGAGGAGTGATGTGAGGGCAAGGAGGAAGAAAAGGAGGAGAGAGGGCGAAGCATGGCATAGCCTTGTATAATATAGTTTATGCGCCACAGAAACTGGGTATGTGCAAAGCGGCTCTTAGCAAAGCATAGCCATGCACAGTATAGTATAGCAAGGTGGTGGGAAAGTTAAGTGAGGGTGATGAGGTGCGATGTGAAGGTAAGGAGGGGAGAGGGTGAAGTATGGAATTGCCTTTTACAGTATAATTTGGCAAGGGCATGTGAAAGGAAGCGAGGGCGAGGAGGACTGATGTAAGGATGAGGTGGAGGGAAAGGAGAAGGAAAAGGAGTAGGTGAAGGCTTAAAACATAGCATAGCCACGTACAGTCTAGTATAGCAAGGGGTCAGAAAGTGAAGTGAGGGTGAGGAAGAGGGAATAGCGGAGAGAATTAAATATGTAAGGATATATATAATGATGACGCAGAGAAGAACAAAGATGTAGAAAGAGACAAAGAAAGATGAAAGACCGAAGATGATGTGAAGAACAATGAGAAAATAACTCAACCTGCGTTCGCGAGGTGGTGGTGCTTGCTTGCCAGCTACGCTGTTTACTCAGATTGCACAAGCGTGGAATTGGCTTCAATTATTTTTTACTTCTTAATAGCTACGAAGTCACCGCCTCCTGTACCGAGCTTTAAAATTATAATTAAATCTACATTTCGAACTAGCTGATTTCTGTGAGCAGGTCTAAGGAGCAACTAAAAAGAAGGCTGCCCAAGATGTAATAGCTTACAGAAGCGCGAAGTTTACACGAATGAGTTAATCGTCCTTTTTAACTAGAATAATTTTTTTTCTGTTCACGTAGAATACAGTGCTGTGAAGGGCTTCAGCTCCATGACCACCTCCTGCAAGTGGCAGGTGGCATTCTCTTCTTTTGAGGAAAAACACTCGGGAAAAAAAAACTACGCCGCTGTTTCTGCCCACCTCGTCAGTCTTTAGCGGGACTTGTATAGATCGGTTGTTGTACCAACAAATTCTAAGTTTTTATTAATTTCTTTTTTGGTTGCGACGATGAATAGGATATGAGTTGGCGCTTTGATGGCGGAACCGCCTACTCCTTGTCGCTGAGCACATAAAAAAGTCACGAAATATGACACCTAGAAAAAAAGATGTGTATACACAATACAATCAAACTGCACATAAATCACAAAGTTTCGTGCATGAGTTCAGGTATGAAAGACGATTACACGTGCGCAGATATAAGGTGCAAAGTCACATATTTTGTATATAACCTATAAGACAGAGCAGAACACACAAGAAATAACTTCAGAGAACGTCTAACAAACTTCCATAACATGACATTTCTTTTTCTTTTGAAAAAATAACATGTCTAACACTTGTATGGCTTTCACGATATAATGAAGTTTAATGTTTCCATAATGAATCTGTCGTCAAAAAGCTCTTGCACAGCGACAAGCGCTCTTTTCAGAAGCCTGCTGTTGGCCATGAACCAGGTACACTTATAGCGCGACACTTTGAGCGACAGTGTAGTGCCCGTGAGCACGCTTCTGCTACGCTAATGAGGTAATCAATCACCACATAAACCTGTGCATAGCAGGCACTAATATGTGTTCACACAGCGGGCGGAGAATGGTGCATGACATGCAACAACTTCTTTACTTTTTTATGACTGGGCTCACTAATTCACTGGACGCTACGTGTATGCCACTGTATTCTCCATATTATACAGCAAGAAATTCTTACGTACACAGTATTGCCAGTGAGCTCCACGTCTCTTCTTCGTGATCAAACAATATTGTTACGAGGATGTTCGAAGTACAGCAGAACCCCGCTGATACGTGTTTCACGGACCGCAAAAAAAAAAAAAAATCATCGTAAGAGCCGAGAAACGGGAAAAATTGAGAAGTGAGAGTAGTGGTGATCGGCACACAATTTTCTTCTGATTAAATCTAGTGCCGTTACAGCTGACGAGGAGGTTGGCTCCGGCAGATGCTCCTTTTCCTCCTCCTCCTCATCCTCAACTCCGTCTTCACTGCTGCACGCATGGGCACACTCTGTCAAGATTTCGTCGGCAGATAAAACCTCGGAGGTGACAACGGCGTCATCGATGGAAACGTAATCACTGTACGCGATCCCGTCACTAACAGTTTGCATCGCTGTGCCATGATTTTGCTAGCGGAAGCCGGAAACGTAATGGGCGTCGCCCATTGTGCGGCTAATCCTACAGTGAAGCCAAATCAAACTACGTGAAAAGTAAATATTGTCATCGGCACTGGCCGCTTCCGATACGCGACGTAACATGCAGGAACGTTCCCACACTTGTGACGTAACAGCGGGGTTCCAATGCATTGAATTCTATGGCAGCTAGGCCGGGACCGGCCAAAAACGACGTAGCAGCCGGGAAAACGCAGCAGCCGGGAACGTAACAGCGGGGTTCTACTGTATATAAGTGGTGTATTTCAACAAAAACATAAGCAGATGAAATCACGCACCAGCCAGCTTCTCTAGACCTTCTTCTTCCTTCAATGTGTTTATTCTCCTATTACTCCGTAACTGAAAGCCGATGATGAGCAGCGGACGCATCAGCCTGCTTCGGGCCCCGTGCGAATAGCGTTCTTCCATAGCAGTACCGGCATAGCGACGTCGGAGATGTTTTCGACGAACTTCCGAAAGTAAGAAAGTAGGCTAACTGAGCACCGTATCTCCGAAGCAATTTTACCAACATGACTACAAAACCGAGTATTTTATGCACTGTTTTATTATAAAAACCCATACCGTATTTTGAAATCCAAACTATAACAGACGCTGAGGGGAAGATGGAGGCTTGAATGTCGCTGGAGCCAACGTTTTGACAAGTGGCTCCAGCGTTGTCGTCCTGTTGCCGTCCTGACGAAGACAAGTCCACTTATCGGACCGTTGGCTCCAGCGACATTCCCTGTTCTACATCGTTTTTAACAATCTGTTCTTCAGTACTATGTTTCGGTATGAGAGACTACGACACAAACTGTCACAAACTACCAAACTTGCAAACAGACAAATGAGCTCTGCTTTTTGAACCATGTCGTATGCTTATCGGGAACTTGAAAACCCGAACACTTTTTGAGAAATGTTTGATGCTAAAAGTAATACAACTACATCATTTTAAGCTTTTTTCAAATGAATTAAGCAGAGTTATCCTGTTCTTTTTTTTTTTGACACCATAAATAAGAATTATAACATGCGTCATCTTCGCAGAAAAGCTCTAACAGTGAGGACAAATTACTATGTAGTGACACATAGAATATCGAACACCTATTTGATTAAATCCTTTGCATCGTCGAACAGACATAAATCACAGTCATGCTAAAGCCGCGATAAAGTAAATTGTGACGCGCCATGACATAGCGTATGTATAATAAACTTTGTGTTTCACTTGTAATGCTTCGCTTATCAATTTTCATCGTGTGATAAAACTGTTCGCTTTTTTATCGCAATATGTAAAAGTCTGTGTTAAGTATGCAGTGTTATTGTTTGACCTTAGAACGTCTGTTGTCAACTGTTCCACCATTGAAATTCAACGATGTTGTATAACGACCTTTGTATCAACCATAGTTAGGTGCAGAGGCGCTTGTCGGGCTGTAATAGCCTTTAGCCTCTGCTTCCGCTCATGTAAGAAATCACGACGAACAAAGCTCTATTCCATGTGAGAATAGGACCTGCATACTTCCTAAAATTTATTCCATTGTGATGACAGGGTAACTACGTTGTGCTTTATATACATCGTTGAGGAAGGAAAGTAGGTAAATTTTCTTGTACAGCCGATATTAGCCATTAAAACTAAAATCAGTCGGCATTACATCTTTGCTCTTAGGCGCTTAAAGGGACTGTGCACCGCTAGAAAGAAAAATTTTTCGATTGCGGTGAATATGAAAAAATTGTTTCTTACATTCACGGACAACAGTATGCTCGTACTTCCCCCCCCCCCCCCCCCCTAAAAAAACAAAAAAAGAGCAGCAATATTTTTAACTTGTACATGAAAGTCGTGAAAAATTGACCGGTGGTGCCACCTGAAAGTCATGAAAATAATGACCAGTGGCGCCATCGTTAGTGGTATGTGTCAAACTCCCCTAGTGTTTTTTATTTCCTTTTTTTTTTTACTCCTTTTCTTTCCACTCTCCTCTGGGCTCTTTTAATCCCCTTCCCCGCCCCTAAACAGAGTAGCGTGCCAGCGGCTATATACACGCCGGCAAAAATCTGTTTTTCTTTTCTTCAATGAAGAGCCTTTCTCTCTCTGTCGCTCTCTCCCAGAGCAAAGAAAACCCCACGCAAGTTCACTTATGTTCCTTAAAATTTTAAACATAAAATTTGCATTTTAATGTTGGCTTTGTCAGCGCTGCCTTCGAGGTCTACCTCATCTGTAAATTGGCGACCTGTCCATACCGCTGTGGAAAAAAAGCTGTTGGCATGATACCTTATTTATTTGACCTACCGCGTGCCGTATACGGCTCGCGGTTGGTCAAATGACTATTAAAGTAATATTTACTTTTACAAATGACTATTATGGTAATATTTTGTAATGTTAAACAGAAGTAAATTAATCCTGCTAAAGCACAGTAACCAGTGTGGCCGGCCTCCGTACGCAAGCAGAAGAGGCGACGACGAAGATGGAACAAGTCTGTTTTAAGCACTGCTACTCACTATCCAGCAAAACCACTGCAAGTTAGGACACTTGTGATATATTGCGAAATATTGCGAT